>JASWHV010000013.1:39054254-40468431 GCA_030760725.1 Neostapfia colusana | reverse complement strand
CACTAAACACACAAGATTTGGCGGAGTATTTCTCCATGATGATTAGTCAAAACACGTGCAAATCACGAAGATTTGAGCAACCTGGATCTGATACCAATTGTAGGATCAAAGTACACGTGTAAAGCTACCAGAGGGGGTGAATGGTAGATGAAAACTTTTCAGCGGAAGCAACAAAACACTACTCAACAGAAAACCGATCTGTTAAAGAAACCGTGTGTGCGACTAATCTAAACGTGTTCAACTATGACAAAACTAGTATAGATTGTATAGAATCAATTCACGAAGACATCACAACAAGAATCATGAAAATCCATTGAGAGAAACTCATGTTACGATCGAAAGGTCGAACAAAGGTCAATCTGTCCTACGCGAGAAAAACAGTTCTAGAATACTGCAAAGAAACTCGTGTACATCAGAAACCACTATTTAAATGACCATGAAATTTTCAAAGATGATATATAATCAAGTTGTGAAGACAACCCAAAAAGAATCACATCAATTGGATCTGTAACTCGAGTTATGATAAAACCACCGAAGCAAGGTAGTGCTGAACAGAAACTCGACGAGAAAAACTTGTCTGAAACAAGTCGGACGAACAAGGCACAAAAGTTCCTTTAGAATACGAGTTTTATTTATCAAAACACAAGAGGAACAGCCCCAAAGTCGTGCCCCACGAGCTCTGGCCTCCTTGCTTATATAACCAGCCCGAAGGCCAACTCAACTCAAACTAGGACTTCGACTCCTACTTGGATTCAAACTGTAACTTTCCAATACTGCTTAGTACTCTTCTATATGCAGATAGAAGCAATCTTAAGACTTCCAAACACCTTAGGAACGTATCCCACATTACTAAAATAACTCAAATTCGTGACCCACACGAAATCCTATCATAACCAACTCAAAACTTTCCATATTTGAGTCAAACACGACTCAGCCGCAGCCTGAGTCCATAACCTAGTCGGTTGGACCTTTGCGACAAATTCTTTACGTCCACATCTCTTCATCACGCCATGGAACCATGCAGCCACGTACATGCACTCCTTGCACACGTGCAAACATCTTCCAACGATGTCCAAGATACCTTCATGTGCATTGTTATTGATTCAAACATACTGCGCAACCTCCTGATCAACTCAACCACAATTCCTTCCGATCTTGGTTGTTGAACCTCATCTTCTCCCTAGGACTAGTTCAATGGATCCCGTTACCAGCCATGTCTTGAACTCAAGCAACACCTGCACATGAATAAACAACCAATACTTTCGAGCACAAGTCCTCGACTTGACTCTCGTTAGTTCCGAAACCACAACATCTTACGTGAGCACCTCACATAAGCATGTTGTAAACCATAGCAAAATGATATCAGCCATAACCACCAAAACACACCAAAAACATAGTAAAATAATACTAAGCAAACTTTTCATAAGAGTAAAGCAAGTTCGAAATATTGCAAGTTAAAAGCAGAACCATTGCAATCAAGCTCGGAACCTTACCAAAGCCAACCGGACCTTGAACCAGAGCTTACCAAAGTTAGTCGGACCAAGTGCCGGAGCTTACTAAAGCTTAGTCGGGCCTAGCACAGAACTTACCAAAGCTAGTCGGACCTAGCACCGGAGCTAGCAAAAACAAGTTGGACCTAGGCAAATAAGTCAGACCTAGACAAAGCAAGTCGGACCTTACGTCGGACCTTGCCGGAGCTACCCAAAACAAATTGGACCTATAGCCGGACCTTGCAGGAGCTCGGACCTAGAGTCGGACCTTGTCAAAAAGGTGTTTTGGTAGTATTCTGTGACGCCCTAAATTCTGTGAAAAACCACAGAACCGAGAACTGATGCATATGTGTGCCCAGGATGTTCATCAAACATATACACATCATCCACAAACTGAATTTTAGAATATATATACGACCACGAATAACAGAGTTTATTACAATGTCTCATGAGTCTTGGACTCATGCTCACAGCGGAAGTCTTAATCTAACAGCGGAAGTCTTCTAACTAATGCGGAAGCAATCTAAGCAATAGCAGCTTCGTCTCTACTCCATCCCCACAGGCAAGGTCGAGGACAGATTACACGCCTAATGCTCCACTTGGTCTTCATAGTAATCTTCTCCTGTTGCTGATGATGAAATAATAATGCAAGGTTGAGCACAATGATGTACTCAGCAAGTGCGGGAAAATATGATATGTAGCTCACAACAAGGTAGGTATATAAAAAGGCTCATTGCAGAAAGCAAAGTTATTTATCGAAAACTACGATAAAACAGCAACTTATCTTTAAGTGAATGTAATCCCAACATGTATTAAAATACCAATTATACCTCCATTATGTACATTACCTTCCATGTCCCAACCAGACATTAATCAACCTTGTTCTTGCTCATGAATACCTTCTCGTATTCGCTACCATCTCATGAATACCATCTCGTATTCGCTACCATTTCATCTCATAAACAATTTCGTCTCACACCGAGACCAACCTCGTTGCCATGACTCAACAGTCATGCAACCCATCCTATCACCCGGACTCAACAGTCCCGAAAACAAAAACCAAAACCAAACCTTCCAAAACATACCCAATAACCATAGCCAATAACCATCCCAACTAATCATGGAAGCTCGACTATCATGATAGTTTTAGACTCTGCAGAGTTTGCACCTCTTTACCCACAAGTTTGTGATTTCGTCACCCGTCGGTGACTGTCGAACCTCCATTATACCAATACACAACCGTCGGTGTATGACCAAGAGATCACAAAATAGCCTTTACAAAGGGGATACTAGATGTATGGACTCACTAAGGTTTCACCGGCAGGCTAGAATCTCCAATTCTCCCACCCACGGGCTCCCTCTTGTGCCATGCAGTTCCTAGGGCAGTCCTCACTCGAGTCCCATTCCCCGCGCCTTCCACGGTCCATAACAATCTAGCAACTTACCTAATTAGTCAGCTAAGCCACACCCATACTTGGCCTTGTGGTGGCACAGTTATCCTGGCATGTGCTCGCATGAAACGGTCCTTAGATCTACGGCGAGTAAACCACCATCTCTTTCTACCTCATTCACAAACCCGGGCTTGCCTAGATCTCCCTCTGATCCATGTTCATTAACAACATCAGTTTCCCATAAATCTTACTAGTGCAGTTAGCTAGACACATCCATCTCGCTCCCCAATCCCATGGACTCAGTGAAGCATAAATAAAAACCATAACCGACTCATAAACATCCCTGGCGACAAGGGTGGTTTAAACAAAACTAGTAAACTCCTATAAAAAGGTTTCCCATCATGTTTGACTCAGCACACACACCTTTTCGCAAAACAAAACAGTTTCCCAAAACATAAGATCAATATGGTCAAGGGGCACTTGCCTTGTTCTGGCTGTTCCGGTTGCTCAAATTCTTGTTGTTGTAGTCCGTCGTAGGTAGCTCCCTGAGCTTGTCCTTCTATACATGATCACGCACATACAAGATTCACAGCAATCAATATCATGCATAAACTCTACTTTAAGATGTAATGATGTATATGCATGTTAATCCTATGGTGCAGTTTTTATTAGATCAGTTTGTACGTGTTCTTGCATGGTTTGCATGGATTTTAAGATGAACAGGGGTGTTCGGATCAAATGTGGACGTGGCGATGATCTCGACTCTAGATCAGACCGATCAACACGTGATCTGTTCATGAAAAGCTTTTGTTCGAAAGGAATCAAGGAACAGATGCAAAGAAAACGCGACGATGTCGTAAGGTGGTATTGGAGACCTACCTTATATTCTTCTTAGTCTCGAGGTCCTTCTCTTAGCAAGACAGATCGTTGGGGCTCTCTTCCGGTGATCTCTCTCGACCAAACTCCGGCGATGGGTTTACTCGGCGAGTTGGAGGCTAGGGCTATAAGTCGTCGGCTCAGGAGGTGGAAAAGAAGTTTGTGGTTTTGGCCAAGGGTTCTGGGTTCTATTTATAATCGGGATAAGAAGAGTCCTAATCTGATTGTATTTCGAATAAGAGTCCTATTCAGATTGCCGTTAAATCTTATCAACTTATCTTTAGTTGATTTGTTGCGGTAACATTGTGGAATTCATGTCGGTTTCCTCTCCGTACCGGTATTTCCACGCGTACAGAATCCAAAACCGCTCCAGAACTCGTTACCTCCGTGGTGACCAGCTCCGGAAGCTCCACGTGTCCACCGGAGCCTGGTCTCCCCCTTTCCGCAGAGACGAGCTCCGGTTGTGCCACGTGTCAAGCGAGCGAGACCTCCCTTTCCTTCGGAGGTGAGCTCCGCGTGCGCCACGTATCCTGGCGGTCGGGACCTCCTCTCTATTCGGAGGTGGCTCCGTGAATGCCACGTGTCAGTGCCGGACCTTCCTTTCTTCTCAGGACCGTGGAAGGCACGGGGAATGGGAGTCGAGTGAGGACTGCCCTGGGAACTGTATGGCACAAGAGGGGGCCTGTGGGTGGGAGAATTGGAGATTCTAGCCTACCGGTGAAACCTTAGTGAGTCCATACATCTAGTAGCCCCTTTGTAAAGGCTATTTTGTGATCTCTTGACCATACACCAACGGTTCTGTACTGGTATAATGGAGGTTCTGCAGTCGCCGACGGGTGACGAAATCACAAACTTCTGGGTAAAGTGGTACAACCTCTGCAGAGTCTAAAACTATCATAATAGCCGAGCTTACGGTCACGAGCGCCTGGCGAACTTCTATGATTAGTTGGGATGGTTATTGGTTATAGTTATTGGTTATGGTTATTGGTTATGGTTTTGGTTATGTTTTGGTTTTTCGAGACTGTTGAGTCCGGGTGATAAGATTTGGTTGCATGACTATTGAGTCATGGCAACGAGATTGGTCTCTGTGCGAGACAGAATTGTTTATGAGATGAAATGGTAGCGAATACGAGATGGTATTCGTGAGATGGTAGCGAATACAAGAAGGTATTCGTGAGCAAGAGTGAAGTTGATTAATGTCTAGCTGGGACATGGAAAGTGATGAACATAATGGAGGTGTGGTATTTTAATACATGTTGGGATTACGTTCACTTAAGGTTAAGTTGTTGTTTTGTCGTGGTTTGATAAATAACTTTGCTTTCTGCAATGAGCCTTTTTATACCTACCTTGTTGTGAGCTACATATCATATTTTCCCGCACTTGCTGAGTACATCATTGTACTCGAACTTGCATTATTATTTCATCATCAGCAAAAGGAAAAGATTACTATGAAGACCAAGTGGAGCATTAGGCGTGTAATCTGTGACACCCTCATCTCGGGTGTCAGCATACATTCTTGTTTTATGAAGAGGAAACATTTTGAGAAAAGAAGGAACAGAGAAAAATATCAAAGGGGTAGCCAATAAGAGCCGAACCCAGCTCTCAGAAAACACCAAAGACAACTCACCGCGGCCGCTGGCTACGTGGCGTATTCGGAGCTCATCCCTGCGAAGTGGGGAGAGGCCGGCGCCAAGCTGGCTACGTGGCAGGTTCGGGACTCATCTCCGCAAAAGGGGAGAGGTCTGATCCTGTGGGACACGTGTTGCCCACGGAGCTAGCCTCTGCGGAAGAAGCAAAGGCATTTCCGCAGGACACATGTCATGCTCGGAGCTAGTCTTTGCGGAAATTAGAGGACCAGTCGCGCGGGATACGTGTCGATCTCGGAGCCCACTGCCGAGAGGTCCGGATTTATCGGACACGTGTCGCCACCAGAGCTTATCTCCGGGAAGTTTGTTCGCTACTAGACACGTGTCGACCTCGGGGCATGTCCCTGAAGAAAGGAGAGAGGAAAGACCGGCGCCAACGCGTGGCGTGCACGGAGCTCACCTCCAAAGGAGGGGGAGGTCTTGCTAGATGACACGCGGCACAACCGGAGCTCGTCTCTGCGGAAAAGGAGAGACCAGGCCCCGGAAGGACACGTGGAGCCTCTGGAGCTAATCACCGCGAAGGTAACGAGTTCTGGAGCGGCTGTTACGCGTAGGAATACCGGTACGTAAAGGAAACCGACCTGAATTCCACAACGTTACCGCACCAAAATCAACTAAGGATAAGATGATAGAATCTAACGACGATCTAAATAAGACTCTTATTCGGGATACAATCAGATTAGGACTTTTCTCTTCCCGATTATAAATAGAACCCAGAACCTCTGGCCGAAACCACGAACTTCTTTTCCAACTCCTGAGCCGACGACTTAGAGCCCTAGCCCCAACTCGCCGAAAAAGCCATCGCCGGAGCATGGCAAGGAAGATCGCCGGAGGAAAGCCCAGCGGTCTGAGGAGGACCTCGAAGGCCGAGAGGAACGTAAGGTAGGCCCCAATACCACCTTATGATATCGTTGTGTTTTGTTCGCATCTGTTCTTTGATTCCTTTCGAACAGAAGCCTTCTCGTGGACAGATCACTTGATGATCAGATTGATCTAAAGACAAGATCATCGCCACATCCACCTTTGATCCGAACACCTCTGTCCATACAAGCCATGCAAGAACACACCAATCTAATAAAAAAAATCATAGGATAGCATGCATATGCATCATCGCATCTAGTTTAAGGTTTGTGCATGATATTGATTGCTGTGAATCTTGTATGCACGTGATCCTACCTAGCAGGACAAGCTCAGGGAGCTGTCTACGACAAACTGCAGCAACCAGGTTTTGAGATTCAAGAACAACCGGAACCGCAAGAACAAGGCAAGTGCTCCTTGACCATATTGATCCTATGTTTTGGGAAGAACTATTTTGTTTTGCGAAAAGGTGTGTGTGCTGAGTCAAACATGATGGGAAACCCTTTTATAGGAGTTTACTAGTTTTGATTAAACCACCCTTATCGCCTAGGAAGTTTATGAGTCGGGTATGGTTTTTGCTTTATGCTTCGCTGAGTCTATGGGATTGGGAAGCGAGATAGATGTGTCTAGCTAACTGCACTCGTATTGATAATGAGAAGCTGATGTTAATAATGGACATGGATCGGAGGGAGATCTAGGCAAGACTGGGTTTGTGAATGAGGTAGCATGAGACGGTGGTTTACTTGCCGTAGATCTAAGGACCGGTTCATGCATGCACATGCCAGGATAACAGTGTGTCACACCCGGTTTTTCCGAAGAACAACCAAGTGAATATCACATGTATGCAAGGATCATTTTCTCATACATGTGATGACAAATAGTGAATCATCATTTATTACAAGCCAGGTGTCGAATATAAATAAGTCTTACATGGAAAATGTCTCGATGGATAATAATAAGTTCATCACAAGTAAATAAACTAGCAGCGGAATATTATTCTTGAGGGCTCCATCACAGGCGTTGCCCGGGGGGGGGTCTCCATGAACCTAGAAACCTTCTTCGGGTCCAAAGTCTTGGTCATTATACACCACCTCATTATCTTGACCTGAGCAGCAATATAGACCAACAAATATGCAAGGTTGAGTACCAATGGTACTCAGCAAGTGTGGGAAAATTATATCATGCATGGCTAGAACAAGGAGAGGTTGAACTCATGGTTAAAGCACTACGCAATTAATACCTATCACCTTAGCTTATTAAGCACCTACATTACTACACAAGTGAAATGGTCCCAATCTCCCATCCCATCATCATAACCAAATAACCATAACAACATTTTCAATGTTAAGCTCCCCGCTTAACATCCACAACTTCCAAAACCATCAATCCTCTAATCATGAATAAGTCCAAGCTGCTCTTGACCGTGAGCATGGCTGTCATGACAGTTTTGACTCTGCAAAGTTTGTACCACTGTACCCACATGTAGTGATTTCATCCCCCGTTGCCAGGTGGACTAAAAGAACCTCCATTTTGCCAGTGGCTACGAACCACATTCACACTTCCCAGGTGTGTAGCCAGGAGATCACTACGAAGCCTTTACAAAGTGATTCCCGACGAGCGTGGGCCCACTGAGGTTTCATCCCTAACAGCATACAAGAGGCTCCAACCCCGCTGCAGTGGCCCCCTCTTGAGCCTTGCGGTTCATATGGTAGTCTAGCTGACACCTACTCCCCGCACCATCCAACACACTCATACTACGCCGAGGATACACCTAATTAATTGGCCAAGCTGCCCCATCTCAGCATGTGGTTGGCACTGTAAAGTCAGGTTACATGCTCCATGAACTGGTCCTTAGGATCCAGGCAAGTACTAAACACAAACCGAAGTCTCGTGCACCCAGCACACAACCAAAACATCCAACTTGCCTTGATCCCTACCTCTACATAACTCACAATATCTCATTCAAGAGTATGGTAAAAATAAACTGATGATCTCATATCCCAAATATCACATTCTAAGCATGGCTAAGCATATGCATGATAATAAATGACATGACAAAATAAATCCCAACCCAAGCTACAAAGAAACAAGGTAATGCAATTCTAGGGAAACTTCCTAGCATGGGTTTCATATTTCAATTGACAATGCAAATAATTCTACCTACACATCCTAGTATAGGATCAAAGTGGTCAAGGACACTTGCCTCCTTCCTGCTGCTCTTGAAATGAGTAATCCTGATCTTGGAAAGGAATAACTTGCTCTTGAGCAGGTTCTACATCATACCATCACACATAGCAAAAGAAAAACAACAATCCGTAAGACATAGTTCACACTTCCACTTCATACAAACCACACATTCACATTTATGAAAGTCATTCACCATTATGTGTGTTGTGGTTACTCTATGTGTGTTGATTTGTGGCTTACATGCACTTTTAATCCTGTGTATATGATTCCTACTTTTGTGTTTACATTTATGCTTGTATACTATATATATGAGTTTCCAATTTAAATAAATTCCTTATATTCAATTACTATACCTTTTAGCTACTAAGTATGCATGAAAGGTATTTTCCTTCTCCATATGTGTCTTCATAATTTCTACCAACCCTAAACTGAATTTTTTGGATTTTAGAACTCCATTTATCATTTACTATTTGCTATATTTTCAGATTTATTTCCTATGCCTAAATGTGAACCTTATTATAAAAATAACAAGACACATCATCTAAACAGAATAGGTTCTGATCTAAAATATTTGCTAATATATTCTTGACCTTTTCCTCTGATGTAAACTATTTTACAATTATTTTCCCTATTTTCCAGAACTATTCTTTACTTAAAAATGTATCCCTAAATGTGAATAATAAATTAAACAGATACACTTCAGCCCAAAATATGTTTTTATCTCACTCCAAAGTTTTCTAAATACTGAGGAAGTTTTTAATTTAATTTTGACAATATGTTTGTCCCACTTTTTAAATTTTAAATACTAGCTACATATTCAATTTCCTAAATTCAATATCAAACAGGGTTAAAAAGGTAAACTCACCCCACTACTGGGTCTATAATATTATTTTCAGAATTTCCAGGGGTCTAGCTACACTTATCAGAGGTGTTTTTCCTAATTTTTATTAAGTCCAGGGGCTAAAACTGATTTTTAAATGAATTTACATGATTTTTTAAAGTTCCAGGGGCTAGATCAGAAGTTTCCGGGGCTAGCTCTTATTTCCTGAGAACCCCAGGGGGTAGCACGTAAGATTTCCAGTCTTTATAACGCGGGGCTGACGTGGACCGTCCGATTTTAAACCGACGGCCGAGATTATAACACCAAACCGGTACGCGGGGATTTAAACCCTACCGTGCGATTTAAAATAAACGGCGCACAAGCGGCCACATCGCTCTGATCGAGCGCGGGCGGCGCTGCCGGCGGCGCACGGCGGCGGGAAGCGGCGATCTCGCCGGAGACTTTCGGATCTTCGAGAATTCTTCCTAGAACTGTGATTTTTTGGCATAGATCGGTGGAGGGGAGGTCGGGGATCTCATCTCGGGGGTTTTCTTGAGCTCGGAGGTCTTGGAAAGTGATCGGCGACGAGGTCCGAGGCGAAACCACGGCGAAGCTCATCGGCGCTGTGTTTACACCGCAAGTCACCGAGTTTTATGCACCTGCAAGGTTCCCCAGAGGCGGTGGATCAAGACTAGCGAGTTAGATCGGAATTTCCGAGCTTAGATCGGTCAGAATTCGCCGGAGAAGTCTCCGTTCTCACCGGAGAAAAATCGGTGTATCGCGTGGGAAAAACAGAACGAGGCCGGGGTTTTTATAGACGGGGGAGGGCGGCGGGGTGGTTTAGATCAAGTCCGCATCGCCTACGAACAGAATTCAGCGGGGATACGCCGAAATCCAGATCGGTTTTGATTCGGGTGAGAGGGAGTCCGGCGCGGGCGCGAGGTAGACGATGAATAGGTGGGCCCCGCCTGTCAGTGTGAGGAAGCGGCGCGCGCGGCTGCAGGCTGGCGCGGGCGCTGGTTGGGCCGGCTGGTGGGTTTCGGCCCACTGGCCGGTTTTTTTCTGTTTTCTCTTTTTCTTTTTCTATTTCTTTTCTGATTTGAGTTTAATTTGAATTCTAGTTTGAATTTGAATTTTTGCAAAACATGCAACATGTCCAAAAAATTTTAAATTCCCCTCTTAACATGATGTAGGGTTTTGAATCAAAATTTTGGGGTGTTACAGCTCTACCCCCATTAAAAGAAATCTCATCCTCGAGATTGGTGTTTCTAAGAAAACAATTCCGGAAATTGTGCCTTGAGCTCATCTTCCCGCTCCTAGGTGGCTTCCTCTTCTGAGTGATGCTTCCACTGCACCTTACACATCCGGATTCTTTTATTTTTGGTGAGGCGTTCCATTGTCTCCAAGATCTTGTATGGTTGCTCGGCATAAGACAAATCTTCAGCTACATCCACTTCATTCATGGGTAACACCTCTTCAGGCGTTCTCAGGCATTTCTTGAGTTGTGACACATGGAATACATCGTGCACATCCGATAGACGAGCCGGTAACTCTAGTTGATACGCCACTTCGCCTTTCCTCTCCAAAACTTGAAAGGGTCCGATGTATCGAGGTGACAACTTCCCTTTCACCTTGAACCGACGAAGTCCTCGAATAGGGGACACCTTGAGATAAACATAGTCTCCCACGTTGAAAACAAGCTCTCTTCTTCGTACATCAGCATAACTCTTTGGCGTGTCTGTGCTATCCTCAAATTGTTGCGAATTTCCCTTACCTTCGCCTCGGCTTCTTGTAGTACTTCTGGACCAAACACTTTACTTTCCCCCGTTTGGTTCCAAAATAGGGGAGTTCTGCACTTCCTCCCGTACAAAGCTTCAAACGGTGACATCTTCATACTAGCTTGATAGCTGTTGTTATAGGAAAACTCCGCATACGGTAAGTTTTTATCCCAACTCCGATTGTTTTTGAGTGCACATGCCCTCAGCATATCTTCAGGGATCTGATTGGTTCTTTCCGTCTGCACATCAGTTTGGGGATGGTAGGCAGAACTAAAGTTCATATGGGTTCCCATGGTTTCATGCAACTTCTGCCAGAACCTTGAGGTGAATTGTGTCCCTCGATCTGACACAATCTTCTTTGGCACTCCATGGTAACACACGATCCTTGACATGTACAACTCCGCCAATTTAGATCCGCTGTAGCTTTCTTTCACGGGGATGAAATGAGCTACCTTAGTTAGCCTATCAATGATGACCCATATCGAATCATACCCTGATTGGGTCCTAGGCAATCCCACAATGAAATCCATGCTGATTTCTTCCCATTTCCATTCAGGCACTTTGAGTGGTTGCAATAATCCCGCGGGTCGTTGATGTTCTGCTTTCACCAACTGACATGTGTCACATAGGGCAACATGTTCCGCGACATCTCGCTTCATGCCATACCACCAATACCTGCACTTGAGGTCCTGGTACATCTTCGTACTCCCAGGATGAATGGAATAGTCAGAATCGTGAGCCTCCTTCAAAATCAATTCACGGATCTCCTTTACTTCAGGCACACAGATCCTTTTCCCGTGCCACACCGTACCTTGTTCATCCTCTCTGAAACCTGGAGCTTTATTTTCCTTGATGAGTTGCCTGATTTCCTGTATCTTCTCATCATTCTTTTGACCCTCGCGTATGTCTCGCTCTAGTGTGGAATCCACTTCCATGGCGATGGCTTCACCACTATTTACCAGGCATAGATTGAGCCTTATAACCTCGTCCTTCAATTCTGCAGGTATGTCCTTCAAGCTCAACTTATTGACCTGCACTTTCCGACTTAAAGCATCGGCCACGACGTTTGCCTTCCCAGGATGATCGTTGATGCCCACATCAAAGTCATTGATTAGCTCTAACCATCTTCTTTGTCTGAGGTTGAGGTCTGGCTGTGTAAAAATGTACTTCAAACTCTTATGATCCGTATATATCTCTGTCCTCTTCCCCATCAAATAGTGTCGCCAAATTTTCAACGCGTGTACCACTGCGTCTAGTTCTAGGTCATGTGTAGGATAGTTCTTCTCGTGCTTCCGAAGCTGCCGGGATGCATATGCCACGACATGCCCTTCTTGCATGAGAACACATCCCAACCCATTTCCAGAGGCATCGCAGTACACCGTAAAGTTCTTCTGCATATCTGGCATAACGAGCACTGGGGCTGTTGTCAATCTTTCCTTTAACTCCTGAAAACTCGTCTCGCACTGCGGCGTCCATGTGAATGTGATTCCCTTCTCCAACAGTTTGGTGTGGGGTCTCGAGATCTTGGAGAATCCCTCAATAAACCGTCGATAGTATCCAGCCAATCCCAAAAAGCTCCGAACTTCCCCGACATTTCCAGGGGTCTTCCACTTCTGTATATCCTCTATTTTGGCAGGATCTACGGAGATTCCTCCCTCCGAGATTATATGTCCTAAGAAGGGAACTCTCTTCAGCCAAAACTCACACTTGCTCAACTTGGCATATAGTTGGTGTTCTCTCAGCCTCTGCAACACCAACCTTAGATGTTTCTCATGTTCTTCTTCATCTTTGGAGAAGACGAGAATGTCATCTATGAAAACCATCACAAATTTATCCAGATATTCCATGAATACCTTGTTCATGAGATACATGAAGTATGTCGGGGCATTAGTTAGCCCGAAAGGCATGACGGTGTATTCATACAGTCCGTACCGAGATACGAAAGCTGTCTTGGGAATATCAGATTGCCTTATCTTGAGTTGGTGGTATCCCGACCTGAGATCAATTTTCGAGAACACACAAGCGCCCCTCAACTGATCAAACAAGTCTTCAATGCGGGGTAATGGGTACTTGTTCTTGATGGTTACCTCATTCAAAGCACGGTAATCCACACATAACCTTTTGGGTTCCGTCCTTCTTGGGCACAAATATCACCGGAGCTCCCCATGGTGAGGAACTAGGACGAATATACCCTTTCTCCGTCAATTCTCTCAAATGATCCTTGAGTTCTTCTAGCTGCTTGGAGTCCATTCGATAAGGTCTGTTGTATATCGGGGCTGTTCCAGGCACTAGCTCAATTGCAAATTCCACTTCACGATCGGGAGGCATACCTGGCAATTCTTCCGGAAAAACATCTGGATATTCCCGGATAATCCTGATCTCCTCCACTTTCACCTCAACTTGATTTAATTTAATGTCCCTCCTAGGCTCTTGTATTGTTATAAACTTTACTCTTGTGCCACTAGGGTGAGTTAGTTCCACCGTTCTGGTTGAACAATGGATGATTCCCTTATGTTTGGTCAACCGTCCATGCCCAAAATAATATCGATCCCTTGGGAATCTATCACTATGAGGTTGGATGTAAAACACTACCCCATTAATGTCTAGATTCACCTTGGGACACACTTGTCTTGTCCTTATTTCTCCACCTGGAGAGTTTACTGCTAGCATATAATTCATTTGTGTTGTTGCTAGGTCATGTTTCTTAACAAACCCTTTAGCGATGAACGAGTGGGTAGCACCAGAATCAAACAGCAAGGTTGCAAGGTGTAAATTGGCAGGAAACTTACCAACTACCACGTCGGGTGCCTCTTGCGCTTCCTCCATAGTGACGTGGTTCACCCGTCCTCGCATCATATTCTGCTGTTGTGGCCGTGCGGGCTTCTTCTTTGGGCATTTGTGGGCGTAGTGCCCCACTTCACCGCAGCTAAAACATTGCACCCCAACCTTAGGTGCCTGGCCTTTGTTGTCTTGGGGTTGGTTTGGGGGTCCTTGCACTGCTGGTCGAGGTGGATATGCGGGGCGAGGCTGCTGTACGAACTGACGTTGTGGCTGTGCTGGTGCTGCCGGAGGCCTGTAGTTCGGGTTGTACCCTCTTGGTGCTGAGTAGGGTACCGCAACACGGTTTGTCTGCCCTGCTGGTTGCTGCATCAGACGGGGGCGGGTGTTGCTACCCGAGGCTTGATGTGACCAACCGGCCTTCCTCTTATTCTCATTTTCCAAGGCCTTTAGCTTCCTTTCTACCACAAACGCTCTGTCCACCATCTTTTGGAAGCTTTCATACTCATTTGAGGACATTGCACACTGCATCTCCGCGGTAAGTCCCTCCACAAAACAATCTTGTTTCTGCTCATCTGTCTCTATGTCCCGTGGGGCATAACGGGATAGTTGAGTAAATTTAGTGAGGTATTCCCTCACAGTCATGTTACCTTGTTGCAACCCCAAAAACTTCTTCCTCTTGTTTTTGAGTTCACCTCTTGGGATGTAATGGTTGCGGAAACTACGCTTGAACTCTTCCCAAGTGATGTTCTCAGGGTCATGATGGGTGGCCACGTAGGTGGTCCACCAATCAGCAGCAGGTCCATGCAATTGATGAGAGGCAAACAGCACCCTCTCATACCCTTGGCACTGTATGATCCTCATCTTACTTTCAATTGTCTTCAGCCAATCATATGCCTCCAGAGGTTCAGCAGCACTTGCAAACTTTGGAGGTTGAGTTCCTAGAAACTCACTCAACCTTGGTTGGCGTGGTGCAGCTTGTGGAGGTGGAACTTGATGCAAGTTTGCCACCACTTGAGTCAAGTTCTGGATAAGCTGATTCTGATTCTCCAGCATTTGGTGGAGGGGATCAACTCCTTCACGGCGACCACCCCGGTCCTGGCCTCCAGAAAGATGAGGGTTGCATGCCTCATCGTTGTTGTTGGCGGGGTTGGCAGCACGTCCTTTTCCTCTTCCGGCCATCTGGCAGAATCAACCAATGTTATTTTGAAAGCATTTAGTATCATTTTACTACTTTCACTTGTTTGTACTTTGATGTGTTGAGGCTTGGTTATATTTTTTTCTGAGAGCTCATTTCTCACACAAAAATAAATGCAATATTATTTCATGTGGGTTCACACACCAAAGCAAAACAATCTAAATACGAGGCTGTGGACAATTGCTCATGGTTTCCACAACTCACGTCACACACCAAGCATTAACACACCATTAACTACGTAACGACTCGACTACTCGACATCCTTCTAATTTAAGGGAAAGGCTCTACGCTACTTGTTTTCTTGAGCTGGCTCCTCGGGATCTTCCTCATCATTTCGGCTGCCTTTTGACTCTGCTTTGGGTGGGGAGGCTGCTGGTGGAGAAGTGCGACGACGCCTGATCGCTCGGCGATCTGGGGAGTCAGGAGTCCATGTATCATTCACGGTGACACAGAGTTCATTGCCATCTCCTCTTTCTCTCGCCCTCAAACAGGCTCGCAGCAACGCCTCCGTTTCCTTCAGGGTGTCCCGGACATCCTGAAGCTTTTGTTGACACTCCTGCAGTCGAGTGCTGAGCATAGAAGCATCTTCCAAGCACAAGTCCATGTGCTCATGGGAAGTTCCTTGCTGCACCGGCGGGTACTTGTACTCCGTGGTACCACTCTCACGCTGGAGGACATACATGTACTCAGTTTTGTCCAAGTGGCGACGATAGATGTGACTCTGGCAGGTGATGGCCTCCCAGATGATATCTTTCTCCGCATCGACCTGTGTCGCTCTACAAGCTGGAGAGTGGTGAATCTTAAGCAGCTGATTTTCGTGTATTATCCTCATCTCTGAACTCCATTCTTCCCTCTTCTCACGGATGGTCCTGGTGGAGTTATAGTGGATGATTAGCTTGCCCGTATTGCCGGCGGCTTCGAGCATACGCCGAAGACGGCGCAATAAGCCTCCTACTACCAATCCGTAGGAAAGGTACGTCACCGGACGGCTCTCCTCCCTCTCGGCAAGGGCAACTACGGGAACTCTCCCTCCTGTGGACTTGCGAGCGGTGCGAATCATGCGAACCATCTAAAACAAAAAGAATTTAAAATTAGGTTAGATAAACTCTCAAACAAAAATCCTATTTTGAATGAAAGTTGGGGTAAGATGAAGAAAGTGACTCCATTAAATAACACTTTTCAACACACACCTTGTAAAATAGTTTTTAAGGAAATAGGGCCCTTAAATACGTCCGTTTCTACCTAGGTCCACGTTCCTACGGGCAACCTTGGCTCTGATACCACCTCTGTCACACCCGGTTTTTCCGAAGAACAACCAAGTGAATATCACATGTATGCCAGGATCATTTTCTCATACATGTGATGATAAATAGTGAAGCATCATTTATTACAAGCCAGGTGTCGAATATAAATAAGTCTTACATGGCAAATATCTCGATGGACAATAATAAGTTCATCACAAGTAAATAAACTAGCAGCGGAATATTATTCTTGAGGGCTCCATCACAGGCGTTGCCCGGGGGGTCTCCATGAACCTAGAAACCTTCTTCGGGTCCAAAGTCTTGGTCATTATACACCACCTTATTATCTTGACCTGAGTAGCAATATAGACCAACAAATATGCAAGGTTGAGTACCAATGGTACTCAGCAAGTGTTGGAAAATTATATCATGCATGGCTAGAACAAGGAGAGGTTGAACTCATGGTTAAAGCACTACGCAATTAATACCTATCACCTTAGCTTATTAAGCACCTACATTACTACACAAGTGAAATGGTCCCAATCTCCCATCCCATCATCATAACCAAATAACCATAACATCATTTTCAATGTTAAGCTCCCCGCTTAACATCCACAACTTCCAAAACCATCAATCCTCTAATCATGAATAAGTCCAAGCCGCTCTTGACCGTGAGCACGGCTGTCATGACAGTTTTGACTCTGTAGAGTTTGTACCACTGTACCCACATGTAGTGATTTCATCCCCCGTTGCAGGGTGGACTAAAAGAACCTCCATTATTCCAGTGGCTACGAACCACATTCACACTTCCCAGGTGTGTAGCCAGGAGATCACTACGAAGCCTTTACAAAGGGATTCCCGACGAGCGTGGGCCCACTGAGGTTTCACCCCTAACAGCATACAAGAGGCTCCAACCCCGCTGCAGTGGCCCCCTCTTGAGCCTTGCGGTTCATATGGTAGTCCAGCTGACACCTACTCCCCGCACCATCCAACACACCCATACTACGCCGGGGATACACCTAATTAATTGGCCAAGCTGCCCCATCTCAGCATGTGGTTGGCACTATAAAGCCAGGTTACATGCTCCATGAACCGGTCCTTAGGATCCAGGCAAGTACTAAACACAAACCCAAGTCTCGTGCACCCAGCACACAACCAAAACATCCAACTTGCCTTGATCCCTACCTCTACATAACTCACAATATCTCATTCAAGAGTATGGTAAAAATAAACTGATGATCTCATATCCCAAATATCACATTCTAAGCATGGCTAAGCATATGCATGATAATAAATGACATGACAAAATAAATCCCTACCCAAGCTACAAAGAAACAAGGTAATGCAATTCTAGGGAAACTTCCTAGCATGGGTTTCATATTTCAATTGACAATGCAAATAATTCTACCTACACGTCCTAGTATAGGATCAAAGTGGTCAAGGACACTTGCCTCCTTCCTGCTGCTCTTGAAATGAGTAATCCTGATCTTGGAAAGGAATAACTTGCTCTTGAGCAGGTTCTACATCATACCATCACACATAGCAAAAGAAAAACAACAATCCATAAGACATAGTTCACACTTCCACTTCATACAAACCACACATTCACATTTATGAAAGTCATTCACCATTATGTGTGTTGTGTTTACTCTATGTGTGTTGATTTGTGGCTTACATGCACTTTTAATCCTGTGTATATGATTCCTACTTTTGTATTCACATTTATGCTTGTATACTATATATATGAGTTTCCAATTTAAATAAATTCCTTATATTCAATTACTATACCTTTTAGCTACTAAGTATGCATGAAAGGTATTTTCCTTCTCCATATGTGTCTTCATAATTTCTACCAACCCTAAACTGAATTCTTTGGATTTTAGAACTCCATTTATCATTTACTATTTGCTATATTTTCAGATTTATTTCCTATGCCTAAATGTGAACCTTATTATAAAAATAACAAGACACATCATCTAAACAGAATAGGTTCTGATCTAAAATATTTGCTAATATATTCTTGACCTTTTCCTCTGATATAAACTATTTTACAATTATTTTCCCTATTTTCCAGAACTATTATTTACTTAAAAATGTATCCCTAAATGTGAATAATAAATTAAACAGATTCACTTCAGCCCAAAATATGTTTTTATCTCACTCCAAAGTTTTCTAAATACTGAGGAAGTTTTTAATTTAATTTTGACAATATGTTTGTCCCACTTTTTAAATTTTAAATACTAGCCACATATTCAATTTCCTAAATTAAATATCAAACAGGGTTAAAAAGGTAAACTCACCCCATTACAGGGTCTATAATATTATTTTCAGAATTTCCAGGGGTCTAGCTACACTTATCAGAGGTGTTTTTCCTAATTTTTATTAAGTCCAGGGGCTAAAACTGATTTTTAAATGAATTTACATCATTTTCTGAAGTTCCAGGGGCTAGATCAGAAGTTTCCGGGGCTAGCTCTTATTTCCCGAGAACTCCAGGGGGTAGCACGTAAGATTTCCAGTCTTTATAAAGCGGGGCTGACGTGGACCGTCCGATTTTAAACCGACGGCCGAGATTATAACATCGAACCGGTACGCGGGGATTTAAACCCTACCGTGCGATTTAAAATAAACGGCGCACAAGCGGCCACGTCGCTCTGATCGAGCGCGGGCGGCGCTGCCGGCGGCGCACGGCGGCGGGAAGCGGCAATCTCGCCGGAGACTTTCGGATCTTCGAGAATTCTTCCTAGAACTGTGATTTTATGGCATAGATCGGTGGAGGGGAGGTCGGGGATCTCACCTCGGGGGTTTTCTTTAGCTCGGAGGTCCTGGAAAGTGATCGGCGACGAGGTCCGAGGCGAAACCACGGCGAAGCTCGTCGGCGCTATGTTTACACCGCAAGTCACCGAGTTTTCTGCACCTGCAAGGTTCCCCGGAGGCGGTGGATCAAGACCAGCGAGTTAGATCGGAATTTCCGAGCTTAGATCGGCCAGAATTCGCCGGAGAAGTCTCGGTTCTCACCGGAGGAAAATCGGCGGATCGCGTGGGAAAAACAGAACGAGGCCGGGGTTTTTATAGACGGGGGAGGGCGGCGGGGTGGTTTAGATCAAGTCCGCGTCGCCTACGAACAGAATTCAGCGGGGATACGCTGAAATCCCGATCGGTTTTGATTCGGGTGAGAGGGAGTCCGGCGCGGGCGCGAGGTAGACGATGAATAGGTGGGCCCCCCCTGTCAGTGTGAGGAAGCGGCGCGCGCGGCTGCGGGCTGGCGCGGGCGCTGGTTGGGCCGGCTGGTGGGTTTCGGCCCACTGACCGGTTTTTTTCTGTTTTCTCTTTTTCTTTTTCTATTTCTTTTCTGATTTGAGTTTAATTTGAATTCCAGTTTGAATTTGAATTTTTGCAAAACATGCAACACGTCCAAAAATTTTTAAATTCCCCTCTTAACATGATGTAGGGTTTTGAATCAAAATTTTGGGGTGTTACACAGTGCCACCACAAGGCCAAGTATGGGTGCGGCTTAGCTGAGTAATTAGGTAAGTTGCTATCGTGTTATGGACTGTGGATGACGCGGGAAATGAGAGTCGAGTGAGGACTACCCTGGGAACTGCATGGCACAAGAGGGGGCCCGTGGGTGGGAGAATTGGAGATTCTAGCCTGCCGGTGAAACCTTAGTGAGTCCATACATCTAGTAACCCCTTATAAAGGCTATTTTGTGATCTCTTGACCATACACCTACGGTTGTGTACTGGTATAATGGAGGTTCTGCAGTCGCCGACGGGTGACAAAATCATAAACTTGTTGGTAAAGAGGTGCAAACTCTGCAGAGTCTAAAACTATCATGATAGTCGAGCTTACGGTCACGAGCACCTGGCTAAACTGCCATGATTAGTTGGGATGGTTATTGGGATGGTTATTAGGAAGGTTCTTGGTTATGGTTATTGGTTATGGTTATTGGTTTGGTTATGGTTTGGTTGTTGGGACTGTTGAGTCCGGGTGATGAGATGGTTGCATGACTGTTGGGTCATGACATGAGATTGGTCTCGGTGTGAGACGAGGTTGTTTTATGAGGTGAGATGGTAGCGAATACGAGGAGGTATTCGTGAGTATGAATAAACGATTGGTTAATGTTCGGATAGAACACGGGAAGTATGAATAAATGCTGGGATTACATTCATCTAAATTTAAGTTGTTGTTTTATCATGGTTTTATAAATCAGCTTTTCTGCAAATAAGCGTTTTTATACCTACCTTGTTTATGAGTTGCATATCATGTGTTTTCCTGCACTTGCTGAGTACATCATTGTACTCAAACTTGCATTATTATTTTATCATCAGCAGCAGGAGAAGCCTACTATGAAGACCAAGTGGAGCATTATGGCGTGTGATCTGTTCTCAACCTTGCCAGTGGAGGGAGCAGAGATGGAGCCACTTCTGCTTAGATTTGCTTCCGCATTAGCTGAATTACTTCCGCATTAGAATAAAGACTTCCGCTGAATAGAAATAAGACTTCCACTGTGAGCATGAGTCCAAGACTCATGAGGTATTGTAATAAACTCTGTTATTCGTGGTAATATATAATCTGAATTCAGTTTGTGGAACGTATGTGCATGTGTGATGAACATCCTGGGCACACATATGCATTAGTTCTCGGTTCCGTGGTTTTTCCACAGAATTGAGGGCGTCACATATCTGTCCTCAACCTTGCCTGTGGGGATAGAGTAGAGATGGAGCCGCTGCTGCTTAGATTGCATCCGCACTAGTTAGAAGACTTCCGCTGCATAGAAATAAGACTTCCGCTGCCAAGATGAGTCCAAGACTCATGAAACCTGGTAATAAACTCTGTTATTCGTGGTTATATATATTCTGAAGTTCATTTTGTGGATGATGTGTATATGTGTGATGAACATCCTGGGCACACATATGCATCAGTTCTCGGTTCCGTGGTTTTTCCACGAAATTGAGGGCGTCACACCTTCCCCTTCCCCTTGCCGACGGTCTGAGCTCTGTCGACCCTCGGCGTGGGTTGGGCATCAGCCAACGCCTCGCGCTCCTGTAACAGCCCTAACTTTTGTACAGTTTGATGTCAGCTCATAAAACAAAGTTAAGGCAACAAAAGACTATAATTGTTTCACATGAAATGATGAACACATAAATGGACATGTGAGGGAGTTAAAAATTTTCTCTAGCCCATGCTCAACACATGTTAACCTAGGGGAAATAATTACACTCCTAAAACTCTAACTCATGTGCACCTCCTCTATGAGTAGAGTGGAGGGAATTTAAATGCAATTTGAATCTTTTGAAAGGATTTCTATTCAGATTTTCCAAAGTCCTATATGTGATATCATAGATGCATCTCTCATATATTCAAGAGCCTAAGTTTCAAATTTGGAGAATTTTTGGTTTCATATACTATTTATTCCGAGGATTAAATGAGGGCACGTTTAAATTCAAACTTGAATTTGAATTTAGAACCAAACAAACTCAATTTCAAAATCTGATTTCAGATTTGAGTTCCTCATAATTCCTTTGACCTATCCTCCAAGTTTGAACAAATTTGGAGGTCATTTGCTATTTTAAATCGAAATGGGGGATAAGAGGGAGAATTGTGAATGTGGACCCCAATGGTCAGTCTCAAAAAATTGCAACCGACTCCATCGACTGTTGTACGTGTGCCACCTCCCTCAGCCGGCGTCGACCAACGTGCTCCAGCGCCAGCTCCTGCTTCTATCCACGATCTCAGCCTGATCTTCACTCAGCTGGTGCAACAAAGCAATTTGCTTTTCTTCCCTGCTCGGTCTGCTCCCGTGGGTTCCTCTCCCAAGCAGAGCAGAACCACCGCTCTGCTCTTCTTCCCCTCACGCAGCCACCACTATAGCTCGTTTGCTCGCGCCTTCAACAGCAAAAAGGTTCGCCCCTGAGTGCTCTAGCCGGCTGTCAACTTCCCTCCGCTGTTCCATGCTTGCTGGCGCCTAGAAACAGCGAGGTTTCCTCTGCTCCCGTGTTCAAACTCAGGCAATCAAAACTGGACGCCGTGGACAGCCCAAACCAGAAGGGATCACGCTCAAGAAAGCCACCCCATCTGTGCACCAACAAGTCTAGTTGCTCACCTCCAAAGCTCAGCCCCAGCCATTGATGACAGAGGGAGAATTTCAAGTTTTTCTCCCGGGCGGCAGAAACGGACCTTGAGGTAAGGAATTGTAAAATTCATCCTCAATTCGTGTTTGTTGGGTCTCAAACTTCACACACAGGATGTTAACAGCCTAGAACACCTCCTCCATCGATTTTAGACCAAGAAATTGAGTGTAGAGTGAGCAATCCGAGCTCTTTTAGAGGGTATACCGCTGGATCCTATCAGGCGCACGGTGCCGATAGGTTTAGAGCCCTCTCCAGCTTGTTTAGACCTCATGCCGGTCTTCTACTTGATCCCCCTGGTGCTGTAGAGCCCAAGAACCGACCATTTGGTGGAGAATTCACCGTGCAAGACCTCGCCGGAGCACTAGGGTTTGCTGTGGCCGGTGTGCCCTGTTTTCCGGCGAGTTTCAGCCGCCGGCGACCTCACCAACGTGTTCAGCGTGGGGAAATATGGGGGGCGGCCAGCAGGGGGTCTGGAGGCGGCTGGGAACTGGTTTTCTGGCGACCTCACCGGAGGGGGCTGCCACTGGTGTGTTTGGCGCGAGTCTGGAGGTTAGGGATGACAGGTGGGACCCACTGTCGGCATTTAAACATTTTCCAGATTTTCGCACTTTAGTTCAATCTTTGGAGAGCCATAAATTTGTGTAGGAATGTCCAAAAATTGTGAAACAAATTTTTTTGGATTCCTCTCAAAGAGTACTATCCAGGGATGCAGCCCAATGTTTATGAAAATCCTTGGATTTGGCTCATTAATTTATTTAATTAAAATTTTCTATGAATTTTTACCAGAGTTCTGTTTATTGGAAAATTCCCAAATTTGTACAGGACATTCTTCCAAAATTCCTTGGACTCCATTAAAAATTTCAGAGGAATTAGACCTCATTTTCTTGGTCAAATGATGTGTTCGTTCCTTATGTCTCTGAAAAATGGGAAAATAAACAGAGACATTTTCAGCTTTTTCCCAATCCTTGTAAAATCCATATCTCCATGTAAGAAACTCCAAAAATGATAAAACCAATTCTTATGGACTCAGGACATTTTGTACTTCACAAAAAGTCTACTTTGCAGCATAGGAAAGCTTAATACCTAGGGGGTAAAGGCAGATTAGTGAAAATCACATAAGGAATTACTGTGATCACCTTGAGCCATTTCATGAGCTCAATTTTTGCACACTGCCTAAATACCTTCCTTAGAGGCTGTGGTTAAATTCTCAGCTTCATTGGACCTCTGGAATTTGAGCTACCATCATTTAGGTTTAAGTGTTCATATAATGGACTTAATCACATTGTGATTACTAGTATCTCTTTTCACCCTAGCTTTCATCTTCTCTAAGGTTTATATCCAACAACAGAAACCTTGCTGTTGTTTATCTCTCTTATGTGTGAGTTAACTTTGAACAACAGTTTTGAAACAGTTTCCAAATTGCTTTGAAATACAAGTGCATCCTTCATCTTAATAGCTCACGTGATGTCGACGTTCGACGAGGACTCAACTCTGCAGCAAGGATCTCCATCTCGTGACGAGCTTGGCGGATTATCCGGAGGAAGACTAACTCCTAGCTTCTAACAAAACCGTTGAGCAAGGCAAGCCCCGGTTTGCATATCGTTACCGTTTTAAATTTTGCTTTACTTCACATCATGTTTATTAGACTTGATATTGTGCATTATGTCTAGGATGATTGAAACCCACTTGAATGGCTTTTACATCCCTGAGTAGAAGGTTTATTGTAGGCTTTGCCTCGTTGTAGATGCTAGTCTAATGTTGTAGCTAGCTCGGTAGAAGTCAAGTAGTAAAAAGCTACTCGCGAGAAAGGTCGAGTAATGGAGTTACTCGCGAGATTTTTGATGATAAGAGCACCCTCATGAAAATGAGATGGGGACGCGGATGTTCCTGTAGGATGGAGCGCTCAAGGTTGGTCTTGACCTGCGATGGGTGTGACAATGCTTGAGACCATATTTGGCCTGGACCGGGATAGTAAGGCAAATGTGGAGGTTGGCTGTAGCCCCTTCCGTGTCGGTTAAGGACCGTATGTATGCGGCCCTGCTGGACAAGATTGAGCTGTACCGGATATATAGTGGGGTATGGGACCCATGAAACCGATGTAACTCTATGGACCGTGATATAGAAACTCATCCTTCGCGTGGGAATAGCGTTGAGAAGGCGGGAGGTGTAAATCTTTTAGCGGGCAACTTCGACGTGTCCGCGTAGAGGACCATCCTGCTCGGCGCGAAGCGTTTTTCTATGTCGGGGTGTCGTGTGAAAGGTCGCTGCATACAACGTAAGAAAGAGCTCTTGTGAGAGTCTTTCGAGGCGGGTGTATGTGTCATGTATTCCGGGTTGTTATTGATTCGAATCACCGTCGCTCGCGGAAGAGGATTGAGCATACTTGCCCACTGCGCCGTGACTTAGTAAGAAGAGGAACTAAGTCTCTTAACTTGTTGTTTGTGTATTAATAACTGTATTGGAACCTTGACTGAAGTAGATATAGAGCCAACTAAATTTCACTTCCACCTTAGGTTAGCAACATCGGGATAAGCGTTTCTTGTTTGATTGTGGACTTCCGATGTTTTGAGGCGTGAGGACCACTAAAATGGAGGCTAAAAGAATCTGAATATAAGGATCAAGTTTAGTCAAGGTGCATTTTGAAAATTCTTATTCCTACTGTCTTGCTACCCCTGCATTTAGCGTTACATGTTTATGAGTGACGGTTAAGTCTTGCTGTGCCTTAGTGCTCACGGTTGCTTCTGAGTTGTTTTTGCAGGTAGCAGGATGCCTGCTATGAAGAGGGTTGTTCGGTGAGACGATGAACCTCACGGTTTGTTCAACTCATCGGAAACCTAGCCGCTGCCTTTCTTTGGTGAAGCTAGTAGGAAGCGTTCACGGGCTGAACGACTTCTCTTCAGCGTAGTTAGGGTCGAGAGTGAGTAGTTTGTCCAGCAAATTTTAATTTCTGCTGCGTGTGTACATTATGTTGTAAAAGAAATTATCTTGAGTAACAAAATGGTTCCGTTATGTTCTTATCATCTTTTCGTGCATGCTGTTGGGTGCCGCATCGCACGGCACCACCCACTGCGATTCCCGGGCCGGGCGTCACAGACGTGGTATCAGAGCCGCATTGGCAATAGCACGCATGAAAACAGTCTATTTTTGAAAACTTAGGAGTATACGAGTGAGGAACGTATAGTATGCCCACATAAGGAGTATTACTAGCATAGTTACTTAAGGTGGCAAGCTAACATTGTGTTACTCTTCAGTATTTAAATTCAGTAACGACGCACCTACGTGGAGGTAAGAATGGTAAGGAACGCCACCGAAAGCGGATCAATTTCGGTTAGCTCACCCATACGAGGAAAGTAGTGTGGGATGTCCCATTCAGCAATGGACGGGAAGTGAATATGTTTTCTAAGACTCTTCATGTCTTAGAGACATATGAATGGCACTAGCCTCCAGTGCGCAAACCCAAGGGCAAGAGGAGGAGACCCCATCGTGTGGTTTGTAACACGAAGTGTGTTTTTTAGGACTCTTCATGTCCTATGAGGCATACGAAAGCGCTGTTCCACCGGTGTTCTTTATTGCAAAGGTGTGGAGCCCCCATCGGGTGGTGAATAACCCGATCATGTACCTTGAGACGTGGCTTGACTCAAGGGCGGCCCGTATGGCAATGATACGGGGCGTATGTTTTTACTATGATATGGACCTGCCTGTAATGACAAACCAATGTGTGCATCATTATTGAGTGGTTTTCTGCAGGTAACTTAACCGCGTTAGAACATGTCAGGTAGAAAACGTTTGTGAGTGATCGTTTTAGTGCCACCATTTGAAACGTATACGCCGGTATATAGGCGGTTAGGATCTTAATTTGGTGAGGAAACGTAGTACCGTGACATGTTTTGAACTACATGAAAAAGAAGGTTTGAAAAGAAAAAGAGTAAATTTGGAGTCTAGGATTCTATTAGGGGTTAATGAACTCCTATATTGAACTAAGAGTCAATTGGGAGTATAGAATTATTCACAAAGACTTTGGAGAAACCTCCCCTGTTTTCGGCTGAATTTTGCTGAAGTTGAACAGGACATAACTTCTGTTTCGTTGAACCAATGGAGGTGAGTGATAAATTTATGGAAAGCTATTGAAGTCTCCTACAACTCTTCATTGGAACTCCAGATCAGAATCACCCTCCAAATTGATGAAATTCTCAGAGGAGTGTGAACTGCCCAAAAACAGGGCAGGCACAAATTGCTCTCTGGAAATTTCTGTATTTTGACCATAACTTTCTATAGAAAAATTTCTAAGGGTCATGTAATACACCGTTGGAAAGCTTGTGATATATGCTATGACTTTGTAGTTCAAAGTTTCTCCAGATTTGGAGTTTAATTGTATGAAATCTTGCGGACAAAACAGCCACTTTCAAAGGAGGTGCTGCCAAAATTGTTCCAGATTTCTGTTAAATTTGAAATATCACAACTTTTTATACAGAAATGATATGACGGCAAATGAAGACTCGTTGGAAATATATTGAAGTTAACTATAACTTTGATATTCAACTTGAGACATGAAATTGCCGTTGTCATATTCAAATTCTGGGATTAAGACCTATTGGTCATTCTGAACAGAGTAGTGCTTATTGCCTATGTAACTTAAGATTTGTTGTGGACAGGGATGTTTCAGACTTCTCTAAGCTCCATAACATGTTCTTGAGTTATTTTTCAGTTTGTCCTACTGTTGGAATTAAGGGTTTGTACAAACTTGCTCACATTTGATAGATTTCAGTATTGTCGAAACCCTAGTTAGCTTGTGTAATGCTGCAATATTGATGTGATGCTTTTACGGTTATGTTTTCAATTTAAGTTGAGTTTAAAACTTTGAATTTTAACCGTAA
This sequence comes from Neostapfia colusana, assembly GCA_030760725.1. Taxonomy (NCBI): domain Eukaryota; kingdom Viridiplantae; phylum Streptophyta; class Magnoliopsida; order Poales; family Poaceae; genus Neostapfia; species Neostapfia colusana. The sequence continues at coordinate 40,441,163 of JASWHV010000013.1, read as the reverse complement.
ATTGCTCAATCTTGCAGCATGGATCGTGTTCATTCCAGGAGTGAGGTTGGTGAGTCGAGTCACGGTGAAAGTAATTCGCCACGACAAGAAGTGCCGACATCATCAACCGGATTGGCGGGCATCTTGGCAAAGATGGCTGAGTCTCTGGATCTGTTGGTGCGACAAAGCATACGACAGGAGACACTACAGAAAAATCCCTGGCCAAGCACTTATCTGGATTTCTTAGCAAGACAACCACCGGTTTTCTCGAAAGCGAAAGAACCATTGGAGTCGGCTCACTGGCTCCAATGTATTGAAGCCAAGTTCGATACGCTTGAGTGCGATGAATATCAGAAGACTCTATTTGCCGCTCAACAACTCCATAGAGCCGCTGGAGCCTGGTGGGCGGAGTACATCGCTACTCTTCCTGAAGGTCATCGAGTGACGTGGGATGAATTCCGGGATGTTTTCCGGGCAGATCACGTTTGTTCGGGAATTCTTCAAACAAAGTATCAAGATTTTCTAGAGCTAAGGCAAGGGGAAAGGAGTGCGTACGAGTACTTCAAAGAGTTTGAAGACTTGATGCAATATGCCACTCATATGGTAGACTCGGAAGCGTTGAAGTGCGAGTATTTCTTCCGAGGTTTGAATGTCGAACTTAAGGAACAAGTGGCCTTGTTCAATAACAGTATTTACAATGAGTTGGTAAATGTCGCTATCATTAAGGAAGACATGCATCTTCGTTGTGAAGCGGAGCTGAAAAGAAGTATACCGCAAGACAGCGATATCGAGGTTCGTCCGAAATAACGAGTGCGGTATTACTCGCCAGTTAGGCAACAAATTCAGCCTGTGGTGCAACTCTCACAACCACGGCTGGAGTTACTCACTTATGAGCCCCCACCTCAACAGCAGTGGTCAGAAATTATTCGTGCAACCCTACCGCAACCAGCTACGCACGAATTATCTCCACCTCGTGTTAGTAGAGAGTTGAGGATTTCTACAACACGAAACCATGGTGGTGCTGAGCAGAGTCACACTCGTGTGTTGTCTCGTCAATGCTCACATCAGCACCGTGAACCTTCAAAGAAGAATCCTTCAAAAGCTGGCAAGGTTAATTACACTGCTATTGAGGACATTGCAGAAGGCGAACCAGTGTTAGCGGGCATGTTCACGTTACATGAACAGCCCACTTTCATTTTGTTTGATTCCTGAGCCACCCACAATTTTATTAGCAGAGACTATGTGCTGAAGAATAATCTTCCGTTCAGCACAGCTAAGCATCTGTTTCATATCAGCTGATCCGGAGGCAAGATATCAACAAATGAGATGGTCTCTCGGGCACCGTTATGTTTGGGTGGAGATATCTATCCTGCGAGCCTTATCATATTCAAAGGCCAAAGGATTGATATTATCTTGGGGATGTCATGGTTGACACATTATGGAGCTATCTTTGACATCAGCTCGCGGACTGTCCAACTGAATTCCCCAATACATGGTTGCAACATGTTGAATCTTGTGGATCCATCACAATGTGTTGCAGCAGTGCATCATATCGAAGCTCCTAAGCTTGAGGATATTCCAGTGGTATGTGAATATCCAGATGTGTTTCCCGAAGACTTGCCGGGCATGCCGCCCGAACGGGATGTTGAGTTCAAGATTGAACTAGCACCGGGAACAACACCTATTTCTCGGCGACCATACAAAATGGCACCAAAGGAGCTAACAGAATTGAAGGAGCAGCTTAATGACCTCATGGACAAAGGTTTTATACGCCCAAGTTCATCACCTTGGGGCTGTTCCGCACTCTTCGTGAAGAAGAAGGACGAGACTTTGAGACTATGCGTAGATTATCGTCCACTGAATGCTGTCGCTATCAAGAATAAGTATCCACTACCGCGCATCGATATTTTATTTGATCAACTAGTGGGTGCTAAGGTATTATCCAAGATGGATCTTCGGTCCGGGTATCACCAGATAAAAATCCGGGCAGAAGACGTACCTAAGACGGCGTTCTCGACAAGATATGATCTTTATGAATATCTTGTCATGTCCTTTGGGTTGACCAATGCTCCGGCTCACTTTATGTATTTCATGAACTCTGCGTTCATGCCGGAGTTAGACAAGTTCGTCGTGGTTTTCATCGACGACATCTTGGTCTATTCAAAGTCAGAAGAAGAACACGCTGAACATTTGCGTATTGTACTCCAACGCTTGAGGGATCACAAGCTATATGCAAAGTTCAGTAAATGTGAGTTTTGGATCAGCAAAGTGCCGTTTCTTGGGCATATTATTTCAGCGGAAGGCATCGCTGTGGACCCAAGTAAAATCGAGCAAGTGCTGAATTGGAAATCTCCAACATCTGTTCATGAAGTGAGGAGTTTCCTAGGTTTAGCGGGTTATCACCGGAGATTCATTCCAAACTTCTCCAAAGTCGCTAAACCTATGACGGAGCTGTTGAAGAAAAGCACCAAGAATGATTGGAGCAATTCATGCGAACAAGCTTTATAAACTTTAGTGAAGTATCTCACTACAGCTCCAGTTTTGGCCCAGCCGGACACAACGAAGCCGTTTGATGTCTATTGTGATGCATCCGACATCGGTTTGGGTTGTGTGTTGATGCAAGAAGAACGTGTGGTCGCGTATGGATCCCGACAACTCAGGGGTCATGAGCAGAATTACCCGACGCACGACCTTGAACTAGCTGCAGTGGTCTTAGTGTTGAAAATGTGGAGACATTATCTACTAAGCAATCTAGTACATCTCTACACTGACCACAAAAGCTTGAAGTACATCTTCACACAGAAGGAACTGAATATGAGGCAGCGAAGATGGCTAGAATTGATCAAAGACTATGAACTTGAAATTCATTACCATCCGGGCAAAGCGAATGTGGTTGCCGATGCACTTAGTCGGAAAGCTCACATTCACCATTTAACCATGGCTGCACATGAAGAAGGAGAACCAAGCCTGCACTTAGTCCCTACGGATCATTGTTCAACCTTGCTCTTATTCCTACAATCCGAGATGAGATTGTAGAGGCTCAGAAGAGAGACAGAGGTATGTCTCACATCCGGAGGAGAGTGGACAGCGGTGAATTGAAGATGTTCTGCAAGGATGAAGAGGGTACTCTATGGTTTAACAACCGCATAGTTGTACCCCGGAATATGAAATTGTGGAGGAAGATACTGGATGAAGTGCATTTATCCAAGTACTCCATTCATCCGGGAAGCAATAAGATGTACCAGGACTTGAAATCTAAGTTCTGGTGGACACGGATGAAAAGAGAGATTGCGAAGTACATATCCGAGTGTGATACGTGTCGGCGGGTTAAAGCCGACCATGTGAGGAAAGCCGGACCACTTCAACCGCTGAAGGTTCCAGTACGGAAGTGGGAAGACATAAGTATGGACATCATCATCGGTTTACCCATGACCAGCAACAAGCATGATTCTATTTGGGTAATCGTCGATCGTTCTACCAAGACAGCACATTTTATTCCAGTACATACCAAATATGTGGCAAAGAAGTATGCGGAGCTGTTCATCTCGAGGATCATGTGTTTACACGGGGTTCCCCGCACCATCGTTTCTGATTGAGGTGCGTTATTCGTATCCAGATTTTGGGAGCAACTGCATGCTTCCTTGGGAACCAAGTTAATTCGGAGTTCAGCGTATCATCCGCAAACTGATGGTCAAACGGAGAGGATAAATCAGATTCTGGAGGATATGCTACGGGCATGTGTCACCAATCATGGGAAGAATTGGGATGACCATCTACCGTTAGCAGAATTCTGATATAATAACGGTTATCAATCCAGCATCAAGATGGCCCCGTATGAAGCTCTTTACGGCCGGAAGTGATGCACACCGCTGAATTGGTGTGAGTCCGGCGATAGAGTGGTCTACGGGATTGCTCTTGTGAATGAAGCCGAGGAACGAGTGCGAGTGATTCAAGCCAATTTAAAGGCTACTCAATCTCGGCAGAAGAGTTATGCAGACAAAAGACGTCGACCTCTTCACTTCGACATCGGGGACCACGTTTATCTTCGTGTCTCTCCGATGAAAGGAGTTCATCGTTTCGGAGTGAAGGGAAAGCTTGTTCCGCGATTCATCGGGCCGTTTGCTGTCATTGAGATATGCGGACCCGTGGCCTATCGTCTGGAGTTACCGACGTCACTTTCGGGTATTCACAACATTTTCCACGTCTCTCAACTGTGGAAATGTCTTAAGTACCCAACCGCAGTTCATATGGAGAACATTGAGGATCTTCAACTGGATCTCACCTATTCTGAGTATCCGATACAGATTATTGACGAGAAGACTCGCGCCACAAGAAATCGGACATTGCGATTTTACAAAGTCTTGTGGAGCAACCACACCGCTGATGAAGCCACGTGGGAAAGCGAGGAATTTCTCCGTTTAAATTTTCCCAACTTGTTTGTACCATATGTCCAGTAGTCATTCTCCCTTCTTCTTTATTTCTTAATCTCGGGACGAGATTCTTTTAAGGGGGGAGGAATGTAACAGCCCTAACTTTTGTAAAGTTTGATGTCAGCTCATAAAACAAAGTTAAGGCAACAAAAGACTATAATTATGTCACATGAAATGATGAACACATAAATGGACATGTGAGGGAGTTAAAAATTTTCTCTAGCCCATGCTCAACACATGTTAACCTAGGGGAAATAATTACACTCCTAAAACTCTAACTCATGTGCACCTCCTCTATGAGTAGAGTGGAGGGAATTTAAATGCAATTTGAATCTTTTGAAAGGATTTCTATTCAGATTGTCCAAAGGCTTATATATGAGATCATAGATGCATCTCTCATATATTCAAGAGCCTAAGTTTCAAATTTGGAGAATTTTCGGTTTCATATACTATTTATTCCGAGGATTAAATGAGGGCACGTTTAAATTCAAACTTGAATTTGAATTTTGAACCAAACAAACTCAATTTCAAAATCCGATTTCAGATTTGAGTTCCTCATAATTCCTTTGACCTATCCTCCAAGTTTGAACAAATTTGGAGCTCATTTGCTATTTTAAATCGAAATGGGGGATAAGACGGAGAATTGTGGCTGTGGACCCCACTGATCAGTCTCACAAAATTGCAACCGACTCCGTCGACTGTTGTACGTGTGCCACCTCCCTCAGCCGGCGTCGACCGACGTGCTCCAGCGCCAGCTCCTGCTTCTATCCACGATCTCAGCCTGATCTTCACTCAGCTGGTGCAATAAAGCAATTTGCTTTTCTTCCCTGCTCGGTCTGCTCCCGTGGGTTCCTCTCCCAAGCAGAGCAGAACCACCGCTCTGCTCTTCTTCCCCTCCCGCAGCCACCACCATAGATCGTTTGCTCGCGCCTTCAACAGCAAAAAGGTTTGCCCCCGAGTGCTCTAGCCGGCTGTCAACTTCCCTCCGCTGTTCCATGCTTGCCGGCGCCTAGAAACAGCGAGGTTTCCTCTGCTCCCGAGTTCAAACTCAGGCAACCAAAACTGGACGCCGTGGAGAGCCCAAACCAGAAGGGATCACGCCCAAGCAAGCCACCCCATCTGTGCACCAACAAGTCTAGTTGCTCAGCTCCAAGGCTCAGCCCCAGCCATTGATCACAGAGGGAGAATTTCAAGTTTTTCTCCCGGGCAGCAGAAACGGACCTTGAGGTAAGGAATTGTAAAATTCGTCCTCAATTCGTGTTTGTTGGGTCTCAAACTTCACACACAGGATGTTAACTGCCTAGAACACCTCCTCCATCGATTTTAGACCAAGAAATTGAGTGTAGAGTGAGTAATCCGAGCTCTTTTAGAGGGTATACCGCTGGATCCTATCGGGCGCACGGTGCCGATAGGTTTAGAGCCCTCTCCAGCTTGTTTAGAGCTCATGCCGGTCTTCTACATGATCTCTCTGGTGCTGTAGAGCCCAAGAACCGACCATTTGGTGGAGAATTCACCGTGCAAGACCTCGCCGGAGCCCTAGGGTTTGCTGTGGCCGGTGCGCCCTATTTTCCGGCGAGTTTCAGCCGCCGGCGACCTCACCAACGTGTTCAGCGTGGGGAAATATAGGGGGGCGGCCAGCAGGGGGTCTGGAGGCGGCTGGGAACTGATTTTCCGGCGACCTCACCGGAGGGGGCCGCCACTGGTGTGTTTGGCGCGAGTCTGGAGGTTAGGGATGACAGGTGGGACCCATTGTCGGCATTTAAACATTTTCTAGATTTTCCCACTTTAGTTCAAACTTTGGAGAGCCATAACTTTGTGTAAGAATGTCCAAAAATTGTGAAACAAATTTTATTGGATTCCTCTCAAAGAGTACTATCCAGGGATGCAGCCCAATGTTTATGAAAATCCTTGGATTTGGCTCATTAATTTATTTAAGTAAAATATTCTATGAATTTTTACCGGAGTTCTGTTTATTGAAAAATTCCCAACTTTGTGCGGGACATTCTTACTAAATTCCTTGGACTCCATTAAAAATTTCATAGGGATTAGACCTCATTTGCTTGGTCAAATGATGTGTTCGTTCCTTATGTCTCTGAAAAATGGGAAAATAAACAGAGACATTTTCAGCTTTTCCCCAATCCTTGTAAAATCCATATCTCCATGTAGGAAACTCCAAAAATAATGAAACCAATTCCTATGGACTCAGGACATTTTTTACTTCACAAAAAGTCTACTTTGCAGCATAGGAAAGCTTAATACCTAGGGGGTAAAGGCAGATTAGTGAAAATCACATAAGGAATTATTGTGATCACCTTGAGCCATTTCATGAGCTCAATTTTTGCACACTGCCTAAATACCTTCGTTAGAGGCTGTGGTTAAATTCTCAGCTTCATTGCACCTATGGAACTTGAGCTACCATCTTTTAGGTTTAAGTGTTCATATAATGGACTTAATCACATGGTGATTACTAGTATCTCTTTTCACCCTAGCTTTCATCTTCTCTAAGGTTTAGATCCAACAACAGAAACCTTGCTGTTGTTTATCTCTCTTATGTGTGAGTTAACTTGAACAACAGTTTTGAAACAGTTTCCAAATTGCTTTGAAATACAAGTGCATCATTCATCTTAATAGCTCACGTGACGTCGACGTTCGACGAGGACTCGACTCTGCAGCGAGGATCTCCATCTTGTGACGAGCTTGGCGGATTCTCCGGAGGAAGACTAACTCCTAGCTTCTAACAAAACCGTTGAGCAAGGCAAGCCCCGGTTTGCATATCGTTACCGTTTTAATTTGGCTTTACTTCAGATCATGTTTATTAGTCTTGATATTATGCATTATGTCTAGGATGATTGAAACCCACTTGCATGGCTTTTACATCCCTGAGTAGAAGGTTTAGTGTAGGCTTTGCCTCGTTGTAGATGCTAGGCTAATGTTGTAGCTAGTTCGGTAGAAGTCGAGTAGTAAAAAAGCTACTCGCGAGAAAGGTCGAGTAATGGAGTTACTCGCGAGATGTTTGATGATAAGAGCACCCTCATGAAAATGAGATGGACACGGGGATGTTCCTGTAGGATGGAGAGCTCAAGGTTGGTCTCGACCTGCGATGGGTGTGACAATGCTTGAGACCACATTTGGCCTGGACCGGGATGGTAAGGCAAATGTGGAGGTTGGTTGTAGCCCTGTCCGTGTCGGTTAAAGACCGTATGTATGCGGCCCTGCTGGACAAGATTGAGCTGTACCGGATATATAGTGGGGTATGGGACCCATGAAACCGATGTAACTCGATGGACCGTGATATAGAAACTCATCCTTCGCGTAGGAATGGCGTTGAGAAGGCGGGAGGTGTAAATCCTTTAGCGGGCAACTTCGACGTATCCGCGTAGAGGACCATCCTGCTCGGCGCGAAGCGTTTTTCTATGTCGGGGTGTCGTGTGAAAGGTTGCTGCATACAACGTAAGAAAGAGGTCTTGAGAGAGTCTTTCGAGGCGGGTGTATGTGTCGTGTATTCCAGGTTGTTATTGATTCGAATCACCGTCGCTCGCAGAAGAGGATTGAGCATACTTGCCCACTGCGCCGTGACTTAGTAAGAAGAGGAACTAAGTATCTTAACTTGTTATTTGTGGATTAATCACTGTATTGGAACCTTGACTGAAGTAGATATAGAGCCAACTAAATTTCACTTCCACCTTAGGCTAGCAACATCGGGATAAGCGTTTCTTGTTTGATTGTGGACTTCCGATGTTTTGAGGCGTGAGGACCACTAAAATGAAGGCTAAAAGAATCTGAATATAAGGATCAAGTTTAGTCGAGTGCATTTTGCAAATTCCTATTCCTACTGTCTTGCTACCCCTGCATTTAGAGTTACATGTTTAGGAGTGACGGTTAAGTCTTGCTGAGCCTTAGTGCTCACGGTTGCTTCTGAGTTGTTTTTGCAGGTAGCAGGATGCCTGCTATGAAGAGGGTTGTTCGGTGAGACGATGAACCTCACGGTTTGTTCAACTCATAGGAAACCTAGCCCCTGCCTTTCTATGGTGAAGCTAGTAGGAAGCGTTCACGTGCTGAACGACTTCTCTTCGGCGTAGTTAGGGTCAAGGGTGAGTAGTTTGTCCAGCAAATATTAATTTCCGCTGCGTGTGTACATTATGTTGTAAAAGAAATTATCTTGAGTAACAAAATCGTTCCGTTATGTTCTTATCATCTTTTCGTGCATGCTGTTGGGTGCCGCATCGCACGGCACCACCCACTGCGATTCCCGGGCCGAGCGTCACAGCTCCGCTCCGGAGCGCTCGACCCCGGGGATCGAGATCCCCCAGAAGGCGTCTCCGACCTGGCGTACGGCGATCCCGATGTCATCCAGGTTCGGCATCTTCTGCAACAGCTCCGCCCTCCACCTTGGCTCCAAGAAGAGAGGAGTGCAGGAGGCCGGAATGGTGAGGACGCCGCCATTGATGAAGTCGCCGCTCACCCTTGCCACCATCTCGAACAACATCTCCTCGGATGGATCGGAGCCGAGACCCGTCTCCAACCTGGTGCAGTCGTGCCCGCCGGTGTAGTACCACACCGGACGACTGCGCTGCTGCAGGGGCGTGATATGGCATGACAGAAAGTCTGTCAACAACATTAGGGACGTCAGCCCCTGGTTCGCCAAGAACCAGATCCGCTCCAAGACAGGCGCGTACTCCGGCTCCAGCTCCAGGATCTCCTCCCAGAAGCGACGCTCTTTGGATGGACCTTCAGAGGGCAACTGGAGGCGATCGTGTTCGTCGGTCCTCACGGTCACCCAGTCGCCCCTCCAGCCTTCCCACCTCGCTGCACTGAAGGGCAGAAGGTACCCAGAGACCTTCGGGTCCTTGCAGCGATGCTGGAAGTAGTACGCCCCCAGCTGATTCTTCGAGCCGCGCCCAGTCATTCGCAGCACAAAGAAGTAGCGGAAGAGCATCACTGAAGCACACACTCCCATGAACATCTCGAAGAAGTGCACGAAGACGGCGGCCATCGCGGAGGAGTTGGGGGAGAGGTGATGAAGCTGGAGACCGTGCGTCTCCAGCAGCGTCACGAAGAAGGAAGAAATTGGCAGGAGGAACCCCGCCAAGGCATAGGCAGTGAAGAAAACAATCCCCCCTATCCAGACACAAGGGGAGAGATCCCCGCCGGAGCCAGCGCTCCTGCTCCTCCGCGTGCCAGCCCAGCAGCTTGCGTACTACCCCAAGCTCGGCCGACCGGGCTAGACGTGGCGGAGACAGGTTGGAAGCCATGGGCGACAGAGGCGCAAGAACTTGGGGGCTAAGAACGCTTGAGCGCTCAGAGGACTCTGGAGGGCTCAGGTGTGGGGAAGTGCGAATGGAAGCCTGTGATGCAGATGAGATCCCCTTTTAAACTTCCCAGACGCGATTCAAAGTGATTCAAAACTCTTCGAATACGCTGCTTGGGACAACCGCTTCAGCTCCAAGCCCTGGAGTCGATGACAAGTAGGCCCAGGCCATCCTGCGGAAGCGGTAGACCAAGAGGTCAAACCCCAGGCGGAGAACCCAGCGGTTCCCAAAAAGGCACTGCAACGTGCAGAAGTGGCAGCCTTGGGAACCACCACAGTAAAAGAAACCATCAAGCAGGGCTCACGCCCCTATGATCCCACGACTGTTCGTGCTCCAGCAACGGTCGAAGCGAGTCTTCGAGAAGGTGCACGAAGTAGAAGAGACGGGGGCCCCATCTCGGGCTCGTTATCTCCCCCGAGATGGGCCCGGGGTCCACTGTCGGTACCCTCAATATGGGGTACCCCCGCGCACAGGGGAAATCGCCTAAGGACTTTGCCCCCTCCGTAGGGGCAAGCTCCGAAAGCCCCACGTGTTCTGTGGGGCTGGACCACCCTCTCCTCAGAGGAGGGCTCCGGGCCCGCCACGTGGCCGGCAGAGCCGGACCTACCTTCTCCGCAGGGAGAGCTCCGAAGGCTCCACGTGTCCAGCGGGGCCGGACCTCCCTCTCCTCAGAGGAGAGCTCCGGGCCCACCACGTGGCCAACAGAGCCGGAACTCCCCCTCCACGCGGAGAGCTCCGAAGGCTCCACGTGTCCAGCGGGGTCGGACCTCCCTCTCCTCAGGGGAGAGCTCCGGGCCCGCCACGTGGCCAGCAGAGACGGACCTCCCCCTCCACGGGGAGAGCTCCGGAGGCCCCACGTGTCCCGCGGGGCCAGACCTCCCTCTCCTCAGAGGAGAGCTCCGGGCCTGCCACGTGGCCGCAGAACAACGCTACTTGCCCCCGCGCGGTAGGCAGCAAGATTAAAGACGCGCCATACCTTGTCCGTCCAAGGTATTCAAGACCCGCGCCTTCCCTAGACGCGGAGACGCAGAGCACGCCACTGTCAGGTGCCGTTGTGCCCAGTCGCATTGTAGTAAAGACTGGCACGCCGCGTCAGAAGTTGTACACCAATAAACACAGCGACAAGACATCCCCTGCCGACCCTGCCGTCATCAACCACTACACCTAGCTTGCGGCATGGGCAGGGCGGCAAGACGAAGGCTCAGAAGCCCTCGCCAGAGACAGCTATCAGCGTAACTGCAGTATATGGTGGATGGCAGACAATTTCCCCGGGACCACTTGTCGGGTTCCGGGCCCACCTTGTAAGCCACCCGAGCCTTGGACTATAAAAGGCTCGGGTAGGCAACGTTACAAGGGGTTCGAACTCTGTCGGGTTCACCTCTGAGAACACTCACACTCAGGGTTCCCGGTTCGCTCTCACGAGAGTTGGCACCCTGATTCAGCATTCTAGCACTCAGCTCATCCTCAAGCTCAGAGCTCCGGTTCTGAGCACCAAGCAATACAACGAGCACCTCTGCTCACCATGGACGTAGGGTATTACGCTCCGGCGGCCCGAACCATGTAAAAAACCCTGGTGTTCATCTGTTTCCTTCGTCCAGTACAGCGAGAATCACACAGAGGGACTAGCCCCTCCAAAAAAGAACCTCCGCGGGCTACCCAGTGCAGGCCCGGGGGAAGTGTCAACAGCTACACTTTGACATCTACCTTAAGATGCGATGATGCATATGCATATTAATCCTATGATGCAGTTTTTATTAGATCGGTTTGTGCGTGTTCTTGCATGGCTTGCATGAGTTTTACGATGAACAGAGTTGTAGAGATCAATTGTGGGCGTGGCGATGATCTTGATTTTAGATCAAACTGATCAACACGTGATCTGTCCATGAAAAAGCTTCTGTTTGAAAGGAATCGAAGAACAGATGCAAAGAAAACGCGATGAAGTCGTAAGGTGGTATTGGAGACCTACCTTACGTTCTTCTTGGTCTCGGGGTCCTTCTACTAGCAAGACAGATCGTCGGGGCTCTCTTACGGTGATCTCCGGTGACTGAACTCTGGCAAAGGGGTTTACTCGGCGAGCTGGGGCTAGGGCTCTAAGTTATCGGCTCAAGAGGTGGAAAAGAAATACGTGGTTGCGACCAAAGGTTTTTGGTTCTATTTATAAGAGGAAACGAAGAGTCCTCCTCTGATCAGAATTTGATTAAGAGTCCCATTCAAACTGTTTCTGAATCTTAACAACTTATCTCTTGCAAATTTTGGTTTGGTAGCAACGTGGAATTCGTGTCGGTTTCCTCCCGTACCGGTATTCCCGTGCGTACAGGTTCTGCTTCAAATCCCATCGACCTCGCGGTGATGAGCTCCGGAAGCTCCACGTGTCCTGCAGGGACCTGGGCTCCCTTTTCCGCAGAGACAAGCTCCGGTTGTGCCGCGTGTCAGGCGGTCGAGACATGCCTCTTACTCAGACGTGAGCTCCGAGTGCGCCACGTGTCCTGGCGGGCGGGACCTCCCTCGCTCCAGAGGCAAGCTCCGTGTGCGCCACGTGTCTGGTGGGTCGGGACCTCCCTTCTCAACGGAGGCGAGCTCCGTGAACGCCACGTGTCAGTTCCGGACCTCCCCCTCTCTTCATAGGTGGCTCCGAGTGTGCCATGTGTCAATTCTGGACCTCCCCTCTCTTCGGTGCGAGCTCCGATAGTGCCACGTGTCCTAACAGCGCCGGACTTCCTTTCTTCTCGGAGGCGAGCTCCGAGGTCGACACGTGTCCAACAGTGACGGACCTCCCGGAGATAAGCTTCGGAGGTGACATGTATTCAGTAGTGTCGGACCTCGCGGAGGTGAGCTCTGGAGGTGACACGTGTCCAGTAAGACCGGACCCCTCGGAGGTGTGCTCCAAGAGCGACATGTGTCTAGCGGGGTCGGACCTCTCAGAGGTGAGCTCCGAGAGCGACACGTGTCCCCCGTGACCGGACCTTCCTTTTCCACGGGAACTAGCTCCGCAGCTGACACGTGTCCTGCGGGACTGGGCTCGCTCCTCCGCAATGGCTAGCTCCGGGGGCAACACGTGTTCCACAGGGTCGGACCTCTCCCCCTTCACGGGGATGAGCCACGAGCCTGCCACGTAGCCAGTTTAGCGGCGGACCTGTCCCCCCTTTGCGGGGATGATCCCCGAACGCGCCACATGGCCAGCGAGCCGCGGGAGTTGTCTTCAGCGCTCTCTGTAAACTGGACTTTGCTCTTTTTGGCTATCTTTTTTATTTCTTTTCTGTTTCTATTTATTTAAAAAATGTTTTTCTACAAGAACATGAATACATGCAAAACCCGAAAATGAGGGTGTCATATATGCCACCTGACCGGGGCATTGAATTTACCATTTATTTATTACCTGGAACCGCACCTATAGCAAAAAGGTCATATAGGATGCTCGCTAATGAACTAGTGGAACTTAAGAAGCAAATTCAGGAGCAGATAGAAAAGGGTTTTATGCGCCCAAGCTCGTCACCATGGGGAGCCCCCGTGCTCTTCGTAGACAAGAAGGATGGGACCCAAAGAATGTGTGTGAATTATAGGTCTCTCAATGAGGTGACGATCAAGAATAAATACCCGCTGCCCCTTATAGAGGACCTGTTCGACCAAATGAAAGGTGCCCGAATTTTCTCCAAGATTGATCTTCGGTCGGGATACTTCCAGCTTAAGATTAAGCCCTCTGACATACCCAAGACTGCATTTCAAGCACGGTATGGTTCATATGAATACACCGTTATGTCTTTTGGGTTAACGAATGCACCCGCATATTTTATGTATCTCATGAATAAGGTCTTCATGGAGTACTTGGACATGTTCGTCGTGGTTTTCATCGATGATATCATGGTGTATTCAAAAAGCGAGGAAGAACATGAAGAACATTTGAGATTGACATTGCAGAAACTTCGAGAGCATCAATTGTATGCCAAGTTCAGCAAGTGTCAATTTTGGCTAAAGGAGATATCGTTCCTAGACCACATTATCTCTGAGAGAGGAGTATCGGTTGATCCCGGAAAAGTGATAGATGTTCTGAAGTGGAACCAACCGCGGAATGTGAGAGATATTCGGAGTTTCCTTGGGATGGCTTAATACTACCGACGGTTCATCAAGGATTTCTCCAAAATAGCGAAGCCTATGACTGAATTGCAAATGAAGGGAAAAGCATTTCAGTGGACACCAGTGTGCCAAGAAGGCTTGGAGGAGCTCAAAAAAAGACTAACCACAGCGCCGCTTTTGGTATTGCCGGATGTAAGCAAGAGTTTCGATATATATTGTGACGCATCAAGACAAGGGCTTGGATGTGTGCTCATGCAAGAAGGACAAGTGGTAGCCTATGTATCGAGACAACTAAAAAAACACGAGCTGAATTACCCCACACATGACTTGGAACTTGCAGCCGTGGTTCATGCCTTGAAGACTTGGAGGCATTATATCCTTGGCCACCGATGTGAGATCTATACAGATCACAAAAGCCTCAAGTATATATTCACGCAAATGGATCCGAATTTGAGGCAACGTCGATGGTTGGAACTCATCAAGGATTATGATGTTGGAATCAATTATCACCCCAGAAAGGCCAATGTAGTAGCTTATGCGTTGAGCCGAAAGGGAGCATGTCACCAACTCACGGTTCGGGAGCCACCGCCCGGCTGCTCAAGGAGTTTGAACGGTTACATCTCGGATTCTTGAACGAGATGGGAGTGATAGAACTCAACTCTTTGCTGGAACAAGAGATACGAGATGGCCAAGCAACTGATGAGGAAATCAAGGAAAGAATCCGACAAGGCATAGAAAAGGATTTTAAGGAAGACGAGAAAGGCACGGTTTGGTTAGGAAAAAGGATTTGTGTGCCTAACGTGAAGCACATCCGCGACACGATATTAAAGGAGGCACATGAATCACCTTATTCCATACATCCCGGCTGTACAAAGATGTACAAGGACCTGGAAACTTGCTATTGGTGGGATGGTATGAAAAGGGACATAGCTGAATATGTTGCCTTATGCGACACGTGCCAACGGGTGAAGGCCGAACATCAAAGACCCGCTGGACTGTTGCAGCCATTGAAAGTACCCGAGTGGAAATGAGAAGACATCAGCATAGATTTCATTGTCGGATTGCCATGTACTCGGTCTGGTTACGACTCCATTTGGGTTATTCTGGACCGATTAACGAAAACAGCCCATTTCCTTCCTGTTAGAACCACGTACCGCGTCACAGAACTAGCCGAGCTGTATATGGAGCAAATCGTGTGTCACCATATAGTTCCAAAGAGGATAGTTTCAGATCGGGGTTCTCAATTTACCTCTAGGTTCTGGAAGAAGCTGCATGAAGCCATGGGTACACGGCTGAATTTCAGCTCCGCTTACCACCCGCAAACTGACGGGCAACCTGAGAGGACAAATCAAATTTTGGAAGACATGTTGAGAGCTTGCGCATTGAAACATGGGCGCAGTTGGGATAGGAGCTTGCCGTATGCTGAATTCTCATACAACAACAGCTATCGAGCCAGCTTGAAGATGTCACCTTTCGAAGCATTGTATGGTAGGGTGTAGAACGCCGCTGTTCTGGCATGAGACCGGAGAGAGCCAAGTGTTTGGACCCGAAGTGCTGCAAGACGCCGAAAAGCAAGTCCAAACGATACGAGAAAATTTGAAGGCTGCTCAGTCACGACAAAAAGGTTATGCGCACAATAGGCGAAGAAGATTGAACTTCGAAGTAGGAGACTTCGTGTACCTTAAGGTATCGCCTATCCGAGGCCAACGACAGTTCAACGTCAAGGGCAAAGTAGCACCTCGCTACATCGGGCCATTTAAAATTTTGGGCAAGCGAGGAGAAGTAGCCTATCAACTAGCGCTGCCAACGCACCTCTCCGACGTACACGACGTGTTTCACGTATCCCAACTCAAGAAGTGCTTAAGAGTACCGGAAGAACAAGTACCGATGGATGAGCTTGAGCTTCAAGAGGATCTGACCTACGCGGAGCACCCCGTCAAAATTTTGGCCGTGAGGGAAAGGGTCACGATGAACAAAGTGATCCGTTGGTGCAAGGTACAGTGGAGCCATCACACGGAAGCCGAAACTACATGGGAGCATGAGGAAGACCTCAAGGCAGAATTCCCTCACCTATTCTCTACTCTATCGAATCTCAAGGGTGAGATTGAGTATAAGGGGAGTAGGTTTGTAACACCCTCAAATTCATTTCCTTGCATTGCATACATTTTTCATAGAGAAACATTATAAAAGAAGTAGAAATGGAGAAAGAATCATAAAAATGGTGGGGAATGGGAAAAAGATAGCTGAAATGAGCCAATTGCAATTGTCGAAGTGCGCTGTTGACACTACCTCAGGGCGCGGGACACGTGGCGCCTTCGGAGCTCACCCCTGCGGAAGGGATGAGGTCCGGCCCCGCGGGACACGTGGCGCCTTCGGAGCTCACCCCTGCGAAAGGGATGAGGTTCGGCCCCGCGGGACATGTGGCGCCCTCGGAGCTCGCCTCTGAGGAGAAGGGAGGCCCGGCTCCGCTGGACACGTGGCACCCTCGGAGCTCGCCTCTGAGGAGAAGGGAGGCCCTGCTCCACTAGACACGTGGCTCCCTCGGAGCTCGCCTCTGAGGAGAAGGGAGGTCCGGCACTGCTGGACACGTGGCAGGCCCGGGGCTCCCCTCTAAGGAGAAGAGAGGCCCGGCCCCGCCGGACACGTGGCACCCTCGGAGCTTGCCCCTGTGGAGGGAGCGAGGCTCAGCTCTGCTGGCCGTGTGGCAGGCCCAGAGCTCGCCTCTGAGGAGAGGGGGGGCCGGCGCCCACTGGACACGTGGCGCCTCCAGAGCTCACCCGGCAGAGGAGGCGAGGTCCTTAGGCGGTTTTTACTCCTGTGAACGGGGGTACCCGGTACTGAGGGTACCGACACAATTTCCACAAATTTTCCCCACATTTTGGGGGGGGGATAAAATCCCCAAGGATGCCGCACATAACTGAAAAGATAAGTTTGTTAAGATCCAAAACAAATCGAATAGAACACTTATTTGAGCTCCAATTGGAGTACGACTCCCCCCCCCCTTATAAATAGAACCCAAAACCCCCTTGGTCGTAACTCCTTTCCTTTTCACCATCCCAAGTTGGCGACTTGGATACCCTAGCCCCCAACTCGCCGAGTTGGACACACACCCTCCCTCGCCGGAGTTCAGTCGCTGGTGAGCCCGCCAACGAGCCCCGTCATGCCTTGGCATCGCCGGAAAAGAGCCAACGATCATAAGGGAATTGAGGTAGGTCTTCGTTACCCATCTTACAACGTCGTCGCTGTTTCTACACATTCGTTTTTCTTCGCTCCCTTTGAACAAAAACTTTTTCATGTGGACAGATCACGTTTTGATCAGTTTTTTATAGTGGAATTGATCTAGATCTTGAGTCAAGATCATCACCACGTCCACACTTGATCCCTACACCCTTGTTCATCATAAAACCCCATGAAAGCCCATTAAAACATGCAATAATATGTACAAACAGGTTTAATAAAACAGCACCATAGAATTGGCATACATCTACACTATTGCATCTTGAGTAGAGTTGTGCATGATGTTTGATTGCTGTAAATTTTGTATGTGCGTGGTCGTAAGTAGAAGGACAAGCTCACGAAGCCATCTATGAAGAACTACAGCGCCAAGACTTTGAGATGCTTGAGCAACAAGAGCCACGAGAGCAAGGCAAGTGCCCTTTGACCATATTGATCCCATGTTTTGAAACTGTTTTGTTTGCGAAAACTCGTATGCTTGAGTCAACTTGATGGAACATCCTTTTATAGGAGTTTACTAGTTTTGTTAACCATCCTTGTCATCGGGAAAGTTGATGAGTCGGGTATGGTCGTTTTACCTTTTTGCGTCGCTAAATCTACGGGATAAGGGAAGCTGAATCAAAACATTGTTAGCTACTGCATTTATATGAATCATGATGATGAGAACTTGATGATGTTAATGAGCATGGAATTAGGGTCATCTAGGCAAGCTTGTTTCATGGATGTTACTGAATGAGATGGTGGTTTATTTGCCGTAGATCTAAGGACCGGTTCATGTCAGCACATGCCAGGAAAATAGTGCCACCACAAGGCCAAATATGGGTGCGGCTTAGCTGACTAATTAGGTGTGTTGCTAGCTTGTTATGGATCGTGGATGGCGTGGGGAATGAGAGTCGAGAGGGACTGCCCTGTGAACTGCATGGCACAAGAGGGGGCCTGTGGGTGGGAGAATGGTGATTCGAGCCTGCCGGTGAAACCTCAGTGAGTCCGTACATCTAGTAGCCCCATTGTAAAGGCTATTTTATGATCTCTTGGCCATACACCGACGATTGTGTACTGATATAATGGAGGTTCTGCAGTCGCCGACGGGTGACGAAATCACGAACTTGTGGGTAAAGTGGTGCCACCTCTGCAGAGTGTAAAACTATCATGATAGTCGTGCTTCCGGTCACAAGCACCTGACCAAGTCTAATGATTAGAGGGAAAACTTGGGATGGATATTCAGGGAAAACTTGGGATGGATATTCGGTATGGTTATGATATGGTCATTGGGATTGGTTTTGGAACTGTTTTGAGTCATGAAAATGAGTTTGGCTTCAGCTATATGAATTTGAGATGGTTATGAATATTTATGAGTATGAGATGAGCTTGAGAAAGATTATTGGCTGGTTGAGACTTGATAAATGGTGAATTATGATGAAAGAATGTTGCTGATTACTTAGTTATATTGGGATTTAATTCACCTAGACTTAGTTTCTGTTTTTAACATGTTTGTGAAATAAAATTTTCTTGCTGCAATGAGCCTTTTTATCCCATACCTTGTTGAAAGCTACATGTCATACTTTCCCGCACTTGCTGAGTACGACATGTACTCACCCTTGCATTACCACATAAACATCAGCTACATGAGATGAGTACTTCGAGGACCATGTGGAGTACTAGGTGTGCGAACTACCGTCAACATGCCTGTTTAGTTGTTTCCGCTGTCGTTTAGACACTTCCGCTGCAAGAATAAGATAGACAATTATGAGTGAGACATTGAGTCATTGTAATAAAGTACTTAAACACTATTTATTCATGGTTACATTCTTAATTCAGTTTGTGGATTACATGTGTATGTGTGATGAACATCCTGGGCACACATATGCATTCACTTGGTTTTTTTTTCGGAACCGGGTGTCACAATAGGGGCCCCGAGCTATCACATCAAAAAAGAGGTAGCCGGGTAGAATATCCTTCACAGACAAACCAAAAGGATCAAACTCGATGGAAACATTGTTGTCAGTGGTAAAACAACGAACAGAAACCACATTTTAAATGATGTTCGGAGCGACAAGAATGTTTTTAAGTTGGAAAGAACCCGGGAGACCGGAATCACCTACTGAGGTGACCGGAAGAATAGACCCATTCCCAACAACGATAGATGAAGGAAAAGAGGGATTAATAGGGTGGGTGGAAGAGAGTATACCAGCATTAGGTCTGGTATGGTACAAAGCTCCGAAGTCGACTACCCAGTCAGCACCTGGTGGAGTAAGGTACATGGTGCTGAAGGAAGAAGCCAACGATTGTCGATCCCACATTGAGGGTGGCTCCTGGAGAGGAGCTGACGGCTCCGAGTAACCAACAGGATAGTTGGTGCCTCCGCAGGTCGAGGCTGACAGTCCACCAGAAGAGTATCCAGGCCCACCATAGGCCTGAACCGGCGGCCCACGAGAACTGTAGGCTGGTCCACTGTAGCCCGGGGTGGCCACGAATGCCGACTGGGGACGTGGTGGTCATGGAGGATGAGAACCAGGAGATGGCCCAGGCCACATGTAGATCTGGCCAGTCCACGGGTTGTAGGGTGTAGGCCAGGGTGCGCCTCCCCGGCCGGTACCACCGCTACCATCAGTAGTCGGAGCAGTGGGTGTAGAAGTGCCACCTGCACTGCTACCACCACCACGGCCGCCGTTCTTGCCACGGCGTTGACGGTTTCCACCTCCAGTACTGGCAGGAGTGCCTGGAGTGGAAGGTGGTCATGACGGTGGTCCGCCAGCAGCTGGTAAGGGTGGACGAGGGGACTGCCCAGAGCCATAAAAGGCTATGGCAGAACCAGAGCTAGTAGAGCCTCCTGAAGTGATCTCCTCAAGTTCAAGATCAGACCATACCTTCTCAAAGGTAGGTAGTGGCTCCAGTCGGAGTAGCCACGTCCGTAGGTGACAATAGCACTCATTCAGGCCCTGAAGGACCCGAAGAACAAAGGTGCTATCGATGAACGGCTCACCAAGGTCACGTAAGGCATCCGCATGCCCTTCATCTCCCGGCAGTAGGTGGAGACAGAACGGTCACCCTGGACGGTATTTTGGAACTGAGTGCTGATGTGAAGGGCTCGAGTCGCGCGGTTCCCTAGAAACCGCTGCTCAAGGACCAACCAGGCCCGTCAAGCAGTGCTGCCCTCGCGCTGTCTGACGATGTCCTATAGCTCCTCCGTCAAGGAGCCAAGGATCCAGGATAGGACCAGGCTGTCCATGCTGATCCAGGACACCAGTACTGACGAATCGTCCTAGAGGACGTGGTCGTCAAGGCAGTAACGCCTCAGCGTGAGGAGCACCATATCACGCCGCCGAGCATATGAGGTGGACTCGGAGCTGAGAACAACCGGCACGAGCGTCCGGATGTTCTGAATCCCTGCGGCCTGGGCATGAAGAGCGGCACAAGTCAAGCCGAGTACGTGACAGCGTCCGAGGGAGGCTCGTGGGCAGCACTCGTTGATCGGTGAGCACTCTCATCGAGCTGGTGGGATAGCGATGCCACGGAGGCACGCTCCTGCTCTAGGGCGAGAGCGAGTGCCCGCTCGTGCTCGCGAGAGGTAGCCAGTGCTGCAGCGATGTCGGAGGTATCCGCAGTGTCGGTGCCGTAGGAAGAAGAAGTTGCGTTCTCTGTAGTGACACTGGCGACTGGAAACGGAATCGACGGGACATAAGTTGTGGTGCTCCTGTCGATAGAGTCGCGTGGACCGGAGGTACCTGCCATGAAGACAACAGCGGAGGTAGGTTTGCCGGTGGTACCCACAAGAGGTCCACCGGCGGCCGGACCGGTCCTCGGGGTCATAGGAGGGACGGCAGCAGCTATAGACCAGGAGATAGTGGGTCTGAGAGATCCAGAAGCGGCGACGGCTGCTGTTGGCCAGGACCCAGCAGCTGCACCCCCGGGCGCCTGCCAATCAGGCCCAAATCCGGGCAGCAGGGGTGCTGATCTGGCAGCGGCGCTGGCTGGCGGCGCGCCGGCGGCGGCCCCATCAGGCGGCGCGGCGGCGTGGCCGGGGTGCACACTTGTGACGGGGGCAGCAACCCCAGCGAACCCGAATTCGCCGGCTCTGCCCGAGATCGGGCGGTCCGGGCGCGGGTACGGCGGTGGCGCCCTAGGGCTCGGCAGCCCAGGGCACAGCGGCGCGGGCTGGGGGTGCGCCGACGGCAGAGGCGGCGGCTCTATTTGGTGGCGCGGCGGCGTATGCGCGCGGCTCCTCGGTGGTGGCGGCGCTTGTGCAATGGCAGGCGACGCATGTGCGCGGCTCCTCGGCGGCGGCGGCTGGGTCATTAGGGTTAGGGTTAGGCACTAATCCTAATTAGTTCCTAGTTCTGATACCATATTAGAGGATGATTGTGGCTGGATTAGATGGATGAACATGCTGAGGTACAGGGATGATTATATAGAGGGGTTAGGTGAGGGAAAAGGACTAAACTACCCCTAACCCTAATCCCTCACTAATGACTAGTATGCCTCTGTGACACACACGTAATTACAGTGTCTAACAATCTTAATACATATTAAAAGGTTGTTTTCCTTCCTATTAAATGATTTCCTGTTAAATGAGCCCTCCTTTTTCTGGAGATCATTGCAGAGGTAGCATTCTTTTCTATGCTTCATTCAACAAGACGAAAAAAATGCAGTATGCTAAGATGCGGCTATCTGGCACCTTATATCATCATTTTTGGAGTCATATAAAATGAAATGGTGCGATATGCTGGTACCAGAATGGAAAAATAGACTCGAAGTCAAACAAAACTACAGAAGATACTGAAGAAATCAAGCTGCTTTTCACTTTGTGTTGCTCAGATGAGAGAGAAAGAGAAGACGTACTTACCCTTTGCGCGGGGGAGAGGAAGAGACTACCAGGAAATGAGACGCAGAGATGGAACTGATCCGTATGTATATGGGGGGAGAGGAAGAGACTACCAGGAAATGAGACGCAGAGATGGAACTGATCCGTATGTATATGGGTGCAAGCCAGTCATCATCATTATGAGAACTACGAGTAGTAAGCACATGTGTTCGGTGCAGAGGTAATCATACCCTTTGGACCGGAGGTTCTCCAAGGCAGTTCAGTAAAGGTGCCAGGAAATCTGCAAAAGGTGTCATGATCCTCTTCCAAGCACCTCGGCATATGAAATGATTTGTACTTCAAAAAAATATGCCCAGTAGTACATCACTAAAAAATGGAGGATATTGTGGTGCAGTAAATATAATAGAAAAATGAAAAAACTTGGAAGAATGAAATGATGTCTGCTAAGAAAATTAGGTGCCAATGCTGGCCCTTCATAAGCATGCCTGCATCTAACTGGACGGAGAGACGGAAGTTCATCCTAATCTGGTGGTTAATTTGGGAGAGCCGGTGGGAATTAAGAATCAGAAAACTATACCCAGGTGAACTTGGACACGAGTCGCGAGTCGACCACAGAGAACCTCTGAGGCTGGGAGGCTTTCGAAGAAGGATATGACGCATCATGTCTGTGACATTAGCCACTGGCTAGTGCTTTCCCGGGACTCGATAAGTGTAAGATGGACTGCCAGTAACGTAAACCCAGCAGAGGGTATTATTACGGCGAGACAGAAATGCCAGTCTTCGAGAAGGCGCCCACCGTGGCTCAGCTCTTGTCACAAATCAAGCAGGCAGCGCGTGTCTGGGCTTTGGCAGAGGCCACGCACTACGCTGATCACCCCCTCTCCTCAAGCAATTCTGTTCACCTAGTCTCTCTGTTTTTCCTCTCTTTCAAACAATTGTCAAACTGCTATCTAGCTGGCACCTCATGTTGTAAGCCAAAGGTAATATGACACGACCTCACGGTCTTGTCAAGACAGAATCACGCTGAGGGGTGCTGCACTGCATAGCACCGAATAACACACATCAAGGGTACAAAGCGGAAGCAAAACTTTTATTACATAAAGTGGTTTATGAACATTTGTACATCAAAATAAGTCCAGTCTACACTCACAGGCATCGACTACGCATCAAGTTCACGTTCAGCCCTTGAACGTGTCCTTGCTAGCACACACGCACACTAACTCTGCGGCATTGCACGGCTCCCACTTGACGGGGTCCCCGTCCTGGGGTTCCGTCTCCTCTTCGGGAGCCCCTTCCTCATAGAACCCTGCAAAAGCTTCAAACACAAGCAGTGAGCACGAAGGCTCAGCAAGACTGACCCGTCTCTCCTAAACATTGAACTTCTACAATTTGCAAAGGACTCGCCTAATTATTGGAACCTTACTTTCAAGTTTTAGCAGCAGGTTGTGGAGAACCTTACGCTAAGGCACATGATAGAGCCGCAATCAAACAAGAAACGTATTTCTCTCATGTACTTTGCCCAAAGTTAAAAGGAACTTTAATTAGCTCTAAACTACAGCAACTCATTAACAAGCAAAGTCCATCTCTCAATCAGCAACCTTTTAACATGTAACTAGTCTGTTCTTTCTACGTCACGGTACAGTGAACAAGTGGTACTCACTGACCGTGAGGGACGGCGATTTTAATCGATTACACCTGCAGGGTTACCCGAATAACCTATCAAGTACGCCCGTACTCGATGTTGCCTACAACAACCATCACGGACGCCGTACGCAACTACCTTTCACTCGTCAGCCAAATGTTGAACCGGTCCAATCGTCCCGAGCAAGAGGTCTCTGCACGCGCATCTCAGTGCCGCCAGCCGATTTACACCTCAAGCTCTCAACCTACCCTCTGAACGACCAGCTATGCCTCAACACCCAGCTACCCGAGTTACATCGGTTTCCCGGTTCCCATTTAGCCAGTAGGTCTTCGGTACTGTTCTAGCTTGTTCAACAGGCCCGCATACGGCTCGGTCCTCAATCGACACAAGCGGAGCTACAGCACACAGGCCCCAAAGTCCTGCTGCCCTTACCCTCCGCTTGGTCCCATTTTCTTTCCATGTGTTTCATGTGCTATCTCTACCCGAGTCGAGTGCCTCTAGCCTATGCTCGCGAGTAGTTCCAACTACTCGACTTGTACCGAATCCTACCCTAACTTAGCTTTGCAGTAGCTAACGGGGTTTTGCAATCCTAAACCCAACCCAGGGTTTTCTTGGCTATGCAATTGGGTTTCCAAACAAGACTCTAATGCAAGTAATAATGATACTCAAGTAAGTGCTCAAAACAAAAAAAAATTGTAAAACGTTAATGCAAACCGGAGCTTGCCTTGCTGCTCTTGATCGTAGGCTAGCTGCTCCTCTGGAGTAACGAAATCTAGGACTTCGGGTTCCTCCTCGACCTTAGCGACTACATGATATAAGAAGTACATATATTAATTTGAATGCATTTGTAATAAGTTTGAACTTGTGAAGCTTATAAGTCCCACTAGACAGACTCAATGACTGTGAAACTTTTACTGTGGCTTGGTTACAACCTAAATACAGACTTGGTCAAGTTTTAGTTGCAGAAAAGCTCATTTGAGCACTCCACAATTAATTATGTACTTGACCTTAATTGGAGCTCTTAGGGTGTTCTAGGAACTTTCATGGAACAAACTATGCCTTTCTGAAAATTATATTTTCAGAGGGTTCTAATGGAGTTATTCTCACTTAATTTGAAGGTTCCTAGCTAAAGATATGAGCTAAACAATTTCAGAGAAAATTCTGAAAGTGTTTCTGAACAATTTCTATTTTCTCTGGAACAGTTTCACTAATCACACCATTAGGTGGATCAAATGATTCAAATGGATCTGAATTTTTTATGGTATCTCAGGGATATTTTGGTGAACATCCCAGCAAAATTTCAGAATTTTCCTCCAATGGATTCTCCAGTTAAAATTCCAAACTGTTTAAATTTTGAGGAATTAATTCTGGATAAATAAGGATTTTCATGAAGTGAAACTTGATTTGCTGGAAAGTACTCAGATAGCTTAATCCAACAAAATTTGGTTCACTCGATTTGGAGTTTTCTAGCCAAAGTTATGAGGATTTGAAGTTTGAAGGAAATCTGAAAAGGGAAAAAGTTTAAATCTGCCGGGACCCGCGGGGACATGTGTTAGGCGAGGAGGCGATCGCACACTGAGGCCCACAGGGTTTTTGCGCGTCAGCATACCATATCCCGGCCGCAGCCCGATCCCGATTTAAAATATTTCTCGCTGACAGCTGGGGTCCACCCCCTTCGTCTACCTCCCACCGCCCACGCTCTGCCGCCGGGGGACCTCACCGGAGAGATCGCCGGCAGCTTCTGTAAAGCTCCAAACTTCACGATTTTTGCCGCCTCTGCCTATTTTCACTCGAGGAACAGGATTCTTGGCTTAGCTCGCCATGAAAACGGCCGGCACATGGTCTGCGACGAGCGGCGGCTTCGGAAAGACTTCAGCCGTGTCGGCCGACTTCCCTAGCGCCTCAACTACTCGAGCAACCGGTCGGGGAGCATCTGTGGACCTCAGGGAAGGTAGACCTGAGCTTGAATCAGCTCAGCGGAGGCCCGAAGTAGGTACAAGATGACGCCCAAGGAGTTGGCTGAACTGAAGATTCAGCTCATGGACCTACTGGAAAAGGGTTTTATTAGGCCGAGCTCCTCGCCATGGGGCTGTTCGGCATTATTTGTGAAGAAGAAGGATGAGACGTTACGGCTTTGCGTGGACTATCGTCCATTAAATGCCGTAACCATCAAGAACAAGTACCCGTTGCCACGGATCGACATGTTGTTTGATCAGTTGGTCGAAGCAAAGATCTTTTTCAAAATGGACTTAAGATCCGGGTACCATCAGATTAAGATAAGGGCGGAGGACATTTCAAAGACAGCTTTCTCGACGAGGTACGGACTTTATGAGTACCTGGTCATGTCCTTCGGCCTCACCAATGCTCCAGCTCATTTCATGTATTTGATGAACTCGGTATTCATGCCGGAGCTGGACAAGTTTGTCGTGGTCTTCATCGATGACATCCTGGTATATTCCAAGTCGGAGGAAGATCACAAGAAGCATCTGCGTATAGTCTTGCAACGGCTGCGGGATCACAAGCTATACGGAAATTCAGCAAGTGCGAATTCTGGATATCACGAGTGCCTTTTCTCGGGCATATCATCTCAGCGGAGGGTATCGCTGTAGACCCGAGCAAGATCACTCAAGTGCTGAATTGGAAATCCCCAAGAACTGTTCACGAGGTACGGAGTTTCCTCGGACTCGCGGGATATTATCGGAGGTTCATTCCGAACTTCTCGAAGATTGCCAAGCCTATGACGGAGCTGCTGAAGAAGGCTACCAAATATGTTTGGAGTCCAGCATGTGAAGCAGCATTCAAGGCTTTAGTCAAGCACATGACATCAGCACCGGTTTTGGCGCGGCCAGACACAACAAAACCGTTCGATGTGTACTGCGATGCATCCGGCATTGGGCTCGGATGTGTGCTGATGCAAGACCGAAGAGTGGTCGCGTATGGATCACGGCAGCTTAAAACCATGAGCAGTATTATCCAACCCACGACTTGGAGCTCGCTGCCGTGGTGCTTGCACTGAAAATGTGGAGGCACTACCTACTCGGTAACCTCGTACATTTATATACCGACCACAAGAGCCTCAAGTACATATTCACTCAGAAGGAGCTGAACATGAGGCAGCGAAGATGGTTAGAATTGATAAAGGATTACGAAATAGAGATCCATTATCATCCGGGCAAGGCAAACATAGTGGCAGATGCGCTGAGCCGCAAGTCACACGTCAACAATCTGACCATCACACCGTTGGAAGAGAGCGAACCACCACTGCATGTGATTCCACATGGAGCTCTCTACAACTTAGCTTTGATCCCCACAATCCGTGAAGAGATAGCGGCAGCTCAGAAACATGACAAGGGCTTGTCACATTTGCGGAGACGTGTAGACAGTGGGGAGCTGAAATGTTTCCAGAAGGACGGGGACGGCGTCCTATGGTTCAAGGACCGGATCGTCGTACCCCGTAACCCGGAATTACGGAAGAAGATCTTTGATGAGGCTCACTTGTAAAAGTTTTCTATTCACCCCGGCAGCAACAAAATGTATCAAGAACTCAGAAGCAAGTTTTGGTGGACACGGATGACGCCGATGCCTCCCGCATGCTACGCCGTC
Source organism: Neostapfia colusana (assembly GCA_030760725.1). Classification (NCBI taxonomy): domain Eukaryota; kingdom Viridiplantae; phylum Streptophyta; class Magnoliopsida; order Poales; family Poaceae; genus Neostapfia; species Neostapfia colusana. Next base: position 40,414,073 of record JASWHV010000013.1, on the reverse strand, counting down.
GGTAAACTTCGGAATACGCCGGTTACAGAGGTTCTTAGACCAAAAGTTGTGAAGGTAACTTGTGCGCTACCGTGTCTAGTTTGTGTGAGAGCGGATTGAGGCCCTCTAATTCTATCTAGAGTACGAATTCGACAGAACCGCACCCGAAGGTCGGTCTGTACTCAGAAAGGGGAAAACTGGAAATTCGCCGCCGGTGAGCAAGCACTCGGGCCGTGGCTCGGGGGTGAGCAGCACCGGTCACCAGCGCGTCCAAGGGTGCTTTGGCTCGGACGTGACAACTCCCCAGTTGGGCTCTCCACGGGAGCCCGAAGTGCGGCGGCGTTAGGTCACCGGATTGAACTCTCGGTATAGCTGAGATCGACCGGTTTCAGCTGAATTCTAGCAACGGGGAAGACGGAGGAAGGTTCCTAGTACCTTGCCGTAGCTCTGGCGGGGACGGGGAGGCTGTGATCACGCTTCCTTGATCAGCTCCGAGTGATCGGCAGCGATGGCGCGTTTCTGGTGTGAGGAAGCAGCAGAGTGTGCGGTGCTCACTCCGATCAGGGCGACGGCATAGATAAGGGGGCTGCGAGGCGGTTCAGCAAGTCGGGGTGGCAAGCTGGTGGTGTACCGATCGGTTCCTCGCTGTGGCGGCTGCTCAGTCCGGCGCAAGAACCCGAGCTGGGTTTTCAGTCGGTTTGATTTGGATTAGTGGCTGACATGTGGGTCCCACTTCCAATTTTAACCTCTGAAATTAACTCCAATTCACTGTTGTAAACAGTAATCCCCACAAAGACCCTGGTGATTTGAATTATCAACCCTTGAGCCATTTGAATTGGTTAGGATTCAAATTGGGTTTAGTTTGAATGAATTTCAGCACATGTTCAGTTTGAAATTCAAATGAAGTTTGAATTTGCCCCACTTAGCTCATGTCAAGATCAACTCCAAATGGAGTGAAAATTGGTGTGTGAGCTCACAAAAATGTGCTGAATGAGAATATGCCTCCCACTTTTGAATTCATGGGATAAAACAGTTTGAATTTGAATATGGTTTCAAACTGCCCTCTTTCTAGCTGTACCCAAAATGACCTTAAAAAGGTTTTGAATTTGGGTCAAACTTGGCATGGACATCCCTAGCAATGTGTAGGAGTTTTCATATGCCCAGCCCCTCTATATCATATTTGGGAAATACCACTTTTGCAATATGTTAGTTTGTTCTCTAATGAGCATGTTGATGGTGGTTACTTGCTCTTTATTTGTGTTCATCAACTTGCTTCTAATGAGGTGTGTGGTGTGGTGATAAACACTTTAAACATGTGTCAAAAACTGAGGCCCTTACATTCCTCTCCCCTTAAAAGAATCTCATCCCGAGATTATAAGGTGAAAGTGAGAGAGAGGACGGTAAAAACATACCGGATGTGCGACATGAGGAAGTCGGGGTAGTTAGCGTGAAGAAATCCTTCGCTCTCCCATGTCGCTTCGTCCATGGAGTGATTACTCCATAGAACTTTGTAGAACCACAACGTACGGTTGCGTGTGGTTCGGGCCTTTTCATCAATAATATGAACCGGTTCCTCCCGATAGGTGAGATCCGGTTGCAGTTCTTCAATGTCTTCCAGCTGAACGGTAGTTGATATCTTGAGACACTTCCTCAGCTGGGAAATGTGAAAGACGTCGTGCACACCGGAAAGTGCTTCTGGTAATCTCAGCCGGTATGCTACCGATCCACATCATTCGGTAATCTGAAATGAACCGATGAATCGGGGTGCCAACTTTCCTCTCACCCCAAATCTGTTTACGCCCTTCATTGGAGACACACATAGATATACGTGATCCCCGACTTCGAATTGTAGTGGGCGCCTTCTCCAGTCCGCATATTGTTTTTGTCGGGATTGGGCGGCTTTTAGGTTCGCTTGAATCAGTCGAACCTTTTCTTCCGCGTTGTTGACAAGGTCAATCCCGAAGGTGACCCTTTCGCCAGACTCACACTAATTCAGTGGTGTGCGTCATTTACGCCCGTATAGCGCCTCGTAGGGCGCCATCTTAAATGCTGGCTTGGTACCCATTGTTGTACGAGAACTCAGCTAACGGCAAGTGATCATCCCAATTCTTGCCGTGGTTGATAGCGCAAGCTCGTAGCATGTCTTCTAAGATTTGATTACCCGCTCGGTTTGCCCATCCGTCTGTGGGTGGTACGCTGAACTACGGATCAGCTTCGTCCCCAAGGCAGCGTGCAGCTGCTCCCAAAAACGGGACCCAAATAAAGTTCCCCGATCCGATATGATGGTACGGGGTACGCCGTACAAGCATAGGATCCGTGAGATGTACAGTTCAGCGTACTTCTTGGCGTCGTAGTTGGCGTTGACTGGGATGAAATGGGCAACTTTGGTGAGCCGATCGACGATCACCCACACAGAATCATGCTTTTGAAGAGTGGTGGGTAAACCGACGATGAAGTCCATGCTCACATCCTCCCACTTCCAGGCAGGAATGCCCAGTGGTTGTAGCAGTCCCGGTTTCCGCGTATGGTCCGCCTTCACCCTTCGGCATGTATCACACTCGGACACATACTTGGCCATCTCCCACTTCATCCGTGTCCACCAAAACTTGCTTCTGAGTTCTTGATACATTTTGTTGCTGCCGGGGTGAATAGAAAACTTTTACAAGTGAGCCTCATCAAAGATCTTCTTCCGTAATTCCGGGTTACGGGGTACGACGATCCGGTCCTTGAACCATAGGACGCCGTCCCCGTCCTTCTGGAAACATTTCAGCTCCCCACTGTCTACACGTCTCCGCAAATGTGACAAGCCCTTGTCATGTTTCTGAGCTGCCGCTATCTCTTCACGGATTGTGGGGATCAAAGCTAAGTTGTAGAGAGCTCCATGTGGAATCACATGCAGTGGTGGTTCGCTCTCTTCCAACGGTGTGATGGTCAGATTGTTGACGTGTGACTTGCGGCTCAGCGCATCTGCCACTATGTTTGCCTTGCCCGGATGATAATGGATCTCTATTTCGTAATCCTTTATCAATTCTAACCATCTTCGCTGCCTCATGTTCAGCTCCTTCTGAGTGAATATGTACTTGAGGCTCTTGTGGTCGGTATATAAATGTACGAGGTTACCGAGTAGGTAGTGCCTCCACATTTTCAGTGCAAGCACCACGGCAGCGAGCTCCAAGTCGTGGGTTGGATAATACTGCTCATGGTTTTAAGCTGCCGTGATCCATACGCGACCACTCTTCGGTCTTGCATCAGCACACATCCGAGCCCAATGCCGGATGCATCGCAGTACACATCGAACGGTTTTGTTGTGTCTGGCCGCGCCAAAACCGGTGCTGATGTCATGTGCTTGACTAAAGCCTTGAATGCTGCTTCACATGCTGGACTCCAAACATATTTGGTAGCCTTCTTCAGCAGCTCCGTCATAGGCTTGGCAATCTTCGAGAAGTTCGGAATGAACCTCCGATAATATCCCGCGAGTCCGAGGAAACTCCGTACCTCGTGAACAGTTCTTGGGGATTTCCAATTCAGCACTTGAGTGATCTTGCTCGGGTCTACAGCGATACCCTCCGCTGAGATGATATGCCCGAGAAAAGGCACTCGTGATATCCAGAATTCGCACTTGCTGAATTTCCGTATAGCTTGTGATCCCGCAGCCGTTGCAAGACTATACGCAGATGCTTCTTGTGATCTTCCTCCGACTTGGAATATACCAGGATGTCATCGATGAAGACCACGACAAACTTGTCCAGCTCCGGCATGAATACCGAGTTCATCAAATACATGAAATGAGCTGGAGCATTGGTGAGGCCGAAGGACATGACCAGGTACTCATAAAGTCCGTACCTCGTCGAGAAAGCTGTATTTGAAATGTCCTCCGCCCTTATCTTAATCTGATGGTACCCGGATCTTAAGTCCATTTTGAAAAAGATCTTTGCTTCGACCAACTGATCAAACAACATGTCGATCCGTGGCAACGGGTACTTGTTCTTGATGGTTACGGCATTTAATGGACGATAGTCCACGCAAAGCCGTAACGTCTCATCCTTCTTCTTCACAAATAATGCCGAACAGCCCCATGGCGAGGAGCTCGGCCTAATAAAACCCTTTTCCAGCAGGTCCATGAGCTGAATCTTCAGTTCAGCCAACTCCCGGTGCAAGATCAATCTTGAACTCCACCTCTCTATCGGGCGTCATCCCCGGTAAATCATCCGGGAATACGTCAGGGAACTCTCGGACCACTGGAATATCTTCCAATCTGATGGTTGTGGCATGGTAGACACTTGGAAGTTTTATTTCTGGACTGTCCACAAATAAGGAGTGTGATTCGTGCACTTTTGAGTTTAGGTGCACAACTCGGAGGACGGTGTCTAAAACAGCGCCATGGCGGGTTAACCACGACATCCCTAGGATGACATCAACCTTTTGTCCCTCTAAGATTATGAGAGACGTAGGGTAGACTCTACCCTCTAAGCACAATGGCGCTTTTGGGACCATCATGCTTGCTGAAATTTTCCCACCCGGTGAACAGACCACATAAGGACTATCGGTGGGTAGTATTTGCAAGCTATATTTATTAATGAAAGCTTGGCCAATGAAGCTATGTGTGGCACCTGAATCAAATATTACTATAGCGGGATGCTGGTGGAGTTAGAACATACCCGCAAGGATTGGCTCACCCTCCGGCACGTCCTCTATGGCAAGCTGGTGGACAGTGCCGGGCCTAGGGTTTTCCCGCCGCGCATTAGTGGAGTTCCGGGGTTGATTTCTCCCTGGAAACGGTGGTGCAACTCCGCCGCCTTGCCTCTCTGGACAACTGCTGGCGAAGTGTCCCGGGCGACCACACATGTAACATGTGGCCGCTTCTTGTGTGGTGCTAGGGGGACGAAAGCCCGGCATGCATTGCTGAGGTGCATACGCACGCGGCATCGTCCGCTGCTGCTGTTGTTGTTGCGGAGGTGGTACTGGCAGTGCTGGCCTGAATGCCGGTGAAGAGTACGGCCGACTGCAGAAAGGCATCGACCTCTGGGGTGGCTGCCAGCGTGGACCTGATGGTGGGCGATTCACCATCCGAAACTTCTGAGAAGGACCGCCTCCTTCTCCGCTGCTTTGCGGCACGCTTCGCTTTCTCTCCGCTGCCGCCAACTCCTTGCCAGAGTCCTCCTGAACAATCGCAGCATCAATGATGTCGTTGAGGCTGCCGCGATTGAACATCGCCAATTTGTCCTTCAGGAGCGGGTTAAGCCCCTGGTAAAAGTGATCCCGCCGCTTCTCGTCGGTATCTGCGTGATACGACGCGTAGAGTGCGAGATCGTTGAATGCCCAGGAGTATTCCACCACGTTCCGGCTCCCTTGCTGCAGGTGTAGGAATTCCTGCGTCTTCCTCTTCATCAGACCTGGCGGTATGTGATAGGCCCTGAAGGCTGTCCGGAACTCTTCCCAGGTTATAACTCGGTCGGTGGGTTGTGAAGCACAGAAGTTCGCCCACCACGCGCTCGTGGATCCTTGGAGCTGCTAGACCGCGAACTGAGTCTTGCGCTGCTCACTTATCTGGAGCAGCCCGAACTTCATCTCTATTGCGCGGAGCCAGTTGTCCGCGTCAAGAGGTTCATCCGCCCTTGAGAATACCGGGGGATGAGTTGCCAGGAAGTCGGAGTAGGAGCTCTGTTGACACTCCTCACGGTCTTGACGTCTCTCTGGGCGAGACGTATTGGCAATAATAGTTTGCAGCAACTCCGTGTGCTGCTGATGTGAACCCGCCATTGCCGCGACGATGTCGGCCAATGTAACCGTTGGCAGTGGCGGTGGCGGTGTTTGCTGTTGCTGTTGCTGCTGTTGCTGCTGCTGTCCCGAGGAGTCCTCGGGAGGCTGTTGAGAGGTTTCTCCCCCTTGGCTAGTACCCCCAACGTCCGGGTTGGCACGAGTACGCGTCATTCTGAAATTCAAAACAGCAGCGATTAGCACATGTCATACTTAAAATTCCATACACAACAGTAGGTATTGAATTGACACGTGAATAATTTGCACAACATTCACATATATTGATAAAGCATAAACTTTATACAAGATACATTATTCTCGGTTCTCCGAGAAGTCGTGCTCATGTCGTCACTACCTATACATATGCTACTCCCTACACGACATGTCACCGATTACAAAAGTTGGGTTACACTACCCTAACTGCCCTACTTGGCAATTGTAACCCCCTACTCAGAGTAGAACTCGACCTCCTGCGGGTCGTCCTCCTCCGGTACCTCTGCTGGTGGCTCTGGATCTACCACCTTTTCTCCCATTTCAGGTTCTCCCATTGCTGGAAGACCCAAGACCACCGGTATGCCCAATACCGGAGGTACGAGGTCCTGCAACGCGTGCACCTCGTCCATGGCTTGGTTGTAGTCTTCTTCCCAGCCTTGCCCTTCCTCAATAGCGTCGTCCCGCTCTTGAGCAAGGTCCTCATTCTGCTGGGTTAAAGTCTGTACCAGCTCTTGCAACGCCGTGATGTCGACACTGCTTTTCCTCTTCGCCTTCTTCAGACGATGCAACTGATTATGCTGTTCATTCAGTCGCTTGATCGTCGGAAGGAGCACATTGTGGAGTGTGCTGTGAGCACTCTCGAAATGATCTCCACGGCTTGTGCTCTCCTTGAGCCTTGCGGCGAGATGCTCCGTATGATCAGCTTTGCTGTCCATCACGGCATTTCCCGCCCTCATTTGGAGGCTAAGGTTTGCCTCCGCGGGGTTGTACCTTGGGCAACCCGGATCTGTTGCCTCCCGGTACCTCTCTTCCCACACATGCTGAGCCCGTCCCTCCACCGGAACGAGCGCGTAGGGAGTGCCCTCCAGAGCCTGCACGTGTTGTTGGCAGAAACGTGACATGGTGTCACGTACTGCCACTTGTCACATTCCTTCCGGTTGTCTACCTCTCACCGTGATGGTGAACGGCACCCAACCGGATGGCGTAGGTCCTGCAGGGACTTCGACATGGATTGTCCACGTCTTGTTCCCCTCTTCGCCTTCTTCTTTGGCGAAGTACTGCAGCATCTGGTTGTATCCGAAATATTGAAGCATCTGCCTCAATGCCTCCGGATAGCCGCTGTGGTGAGAACAGTGAGATTCCACCCAGCTGTTCTCGAACTGCTTATCCGCTGTCATCTGTAAAAATATATTTGAGAAATGTCAAATATTTATTTGAACGGTAAACTATTGAGTTATAACATAAGACATGTCATTGAACCCATCAAACTTGGAAATATAGTTCAAATTTAAACAACTTTGACTGCTGATCTGCTGTCCAACATAACAGCCCAGACCAATTTCCATTTCAACCTGATTTAGGCCATGCTAAAGGAAAAACTAATTCTGGAGCTCAACATAAAAGTTAAAATTAACTTCAATAGATTTCCAGAAAGTATTTTCTTGGCCTAAGATCTATCCTGGTTCAAAAGTTATGAGAGGTTAAAGTTAACAGAATTTCTGGAGAAATTTGGACAGCACCTCCCTGCTTTAGGTACCGATTTGATCCAAGAATTCCAGTTAATTCTGTTCCCAATATGACAAAACTTTATGTTACAAAGTTGTAACCCATCTCATAAGCTTTCCAGAACTATCTCATTTTCTATTTTAGAGTTTTATGCAGGAAGTTATGCTCAATTTACAGAGAGCTTAGAGAGAGTCTTTACTCTGTCCTGTTTTCTGGACAGTTTCAACTCCACTGCATTTTTCGATTTGTTAAGGGATGAAACACCTCTGGACCTCAACATAAAAGTTGTAAAGCTCTTCCAAAGCTTTCCAGAAATGTATCATATGACCCCAACCTCGAAAGAAATCAACCTCTAACCTCTGATTAACTTCAGCCTTAATTCAGCTGAAAACAGAGTGCTCTGTCCTTAGCAACCTATAAGTTGAAAACTTGTTAACTTTGAATATCCTGATTAAGGGAAAGAGTTACATCATGTTTTAATGCTTTGGATCAAAACCCTCAAGTTTTACAATGAAGTTGTTCATTTAGTGGTGTGTGACGTCGATGCGTCACCAGATCATGTCGGTACTACGTCCTCACAAAGAAAAACCTATACCGGAGTTAGCCGGCTTCGTTAATTCAGTGGCACTAAACATCACTCGCACACGGATGCTACACGTCTACCGTTTCGTGGTTAGACTACCTGCAGAAACTCAAACAATCATCAGACTCGGCTGCACACCGAGCCCGGTATCCATACAGTTCGTACACCCGGCCGTCATCACTCGCCCGGATGTTCTCAAGCCAAACACGCCTTGAGTTACGTGTTCATGTTTCAGACCACGTGACGGGGTCTCCCAAGTTGCACTACGCACGCCAGGGACAGACGTTGCTCGAACACCCCAAACGACATGAAGAGTCGTAGAGGATATCAAAGCGGGTCGGGTTACCTGCCACCTATGGGGCTCCACCCTACAGCTTGTGCGCACTGGTGGACAGCGCTTACGTGTACCCCCCAAGACATAAACGTCCCGAGATACATGATTTTCTGACATAAGCAATTAGATTAGTATGCCACTTTCTATAAACTAATAACATCCTTATATGGGCTACTAACTCATTCCTCACTGGATTTTGAAAAGGATGACCTTTGTAGTGCGTTAAACCTCAAGCGAGCTCTGATACCAACGCTGACACGACCACACGGTCTTGTCGAGCCAGGATCACGCTGAGGGGTGCTGCGTTGCACAGCACCGAATAACACACATCAAGGGTACAAAGCGGAAGGAAAACTTTTATTACATAAAGTGGTTTATGAACATTTGTACATCAAAATAAGTCCAGTCTACACTCACGGGCGTAGACTACGCATCAAGTTCACGTTCAGCCGTTGAACGTGTCCTTGCTAGCACACACGCACACTAACTCTGCGGCGTGCACGGCTCCCACTCGACGGGGTTCCCCTCCTGGGGTTCCGTCTCCTCTTCGGGAGCCCCTTCCTCATAGAACCCTGCAAAAGCTTCAAACACAAGCAGTGAGCACGAAGGCTCAGCAAGACTGACCCGTCTCTCCTAAACATGGAACTTCTACCTGAGGGGTGATGGGTACATGAGATAAAACAATTTGCAAAGGACTCGCCTAATTATTGGAACCTTACTTTCAAGTTTTAGCAGCAGGTTGTGGAGAACCTTACACTAAGGCACATGAGAGAGTCGCAATCAAACAAGAAACGCATTTCTCTCATGTACTTTGCCCAAAGTTAAAAGGAACTTTAATTAGCTCTAAACTACAGCAACTCATTAACAAGCAAAGTGCATCTCTCAATCAGCAACCTTTTAACATGTAACTAGCCTGTTCTTTCTACGTCACGATACAGTGAACAAGTGGTACTCACTGACTGCTAGGGACGGCGATTATAATCGATTACACCTGCAGGGTTACCCGAATAACCCGTCACGTACGCCCGTACTCGATGTTGCCTACAACAACCATCACGTACGCCGTACGCAACTACCTTTCACTCGTCAGCCAAATGTTGAACCGGTCCAATCGTCCCGAGCAAGAGGTCTCTGCACACGCATCTCAGTGCCACCAGCCGATTTACACCTCAAGCTCTCAACCTACCCTCTGAACGACCAGCTATGCCTCAACACCCAGCTACCCGAGTTACATCGGTTTCCCGGTTCCCATATAGCCGGTAGGTCTTCGGTACTGTTCTAGCTTGTTCAACAGGCCCGCACACGGCTCGGTCCTCAATGGACACAAGCGGAGCTACAGCACACAGGCCCCAAAGTCCTGCTGCCCTTACCCTCCCTTGGTCTCATTTTCTTGCCATGTGTTTCATGTGCTATCTCTACCCGAGTCGAGTGCCTCTAGCCTATGCTCGCGAGTAGTTCTAACTACTCGACTTGTACCGAATCCTACCCTAACTTAGCTTTGCAGTAGCTAACGGGGTTTTGCAATCCTAAACCCAACCCAGGGTTTTCTTGGCTATGTAATTGGGTTTCCAAACAAGACTCTAATGCAAGTAATAATGTTACTCAAGTAAGTGCTCAAAACAATAAAAATTTGTAAAAGGTTAATGCAAACCGGAGCTTGCCTTGCTGCTCTTGGTCATAGGCTAGCTGCTCCTCCAGAGTAATGAAGTCTAGGACTTCGGGTTCCTCCTCGACCTTAGCGACCACATGATATAAAAAGTACATATATTAATTTGAATGCATTTGTATTAAGTTTGAACTTGTGAAGCTTATAAGTCCTACTAGACAGACTCAATGACTGTGAAACTTTCAATGTGGCTTGGTTACAACCTAAATACAGACTTGGTCAAGTTTTAGTTGCAGCAAAGCTCATTTGAGCCCTCCACAATTAATTATATACTTGACCTTAATTGGAACTTCTAGGGTGTTCTAGGGACTTTCATGGAACAAACTATTCCTTTCTGAAAACTAGATTTTCAGAGGGTTCTAATGGAGTTGGTCTCATTTAATTTGAAGGTTCCTAGCTAAAGATATGAGCTAAACAATTTCATAGAAAATTCTGAAAATGTTTCTGAACATTTTCTATTTTCTCTGGAACAGTTTCACTAATCACCCCATTAGGTGGATCAAATGAGCTCAAATGGATCTGAAATTTTTATGGTAGCTCAGGGATATTTTGGTGAACATCCCAGCAAAATTTCAGAATTTTCCTCTAAACGATTCTCCAGTTAAAATTCCAAACATTTTAAAATTTGAGGAATTAATTCTGGAGAAATAAGGATTTTCATGAAGTGAAACTTGATTTGCTGGAAAGCACTCAGATAGATGAATCCAACAAAATTTGGTTCACTCAATTTGGAGTTTTCTAGCCAAAGTTATGAGGATTTGAAGTTTGAAGGAAATCTGAAAATCGGGGAAAAAGTTTAAATCTGCCGGGGCCCGCGGGGACACGTGTTAGGCGCGGAGGCGACCGCACACTGAGGCTCACAGGGTTTTTGCGCGCCAGCACACCAATCCCGGCCGCAGCCCATACCAACGCTGACACGACCCCACGGTCTTGTCGAGCCAGGATCACGCTGAGGGGTGCTGCGTTTCACAGCACCGAATAACACACATCAAGGGTACAAAGCGGAAGCAAAACTTTTATTACATAAAGTGGTTTATGAACATTTGGACAACAAAATAAGTCCAGTCTACACTCACGGGCGTAGACTACGCATCAAGTTCACGTTCAGCCCTTGAACGTGCCCTTGCTAGCACACACGCACACTAACTCTGCGGCGTGCACGGCTCCCACTCGACGGGGTTCCCCTCCTGGGGTTCCGTCTCCTCTTTGGGAGCCCCTTCCTTATAGAACCCTGCAAAAGCTTCAAACACAAGCAGTGAGCACGAAGGCTCAGCAAGACTGACCCGTCTCTCCTAAACATGGAACTTCTACATGAGGGGTGATGGGTACATGAGATAAAACAATTTGCAAAGGACTCGCCTAATTATTGGAACCTTACTTTCAAGTTTTAGCAGCAGGTTGTGGAGAACCTTATGCTAAGGCACATGAGAGAGCCGCAATCAAACAAGAAACGCATTTCTCTCATGTACTTTGCCAAAAGTTATAAGGAACTTTAATTAGCTCTAAACTACAGCAACTCATTAACAAGAAAAGTCCATCTCTCAATCAGCAACCTTTTAACATGTAACTAGCCTGTTCTTTCTACGCCACGGTACAGTGAACAAGTGGTACTCACTGACCGCGAGGGACGGTGATTATAATCGATTACACCTGCAGGGTTACCCGAATAACCCGTCACATACGCGCGTACTCGATGTTGCCTACAACAACCATCACGGACGCCATACGCAACTACCTTTCACTCGTCGGCCAAATGTTGAACCGGTCCAATCGTCCCGAGCAAGAGGTCTCTGCACGCGCATCTCAGTGCCGCGAGCCGATTTACACCTCAAGCTCTCAACCTACCCTCTGAACGACCAGCTATGCCTCAACACCCAGCTACCCGAGTTACATCGGTTTCCCGGTTCCCATATAGCCGGTAGGTCTTTGGTACTGTTCTAGCTTGTTCAACAGGCCCGCACACGGCTCGGTCCTCAATGGACACAAGCGGAGCTACAGCACACAGGCCCCAAAGTCCTGCTGCCCTTACCCTCCATTGGTCTCATTTTCTTGCCATGTGTTTCATGTGCTATCTCTACCCGAGTCGAGTGCCTCTAGCCTATGCTCGCGAGTAGTTCTAACTACTCGACTTGTACCGAATCCTACCCTAACTTAGCTTTGCAGTAGCTAACGGGGTTTTGCAATCCTAAACCCAACCCAGGGTTTTCTTGGCTATGTAATTGGGTTTCCAAACAAGACTCTAATGCAAGTAATAATGTTACTCAAGTAAGTGCTCAAAACAATAAAAATTTGTAAAAGGTTAATGCAAACCGGAGCTTGCCTTGCTGCTCTTGGTCATAGGCTAGCTGCTCCTCCAGAGTAATGAAGTCTAGGACTTCGGGTTCCTCCTTGACCTTAGCGACCACATGATATAAGAAGTACATATATTAATTTGAATGCATTTGTATTAAGTTTGAACTTGTGAAGCTTATAAGTCCCACTAGACAGACTCAATGACTGTGAAACTTTTAATGTGGCTTGGTTACAACCTAAATACAGACTTGGTCAAGTTTTAGTTGCAGAAAAGCTCATTTGAGCCCTCCACAATTAATTATATACTTGACCTTAATTGGAACTTCTAGGGTGTTCTAGGGACTTTCATGGAACAAACTATTCCTTTCTGAAAACTAGATTTTCAGAGGGTTCTAATGGAGTTGGTCTCATTTAATTTGAAGGTTCCTAGCTAAAGATATGAGCTAAACAATTTCATAGAAAATTCTGAAAATGTTTCTGAACATTTTCTATTTTCTCTGGAACAGTTTCACTAATCACCCCATTAGGTGGATCAAATGAGCTCAAATGGATCTGAAATTTTTATTGTAGCTCAGTGATATTTTGGTGAACATCCCAGCAAAATTTCAGAATTTTCCTCTAAACGATTCTCCAGTTAAAATTCCAAACATTTTAAAATTTGAGGAATTAATTCTGGAGAAATAAGGATTTTCATGAAGTGAAACTTGATTTGCTGGAAAGCACTCAGATAGATGAATCCAACAAAATTTGGTTCACTCAATTTGGAGTTTTCTAGCCAAAGTTATGAGGATTTGAAGTTTGAAGGAAATCTGAAAATCGGGGAAAAAGTTTAAATCTGCCGGGGCCCGCGGGGACACGTGTTAGGCGTGGAGGCGACCGCACACTGAGGCCCACAGGGTTTTTGCGCGCCAGCACACCAGATCCCGGCCGCAGCCCGATCCCGATTTAATATATCTCTCGCTGACAGCCGGGGTGCACCCCCTTCGTCTACCTCCCGCCGCCCTCGCTCTGCTGCCGGCGGACCTCGCCGGAGAGCTCGCCGGCAGCTTCTGTAAAGCTCCAAACTTCACGATTTTGGCCGCCTCTGCCTATTTTCACTTGGGGAACAGGATTCTATGGTTAGCTCACCATGAAAACGGCCGGCACATGGTCGGCGACGAGCGGCGGCTTCGGAAAGACTTCGGCCGTGTCGGCCGACTTCCCTAGCGCCGCAACTACTCGAGCAACCGGTTTGGGAGCATCAGTGGACCTCAGGGAAGGTCGACCTGAGCTTGAAGCAGCTCGGGGGAGGCCCGAAGTAGGTCCTCACCGTGCGCCCGATGCCTCCCTCATGCTCCGCCGTCGGTAAACTTCGGAATACGCCGGTTACAGAGGTTCTTAGACCAAAAGTTGTGAAGGCAACTTGTGCGCTACCGTGTCTAGTTTGTGTGAGAGCGGATTGAGGCCCTCTAATTATTTCTAGAGTATGAATTCGACAGAACCGCACCCGAAGGTCGGTCTGTACTCAGAAAGGGGAAACTGGAAATTCGCCGCCGGTGAGCAAGCACTCGGGCTGTGCCTAGGGGGTGAGCAGCACCGGTCACCAGCTCGTCCAAGGGTGCCTTGGCTCGGGCGTGACAATCCCCGGTTGGGCTGTCCACGGGAGCACAGTGCGGCGGCATTAGGTCACCGGATTGAACTTTCGGTATAGCCGAGATCGACCGGTTTCAGCTGAATTCTAGCAACGGGGAAGACGGAGGAAGGTTCCTAGTACCTTGCCGTAGCTCTGGAGGGGACGGGGAGGCTGTGATAACGCTTCCTTGATCAGCTGCGAGTGATCGGCAGCGATGGCGCGTTTCTGGTGCGAGGAAGTAGCAGAGTGTGCGGTGCTCACTCCGATCAGGGCGACGGCATAGATAAGGGGGCTGTGAGGCGGTTCAGCAAGTCGGGGCGGCAAGCAGGTGCTGTCCCGATCGGTTCCTCGTCGTGGCGGCTACTCAGTCCGGCGCAAGAACACGAGCTGGGTTTTCAGTCGGTTTGATTTGGATTAGTGGCTGACATGTGGGTCCCACTTCCAATTTTAACCTCTGAAATTAACTCCAATTCACTGTTGTAAACAGTAATCCCCACAAAGCCCCTGGTGATTTGAATTATCAACCCTTGAGCCATTTGAATTGGTTAGGATTCAAATTGGGTTTGGTTTGAATGAATTTCAGCACATGTTCAGTTTGAAATTCAAATGAAGTTTGAATTTGCCCCACTTAGCTCATGTCAAGATCAACTCCAAATGGAGTGAAAATTGGTGTGTGAGCTCACAAAAATGTGCTGAATGAGAATATGCCTCCCACTTTTGAATTCATGGGATAAAAACAGTTTGAATTTGAATATGGTTTCAAACTGCCCTCTTTCTAGCTATACCCAAAATGACCTCAAAAAGGTTTTGAATTTGGGTGAAACTTGGCATGGACATCCCTAGCAATGTGTAGGAGTTTTCATATGCACAGCCCCTCTATATCACATGTGGGAAATACCACTTTTGCAATATGTGAGTTTGTTCTCTAATGAGCATGTTGATGGTGGTTACTTGCTCTTCATTTGTGTTCATCAACTTGCTTCAAATGAGGTGTGTGGTGTGGTGATGAACACCTTAAACATGTGTCAAAAACTGAGGCCCTTACATAATATAGAGAGAGAATCATAGGAAATTAGATCCTTTATTAGAGGGCTAAATGGTAGATGGAAAAAAATCAGCATAAGACTTAAAAAAATACCCAGAGATGAATGCTCCAACACATTATGGGGTTTTGGGGTTTAGGGAAACGTTATTTCTAACCAGTCTTACCCCTGCTTTTGCAGAGAGCCTGATTCGAACCCAATACCTCAAGACACAAGTGAACACACAGTACCACTCCCACACATTGTGTAGCGCAAGACTTAAACACTCAACCGAAAATTAATCTGTCTAAAAACACATATGTGAGAGTAGGCTATTAAGCAGAAAATATGAGCAAAACTTTGCATACTGTAAATAAAACAAGTTAAGGAGACAACACAACAAGAATCATCAATAGGTTGAGTAAAACTCAAGTTATAATAGAAAACAAAAGTAAAAGTCAGTCTGATCTACCCGATTGAAGAACTAATCCCACATGTTGCACAAACTCACGTGTAACGTGCAAACCGTGACTCGAATGACTTTAAATTCTTTATAGATGATAGAAAATCAACTTGTGAAGCCAAAACAAAAATAATCACGACAATTAAATAGGTAGAATAAAAATTATCAGTACCCTGCAGACCGGGTACCCCCGCGTAGTGGGTAAAAGACAGCCTGGGCTTCGCCTCCCTGTTGAGGCGAACCCAGCGTAGCCACGTGTCCTTGGCCCAAAGTTCAGCCCTGGGGCTGCCACGTGTGCTTGAGTTCTAGAGCTGACGTGTGCCCTGGGCTCTGGTCCGAGCCTCCCCGCTGAGGTGAGGTCCGGGGCTGCAACGTGTCCCCTGGCTCAGAGCCACCTCCCTGCTGAGGACAGTTCCGGTGCTGGCACGTGCTCTGGGCTCCGGTCCGGGCCTCCCCGCTGAGGTGAGGTCCGGGGCTTCCACATGTCTCTTGGCTAAGAGCCACCTCTCTGCTAAGGACAGCTCCGGTGCTGACACGTGCCCAATCTTCCTGTGTGGTAGCATCTCGCACCCGGTGACATTCGGGACGCTTGAGAACTACCGTACGGAAAGCGTCGTCTTCGATGTTGCGGAGGTCAGACTCCGCTTCAATGCCATAATCGGCATACCAGCTCTGTACCTGTTCATGGCGGTAGACCACTACGGCTACTTAGTCCTGAAGATGCCAACCCCGAGTGACATCCTCAAGATACACGGTGACCGCACCGCGGCTGTCTCAGCGCCGGAAAAGCTCCAAGCGCTAGAAGCAGCACAGGAGGCCACTTCCGGTCACGCTGAAGCTAGTCGGCCGCCTCCAAGCATGCGTCAGCGAGGGGTGACATCTGCACCCCGTGTGCAGCCCTCGAACCATGAGGACGTACCAGTCAAGGTCGTCCAAATCAGTCCTGATGTCGCCCAGACCTCCCGAATCGCCGGGGGCGTGGGTGGCAAATATGAAGACGCGCTCGTCACCTTCCTCCGTGCCAATGTTGATGTGTTTGCATGGTAACCATCGAAAATGCCCGGGATCCCCAGGGAGGTGATTGAGCACCAACTGTAGATCCATCCCAAAGCCAGGCCAGTCCAACAGAAGCCTCGAAAGTAATCCATCAAGCGGCAAGACTTCATCCGTGAATAAATCAAGAAGCTGCTCGACGCTGGCTTCATCCGAGAGGTCCACCATCCACGATGGTTGGCCAACCCTGTTGCCGTCCCCAAGGCTGGCGGGAAGCTACGCATGTGCATCGACTACACCACCCTCAATAAGGCATGTCCAAAGGATCCGTTCCCTCTCCCCTGTATAGACCAAATAGTCGATTTTACATCCGGCTGTGATCTACTGTGTTTCCTAGACGCTTATTCAGGTTTCCACCAGATACCTATTTCTTGGGAAGATGAATAACATACCGCCTTCATCACAGTAGATGGTCTATACTGCTATATGTCCATGCCTTATAGTCTTAAGAATGTCCTTCTCACTTTTGTGCATGCACTGCACAAAACATTCGGGAACCTCATTCGCTACCTGGTAGAGGTTTATGTCGATGACATCGTAGTAAAGGTTAAGTCGCAAGTATCTCTGCTCGACAACCTAGCCCTAGTCTTCGACAGACTGCGTTCGACACGCACGAAGTTGAACCCAGACAACTGTGTCTTCGGGGTCTCTACCGGGAAGCTGCTCGGTTTCTTGGTCTCACACCGAGGAATTGAAGCTAACCCGGAGAAGATTAAGGCGATAGAACTGATGAGGCCCCCTGCCTGCATCAAGGACGTGCAGAAGCTTACCGTATGCTTGGCTGCACTCAGTCTGTTTACCTCTGGAATGGTCGAGCGGGATCTTCCGTTCTTCAAGCTTCTACGCAAATTTGGTCCATTCGTATGGACCTAGGAGGCAGATGAGGCATTCCAGGAGCTGAAAAAGTTCCTCACAACGCTACCAATCACGGTGGCGCTGGAACAAGGCGAGCCTCTACTCCTCTATATCACCGCCACAACTGAGTCGTGAGCATGGTTCTGGTTGCGGAGCGGCCAGAACTCCATCGGCCTCAAGTCCCAGTAAAGGCTCCTGCTGTCGTTGGTCTAAAGACCTAGGGCTCAGATTCTGCAAGAGTCCCTTGGGATGGGGAGATAATCCGGTCCCAAATGAGTGGACCTTATGATCAATGCATATCTTGGTCCAAGCTCCCAGAATGCAGTCGCGGACCTCAGGGCCTGGGGACCTTGAGTCCCGGACCTCCCCAAGAAGAACTAGTCGGGTCTCAGCCAGTGTGCATCTGGGTCCGAGCTCCCACAGTGCAGTCCCGAGCCCGAGAGCCGGGGACCCTCGAGTCCCGGACCTCTACAAGAAGACGCTTCGGAACCCTCCGGGATGGTCCAGACTATCCAGCGTCCGGTCTACTTCATCAGCGAGGTCCTCCACGATGCCAAAACAAGATATCTGGAGGTGCAGAAGCTGCTCTATGCAGTCCTCATTACATCAAGAAAGTTGCACCATTACTTCCAAGCACACAAGATCTCGGTGGTTACCTCATACCCACTGAGAACCATCCTCCACAGCCCCAATGCCACTGGAAACATAGCTAAATGGGTTGCGGAGTTGGCGGAGTTCAAGATGGACTTCTTACCGCGCCACGTGGTGAAAATCCATGTGATAGCTAACTTCGTGGCAGAGTGGACTCTACCACCATGCCATCCAGGGGGCTAGGACATCGGTGAACTAGAATCCAGGGCTCCGGTCTTCACTGGGCCCTATTGGACTCTCTTCTTCAACGGCTCCTCACATAAGCAAGGTGCCGGAGCGGGGGTTCTGATCATTACACCAACCGGAAAGCAGTTCAAATACATGGTGCGACTTGACTTCAAGGCAACCAACAACATGGCGGAGTATGAGGCTCTCATCTTCGGGTTAAGGACCGCATTGTCCCTTGGCGTCCAACAGTTGTTGGTCAAGGGTGATTCTCAGTTGATCATCAAGTAAGTCAAGGGAGAGTGTTGCTGCAATGACCCACAGCTTGCAGCCTATCTCCTCCAAGTATAGAAGTTGGAGAAGGACTTATTATCCTTGGACTTGTGTCATGTTGGCCGTGCCAATAATACAATAGCTGACGACCTGTCAACGAAGGCTTCCACTTGGGCTTCGGTGGCTGAGGGGGTCTTTGAATGGAAGTTGCTGTGACCTACCGCCTGCCCAGCCAAACCAGGTGAAGGGGGCGGGACCAACCCGATGGCCATGTTACCATGGCGCTCGTGAAGGATCGTAAGCGTCACCAGAGACCCCATGCAACTCAGCGCTTAAGAACGAAGTGCTCAAGTAGGTCCCGACGCATGGATCTCAGAGATCCGGGACTACATGAAAGACAATTTCCTTCCCGATGAACGTGTATCCACTGAACGGATTGCTCGGTTGGCTAAGAGATACACGCTGATAGAAGGGGATCTCTACCGGTATGGCGCTAATGGCATCCTATTGCGGTGCATCACCCGGGAGGAGGGCTGTGACCTGCTCGTAGAGATCCATGGAGGCGAGTGTGGGAATCATGCATCTTGCTGCACTCGGGTCGGTAAAGCCTTCCGGCATGGTTTTTACTGGCTGACAGCTCTCCAAGATGCCATCAACCTTGTTAAGAGATGCAAGGTGTGCCAGTTCCATGCTAAGCAGATCCACACACCAGCGTAGATGTTGCAGATGATCCCGCCTTCATGGCCCTTCGCTGTGTGGGGTTGGACATCCTGAGACCATTTCCCAAATCCTTCGTGGAGTACCAGTTCTGTAACACCCTCAAATTCATTACCATGCATTGCATACATTTTTCATGTAGAGAAGCATTGTAAAAGAAGTAGAAATGGAGAAAGAACCCTAGAAATGGAGAAAGAACTATAGAAATGGAGAAAGAACCATAGAAATGGAGAAAGAACCATAGAAATGGAGGAAGAACCATAGAAATGGAGAAGGGAATATAGAAATGGAGAATGGGACATAGAAATGGAGAATGGGACATAGAAATGGAGAGGGGAATGTAGAAATGGAAAAAGGAACATAGAAATGGTGAGAAATGGAAAAAAAGATAGCTGAAATGAGCATTCCCAAATTTCCCCCAGTAACACCCTCAACTTCGTAATTCTTGCATGCATACATATTTCATATAGAGAAACATTTTAAAAGAATTAGAACGGGATAAAGAATTAGAAAGATAGCTGAAAAGAGCCAGATCTAGTTCACCGAGGGGCATCGTCGACACTTCCTGTGGCCTGCTGGCCACGTGGTGCCTTCGGAGCTCATCCTTGCGGAGGAGGGTGAGGTCCAGCACCGTTGGCCACGTGGCAGGCTAGGAGCTCGCCTCAACAGAAGGTGGCGAGGTCCGGCCTGCTGGACACGTGTTGCCTCCTGTGACGCCCTCAATTCTGTGGAAAACCACGAAACCGAGAACTGATGCATATGTGTGCCCAGGATGTTCATCACACATATACACACCATCCAAAAACTGAATTTCAGAATATATATGACCATGAATAACAGAGTTTATTACAATATCTCATGAGTCTTGGACTCATGCTCACGGCAGAAGTCTTTATTCTAGCTGCGGAAGTCTTCTAACTAATGCGGAAGCAATCTAAGCAGCAGCGGCTCCATCTCTACTCCATCCCCACAGGCAAGGTTGAGGACAGATTACACGCCTAATGCTCCACTTGGTCTTCATAGTAATCTTATCCTGTTGCTGATGATGAAATAATAATGCAAGTTTGAGTACAATGATGTACTCGGCAAGTGCGGGAAAATATGATATGTAGCTCACAACAAGGAAGGTATAAAAAGGCTCATTTCAGAAAGCAAAGTTATTTATCAAAAACCACTATAAAATAGCAACTTATCTTAAAGTGAATGTAATTCGAACATGTATTAAAATACCAATCATACCTCCATTATGTTTATTACCTTCCATGTCCCAACCAGACATTAATCAACCTCATTCTTGCTCACGAATACCTTCTCGTATTCGCTACCATATCACAAATACCATATCGTATTCGCTACCATTTCTTCTCATAAACAACTCCGTCTCACACCGAGACCAATCTCGTTGCCATGACTCAACAGTCATGCAACCAATCTTATCACCCGGACTCAACAGTCCCAAAAACCAAACCAAAACCAAACCATCCAAAACCATAACCAATAACCATAGCCAATAACCATCCCAACTAATCATGGAAGTTGGCCAGGCGCTCGTGACCGTAAGCTCGGCTATCATGATAGTTTTAGACTCTGCAGAGTTTGCACCTCTTTACCCACAAGTATGTGATTTCGTCACCCGTCAGCGACTGCAGAACCTCCATTATACCAGTACACAACCATTGGTGTATGGCCAAGAGATCACAAAATGGCCTTTACAAAGGGGCTACTAGATGTATGGACTCACTAAGATTTCACCGGCAGGCTAGAATCTCCAATTCTCCCACCCACGGGCCCCCCTCTTGTGCAATGCAGTTCCCAGGGCAGTCCTCACTCGACTCCCATTCCCCGGGCCTTCCACGGTCCATAACAATCTAGCAACTTACCTTATTACTCAGCTAAGCCGCATCCAAACTTGGCCTTGTGGTGGCACTGTTATCCTGGCATGTGCTCGCATGAACCGGTCCTTAGATCTACAGCAAGTAAACCACCATCTCTTTCTACCTCATTCGCAAACCCAGGCTTGCCTAGATCTTCCTCCGATCCATGTTCATTAACAACATCAGTTTCTCATAAATCTTACGAGTGCACTTAGCTAGACACATCTATCTCGCTTCCCATATCCCATGGACTCGGCGAAGCATAAAAGTAAAAACCATACCCGGCTCATAAACTTTCCTGGTGACAAGGGTGGTTTAACCAAAACTAGTAAACTCCTATAAAAGGGTTTCCCATCATGTTTGACTCAGCACACACACCTTTTCGCAAAACAAAATAGTTTCCCAAAACATAGGATCAATATGGTCAAGGGGCACTTGCCTTGTTCTTGCGGTTCCAGTTGCTCTTGGATCTCGAAACCTTGTTGTGGCATGTAACAGCCCTAACTTTTGTAAAGTTTGATTTCAACTTATAAAATAAAGTTAAGGCGATAAATGACAATAGTTGTGTTACATGAAATGATGAACACAAATATGGACATGTGAGGGAGTTAAAAAATTTCTCTAGCCCATGATCAGCACATGTTAACATAGGGGAAAGAATTATACTCCAAAAACTTTAACTCATGTGAACCTTTTCTATGAGAAGAGTGGAGGAAATTTAAATACCCTTTTGAATCTTTTGAAAGGATTGCTATTCAGATTGTCCAAAGGCCTATATGTGAGATCATAGATGCATTTCTCATGTATTCAAGAGCCTAAGTTTCAAATTTGGAGAAATTTAGATTTCATATACTATTTATTCCGAGGATTAAATGAGTGTACATTTAAATTCAAACTTTGAATCAAACAAACTCAATTTCAAAATCTGATTTCAGATTTGAGTTCCTCGTAATCCTTTTGACCTATCCTCCAAGTTTGATCACATTTGGAGGTCATTTGCTATTTAAAATCGAATTGTGGAATAAGAAGCAAAAAAATTGTAGCTGTGGACCCCACCAGTCAGTCTCACAAAATTGCAACCGACTCCAGCGACTGTTGTACGCGTGCCACCTTCCATCAGCCGGCGTCGACAGACGATTCACCGAGGCCAGCTCCTGGTTTTGCTTGATCGGTGGCTGGTCTGATCACCACACACGAGGGCAACAAAGCCGTTTCGCTTCTCCCAGCTCGAGCTCAGCCTCTGTGGGGTGCTCCCGTGAAACACGAACAGCCGTCGTGCTCTGTTCACCTGACCACACCAGAGCCATTGAGCAACCTTTGCCCGAGCTTCCCACAGCAAAGACCTTCGCCCATGAGTGCTCTGGCCGGCTAGCACCCTTCCTCCGCTGTTCCATGCTTTCTTGCGCCTAGAAACGGCTTGCTTGCTGCTGCTCCCGTGTTCAAACTCAAGGAACCAAAACTGATCACCGTGGACAGCCCAAACCAGGAGGGATCACACCCAAGCAAGCCACCCCATTGGTGCACCTACAAGCCTAGTTGCTCACATCCGAAGCTCAGCCCTAGCCATTGATCACAGAGGGAGAATATCAAGTTTTTCTCGCGGGCAGCAGAAACGGACCTTGAGGTAAGGAATTGCAAAATTCATCCTCAAATCGTGTTTGTTGGGTTTCAAACTTCACACACGGGATGTTAACTGCCTAGCACACCTCCTCCATCGATTTTAGACCAAGAAATTGAGTGTAGAGTGAGCAATCCGAGTTCTTTTAGAGGGTACAGCGCTGGACCATGTCGGGCGCACGGTGCTGATAGGTTTAGAGCGCTCCCCGGCTTGTTTCGACCTCATGCCGGTCTTCTACATGATCTCATGATGCTTTAGAGCCCAAGAATCGACCATTTGGTGTAGAATTCACCGTGCAAGACCTCGCCGGAGCCCTAGGGTTTGCTGTGGCCGGTGCGCCCTGTTTTCCGGCTAGTTTCAGCCGCCGGCGACCTCACCAACGTGTTCAGCGTGGGGGGAAACGGGGGGGGGGGGGGGGGGGGGGGCGGCCAGCAGGGGGTCCGGAGGTGGCTGGGAAGTGCTTTTCCGTTGACCTCGCCGGAGGGGGCCGCCACTTCCCTGTTGGGCGTGAGTCTGGAGGTTAGGGATGACAGGTGGGACCCACTGTCGGCATTTAAACATTTTCCAGATTTTCCCACATTAGTTCAAACTTTGGAGACCCATAACTTTGTGTAGGAGTGTCCAAAAATTGTGAAACAATATTTTTTTGGATTCCTCTAAAAGAGTACTATCCAGGGGTGCAGCCCAATGTTTATGAAAATCCCTGTATTTGGCTCCTTAATTCATTTAAGGAAAATCTTGTATGAATTTTTACAGGAGTTCTGTTTATTGGAAAATTCCCAAATTTGGACAGGATATTATTACACAATTCCTCGAACTCCAGTAAAAATTTCAGAGGCATTGGGCCCCATTTGCTTGGTCAAATGATGAGTTCATTCCTTATGTCTCTGAAAAATGGGAAAAATGAACAGAGACATTTTCAGCTTTTCCCCAATCCTTGTAAAATTCATAGCTCCATGTAGGAAACTCCAAAAATGGTAACACCAATTCCTATGGACTCAGGACATTTTGTAATTCACAAAAAGTCTACTTTACAGCATAGAAAAGCTTAATATCTAGGGGGTAAAGGCAGATTAGTGAAAACCACATAAGGATTTGTTGTGCTCACATGAAGCCATTTCATGAGCTCAATTTTTGCACACTGCCTAAATACCTTCCATAGAGGCTGTGGTTAAATTCTCAGCTTCATTGGACCTCTGGAACTTGAGCTACCATTTTTTAGGTTTAAGTGTTCATATAATGGACTTAATCACATGGTGATTACTAGTATCTCTTTTCACCCTAGATTTCATCATCTCTATGGTTGTAGATCCAACAACAGAAACCTTGCTGTTGTTTGTCCCTTTTTGGTGTGAGTTAACTGGTACAACAGTTTTGAATCATTTTCTAAATTGCTTTTGAATACATGTGTATAAATCATCTTAATAGCACGTGACGTCGACGTTCGACGAGGACTCGACTTCGCAGCGAGGATCTCCATCTCGTGACGAGTTTGGCAGATTCTCCGGAGGAAGACTAACTCCTAGCTTCTAACAAAACCGTTGAGCAAGGCAAGCCCCGATTTGCATATCGTTACCATTTTAAATTTTGCTTTACTTCACCTCATGATTATTAGACTTGATTTTGTGCATTATGTCTAGGATGATTGAAACCCACTTGCATGGCTATTACATACCTGAGTAGAAGGTTTAGTGTAGGCTTTGCCTCGTTGTAGATGCTAAGCTAATGTTGTAGCTAGCTCGGTATAAGTCGAGTAGTAAAAAGCAACTCGCGAGAAAGTTCGAGTAATGGAGTTACTCGCGAGATATAAATGATAAGAGCACCCTCATGAATATGAGATGGGGACGGGGATGTTCCTGTAGGATGGAGCGCTCAAGGTTGGTCTCGACCTGCGATGGGTGTGACAATGCTTGAGACCACATTTGGCCTGGACCGGGATGGTAAGGCAAATGTGGAGGTTGGTTGTAGCCCCGTCCATGTCAGTTAAGGACCATATGTATGCGGCCCTGCTGGACAAGATTGAGCTGTACCAGATATATAGTGGGGTATGGGACCCATGAAACCGATGTAACTCAATGGACCGTGATATAGAAACTCATCCTTCGCGTGGGAATGGCGTTGAGAAGGCGGGAGGTGTAAATCCTTTAGCGGGCAACTTCGACGTGTCTGCGTAGAGGACCATCCTGCTCGGCGCGAAGCATTTTTCTATGTCGGGGTGTCGTGTGAAAGGTTGCTGCATATAACGTAAGAAAGAGCTTTTGAGAGAGTCTTTCAAGACGGGTGTATGTGTCATGTATTCCGAGTTGTTATTGATTCGAGTCACCGTCGCTCGCGGAAGAGGATTGAGCATACTTGCCCACTGCGCCGTGACGTAGTAAGAAGAGGAACTAAGTCTCTTAACTTGCTGTTTGTGGCTTAATCACTGTATTGGAAACTTGACTGAAGTAGATATAGAGCCAACTAAATTTCATTTCCGCCTTAGGCTAGCAACATGGGATAAGCGTTTCTTGTTTGATTGTGGACTTCCGATGTTGTGAGGCGTGAGGACCACTAAAATGAAGGCTATAAGAATCTGAATATAAGGATCAAGTTTAGTCAAGCTGCATTTTGCAAATTCATATTCCTACTGTCTTACTACCCCTGCATTTAGAGTTACATGTTTAGGAGTGACGGTTAAGTCTTGCTGAGCCTTAGTGCTCACGGTTGCTTCTGAGTTGTTTTTGCAGGTAGCAGGATGCCTGCTATGAAGAGGGTTGTTCGGTGAGACGACGAACCTCACGGTTCGTTCAACTCATCGGAAACCTAGCCGCTGCCTTTCCTTGGTGAAGCTAGTAGGAAGCGTTTCACGGGCTGAACTACTTCTCTTCGGCGTAGTTAGGGTTGAGAGTGAGTAGTTTGTCCAGATAGTTTTACATTCCGCTGCGTGTGTACTTATGTTGTAAAAGAACATATCTTGAGTAACAAAATGGTTTCGTTATGTTTTTATGCCTCTTTTCGTGCTTGCTGTTGGGTGCCGCATCGCACGGCACCACCCACTGCGATTCCCGGGCGTGGCTTCATCACAGCGTGGTATCAGAGCCGCATTGGGAATAGCATGAGGGGGCCCGACCTCCATCACGGGGTCGTGCCGCCTCACCCGGGGATCGCATTGGGTGGTGCCGTGTAATGCGGCACCGAACAGCACACATATAAGGAACAATGTATTACATAAATCAAAGCGGAAGCTTTACAAATTGTTCTTTGTAAATAATTTACATAAAACAGCTACAGCGGAAGTCTATAAACAGCTCACTTGTAGTATCTAAGCAGCACTCGAGGAGGGGTCCAGCCCGCGGACTCCTCTCGCTAGCAACACGAAGACATGGCAGCGGCTAGGTTCTCCAAGGGTGACATAACTCGGAAGTTTCCGAGTCTCACCGGACAACCTTCTTTGTAGCGTCGATGCTTACCTGCAAAACCACTTATATAGCAAGAGTGAGCACAAAGGCTCAGCAAGACTTAACCGTCTCTCCTAAGACATGAAACTCTACATGAAAGTAACCTAAGACTTAAGCCTGTCATTGCGAAAAGACTCGCCTATGAGTTCATCCTTAACTTTCAGATTTTTAGCCATAATAGTAGTGACCTTGCGCCCAGCAACATTGGAACTCCACAATCAAACAAGAAACGCTTCATTCCAATATTACTTGTCCCAAGGTGAAAAATAACTTTAGTTTGCTCTATCTCTACTTCAAACATGGTTTTCATGCAATTCTTAATTAGCATAACAGCAATTAAAACTTTGCAAACTATTCCCACACAATTTGATTAACTACATCACAACACAGGGAGCAAGCGGTAATCAATAACCGCGATGGATGGTGATTCGAATCAAACACTACCCGGATAACTCGACACATACGCCCGCCTCTGAAGACCCATCTCTGGCGTCCTTCATTACGTCGTATGTGGCAACCTTTCTCAGGACACTAGACTGTAGAACCGGTCGCGCCGTCTCGGGCTCATAGGTCTAACGAGACGATGTGGTATGCCTCTACAACCCAGTGAACCTGGTACATCGGTTTCCTGATTCCCATATGTCAGTAAGAATCCGGTACACAACTCAATACCTGCTCCTGGGTGCCGCACACGCATCGGTCCTTAACCGACACAGGCAGAGCTACTCGACCAAGACCTCGTCTTGTCGCTGCCTAACCATCCTGCCCAGTCTCATCTTTGGAAATGTAAACTTTAGTTTGCCCTCTTTTCCATCTACACTCAGGTACTCCCGTCTATAGCTCGCGAGTAGATTCCAACTACTCGTCTTCTACCGGATGCCCTAGTCTAATTAGTATGGTCTTATTCTATAACGATGACACCATTCCAACCTTGACCTCAGGGTTCATTTTTGGTTATGCAAGTGGGGTATAAAACAACCTTGACCTAATGCACATACAAACTATGACCAATAGTAGTGAACAACGGAAAACTTTAAACACAACTTAAATGCAAACCAGGGTTTGCCTTGGTTTTGTAGGTGACTAAAGTCAGTTGAGAGAATGTCAGTTCCTGATGTATTGAAGTTCACTCCTGCCCTTCTTGTTCCTCGATCCAAGTTCACCTCCTCCTTCTTCACTTTCCACGTTTTAATCACTACACGTTATGAATATGCATACATGTTCAATTATAAAACCTTTTGCTAACAAGTGCTAAAGACAAGTTTTTAAAACTGGAACTCTGTTTAAGAATTTAAAATGAAACTGGGGGTGGTGGTTTGGGTGTGTGTTTAAGCACTATCATTAAGTGATGATTGGGGTTTCATCACTTGGGTGGGGATCAACTAATGGTTGAACAGAACACTAATGATCCAGGGCTCCAATGGAGCTGGAAATTTTCTTGGGAGTTCCAGGTCACAAGAAAATCCTCTGGACCAAAATTTAGAACCTTTCACTAAGTGGATCACCCAGAACAGTTCCCTAAGCATTTAGGCAACAAGGAATTAATTCTGATTAAATTTGCACTTTCATGCAAATTCAAGTGAACTATAATTTCATACCTAGCTCAGGGAGTATGCATGAATGTTCCTAGGATTTTTGGAGCTAAGGGATGGCTAGAACTGAATTTCCAAGTTTTGGAAATTTCCTGAAAATGTTTCTCTATTTATTTGAATACAGAAACTTGGAATCAAAATTACTCTAACTAAATCAACTCCAAATGAGCTGAAACTTTTACAGGAGTCTCCTAATATCCTAAATAATATTCTGGCAAAATTTGGGGATTTTTGGATGAACCAAACTCCCTATAAAATTCTTTTTCTGAAAGGTTTTATATAATTCTCCAGACTTTTATATTGGTTTTCATGCAAATTGAGTTGCATATTTGGATAGTTCTTTTCACCCTGAATCCGACCCAATTTGAATCACTAATTTTGGAGCTCCCTAGCAAAAGTTATGCAGATCCAAAGTTTGAACCAAATCTGGAATTCAAATTAATTCGGGAAGAGTTCAAACTCTGCCTGTGGGTCCACCCTACACGTGTCAGCCGCTGGAATCACGCCACATGGGGCCACAGACTACTTCCCGCGCCACCACACTGGATTCCGGGGCCGCAGCGGATCGAAGATTTAAAATATCGCCACTGACAGGTGGGACCGGCCGGTCGCCTTCAACCTCAGCCCGTTTCCTTTTTCCCGCGCCGCCCCCTCGCCAGAAGTTCATCGGGGCTCGCCGGAGTCGGCTTCCCGGCCGTCTCCCGGCTCGGTACTCGCCGCCTGGGGGTTTTCAGGGGCGAGCAACTCATCTACGGGGTCAGCACAAGCTAAAGGCGCTTGGAACTAGGTCGGCGACGTGCGCACCCTTCGGTGAAGCTCCGGCGCCGTGGTCCGAGCACACTAGCCTGCCAAAGGGTCGGAGAATTTGCTCTAAAGCATCAGGGAGTCATGGGGGTGCTCGTCTTTGGCTCAAACCAGATCTGTAACGGCTCGAGATTGGGTCTCACTGTGCGCCCGGCGGTTCCCGCCATGATCGCCGCTCGAAAAGCTCAAAATTAGCTGTAACCACGGGGTTTCCAGCTAGGGTTATGAAGGGGATCGGACCGCTGTTAAGCCTAGACCCTTTTTGCATTAGTTGGTGATCTCTTAGTGCAAATTAAGCGCGAATTTGAGAAATTCTTACCAGAGGGTCCGAGGTCGTGCTCCGGAAGAAAAACTTCAAATTCTGTCACTGAGGATCACTGTTCGAGCTGAGCTCCGGCGAGAAGCACCGCGGTGGTACGGCACACCTCTGAGCATTGCTGCTTGATCGTGAAACCCACGGTGGTGAGCTGCCCACGAGAGCTCGACGCCGATTTCCAACGTTTACCCCTCGGCTTCGGCGCTGATCCTCAGATTACAGCCAACAGCAGCCCCGAACGCCGGAGCTGAGCTGGGGAAACTCTTGTTCACACGCTGGCGCTCCTCTTTCGTGTTTCTAGCTCGAGCAGCCGGGGAAACGCTGGCTCCCTATCGGGACGAACAGGCGCGGCGCCGGCGGCTTGTTTTCTCGGGAGGAAGCAGAACAGGGCTCGTGGTGGCGGTTTGCGACCGACAGAGCGTTGCGTGGGGGCGATAAGGGTGCGGTGAGACGTCGAGCTGGCCTCCCGTGCGAGCTGGAAAACAGGAGGTGTCCTCCCCGTGCGTCTCGGTGTCGGCCTGCCGTCGGCTGCTTCGGGCTCAGTCTGAACTGAAGCACTGGTTTGCTTCAGTGGTAAGTCTCCTCCCACTGACCTGTGGGCCCCACAGTCCCTCTGCCCAAATATCTCCAAATTTTTGGCACATGCACATTCAGCCATGTGGAACTCAATTCAAAAGTTATTTTGGCAATTTGATAAGTTGTGCCACAGTTTCAAGTTTAATTCAAATTTGGATGAAATTCACAAGTCCCTTTGATATTCCTATCAAAGCACCTCCAAATTTGCTCCCAATTTTCCCCCTCTACAATTTGAACCTGGGGAGTTTGAATATGCACTCTGATCTTTGAGTTGGTCATTGCAAATACAACTTTTTAAACAACAGTTTGAATTTCCTCTTTTGAAACATGCCCTTCTTCTTTTTGGAAGTGACCCTCTTATTTCAAACTGAATTCAAAGTTTTATAGCACATGCCAACACTTTCATGAGTAAACAAAAGTTTTTGTAAGTCCCATTTCTTGCATATAAACTCAACTTTATTCATAGCTCAAGTTTTCTATTTACAAGTTTTGGGACTTTTACATAGCACGCATGAAAAGAGGATATTTTCGAAAAACTTAGAGGTATACGAGTGAGGAACATATAGTATGCCCACATAAGGAGTATCATTAGCATAGTTACTTAAGGTGTCAAGCTAACAGTGTGTTATCATTTAGTATTTCAATTCTGTAACGACGCACCTACGTGGAGGTAAGAATGGTAAGGAACGCCACCGAAAGCGGATCAATTTCAGTTAGCTCACCCATACGAGGAAAGTAGTGTGGGATGTCCCGTTCAGCAATGGACGGGAAGTGAATATGTTTTCTAAGACTCTTCATGTATTAGAGACATATGAATGGCACTAGCCTCCAGTGCGCAAACCCAGGGGCAAGAGGAGGAGACCCCATCGTGTGGTTTGTAACACGAAGTGTGTTCTCTAGGACTCTTCATGTCCTATGAGGCATATGAAAGCGCTGTTCCACCGGTGTGCTTTATTGCAAAGGTGTGGAGCCCCCGTCGGGTGGTGAATAACCCGATCATGTACCTTGAGACGTGGCTTGACTCAAGGACGTCCCGTATGGCAATGATATGGGGCGTATGTTTTTACTATGATATGGACCTGACTGAAATGATAAACCAATGTGTGCATCATTATTGAGTGGTTTTCTGCAGGTACCTTAACCACGTTAGTACATGTCGTGTAGACAACGTTTGTGAGTGATCATTTTAGTGCCACCATTTGAAACGTATATGCCGGTATAAAGCCGGTTAGGATTTTAATTTGGTGAGGAAACGTAGTACCGTGATGTGTTTTGAACCGCATGAAAAAGAAGGTTTGAAAAGAAAAAGAGTAAATTTGGAGTCTAGGATTCTATTAGGGGGTAATGAACTTCTATATTGAACTAAGAGTCAATTGGGAGTATGGATTTATTCACAAAGACTTAGGAATAAACCTCCCCTGTTTTCGGCAGAATTTTCGCTGAAGTTGAACAGGGCATAATTTTTAACCAATGGAGGTGAATGATACATCTCTGGAGAGCTGTTGAAGTCTTATACAACTCCTCTGTAGAACTCCAGATCAGAATCACCCTCCAAATGGATGAAATTCTCAGATGAGTGTGAACTGCCCAAAAACAGGGCAGACACGAAATGCTCTCTGGAAATTTCTGTAGTTCGACCATAACTTTCTGTAGAAATTTTTCTAAGGGTCAATACACCATTGGAAAGCTTGTGATATATGCTATGACTTCGTAGTACAAAGTTTCTCCAGATTTCGAGTTTAATTGTATGAAATCTTGCGGATAAAACAGCCACTTTCAATGGAGGTGCTGTCAAAATTGTTCCAGATTTCTGTTAACTTTGAAATATCACAACTTTTGATCCAGAACTTACATGAAGACAAATGAATACTCGTTGGAAAGATATTGAAGTTAACTATAACTTTGATATTCAACTTGAGACATGAAATTGCAATTTTCATATTCAAATTCTGGGGTTAAGACCAGTTGGTCATTCTGAACAGAGTAGTGCTTATTGCCTATGTAACTTAAGACTTGTTGTGGACAGGGATGTTTCAGAATTCTCTAAGCTCCATAACATGTTCTTGAGTTATTTTTTAGTTTGTCCTACTGTTGGAATTAAGGGTTTGGACAAACTTGCTCACATTTGATAGATTTCAGTATTGTCGAAACCCTAGTTAGCTTGTGTAATGCTGCAATATTGATGTGATGCTTTGACGGTTATGTTTTCAATTCAAGTTGAGTTTAAACTTTAAATTTTAACCGTAAATTGCTCACTTTTGCAGCATGGATCATGCTCATTCCAGGAGTGAGGTTGGTGAGTCGAGTCACGGCGAAAGTAATTCACCACAACAAGAAGTGCCGACATCATCAACCGGATTGGCGGGAATCTTGGCAAAGATGGCTGAGTCTCTGGATCTGTTGGTGCGGCAAAGCATACGACAGGAGACACTACAGCAAAACCCCCCGCCAAGCACCTATTTGGATTTTCTAGCAAGACAACCACCGGTTTTCTCGGAAGCGAAAGAACCGTTGGAGTCGGCTCATTGGCTCCAATGTATTGAAGCCAAGTTCGATACGCTTGAGTGCGATGAATATCAGAAGACTTTATTTGCCGCTCAACAACTCCATGGAGCCGCTGGAGCTTGGTGGGCGGAGTATATCGCTACTTTTCCTGAAGGTCATTGAGTGACGTGGGATGAATTCCAGAATGTTTTCCGGGCACGTCACGTTTGTTCGGGAATTCTTCGAACAAAGTATCAAGATTTTCTGGAGCTAAAGCAAGGGGAAAGGAGTGCATACGAGTACTTCAAAGAGTTTGAAGACTTGATGCAATACGCCACTCATATGGTGGACTCGGAAGCGTTGAAGTGTGAATATTTCTTCCGAGGTTTGAATGTCGAACTTCAGTAACAAGTGACCTTGTTCAATAACGGTATTTACAATGAGTTGGTAAATGCCGCTATTATTAAAGAAGACATGCATCTCCATTATGAAGCGGAGTTGAAAAGAAGTATACCGCCAGACAGTGATATCGAGGTTCATCCGAACTATCGAGTGCGCTATTACTCGCCAGTTAGGCAACAAATTCAGCCAGTGGTGCAACTCTCACAACCATGGCTGGAGTGGATCACTTATGAGCCTCCACCTCAACAGCAGCGGTCAGAAATTATTCGTGCAACCCTACCGCAACCAGCTATGCACGAATTATCTCCACCTCATGTTAGTAGAGAGCTGAGGATTTCTGCAGCACGAAACCGTCGTGGAGCTGAGCAGAGTCACACTTATGTGTTGTCTCGTCAATGCTCAAATCAGCATCGTGAACCTTCAAAGAAGAATCTTTCGAAAGCTGGCAGGGATAATGTAAAAGCCCAAGAAAAGGGACTTGCAAAAACTTTTCTTCACCTCACACCACCACAGTTTTTGTTATGGATATCTTAGAAAAAAATTGTGAAGAGCAAGTAACCTCCATCAAAAGGGTGATTAGAGGGGAGAGCCTTCACTTTCACAAAGTAGGATTTCTACACATGAACATGAGAGGTTGAGCTCACCCCTAGAACTTAAAAAGTCTTGGGATGGTTCAGGCCAAATTTCATGTAAATCCAACACTCTTTGAGGCACTTTTGGAGGTATTTGAAAAAGAGGCCAATTTGAATGTAAATTCAAATTGCAGCAACTTTCATCACTCAAATTCAAAAGTTAGCTTCATATTCAAACTCAGCACATTTTTCTGAGTTAGCCCACAAATTTTCATCATCATTGGAGTTCATTTGGTCAAGAGCTAAATTGGCAAGAATTCAAAAACTGAGTTTGAATTTCAGCAAACTTAGCCAAACAAAGTTCAAATTTGAGAACTCAAATTCAAACAAAGACTTGGGGGCTAAGTCTCCCATTCAATGTTTAGTAGCTGGGGATAATTGAGTGCCTACAGAAATGAGAAAAAATTAAAAATGGAACTAGAGGGGAGGCCCACTGGTCAGTAAACTTAGCACAGAAGTCTCCTCAGCCGACTCCCTCGACCGAGCGCGCTCGCCAGCTGCGGCCAGCGTCGGCGCCCGACCACCTCGGCCGGCCAGCTCCTGCTTCGGCGTAGGAGGTGGCACAGCAGGTATCGCGCTCTCCACTGGCCTCAGGGGCCTATAAAAGGCCCGAGACCGCCGGCGAGTTGCTGTTTTTCGCGAGTCCCGCAACCAGCAGCCTAGTCGCCCAAGCTCTGATCGTGTGCCACCCAAGCTGTGATCATCTTCCGGCCTTGACCTCCATAGGAAAGTGAAGCGCTAGCTCGTCCTCAAGACCACCGCGCAAACCGCTCCAAGGTTCGACCTTTGTGCGCGGAGAATTTTCCAGTTTAGGGCGGGGAGCTCATTTCGGGACTTTATTAGGTTTAGGAGAAATTCGGGAAGCTTGGTGAGTGGGATGTCGAACAGAGCTGTGAGAGAGCATCTAGAGGTTCTGGCGACCCCTCTCGATCGAAAACCGGAAGGAAATCACCGCCGGAACCCTAAGTTCACCATAGAACAGTGTGGTGGAGGAGGGGGTCGCCGGTGAGGTCTGGGTTGACGGTCGTTTAAGGCCCAATGGAGATCATGTCGAGCTTCCCGAGGTTTCCCTGAGTGTGGCGACACGATTAGCGCGCGAAGGAGATGGTCAGAAGGGCGGGAACATGTTGCCGAGGTAGCACAGAGACATAGGGCTCATCGCCGGCGAGCTACGGTGGTTGGCCGGCAGCGACATGGTGTCCAGCGTGTTCAGCACCCGAGATTACGTGGGGGCGGCGAGTCTCGTCCGCGCCGGCGAGCTAGGTCGCCGGAAACGCCGACCTCGCCGGAGCTCCGGCGGCTCGGGGCGGCGGCGTTGGGAGGTAGACGAAGGGAGCGGCCCCACCTGTCAGCCCCTGTGCTAATCGCACGCGAGCGCGTGGTTAGTTCAATTTAAACAGGCGGGCCCCGCTGTCAGCCTCTGGTTTAGCGCGGGAGGTGATTCTCTGTAGGAAAATAATTCAGGGATCAGCTCAAACTTTAGAAATTCATAACTTTGTGTGGGAAGCTCCAAATTCAGTGAACCAATTTTTTCTGAACTCAGGATTCTGAGTACTTTCCAGCAATACCAATTTCAGCTCATGAAACTTAATAGTTTTCCAGAATTAAATCCCTAAAGTTTAAACTGTGGGGAATCTTATCTAGAGAATTACTTTATGAAAAATGCTGGATTTTGGCTGAGAGGTTCATTGGAAAATAATTGAGTCACAGTAAAAGTTTCAGACTCATCCAAGTTCATTTAGTTCCCCTAATTGGGTGATTAAGAGAACTGCCCTGAGAAAATAGAAAAATGTACAGAAACATTTTTCAGATTTTCTCAAATCTTAATTAGGCATAACTTTCAGTAGAATTCTTCAA
Source organism: Neostapfia colusana (assembly GCA_030760725.1). Taxonomy (NCBI): domain Eukaryota; kingdom Viridiplantae; phylum Streptophyta; class Magnoliopsida; order Poales; family Poaceae; genus Neostapfia; species Neostapfia colusana. Next base: position 40,379,340 of record JASWHV010000013.1, on the reverse strand, counting down.
ATGACATGAAACCAATTCCATTAGAACCATCTTAAATTCTAATTTCCAGAAAGTAATGGTTGGAGCCATGAAAACCCCTGGAATTGCTTAGAGGCTCAAATATTGACCAAATGGGCTTTTATTTGTACAAGGTTCAAATGAACTTTATTTCAAATGAAACTTGGTCAAGATTCTAGTTAGGACCCTACCAAGCACCATAAAAATTTCAGAACCAAAGGGGAGGGTTAGCTAGAGTTATTAGTAATTAAGTATTCAAGTTCACACATTGCATTTAAATTGACATGTAGTATTTTATTAACGTGTAGTCGCTGAAGGCGAGGAGGCTCCGGAAGTACTTGACTTTCTCCTTCCGGAAGAAGAACTAACCCCTGACCAGCAGCAACAAGGTAAGCCCCGGTTTGCATTAACTCTTTTATCAAGTTTTGCTTTGTTCACATAATTAGTGTGATGTATGAATGTGCATTAGGTGTAGGATGGATGAAAACCCCACTTGCATAACCAGAAATTTTCCATAAGAGTGAGGGTAGTGTTTAAGACCTCGCGTAGACAAGCTATGCTTAATGTTTCATAGGACTTCGGTACAAGTCGAGTAGTTGGAATCTACTCGCGAGATAGGCTTGGGACACACGGGTTCGGTTGAGTGATGTGAGATCACTTTAGTAATGAAAATGAGACTAGGCAGGGGCTAGGGCGCAACAAGAGGAAGTGCTGTGTGCGCAGCCCTGTCCGTGTCGATTGAGGACCGATCCGTGTGCGGCCCACGCTGATCAAGTTTGAACGTACCAAAGGCATATCGGATATATGGGCCCCGATAAACCGATGTAGTCTAAACCTCCGGGCGTCGAGGCATAGCACACCGATTTATAGGTGTAGGTTGAGGGCAGCAAGGTGGAAATCTGCCAACGGGCATAGAGAGATGCTCCGTGTGGGAAACCTCCTGCTCGTTTTGGTGTGACCGGTTCGACGTTTGGGCTGTTGGGTGAAAGGTTGTCCCGTACGACATCGAGTGAGCGTGCTGTGCAGCTCCACGGGTGGGCATACGTGACGTGCTCTTTGGGTTTCCCTGCAGGTGTATATCGAGTTGATTCGCCGTCCCTCACGGTGAAGAGTACCACTTGGTCACTGAGTCGTGACGTAGAATAATGTATGAAATATGTTGATTCAATATTGCTGATATGATATAATCTTGTATTGCTACATGTTTGCCACCAGATATTGCTTACTAAATTTCAGCTTCCTGAAATGTTAACTTGTTGCTAAAAGCTGAACTAAGGATGAACTTGTAGGCGTGTCCATTTGCTGCAATATTACTATCCTATGTCATTGTACACCTCATGTAGAGTTTCATGTTTAGGTGAGTCGGTTAAGCCTTGCTGAGCCTTCGTGCTCACGGTTGCTGCTTAAGTGTTTTTCAGGTGAGGAGCCACCCACGGACTCGAAGTACGAGTCCACCCGGCGAGGGTTACCCTCCGTCAGGGACTACGGCTGAGTGGGAGCCGTACACGCCGCGCTGAGCTGAGACGTGCAGCTAGTGTGGGTTGCCCTAGGGCTGGGCAACCGACTTTTGCTAGATAGGCGGGCGTGAGTTGTATAGTTTAGACTTCCGCTGTGTATTATAAACAATAGTTTGTAACTGAGTAGTGTACTACTTTGTACAGTTCAGTTGTTTTCCCATGTAATATATTGTGTCCTTATGACTTGTGCTGTCGGGTGTCGCATCGTGTGGCACCACCCTCTACGATCCTGGATGAGCGGATCCCGGTCCGCCACAGTTAATTACACTGCTATTGAGGACATTGCAAAAGGCGAACCAGTGTTAGCGGGCATGTTCACGTTACATGAACAGCCCACTTTCATTTTGTTTGATTCCGGAGCCACCCACAATTTTATTAGCAGAGACTATGTGCTGAAGAATAATCTTCCATTTAGCACAGTTAAGCATCCGTTTCATATCAGCTCACCCGGAGGCAAGATATCAACTGATGAAATGGTCTCTCGGGCACCTTTATGTTTGGGTGGAAACATCTATCCTCCGAGCCTTATCATACTCAAAGGCCAAAGGATTGATATTATCTTGGGATGTCATGGTTGACACATTACGGAGCTGTCTTTGACATCAGCTCTTGGACTGTCCAACTGAATTCCCCAATACACGGTTGCAACACATTGAACCTTGTGGATCCATCACAACAAGTTGCAGCAGTGCATCAGATTGAAGCTCCTAAACTTGAGGATATTCCAGTGGTATGTGAATATCCAGATGTGTTTCCCGAAGACTTGCCGGACATGCCGCCCGAACGTGATGTAGAGTTCAAGATTGAACTCGCACCAGGAACAACACCTATTTCTCGGCGACCATACAAAATGGCACCAAAGGAGCTAACGGAATTGAAGGAGCAGCTGAATGAACTCATGGACAAAGGTTTTATACGCCCAAGTTCATCACCTTGGGGCTGTTCCGTACTCTTCGTGAAGAAGAAGGACGAGACTTTGAGGCTATGCGTAGATTATCGTCCACTGAATGCTGACACTATCAAGAATAAGTATCCACTACCGCGCATCGATATTTTATTTGATCAACTAGTGGGTGCTAAGGTATTCTCTAAGATGGATCTTCGGTCCGGGTATCACCAGATAAAAATCCGGGCAGAAGACGTACCTAAGACGGCGTTCTCGACAAGATATGGTGTTTATGAATATCTTGTCATGTCCTTTGGGTTGACCAGTGCTCCGGCTCACTTTATGTATCTCATGAACTCTGTGTTCATGCCGGAGTTAGACAAGTTCGTCGTGGTTTTCATCGATGACATCTTGGTCTATTCAAAGTCAGAAGAAGAACACGCTGAACATTTGCGTATTGTACTCCAACACTTGAGGGATCACAATCTATATGCAAAGTTCAGTAAATATGAGTTTTGGATCAGCAAAGTGCCGTTTCATGGGCATATTATTTTAGCGGAAGGCATCGTTGTGGACCCTAGTAAAATCGAGCAAGTGCTGAATTGGAAATCTCCAACATCTGTTCATTAAGTGAGGAGTTTCCTATGTTTAGCGGGTTATTACCGGAGATTCATTCCCAACTTCTCCAAAGTCACTAAACCTATGACGGAGCTGTTGAAGAAAAGCACCAAATATGATTGGAGCGATTCATGTGAACAAGCTTTTCAAACATTAGTGAGGCATCTCACTACAACTCCAGTTTTGGCCCAGCCAGACACTACGAAGCCGTTTGATGTTTATTGTGATGCATCCGGCATCGGTTTGGGTTGTGTGTTGATGCAAGAAGGACGCGTGGTCGCGTATGGATCCCGACAACTCAGGGGTCATGAGCAGAATTACCCGACGCACGACCTTGAACTAGCTGCAGTGGTCTTAACATTGAAAATGTGGAGACATTATCTACTAGGCAATCTAGTACATCTCTACACTGACCACAAAAGCTTGAAGTACATCTTCACACAGAAGGAACTGAATATGAGGCAGCGAAGATGGCTCGAATTGATCAAGGATTACGAGATTGAAATTCATTACCACCCGGGCAAAGCGAATGTGGTTGCCGATGCACTTAGTCGGAAAGCCCACATTCACCATTTAGCCATGGCTGCACATGAAGAAGGAGAACCAAGCCTGCGCTTAGTTCCCTATGGATCGCTGTTCAACCTCGCTCTTATTCCTACAATCCGAGATGAGATTGTAGAGGCTCAGAAGAGAGATAGAGGTATGTCTCATATCCGAAGGAGAGTGGACAGCGGTGAATTGAAGATGTTCCGCAAGGATGAAGATGGTACTCTATGGTTTAACAACCGCATAGTTGTACCCCGGAATATGAAATTGAGGAGGAAGATACTGGATGAAGCACATTTATCCAAGTACTCCATTCATCCGGGAAGCAACAAGATGTACCAGGACTTGAAATCTAAGTTCTGGTGGACACGGATGAAAAGAGAGATTGCGAAGTACGTATCCGAGTGTGATATGTGTCGGCGGGTTAAAGCCGACCATATGAGGAAAGCCGGACCACTTCAAACGCTGAAGGTTCCAGCATGGAAGTGGGAAGACATAAGTATGGACTTCATCGTCGGTTTACCCATGACCAACAAGCATGATTCTATTTGGGTAATCGTCGATCGTTTGACCAAGACTGCTCATTTTATTCCAGTCCATACTAAATATGTGGCAAAGATGTATGCAGAGCTGTTCATCTCGAGAATCGTGTGTTTACACGGGGTTCCCCGCACCATCGTGTCTGACCGAGGTGCGTTGTTCGTATCCAGATTTTGGGAGCAACTGCATGCTTCCTTGGGAACCAACTTAATTCGGAGTTCAGTGTATCATCCGCAAACTGATGGTCAAACGGAGAGGATAAATCAGATTCTGGAGGATATGCTACGGGCATGTGTCATCAATCATGGGAAGAATTGGGATGACCATCTACCGTTAGCAGAATTCTCATATAATAACGGTTATCAATCCAGCATCAAGATGGCCCTGTATGAAGCTCTTTATGGCCGGAAGTGCCGCAAAACACTGAATTGGTGTGAGTCTGGCGAGAGAGTGGTCTACGGGATTGATCTTGTGAATGAAGCCGAGGAACGAGTGCGGGTGATCCAAGCCAATTTAAAGGCTGCTCAATCTCGGCAGAAAAGCTATGCAGACAAAAGACGTCGACCTCTTCACTTTGACATCGGGGACCACTTTTATCTTTGTGTCTCTCCGATGAAAGGAGTTCATTGTTTCGGAGTGAAGGGAAAGCTTGCTCCGCAATTCATCGGGCCGTTTGCTGTCACTGAGATATGTGGACCTGTGGCCTATCGTCTGGAGTTACCGACGTCACTTTCGGGTATTCACAATGTTTTTCACGTCTCTCAACTGTGGAAATGTCTTAAGTACCCAACCGCGGTTCGTATGGATAACATTGAGGATCTTCAACCGGATCTCACTTATTCTGAGTATCCGATACAGATTATCGACGAGAAGACTCGCGCCACAAGAAATCGGACATTGCGATTTTACAAAGTCTTGTGGAACAACCACACCGCTGATGAAGCTACGTGGGAAAGCGAGGAATTTCTCCGTTTAAATTTTCCCGACTGGTTTGTACCATGTCCAATAGTCATTCTCCCTTCTTCTTTCTTTTTGTAATCTCGGGACGAGATTCTTTTAAGGGGGGAGGAATGTAACAGCCCTAACTTTTGTAAAGTTTGATTTCAACTTATGAAATAAAGTTAAGGCGATAAATGACTATAGCTGTGTCACATGAAATGATGAACACAAATATGGACATGTGAGGGAGTTAAAAATTTCCTCTAGCCCATGATCAGCACATGTTAACCTAGGAGAAAGAATTATACTCCAAAAACTTTGTCTTCTGGTATTCATCACACTCGAATACTCTGAATTTTGACTCCATGACACAAAGCCATTGATCTGCTTCCACGGGTTCAGTGGCTTCAGTAAAAATTGACGGTTGAGTCGCCAAGAAATCCAGATAAGCGTCCCGAGATGGAACGGCTTGTTGCGTGTTCTGGAGTACACCTTGCTGTACCAAAGCTTGGAGTAAGCGTGTGTGTTCTTGTGTTGCTTCTTGGAGTAGCCTAGCGTTCTCTTGATTATACTCGACGACTCGAGTCATAAGATCCATCCATCCCGTGGATGGTGGTTCCGATGGTGGAATGGAAGCATCACCGCCTCGACGAGAACTTCCGGCCCTACTCCTAGAGCGAGTACGAACCATACTGCATAAATGTAGTTAAGAAGAGTTAAAAAAATCAGCAGTATGTGAGACTAATGAAAACATGGTTATGTCAAAACTTTATGAAAGCAGTAACGAAATTCATGTTTACACAACTCCTTAGTAGGCATAGCTATCCAGCCTATCTGTACAGAACCAACCTTTATGCACTATCTCCAGATTTTGGTCTAGTTAAGAGCATTTTCCTAACTCAAGTTGAATACCAAAGTTAAAGTTAACTTCAGTATATTTCCAACGAGTGCTTATATGCCTTCAGATCCTCTCTGGATTAGGAGTTATGATATTCCAAAGTTGACAAAATTCCTGGATAAAATTTGCCAGCATCTCCTTTGTATGTGGCTGATTTTATCGCGGTTGTATATGCAAATACAATAAGAATCTGCCTAAACTTTGGACTACAACAGTGTTGCACCATTCATAACCTTTCCAATGGTGTATCATAGGCTTCTTAAGGGTTTTTCTACAGAAAGTTGTGGCTTAAAAACAGAAAGGTCCAGAGAGGTTTGTTGCTGTCCTGGTTCTGAACAGTTTACCTTTCTCTGCACTTTCTACCTATTTAGCGTGTGATTTTGCTCTGGAGGTCTACAAAGAATATGTAGAGAACTTGCAAATCTTTCCAGAACCGTATCATACACCTTAATTGGGTCAAGATACTCAGAGTTATGGTCTGTTAAAGTCCAGCAAGAATTCCTGCCGAAAACAGAGCACTCTGTTTTTGAAATCTTTGACGCCTAGTCTTCCTCTCATTTGAATCTTAGCTCAAAATAAGAGTTCAGTAACTAATATTTGTTTCAAACTTCCGTTTTTAGTTGAAAGTTAGTTCATGAGTCATTTCTTCAGAGGAAAGGGGTTATTAAGTTTAGTACGGCGTTGATGCACCGTAAGAAGCATGTCGGTACTACGTAGCCTCACAAAAATAAAATTCTAACCGGATTATACCGGCATAAACGTATCATAGGTGGCACTAAAATGGTCATTCGCAAACGTGTACTATTCGTACAACGGTTTCATGGTTAATCCTGCATAAGTCACACTCAATCGTCAGGTCCGGCTGCGCACCGAACCCGGTATCCATACAGTTCTTACACCCGTCCGTCATCACTCGCACAGGTGTTCTCAAGCCAAACACGCCTTGAGCTACGTGTTCACGTTACTAACCATGTGACGGGGTTTCCCAAACTTGCCCGCAGCATGCCAGGGAAGGGCGTTGCTCGAGTACCCCAAACGACATGAAGAGTCATAGAGGATACTAAAGCGGATCGGACTACCTGCCACCCGTGGGGCTCCACCCTTCAGCTTGTGCGCACTGGTGGACAGCGCTTACGTGCACCCCCCAAGACATAACTCATCCCAAGATGCAAGATTTTCCGACATAAGAAATAAGTTAATTTGCCACCTTCATATGAAGCTAATAGTAATCCTTATATGGGCCTAGTACCATATCCTCACCGTAACCTAAATTTTTGTCGTAATACCTTCCTTATTCTGTGTGCTATTACAATGCGGCTCTGATACCAACTGTGACAGTCCACTCGCCTGGGACTCGCATTGGGTGGTGCCGTGTTGTGCGGCACCCAACAGCACACATACAAGGAACAACGTATTACATAAAACAATAGCGGAAGCTTACAAATTTTTCTTTGTAAATAATTTACATCAAATAGCTACAGCGGAAGTCTATAACAACTCTTGTCGAATAACTAAGAGCACTCGAGATGAAGTCCAGCCCGCGGACTCCTCTCGCTAGCAACACGAAGACAAGCAGCAGCAGCTGGGTTCTCCATGTGTTACCTGACTCGGAAGTCTCCGAGTCTCACCGGACAACCTCCATCTTAGCATCGATGCTAACCTGCAAAAGCACTTATATAGCAAGCGTAAGCACATAGGCTCAGCAAGACTGATCCGTCTCTCCTAAACAAGAAACTCTACATGCACGACGGTTGCAATTGGGTTAGCTAGATTTGCATAAAGGACTCGCCTACAGTTGATCCTTAACTTTCAGATTTTAAGCCTCATTGTGCAGACCTTGAGCCGAAGAGCATCGCAACTCCACAATCTAACAAGAAACGCTTTGTTGCGATGCTCCTTGCACAAAGTGAAAGTAAAGTTTAATGCGCCTATCTCTAATTCAATCATGGTTGCAATACAAGTTACAGCACAGCCTTATCAAGTTCAAAGATAACCAGTTCCAGTTGTTACTACGTCAAGACGCAGTGGGCAAGTATGCTCATATGACCGCGAGCGACAGTGATTCGAATCAGTACACACCCGGACTACACGACACGTACACCCGTACTCCGAGTTGCCGGCAGCAACCTCGACTGACGTTGTATGCGGCCACCTTTCCCAAGATCTTCCACATTGGACACAGTCCAACTGCCCCAAGTACGCAAGCTCCCTCAAGGTACATACCCGCAGTGGTATGTTCTTAAGCGATTACCTCCTGCTACCCTGACGCTGAAAGCCAAAGGCAGTTGGAAAAGTTCCACTATGGATCTCCCAAGGTACATCGGTTTCCTGGGTCCCATATAGCCAGTATGCGCCCGGTACACAACTCAAACTTGTCCAACAGGGCCAAGCACGGACGGGCCTTAACCGACACAGGCAGGGCTATGCACGCATGGCCTGCAACCTGCTTCATATAAACCTCCCTGCCCGGTCTCCATTTCTTATGTGTGAACTTTCCTCATCTTTTCTAATTCGGACCCGTTCCGAGTAAACCAGCCCTAAACTCGCGAGTAGCTTCTAACTACTCGACTTCTACCGGACCTTTCCTACTAATATTTAGCATAGCCAAATCCCCTCGAGGAGGTGCTATTCTACCCTTTCTCTCTTAGGTATTTCTGGTCATGTAAGTGGGGTTTTCAATATCATCTAGACTTAATGCAATCAACGATGCAAAGCTATGATCTCTACAAATGAAAATGCTTTATAAAACTGTTCAAATGCAAACTGGGGCTTGCCTGTTTTGTAGGTGACTAAGGTTACAATCAGTTAGTGACGATCACTTGGAGCTTGATCACTTGCTTTCCTTCCTCCTTGATCTTCACTTTAAGTTCTTCTCACGTTCTTCACGTATATGCTACACGATATGATGATGCATAGGTATTTAATTGAAAAGCTTTTGCTAATAAGATCTAATGACAGTTTTAAAACTGGAACTCTGTTTAAGAATTTAAAATGACACTGGTGCTAGTGGCTTGGGTTGGGTTCAAACATTATGATCAAATGTTAAGTGCTTTTCCCACTTAAGTGTTGATCCCCTTAAGAGGTTACACATAACAGTGGTGAACCAGAGCTCCAATGGAGCTGAAAATTTTTCATGTGAGTTTCTTATCACAAGAAAGTTATCTGGACCAAAAGTTTGCACTTTTCAGTGAGTGGTTTATCCAGAACAATTTTCTAAGCAATTAAGCAAAGAAGAATTAATTCTGAGGTAACGCCCATGTTCATGTCAAACTCAGTGAACCACAATTTCAATAATAGTTCATAGAGCTTGCATGAATTTTTCCTATGATTTTTGGAGCTAAGAATTGCCCAGAACTGAATTTACATGTTTTGGGAATTCTCTGAAAATGTTTCTGTATTCATTTGAATACAGGAACTTACAATCTGAATTCTCCTGACCAAATCAACTCCAATTGAGCTGAAATTTTTACAGGAGTCTAAGAGCATCTTAGGGAATATTCTTTTAAAATTTGAGGATTTTTGAATACACCAAACTCTCGCTAAAATTCTTTTTTCTGAAAACCTTTAAAGAATTTTCCAGAATTAAATAAAGACTTTCGTACAAATTGGGTTGCATATTTGGATAGAGTTTGTCAATCTGAATCTAACCCAATTTGAATCACTAAATTTGGAGGTTCCTAGCAAAAGTTATGCTCTTGTAAAGTTTGGGGAAATTCTGGAATTTGAATAATTCCGAGAAACGCTTAAACCTGACTGTGGGACCAAGGAGGCACGTGTCAGTTACCGTGAGAGTGCCACACGGGGTCACAGGGTTGTTTCCTTCGCTGTCACATACGATCCCGCGCCACAGAGTATCCGGCCCCCTCTCTCCTGAGTCGCTGACAGGCGGGTCCGGCGAGGTCGTCTTCAACCTCGCGCCCCGGCGCGATACCGCCGCCGGCTCGCCGGAGCAGCTTCGGATTCGGTAGTCCGGCCATCTCAACTGCTCAAACTTGCCGCTAGCCCCTAATTCAACGTGAGGAACACGCTGGTGTGGTTTTCCCGAGCTGGCAGGGCCCCCAAACTAGCCCGCGATGGCGCATCGGCTCGGATGAAGTCCGGTGACGTTGCCCCGACGCCCTAAGCCTTCCAGGCTTCGGTTTCCAAGCTCTAGAGCACCAGCGGACGCTAGGGAACCTCGACGTGGGAATGAAACAGCTCGGAAATGGCTCTAAATTAGGGTTCACCGTGTGCCCGACGTGATCTACCAAAACTGCCGTTGGAAAGGCTGAAATTGCGCCGTGTACCGTGTGTTTCTAGCGACGCTTCAAAAGCAAACTGGTGCGCCCTCAAGTCTAGCCCGTGTGTGCGAAGTTTCGTGGTGTATAAACAAAAATTAATCAGGAATTTTGTAGAATCATACCTGAAGGTCGGTTTACACCGGCCGGAGTGAATCCCCGAAATTCGTCGGCCCGAGGCGGAGACAAGCTCTGTGCTTCGGGTGGAAGCTGCATGGAGCTCCTGCGCGTCCCAGGGCCCTCTTGCTCGGTCGTGAAAGCCGCTCTGTGGAGCTGCCCACGAGAGCACCTCGTCGCCGGGGTGTTCGGCCGCCGCGGGAACGGGGTACAGCGCTGGACCATGTCGGGCGCACGGTGCCGATAGGTTTAGAGCGCTCCCCGGCTTGTTTCGACCTCATGCCGGTCTTCTACATGATCTCATGATGCTTTAGAGCCCAAGAATCGACCATTTGGTGTAGAATTCACCGTGCAAGACCTCGCCGGAGCCCTAGGGTTTGCTGTGGCCGGTGCACCCTGTTTTCCGGCGAGTTTCAGCCACCGGCGACCTCACCAACGTGTTCAGCGTGGGGGAAAACGGGGGGCGGCCAGCAGGGCGTCCGGAGGTGGCTGGAAAGTGCTTTTCCGGTGACCTCGCCGGAGGGGGCGACCACTGCCCTGTTGGGCGCGAGTCCGGAGGTTAGGGATGACAGACGGGACCCACTGTCGGCATTTAAACATTTTCCAGATTTTCCCACTTTAGTTCAAACTTTGGAGAGCCATAACATTGTGTAGGAGTGTCCAAAAATTGTGAAACAAATTTTTTTGGATTCCTCTAAAAGAGAACTGTCCAGGGGTGCAGCCCAATGTTTACGAAAATCCCTGTATTTGGCTCATTAATTCATTTAAGGAAAATCTTGTATGAATTTTTACAGGAGTTCTGTTTATTGGAAAATTCCCAAATTTGGACAGGATATTATTACATAATTCCTATAACTTAAGTAAAAATTTCAGAGGCATTGGACCCGATTTGATTGGTCAAATGATGTGTTCATTCCTTATGTCTCTGAAAAATGGGAAAATGAACAGAGACATTTTCAGCTTTTCCCCAATCCTTGTAAAATTCATAGCTCCATGTAGGAAACTCCAAAAATGGTAAAACCAATTCCTATGGACTCAGGACATTTTTTAATTCACAAAAAGTCTACTTTGCAGCATAGTAAAGCTTAATATCTAGGGGGTAAAGGCAGATTAGTGAAAAACACATAAGGATTTGTTGTGCTCACATGAAGCCATTTCATGAGCTCAATTTTTGCACACTGCCTAAATACCTTCCATAGAGGTTGTGGTTAAATTCTCAGCTTCATTGGACCTCTGGAACTTGAGTTACCATCTTTTAGGTTTAAGTGTTCATATAATGGACTTAATCACATGGTGATTACTAGTATCTCTTTTCACCCTAGCTTTCATCATCTCTATGGTTGTAGATCTAACAACAGAAACCTTGCTGTTGTTTGTCCCTTTTTGGTGTGAGTTAACTGGTACAACGGTTTTGAATCATTTTCTAAATTGCTTTTGAATAATTGTGCATAAATCATCTTAATAGCATGTGATGTCGACGTTCGACGAGGTTTCGACTTCGCAGCGAGGATCTCCATCTCGTGACGAGTTTTGCAAATTCTCCGGAGGAAGACTAACTCCTAGCTTCTAACAAAACCGTTGAGCAAGGCAAGCCCCGATTTGCATATCGTTACCATTTTAAATTTTGCTTTACTTCACCTCATGATTATTAGACTTGATTTTGTGCATTATGTCTAGGATGATTGAAACCCACTTGCATGGCTATTACATACCTGAGTAGAAGGTTTAGTGTAGGCTTTGCCTCGTTGTAGATGATAGGCTAATGTCATAGCTAGCTCGGTATAAGTCGTGTAGTAAAAAGCTACTCGCGAGAAAGTTCGAGTAATGGAGTTACTCGCGAGATATAAATGATAAGAGCACCCTCATGAATATGAGATGGGGACGGGGATGTTCCTGTAGGATAGAGCGCTCAAGGTTGGTCTCGACCTGCGATGGGTGTGACAATGCTTGAGACCACATTTGACCTGGACCGGGATGGTAAGGCAAATGTGGAGGTTGGTTGTAGCCCCGTCCGTGTCGGTTAAGGACCGTATGTATGCGGCCCTGCTGGACAAGATTGAGCTGTACCGGATATATAGTGGGGTATGGGACCCATGAAACCGATGTAACTCGATGGACCATGATATATAAACTCATCCTTCGCGTGGGAATGGCGTTGAGAAGGCGGGAGGTGTAAATCCTTTAGCGGGCAACTTCGACGTGTCCGCGTAGAGGACCATCCTGCTCTGCACGAAGCATTTTTCTACCTCGGGGTGTCGTTTGAAAGGTTGCTGCATACAACGTAAGAAAGAGCTCTTGAGAGAGTCTTTTGAGGCGGGTGTATGTGTCATGTATTCCGGGTTGTTGTTGATTCGAATCACCGTCGCTCGCGGAAGAGGATTGAGCATACTTGCCCACTGCGCCGTGACGTAGTAAGAAGAGGAACTAAGTCTCTTAACTTGCTGTGTTGTGGATTAATCACTGTATTGGAACCTTGACTGAAGTAGATATAGAGCCAACTAAATTTCATTTCCGCCTTAGGCTAGCAACATCGGGATAAGCGTTTCTTGTTTGATTGTGGACTTCCGATGTTGTGAGGAGTGAGGACCAGTAAAATGAAGGCTATAAGAATCTGAATATAAGGATCAAGTTTAGTCAAGCTGCATTTTGCAAATTCCTATTCCTACTGTCTTACTACCCCTGCATTTAGAGTTACATGTTTAGGAGTGACGGTTAAGTCTTGCTGAGCCTTAGTGCTCACGGTTGCTTATGAGTTGTTTTTGCAGGTAGCAGGATGCCTGCTATGAAGAGGGTTATTCGGTGAGACGACAAACCTCACGGTTCGTTCAACTAATCGGAAACCTAGCCGCTGCCTTTCCTTGGTGAAGCTAGTAGGAAGTGTTTCACGGGCTGAACGACTTCTCTTCGGCGTTGTTAGGGTCGAGAGTGAGTAGTTTGTCCAGATAGTTTTACATTCCGCTGTGTGTGTACTTATGTTGTAAAAGAACTTATCTTGAGTAACAAAATGGTCTCGTTATGTTTTTACGCCTCTTTTCATGCTTGCTGTTGGGTGCCGCATCGCACGGCACCACCCACTGCGATTCCCGGGCGTGGCTTCATCACAGCATGGTATCAGAGCCGCATTGGGAATAGCACGCATGAAAAGAGCATATTTTCGAAAAACTTAGTATACGAGTGAGGAACGTATAGTATGCCCACATAAGGAGTATCATTAGCATAGTTACTTAAGGTGGCAAGCTAACAGTGTGTTATCATTTAGTATTTCAATTCTGTAACGACGCACCTACGTGGAGGTAAGAATGGTAAGGAACGCCACCGAAAGCGGATCAATTTTGGTTAGCTCACCCATACGAGGAAAGTAGTGTGGGATGTCCCGTTCAGCAATGGACGGGAAGTGAATATGTTTTCTAAGACTCTTCATGTATTAGGGACATATGAATGGCACTAGCCTCCAGTGCGCAAACCCAGGGGCAAGAGGAGGAGACCCCATCGTGTGGTTTGTAACACGAAGTGTGTTCTCTAGGACTCATCATGTGCTATGAGGCATACGAAAGCGCTGTTCCACTGGTGTGCTTTATTGCAAAGGTGTGGAGCCCCCGTCGGGTGGTGAATAACCCGATCATGTACCTTGAGACGTGGCTTGACTCAAGGACGGCCCGTATGGCAATGATACGGGGCGTATGTTTTTACTATGATATGGACCTGCCTGAAATCATAAACCAATGTGTGCATCATTATTGAGTGGTTTTCTGCAGGTACCTTAACCACGTTAGTACATGTCATGTAGACAACGTTTATTAGTGATCGTTTTAGTGCCACCATTTGAAATGTATATGCCGGTATAAAGCCGGTTAGGATTTTAATTTTGTGAGGAAACGTAGTACCGTGATGTGTTTTGAACCGCATGAAAAAGAAAAAGAGTAAATTTGGAGTCTAGGATTCTATTAGGGGGTAATGAACTCCTATATTGAACTAAGAGTCAATTGGGAGTATGAATTTATTCACAAAGACTTAGGAATAAACCTCCCCTGTTTTCGGCAAAATTTTTGCTGAAGTTGAACAGGGCATAATTTTTGTTTGGTTGAACCAATGGAGGTGACTGATACATCTATGGAGAGCTGTTGAAGTCTTATACAACTCCTCTGTAGAACTCCAGATCAGAATCACCCTCCAAATGGATGAAATTCTCAGATGAGTGTGAACTGCCTAAAAACAGGGCAGACACAAAATGCTCTCTGGAAATTTCTGTAGTTCGACCATAACTTTCTGTAGAAAATTTTCTAAGGGTCAAGTAATACGCCGTTGGAAAGCTTGTGATATATGCTATGACTTCGTAGTTCAAAGTTTCTCCAGATTTGGAGTTTAATTGTATGAAATCTTGCGGACAAAACAGCCACTTTCAATTGAGGTGCTGTCAAAATTGTTCCAGATTTCTGTTAACTTTGAAATATCACAACTTTTGATACAGAATTAGATGAAGGCAAATGAATACTCGTTGGAAAGATATTGAAGTTAACTATAACTTTGATATTCAACTTGAGACATGAAATTGCAATTTTCATATTCAAATTCTGGGGTTAAGACCAATTGGTCATTCTGAACAGAGTAGTGCTTATTACCTATGTAACTTAAGACTTGTTGTGGACAGGGATGTTTCAGAATTCTCTAAGCTCCGTAACATGTTCTTGAGTTATTTTTCAGTTTGTCCTACTGTTGGAATTAAGGGTTTGGACCAACTTGCTCACATTTGATAGATTTCAGTATTGTCGAAACCCTAGTTAGCTTGTGTAATGCTGCAATATTGATGTGATGCTTTGACGGTTATGTTTTCAATTCAAGTTGAGTTTAAACTTTGAATTTTAACCGTAAATTGCTCACTTTTGCATCATGGATCATGCTCATTCCAAGAGTGAGGTTGGTGTCGAGTCACGGCGAAAGTAATTCGCCACAACAAGAAGTGCCGACATCATCAACCGGATTGGCGGGAATCTTGGCAAAGATGGCTGAGTCTCTGGATCTGTTGGTGTGACAAAGCATATGACAGGAGACACTACAACAAAATCCCCCGCCAAGAACCTATTTGGATTTTCTAGGAAGACAACAACCGGTTTTATCGGAAGCGGAAGAACCGTTGGAGTCGGCTCATTGGCTCCAATGTATTGAAGCCAAGTTTGATACGCTTGAGTGTGATGAATATCAGAAGACTTTATTTGCCGCTCAACAACTCCACGGAGCCGCTGGAGCTTGGTGGGTGGAGTACATCGCTACTCTTCCTGAAGGTCATCGAGTGACGTGGGATGAATTCCGGAATGTTTTCCGGGCACGTCACATTTGTTCGGGAATTCTTCGAACAAAATATCAAGATTTTCTGGAGCTAAAGCAAGGGGAAAGGAGTGGGTACGAGTACTTCAGAGAGTTTGAAGACTTGATGCAATACGTCACTCATATGGTAGACTCGGAAGCGTTGAAGTGTGATATTTCTTCCGAGGTTTGAATGTCGAACTTCAGGAACAAGTGACCTTGTTCCATAACGGTATTTACAATGAGTTGGTAAATGCCGCTATTATTAAAGAATACATGCATCTCCGTTGTGAAGTGGAGTTGAAAAGAAGTATACCACCAGACAGTGATATTGAGGTTCGTCCGAACTATCGAGTGCGGTATTACTCGCCAGTTAGGCAACAAATTCAGCCAGTGCTGCAACTCTCACAACCATGGCTGGAGTGGATCACTTATGAGCCTCCACCTCAACAGCAGCGGTCAGAAATTATTCGTGCAACCCTACCGCAACCAGCTACGCACGAATTATCTCCACCTCATGTTAGTAGAGAGCTGAGGATTTCTGCAGCACGAAACCGTCGTGGAGGTGAGCAGAGCCACACTTATGTGTTGTCTCGTCAATGCTCAGATCAGCATCGTGAACCTTCAAAGAAGAATCTTTTGAAAGCTGGCAGGGTTAATTACACTGCTATTGAGGACATTGCAAAAGGCGAACCAGTGTTAGCGGGCATGTTCACGTTACATGAACAGCCCACTTTCATTTTGTTTGACTCCGGAGCCACCCACAATTTTATTAGCAGAGACTATGTGCTGAAGAATAATCTTCCATTTAGCACAGTTAAGCATCCGTTTCATATCAGCTCACCCGGAGGCAAGATATCAACTAATGAAATGGTCTCTCGGGCACCTTTATGTTTGGGTGGAAACATCTATCCTGCGAGCCTTATCATACTCAAAGGCCAAAGGATTGATATTAACTTGGGGATGTCATGGTTGACACATTATGGAGCAATCTTTGACATCAGCTCTCGGACTGTCCAACTGAATTCCCCAATACACGGTTGCAACACATTGAACCTTGTGGATCCATCACAACAAGCTGCAGCAGTGCATCAGATTGAAGCTCCTAAACTTGAGGATATTCCAGTGGTATGTGAATATCCAGATGTGTTTCCCGAAGACTTGCCGGGCATGCCGCCCGAACGTGATGTAGAGTTCAAGATTGAACTCGCACCGGGAACAACACCTATTTCTCGGCGACCATACAAAATGGCACCGAAGGAGCTAGCGGAATTGAAGGAGCAGCTGAATGACCTCATGGACAAAGGTTTTATACGCCCAAGTTCATCACCTTGGGGCTGTTCCGCACTCTTCGTGAAGAAGAAGGACGATACTTTGAGGCTATGCGTAGATTATCGTCCACTGAATGCTGTCACTATCAAGAATAAGTATCCACCACCGCGAATCGATATTTTATTTGATCAACTAGTGGGTGCTAAGGTATTCTCTAAGATGGATCTTCGGTCCGGGTATCACCAGATAAAAATCCGGGCAAAAGACGTACCTAAGACGGCATTCTAGACAAGATATGGTCTTTATGAATATCTTGTCATGTCCTTTGGGTTGACCAATGCTCCGGCTCACTTTATGTATCTCATGAACTCTGTGTTCATGCCGTAGTTAGACAAGTTCGTCGTGGTTTTCATCGATGACATCTTGGTCTATTCAAAGTCATAAGAAGAACACGCTGAACATTTGCGTAATGTACTCCAACGCTTGAGGGATTACAAGCTATATGCAAAGTTCAGTAATTGTGAGTTTTGGATCAGCACAGTGCCGTTTCTTGGGCATATTATTTCAGCGGAAGGCATCGTTGTGGACCCAAGTAAAATCGAGCAAGTGCTGAATTGGAAATCTCCAACATCTGTTCATGAAGTGTGGAGTTTCCTAGGTTTCGCGGGTTATTACCGGAGATTCATTCCCAACTTCTCCAAAGTCGCTAAACCTATGACGGAGCTGTTGAAGAAAAGCACCAAATATGATTGGAGCGATTCATGTGAACAAGCTTTTCAAACATTAGTGAAGCATCTCACTACAGCTCCAGTTTTGGCCCAGCCGGACACTACGAAGCCGTTTGATGTTTATTGTGATGCATCCGACATCGGTTTGGGTTGTGTGTTGATGCAAGAAGGACGCGTGGTCGCTTATGGATCCCGACAACTCAGGGGTCATGAGCAGAATTACCCGACGCACGACCTTGAACTAGCTGCAGTGGTCTTAGCATTGAAAATGTGGAGACATTATCTACTAGGCAATCTAGTACATCTCTACACTGACCACAAAAGCTTGAAGTACATCTTCACACAGAAGGAACTGAATATGAGGCAGCGAAGATGGATCGAATTGATCAAGAATTACGAGCTTGAAATTCATTACCACCCGGGTAAAGCGAATGTGGTTGCCGATGCACTTAGTCGGAAAGCCCACATTCACCATTTAGCCATGGCTGCACATGAAGAAGGAGAACCAAGCCTGCGCTTAGTTCCCTACAGATCGCTGTTCAACCTCGCTCTTATTCCTACAATCCGAGATGAGATTGTAGAGGCTCAGAAGAGAGACATAGGTATGTCTCATATCCGTAGGAGAGTGGACAGCGGTGAATTGAAGATGTTCCGCAAGGATGAAGAGGGTACTCTATGGTTCAACAACCGCATAGTTGTACCCCGGAATATGAAATTGCGGAGGAAGATACTGGATGAAGCGCATTTATCCAAGTACTCCATTCATCCGGGAAGCAACAAGATGTACCAGGACTTAAAATCTAAGTTCTGGTGGACACGGATGAAATGAAGATTGCGAAGTACGTATCCGAGTGTGATACGTGTCGGCGGGTTAAAGCCAACCATATGAGGAAAGCCGGACCACTTCAACCGCTGAAGGTTCCAGCATGGAAGTGGGAAGACTTAAGTATAGACTTCATCGTCGGTTTACCCGTGACCAGCAACAAGCATGATTCTATTTGGGTAATCGTCGATCGTTTGACCAAGACTGCTCATTTTATTCCAGTCCATACTAAATATGTGGCAAATAAGTATGCGGAGCTGTTCATCTCGAGGATCGTGTGTTTACACGGAGTTCCCCGCACCATCGTGTCTGACCGAGGTGCGTTGTTCGTATCCAGATTTTGGGAGCAACTGCATGCTTCCTTGGGAACCAAGTTAATTCGGAGTTCAGCGTATCATCCGCAAACTGATGGTCGAACGGAGAGGATAAATCAGATTCTGGAGAATATGCTACGGGCATGTGTCATCAATCATGGGAAGAATTGGGATGACCATCTACCATTAGCAGAATTCTCATATAATAACGGTTATCAATCTAGCATCAAGATGGCCCCGTATGAAGCTCTTTATGGCCGGAAGTGCCGCACACCGCTGAATTGGTGTGAGTCCAGCGAGAGAGTGGTCTACGGGATTGATCTTGTGAATGAAGCCGAGGAACGAGTGCGAGTGATCCAAGCCAATTTAAAGGCTACTCAATCTCGGCAGAAAAGCTATGCAGACAAAAGACGTCGACCTCTTCACTTTGACATCGGGGACCATGTTTATCTTCGTGTCTCTCCGATGAAAGGAGTTCATCGTTTCAGAGTGAAGGGAAAGCTTGCTCCGCAATTCATCGGGCCGTTTGCTGTCACTGAGATATGTGGACCCGTGGCCTATCGTCTGGAGTTACCGACGTCACTTTCGGGTATTCACAATGTTTTCCACGTCTCTCAACTGCGGAAATGTCTTAAGTACCCAACCGCGGTTCGTATGGATAACATTGAGGATGTTGAACCGGATCTCACTTATTCTGAGTATCCGATACAGATTATCGACGAGAAGACTCGCGCCACAAGAAATCGGACATTGCGATTTTACAAAGTCTTGTGGAACAACCACACCGCTGATGAAGCTACGTGGGAAAGCTAGGAATTTCTCCGTTTAAATTTTCCCGACTTGTTTGTACCATATGTCCAGTAGTCATTCTCCCTTTTTCTTTCTTTTTGTAATCTCGGGACGAGATTCTTTTAAGGGGGGGGGGGGGGGGAATGTAACAGCCCTAACTTTTGTAAAGTTTGATTTCAACTTATGAAATAAAGTTAAGGCGATAAATGACTATAGTTGTGTCACATGAAATGATGAACACAAATATGGACATGTGAGGGAGGTAAAAATTTTCTCTAGCCCATGATCAGCACATGTTAACCTAGGGGAAAGAATTATACTCCAAAAAATTTAACTCATGTGAACCTTTTCTATGAGGAGAGTGGAGGAAATTTAAATACCCTTTTGAATCTTTTGAAAGGATTCCTATTCAGATTGTCCAAAGGCCTATATGTGAGATCATAGATGCATTTCTCATGTATTCAAGAGCCTAAGTTTCAAATTTGGAGAATTTTAGATTTCATATACTATTTATTCCGAGGATTAAATGAGGGTACGTTTAAATTCAAACTTAAATTTGAATTTTGAATCAAACAAACTCAATTTCAAAATCTGATTTCATATTTGAGTTCCTCGTAATCCTTTTGACCTATCCTCCAAGTTTGATCACATTTGGAGGTCATTTGCTATTTAAAATCGAATTGTGGAATAAGAAGCAAAAAAAGTTGTAGCTGTGGGTCCCACCAGTCAGTCTCACAAAATTGCAACCGACTCCAGCGACTGTTGTACGCGTGCCACCTTCCATCAGCCGGCGTCGACCGACGATTCACTGAGGCCACCTCCTGGTTTTGCTTGATCGGTGGCCGGTCTGATCACCACACACGAGGGCAACAAAGCCGTTTCGCTTCTCCCAGCTCGAGCTCAGCCTCTGTGGGGTGCTCCCGTGAAACACGAACAGCCGCCGTGCTCTGTTCGCCTGACCACACCAGAGCCATCGAGCAACCTTTGCCCGAGCTTCCCACAGCAAAGACCTTCGCCCATGAGTGCTCTGGCCGGCTAGCACCCTTCCTCCGCTGTTCCATGCTTGCTTGCGCCCAGAAACGGCTTGCTTGCTGCTGCTCCCGTGTTCAAACTCAAGGAACCAAAACTGATCACTGTGGACAGCCCAAACCAGGAGGGATCACGCCCAAGCAAGCCACCCCATTGGTGCACCTAAAAGCCTAGTTGCTCACCTCCGAAGCTCAGCCCTAGCCATTGATCACAGAGGGAGAATTTCAAGTTTTTCTCCCGGGCGGCAGAAACGGACCTTGAGGTAAGGAATTGCAAAATTCGTCCTCAAATCGTGTTTGTTGGGTTTCAAACTTCACACACAGGATGTTAACTGCCTAGCACACCTCCTCCATCGATTTTAGACCAATAAATTGAGTGTAGAGTGAGCAATCCGAGTTCTTTTAGAGGGTACAGCGCTGGACCATGTAGGGCGCACGGTGCCGATAGGTTTAGAGCGCACCCCGGCTTGTTTCGACCTCATGCCGGTCTTCTACATGATCTCATGATGTTTTAGAGCCCAAGAATCGACCATTTGGTGTAGAACTCACCGTGCAAGACCTCGCCGGAGCCCTAGGGTTTGCTGTGGCCGGTGCGCCCTGTTTTCTGGCAAGTTTCATCCGCCGGCGACCTCATCAACGTGTTCAGCGTGGGGGAAAACGGGGGGGGGGGCAGCAGGGGGTCCGGAGGTGGCTGAGAAGTGCTTTTCCGGTGACCTCGCCGGAGGGGGCCGCCACTGCCCTGTTGGGCGCGAGTCTGGAGGTTAGGGATGACAGGTGGGACCCACTATCGGCATTTAAACATTTTCCAGATTTTCTCACATTAGTTCAAACTTTGGAGAGCCATAACTTTGTGTAGGAGTGTCCAAAAATTGTCAAAAAAAATTTTGGATTCCTCTAAAAGACTACTATCCAGGGGAGCAGCCCAATGTTTATGAAAATCCCTGTATTTTGGCTCATTAATTTATTTAAGGGAAATCGTGTATGAATTTTTACAGGAGTTCTGTTTATTGGAAAATTCCTAAATTTGGACAGGATATTATTACAGAATTCCTCGAACTCCAGTAAAAATTTCAGAGGCATTGGACCCCATTTTCTTGGTCAAATGATGTGTTCATTCCTTATGTCTCTGAAAAATGGGAAAAATGAATAGAGACATTTTCAGCTTTTCCACAATCCTTGTAAAATTCATAGATCCATGTAGGAAACTCCAAAAATGGTAAAACCAATTTTTATGGACTCAGGACATTTTGTAATTCACAAAAAGTCTACTTTGCAGCATAGGAAAGCTTAATATCTAGCGGGTAAAGGCAGATTATTGAAAACCACATAAGGATTTGTTGTGCTCACATGAAGCCATTTCATGAGCTCAATTTTTGCACATGGTCTAAATACCTTCCATAGAGGCTGTGGTTAAATTCTCAGCTTCATTGGACCTCTGGAACTTGAGCTACCATCTTTTAGGTTTAAGTGTTCATATAATGGACTTAATCACATGGTGATTACTAGTATCTCTTTTCACCCTAGCTTTCATCATCTCTATGGTTGTAGATCCAACAAAAGAAACCTTGCTGTTGTTTGTCCCTTTTTGGTGTGAGTTAACTGGTACAACAGTTTTGAATCATTTTCTAAATTGCTTTTGAATACATGTGCATAAATCATCTTAATAGCACGTGACGTCGACGTTCGACGAGGACTCGACTTCGCAGCGAGGATCTCCATCTCGTGACGTGTTTGGCAGATTCTCCGGTGGAAGACTAACTCCTAGCTTCTAACAAAACCGTTGACAAGGCAAGCCCCGGTTTGCATATTGTTACCATTTTAAATTTTGCTGTACTTCACCTCATGATTATTAGACTTGATTTTGTGCATTATGTCTAGGATGATTGAAACCCACTTGCATGGCTATTACATACCTGAGTAGAAGGTTTAGTGTAGGCTTTGCCTCGTTGTAGATGCTAGTCTAATATTGTAGCTAGCTCGGTAGAAGTCGAGTAGTAAAAAGCTACTCGCGAGAAAGTTCAAGTAATGGAGTTACTCGCGAGATATAAATGATAACAGCACCCTCATGAATATGAGATGGGGACGGGGATGTTCCTGTAGGATGGAGCGCTCAAGGTTGGTCTCGACCTGCGATGGGTGTGACAATGCTTGAGACCACATTTGGCCTGGACCGGGATGGTAAGGCAAATGTGGAGGTTGGTTGTAGCCCCGTCCGTGTCGGTTAAGGACCGTATGTATGCGGCCCTGCTGGACAAGATTGAGATGTACCGGATATATAGTGGGGTATTGGACCCATGAAACCGATGTAACTCGATGGACCGTGATATAGAAACTCATCCTTCGCGTGGGAATGGCGTTGAGAAGGCGGGAGGTGTAAATCCTTTAGCGGGCAACATCGACGTGTCCGCGTAGAGGACCATCCTGCTCGGCGCGAAGCATTTTTCTATGTCCGGGTGTCATGTGAAAGGTTGCTGCATACAACGTAAGAAAGAGCTCTTGAGAGAGTCTTTCGAGGCGGGTGTATGTGTCGTGTATTCCGGGTTGTTATTGATTCGAATCACCGTCGCTCGCGGAAGAGGATTGAGCATACTTGCCCACTGCGCCGTGACGTAGTAAGAAGAGGAACTAAGTCTCTTAACTTGCTGTTTGTGGATTAATCACTGTATTGGAACCTTGACTGAAGTAGTTATAGAGCCAACTAAATTTCATTTCCGCCTTAGGCTAGCAACATCGGGATAATCATTTCTTGTTTGATTGTGGACTTCCGATGTTGTGAGGCGTGAGGACCACTAAAATGAAGGCTATAAGAATCTGAATATAAGGATCAAGTTTAGTTAAGCTGCATTTTGCAAATTCCTATTCCTGCTGTCTTACTACCCCTGCATTTAGAGTTACATGTTTAGAAGTGACGGTTAAGTCTTGCTGAGCCTTAGTGCTCACGGTTGCTTCTGAGTTGTTTTTGCAGGTAGCAGGATGCCTGCTATGAAGAGGGTTGTTCGGTGAGACGACGAACCTCACGGTTCATTCAACTCATCGGAAACCTAGCCGCTGCCTTTCCTTGGTGAAGCTAGTAGGAAGCGTTTCACGGGCTGAACGACTTCTCTTCGGCCTAGTTAGGGTCGAGAGTGAGTAGTTTGTCCAGATAGTTTTACATTCCGCTGCGTGTGTACTTATGTTGTAAAAGAACTTATCTTGAGTAACAAAATGGTTTCGTTATGTTTTTACGCCTCTTTTCGTGCTTGCTGTTGGGTGCCGCATCGCACGGCACCACCCACTGCGATTCCCGGGCGTGGCTTCATCATATGGCAGCTCGTCGTAAACGGCTCCCTGAGCTTGTCCTTCTATACGCGATCACACACATACAAGATTCACAACAATCAATATCATGCACAAACTTTAACTAGATACGATGATGCATATGCAGGCTATCCTATGATCAGTTTTCATTAGATCAGTTTGTACGTGTTCTTGCATGGTTTGCATGGGTTTTATGATGAACAGGGGTGTTCGGATCAAATGTGGACGTGGCGATGATCTTGACTCTAGATCAGACCGATCAACACGTGATTTGTCCATGAAAAGTTTCTGTTTGAAAGGAATCAAAGAACAGACGCAAAGAAAATGCGACGATGTCGTAAGGCAGTATTGAAGACCTACCTTACGTTCTTCTGGGTCTCGAGGTCCTTCTCCTATCAGACAGATCGTAGGGGCTCTCTTCCGGTGATCTCTTTCGACCGAACTCCGGTGAAGGATTTACTCGGCGAGCTGGGGCTAGGGCTCTAAGTCGTCGGCTCAGGAGTTAGAAAAGATGTTCGTGGTTTCGGCCAAATGTTCTGGGTTCTATTTATAATCGGGAAGAAAGAGTTCTAATCTGATTGGACTTTGAATAAGAGTCCTATTCAAATTGTCATTGAATCTTAACAACTTATCCTTAGTTGATTTAGTGCGGTAACATATTGGAATTCATGTCGGTTTCCTCTCCGTACCGGTACTTCCACGCGTACAGAATCAAAAACCGCTCCAGAACTCGTTACCTCCGTGGTGATGAGCTCCGGAAGCTCCACATGTCCACCGAGGCCTGGTCTCCCCCTTACCGCAGAGATGAGGTCCGGTTGTGCCGCGTGTCAAGAGAGCGAGACCTTCCTCTCCTTCGGAGGTGAGCTCTGCGTGCGCCACGTATCCTGGCGGTCGGGACCTCCTCTCTATTCGGAGGTGGCTCCGCGCATGCTACGTGTCATTGCCAGACCTTCCCTCTCTTCGGAGGTGGCTCCGAGTGTGCCACGTGTCCTAACAGCGTCAGACTTCCTTTCTTCTCAGAGACGAGCTCCGAGGTTGACACGTGTCCAACAGTGACGGACCTCCCGGAGATAAGCTCCGGTGGCGACACGTGTCCAATAGAATGGGACCTCTCGGAGGTGAGCTCCGAGATCGATACATATCCCGCGCGATTGGTCCTCTGATTTCTGCAGTGACTAG
Organism: Neostapfia colusana; assembly: GCA_030760725.1. Taxonomy (NCBI): domain Eukaryota; kingdom Viridiplantae; phylum Streptophyta; class Magnoliopsida; order Poales; family Poaceae; genus Neostapfia; species Neostapfia colusana. The sequence continues at coordinate 40,354,274 of JASWHV010000013.1, read as the reverse complement.
CTCCGAAGGTGACACATCTCCTGCGGGCTGGCCTCGCTTCTCCGCAGAGGCTAGCTCCGGGGGCAACACGTGTCCCACGGGTTCGGACCTCTCCCCTTTTGCGGGGATGAGCCCCGAGCCTGCCACCTAGCCAGTTTAGTGGTGGACCTCTCCCCATTTGCAGAGATGAGCACCGAAGGAGCTACGTGGCCAGCGGGCTGGGGGAGTTGTCTTCGGTGCTCTTGGTGAACTGGATTTTGCTCTTTTTGGCTATCTTTTTTATTCTTTCTCTGTTCCCACTTCTTTTAAAATGTTTTCTCTACATGAAACATGAATACATGCAGAAGCCAAAAAATGAGGGTGTCACAAATCTACCCCCTTAAATTGAATCTCGCCCTCGAGATTCGTTAGTAGAGAAAAGATGAGGGAATTCTGCCTTGATGTCTTCTTCACGCTCCCATGTGGCTTCAGCTTCGGTGTGATGGCTCCATTGTACCTTGCACCATCGGATCACTTTGTTTCTTGTGACCCTTTCCCTTACGTCCAAAATTCGGACAGGGTGCCCCGCATAAGTTAGGTCCTCTTGAAGTTCAAGCTCTTCCATTGGTACTTGTTCCTCTGGTACTCTCAAGCACTTCTTGAGCTGGGATACATGAAACACGTCATGTACGTTGGAGAGATATGTTGGGAGCTCCAGTTGATAGGCTACTTCTCCTCGCTTGTCCAAAATCTTAAATGGTCCAATGTAGCGAGGTGCTAGCTTGCCTTTGACGTTGAAACGTCGTTGGCCTCGGATAGGCGATACCTTAAGGTATGCGAAGTCTCCTACTTCGAAAGTCAACTTCCTTCGCCTATTATCCGCATAGCCTTTCTGTCGTGACTGAGCAGCCTTTAAGTTCTCCCGTATCGTTTGGACTTGCTTTTCAGCTTCTTGTAGTACTTCGGGTTCAAACACCTGGTTCTCTCTTGTCTCATTCCAGAACAGCGGCGTTCTACACCGTCTACGGTACAATGCTTCAAACGGCGACATTTTCAAGCTAGCTTGATAGCTGTTGTTATAGGAGAATTCGGCATACGGTAAACTCCTATCCCAACTACGCCCATGTTTCGAGGCGCAAGCTCTCAACATGTCCTCCAAAATTTGGTTTGTCCATCGGTTTGTGGGTGATAGGCGGAGCTAAAATCCACTCGTGTACCCATAGCTTTCTGCAGCTTCCTCCAAAATCTAGAGGTAAACTGAGAACCCCGATCTGAGACTATCCTCTTCGGGACTCCATGACGGCACACGATCTGCTCCATGTACAACTTGGCTAATTGTGCAACGTTGTACTTGGTCCTTACAGGGAGAAAATGGGCTGTTTTCGTCAATCGGTCCACGATAACCAAGATGGAGTCATAACCCGACTGAGTACGTGGCAATCCGACGATGAAATCCACACTGATGTCCTCCCACTTCCACTCGGGTACCTTCAAGGGTTGCAACAAGCCAGCGGGTCTTTGATGTTCGGCCTTCACCCGTTGGCATGTGTCGCATAGGGCAACATATTCGGCTATGTCCCTTTTCATACCATCCCACCAATAACAAGTTTTCAAGTCCTTGTACATTTTGGTACTTCCGGGATGTATGGAATAAGGTGAATCATGTGCCTCTTTTAATATCATGTTGCGGATGTGCTTCACGTCAGGCACACAAATCCTTTTTCCTAGCCAAAGCGTACCCTTCTCATCTTGTTTGAAATCCTTCTCTATTCCTTGTCGGGTCCTTTCCTTGATCTCCTCATCCGTTGCTTGGTCATCTCTTATCTCTTGCTCCAATGAAGAGTGGATTTCCATCACTTCCATGTTGTTCAAGAATCCGAGGTGTAACCGTTCGAACTCCTTGCGTAGTTCGGGTGGTAGCTCCCGAACCGTGAGTTGGTGACATGCTCCCTTCCGGCTCAATACATCATCTACTACATTGGCCCTTCCAGGGTGGTAGTTGATTCCAACATCATAATCCTTGATGAGTTCCAACCATCGACGTTGCCTCAAATTCACCTCCGTTTGTGTAAATATGTACATGAGGCTTTTATGATCCGTATAGATCTCACATCGATGACCAAGGATATAATGTCTCCATATCTTCAATGCATGCACTACTGCTGCTAGCTCCAAGTCATGTGTAGGATAATTAAGCTCGTGCTTCTTTAATTGTCGTGGGGCATAAGCTACCACTTGTCCTTCTTGCATGAGCGCACATCCGAGCCCTTGTCTGGATGCGTCACAATATATGTCTAAGCTCTTGCTTACGTCCGGCAATACCAAAATCGGCGCTGTAGTTAGCCTTTTCTTAAGTTCCTCAAAGCTCTCTTGGCACGCTGATGTCCACTGGAACACTTTTCCCTTCATTAGCAACTCCGTCATAGGTTTCCTATCTTAGAGAAGTCCTTGATGAAGCGCCGGTAGTATCCAGCCATCCCAAGAAAGCTCCGAATATCCCTCACGTTTTGCGTTTGGTTCCACTTCAGAACATCTCCCACTTTTCCGGGATCAACCAATACTCCTTCCTTGGAGATAATGTGGCCTAGGAACGATATCTCCTTTAGCCAAAATTGACACTTGTTAAGCTTGGCATACAATTGATGCTCGCGCATTTTCTGCAAGGTCAATCTCAAATGTTCTTCATGCTCCCCCTCACTTTTGGAATACACCATAATGTCGTCGATAAAAACTACGACGAACGTATCCAAGTACTCCATGAAAACCTTGTTCGTAAGGTACATGAAGTATGCGGGTGCATTTGTTAACCCAAAAGACATGACGGTATATTCATACGAACCATACCGTGTTCGAAAGGCAGTCTTGGGTATATCGGAGGGCTTAATCTTCAGCTGGAAGTATCCCGACCGAAGATCAATCTTAGAGAACACTCGGGCTCCTTTCATTTGGTTGAATAGGTCCTCTATACGGGGCAGAGGGTATTTGTTCTTGATTGTCACCTCATTGAGAGACCTATAGTCCACGCACATCCTTTGGGTCCCATCCTTCTTGTCTACGAAGAGCACGGGAGCTCCCCATGGTGACGAGCTTGGACATATAAAACCCTTCTCCAACTGCTCCTGAATTTGCTTCTTGAGTTCCACTAGTTCATTGGTGGGCATCCTATAGGGTCTCTTTGCTATGGGTGCAGTTCCGGGTACCAAATCAATGGCAAACTCAATGTTCCGGTCAGGTGGCATACCTGGAAGCTCTTCCGGGAACACGTCCAAGAATTCTTGAACCACTAGAATGCTGTCCAATGTTGCTCCTTCGACATGGTTCAAAATTGCCTTCTTGGTTGTTTGTTGGGCTGACTCAAACTCGATACGGATACCGTGCTCGTTTGTCAACTGCACGCTCCTCTCAGCACATTGGATTACTCCGTTGTGCTTGCTTAACCAATCCATCCTGAGTATTATGTCAAGCCCTTGGGAATCCAAGACAATCAGGTCAGCAAGGAAGTCTACCCCCCTTATTTTAAGGCTTACTTTCGGACATACTATATTAGTCCTCATCTCTCCACCGGGAGAACTAACCAACATAGTACAACTCAAGTGTGATATGGGTAGATTATGCTTGGCAACATACTTGGATGATATGAAGGAATGTGATGCTCCAGAATCAAATAAGATGGTGGCTGGGTAGGAGTTGGCAAAGAACATACCAATTACGACGTCCTCAGCCTGTTGTGCTTCCTCAGCAGAGACATGGTTCACGTTGCCGCGAGCATAGTTCTGCTGTCCACGGTTCCCTTGATTGTCCCCTCTGTTCGGTCGCGGGTTCTGCTTGGGCTTGTTGCCTTGCTGTCCAGGACCTCTCCTCGGGCACTGGCTCGCGAAGTGTCCTGTTTCCCCGCATGCAAAGCATGCCCTGTTGCCTACGGCAGCAGGTACGTTGGGGCGGGGGTTTTGAACAGGAGCGCCCACGTTGGGTCAGGGCACAGGAGGCAAAGGCACACGAGGTGCTTGTGCAACGGGTCGTTGCTGTGGTGGCTGACTAGGGCGGTATGCAGGAGCTGTCGATCCATACTGCGGTGCAGCTGGGGGCATGTACCGAGGTCGTATGTTGCTCCCTTGAGGCTGGTATGGCATCCTCCTCTTGCACTCTCGCTCGATCTCTCGGATCTTGCTTTCAATCACTATAGCCTTGTCAACCAGCTTCTGGAAGCTCACGTAGTTATTGTTGAGGGGCTGAACCTGGATCTCATTGTTCAACCCTCTCATGAACAGGTACTTCTTCCGTTGGTCCGAGTTGACATCTTCAGGGGCATACCGGGACAGTTGCGTGAACTTGTTGAGATACTCATTCATGCTTCTCTGTCCTTGGCGGAGACCTTCAAACTCCTGTCTCTTGAGCATCATTACACCAGCAGGGATGTAATGAGAGCGGAAACTCTCCTTGAACTCAGTCCAAGTGATCGTCTCTGGGTCGACATGAGCGTTGCATAGGGCATCCCACCAGTCAGCGGAAGCTCCCATGAGTTGGTGTGACACAAAAAGAACCTTCTCTCGGTCATTGCACTGCACAATGGCAAGCTTCTTCTCCATGGATTTCAGCCAGTCGTCGGCCTCCATGGGGTCATTAGCTTGAGCAAAGGTGGGTGGTCGAGTCCTCATGAACTCTCCCAGTCTGTTATGAGCCGGCAATGGTGGTGGCGGTGGTGCCGGAACAGGATTGTTGTTGTTAGCCTGCAACTGACCCAAAGTTTGGACCATGGTTTGCATAAGTTGGTTCTGCATGGCCATCAGCCGTTCCAGGTTGTTCTCACCAGCTCCGGGGTTAACAGGAACTTCATCGTGACCATCCTCTTGGTTGTCACGGACGTTCCTTCGGCCGGCGTTTCCTCTCACCATCTGTGAGAGAGAACAAAATAGAATAGAAGGTTAGAAGGTTAGATGGATCCCCCTAACTATATGCATCAAGGTGGATTGCACTATATATATTAGCCCATATGAGGATGTGAAAAAGTGTCGAGGCCTCTCACACCTCTTTTCTACTTATGTGTGGATATGGACAACACTTTGAGACGTCCCACAACTCACACTAAGCACACAATCACAAACAATTATCACAAGGGCTCACACAACTCCTATTCAAGGCTTGTTCAATGGGGGTCCTATATGGCTTAGGGTGTTGCCAATCTGTGATCTAACTATGGCCTTTCCTAGGCCTGTATCCTATGTCAAGGTAGTTGCAAGGTCAATCTATGCATCCTAGGCTTGCATCCTATGGTCAGCGTGGCTTAGCTACCAATCTGTGTCTGATACCAATCTGTGATCTATCTAAGCGTATAACCTACCGTCAATCTGTGGCTCTGATACCAATCTGTGACGCCCTCAATTCTGTGGAAAACCACGGAACCGAGAACTGATGCATATGTGTGCCCAGGATGTTCATCACACATATACACATCATCCACAAACTGAATTTCAGAATATATATGACCACGAATAACAGAGTTTATTACAATGTCTCATGAGTCTTGGACTCATGCTCACGGCGGAAGTCTTTATTCTAGCAGCGGAAGTCTTCTAACTAATGCGGAAGCAATCTAAGCAGCAGCGGCTCCATCTCTACTCCATCCCCACAGGCAAGGTTGAGGACAGATTACATGCCTAATGGTCCACTTGGTCTTCATAGTAATCTTCTCCTGTTGCTGATGACGAAAGAATAATGCAAGTTTGAGTACAATGATGTACTCGGCAAGTGCGGGAAAATATGATATGTAGCTCACAACAAGGTAGGTATAAAAAGACTCATTTCATAAAGCAAAGTTATTTATCAAAAACCACGATAAAACAACAACTTATCTTAAAGTGAATGTAATTCCAACATGTATTAAAATACCAATCATACCTCCATTATGTTTATTACCTTCCATGTTCCAACCAGACATTAGTCAACCTCATTCTTGCTCACGAATACCTTCTCGTATTCGCTACCATCTCACGAATACCATCTCGTATTCGCTACCATTTCTTCTCATAAACAACTCCGTCTCACACCGAGACCAATCTCGTTGCCATGACTCAATAGTCATGCAACCAATCTTATCACCCGGACTCAACAGTCCCGAAAACCAAACGAAAACCAAACCATCCAAAACCATAACCAATAACCATAGCCAATAACCATCCCAACTAATCATGGAAGTTGGCCAGGCGCTCGTGACTGTAAGCTCGGCTATCATGATAGTTTTAGACTCTGCAGAGTTTGCACCTCTTTACCCACAAGTTTGTGATTTCGTCACCCGTCGGCGACTGCAGAACCTCCATTATACCAGTACACAACCGTCGGTGTATGGCCAAGAGATCACAAAATAGCCTTTACAAAGGGGCTACTAGATGTATGGACTCACTAAGGTTTCACCGGCAGGCTAGAATCTCCAATTCTCCCACCCATTGGCCCCCTCTTGTGCCATGCAGTTCCCAGAGCAGTCCTCACTCGACTCCCATTCCCCGCGCCTTCCACGGTCCATAACAATCTAGAACCTACCTAATTACTCAGCTAAGCCGCACCCAAACTTGGCCTTGTGGTGGCACTGTTATCCTAGCATGTGCTCGCATGAACCGGCCCTTAGATCTACGGCAAGTAAACTACCATCTCTTGCTACCTCATTCACAAACCCAGGCTTGCCTAGATCTCCCTCCGATCCATGTTCATTAACAACATCAGTTTATCATAAATCTTACGAGTGCAGTTAGCTAGACACATCTATCTTGCTTCCCATATCCCGTGGACTCAGCGAAGCATAAAAGTAAAAACCATACCCGACTCATAAACTTTCCAGGCAACAAGGGTGGTTTAACCAAAACTAGTAAACTCCTATAAAAGGGTTTCCCATCATGTTTGACTCAGCACACACACCTTTTCGCAAAACAAAATAGTTTCCCAAAACATAGGATCAATATGGTCAAGGGGCACTTGCCTTGTTCTTGCGGTTCCGGTTGCTCTTAGATCTCGAAACCTTGTTGTGGCAGCTCGTCGTAAACGGCTCCCTGAGCTTGTCCTTCTATACGCGATCACACACATACAAGATTCACAACAATCAATATCATGCATAAACTTTAACTAGATGCGATGATGCATATGCAGGCTATCCTATGATCAGTTTTCATTAAATCAGTTTGTACGTGTTCTTGCATGGTTTGCATGGGTTTTATGATGAACAGGGGTGTTCGGATCAAATGTGGACGTGGCGATGATCTTGATACTAGATCAGACCGATCAACACGTGATTTGTCCATGAAAAGTTTCTGTTTGAAAGGAATCAAAGAACAGACGCAAAGAAAATGCGACGATGTCGTAAGGCAGTATTGAAGACCTACCTTACGTTCTCCTGGGTCTCGAGGTCCTTCTCCTATCAGACAGATTGTAGCGAATCTCTTCCGGTGATCTCTTTCGACCGAACTCCGGCGAAGGATTTACTCGGCCGAGCTGGGGCTAGGGCTCTAAGTCATCGGCTCAGGAGTTGGAAAAGAAGTTCGTGGTTTTGGCCAAAGGTACTGGGTTCTATTTATAATCGGGAAGAAAGAGTTCTAATCTGATTGGACTTCGAATAAGAGTCCTATTCAAATTGTCGTTGAATCATAACAACTTATCCTTAGTTGATTTAGTGCGGTAACATTGTGGAATTCATGTCGGTTTCCTCTCCGTACCGGTATTTCCACGAGTACAGAATCAAAAACCGCTCCAGAACTCGTTACCTCCGTGGTGATGAGCTCCAGAAGCTCCACGTGTCCACCGGGGCCTGGTCTCCCCCTTTCCGCAGAGACGAGCTCCGATTGTGCCGCGTGTCAAGCGAGCGAGACCTCCCTCTCCTTCCCAGGTGAGCTCCATGTGCCGCCACATATCCTGGCGGTCGGGACCTCCTCTCTATTCGGAGGTGGCTCTGCGCAAGCCACGTGTCAGTGTCGGACCTTCCCTCTCTTCGGACGTGGCTCCAGGCGTGCCACGTGTCCTAACAGCGTCAGACTTCCTTTCTTCTCAGAGACGAGCTCCGAGGTTGACACGTGTCCAACAGTGACGGACCTCATGGAGGTAAGCTCCGGTGGTGACACGTGTCCAATAGAACCGGACCTCTCGGAGGTGAGCTCTGAGATCGATACGTATCCCGCGCGATTGGTCCTCTGATTTCCACGGTGACTATCTCCGAAGGTGACACATGTCCTGCGGGCTGGCCTCGCTTCTCCACAGAGGCTAGCTCTAGGGGCAACACGTGTCCCACGGGGTCAGACCTCTCCCCCTTTGCGGGGATGAGCCCCGAGCCTGCCACGTAGCCAGTTTAGTGGTGGACCTCTCCCCATTTGCGGAGATGAGCTCCGAAGGCGCCACGTGGCCAGCGGGCCGCGGGAGTTGTCTTCGGCGCTCTTGGTGAACTGGATTTTGCTCTTTTTGGCTATCTTTTTTATTCTTTCTCTGTTCCCACTTCTTTTAAAATGTTTTCTCTACATGAAACATGAATACATGCAGAAGCCAAAAATGAGGGTGTCACACCTCCGGGGCTTGTCGTTGCGGAAAAGCGAGGTCCAGCCCCACGGGACACGTGTCGCCTTCGGAGCTAGTCTCTGCGGAGAAGCAAGGCTCAGCCCCGCGGGACACGTGTCGACTTCGGAACTCACCCCTACGGAAGGGATGAGGTCCGGCCCATGGGACACGTGTCACTCTCGGAGGTCGCCTCCGAGAGGTCCGATCCCGCGGGACACATGTCACTCTCGGAGCTCGCCTCCGGGAGGACCGACACTGCTGGACACGTGTTGTCCTCGGAGCTCACCTCCGAGGAGAAGGGAGGTCCGACGCTGTTGGACACGTGCTGATCTCGGAGCTCACCTCTGAGAGGTCCGCCCCGCTGGACACTTGTCGACCTCGGAGCTCGTCTTTGAGGAGAAAGGAGGTCCGGCGCTACTGGACACATGGCATTCTCGGAGCCCACCTCTGAGGAGAGGGGATGTCCGGCACTGACACATGGCGCACGTGGAGCTCATCTCTGAGGGAGAGGGGAGGTCCCGTCCGCCAAGACATGTGGCGCACGCGGAGCTCGCCTCTTAGGAGAGGGGAGGTCCCGCCCGCCTGACACGCGGCACAACTGGAGCTTGTCTCTGCGGAAAAGGGAGACCAGGCCGCCCGCTGGACACGTGGAGCCTCAGGAGCTTCTCACAGCGGAAGGACGAGAGTCTTAAGTGGTTTTTCCCTTGTGCACGAGTACCCGGTGCTGAGGAAACCGACACGAATTCTTCCACGTTGAATACTACAACCAAATCGATTAGAGATAAGTTGTTAGAATCCAAAAATAAATCAAATAGGACTCTTATTCGAACTCCAATCAGAGTAGGATTCTTTTTGACCCCTTATAAATAGAACCCAAAACCCCTGGCCGCAACCACGTACCTATTCTTTCCCTCCCGAGTCGGCGACTTGGAGATCCTAGCTCCCAACTCGCCGAGTTGAACCCCTTTGCCAGAGTTTAGCCGCCGGAAGAGAGCCAATGATCTGTCGCTGCTACCATCGCTAGGAGGAAGGCCCCGACACCAAGGAGAGGTGAGGTAGGTTTTTGTTACCACCTTACGACATAATCGCGGTTTTCTTCGCATCTGTTTTTCGTCCCTTCGAACAGAAGCTTTTTCGTGTGGACAGATCACATGTTGATCGGTTTGATCTAGATCTTGATACAAGATCATCACCACGTCCACACTAGATCCTTACACCCTTGTTCATCGTAAAACCCCATGCAAAGCCATTAAAACATGCAAGAACACGTACAAACTGATCTAATAAAAAGAGCACCATAGGATTAGCATGCATATTCACCATTGCATCTTGAGTAAGGATTGTGCATGAAGTTTGATTGCTGTAAATTTTGTACATGCGTGATCGTAAGTAGAAGGACAAGCTCAGGGAGCTACCTACGAAGGACTACAGCACCAAGACTTCGAGACAAAAGAGCAACAGAAGCCACAGGAACAAGGCAAGTGCCCCTTGACCATATTGATCCCATGTTTTAGAAACTGTTTTGTTTGCAAAAACTGTGTATGCTTGAGTCAATTTGATGGGAACCCTTTTATAGGAGTTTACTAGTTTTGTTAACCACCCTTGTCGCCGGGAAAGTTAACGAGTCGACTATGGTCGCTTTTGCTTTTTGCTTCGCTAATCTACGGGGTATGGGAAGCGAGATAGAATGTGTCTAGCTACTGCACTCATATGAACAATGACAATGATAACTTGATGTTGACAATGAACATGAATTGGGGGAGATCTAGGCAAGCTTGGTTTGTGGATGTGGTAGAACGAGATGGTGGTTTACTTGCCGTAGATCTAAGGACCGGCTCATGCCAGCACATGCCAGGAATACAGTGCCACCACAAGGACAAATATGGGTGTGGCTTAGCTGACTAATTAGGTAAGTTGCTAGATTGTTATGGACCGTGGAAGGCGCGGGGAATGGGAGTCGAGGGAGGACTGCCCTGGGAACTGCATGGCACAAGAGGGGGCCCGTAGGTGGGAGAATGGTGATTCGAGCCTGTTGGTGAAACCTTAGTGAGTCCATACATCTAGTAGCCCCTTTGTAAAGGCTATTTTGTGATCTCTTGACTATACACCGACGGTTGTGTATTGGTATAATGGAGGTTCTGCAGTCGCCGACTGGTGACGAAATCACAAACTTGTGGGTAAAGTGGTGCAACCTCTTAACAGTGTAAAACTATCATGATAGCCGTGCTTACGGTCACAAGTGCCTGGCCAACTCACATGATTAGATGGGATGGTTTTTGGGATGGATGTTTGGTTTGGTCATGGTATGGTTTGGGATGGTCATTGGTATGGTCATCAGATTGGTTATTGGTATGGTTTGGTCTTTGGAATTTGGTTTCGGGACTATTGAGTCCTGGTAATGAGAACGGTTTCGGACTGTTGAGTCGAAACAATGAGCTTTGGTTTCGGATATGAGATGGATATGACCATGAGATGGTCATTATGAGCATGAGAAAGAGTTAAGAAAGATAAATGTCTGGATGAGACATGAAAAGAGGAGAATCATGATGGAGGTATGTTGATGTTTTGATTGGATACATGTTGGGATTAAATTCAATTAAAGGTAGTTGTTGTTTTTATCATGTTTTATGAAATAAACTTTGCTTTCTGCAATGAGCCTTTTTATTCCTACCTTGTTGTAAGCTATATGTCATACTTTTCCCGCACTTGCTGAGTACGACATGTACTCACCCTTGTATTATCACATACACATCAGCAACAGGAGAGGAGTACTTCGAAGACCATGTGGAGTACTAGGCGTGTGATCTACCGTCAACTTGCCTGTGGGGATGGAGTTGAAGATGGAGCCGCTGCCGTGCTTAGTTTGCTTCTGCTATCGTGTAGAAGACTTCCGCTGCTAGAATAAGTTAGAAACTTCCGCTGCAAGAATAAGTTAGAGATTGATGTAATAAAGTACCTGAACCCTATTATTCGTGGTTATATTCTGAGTTCAGTTTGTGGATTACATGTGTATGTGTGATGAACATCCTGGGCACACATATGCATCAGCTAGGTTCCGTTATCATAGGACCAGGCGTCACAGATTGGTATCAGAGCTGCCACGTTGACTGTAGGACGCAGGCCTAGTTACATATTGGCATAATGTATAATGATGATGATTATGGGCATGGAATCGGGGTGATCTAGGCAAGATTGGTTCGTGGATGTTTCTGGATGAAATGGTGGTTTACTTGTCATGGATCTAAGGACTGGTTCATGCGAGAATATGCCAGGAAAACAGCGCCACCACAAGGCCAAATATGGATGCGGCTTAGCTGATTAATTAGGTGTGTTGCTAGCTTGTTGTGGACCATTGGATGGCGCGGGGAATGGGAGTCGAAAGGGACTGCCCTCGGAACTGCATGGCACAAGAGGGGGCCCGTGGGTGGGAGAATGGTGATTCGAGCCTGCTGGTGAAACCTCAGTGAGTCCATACATGTAACACCCCAAAACCTGTTAAGAGGGGAATTTAAAAAATTTTGGACGTATTGCATGTGGTGCAGAAATTCAAATTCAAATTGGAATTCAAATTAAACTCAAAACAGAAAAGAAAAAGAAAAAGAAAAAACAAACCCTCCCGGCCAGTGGGCCGAAACCCACCAGCCGGCCCACCTCACTCCGTGCCAGCCCGCAGCCGCGCGCCCCGTTTTCTTCTCACTGACATGTGGGGCCCGCCATCTTCTTCCTCCTCTCGCGTGCGCGCTCGGCCGACCGGGACTCCTCTCTCCTCCGAATCGAAACCACCCCGGATACTGACGTATCCCAGCAGAATTTTGGTTTTGGACGACGCAAACTCGATCACAACCGAACGCCGCCCTTCCCCGGCTATATAAACACCGGCATCGTCCCGATTTTCGCCCACAATCGGTTGTTTTTCCTCCCGGTGAGAACCGAAGCTCCGATCACCGTTTTCTCTCGATCTTTGCTCGGGTTCTCTGATCTAACGCGCCGATCGTGTTCCACCGCCTCCGGGGAATCACGCAGGTGCAGAAAACTCTGTGGTTTGCGCTTCAAACACAGCGCCGACGAGCATCGCCGTGAATTCACCTCGGACCTCGTCACCGACCGCCTTCCAGGACCTCCGAGCTCAAGAAAAACCCCGAGGTGAAATCCCCGACCTCCCCTCTACCGATCTATGCCATGAAATCCCAGTTTTAGGAAGAATTGACGAAGATCCGAAGTTTTCCGGCGAGATCGCCGCCTTCCGCCGCCGCGCGCCGCTGGGCAGCGCCGCCCGCGCACGGTCAGGGCGACGTGGCCGCTTGTGCGTCGTCTATTTTAAATCGCACGGTAGAATTTAAATCCCCGCGTACCGGTTCGACGTTATAATCTCAGCCGTCTGTTTTAAATTGGACAGTCCACGTCAGCCCCGCATTATAAAGGCCGGGATTCTTACGCTCTACCCCCTGGGGATCTCGGAAAATATGAGCTAGCCCCGGAAACTTCTGATCTAGCCCCTAGAACTTCAGAAATTCATGTAAATTCAATTAAAAATCAGTTTTAGCCCCTGGACTTAATAAAAATTAGGAAAACCCCTCTGTTATGTGTAGTTAGACCCCTGGAAATTTATGAAATAACATAATAGACCCTGTAGTGGGGTGAGTTTACCTTTTTAACCCTATATGATATTAAATATAGGAATTTGAATATGTGATTAGTATTTAAAATTTAAAAGATGGGACAAACACATTGTAAATTCAAATTTAAACTCTCATAGCACTTGGAAAACTTTGGAGTGAGTTAAAAATAGATTTTAAGCTGAAATGAATCTGTCTAATTGATTATTCACATTTATTAGTTATAGGGACACATTTTTAGGTTAGAGAATAATTCTGAAAATTGGTAAAATAATGTAAATTAGTTCACATCAGAGGAGAAGTTCAAAAATATATTATTTAATATTTTAGATCAGAACCTATTCTGTTTAGATGATGTGTCTTACTATTTTCATAATAAAGTTCATAATTAGGTATAGAAAATAAATCTTAAAATATAGGAAAATAGGTATGCATAACTAGAAAATGATAAATGAAGTCTCCAAATCCAAAGATTTCAGTTTAGGATTTGGTAGAAGATCTGAAAACCCATTTGGAGTAGGAAAATATTTTCCATGCATACTTGGTAGCTAAGATGTGTATCAATTGAATATAAGGAATTTGTTCAAATTGGAAATTCATATATAGTGTGCAAACATAAATCTGAATACAAAAGTTAGAAAACATATGAACATGTTTAAAAGTGCATGTAAGCCAAAAATTAACACACATAGAGTAACCCCAACACATAGAAATGTGAATGACTTTCATAGATGTGAATGTGTGGTTTGTATGAAGTGAAAGTGTGAACTATGTCTTATGGATTGTTGTTTTCTTTTTGCTATGTGTGTTGACATAAATAGAACCTGCCCCAGAGCAAGTTCTTCCCTTCCAAGAACAAGACTTTCCATTCCTAGAGCAGCAGGAAGAAGGCAAGTGTCCTTGACCACTTTGATCCTATGCTAGGATATGTAGATAGAATTATTTGCATTGTCAATTGAAATATGAAACCCATGCTAGGAAGTTTCCCTAGAATTGCATTATCTTGTTTTCCTTGTAGCTTGGGATTGGGATTTATTTTGTCATATCATTCATTTACATGCTTATGATCAGCCATGCTTAGAATGGGATAATTGGGATATGAGATCATCAAATTGTTTACCTTACTCTTGAATGAGATATTATGAGTTATGTAGAGGTAGGAATCAAGGCAAGTTGGATGATTTGGTTGGTGCTCGGTGCACGAGACTCGGGTTTGTGTTTAGTACTTGCCTGGATCCTAAGGACCGGTTCATGGAGCATGTAACCTGGCTTTACCGTGCCAACCACATGCTGAGATGGGGCAGCTTGGCCAATTAATTAGGTGTATCCCCGGCGTAGTATGGGTGTGTTGGATGGTGCGGGGAATAGGTGTCAGCTGGACTACCATATGAACCGCAAGGCTCAAGAGGGGGCCACTGCAGCGGGGTTGGAGCCTCTTGTATGCTGTTAGGGGTGAAACCTCAGTGGGCCCACGCTCGTCGGGAATCCCTTTGTAAAGGCTTCGTAGTGATCTCCTGGCTACACACCTGGGAAGTGTGAATGTGGTTCGTAGCCACTGGCATAATGGAGGTTCTTTTAGTCCACCCGGCAACGGGGGATGAAATCACTACATGTGGGTACAGTGGTGCAAACTCTGCAGAGTCAAAACTGTCATGAAAGCCGTGCTCACGGTCAAGAGCGGCTTGGACTTATTCATGATTAGAGGATGATGGCTTTGGAAGTTGTGGATGTTAAGCGGGGAGCCTTACATTGGAAATGATGTTATGGTTATTTGATTATGATGATGGGATGGGAGATTGGGATCATTTCACCTATGTAGTAATGTAGGTGCTTAATAAGCTAAGGTGATAGGTATTAATTGCGTAGTGCTATAACCATGAGTTCAACCTCTCCTTGTTCTAGCCATGCATGACATAACTTTCCCACACTTGCTGAGTACCATCGGTACTCAACCTTGCATATTTGTTGGTTTATATTGCTGCTCAGGTCAAGAGAATGATGTGGTGTTTAATGATCAAGACTTTGGACCCGAAGAAGGTTTCTACGTTCATGGAGTCCCCCGGGCAACGCCTGTGACGGAGCCCACAAGAATAATATTTTGCTGCTATTTTATTTACATGTTATGAACTTATTATCGTCCATCGAGACGTATGCGTTGTAAGACATATTTATATTCGACACCTGGCTTGTAATAAAAGATGCTTCACTATTTGTCATCACATGTATGAGAAAATGATCCTGGCATACATGTGATATTCACTCGGTTGATCTTCGGAAAAACCGGGTGTGACAGTAGTGGTATCAGAGCCAAGGTTGCCCGTAGGAACGTGGATCTAGGTAGAAATGGACGTATTTAAGGACCCTATTTTCTTAAAAACTATTTTACAAGGTGTGGGTTGAAAAGTGTTATTTGATGGGGTCACTTTCTTCATCTTACCCCCAACTTTTATTCAAAATAGGATTTTTGTTTAAAATTGTATCTAACTTAAGTTTAAATTGCTTTATGTTTTAGATGGTTCTCATGATCCGCACCGCCCGCAAGTCCATGGGAGGGAGAGTTCCCGTAGTTGCCCTTGCCCTGAGAGAGGAGAGTCGTCCGGTGACGTATCTCTCCTACGGATTGGCAGTAGGAGGCTTGTTGCGCCATCTTCGACGCATGCTCCAAGCCGCCGGCAACACAGGCAAGCTAATCATACACTATAGCTCCACCAGGACCATCCGTGAGAAGCGGGAAGAATGGAGTTCAGAAATGAGGATTATCCATGAAAATTAGCTGCTTAAGATCCACCACTCTCCAGCTTGTCGAGCGACACAGGTCGATGCGGAGAAGGATGTCACCTGGGAGGCCATCACCTGCCAGAGTCACATCTACCGTCGCCACATGGACAGGACTGAGTACATGTATGTCCTCCAGCGTGAGAGTGGTACAACGGAGTACAAGTACCCGCCAGTGCAGCAGGGGACTTCCCATGAGCACATGGACTTGTGCTTGGAGGATGCTGCTACGCTCAGCACTCGACTGCAGGAGTGTCAACAGGAGCTTCAGGATGTACGTGACACCCTGAAGGAGACTGAGGCGTTGCTTCGAGCCATCTTGAGGGCGAGAGAAAGAGGGTATGGGAATGAACTGTGTGTCACCATGAATGACACATGGACTCCTGACTCCCCAGATCGCCGGGCGATCAGGCGTCGTCGCACTTCTCCACCAGCAGCCTCCCCACCCAAAGCGGAGTCAGAAGGCAGCCGCAATAATGAGGAAGATCCCGAGGAGCCAGCTCAGTGATACGAGTAGTGTAGAGTCCTTCCCTTAGTTTAGCAGGATGTTGAGTAGTCGAGTCGTTACCTTAGTTAATGGTGTGTTAATGATTGGTGTGTGACGTGAGTTGTGGAAGCCATGGGCGTTTGTCCACAACCTCGTATTCAGGTTGTTTTGCTTTGGTGTGTGAACCCATATGAATTAAGAGTGCATTTATGTTCATGTAAGACATGAAATCCTCAGAAAATATAAATGAAATAAGTTCTCAAAATCTTAAAGTTTAAACAAGCAAAAACTGGTAAGTTAATATGTAATGCTTTAAATTAACATCTGGTTAATCATGATAGATGGCCGGAAGAGGAAAGGGTCGTGGTGCCAACCCCGCCAACAACAACGATGAGGCTGCCAACCCTCATCTTTCTGGAGGCCAAGATAGGGGTGGTCGCCGTGAAGGAGTTGATCCCATCCACCAAATGCTTGAGAATCAAAATCAGCTCATCCAGAACCTGACTCAAGTGGTGGCCAACTTGCACCAAGCTCCACCTCCACAGGCTGCACCACGCCAACCAAGGTTGAGTGAGTTTCTAGGAACTCAACCTCCAAAGTTTGCAAGTGCTGCTGAACCCCTGGAGGCAGATGACTGGCTAAAGACCATTGAGAGCAAGATGAGGATCATACAATGCCAAGGGTATGAGAGGGTGCTGTTTGCCTCTTACCAATTGCATGGACCTGCTGCTTATTGGTGGACCGCTTACGTGGCCGCCCATCATGAACCTGAGAACATCACTTGGGAAGAGTTCAAGCGTAGCTTCCGCAACCATTACATACCAAGGGGTGAACTCAAAAACAAGAGGAAGGAGTTCCTGGGATTGCAGCAAGGAAACATGACTGTGAGGGAATACCTCACTAAATTCACTCAACTATCCCGTTATGCCCCACGGGACATAGAGACTGATGAGCAGAAACAGGATTGTTTCGTGGAAGGACTTACCGCAGAAATGCAGTGTGCAATGTCCTCCAACGAGTATGAAAGCTTCCAAAAGATGGTGGACAGAGCATTTGTTGTAGAAAGGAAGCTGAAGGCCTTGGAAAATGAGAACAAGAGGAAGGTGGGATGGTCACACCAAGCCTCAGGTAGAAACACCCGCCCACGTCTGATGCAGCAACCCGCAGGGCAGACGAGCCGTGCTGCGGTACCCTACTCAGTACCGAGAGGGTACAACCCAAACTTCAGGCCTCCAGCAGCGCCAGCACCACCACAACGTCAGTTTGGACAGCAGCCTCGCCCTACATATCAACCTCGACCAGCAGTGCAAGGACCCCCAATCCAACCCCAAGACAACAAAGGCCTGGCATCTAAGGTTGGGGTGCAATGCTTTAACTGTGGTGAAGTGGGGCACTACGCCCATAAGTGCCCAAAGAAGAAGCCCGTGCAGCCGCAACAGCAGAATGTAATGCGAGGACGGGTGAACCACGTCACCATGGAGGAGGCGCAAGAGGCACCCGACGTGGTAGTTGGTAAGTTTCCTTCCAATTTACACATTGCAACCCTGCTGTTTGATTCTGGTGCTGCCCACTCGTTCATTGCCCAAGGGTTTGTTAAGGAGCATGACCTAGCAACAACACAAATGAACCATATGCTAGCAGTAAACTCTCCAGGTGGAGAAATAAGGACAAGACGAGTGTGTCCCAAGGTGAATCTAGACATTAATGGGGTAGTATTTACTGCCAACCTCATAGTGATAGATTCACAAGGGATAGATATTATTTTGGGCATGGATTGGTTGACCAAACATAAGGGAATCATCCATTGTTCGACCAGAACGGTGGAACTAACTCACCCTAGTGGCACAAGAGTAAAGTTCATAACAATACAAGAGCCTAGGAGGGACATTAAATTAAATCAAGTTGAGGTGAAAGTGGAGGAGATCAGGATTATCAGGGAATACCCAGACGTTTTTCCGGAGGAGTTGCCAGGTATGCCTCCCGATCGTGAAGTGGAATTCGCGATTGAGCTAGTGCCTGGAACAGCTCCGATATACAAGAGACCTTATCGGATGGACTCCAAGCAGCTGGGAGAACTCAAGGATCATTTAAGAGAATTGACAGAGAAGGGGGTATATTCGTCCTAGTTCCTCACCATGGGGAGCTCCAGTGATATTTGTGCCCAAGAAGGACGGAACCCAAAGGTTATGCGTAGACTACCGTGCCTTGAATGAAGTAACCATCAAGAACAAGTACCCATTGCTCCGCACTGAAGACTTGTTTGATCAGTTGAGGGGAGCTTGTGTGTTCTCAAAAATTGATCTCAGGTCGGGATACCACCAACTTAAGATAAGGCAAACTGATATTCCAAAGACAGCTTTCGTATCTTGGTACGGACTGTATGAATACACCGTCATGCCTTTCGGGCTAACTAAAGCCCCGGCATACTTTATGTATCTCATGAACAAGGTATTCATGGAATAACTGGGCAAATTTGTGGTGGTTTTCATAGATGACATTCTCATCTTCTCCAAAGATGAAGAGGAACATGAGAAACATCTAAGGTTGGTGTTGCAGAAGCTGAGAGAACACCAACTATATGCCAAGTTGAGCAAGTGTGAGTTTTGGCTGAAAAGAGTTCCCTTCTTAGGACATATAATCTCGGAGGGAGGAATCTCCGTAGATCCTGCCAAGATCGAGGATGTACAAAAGTGGAAGACCCCTGAGAATGTCGGGGAAGTTCGAAGCTTCTTGGGATTGGCTGGATACTATCGACGGTTTATTGAAGGATTCTCCAAGATCTCGAGACCCCTCACCAAACTGTTGGAGAAGGGAATCACATTCACATGGACGCCGCAGTGCGAGACGAGTTTTCAGGAGCTAAAGAAAAGATTGACAACAGCCCCAGTGCTAGTTATGCCAGATATGCAGAAGAACTTTGAGGTGTACTGCGATGCCTCTGGAAACGGGTTGGGATGTGTTCTCATGCAAGAGGGGCATGTCGTGGCTTATGCGTCCCGGCAGCTCCGGAAACACGAGAAGAACTATCCTACACATGACCTAGAACTAGCCGCAGTGGTACACGTGTTGAAAATTTGGCGGCACTACTTGATGGGGAAGAGGACAGAGATATATACGGATCATAAGAGTTTAAAGTACATTTTCACACAGCCAGATCTCAACCTCAGACAAAGGAGATGGTTAGATCTAATCAATGACTTTGATGTGGGCATCAACTATCATCCTGGGAAAGCAAACGTCATGACAGATGCTTTAAGCCATAAAGTGCAGGTCAATAGGTTGAGCTTGAAGGACATGCCTGCAGAATTGAAGGACGATGTTATAAGACTCAATCTATGCTTGGTGAATAGTGGTGAAGCCATCGCCATGGAAGTGGACTCCACACTAGAGCAAGACATACGCGATGGTCAAAAGAATGACGAGAAGATACAAGAAATCAGACAACTCATCAAGGGAAATAAAGCCCCTGGTTTCAGAGAGGATGAACAAGGTGCGGTGTGGCACGGGAAAAGAATCTGTGTGCCTGAAGTAAAGGAGATCCGTGAATTGATTTTGAAGGAGGCTCACGATTCCGACTATTCCATTCATCCTAGGAGTACGAAGATGTACCAGGACCTCAAGAGCAGGTATTGGTGGTATGGCATGAAGCGAGATGTCGTGGAACATGTTGCCCTATGTGACACATGTCAGTTGGTGAAAGCGGATCATCAACGAATCGCGGGATTATTGCAACCACTCAAAGTACCTGAATGGAAATGGGAAGAAATCGGTATGGATTTCATAGCGGGATTGCCTAGGACCCAATCAGGATACGATTCGATATGGGTCATCATCGACAGGCTAACCAAGGTAGCTCATTTCATCCCCGTAAAAGAAAGCTACAGCGGATCCAAATTGGCAGAGTTGTACATGTCAAGGATCGTGTGTTACCATGGAGTACCGAAAAAGATAGTGTCGGATCGAGGGACACAGTTCACCTCAAGGTTCTGGCAGAAGCTGCACGAAACCATGGGAACCCATCTGAACTTTAGTTCTGCCTATGTTCCCCAAACTGACGGGCAGACGGAAAGAACCAATCAGATCCTTGAGGATATGCTGAGAGTGTGTGCACTCAAAAACAATCGGAGTTGGGATAAGAATTTACCGTATGCGGAGTTCTCCTATAACAACAGTTATCAGGCTAGTATGAAGATGTCACCATTTGAGGCTTTGTATGGGAGGAAGTGCAGAACTCCCCTATTTTGGAACCAAACGGGGGAAAGTAAAGTATTTGGACCCGAGGTACTACAAGAAGCCGAGGCGAAAGTGAGGGAAATCCGCAACAACTTGAGGATAGCACAAACACGACAAAAGAGCTATGCCGATGTATGGAGAAGAGAGCTCGTTTTCAACGTGGGGGACTATGTCTACCTCAAGGTGTCCCCTATCCAAGGACTTCGTCGGTTCAAGGTGAAAGGGAAGTTATCACCTCGATACATCAGACCCTTTCAAGTTCTGGAGAGGAAAGGAGAAGTGGTGTATCAACTAGAATTACCGGCTTGCCTATCGGATGTGCATGACGTATTCCATGTGTCACAGCTCAAGAAATGTCTGAGAAAACCTGAAGAGATGTTACCCATGAATGAGGTTGATGTAGCTGAGGATCTATCTTATGCCGAGCAACCATCCAAGATTTTGGAGACAATGGAACGCCTCACAAGAAATAAAAGAATCCGGATGTGCAAGGTGCAGTGGAAGCATCACTCGGAAGAGGAAGCCACATGGGAGCGAGAAGACGAGCTTAAGGCACAGTTTCCGGAATTGTTTTCTTAGAACCACCAATCTCGAGGACGAGATTTCTTTTAAGGGGGGTAGAGCTGTAACACCCCAAAACCTGTTAAGAGGGGAATTTAAAAAATTTTGGACGTATTGCATGTGGTGCAGAAATTCAAATTCAAATTGGAATTCAAATTAAACTCAAAACAGAAAAGAAAAAGAAAAAGAAAAAAACAAACCGTCTCGGCCAGTGGGCCGAAACCCACCAGCCGGCCCACCTCACCCCCGCGCCAGCCCGCAGCCGCGCGCCCCGTTTTCTTCTCACTGACGTGTGGGGCCCGCCATCTTCTTCCTCCTCTCGCACGCGCGCTCGGCCGACCGGGACTCCTCTCTCCTCCGAATCGAAACCACACCGGATACTCGCGTATCCCAGCCGAATTTCGGTTCTGGACGACGCAAACTCGATCACAACCGAATGCCGCCCTTCCCCGGCTATATAAACACCGGCATCGTCCCGATTTTCACCCACGATCGGCTGTTTTTCCTCCCGGTGAGAACCGAAGCTCCGATCACCATTTTCTCTCGATCTTTGCTCGGGTTCTCTGATCTAACGCGCCGATCGTGTTCCACCACCTACGGGGAATCACGCAGGTGCAGAAAACTCTGTGGTTTGCGCTTCAGACACAGCGCCGACGAGCATCGCCGTGAATTCACCTCGGACCTCGTCGCTGATCGCCTTCCAGGACCTCCGAGCTCAAGAAAAACCCCGAGGTGAGATCCCCGACCTCCCCTCTACCGATCTATGCCATGAAATCCCAGTTTTAGGAAGAATTGACGAAGATCCGAAGTTTTCCGGCGAGATCGCCGCCTTCCGCCGCCGCGCGCCGCCGGGCAGCGCCGCACGCGCACGGTCAGGGCGACGTGGCCGCTTGTGCGTCGTCTATTTTAAATTGCACGGTAGAATTTAAATCCCCACGTACCGGTTCGACGTTATAATCTCAGCCGTCTATTTTAAATTGGACAGTCCACGTCAGCCCTGCATTATAAAGGCCGGGATCCTTACGCGCTACCCCCTGGGGATCTCAAAAAATACGAGCTAGCCCCGGAAACTTCTGATCTAGCCCCTAGAACTTCAGAAATTCATGTAAATTCAATTAAAAATCAGTTTTAGCCCCTGGACTTAATAAAAATTAGGAAAACCCCTCTGTTATGTGTAGTTAGACCCCTGGAAATTTATGAAATAACATAATAGACCCTGTAGTGGGGTGAGTTTACCTTTTTAACCCTATATGATATTAAATATAGGAATTTGAATATGTGATTAGTATTTAAAATTTAAAAGATGGGACAAACACATTGTAAATTCAGATTTAAACTCTCATAGCACTTGGAAAACTTTGGAGTGAGTTAAAAATAGATTTTAAGCTGAAATGAATCTGTCTAATTGATTATTCACATTTATTAGTTATAGGGACACATTTTTAGGTTAGAGAATAATTCTGAAAATTGGTAAAATAAATGTAAATTAGTTCACATCAGAGGAGAAGTTCAAAATATATTATTTAATATTTTAGATCAGAACCTATTCTGTTTAGATGATGTGTCTTACTATTTTCATAATAAAGTTCACAATTATGTATAGAAAATAAATCTTAAAATATAGGAAAATAGGTATGCATAACTAGGAAATGATAAATGAAGTTTCCAAATCCAAAGATTTCAGTTTATGATTTGGTAGAAGATCTGAAAACCTATTTGGAGTAGGAAAATACCTTCCATGCATACTTGGTAGCTAAGATGTGTATCAATTGAATATAAGGAATTTGTTCAAATTGGAAATTCATATATAGTGTGCAAACATAAATCTGAATACAAAAGTTAGAAAACATATGAACATGTTTAAAAGTGCATGTAAGCCAAAAATCAACACACATAGAGTAACCCCAACACATAGAAATGTGAATGACTTTCATAGATGTGAATGTGTGGTTTGTACGAAGTGAAAGTGTGAACTATGTCTTATGGATTGTTGTTTTCTTTTTGCTATGTGTGTTGACATAAATAGAACCTGCCCCAGAGCAAGTTCTTCCCTTCCAAGAACAAGACTTTCCATTCCCAGAGCAGCAGGAAGAAGGCAAGTGTCCTTGACCACTTTGATCCTATGCTAGGATATGTAGATAGAATTATTTGCATTGTCAATTGAAATATGAAACCCATGCTAGGAAGTTTTCCTAGAATTGCATTATCTTGTTTTCCTTGTAGCTTGGGATTGGGATTTATTTTATCATATCATTCATTTACATGCTTATGCTTAGCCATGCTTAGAATGGGATAATTGGGATATGAGATCATCATTTTATTTCTTTCTAGCCCACTTTAAAAGGTAGATTTTTTTACATGCTATCGCACTCATCGTACTCCTTAAATATACTCTATATCAACTATCACATATTTTTAATATTTCTTTTCAACCATTTCTTTCCTTTTCTCTCTCTTATTTTTCTTTTATTTTCTTCATTTTCTCTATTCCTTTCCTTTTATTTTATTTCCTTTTCTCTCTCTTATTTTCCTATTATTTTCTTTTCTTTTCTATATTCCTTTCCTTTTATTTTTGTTTCTTTTTCTCTCTCTTATTTTCCTAAAAAAGAGTTCATTTCCTTATCTTTATTTCCTTCTATTCCTCTTTTCCTTTTCTTTATTTCCATCCCCAACCTTCTGGTCTCTTCTTCTACGTTCTTTCTTCTACCAGTGTCTGCTCCATTCCCAACATCGAGCAGATTCTTCCATCGCCACCCCAACCCCGGCGCCACCCCCACTCCTATGCGACTCGGCCACCCCCATCCTCCCCTCCACCGCCTGCCGTCGCCCCATTCGCCGACCGCTGTCGCCACCTTTTGTCTCCTTTCCCTTGCGCCAGCGCCTACTCCAGCCGCGTCTCCGACGGCCACGCCGGCGCACGGGCTTCGCCACCCTCTCCGGCCGCTGCCTCGCTGGCTGTTCTGGCGCTGCCATCGGCCGCCGCCTCGCCGGCTAGTTCTGGCGCTGCCCTCGGCCGCCGCTACGCCGTCCAGTTCCGGCACGCCCACCGTCATCGTCCCCGCCTCCTCTCTCCTTCCCCTCACGCGCGTAGGCAACGGTCACCGCGCTTGGCCTACCATCCCGCACTGTGAGCGTACGCCCGACCGGGCGTCGCGGTGTAGCATACGCCCGGATGGTGTAGCTCACCCCATACTCTAGTGCGGAAGTAAAAATCGATGTGTACTCCATATATCGAGTGGAGTTCGGTTTACAACACATGGGTGCGGACAGTCTTAGACTATGAGCACTGTTCCATAGTTTACATTTATTTTTAAAGAAATGATATTCCTGCCTATTTATAGTACTCTATAAAAAATTCTTTATTGGTACTCGTGGTACTGAAGTACGTCTACCTGTCAACTAGCATGAGTGTTTTATAATATGCACACTGTCTGTTTATACTCTTTCAAAATATCATTTGGAGTACGTCACTGTGGCTAGCGAAATCCGTAATATACTCTAAGTTTAAAGTGGAGTAAAGTTTACAGTACACGGTCTTAAACTGGTTGCAATGCCTTGCAGTACCCTGCGTTAGAAGACGATGTTCCTCTGACTCTTATAGATAATCTAATTTGCATGTAATGGGAAAATAATAAATGAACTGTGAACTGTTAGGAAGTAGATTACTTAGAGATAATTCTGAGTTTATCACATGTAACAACAACGGTTACGATCTCTTGTAAATGTTCTCTATAAATTAACACGGAAGTTGCGTAGAGATCAGCTTCCTGCAATATGTTTTCATGGTAACCAGAGTCGTACTTCTCTATTGAGAAAATGACGAGTTCTTGTAGTACCCATCCAGGTTCAACATTCTCAACCATCATGTTGAGAAAATGACAAGGGAAAATTATCTTCTTTGGAAGACGCAAGTTCTCCCTGCTATGAGAGGAGCACATCCATATGACTTCATCGACGGGACGAGAAAGAAGCCTGATCTTGATCGAGAAGGCTGCCCAATCTAGAATATGTTGCGAGGGTGATCCAGGATCAAAAATTGTTGAGTCAAAGGAAGTGTTATCACAAGTTATGATATATTCTTAATCCACTAAGGCCTGTAATGCAATTCAAGAGAGTTTTTGACGGGGTGACATACACGCGGTAACCGAGGGACGACTGATCATCCTGTCGCACGAAGCCACATGGCTCCACGGGCCCCAATCAAGCTATGCGAAAGGCGCCAACTCGGGATCCGGGGCTCGGAATGGCGTCACTGTGAGTCCCAGTCTCGAGATCAGGACTCAGACGATCGACCCTTGACCGCCAGGGTCGGGGAGCAACGGCTGACCTCTAAGGTCAGGAAAGGTCAGGAAGCAATGCCTGACCCCTAAGGTCAGGAAGTGATCTTCGACCTTCGACCCCGGCCATCGAGGCTGGGGGAAGGAACGACATGAGCTAGGGCCCGGGCTGGAGGCAGGTGGAAGACTTTAATACTAATGTGAAGGAAGCGCAGAGAGACTTCAAGACAACGTGGGAGGCCACGTGCGACAAGAAAATCACGCCGCAGGCCATCATCACCACCCGTCCCGTCCCGTTCGGCGTGGGTGTACAGGCACCAAAAGTAAACATAGACCGTAGACGAGACGGGAGCAGGATCATGTGACTTATTAGGTCGCCTTAGGCGCTGACACAACATGTAAATCCCCGCCCCGTTTATGAGGAGTCGGCGGGTAGGTGTAAGCATCCGGGCTATAAAAGGGGAGGCCCAGATCCTCCCTACAAACGACTTCACGCCCGTGCACACGACACACGACACTTAGGCATTCTCGCACCCTTGCGCATGAGGAAACCTCACTTGTAACCCCGGTTCCACGAGCCAAAGAGCTAATACAAGGCCGACGAACACTCGAAATGGACGTAGGAAATTCGGTCCGAACCAGTATAAATCTTGGTATTTGTTAGCTAGCCATCCAAACATTAACCGTGTAGCATTCAATTACTAGCCGGTGGAAAAAACACCAACAGTTTTGCATCAGTCGAGGGCTCGAATAATGCATCTACGTGCAAAATTATCGAGTACCAGGAAGGGTGACATGATGGTTGCTGAATATTTTGCAAATATGAAGGAATATGTGGATGAGATGGCCACAGTCGGGAAAAAACTAGAAGACAACGATTTGATATCCTACATCTTGACAGGGTTGGATTCTGATTACAGCTCACTTATCGAAAATGTGAGCACAAGGACAGATCCTATTTCCCTGTCAGACTTATTTGCTCAAATGTTGGCAATTGAAGCTAGGATTGACAGGCAAAATTCAAGACAATATCCTATTTCTCATGGAGGTGTTCGTGAAAGAGGAAGGATGAATCGTGGAGGCCAAGGCTGGCAGTCAAGAGGAAGAGGGGCATCTGAAAACAGACCCACCTGTCAGTTGTGTGAGAAGGTTGGTTACATGGCAAATCGGTGCTGGAAAAGATTTGATCATGAGTTCAAGAATGAGAAAATATGCTAAAAATGATGCTACATCTTATGGCATTGACACACAGTGGTACAGCAACACAAGGGCTATGGAACATATAATAGGAGAATTGGATAAATTATCAATAAAGAAAAATATAATGGCCAAGAGAGGGTACACACGGCAATTGGATGAAGTATTAAGATTGATTTTGTTGCAAATTTGCACACTCCTGCACGTCAAATCTACCTTTCCAATATTGTGCATGTACCGACCACCAAAAAGAATATAGTCTCTGTTCATAGGTTAACCACTGATAACCCCATCTTTCTTGAATATCATTCTCGCTATTTTTTGGTAAAGGATCAAACTACGAGGAAAATCCTTCTTTGAGGCAGATGTGAGGGAGGTCTGTACCCCTGGCCATCCCTAGAAAATTCATCTTCATCAAAATGCGCCTTCATCACTGCCAAGCCCTCAGTTAAAAGATGACATGAGAGATTAGGTCATCCTTCCATGTCATAGTTAATAAGGTTGTGAGTGAAAATAAATTGTCTTGTTCATCAAGGTCTAGTGAAGTTAAAGTGTCTGATGCTTGTCAACAAGGGAAGACTCATCAGCTTCCCTTTCCAAGGTCTACTAGTGTGTCTAAACATCCCTTAGACCTTATCTTTTCTGATGTATGGGGCCCTACTCCTTCTGTTGGAAAAAATAATTATTATGTTAGCTTTATCGACGATTTTAGCAAATTCATGAGGGTGTATATCTCATACGACACAAACTATGAAGTTTTCCAAAAATTTTATAATTTCCATAACATGGTAGTGCGAGTTTTTAATAGGAAAGTTATCTATATTCAAACCGATTGGGGAGGAGAGTACCAAAGGTTGAATACTTTCTTTACTCAACTAGGCATCACACCTAGTGTCATGTCCACATACTCATCAGCAGAATGGAGCTGTTGAGCAAAAGCATCAGCATATTATCGAAGTAGGTCTTACTCTCTTAGCCCAAGCCTCTATGCCATTGAAATTCTGGGATGAGGCATTCAGTACAGCTGCATACCTTATAACCATAACGCCATCATGTGCTATTCATTATCAAACACCACTAGAACGGTTGTTCGGGTCAAAACCAAGTTATGATCAGATTAGAACCTTCGGTTGTGCATGTTGGCTAAACTTACGCCCCTATAACTCTCACAAGCTATTCTTCCAATCCAAACAGTGTGTTTTTATTGGCTACAACTCACTCCATAAAAGATATAAATGTCTAGATGTCCAAAGTGGAAGAGTTTATATTTCTAGGGAAGTCATATTAAATGAGACTGTTCTTCCCTTTGAGAATCTTAATCCTAATGCTGGTGCACGTCTCAAGAATGAAATTCTTCTCCTTCATCCAACATTGGTTGTCCTTGCAGGAGGTGCAGTAAAAAAATTAGTCAGCAAATTAATCTCCAGGATAGAGCAAATTGGATGGAATTATCTGTTTTAGATGAGGAAGTGGTTATTGTGTGCAGGAGAATTTGACAGATGAAGGCACAAACGATCCTGAAACGGATCCCGGAGATGATGCGTGCGCAGGCAGACAGGAGAGGAATCTGCAACATCGGAGTTAGCGAGTGGATCAGCCTCGTATCGCGAGTTGTCTGACCGTGCGTGCGACAGGGGAGAAGTTTCCAAGTCTTCTATGCCATGGGCACATGCCTCACCAATCACGACGCCGATGTTGTCTTCCTCTTCTGCCGCCGGATCTTCTGCACCGCCATCAGAAGAAGGATTATCTCTACAAAATAGATCCGCAGTTTTGCCTATTGTCGAGCTGCAAAGTCGCCCAAGAACCAAGTTGCAGAATAATATATCTAAAACCCAAGTCTTTCGGAAATGATTTTGTGTTCTTGCTCGCTACTACAGGTGAACCAGAAGACTCCCATGAAGCTTCAGGTGATGAATACTGGACGAAAGCAATGGATTCGGAATTTCACGCATTGGAAAAGAACAAGACATGGCATCTTGTTCCAAGAACAAATGCAGTAAATGTAGTTGATTCAAAATGGATGTACAAGATTAAGAAAAGAGCAGGTGGATCTATTGATAGGTATAAAGTTAGACTTGTTGCAAAGGGTTTTAAACAATAATATGGGATTGATTATGAGGACATGTTTAGTCCGATTGTCAAGGAAGCTATAATAAGAACAGTTTTGTCTATAGCTAGATCTAAAAAACGGTGTTTAAGATAATTAGATGTGCGGAACGCTTTCCTTCATGGAGTGTTACAATAGGAGGTTTATATGAATCAATCACCTAGTTATCAAAGTTCAAAATATACTGATTATGTCTGCAAATTAGACAAGGCCATCTATGGTTTAAAACAAACACCGAGAGCATGATACTCTAAGTTGAGCTCAACGCTTATTCAGCTTCGTTTCTTTATATCAAAAGGGGATACATCACTGTTTATATACAATCAAAATAATTTAACAATTTATTTCTTCATTTATATTGATTACATAATTGTGACAAGCTCCTCTGATCAAGCAGTTGATGTGTTACTAACAAAGTTGAGGAAAAATTTTGCCCTCAAGGACCTAGGTGCTCTAGACTACTTCTTAGGCATTGAGGTTGAGCAAGTAAAGGGAGGAATAATGTTGAAACAGGAAAAGTATGCGGCTGAACTGATCAGCAATGCAGATATGAAAATGTGTAAGCTTGTAAATACATCTCTTTCTAGTATAGAAAAATATTCGGCATATGTAGGAAAACCTCTAAAGCCTTGGAAGCAACAAAGTATAAAAGTACTGTAGGGGCTCTATTACTCTGACACCGCCTGACCTGACATATTCTGTAAACAAAGTACGTCAGTTTATACACTCTCCCACTACTGTCCATATGATAGCAGTGAAGAGAATATTAAGGTACATACAAGGAACTAGTAGATATGGGATAAAATTCATGGAAGAAAATTCTTTACAAGTCAATGCATTCTCTGATACGGATTGCACAGGATGTCCAGATGATAGGAGGTCTACAGGAGGCTTTGCAAATTTTTGGAGACCTAATTTAATTTCATGCAGTGCAAGGAAACATGTGACTGTGTTTCGATCTAGTACTAAAGCAGAATATAAATCCTTAGCTAATGCAACAGTTGAGGTCATTTGGGTTCAGACTATACTCAAGGAATTAGGTTTACCACATATGGAACCACCTTGCCTATGGTGTGATAATTTGGGAGTAACATATATGACTGCAAATTCAGTTTTTCATGCTTGAACAAAACACATAAGATTGACTATCATTTTGTCAGAGAAAGAGTTGTTGATAAATTGTTACAAATTAGATTCATATCCTCCAAGGATCAGGTCGCATATGGACTCAAGAAGGTACTAGCAACACAAAAATTTGATGAGTTCAGGCGCAATCTCAATATGAGAAAATGATATTAAAGGGAGGTGTTAAAAGATGATGTTCCTCTGACTCTTATAGATAAGAAGGATCAATCTACGTTATATGATAAAGATGAAGAGAAGAGATAATGTAGTTTGCATGTAATAGAAAATAATAAACAAGTCATGAACTGAACTTAGAGACATAAGTTTTGAGTTTATCACATGTAGCAACAACAGTTACATCCCTTGTAAATGTTCTCAATAAATTAACACGAAGGTTGCATAGAGATTAGCTTCCTGCAAATAAGTTTTCACTGTTTGACTTAATCCCTGCTGTGTTCGGGTCTTGTTTCAGTCATTTTACGTAAGAGTCGAACGTGCCACCATGCAGGAGGCTGGTACGAGTCAATAACGTGCTGGTACGGCACGTAAGTTTGTTTGCGTGGTATTCGGATCGTGGGTAGCACAATCGGGAGTTGGTTTTTTCTGTTAGCATACGATGTAAGCCTGGTTGAATAAGTTGAATGGAAAAGCATGGCGGCTGTTGTCTCTGGGAAAAACAACTACCTCTCTTGATCTATCTCCTCTCCACCTGATCAACTTTTGCTGAGAAAAACACCCGTTCCTCCAATACGTTAATCAACATCTGGCATCAGAGCCTGTTGATTCGAAGCTTGAGCTCTTTTCTCTGAGGCCATCGTCATGACGTCTTTCGACCAAGAAGTCTGCGCCGGCGCGGCGTTTCAGCTGCCACAGCTGATGGCGATGAACTATTTGACGTGGGCGATCAGGGTGCAGGCGGTGATGAAAGCGGAGGAGACCTGGGAGGCGATAGAGACGACACCGGGCTTCGGGGGAGTTGATCCGAGGAAGGACAAGAGGGCTTGGGCGCGTCTTCTGCAAGCCCTTCCCGAAGGACTTATTCTGCAGGTAGCGAAGTATAAGTCGGCAAAGGAGGTGTGGGAGAGTCTCAAGGCTCAGTTCGTCGGAGCAGATCGTGTCAAGGAGGCGAGACTGCAGAAGTTGAAGGGTGAGTTCAATGCCTTGCGCATGGAGGGAGAATCCCTGGATCAACTCGCTGGGAGAATTTCAGCCATGTCGATCCGGTGCTCCAACCTGGGTGGCTCGTCGGAGAACGCGGCGCAGGTGAAGAAGCTTCTTGACTCTGTGCCGGAACGCTTCATTCACTGCATTGTGGGCATGGAACAATTCTGTGATCTGAAAACGATCATGTTCGAGGAAGCTCTTGGGCGCTTGAAAGCGTATGATGAGTGCATTGGTTGCACGTCTGCGGGAGGCAACGGAGACGGCCAACTGCTCCTCACTCGCGCCGAGTGGGAAGCACGACACAAGAAGGGGATTGGTGAAAACTCCGGGAAGGGAAAGTGGTCAGCTGGAGGCGGGCGCGGCCGGGGTGGCCTTGGACGTGGCAGAGGCGGAGGTAATGGAGGACACGGCAAGGCGTCGTTCAAGGCTGGAGGTGCCAACACGCGCAGTAAGTTGCGTGACAAAAGCCATATCAAGTGCTTCAACTGTGAGAACTATGAGCATTACGCAAGTGAGTGTAAAGCACCTAAAAAGAAGGTGAATTTAGCCAAAGAAGATGTAGAACCTGTCCTGTTACTTGCAGAAACGGAGGAGCCTTTGCAAGCCGAGTCTCCTGATCACGGCATAAGTGCAAGCTCAAATGAAGAAAAGGTACACCCGGAACTGCATTTGTCAGCAGGAGGTGAAATCATAGAAGATACGTGGTGTCTAGATAATGGGGCTAGTAATCATATGACGGGTGACAGATCAAAATTTCAGGAGCTTGATGAGGGAGTAACAAACCTGATTAGGTTTGGGGACAGCTCAACTGTGGAGATCATGGGAAAAGGTTCAGTTCTGTTCTCATGCAAAAATGGAGATCAATGGCTGCTGCAAGAAGTTTATTTCATTCCAAAGCTACGTAACAATCTGGTCAGTCTTGGTCAGCTCACGGAAGTAGGTCACAAAGTGCTGATGAATGACGATGAACTGGAGGTGTATGACAAGAATTCCCAGCGGCTGATCATGAAGGTAAAACGTGCACCCAATCGTCTTTATCAGATCAAGTTGCAGCAGGGTGAACCAACCTGTCTACTGTCAAGTTTGGTGGATCCGGCGTGGCTGTGGCATGCACGTCTGGGTCACGTTAATTTCCAAGCCTTGAGGATGCTTGCAGAAAAGAAGATGGCGGCGGGAGTGCCACTTATCAAGCATCCAGATTAACTTTGCCACGAGTGTTTAGTGGCAAAACAAGCAAGACATCCATTTCCGGTCATGACACATTACAGAGCAGAAGCAGCGCTGGACTTACTGCATATGGACTTGTGTGGTCCAATCACCCCATCGACGATCGCCGGAAACAAGTATTTCATGCTTGTAGTCGGTGACTACTCGCGTTGGATGTGGGTTTACTTCCTCAAGACAAAAGACCAGGCGTGTTCAGTCTTTGAAAGGTTCAAAGCTCAAGTCGAGAGCACCACTGATCGGCGGATCAAGACACTCAGGACTGACCGTGGGGGCGAGTTCCTGTCGGCAAGATTCACCCAAGTCTGTGAGCTTGCAGGGATCAAGAGGCATCTAACCGCGCCATATACACCACAACAGAACGGCGTGGTGGAACGAAGAAATCGCACAGTCATGGCAATGGCAAGGTCCCTGCTCAAAAGCATGAGTGTGCTGACGAGATTTTGGGGGGAGGCAGTCCGACATGCGATGTACTTGTTGAATCGATTACCGACGAAGTCTTTGGGAGACCGCACCTCATTTGAAGCCTGGAATGGGAGGAAGCCCCACATTGCCCCTGTGCGCGTGTTCGGGTGCATGGCGAATGTCAAGGTCGTGACACCACACTTGAAAAAGCTTGATGACCAAAGTCAGAAAATGGTGTACTTCGGGGTTGAAGAAGGTTGCAAGGCTCATCGTTTGTTCGGCCCACGTCGCGGCAAACTGGTGGTAAGTCACGATGTAATTTTTGAGGAGAATCTTGAGTCTGGTATGCAAGGGAAGATGAACTTGCTGATTTTGTGGTTGAAGAGGAGTTCAGTGGTGGGCATGTAGATGTTGTACCAGCAGAGGGCCAAATACCAGAAAATGTACAAGTTGACCCACCACCCTCACCTGAATGTTCAGCAGCTTCTCCATCAACACCACCAGTGGCAGATCTTCACAGCCCTCGGGTTTCTTCAGCCAGTTCCATGCCGACATCGAGAGTAGCAAGTGTAGCAGCAGACACACCAGTGCCAAGCAGAGGAACACATACTGGAGCTTCTGTGAATATTCAGTCATCCAACACTGAAGGAACTTTCAGTGGACCTGTAAGGTACAAGCCACTTTCAGATGTTTTTGAGAGAGCACCAGTGGTAGAACTGACTTATGGGGAGTCCGAAGATGAAGTTTTGCTGGCTGAAACTGAAGAACCTGCTAGTTACAGTGAGGCAGCAGGTTATTCACAGTGGGAGGAAGCTATGAAGAAGGAAATTGAGTCTATTGAGAAGAACTCAACCTAGACCTTAACTGAACTACCCCTTGGCCAAAAACCCATAGGTGTAAAATGGGTCTACAAGGTGAAGAGAGATTCAACAGGAGAAGTGAGCAAACATAAAGCCAGGCTTGTAGCAAAAGGGTATGTTCAGAGGCAAGGAGTGAATTATGAAGAGGTATACGCGACTGTTGCAAGACTTGATACTGTCAGAGTACTTCTAGCTCTTGCTGCATATCAAGGATGGGAGGTCCACCACCTCGATGTAAAGTCTGCATTTCTTCATGGGGAGCTAGATGAAGAAGTGTATATCAGTCAACCCGAAGGGTTCACAGAAAAGAACAAAGAGCATATGGTGTTGAAATTGAAAAAGGTCTTGTATGGCTTGAAGCAAGCACCGAGAGCCTGGAACCAAAAACTGGACAGAAGTCTGAAGAATCTTGGTTTCAGCAGATGTGTGCAAGAACAAGCTGTGTACAAGAGAGGGGAAGGTCAGTCAGTCATCCTCATTGGTGTTTATGTTGATGACCTCATTGTGACAGGGGCAAAAACTTGAGATGATAGAAGAGTTCAAGAACCAAATGATGTCACAATTTGAGATGACAAACATCGGCAAACTCAGTCTTTATCTAGGCATAGAGGTGGACCAGCAGAGTAATGGAACCTCTATTAAGCAGAGCTTGTACACAAGAAAGGTGTTAGAACAGTTTGGTATGACTGAGTCCAAACCGGTAAAGACACCAATGGAACACAAAATGAAGTTGCACAAAGATCCTGAAGGTGAAGCTGTCGATCCCACTGAATATCGACAGGCGATAGGATGTTTGAGTTATCTACTTCACACTCGCCCGGATATTTCTTTTGCTGTTGGAGTGGCCAGCAGATATATGGAGAGGCCGACTGTGATGCATCAGAAAGTAGTCAAGCACATTATGAGGTACTTAAAGGGGACTCTGGACTATGGACTTTGGTACTCCAGGGGAAAGGAAGAACAAGAGATCACTGGGTACTCCGATAGTGACTTAGCCAGTGATATGTGTGACAGTCGGAGCACTGGAGGTATGGTGTTCTATATTAACAACAATTTAGTCTCGTAGAATTCACAGAAACAAAAAATGGTGGCATTGTCGTCATGTGAAGCAGAGTTCATGGCAGCCACAATGGCGGCCTGTCAAGCAATTTGGCTGAGGAGCTTCTTAGAAGAACTGATAGGACATGAACTCAAGGAAGTGAAGCTTTATGTTGATAATAGGTCAGCCATTGCCTTGATGAAAAATGCAGTATTTCATAGGCGGAGCAAACACATCCGCACCAAGTATCACTTTATCGGAGAATGTGTGCAGGAAGGGCAAATCTCAGTTGATTTTATCCGATCAGAAGAACAAAGAGCAGATATTTTGACCAAAGCATTGTCGGTGGGAAAAATGGCTATCATGAGACATTTACTAGGTGTTCAAGATTTTGGACCACATCAGGATTAGGGGCGAGTTTGTTGGACTTAATCCCTGCTGTGCTCGGGTCTTGTTTCAGTCATTTTACGTAAGAGTCAAACGTGCCGCCATGTAGGAGGCTGGTAGGAGTCAATAATGTGCTGGTACGGCACGTAAGTTTGTTTGTGTGGTATTCGGATCGTGGGCAGCACGATCGGGAGTTGGTTTTTTCTGTTAGCATACGATGTAAGCCTGGTTGAATAAGTTGAATAGAAAAGCACGGCGGCTGTTGTCTCCGGGAAAAACAACTACCTCTCTCCATCTATCTCCTCTCCACCTGATCAACTTTTGCTGAGAAAAACACCCATTCCTCCAATACGGTAATCAACATTCACCGTGAGCCTTATGCAAATTTGGTTTATCACTCGGCGATAGCACCTACAGTGGGGAACACTACAGCGTGTGCTATCTAACATATGCTAGATTGTTCTGCTACACCACGTAGATGGGTCATTGTTTCAAGCACGAGTGAGAAAAACTCACCAACGTCACCCGGACGATGCAGTGGTAAGGCCGAGCACAACGGCGACGTCAACATGTTTCTCATGGAGCACGAGGGGCCTTAACCTAACAATGCTTTGGGTATAGTGACATAGATCTCCGACACCCAAATGGTGGCGGCAGAGGTGGGGCACTACAGGAGTATTTTCATGGGCCCTTATTTTCTTGAGCCGGGGCCTAGCTCATTACAATAAGCCATATTTTCGTCGGCCAGCAACCGAGCTTACGAAAATAGTACTTATTTTCGTGGGCCCCTGGTGTGACTTACGATAATAAGGGTATTTTCGTGGGTATGTTACTTGGCTCACGAAATTACATTTACTTTCATGGATTTCACAAACGGCTCACAAAAATATTAGAAATAAAGGTGCCCCGAGCCCGATCCGGTCTGTTCTTCCTCTTCCCCGCTTCTAGCTGCGCTGCTTTTCACCCACTTCACCGCCACACACCGCGCCGCCGCTCAAAGCGAAGCACAGCCCACCCCCCTCCCCGCCTCCCCCGCCAGCTGTGCCACCGGTTCTAGGTCCTGACCGGCCCCCGCCATGGCGCTTCGGCCTGTGCCAACCACATCCACTACAGGAATATAAACAATTAACGATGGCTGGAAACCGTCGTTAATAAAGAGTAAACCGTCGTGAATAAGTTATTTACAACGGGGAAGACTTATTCATGACAGTTTTTTACCGTCACCAATAATAGTCTTAAATAAGGTTGTTAACGACGGCTCCCGTCATAAATAAGATTATTCGCGATGGCTAAATAGTCCCGTCGTGAATAAGCTCCCCGGCTGCCACGTGGCGCGGGGGACTTATTCATGACGGGGCCGTCATTAATACTCCACTTTATTCACGACGGCCCCGTCGTAAATAAACTTGGTACTATTAATGACGGGGCAGGCCGTCGTAAATAGTTATGGCTTATTTACGACGACCGTGACTAGGAAACCATCGTAAATGAGGTTGGTAATTTTTTTGAAAAAAATAAGAAAATTCTAAACTGGCTTCGAGGCCAGCCCTGGCTCAACGACCAGCTCACATAGGAAGTCACAACATTATAAACATAATAGTAATTAATGAACACTAGAGGTCAGCCCTGGCTCGATGACCAGCTCACACAGGAAGTCACAACATTATAAACATAATAGTAATTAATGAACACTAGAGACACACACCACCGTACGCACTACCACATCCACTACCTCCAGACCCGGGAAGTCGTCCTCGAGGCTTTGTCCTCCCGGTTGCTGCGGCGATGACATGTGAGGCTCGTCACGGAGCACTGTTATGTATAAGTATAGTTAGACGAGTTATGAGTTTAAAAATACAAGTTTGCCTAAGTTAGCTTATT
This sequence comes from Neostapfia colusana, assembly GCA_030760725.1. NCBI lineage: Eukaryota > Viridiplantae > Streptophyta > Magnoliopsida > Poales > Poaceae > Neostapfia > Neostapfia colusana. The sequence continues at coordinate 40,317,449 of JASWHV010000013.1, read as the reverse complement.
ATAACCTATAATTGATCAACATAAACTAGGTTTGTCTATGTTTGACTAAGTTTGGTGATATTCTAAGAAATTTGGTTAACTTTATCAAATATGGCTATGTTGTTTAAGTTTGAGTAAATTTGTACCTCTGCTCCGGTAAAAGGGGCATGTGGCTCCTGTGGGGGCTACCACTGTGGGAAGATGGTTGGCTGCCCTGCCGCCATAGCCTGTGAACACAAAATATTATTACGAAACCATCATTGATATGTTAGAAATATTAAGTGAAACGACTAGTACATACCTGCATTGCTGCTTGCATCTATAGCATGAACGAGGCTTGATACTCGTCCCGAGCCCTCTTATCCGCAGCTTGACGCTCCCTTTCTAGCTGGAGCTCCTCCTATGTCCTGCGGAGCTCCTCCCAGACACTCTAGGGCTCTAGAGAGCTAGCCTGCCTCGGTCCGGTCTGTCGCGATGAAGAGCAACTCGAGGAAGGCCGTGCCTCCCTCGAGTCGACAACTCCATCGAAGATGGCGAACCTACAAAAGAAGAAAGATTATTAAATTTTCGTATCTCAAATCATTGATATTAAAAAAATTATAGAACTCACCATCCGTGAGGTTTCCCGTCTCCGGTTGCATACACGGTTTCTGGGATGATTAGCGCGCTCTGCCAATCGAAGCCTTCATCGTGATGTCACTCCGTCTCCTGCCCATACCTTGTCTACAAATACGAAAAGATAATATCATAAAAACTATTTAAGAAAACTCAATACAAACACAAAACAACTCACCAGCGCTTCTGACGCCGCCTTAGAACATAGTTAATCACGCTGTGATGGGTCACTTCCCCTGTGACCCCTCTTCCAAACCTGAATCGGAGTCGGCTCCTGACTGATCAATATATATATATATATATATATATATATATATATATATATATATATATATATGTTAGTACAATGAATGATTTAAACATATTTAAAAACAATAGTAAGCACACTTACCATGCGTTTAGCCAGACGTAAGTAGTCGTCCACACCAAACATGTGCTTCCCATCCATCCCTCTACTCTGTCGGCGGGTTCTAGAGACTTCCTGGAACCCCTGACTCGCCCACAGAGCATACAGGGCACGGTAGTCCTCGGGGCGGCCATCTAACCAGACTACACCGACCTGCATACATTTATTATTAGGTTATAGAACCTTTAACCTATTGTGTTTCTTCCATATTTTAAAATAAATTTTACAATTTACCTCTGTGTACCGCTCTGCCGTCAAGTACCTGGGAGCCACGTTCTTGAATGCCCCCATCTCATCATCTTCCGGATGCAGCTTCATGTACGCTCTCGTCGTTTGAATTCTTGCGTTCGATAGCGACTGCATAACGAGCTTCTGGGTGTTCTTATGGAACACGGCTCCGACTTAGTCCACCTCACCCTCGTCCTCCAAACCGTGCCTAGAAAAACATATTTATATACATCATTGGTATTAACCATATATAGACTTGTATTACAGAAATATATATTTCATGCTTACATGAGTCGGACCTCACAGTCTCCTAGTGGTTGCCGTGAGCAACGCGCTGGGCGGTGACGTAATTGTCCCACAACATGGCGGGGACACCGTTCACTACACCGGGATAGTGCAAATGGATAAGCCGCCCGAGGACACTATTCACCTGCTTGTGTCGTCCTTGACCCGTGAATGAGTCGTCGTACCAAGACCTGATAGAGAATGATAAATCAATACATCTATAACACTAAAATAATCTAAATTGAAGAGTTAGAGATATACTTACATATCGCCAACCGGACGAATAACGATCTGGTCATCTGGGTTTGTAGGAGCCGGGGGAGGAGCCACATAGTGACTCCTCCTAGTTCGACGCCTCTGAGGTGACTCGACGTTAGGTTACCCAGAGGAGTGGTCGTCGGAAGAGTCCGAAAGCGGGTCCACAGGCGGGTCCACAGGCTGGCTACCAGACTTTGAAGTGTGGTCAGCATGTGCTGGCTGCAGAGGACCTCTCGTCTCTGATTCCTTGGACCTAGAGTCCTCCTGATAATTTAAAAGAATAGTAATGTAGATGAATGAAGTAATTGTTGATATTATAAGATTCACGAAATGATGTTTACCTCGTCTGACCGCTGTAAGGCGACTGCTACGCCTCTCAGCTCCGGTAGATGACTCATCAAAGCAACCCGTCTAGCAGAAAGCCCGCTAGACATACTACCCTGAAAGACGTCAGCTGCCCTGCGCAGGAAACCTCAAGCTACACTTCTCGCCTTTCCCTTTCCTCTACCACTGATCGACGACATCCTATTGAAAGAAAAAAAGTTGGTAATGAATGTAAAGTAAAATATATAAGACGAAAGAAGAGATAAAAGAAACGTTACTTGAAATCTATTTCAAAATTCATCAGTATCACGACAATGAACCCTACTCCTTAATCTAGACCACCGATCTTTAGTCGTGATTGTTTTTTGTTTTTGTTTTCGCATTTCATGAGTCTGTAAATCTTGAGCATCTCCAGCAAACTCATCGAGGCCTAGACCTGGTTCAATGACAAAACAGTCTGTCAACTCTTGTTCTTGGTAAACCTCATCAATCTCAACGTTCAATGACAACAAACTATCTCGGTACCCAGCATCATGTGGTGTATGTAACTGCTCACGAGGATTCACCTTGTGTACAACCAATCAAGAATGTAGTTTTTTGCATGAATAATGTAAATAATACACCTGCTAGACTTGATATGCAAGGACAAAGATGTCGTAGCCTCATAGCTTTTTGTTGTGTTTGACTTCTATCATACCAAATTGGTTATATCGAGTTCCATTATTGTTGTCAAACCATTCGTAGTCAAAGAAGACTATTTAAGCTCCTTATTCCCGGCAAAACTGAATTCAAGGATTTTTTAATGATTCCATAATAATTTGTTTCCTTTCCTTCAACGTCAACAGCCTTAGTAACAACACTGGTATTACAAGTTGCTGTGAGAGGACGGAGAGCTCCAAATTTAGTTGAGCGGAATCAGAAACTACTGACGTCGTTTGGACTGTATCTTCTAACTTTAATGGATCCGTAGGATAGCTGACTCAAGTCCTCATGGGCACCGACATCTTTTTTGCACTGTCCAAAATATAGACGTTAGAAGCCTATATCGTGCAATACTCGTATGTCATATGAGAATAAATACAAGAAAACTTACATGATCTCTAAACCAAGATTGAAAGTTAGGCCCTCCATTTAGCCCATAATGTCGCATCGTTTCTACTTACTTGCTCATAGGTTGATGCTTAGATTTCCAATTTTGACGATCAAACTCACTGTATATATAATGAAAAATAGCAATTACCATATATGTATGGCAAACTAGTACCAATTAATATAGATTGTGAACAAACACTTACTGAAAATATTTATCCATGCCGTCCATATTAGCGTGCATATAGAGCAAAGCAGACGTCTTTTATTCTGTTGTGGCGTTGTAGCTCATGTTACTACCAACGGTGCTGCATCTTGTTTGAAAAATGGAGAGGCCACTAAGAGGGGATGCTTCATCGACACTGTAACGCAACGTAGGAGCATTAACATTGTGTTCCTCTGCAAAGTACACATTTGAGAAGTAGCCTATCTCCTGAAATGTAAATGCTTCGACGATGCATGCTTCAACCCTTGCTCTATTGTGGACCATTGGTTTAAGACACCTGAGTGCTCTTTCAATGTGGTACATCCACCTATATTGAACAGGGCCACCCAATTTAGCTTCATATGAAATATGGATTAGGAGGTGGGAAAACTTTTCCCATCTTACATACCAAAACTGGTATATCATTTTTCCAATTTCTCCATCATCTCCTTTGTGATTTATTTAGCACAAAGTCTTTATATGATTATGTGATAATCATGACTTTTCAACTCGGTGAGCTTTCTCGTCTTCACATTCATAGCTCGTCTCAGGCTAGCAGCATAACCATCTAGGAATTTCAAAATTTTCAACCTCTGCAAGCTTTCTATTTTTTATTCAGTCTAAGACAGAAAGTAGCGCGTGGTTTGCCACCGGTTTCAGAGAGCTCAAGACTTGGGCGGTTACAAACCTCTGCCAAATCATCCTTAATATTGTCTTTTATTTTGCCCATCACATCCAAGCATGTGCTTATGATGCATTCGATCATATTACGCTCCTGGTGCATGACATCAATATTATGCATTAGAATTAAAGACTTCACATACGGTAGTTCCCATAATATACATACATGAGTCCAATTATGCTCCTCTCTGTAACCAACAAAATATTTAGGAAAATTTTCATCTGGCACTAGCTTGTCTAACATGGCACATATCTCTGACCCGTTCAAACGTTACGGTGGTCCTTTTGTGGCAATGGTGTTCTTTCTGAAGGCATTGCTCTGTTGTCTGAACACGTGATTCAGAGGTAGCCAACGTCCATGACAATCAAAGTAACATATCTTGCCACCTTGACTAAGGCAAAAACATTCCGTGTCCACATCACATATCACACATGTCAAACGACCATGAGTACTCCAGCGGGAAAACATGTCGTATGCTGGGAAATCATGAACAAACCACAAGTATGCAGCTCAAAAGATGAATTTCTGTTTTTTGTAACAATTGTACGCTTCAATTCCTATCCATAACAATTTCAACTCTTCAATCAACGAATTAAACATCATGTTGAGTCGTGAACCAGGATGATCTGGTCCAGGAACGGTGAGGCAAAGGAACATGAATTCATACTTCATACAGAGAGATGGTGGTAAGTTGTATGGAATAGCGACCACGGGCCAACATGAGTATGGTGTGACGTTTGTACTGAGCGGTCAGAAGACCTTTGTCGCTAACCCGATGCGAATATTCCTTGCATCGTTGGTGAAATCTGGATCGAAGCGGTCCAACGCCTTCCATGCCTCACCGTCAGACGGGTGCACCATGACTCCGAGGTTATCACGTACATCTTCTTTGTGCCATCTCATATGTTTGGCAGTTCTTTTCAAGATATAAGTGCTTCAACTGAGGTGTGACAGGAAAGTAACAAAGCTGCTTATGTGCGACTTCAGTCTGTACACGCTCTCCTTCGTCATTATTAACCTCGACAAACCTCAATTTGCCACATTGTAAGCACTTCTTCTCGTTGGCGTGCTCTTTCCAAAAAAGCATGCAGTTGGCTGGGCTGACATCAATCTTCTCATATTTCATACCAAGACCAGAAATCAATTTGTTGGACTGGTACATATCTTTTGGCACTTTATGCGGTTGAGGAAGAATATAGCTGATCAATTTGATGAGATCGTTATAAAAATTGTTTGAGAAGAAATACTTAGAATTTATTGCCATAAGTCTAGTCATAAAATTAAGAAGAGTCACTTTTGTGTGTTCATGCAGTGGCTCTTCAGAAGCTTTGAGAAGCTTAAAGAACATTTTAACCTCCGTTGTAGGAGCATCCTCCTTCACCTTAGAATATATGGTTTCAAACATCTCGTCCATCCTATAGACTCCCGTGCTATCATCCACCACTTCATCTTCTACAACTTTGGAATGTGTCTCGCTGTGAAAGTACCATATCTCATACTTTTGCATGAAACCGTTTCGACACAAGTGAAACGTCAATGTCACCTTGTCGCAAAATTTTGCATTGTGGCATTTGGTACATGATCACCGCACCCTACTGCTGTTAGACAATGAAAATCTCGTTGTATAAAAGCATCTATCTTGGTGAACCACTCCTCTCAGTGATGCCAATTTTTTTCCATCTGAATAAATCAAAGTCCGGTCTTCAGCTATGTCTTAGGTTATACCTTCGAAGAGGACAAATTATTATTAGTACATTTTTATGTCTTGTCACGGCCCTTACAACTAGGCAGGTAGGTCCTAAACCTACCCAAGAGTGAGCGAGGTAACGTGCTTATGACGAGACACGAAATCCGAATCCGAATGAAATTTCAGCAGCATAACTCCGCTGCTCTCCAACTGGACGCCCAAAAATGGTGCAGCAAAAAACATTAGGGTTATGCTGTCAAAATCAAGTCCACATCCAGACCCCGTACCTAAGTCTTCAAAAGCACATCCTCGGTCACTCTCAGGTTGTCCAAAAACGGACAATTCTGAACCTGCGCGCCACATGCCTATCGCATGTGAGACGTGCAGATTCGAAACGGGTAATTAATTTCTATAGGTTATGTGTAACACCCCAAAAACCTGTTAAGAGAGGAATTTAAAAAATTTTGGACGTATTGCATGTGGTGCAGAAATTCAAATTCAAATTGGAATTCAAATTCAGATCAAAACAGAAAAGAAAAAGAAAAATAAAACCCAACCGGCCAGTGGGCCGAAACCCACCAGCCGGCCCACCATTTCCCACGCCAGCCCACAGCCGCGCGCTCCTCCCTCCCTCTCACTGACTCGCGGGGCCCGCTGTCATCTTCTTCCTCGCGCGCGCTCGGCCGACCCCGGGACTCCTCTCTCTACCGAATCCAAACTACCCCAGGAAAACCGCGTCCCCCAGCCGAATTCTGGTCCCGGACGACTCCAGCTCGATCCCAATAGACCGCCGCCCTCCCTCGTCTATATAAACGCCGGCATTGCCCCGTTTTTTCCACCCCGATCGACTATTTTTCCTCCCGGTGAGAATCAGAGATTCTCCAGCCGTTTTCTCTCGATCCTTGCTCGGATTTTCTGATCTAACGCGCCGATCATGTTCCACCGCCTCCTGAGGATCACGCAGGTGCAGAAAACTCGGTAGTTTGCGCTCTAGACACAGCTCCGACGAGCACTGCGGCGGTTCCACCTCGGACCTCGTCGCCGACCGCCTTCCAGGGCCTCCGAGCTCAAGAAAAACCCCGAGGTGAGATCCCCGACCTCTCCTCTACACATCTATGCCATGAAATCCCAGTTTTAGGAGGTATAGACGAAGATCCGAAGTTCTCCGGCGAGATCGCCGCCTCCCGCCGCCGCGCGCCGCCGGGCAGCGCGGGCTGGCTCCGGCCAGGGCGACGTGGCCGCTTGTGTGCCGTCTATTTTAAATCGCACGGTAGACATAAAACCCCCGCGTACCGGTTCGGCGATCTAATCTCAGCCGTCTATTTTAAATCGGACGGTCCACATCAGCCCCGCGTTATAAAGGCCGGGATTCTTACGCGCTACCCTCTGGGGATCTCGGAAAATACGAGCTAGCCCCGGAAACTTCTGATCTAGCCCCTAGAACTTCAGAAATTCGTGTAAAATCATTTTAAAATCAGTTTTAGCCCCTGGACTTAATAAAAATTAGGAAAACCCTCTGTTATGTGTAGTTAGACCCCTGGAAATTTATGAAATAATAAATTAGACCCTGTAGTAGGGTGGATTTACCTTTTTGACCCTATATGATATTAAATTCAGAAAATTGAATATGTGATTAGAATTTAAATTTAAAAGGTGAGGCAAACACATTGTAAATTCAAATTTAAACTCTCCTAGCACTTGGAAAACTTTAGAATGAGTTAAAAATAGATTTTAGGCTGAATTGAAATCTGTCTAATGGGGCTCATATTTATTAGTTCTAGAAACATATTTTAGGCTAGGGAATAATTCTAAAAACTAGTAAAATAAATTTAATTTGTTCCACATCAGAGAGGAAGTTCAAAAATATATTATTTAATATTTTAGATCAGAACCTATTCTGTTTAGTTGATATGCCCTACTACTTAATATTAAAACTCACTTTTAGGTATAGAAAATAAATCTGGAAAATAAAGGAAAATAGGTATGCATAACTAGAAAATGATAAATGAAGTCTCCAAATCCAAAGACTTAAGTTTGGGGTTTGGTAGAAGGTCTGAAAATCCATTTGGAATAGGAAATCACCTTCCATGCAAACTTGGTAGCTAAAGAGTGTATTAAAGAATTTGTTTAAATTGGAAATTCATATATAGTGTGCAAACAGAAATCTGAATACAAAAGTTAGAAATCATATACATATGCTTAAAAGTGCATGTAGGCCAAAAATCAACACATCTAGGATAACCACAACACTTAGTAATGTGAATGACTATCATAGATATGTATGTGTGGTTTGTATGAAGTGAAAGTGTGAATTATGTCTTATGGATTGTTGTTTTCTTTTGCTATGTGTATTGGCATGAGTAAAACCTGCCCCAGAGCAAGTTCTCCCCTTCCAAGACCAAGACTTTCCATTCCCCGAGCAGCAAGAAGAAGGCAAGTGTCCTTGACCACCTTGATCCTATGCTAGGATGTGTAGATAGAATTATTTGCATTGTCAATTGAAATATGAAACCCATGCTAGGAAGTTTCCCTAGAATTGCATTACCTTGTTTCCTTGTATCATGGGTTGGGATTTATTTTATCATGTCATTCATATGCTTATGCTTAGCCATGCTTAGAATGGGATAATTGGGATATGAGATCATCAATTTATTTACCTTACTCTTGAATGAGATATTTTGAGTTATGTAGAGGTAGGGATCGAGGCAAGTCGGATGATTTGGTTGGTGCTGGGTGCACGAGACTCGGGTTTGCGTTTAGTACTTGTCTGGATCCTAAGGACCGGTTCATGGAGCATGTAACCTGGCTTTACCGTGCCAACCACATGCTGAGATGGGGCAGCTTGGCCAATTAATTAGGTGTATCCCCGGCGTAGTATGGGTGTGTTGGATGGTGCAGAGAGTAGGTGTCAGCTGGACTACCATATGAACCGCAAGGCTCAAGAGGGGGCCACTACAGCGGGGTTGGAGCCTCTTGTATGCTGTTAGCGGTGAAACCTCAGTGGGCCCATGCTCGTCTCAAATCCCTTTGTAAAGGCTTCATAGTGATCTCCTGGCTACACACCTGGGAAGTGTGAATGTGGTTCGTGGCCACTGGCATAATGGAGGTTCTTTTAGTCCACCCGACAATGGGGGATGAAATCACTATATGTGGGTACAGTGGTGCAAACTCTGCAGAGTCAAAACTGTCATGACAGCCGTGCTCACGGTCAAGAGCGGGTTGGACTTATTCATGATTTGAGGATGATGGCTTTGGAAGTTGAGGATGTTAAGCGGAGAGCTTAACATTGGAAACGATGTTATGGTTATTTATTATGGGTTGGGAGATTAGGACCATTTCACCTGTGTAGTAATGTAGGTGCTTAATAAGCTAAGGTGATAGGTATTAATTGCGTAGTGCTTTAACCATGAGTCAACCTCTCCTTGCTCTAGCCATGCATGATATAACTTTCCCACACTTGCTGAGTACCAACGGTACTCGAACTTGCATATTTATTGGTTTAAATTGCTTCTCAGGTCAAGGGGATGATGTGGTGTTCAATGACCAAGACTTCGGACCCGAAGAAGGATTCTAGGTTCATGGAGTCCCCCGGGCAACACCTATGACAGAGCCCACAAGAATAATATTCCGCTGCTATTCTATTTACATGTTATGAACTTATTATCGTCCATCGAGACGTATGCTTTGTAAGACATATTTATATTCGACACCTGGCTTGTAATAAATGATGCTTCACTATTTGTCATCACATGTATGAGAAAATGATCCTGGCATACATGTGATATTCACTCGGTTGTTCTTCGGAGAAACCGGGTGTGATATTATGTTACACATTTAAAGAACGAGAAAGAGGGGGTAAGTTGGTCAGAGTTGAAAGTTCAAAGGGCATATGCCGGGTCAGGCCATGCCTGGTCGGGCTGTGCCGTCGGCCCATACCGTGTCGGGTTGGGCCATGCCGGGTCGGGCCGTGTAGGGTCGGGTCGGGTCGTGCCGGGTCGGGTCGTGTCGTGCCGGGTCGGGTCGGGCCATACAGGGTCGGGCCGTGCCGTGTCGTGCAGGGTCGGGCCGTGCCGGGTCGGGCCATGCCGTGCCGGGGGTTAGGCTGTGCCGGGTCGGGCCGTGTCGTACCGCCGGGTTGGGCCATGCCGGGTCAGGCCGTGCGGTGCCGGGTTGGGCCATGCCGGGTCGGGCCGTGCCATGCTAGGTTGAGTCGTGTTGGGTCAGGTCGTGTTGTGCAGGGTCGGGTTGTGCCGGGTCGGGCCATTGCCGGGACGTCAGGCCGTGGCGTGCCGGGTCGGGTCGTGCCAGGTTGCCCAGAAACCCATTAATATACGTATAATTATTAAACACTCACAATCAATTAATTAACTAATTCAAATCTAATTGAAAATTTCAAAACTAAATAAACTATTAAATAATTAAAACTAATTAAACAAACTAATTACAAACTAAAGTGATTAATTAACAAATTAATCACCTAAATTAAACTAATTACACTAAAATAAACTAACTAAAACATAATTATAAACTAAACTATTTAATTTAAACTAATTAAAACTAAACTAAATAACTAAAACTAATTAAAATAACCTTAACAGGCCGGGGTCGGGCGGCGCCGGGTCGGGTCGGGGCGGCGCCGGGTCGGGTCGGGGCGGGCCGAGGCGGCGGCGGAGGGCCGGCCGGGGCGGCAGGGTGGCGGCTGAGGCGGGGGGCCGACCAGGGCAGCAGGGGTGCGGCCGGGGTGGGGGGTTGGCCGAGGCTGCGGCGCACGAGGGCGGCGGCGGCAGCAGAATGGGTCGGGGTCAACACGGGTGTGAGCCCGCGCCGACCACGGCTCGGGCGGGTATAAACCGCTTATTTACGACGACGGTCAGGGACCGGCCGTCGTAAATAAGTCTTTAATTACGATGGGACAAGTCCCCATCGTTAATAAGCTACTTATTCACGACGGTCGGCCCTGACCGTCGTGAATAACGTGATTATTCACGACGGTCTAGATCAACCGTCGTGAATAAGGGCATTATTCACGACGACCAAAATACACCGTCGTAAATATATTTATTAACGACGGTGCCGTCGTTAATTCTATATTTTCCTGTAGTGATCTCGCCTGAAGCGCGCCTATACCTGGCCTCCACCGAATTCATCCAACAAAGGTAATCTCTAATTAATCACTAAACTTTGTAGTTCAGTTTTCATACCATACCCGAATTGAACCAAGATTAGATGTTTAAAGGTGGAGCTAGCAAGTGGAGTGGATTTTTGTGGTTGTTAGGTTTGCAGCCATGCCACAAGTTAGTTACAGAAAAATTTTCATGGCTGTTAGGTTTGTTTGGATTGGCTCCACAAATGCTTGACAAAAATGTATGGCTTGCACTACCTAATTCTTTTGAAGTACGATCTTGGTGCTGCATAAAGTAGGCTTGGTAGTCAGTAGTAACACATGGGCACAGTTTGGTGTTGTTTGGTTTTCTTTGAATATTAAAGGTGTGGGTATCATAGTATATCTTTTGTTTTCTGGTTGATGGTAATATGGTCCAGTATATCATTTAGCTTAGGGCTCTGTCTTGGATGGCCTACCATTTTTATTGATTCCTATATCCAGGAACCCACTCACAATATGTTTGTGGAAACTGAAGATGGTAAAGCCATTTCACTGCCAATTGGCGTGTGTTCTTCAGTCATGCATGTTAGTTCAGTCCTTATTTATGATTTCAATAATCCGGTAACATCACCTCGTTTTCGATCAATGGATGGAAGCGAAATCTTTCAATGATCTTAAATTCCATCCTTGTGACTTGGTGTATGGATTTGCACTATGGATACACCTGTTTTACTATGCAAGTCATTAATTCTTTTAGTTCAATTGTTTGTCCTAACGTCATGAATAAAAGAACTGAATTATTTGCTTCGTGTTAAGTGCATTTTTTGGCAGTGAGTGCTGCAGTGTTGATATCTGCTGTGAATCATTCTACTGTCTTTACCCGTCGAAGTTGATTTGTCGGAGCTGGCCGCAGCCCGTCAGATTTTGTTGACGGTTGATGTGTCAATGTCTGCACTCAACGGCCTGATTGCTTTGCTTTGCTGCTGCTGCTTGCTTTTTTTGAGTGGTTCGTTATCTGATAGAAGAAATTTATTGGCTTGTTGAGCAGGCGCCTAGCTCTATCCTGTTTTTAAGAGGTAAATACGGCATTACCAGATTTTCTACCAAAAATCAGAAATCTGAACTAAAGGGGTTCACATGAGAATTGTAGAATATTCTTTAGAATCTACAGATTTTTATATTGCAAAAGAAAATCCGCTAGAACCCTAGATTTTCTAAATTCTTGTTCCAACTTTTCATAGAAATTACTCACCTTCCCATTGTTTACACAATTAACTAAATGTTATTTTTCTTTATAACACACATTTATTATAGAATCCATAGTTTATAGTTATTTCCAGCCAAACAGATTTCAGCTTCACCATAGCTCTCAGCTCACAGCTACAATCAGATTTTCAAAAATCTACAGCTGAACCAGACACACTCTCAATGTTCTGGTGCTTATAGATCGCCGCCGGCTGCCGCTCCTGCCCTGACTTCCTCCGGCCCCGACCGCCGCCGGCCCCCACTGCAGCCTCGACCGCCGCTGGCCGCCGCTCCGCGTCTACTAAGTATAATATTTTTTGGTTAGCGATTCATTTGCTTTGTCTCATAAATTAATAACAATGTCGTGCAAAACTTTGTCCTTGCAATGTTCTCAGTTGAAACATGCAAATTTCTTAGTTATTTGTTCTTGTATTGTATAGTTTGGTCAATGGATGATGATAGACGATGGATGTATGATGGTTGGCAGAAGAATGCACCACCTTCAAATCAATGGGTCATCAATACTAAGGCCTTTATCAGTCGTGCTTTCTCTTTATCATCCAACAGTTTTGTTAAATGTCCATGCAATAAGTGTCGTAACTTTTTATGCAAGGAGAAGTTTGAGATGCAACGAGATCTATGTCAATTTGGTTTTATGACAGGTTATGAAACATGGTATGAACATGGTGAGTATACCATAGTAATGTTGTTGATGATGAGAGAGATGGTGACAACGAGGATAGAATGGAAGGAATGGTTGAATCACCAGATCATGATTGTGGTGCAGGTGAATCTAAGGAAATTTCTGGACCCGAAGTTCAAGAGTTCTATAAAATTCTCTCAACATCACATGACCAGTTGCATGAGCACACTAAAGTGTCCGTCCTTACGATCGTTACTCGGCTCATGTCTATAAAATCAAATTACAATTTATCAAACAAGTGCTATGATGATCTCATCGACTTGGTATTAGACATTCTTCCAATAAATCATAATTGCCGAGAGACATGTACCAATCAAAGAAATTGTTAGCATCATTCAACACATCTCCTACCTCGTACTCATGTTACTTTCTAGCATCTTTTGATGGTTTCACACCATTCAACACATCTCCTGCCTCGTACTCATGTTGACCGCTCTTTGCTATTCCATACAACCTTCCACCAGCTATGTGTATGAAATATGAATACATGATCTTATGTCTAATTATTCCCGATCGTAAACATCTAGGAAAATGTTTAGAGGTTTTTCTTCAACCATTGATTGAGGAGATAAAAGAATTGTGGACTGGAGTAGAAGAGTATGATAGATACAAAAAAATAGAAATTCAACTTACGAGCAACATACTTGTGGTCAATTCATGATTTTCATACATACGGGGTTTTCTCGGGATGGAGCACACATGGTAAACTTTGTTGTCCAATTTGTGGGTCCGACTTTCATTGTTTTAGACTTACTCATGGGGGCAAAATGTGTTTTTTTCTATTGTCGCCGATGCTTTCTACCAGCAAATCATCCATTTAGGAGGCAAGTCAATACATTTTAGAAGGATACTATTATGACAAAGGGTCCGCCAAAACGTTAGGCTAGTGCTGAGATTGCTGCATGGCTCAGCCAACTTGTCCCTACAGATGATGAGTGTTAGTTTTGGTCACGAGCACAATTGGACTCATATATATGGCTTATGGGATCTTCCTTATGCTAAGTCATTGTTATTGCTACACAACATTGACGTGATGCACCAGGAATGCAATGTAGCCGAAAGCATCATTAGCACATGTTCAATTTCAAAAGGACAAAAGATAATCTGGAGGTTCAAAAAGATGTAGCAGAGATTTATAATCGTCCGACTCTAGAAGTCAGACAAGATGGTAGTGGAAAACAGAGGATGCCACGTGCTCCATTTTGCCTTAAAGTTAGTGAAAAGAAAGAAGCACTAAAGTGGGGTTGCAGCAACTGAAGTTTCTTGACGGTTATTGTGCTGGGTTGAGGCGCACGACAAATCTTGAAAATTGGGTACTAAATAATCTTAAAAGCCATAATTATCATATAAAAATGGAAAGACTTCTTTCGGTGATGTTTCATGGATATGTACATCAAGATGTATGGAGAGTACTGTGGAACTTAGTTTCTTTTATAGAAAATTATGTGCTAAGGAAATTACTGTTCAAATGATGGAAAATTGGAGAAAGAAATACCTTCACTCATATGTAAAATGGAGAAGGTATTCCCGCCAGGATTTATGAATGTAATGCAACACTACTTGTGCATTTGCCTTACGAAGCTAAAGTTTATGGGTCCGTGCAATATCGGTGGATGTACCACATTGAAAGGACACTAAAGAAACTTAGAGTAATGGTTTTGAACAAAGCAAGAGTAGAAGGGTGTATTGCAGAAGCATTTGCTCTGAAAGAAGTAGCATACTTCTCAAGTACATTATTTACAGAGGAACACAATGTGTATGTTCCCATAATACAGTAGCACATAGATGAAGAAACTCCTTCTGGTAATCTAAGTATTTTTTTTCATGGAAGGGTAAAGAGGTTGGTGGTAGCAGTAGACATGTGGTTTCAGAAGAAGAATGTAATTCATGTATGTTATACATGTATACAAACATCAAAGAAATGGCTCAATATTTTTTGTAAGTATTTTTTCTAATTACCGCAAAGCAACACCTCATGGTTTTCTCATTTTTTACATGAGGCGTGTTCTAATTTACTCATATTTTGCATTATGTGGTGATTTCGACAAACAATTTTAGAAGTCCACGCGTCAACCAACAAGTAAACAATTAGATAAAATATGTTGTGATGGCCTTCATGGGGGGCCTAACTTCGTCAATTGGTTCCGAAAGCATGTAACATTCTCTTATTACATGTTACTTTTATTCTTGCGAAGTTAATCTGATTAGTACAATTAATATTTTGTTAAATTGATAGTGCATGATCGATTCTACCGTTCATGAGGACCTACGACAACTTTCTAAAGGTACCATAATAGCAAGGAGTTTCGGTCGTTACGACGTAAATAGGTTCTAATTTTGTTCGGCCAAACTTAAAGCAAAACATCCCCTTGCAGCCACAACAAATAGTGGGGTTGTTAATAGGACATGTGATGCACATGGGCAAGAAACTAATTACTATGGGATTATTCAAAATATTGTCGAGTTCAAATTTGATTGTTTCAAAGATCTTAGAGTTACTTTCTTCCATTGCGACCAATTTGATAATAATAGAGGAATACGACAAGATGAATTTGGTATAGTGGAGGTGAAACATGAAGAAAGACTTCGTGGATGTTATGATTATATCCTTGCCATCAAGTTGAGTTGGTTTACTATTTACCATTAGTTGGTGATGTTGAAGACAATAAAGTAGAAGAGGTTGTAGTGGTTAAAAGAAAGAGACCTAGCACTAAAAAGTTAAGGTTGGACAGAATAAGAAAGTTGGTCAACATGTTACTGAAGAAACATCAAATCATGATGAATTTTAATAATGTAATTAATTTATATTGCATTTGAATTCGGTTTCATTACTTTCTGTTGTATCATTATGTATTTATTTCAAACCAATTTTCTTTTCAACAGGATGCCACGTGGTGTGAAGAATATCGCTAAGGGGCTCTTTATCTCCTCAAGCAAGAGTGGGAGTCGGTCTGCTAGCTCTTCACATAGTCAAGACTCTATTTTTTAGGGTAGTGCCTCAAATAATAGTAGACGAGAAGCATTTAGGAGATGCATGGAAGAGGCTCATGAATATGTTCATGTCTTCATAATTGTATTATATTTACTAATATTTCATCATGTGAAACCTAATTTCTATAATTTCAGGTGGAGCGAGAGATACAGGACAAGGAGGAGCGTAAGGAGGAGTGTCGAGAAGATCATGGGGGAGGAATTTCTGTGGGGCAGGAACAACAGTTAGAAGCAAGAGCCTATATTGATGAGGAAGCCAAGGAGGACGATGAGGATGACACAGATATGGGAGACTTACCACAATCATTCACGAATTGGTCTTCAAACACTCGTCCGCTGGTTGTGCCTCCACAACAGAGGGATCACTCCTATCGGTGACTGGTTAGTAAATATTAAATCAGTATTGAATTGGAGATACAAACTTTTTGACACATACCATATGTTCTTTAATTGACTTGCAGGCAATGGGATGATATGGATTGGGACGGCCGATAGCACCGCAGGCAGCCTAATGCGGTGTTGGGTGCTATATGTCGCCACCATTATCCGGGCCTTGTCATGATGACAGGTGAAGAGAAACCTGCAACAAATTGGTAGCACTACAAGATTGCTCCACATGTTGTGCATGAAAATATGGCAGGAGCTGTCTGGCATGATTTTTGGGTATGTTTTCCCTAGATTGCATCATGTTTACCTCGATTATATTTATTGTAATACATGTAATGTTATATTATAGGAACAATATTGCTTGCCCGATGATCATGATGCTGTTGTCGAGTCTAGAGCACACAGAGTCTTTCATAAAGTTGCGCGAAAATTTGCGAATGACATGATATCCAATGCAAGGATCACGTTGTTGCTTATACAACAAGGAGAATCTTGAAAACATGATGAACAAGAGAGTGGGAGCTTCAAAAATCTACCTGGAGGATGATCAATAACTTCAGGTAATGATTCTTTAGATGGTTAATGTTGTGATGCTTATTATGCTTTGTGTACTTATTGGGCATCGAGGCAGTATCGAGAGAAATCTACTTCCAAGGGAATCAATCGAGAGTCCGGTGGTGAAGTTCTCCATTGTTACGGTGGAGATGGTCATATTCATCTTTTGAAAAGAATGGTAAGTTTAGTACATTTACAATTTGTTCTTACTATGTTTGCTTTTTTGGAACTATGTTTTAATATGTCTCTGTAGGCTGCTGAAACTGGCGAGGAGCCCTCTTTCATCGATGCTTATATAAAAGGGCATAGGGGCACCGATGAGAGTCAATTGTGCACTTCGACAGCCACTCAGAACTTGGTATGTCATATTACTCAAGTTAATAATTAAACAATACATCTATTGTATTATTGCTTTACAATTAGTTTTTGGTGTAGGAGAAATATGTTGTAGAGGTGGTTCGACGTCACGGGTATGACTATTATTGGAGAAAGAAATACATCGACGTCATGGCTTTGTACCAATACGATGGGGGAAAGCATCATGGGAGGTGAACTTACTCCTCTCATATTCCTTTATTGAAATATTTCAATTTTTTCAACTGCCATCTTATAATTATGACATATCACTATTGCAGGTATTCCATGTTCAATGGTGTCATGAACATCGATGTGGTTTTCTCGAAGTCACGATCGACACAGAGCGGGCAGAGTTCTTCTGGGCAAACTCATACAGGAGATGAGTCCAAGGTTGAAACAAATGGTGGAGGAGCAGGCTGTGTTGAGAGACCACATGAGGCTGCAGGAAGACCGCATGAGACGACATAAAGAGTGCATAAAAGCACAAAACGACTACTTTTCGAACTTGGCAACGCAGCAACAAGTGATGCAGGTACATTAATATAAGAGTTCAAAATATTTATGTTAAACAAGAGATGCAAGTATATTTACAGAAGAATTCTGGTAAACATTTCAAGATGATTTCACGGATACTTTTCTCAGTTTGGACTGTCTGCCGTCATGCCACCGCTACCACTGCCCCCAAAGCTACCAACATCTTCACCGCTACCGGTGCCTCCACAACCTATTTCCACTGGAACACAGGTATGTACTATCATTATATTCTCTTTCATTTCTATAAATTGTTAGTATACTTATAACATGTACTATTGTTTATCGTTAGGGATCATCCTCAAGGCCGCCACAAAACCTCCAGAGTCCTCTTTTTAAAAATTTGCAAGCATCTTTTTCAGAAGGACAGGGTGGAAGGGACGACTTTCCTGATCATTTCTTCGCTCACGATGGTAGCAACTAGGTAAGTTCATTATGCCTACTAAGAATCCTCCAGACTCTTGTGCTGCAAATATATTATGTTTCTTGTTTCATATGGATTTCGTTTATAATAAGCAATAGGAAGAATATATATATATATATATCATGTTGCTTTTCATTTGCATCTTATTAGTCATGCTAAATACTTCACTTTGGCTTGATACAGGGAGAACAGCGAGCGGAAGATTAGGTGTTAGGGGCAATTTGTTGGGCTGTTTGGAAAGCTCAAAATAAGACTTGATTTGATAAAAATGTTTTATGGACCACATGATATCCATATGTGTTCATTGATGTTGTATGCCAGCTAAATATTGTTTGGACTATGTAATAGACGTTCTAATGTGAGATTCAGTTTTTTTACATTTCTTATCTTCGGTGATCTGCATTACGTGCTTGAGTCATAATAATATTATTTTGTTTATGTGCTCGGAACTGAACAATAATCATGTCTTTTGCACTGTATTGTTATGTATTTTTGTGGAACAAGCTGTAACCCATGAAAATACAGTCATATTATTTTCGTGGGCTTTGTTAAAGCACACGAAAATAGTACCACATTATTTTCGTGGGCCACAGCTGGTCCTAGTTTCATGGGCCAGTGGAGAACCCACATAAAAATTGTGCCCCTATTTTCGTGGGCCACAGCTTAGCCCACAAAAATATTCAGACCTTAATTATGTGGGCCGAGGACTGGATATCATCGTAGACCAACGACAATACAGTTATTTTCGTGGGCTGTCAGCGAAAATAGATTTATTTTTGACAAGTTATTTTCGTGGTCTTTCATCATATTTTTGCGGGTTTCTGGCACATGAAAATATATCGGTTTCCTGTAGTGGGGAGATTGGCGCAGAAACACGGAGTGCCTATTCGTGGTGGATGGCATGGCCGAGGACGTGGGCTGCGCCGTGCTGCAATGGCAACGACGGATGTGAGGCTTGACGATGTAGGAGAAGATAGAGAGAGAGAGAAGAAATGAGAAGGACCAATAGTGGGGAGAAGATAAAAGAGAGGAAAGGAAATAAAGAGATGGGAAGGGTGGAAAACATGGAGGGAAAAAAAGAAAAAAATAGAAGGAGAAAGAGAGAAAAATAAAAGAAAAAATTACATGAATTTTTTAATAGTTTATATAATATCAGAAGTTCTAGTCTAGATGTCTAAAATCTAGCAAAACTTCAAGCAATATTGTAGACCATCAATTTGCTCTAATATTCGTGCATCCCATCTTCTTATCTTCTCTCAGTCTTTTCCCAACGCAAACGGCAGTGGATGCTCCTGAGCATGGGCATGGGCGACGGCGGAGGCTCGATGGGACTAGGGCACGACAACCACCGGCGGGCACGGGCAGAGACGTGGTGTCACTACTACAGAAAATATTTTCACAGGCGGCCATAAACATATTATCACAGTCTGTTTTGAAAACCGCCTGTGACAAAGCGCCTGTGAAAATGGCTCATTCTTACAGGCGCTATCAAGAACCGCTTGTGAAAATATTTATCACAGGCAATTAATAAAAGCAGAACGCCCATGACAAAAAATTATCACATGCGGCTTTTCAGAAAGGACCGCTTGTGAAAATAAACTAACACAGTCGGCTCTTAGTGGAAGACCGCTTGTGAGAATGGACTACCACTGACGGCACTAAACATAGGACCGCTTGTGAAAATTGATATCGCAGGCGCTACTTCATTAAAGACCGCTTATGAAACTCAATATCACAAGCGACTCTTTATAAGGGACCACTTGTAAAAAAGGATATTACAGGCGGTTCTTCATGGCAGACCGCTTGTGAAAATTTGTTATCACAGGCGGCTCGATATATGTGGCCACCTGTGAAAATCTATTATCACCAACGGTTCAACTTTAGCAATCGCTTGTGAAAAACTACTATCACAATCAAACTTATCATCATTGTCATCATCATGATTGTCACGACCATAATCGATATGAGCAATATCCCCGTCTGAATATCTAATACATTTCTCATTTAATCATTATCCGCTTCACGTGTATCTTGCTCACCATGCCCTGTCCATATTGTGTAGTTTTTCTTAAAACCTCTTTTCACCAAGTGTGATTGGATTACTATAGTATTTGTCCAAGCAATTTTGTTTCCTCAGTCGATACAAGACATAATATATTGTCTATCTTTTACATCTTCGCATGTCTCTTGGACGCTTCAATAAAGCTTGCAACATTTTGAATGTACGTAGGATCACGTCTTGGCATATTGTACATCCACGTTCGATCTATCTTCTATGTCAAACTGTATAATGTAGTATATATACAATGTAGCATAAATAAAAATTTGAAAATGTAGGACATATACAATGTAGCAGTACATACTTTTGGAGACAGAAATCTTTGAAAATATTATAAGTTTAGCTTAGTTCTTCCTGATCTTCTGAATCCTTAAAAATTCGTGCAGAAGCTAAATTAAAAAATTAAGAGCTCAAATTGCACCCAAAGGAGAAAAAATGAAGTAAGGTCATAGACTTACCTTATGGAGAGACAATTTTTTTATATAATCTCTAATTTAACTCTTATCCTTGTCCAGATCTACAAAATACAACAAATTTGGTGCAGAATGTAAATTACAGATTTGAGGCCTTAAATCACATCAAAAAGAAGAGGAAAACGAAGCAAAAGCATAGAATAACAATAAGTAGACACACCTCTAAAAAAATTTAGAAACAAAATCGTCCCTCCGCAAAATTTGGAAAAATATCGTCCGTCGCAGCTGTAGTTAGCTTCAGCCGCGCTCAACAGAATTCGTGAAGGCTATATGTACACTTTTTTCACAGACGGTCTTTATATGGAACAGCATGTGATAACTATAATATCGCAGGCGGTTCTAAACACTGAACGCTTGTGAAAACAAGTGTATTTTCACAGGCGGTCCGTGAAGTAAAACCGGCTTAGATATTATCCACAATCACAGGCCGTCTTTTATAACGACCGTCTGTGTTAACAAGTCTATGTTCACAGATGGTTCTTTAATTAAAACCGCCTGAGATCAATAAGTCCGCCTGTGAAAATCTTGATGTTTTCACACGCGGTTCTATTGTAAAGGCCACCTGTGATACCAAATTATCACACATGGTTTTTTATTCATTAAACATCACAAACATTTTTTTAAACGGACCGCCTGTACAAGGAATGGGAGGTGCCTGAAAATACTTTTTGTAGTAGTGTGTCGGGCAGCAGCGAGCGCGATAGCGGCTGACGAGGAGGAAGAGGAGGTAGTTAAATTTGTTAATTTGTAGGGATTATGTTAGTTGGAACAAATCAGTTAAAAATGACTCTGATAATTTATAAAGCATAGGAAAGGATTATTAGTTTTATTATTGTGAGGATTAACTGTTAATAATGATAATTAGCTACTCCCTCCTTTTTGAAATATTTGACGCTGGTTAGTTCAAAATTTATCTAACCAGCTTCAAATAATTTGAAACGGAGGGAGTATTAGTTAATGTCAGCAGAAATTAAGGCAAATTTCAAGGACTGAAATCTAGATAGACCCATGTAATATTACTGAAATAAAATTAATTATATGATATAATATAAAATAAAAACTTTAAAGGCCCAAGATTTTCATTTTCTAAAGTGTTCATCACATCACACACACGACAGCTCATATTGTTGTAATCTCATGAACACAATTGAAGAGCAAGTAACCACCATCAAAAGAAGGATTAGAGGAAGAACTCAAAAATCCAAAAGTAGTATTTCCCACATGTAAGCATGAGAGGTTGAGTTCACAATTAGGTCCTAAACATTCTTAGGAATGCTCATGTCAATTTTCATGCAAATCCAAACCTTTTTGAGGTACTTTTGGATACAATTACTAAAAGGGCTAGTTTGAATGTAAATTCAAATTCAAACTACTTCCATCACATGAATTCAAATGAGGGATTGATATTCAAACTCAGCACATTTTTCTGAGCTCCTCCACCAAGTTTCATCCCATTTGGGACTGATCTTGACATGAGCTGTTTGGAGCAAATTCAAACTGATTTTGAATTTCAGATTGCACATTTTCTGAAATTTCATTCAATCACTTTGCACTTTGAATAATTCAAAATCAACTGGCCATTTTGTTGTTTGATCAAATTGCAGAGGGCAGGAGGGTCACCAATATTTGGAGAAGTGGAAAATTGAAGTTTTGAGGACAAATTAGGGTGGTGGGGCCCCCCTGTCAGCCACACACTGAGAAGAACCGCCTCACAGCCGAGCTGCTCTGTTCTTCGGGCCTTCCACGCGAGCACCACCAAGCTAAAATCGATCGGCCACCTCCTCGTGCTTCCATTGTGCTGGAGACCAGCCCCTCAGTGCTCTTATCACCCATGAAGTGATCTTTTCGCTCACAAAACTGAGTCTTTCTTCCCTGCTCGCGCGCTCGACCGCAAGCACCCATGCACCCCACTCCTCTGCTGCCATCGGCGCTAGACCACACTGGTGGTTTTGACACTCGGCTGAGCAGCTCAGAAGCTGCACCGGCCTCTACTCGACGTCCTCGACGCGTTTCCAGCTCATGCACGGCATCCTCCGAGCTGCACCGAGCCATTTCTTCCTCCTCGGTTCAACACAAGCTGCGCCTCACTGATCACTGTCGCCCGGCCAGCTCAGAGCTTCTGGGGCACAATCAACTCCACCTGAAGGTTAGCACGGACGTCTAGTTACTCCTCCCGGACCCCCTTGCACCCTCCTAGCACCGGCTAGCCGGAATTTCAAAAGTGGCGCCGGTAGACATGAAGAACAAATGGGACTCGAAGTGGGAAATTCAGGGCGTATGATGGAGGATCCTTAATTCTGTTCAACACACAGCAACTAGAGACCCTAGCGTCCCCTCTGGACCAAAACCACGAGATACCGTCCATCCCTCGAGCGGTGCGATGTAAACTCGCCGCCGCCGGCAAAAATGGCTCGGTTCGCCATCGAGCTCATAGTTCCGGGCAATTTCCACGAGATTAGGGTGTAGCTTCATGTTCTATGACCTCTAGTGATGCTCTCCGTCCACTTTTCTCGTCGGAAGAGGCTCGGGACACAGAGTTCACCGTCAGCGCTGCGCCGCCGATAGCCGCCGCCGGTGCCAACCTATTTCCCGGCATTTTCACGCTGCACCAAGTTGCCCGGCTGCTAGGCCATGTGCTGAGGATCATGTACAACGAAATTTCGTCGAAAATGATCCATCCTATGCAAAGAACGGTGCACGCCATCCCCCTGTCCTGTGCGCGCGAGCCCTCAGCAGGACGTTGAAGACGACCTGACCAGGGGGGGGGGGGGGCTCACTGTCAGTGTGTGAAGGGATTATTCTGTAGCAAAACAAACCCAGAAAATGTTCAAACTTTAGAAGCCCATAACTTTTGCTAGGAGTGTCCAAATTTAGTGAACCACATTTTGTTGGATTCCTCTCTCTGAGTACTTTCCATCAAAACAAGTTTCATCCTTTGAAAGTCTTTATTTTTCCATAATTAATTCCCTAAAATTTAAATATTAGGAATTTTACTGGAGATCCACTTTGTGGAAAATTCTAAAATTTGGCCAGGATGTTCATTTTAATGTCCTTGAGTCTCATGCCAAATTTCAGATCCATCCTAGTTCATTAAGTCCACTTAATTGCATGATTAAGTGAACTGCCCTGAGAAAATGAAAATGTACAAAAACATTTTTCAGAATTTTCTCAAACTTGATTAGCTCACAACGTTCTCTAGGACTCTTCAAGTTACATGAAACCAATTCCATTAGAACCATCATAAACTCTAGTTTTCAGAAAGTAATGACTTGCTCCATGAAAATCCCCAGAAAACCATAGAAGTTCTAATTATGGCATGTTATACATTTATTTGTGCAGGGCACAAATGAGCTTTGGTTCAAATGAAATTTGGCCAAGTCTCTATTTAGGTTGTCACCAAGCAACAGTAAAAAATTTAGAGTCGGAAGGGATGTCTAACTAGAGTTATGGTCTTCATATTTTCAAGTCAACACATTTGCATTGAATTTGACACGCATATTTAATTTTATTACGTGTAGTCACTGAAGTCGACGAAGCCCGGGAGATGTTGGATTTTATCCCTCCGGATGAGAGTTAAGTCGCCGACCAGCAGCAAGGCAAGCCCCGGTTTGCATTTAATTACTTTTGCAAAGTTTTGCTTTGTATCAGTTATGTCTAGGATGAAATGTTTGTATTAGAGTCAAGGTGATTGAAACTCTACTTGCATGACCTCCACATCCTATGGAGTATTGGGTAGTTTACAGCTCGACTAGTAGAATGCCCTGCTAAAGTTTTAGGATTTCAGTAGAAGTCGAGTAGTTGGAATCTAGTCGCGAGATAGGATTTTATCACACGGGGTAGAATGAATTAAAGAATGGCTAAAGGATATGAAATGAGACCCAACAAGGGGATAGGATGCATTGAGACGAGGTCTCTCATGCGTAGCTCTGTTGGTGTCGGTTGAGGATCGAGCCATGTGCGGCCCTACTTGACAAGTTTGAACAGTACCGAATGCATATTGGCTATATGGAACAGGAAACCGATGTAATTGGTTAACCTGGGTGCCGAGTCTTACCCAACCATTTTATAGGAGTGGGTTGAGGGTTGCAAGGTGTAAATCTGTCGGCGGGCACATACACGCTCCATGCGGGGACCTCCTGCCCGTTATGGATGGATTGGTTCGGTATTTGGGTTTCCTTTGAAAGGTTGTTGCATACAACAGAGTAGGAAGGTGTAATGCACTACACTTCTGAATTGGGTGTATGTGACGTACTATCTGGGTGTCTATTGATTGCAATCACCGTCCCTCGCGGTTATGTGAGTACCGCTTGTTCGCTGCGCTGTGACGTAGTAAATATTGAAAGAGGCTAGAAGAATATGATGCATTGAATTATCATTGTATTGCAACCATGTATTCTGTAGATGTAGAGCTCACAAAATTTACATTCCACTTTGGTCAAAACTACATCAGAGGAAAGCATTTCTTGTTTGATTGTGGAATTCCGATGTGAGGGATGCTCAAGGCATATGAAATTGCTGCCGTAAAACTAAAAGTAAAGATTAACGTTTTAGGCGAGTTCTTTATTGCTATGTCACTTCCTATGTTAAGAATTCCTGCATGTAGAGTTTCATATTTAGGAGTGACGGGTAAGTCTTGCTAAGCCATCGTGCTCACGGTTGCTATATTAAGTTGTTGCGGGTGAGACATATGAGGAAGAGTCCAAGGATGAGGCGATGCCCCCGTCGGGGTACACGGCCGAGTTGGAGCCCTGCACGCCGGAACCACATATGTGAGGGAAGGAACCCCTTTCCCACACACTCTAGGATCACATTGGGTGGTGCCGTCTTAGGCGACACCGAATAACACACACAGAAATGAATCCAAGACATACACAAAGGTGTATTATCAATAGGTCTGTTTTACAAATAATAATGTACACTCTAATGTACAGCAGTGGAATATACAATCAAAATTGCAGCTGAATGTACAGCAGGGTTTCTTGTGACCATGCAGCCAAGAATGGTGTTGCCATACTTAACCCTTCATGATATACGATGAATTACCTGCAAAATAACAACTCTACAAGAGTGAGCACGATGGCTCGGCAAGACTTAACCGTCTCTCTTAAGTCATGCAACTCTACATGAAGGTAACTAAAGACATAGAAATTTAAAGTTGCATAAAGACTCGCCTACAAGTTCCTTAATTTTCAGATTTTAGCTGTCATATTAATAACCTTGTGCCGAGCAACATTGTAACTTCACAATCAAACAAGAAACGTTTCATTCCAATGTTTCTCACCCAAGGTGGAAAAATAACTTTAATTTGCTCTAGCTCTACTTTATACATGGTTATCATGCAACTCAAGTTAACATAGTAGCATATAACATGCAAATTGTTGTCGCTCAACTTTGATTACTACGTCACAACACAGTGAACAAGTGGTACTCATAACCGCGAGGGGCGGTGATTCGAATCAAACACCACCCGACTTACTCGACACATACGCCCGCCTCTGAAGACCCAATTCTGGCGTCCTTCATTACGTCGTATATGGCAACCTTTCGCAGGACACCCGACTGTAGAACCGGGCGCATCATCTCTCACTCATAGGTCTAACGAGACGATGTGGTATGCCTCTAGAACCCGGTTAACCTGGTACATCGGTTTGTTGGGTCCCATATACCAGTAAGCATCTGGTACACATCTCAATACTTGCTCAATGGGGCCGCACACGAGAACGGTCCTTAACCGACACAGGCAGAGCTACTCGATCAAGAGCTCATCTTGTCATTGCTTACACCCTCTGCTCAGTCTCATCTTTGGAAACATAAACTTTAGTTTGCTTGATTACCCCATACCTGTGTGAACCCGAACTATAGCTCGCGAGTAGATTCCAACTACTCGACTTCTACCGGATGTCATAACCTATTTAGCATGACAATATTCTACATCAGAAAAACTTATTCTACCCTTTACTTCACGTTCATTTGGTAATGCAGTTGGAGTATACATCATTCCTGACCTAGTGCACGAACAAACTCTAAACTATTGTAGTTAACAAAGTAAAAACTTTATAAAACAACTTAAATGCAAATCGAAGCTTGCTTTTGTTTTGTAGTTGACTAAAATCAGATATAATATGCAGTTAGTTGCTGATCACTTGACGCTTAAGTACTTGATCTCCTTGCTCCTTGATCCCAACTCCACTTGCTCCACAATTCTCCACGTCAATCACTACACGATATCAACATGCATATGTCTTAATTATACTACTCTGTTATCAAAGCCTAATTACAAGGTTGAGAATAGGATTCTGATTAGGAGCTAGACTTGAGAGGATCCTAGTTGATGAAGATGGATTTGGCAATTGGATCAAGCACTAAGTGTTTTCCTAATTGTTGCATTTTCACCTAAGAAGTGTATATACAAAAGTACCAATCCAGAGCTCTTATGAATCTGAAATTTCTCAAATGAGTTCCTTGTCACAAGAACAGATTCTGGACCAAAATTCAGGACTTTTCGATAAGTAGTTCATTCAGAACAATTTCTTAAGCATTTAGGCAAAAAGGAATTTAATTCTGAAGTAATTTTCATGTTCATGCAAAACCAAGTGAACTAAAATTTAAAGCATAGCTGATAGGGAATGCCAGGGTTTTCCTAGGATTTTTGGAGCTAGGAATTGGTCAGAACTGATTTTTCAAGTTGGGTACAATTTCTGAAAAAGTTTCTGAACTCATTTGAGTACAGTAGTTTGTACCCTGTATTTTCCTACCCAAATCAACTCCAAATGAGTTGAAATTTTAAAAGTTCAATAATGTCCTAAATAATATTCTGGCAAAATTTGGGAAATTTTGGATGAACATACGCCCTCAAAAATTCTTTTACTGATACGGTGATACCTTCAAGAAAATTTCCAGCATTTATTATTGACTTTCATACTAATTGGGTTGCATTTGGAAAGATCTTTCCAAGCTGAATCTAAACCAATTTGGATCACCCAATTCGGAATTTCGTAACAAAAGTTATGAAGTTCTAAAGTTTGATTAAAATCTGAAATTCAAATAAACCCAGAAATGTTTAAAACTATGACAGCGGACCCTGGGTGACGTGGCGCCACCGCAGTGAAGCACACACGAGGTCACAGAATTAAAAGAACGTAGCCACAAACTGATCCGGCGCCACAGAAGATCCGGCTCCCCAGAAACAGAGGCTGACGCGTGGGGCCCATGACCTCTTCTCCTACCTCGCGCCCCCACGCTCGGCCACCGCCCACCTCGCCATAGACCTCGCCGGGAGGGGGTTCCCGTGCACCAAACTCTGCCAAAATCGCCGCCTCTACATGTTTTCATACAGGGAATACGTTGTCGACCTTCACTCGAACCGAGGATGGCCGGACACCCTCGTGAGACGGCGACCGTGGATGCGGCAAGTCCGGCGACATCACTAAGGATCGGTGGTGCAAAAGCTTCGCCGCTTGCTCGTACAGCACCACGGCGTCGAGGGGAACATGAAACTACATCCTGATCTAGCTGAAAATCGCCGGAAGTATGACCTCACCGTCGCGCCAGGCCAAAATCCGGCGGAATTTGGAAAGCTTGAAGAACTCTGGGTTTGCTTGACGGTTCTCCGTGGTTTTTGATCCTAGGGACTCGCAACGATGTTTAGGGGGTGTGCCCTACGTTGTGTGAGGATTGGTTTACCGTGTAGCAAGAATTTTTGGGTAGAGCACCCTCAGTGCATATTGCATGCCGGCGGAAAAACGGGGAAATTCCGGCGAGACACGCTATGGCATGCTGCTGAGGTTGTAAGGAAGGTAGAAGGGTTCTAGGCAAACCTTTTGGCGTGTAGAACTCGACGGAAGAAGGATCCTTGTGGCCGGACAACAAGTTCTTGTGGCGGCGGTTTACACGGCGCTGGGGAAGAAAACCAAGCTCGACTCTGGGGTTCCAGTGGAGGTGGCGCCGCGTTCTTGCTTCGGGCACGTCAAGGGAGGCACGACGAAGCTGGAAACGTGCTTAGAGGGGTGTGCCAACAACTGAAGCGGCCGGGCGCCAGTGGACCGACGGTTTCCTTCTTGCGTGCGTGAGTTCGTCGAGGAACACGAGAGGAGGACGAACAGGCTGCGGAGGTCGGTTTGTGAAGTGAAAAGATCGGGGTTTTGGCTGAGAACGACGACGATATAAGCCCTGAGCTGCTCGGGAGGTGGCAGCAGCGCTGCCCTTGGTGGTACACGCTGGAAGACTCGGGCGTTCGAGAGAAAAACAGAGGAAACCGGTTACTTCATGTGTAAGTCTAATCATCTCAATGACAAGTGGGTCCCCCATTTCTCCCCTCATCCTCTAAAAGATCTCAAATTTGGCAGGTGATCCAAATTACATTTATGGAGTTTAAATCTGAAATTTATTTGGGACAATTGACAAGTTTCATCCAAATTCAAATCTGAATTTGGATTCCCATGCAATTTTAAGTTCCCTTTGAAATGAGTAGCGAAGTACCTCCAAATTTATTCGGACTTTGCATTCCTAATAATTTGGACTTGAAAAATTCAATTATGGATTCAAACTTTTAATTTGGCTGCTGCAAATAGGATGTTTGCAACCACAGTTTGCATCCTCTTTTCGTGATGACCACATTTGAATTTGAGTGAACAAAGTGAGTTCAAAATCTGAATTTAAAACTCCTCTTGCACATGGGAACTTTACACATGGTGTTTAATTTAACTTTGGCTTAAAACATTTCAAATGAATATTCAAGCTCGTTTGGTGGACACCTATATGCATCATCACGTGTAGAAAGTTTTTGTAAGACTCATTTTCATGAATTGAAACATAGTGGTATTCAACATTCAGTTTGTTGTCTTCACAATTTTTGATACTTTTACATTTATAATATAATATAAAATTGATATCTGTTGATATAAAGTGCGGTGGATCTCCTGCCAACCGGACGGCCGGCTGAGCATAGCTGCCGCGCACAGGGTCGTTTTCGTCATTTCGGATGCCCACGATCAGGGCTAGCCGTCCTCTCGTGATTTAGGTCGGTTGTGGCTTGCTCGTTTGGATTCAGTGATGGGGCATAAGACAGCGACAGGGGTGGATGCTTTTTTTTAGATAATATTACAGGGGTGGATGCTTGCGTGCGACCGAGAAAACAGCCGAGAGAATCGGTTTCAATTTGACTCGTTGAATCTAGTCCAGCTTACTATACTATCTCAGGATCAAATAAGCTGACTAGTGACTACCAACAATACTTTAGAGGTGTTTTAATCAAATTCTATTGAAATTTCAAGTTGTACCTTTAAAGAGGAGCAATGCTTTACGAAGTGGTCTAGCTAATTTCAAAAACGCTCTATCTTACAAGGCTAGATCTGTAATACCTCTTGTACATTAAAACCTTATTGGTCAGGCGGTTTCGCTACTGTCGTTGAGTAATGGAATGGAACTGCCCATCTTTGAAAGAAAAATGGGAGCTTATGTGTCGAGTTTGATTTAGCGTAGCTCAATGATTATAGTACCACATACACTACAGGAATCTGAACAATTAACGACGCCTGGAAACCGTTGTTAATAAAGGTAAAACCGTCGTGAATAAGTTATTCACGACGGGGAAGTCTTAATCACGAGGTTTTCGGCCGTCACCGATAAATAGTCATAAATAAGATTGTTAACGACGGTTGCCGTCGTAAATAAGATATCTACGACGGCTAAATAATACCGTCGCGAATAAGTTCTCCCCCCCAACTGCCACGTGGCTGGGGGGATTTATTCACGACGGGCTGATCTTGGCCGTCGTGAATAGAGCAGTTATTCACGACGGCTGCTCTTGGCCGTCGTAAGCAAGATGAATCCAACCCAATTTGAATCACTAAATTTGGAGCTTCCTAGCAAAAGTTATGGGGTTCTAAAGTTTGAACTAAATCTGAAATTCTAATTAAACCGGGGAAAAATTTAAACTCTGACCGTGGGCCCGTTACACACGTGTCACTGCTGGAGCTGAGCCACAAGGGGCTACAGACCCCTTCCCGTGCAGCCACACTTGATCCCGGGGCCACAGTAGATCTGTATTTTAAGCTCCTCGTCTCTGACACATGGGGCCCGCGGATCGTCTTCTTCCTCGCGTTCCCGCGCCCGTGCGCCGCCGGGCTCGTAAATAGTAGTGGTTTATTTACGACGGCCAGCACCAGGAAACCATCGTAAATAAGTTTGGTATTTTTTAAAAAATATAAGAAAATACTGCCCTGACTTCGAGGCCAGCACTGGCTCGATGGCCAACTCACACATGTAGTCAACAATAATAACAACAATATGCAGCAAAAATATTATAAACATCTACACTGGCTAGACAAACACCACACTACACGCTACCACGTGAGCTACCTCCAGAACCCGGAAACTCGTCCTCCCGGTAGTTGCAGCGATGGCGTGTGAGCCTCGGTCGTGGAGCCCTGTTATGTATAAGTGTAGTTAGACAAGTTATAAGTTTTAAAATACATATTTGCATAAGTGAGATTATTATAACATAGAATTGATCAAGTTAAAATAGTTTTGGCTATGTTTGACTAAGTTTGGTGATATTCTAATAAATTTGGCTTACTTTCATCAAATATGGCTATGTTTGTACCTCTGCTCCTGTGGGGGCTGCCACTGTGGAAAGACGACTGGTTGCCCTGTAGCCATAGCCTGTGAACAAAAAACATTATCATACAACCATCATTGATATGTTAAAAATATTAATTAAAACGACCGTTACATAACTGCATTGCCGTTTGCATTTGTAGCATGAACGAGGCTTGATACTCGTCTCGAGCCCTGGTTGCCGTGGCTTGACGCTCCCTTTCTTGCCGGAGCTGCTCCCTTTCTAACCGAAGCTCCTTCTGTGTCCTGCGGCTAGGGAGCTAATTAATTAAAAATAATAAATTAAAACTAATTAATTAGCTCCCTAGCCGCGGTAGGGAACCGGTGGCTAGGGAGTTAATTAATTAAAACTAATAAAAAATAATCTAATTAACTAAAAATAATTAAAAACCTCAATGGGACGGGCCGGGGCAGGGCGGGTGGCGGGTCGGGGCGGGGCCGGGTCTACGGCGGGGCGGTCGGGGCCGACCGTTTCTGGGCGGGGCGATCGGGGGCGGGAGGGCCGACCGGGGCGGCGGCAGCAAAGGCGCGCGCGGGAGGCCAGGGTGGGCGGCGGCAAAGACGCGCGGGGAGGACGGGGTGGCCGGCGGCAAAGGCGCGCGGGGAGGCCGGAGTGGATGGCAGCGGCGGCGCGCGGGTAGGCCGGGGTGGGCGGCGAAGCGCGGGGAGGCCGGGGTGGGCGGCGGCGGCGGAATTGGTCGGGGATGGCGCAGGCGTGAATGCCCGCGCCGACCCGGATGGGTTGAATAAGCTAAACTAAACTAATTTAAAGTAATTAAACTAAACTAATTAAAGCATACTTGCAAACTGAACTAAACTAATTAAAATAACCTAATTACAACTAGTAAACTAAACTAAACTAAAATATGTTAATTAATTAAAACTAATTAAAAAACCTTGGGTCGGGGCGGGGCGGCGTCGGGTCTGTGGCGGGGTGGTCGGGGCCGACCGGGTCGGGGCGGAGCCGGCGGCGGGTGGCCGGCCGGGACGCGCAGGGGCGGTCCGGTGCCTGGTCGGGGCGGAGCCGGCGCCGGGTGGTCGGCCCGGGCGCGCAGGGGCGCGGGGGGCCGGGGGCGCGTGGGCCGGGCAGGACGGGGCGGCAGCGGCGGCGCTGTTTGGTGGCGGCGGCGAACAGCGAGGGAGGCAGCGGTGGCGGCGTGAGAGGGCGGCGGCGGCGGCCTGAGAAGGGCGGCGGCGCGAGAGGGAGGCAGCGGCGGCACGCGAGGGCGGCGACGCGCGACGGCATCGGCGATGGAGCGAGAGGCGGCGGCGGATGGGTCGGGGTAGGCGCCGGCGTGAATGCCCGTGCCGACCTCGGCCCGGGCGGGTATATACCCCTTATTTACGACGATCAGGGACCTGGCCGTCGTAAATAAGGTGTTATTTACCACGGGAATTGGTTCTGTCGTAATTAAGGAACTTATTCACGACGGTCAGGGCTTACCGTCGTAAATAATGTGCTTATTTACGACGGTCTAGGACAACCGTCATGAATAATGCCTTTATTTACGACGGTCGTTGGACACCTCGTGAACATTTTAATTAATGATGGTACCGTCATTAATAACTTTAGCCATCGTAAATGTATCTTTTCCTGTAGCACTACGCTATGATAAAAGCTGAAAAAACACCACTTGCAAGAAAAAATGAAAAATATAGAGTAAATACAAAATAGATACCGAAAAATATCAGTGCCTACCACCTTCCAACATTCTTAAGATTGGTCTCTAAAAGATTTCCAGGTTGCTTATATAATAAGCAAACTAGTATATTGCATATTATTTGGTTATTATGCAAACAATAAGGAATTCAGAAACAAAAAAATATATTGCATACAATGACATGGGTCTTCTGACCAACTTTATGAGTAGGCAGCGACTAGAATGCAAAAACAAGTTTGATGCAAAATGCAAAAAAAAAACGATTCTAAGATTCTTTTTTTAATTGGCCCCTGTATCTAAGTACGTATATTAGCAAAGTACACCTTAAATAAAATATATCCTGGAAACTATAGAGCCGAACAGACAAACAGCGCCCCCGCTGTGATCCTGCAAGGATGCAGTAGCAAAAGACAGTGCCTTCGTATACAGTGGTGACAGCGGACAAGCGTTCTTATTTGGTGGACAACTTCTTGTGTGCGCTACAGTTCTCGGAAGGATATATTTTTATGTAAGGTGTATTTTGCTAAGCTAGATACTCAGGAGGTAATTAAAAAAGCATCCACCGTAGGATGAAGATCTTGTGATTTATGATCGTTTTTTATATTTTTACACCAAATTTATTTTTGCATTCTAGTCACCGCCTTTATGAGTATCATCGTTTCAACGCCACAAAATGGAAAATGAGTGTATGTGAAATTTACAAATATCTACTATTTTTTATGCTTGACAGGTCTTGACTGGCAAGTGTCAGTCCTTAGAGTGTTAACAGGCTACCAATTTCCCAGAAAACATAAAGAAATATGTTCACAGACATTAGAAGCAAATGTTGGGCTGGATGAGAGCACACATTCCATAGGGACCCTTGCAGCTGGGCCTACACTGGGTAGTGACAACAGACTGAGCCCATTCCGCACCAGCAAACAGTCGCACAAATCTTCGGCCACACAGCCGCCGCGCTCGGCGGTTGGCCGCCTCATCCGCACTCTGCCGCTCCGGAACCGGGACCAACTGTCCCATCGGCAACGAGGGCTTTGGTGCTTCGTGGCTTTCGCTCCGCTCCCTTCCGCAGAGCTTGCCCCAACAGCTCCATGCTCTGGCGGGCTTCGGATTGGGGTGGCTGGATAGTCCAGGCGACACAGCCTAGACCAAGAAAGAGGTATTCTTGTTCATTTGTTCTTTCCTTTTCCGCTTCCGAAAAGAAATTCGTTAGCCCAAGGTTTCTCGTAGGATGCGTACCGGCCCGAGTTTCCCATCAGCGATTCAGTAATGCAGGTGTAGAGACATGGATTCCGATGCAATCAAAATATCTAATTACGGCACGACCAGTTGGTAGATTGCAGCATTGGAATTGAATGGTCGTCAGTACGTTATTTTCATTCAGGACTCAACTTGGTCGGTCAAGTTAGCTTCGGCAGTCAGGACGAGTAAAAATGGAGATTGAGCAGCGGGGGCAGGGGGCTGGGGGCCTACCTAGTCTTGCATTTCTTTCTACTGTGTCTACTGCCTAGAGCTAATTTTGTGAACATAACCAAAGAAATAAGTTCAGGAAGAGTTACTTATACATAATATAAAAATTTATGGCTTGGAATGCATGATTATAATATTTATTCAACTGTTTTCTGACTTTCTGGAGATACCCTGAACTATGATTTGACTGAATTTGTGTCACCACACATGTTTCTGGAATGTGAAAGGGCAGTTACAGTATGCAACAAATGGCCTTGTCTTCGTTTGCTGTAATCTCCCCCTCATCGCATAGCAATACCTTGTCTCTGTTCCCTGCTCGTCGCTTCCAAGGATGGCACATGCGAAGCGGTCGCCCCCGAGTTCAGGCACAGGCGCAAGCACAA
Organism: Neostapfia colusana; assembly: GCA_030760725.1. Taxonomy (NCBI): domain Eukaryota; kingdom Viridiplantae; phylum Streptophyta; class Magnoliopsida; order Poales; family Poaceae; genus Neostapfia; species Neostapfia colusana. Next base: position 40,282,734 of record JASWHV010000013.1, on the reverse strand, counting down.
CTGCAGTACAGAAATCTGGGAGACTCGGACCTCCTTATCAGTGAGATCACCCTTGGGACAGTATGTGCATGACTGAAACCATCACCCCTTTATTCCCACATACTATTTCTGAATTTCTGGACTGCATCTCTTTTTTTTCAGATGACCTTTGGGGAGCAAAACACTGAGAAGGAAGCACATGATATGCTCTCTTATTCTTTCGATCAAGGCATCAATATCCTTGACACTGCAGAAATTGTCAGTACAGATTACTTCCTTACCTTTTATTAATTATTTCTCATATTCTTTGAAATTAAGTTATCGATTTACTTTTTTATTTCCTTCATTTTTGTCTGGCCTTTAGTACCCAGTTCCAACAAACAAGGAAACTCAAGGGAGGACTGATCTATATATTGGCAGGTGGATGCAATCTAAGCCAAGAGACAAGGTAAAGCTTAATACGTATCATGCTAAAGCTGTTTTTGATCGTTGGAAATTGAATCAGGCTAGCAGAATAGTGTATAGAAGGCATGAAACTCAAAACTTTCTAATTAACTCAATGTTTCTGCACATGAATAATGATTCTTGCACAATAAACCACCTTCAATCCTTGAGCCTCATGCCAATGTTTAGGGTCTACTAGCATATATTTAGTAATAACACCCTCAGTTGCTGCAATGCACAGTACCCAAATTTCTTCCTTTTTGATGACATGTTTAAATGGCCTCACTAAAAGATAAAAGCTTTTCCGGTGTGTTCTCTGCATTTAGGTGATTTTGGCCACCAAAGTTGCTGGTTATTCTGAACGATCTACTTTTCTTCGGGATGATGCAAAAGTGGTGCGTGTTGATGCTGCCAATATCAAAGAAAGTGTTGAGAAGACCCTTAAACGTTTATCTACAGACTACATTGATTTACTTCAGATACACTGGTCAGATTCAACTTGCACTTCAATGGTTGTATGCCTGTCAGAAAGCATCATTGGGTTCACTTTGTGTTGTTGGTATTTTACCAGCATACATCCCAGAATTCCGTTCAACAAGGCTACGAGCTTTGTTCTTTTACAAAATATATACACATTAGCTCCACATAAAATAAAGTGTATGTGTTAGTAAAACTGATTGACCTTGTATCATGTAAACAAGGTCTGAGGAAACAGGTCCAGAAGATGCCTTTTCCATGGTGTGGTCACAACGATTTTAGAAGATTTACTATCAAGATACCAGTTCTAAAAATAAAACAAAGACGCGAAACAAACTCTGAAAACAGGGGAAGAGTTACAAGCTGTGATATTAAGTTTAGCAGCTATCGTATTTATGTTTGTGGGGCAAAATAGAAAACAAACGAACAAGAATGCATTAACTGAATTCTTCTTGGACTTCAGTCTGAGTTCGTTTCACAACATGTTATGACATAGGGTACATGACAATGTGGATTTCTGACCCTTATTTTCTCATCTTAAAATATTTTCTTTGTACATCATTGTCCCTCTTATTTCCGATATATATCAATGAAATATACATTCCTGATTGTTGCTTTCTCTTCAGGCCAGATAGATATGTGGCTCTATTTGGTGAATTTAGTTATAATCCATCCAAATGGAGGCCAAGCGTCCCATTTGAGGAACAATTGAAGTCTTTCCAGGAATTAATAGATGAAGGAAAAGTAAGGTTTCTATATTTCATTTTTTATACAAGTGACAACATTTTTCCTTATTCAGGGTAAATATTACATGTGCAGCTACATATCTGTTATTCACATGTACACGACCTACAAATGGGCTAGCACCTAAAGTTTACAATGATGTCAACTGATATGGAGGCAACTTACAAAATGCGCTAATACCTTAGTGGTAGCTCATGCAAAAGACAATTAAGAACATCAAATTATTAATCAATGATGGATTTGTATCTCTGCTCCAGGTTCGCAATATCGGTGTTTCCAATGAGACCTCATACGGAGTAATGGAGTTTGTACATGCTGCAAGAGTTAATGGCCTTTCGAAGATCGTGAGCATCCAGAACAGTTATAGTCTAATTGTGAGATGCCGCTTTGAAGGTGAAACAGATAGCTTCAGTCTATTTGCATGGTTTATTCAAACTCTCGTAGCGATGCCCTCATCTCTGAAAATGATTCAGAGTTCTCACAGTTTAAAAAGAAATCAGTTTCCTGTCCTATTAAACATAAGTAAACTACCTATATTATTTTGCTGCTGCTTAATGTCTTTCATCAGGTGACAGTGAATTAAGTATATACTGCCAACAAACATATGCTGCCAACAAACATATGTTGCCAGCTAGGTTCTTTCATGGTATTCTTTTCGGTTCATGTGAGATATGCTGGAAAGGGCAATAAGGATTTGTGCTAACGTATTGTAATTCCTTATGCATTTTGGGTGTGTATACTGGTGATCTAATCCTGCTCTTGTGTGAATACCAGTGCAGTCAAAATGCTGGATTTTAACCACATTTTCTTCTCATGACAGTTGATCTTGTCGAAGTTTGCCACCAAAATAACTGCAACATTGGGCTGCTTGCCTACTCACCACTGGCTGGTGGTGTTCTCACTGGGAAGTACCTTGACGTAAACTCTGACATCTCAAAGAGTAGTAGGCTAAATCTCTTCCCTGGATACATGGAGCGATACAACAGATCACTGGCTAAAGTATGATGGTTTGATGATACATTACGACAAAGTCATTATTTTCCAACTGTGGAGTTATATATGTCTTCGTACATGCAATAGTTTTGACTTTGGTAACCTTTGTCCGGCAGGAAGCGACAAACGGATATGTAAAGCTTGCAAAGAAGCATGGGCTAACTCCAGTCCAGCTTGCACTTGCCTTTGTTCGAGACCGTCCATTCACAGCTAGCACCATCATTGGAGCAACTACCATGGACCAGTTAAAGGAGAACATCAATGCCTTTACCGGTGCTCCACGGCCCCTGCCACAAGAAGTCCTAGATGGCATCGAGGATCTTTACAAGAGATACAAAGATCCAGCAATTCTATGAGGATGCAAAGACCTGACACATTGCATTTGTGATGGTACCATTTCATGCTAATACATATGGTTAATAGATAATACCATCAGAACATTTTTCTTTTATGTTACATTGAGGATTGAATTTCTATACAAGTGTAAAGAGAGTACTGGGGCGAGGCATTTCTTTTCCTTCTGATCAGTTATTCAAAAATTGAATTTTTCATTTATCATGTCTTATAAACACTCAAATTTCTTTGAATTTTGTGCACCAAGGCTATAAACCTATACAGAAGTATGCAATTGATGTTAACTTCATTTACCAAATGTTACAACCAATTGGACATGTGTGTTTCATAATAAGAACAAGTAGCATGGAAGGAATGGGCAAAAAGAAACATTCCTCATCTTAATAGCAAGGTCCCTTCAGCAGTTGTTGCTGTGGTTACTCAATATCCGCTTCCCCTGCAATCCAACAGTATACTATTCTGTGGCAGCACATCCTTGATTTGCTCCACCTTATTGTCCTTAGGTTTTTTCTCCTTTATCTTAGCAGCGAGCTCCAGAGCTCTCGATTAATAAACAAATTTGGTTTTCAGGTTGTTTTTATATAGCTGTGGTCAGTAGAACATTAAGAAATAAGACTGCGTTGGTAGAATGCGCTCTTTGTACACGCATAGTAAGCTTGTTTGTTTCGCTCCAATATCTCACAATCGGCACCATGTGTTGCGGTTAAATCCATCAAGACATGCCCTACAGCTTTACCGGTTCCTTATCTATTTATAATATGGTAAGGTTCATCCAATTTTTGCCATTCAGTCCTACTAGATCTGTACTTAAACTTCTAGCACGCATTGTTTTCATTGACTCTTGTTTTAGAGACATTGACTATCTCTTTCTGCATGAAGGAAGCAGGAAACGTGTGCCGATATTCTTGAATTCACGACTGGCCGTTCACCGTTTGCACACTACTGGCGTGCTTTCAGCTTAGAAGTGCATGCCGCACCAATAAAAAAACAACTCAGGGTCTGCCAGATTTTCATACTAGACGAGGCCATTTCTCCGAAAGCATCTAGAAATCATAGGAGTTGAGAGAACAAAATAATTATGACAGTGCTAGAAAATACAGTTGTAAGAGGACAAATTAAGAGTAATCTAATAACATCGAAGATCAGTTTGGGTTCTGTCGTTCACATTTGCCCATCATCACATGCAACTAAATTACAAACTACACGGGTTACCCTGCAAGCCCAATAATTTGCTAGGCTTAGAAAACCCATGTCCTAACTCAGACGTATCAACTGTACAATTCAGTAAGAACGGTTAAAGATAAGCAGTCCACCAGTTGGCCAGGTGAATTCCTTCATTTTTGGCAAATGGCGTTATGTTTCTTGTTCATGCTTCTGCTGAATGTGGTACCTCATTATCATTAGAGTAATCAAAATCTTGAGATTTCCAATCATGTTTTTTCAAGGGACGACCTCCCTTATGGCCATTCTCTACTATTTCCATGTCAAGTAATTCAAGCTGCTTTCGTACCCAGGGAGGGTCATCTGGGTGAAGCCATATTTTCTCACGAGTGTCCTTGTGCTTGAAATCAGGGCAGTTGATATGCGGTTTGGACTTTCGGTTATCCCACCATTCATAAGGGCTGGCAAAGAAAACTTGCCACAAGCGAAGCCGGTCTATGTACTCGTTTTCTTTTAGCATTTGAGCTGAAAAAAGTAAACAACAGAAATTAGAAGACTCGATAAGAGACCAGAAGGCTACAATGTGGAATTGTACATGAAACGGGCAAAACTTACATGTGACAACTGTTGTTGATGTCAATGATGGATCCAACGATTCTGCAGCATTTTGAGGCCTCTTACTTTGACCAAAAACATAATTCAGCTCATTGACGAAAATCTGTAACATTGTATGTTTCAAATTAGAAGTGCATGAAAAGGGGAACATGGCAAAACATATCCCCAGTGACCACTAATAACCACAAATGTATTTTTAATAATGCCCAACTTGCAAACATGTTTCCTTTCTGCAATACTTACTGTACAATTAACATATAGAATTCTAGAATAAATGTATTTATATGATCACATCTCATCAAGGATTGGCTAAGTAATAGGAACTTATATGAACGTATCTGATGGAAGCAATGTTTAAAAAAGCGGTAGAAAAAAGCGAGTGGAGGAGCTCCGCCTAGCGCCTAGGCGTTTCCCAAAAAGCGGAGTTAAATCCATATAATATTATATATATATATATATGTATATTCCTTAATTTAAAAATATTCAATAAATCAATAAAATGAGATGAGATAGAGTGTGACACTATCTTCTGTAGGCAGCCAGACATTAAGACAGGGCATTACCACCTTGCTAACAGCAACCGCCACCGATAAGGATGAAAAAATTAGAGTTAGTTGTTCTTTTTATATGGACACACAAAGCGGTGGAAAGCGGAATTAAGCAGAAGAAAACAGAAAAAAGTGGACCGAAACGGAAAAAAAACGGAAAAAAAAAACAGTCCTACCGCTTAATGCTGCCGCCTAGGAAAAAGCGAAACGGTCCGGTGCCGCTCAGCGCCTAGGCGGCGCTTAAGCGGCCTAGGCAACCGCTTTTTTAAACAGAGGATGGAAGGCTGCTTAAGTGATAGAAATTTATTTTGTTGCAAGTGATTAAAGGCTGCCTAATTATCAGGAGTATGTAAGAGAAAGCATTACTACATACAAAACACAGGTAGGTTGGTACATAAACAATTGAATTAACAAGTACTTATCCAGAATGTTACACTGAGAAAACAACTGCAGCTATCTGACCTTATAGAAAATGTACCGTTCACCACTTGAACTGACTTTGCGATAGAAATTTAGAAAACCAGATACATAGACAAGGTCATTGTACTTCAAATGCTTCAGGCTAACACTCGCCAGCTCACCCTTCAAATACAATGTTACCCTGTTCAAGTTCTTAAATCATAAGCATAATGATAGAACTTTAATTTTGTTAGTATCTGAATTATTACTCTCATGGAGAGGATGACACTAGGAGTTAGAAAATTTTTCTTGGTTCATTCCACACATAATGCCATACCCAACCTAGGGGTTGGGGTTACATATTTATAGCTGAGGCAGCCAAGCATATACATAGATGCTAGCCTAAAATGCCAAGATGTTGTCCTATGCTGTCCTCTTAGTCTAAGATGTTGTCTTAACAAGGACTAAGATGCTGTCCTAACTAGGGGACACAAAGACCAAGAGTACAAGACTTATTCCATCATTCTCCCCCTAAGTCTTGTGCGTCGTCTTGTGGGGGAGTTGGACCATCCCGATCCTGGAGCAAAGCTCAAGGAACTTGATCCTCCCAAGGGGCTTGGTGAGCAGGTATGCAAGCTGGTCCTTGGTGTTGATGTAGCACGCCTTGATGCTTCCTTCCTCCAAGCAGCCTCGGAGAAAGTGGTACCTCACCCGCATGTGCTTGCTCCGTTCATGAAAGACGGGGTTCTTTGCTAGAGCCAGAGCGGACTTGTTGTCCACCTGAGTTCCACCGCTCTGGTGTCTTTGCCGAGGAGATCACCAAGCAGTCGAACTAGCCAGAGCGCCTGACTCGAAGCGGTAGAGGCCGCTATGTACTCGGCCTCGCAGCTGGACAAGGCCACCACCTGCTGCTTGACCGACTGCCAGCTAACAAGGCACTTGCCGAGGAAGAAGAGAATCCCGCTCGTGCTCTTGCTAGTGTCGATGTCGCCAGCATAGTCGTTGTCGCTGTACCCGACAAGGTGTGCCTCCCCAGGGCACCTCGGGTAGTAGAGGCCATGGTCGAGAGTCCCGCAATGTAGCGGATGATCCTCTTCACAGCCTGCTGGTGCTCCGTCCTCGGTCGCTGCATGAACCAACTGACGTAGCCGACAGAGAATGCCAAGTCCGACCGTGTGTGGGCGAGGTAGCGAAGGCTCCCCACAAGACGTCGATACTGCGTAGCGTCCACCTCCTCCGTCGTGCTGTCGCGGCTCAGCTTCAGTCTCTCCTCCATCGGAGAGCTGGGTTGCAATCTGTGAGCCCAGCCAGCTCAACAACGCGCTTGGCGTAGGTAGTCTATCGAAGCATGATCCCGGAGTCGGCCTGGTGCACCTCGATCCCCAGGTAGAAGGAGAGAGATCCCAGGTCACTCATCTGGAAGGTGGCTTTCATCGCTTCCTTGAACGCTGCCACCTCCGCATCCTTGGTGCCGGTGATCACCAAGTCGTCGACGTAGACACCCACCAGTAGGGCATTTCCTCCATTGCACCACCAGTAGATGGCCGCCTCGCGCGGGCTTTGCTCGAAGCCCATCCCCTTGAGCGTGGAGTCTAACTTGGCATTCCACGCCCTTGGTGCCTGCCGCAAGCCATAGAGGGTCTTGAGCAGGCGCAACACCTTGCCCTCCTTGCCATGAATCGCAAATGGCGACAGCTGGTGCACATAGACCTCCTCCTTTAAATCGTCGTTAAGAAACGCCGACTTGACATCCATGTGTTGAACCCGCCATCCTCCTTGAGCAGCCAGCGCAAGGAGGAGTCGCACAGATTCCATCCGTGCCACAGGCGCGAAGGCATCGTCGAAGTCGATCCCCTCCTGTTGCACGAAACCGCGTGCCACCAAGCGAGCCTTGTGCTTGACGATGGTGCCGGCTTCACCCCCCTTCAACTTGAACACCCACTTAAGGGTGATCTCGCGGTGACCACGAGGGAGGTCAGCAAGCTCCCAAGTGCGGTTGTTCTCAACTGCATCCATCTCCGAGTGCATCGCGGCACGCCAATGCCGCGTGTCTCTCAGCCTCCGCGAAAGACCGAGGCTCGCTGTCGTCGCACGCAAGGTGCAACTGCGCCTTCAGATCGCGAGGGACCAGTCCTGGCACCGGCTGGTCGCCGAGAAGATCCTCCATCGTATGATACCGCAACGGCTCGCTGTCGTGGTACGCCTCGATGCGCTCCTCGTCGTGGGAGAGCGGAGTAGCGAACTCCACCGGGTTGTGCTTGACACGAGCTGGTGTCGGAGTGGACGTACCCAGAGGGATGGCGGTCGGTGCTGGAGAGCGTGGGATCACCGGCTGTGGTGGTGGTGGCGGAAAGCTCGTCGCAGCCGAAGTCGTGACTGGGGAGCATTAGCGCTGAAGTCGGTGGAGACTCGGGGACTGGGGTAGACATGCTCGGTGGAGAAGAGCTGTCTACTCCCCCAGTTCCCTTGAAGTGGACGTACTCGACGATGAAGTTGTCGTATGTCGGAGTCAAGTCGTCGTCTACAGACTTGTCCCATGCCCATCCTCGCCCTTCATTGAACACTACATCACGTGCCGTGCGCACGCGTTGTGTTCCTGGGTCGAGAATGCGGTAGGCCTTCGAGCCCTCCGCGTAGCCGATGAACACCCCTAGAGTGCTCCTGTCGTCGAGCATGTTGATGTGGCCAAGCTCCTTGGCGAACGTGAGGCAGCCGAAGACCCGTAGGTGAGAGACCGTCGGCTTGCGCCCATGCCAAGCCTCATACGGCGTCCTGCCGTTGAGAGCCTTGGTGGGCAAGCGGTTGAGGATGTAGACCATCGTCACCACCGCCTCTCCCCAGAAGACATCCGACATTCCACTCTGCTTGAGGAGGGCCCGATCCATCCCCACAACCGTCTGGTTGCGCCGCTCGACAACGCTGTTCTGCTGCTACTGTATGGCGCGGAGTAGTGGCGCTGAACACCCTCATCCACGCAGTATGACGCGAACTCAGCCACCGTGAATTCGCCGCCGTTGTCGATACACAACACGTGCAGCTTGCGGCCGCACTCCGCCTCCGCAGTGGCCTGTGCGCCAGATGGCGTTCGCGGCCTCTCCCTTGCTGTCGAGGACCATCACCCACATGTAGCGGGAGAGGTCATCGACAAGCAGCAGGAAGTAACGTCGTCCTCCCGGTGTAGCCAGTGTCACCGGGCCACACAAGTCCCCGTGCATGAGCTCGAGCCGCTCCTTGGCTCGGAAGCTCGAGTGCTGGGGAAAGGGGAGTCGCCTCTGATTTGTCAATACGCAGACGTCGCAGAACTGCTCCACGTGCTCAAGGCACGGCAAGCCCCGTACCATCTCCTTGGCACTGAGCCGCTTCAGGGCCTCGAAATGAAGGTGCCCGAAGCGCTCGTGCCATCACCACGCCTCATCATCCCGACGAGTGGCAAGGCAAAGGGGTTGTGCTACCTGCACGTTAAGGACGTAGAGTCGATTGGTGCCTCTGGTTACCTTGGCAAGAAGGCTACGATGGCGATCCCAAATCCTCATGACTCCGTTCTTGATCTCCACGCGCGAACCGTTCTCATCTAGCTGTCCCAGGCTAATGATAGAGTTCCTCAACGCGGGGATGTAGTAGACTCCGATGAGCAGCCTGCGCTCACCAGACTCGGCGGTGAGGATGACGGAGCCGACGCCCTTGATCTCCACACCAGAGGCGTCCCCAAACTTGACAGAGCCTCGAACATTGGGGTCAAACTCAGTGAAGAACTCCCGTCGACCGGTCATGTGATAGGTGGCACCGATGTCGAGGCACCACCCGTCAATCTTGTCGTTGCTGGAGCCGTCACCGAGGAAGGCGTGTGCTCTCGGCTCATCGAGGTGGAGGAGAGCCGCCGCGGCCGATGCCACTGGAGGAGGCTCTATGCTTGCGTGTGCCAGGAGCAGAGCCGGCTCCTCCTCCACCTATGCGACGTGGGTCTGGCCGCGTCATGGCTGCCGACACTCCCTGGCCCAATGACCAAGCTTGCCACAGTTGTGGCAGGCGTCGTCTCGTGTTGGCTTCCGGTTCCCAGCGGCGCCGCCCTGGGCGCCTCCGTGGGCGCCACCCTCGGCACGTCTCTACGCCCCGGCTTGGGCACCTCCACGCCCCTTGCTTGGCTTGCCGCACTTGTGGCTGCCTTTCGAGAAGGAGGGCTCCCCCTTCTTCCCGTCACCTTGGCAGGCCTCCCACTGCTCCCGAGTGAGATGTAGCTTCCCGCCGATGGTGATAGGCCCCGATAGAGGCTAAGGTTCGTCGCTGTCGACGACCTTGAGGTGGCCTATCGCCTCTTCGATCGACATCGTGGAGAGGTCCAGCAGAGACTCGATCGAGCGAGCGATCTGCTTGTACTTCTCGGGGATGCAACGGAAGAGCTTCTCGATGGCTCTCTCCTCGTTGTAGGTGTTGTCACCGAACTGCACCATCTTCTGCAGTAGTGTGTTGAGACGGAGAGCAAAGTCATCAACATCCTCACCTGGTTTGAAGGCCAGATTCTCCCACTCCATGCGGAGTGCCTGCAGTGTGGTCTTGCAGACGCGGCCGCTGCCGATGCGTGCCGCAGCGATGGCGTCCCAGGCCTCCTTGGCAGTCCGCTTCTTGGAAAGCGAGAACTGCATCTCGGGCGGTACTGCAACAATGAGAGCATCCAGCATTCGTCGATCCTCGTAGTAGTCGACGTCGCCGTACCGGACTGCTTCCCACATGTGCCGCACTTGGAGCTGTATCCTCATCACCGCGGCCCACTCGACGTAGTTGGTCTTGGTGAGGGTAGGCCACCCACCGCCGGGACCGACATCCCTGACAATAGTCTGGATCCCGTGGTGACCATGGTACCTGTCCGGGGAGGGAGAGTCACGCCGCTTGTAAATGCCGTGATCTCCGTCGACCCAACCACCCCTGTCGAGAGCGTCATCGGCGCGTCCGCGCCCGTCTAGGCTGCAGCTGCCACACTCATGGGGGTGTGCAGCTGCCCACTGTGGCGTCTGTGGTCGTGCTACCTCCCTCGCCAGCCTGAGGTCTTCGCTGGTGCCGCCGCCGGTAGAAACAGAGTCTCTGTCGCTACCGCCACGCAGAGCCTCAAGCTCTGCTGCAGCCGCACACGCTGCGTCCGCAGCCACTGCTGCTTCTACTTTCGCCCTCGCCGCTGCCAACTCCGCCGCCGCCAGCCTCGCCGCCCTCGCCGCTGTCGCTGCAGCCACTGCCGCTGCTCGCTCGCGTTCTTCTGCTATGGCGACCTCGGCCTCCTGCCTACGCCGCGCACTCGAAGCGACCGAGCGCTGAGACTGTCCTTCGGACATGGCGCGCTAGTGGGGGAGTGTTGTGTGGGGAAGAGGTTGTCTCAGACAAGCTATTGCTCGTCTGTGCAGAAGGGGAGGGATGAGCTGAAACAACCGGTGTTCTTGCTGCCGGTTGAGGACGAAGAGAGGCGTGGGAAGGAGATGAGCAGGAGATGTCTAGGCTACAGGATAGAACGGCTCTGATACCACTTGTTAGTATCTGAATTATTACTCTCATGGAGAGGATGATACTAGGAGTTGGGAAATTTTTCTTGGTTCATTCCACACACAATGTCATACCCAACCTAGGGGTTGGGGTTACATATTTATAGCTGAGGCAGTCAAGCATATACCTAAATGCTAGTCTAAGATGCCAAGATGTTGTCCTACCAAAGGACTAATATGTTGTCCTAACAAAGGACTAATATGCTGTCCACTTGGTCTAAGATGCTGTCCTAACAAGGACTAAGATGCTGTCCTAACTAGGGGCCACAAAGACTAAGAGTACAAGACTTATTCCATCAAATTTTGTTTACCCAAGTTAAAATAATCTTAACTTGAAAAAGTGTACACGGTGTTAAACTCATGCCCTGAAAGAAAAAATAAAGGAAAACTTCAATCTTCATTGAGGAACTCCTGTTCGGTTGTTGGTTTTTATGGAATGGGCTGTTTCTTGATCTGGTGCCTGTCACCTAATACTCTTGGCTGGCAGCCAAAATTTTGATGGCAGACATTAAAAAGATGAGAATGCATATGTGTTTAGCCAACAGTAGTTTTATAAGGAATTGTCTTCTTAACAAACTGACAAACTAAATTTACTTTTGCTAAATATATCTTGTGAATCATGTTTCTTCAGAAGTCAATTACTAAAACAAACAATCCAAATGAAATCATGCATTCTGAGAATCAAAATATGAAATCATATAGGCGTTCCAGCTCGGAACAACTGGAAAAAAACAACTTCACTAGGAAGATGAGAATGCATTTTGTTTGGCACTATACAACATAATGTTTTTCCTGAAGAACCAAATTACAGTACAAGAACATGCTAAATCTTCAAGCTACATGCTTTCACTCACAAGCATAGTTGATTGATTCCCACTAGGAGGGGGAGAGCATACTAGAAACAAGAAAATGTTATTAATCCGTTACGTTTGTACTTTGTACCCAAATGCCAGCATCTTACTCATTTGGTTCCTGTAGGGTTTAAGACAAAAAAGATGCCCAATATGATAACAATTCCGTTGCACTTTGCTAGTTCAATCCATGATCGAAAGTCAAGTTGTCGAAACAAGGACGTATAATCTGCTTCTACTTTTTTGTATTTACTCGAAATGCACAAACTCTAAACAGTAGTTAAACCACAGATAAGTTCTCTTCGTTACATAGACCACACAATCCACCCAACAAAGAGCACCCAGTGGTTCTACCTTACTTACCCAGAACACACTAATTTAAACAGTAATTAAAACGCAGATGGGTCTTCTTAATTACACAAATAACACAATCCAAAGCCTGATGAAAGGCCTCAAGTACAGGAACCGCACCAGACCTTGCACGAATATACCACAGAGCAGAATCCACACAATATAAAGAAAGTAGGACAAATAACCAAATCCATTATCGTCAAACATCAAGCTGCAGCAAGCCAGAGAGCAAAGAACACGAGGAAGTTGCCGCTATTGGGGGAAATAGGGAGGGCAACTCAACGTGAACCCGGAAGAGCTCGAGGAAGGCGCGGACGAAGACGGGGCAACGGAAAGGAAGGTGTAAGACTTGGGTTGGTTGTCACAGCTGTCGTCGTACTGCCTCACCGGTGCGGCGAGGCGGCCGATGAGGCTGCAGGAGTTCAGGGTGAGCTGTCGCTTGGACACGACAGAGGGGGGCCGCAGCATGGACATACGATAGGCCACGCTCTCCGCCTCCCCACCGGCCCTGCCGATGTTGAGGAACCGCCGGAGTGCGGCTGCCGGTGACCGCGCGGTGGCGGCTCCGGCAGCGAGGAGCCGGAGCATCTGGCAGGTGTGCAGGGTGTAGAGAACCGCTGGGCCACCGCAAGGCTCCTCGATGAATTATTCCGGGCCGGGACTTGGTGGTGTTTTGTTTGGGCCTCAATCCAGCGCTAGCCAGACAAATTACACCCAGGAATATGATTTTTTTGAAATAGTATATTTTAAATCGCAAATTTAAAAAATAGGGAACGTTCAAAATAATTTCAGGAAAATGAGTATAAATCACTCTCTGGACGGACAATTCATCCACTGTAACAACGAATCGCCATGCACCAGGGTGAAATGCATTGTACATAAAAAGACCGCCCTTCCGTCCGCCGATTGTTCATAAAAAAATGCTTGGTGAGTGGACGGTTTATCATCAAGTGTCTCCGTGCAAGTCTCATGTGATGTAAAAATTACGAAAAATATTTTGAAATGATAAATCACTCATGTGAAGTAATTCACACTACAGGAATCTGGACAATAGACGATGGCCGAAAACCGTCGTACCGTCGTCAATAACTTATTGACGACGGTTAAATGTTATAGATGGCGGTTTATGGTTGTCGTCAATTATTAGTCGTCAATAAGCTTATTGACGACAGCTAAAGTTGGCTATCGTCAATAAGCTACAGCAGCTTATTGACAATGGCCAGGGTTTGGCTCTCGTCAATAATAATGGCTTATTGACGACGGTTTCTGACGGCCAAGTACCCGAAACCGTCGTCAATAAGCTTTGCAATTTTAAAAAAAAACAGAAAATACTGCTCTCGCTTCAAGGTCAGCCCTGGCTCGATGGCCAGATCACAGGCAATCAAAACATACATCACAGGCAGGCACAAAAACACTATACGCACGCCACACTACCCTACGCTACCCTGATCGCTGCCACCGGAGTTCAAAAAGTCGTCGCGCGCTCGTCCAAACGCCGGATGCTGAGGGGATGGAGTTTCCTGAGCCCGCGTTGCCGATCCCTGTGATGTAAATGTATAGTTAGACAAATTAGAAGTTCACAAATGTGTATATGACTAAATAAACTCATTACAAGTTAGAATTGAGCAAGTTAGCTAGATTTAACTATGTTTGAGTAAGTTTGCTCATATTTTACTAAGTTTGAGAAGTATGGACTAGTAGTGTTTGTGTTTGAGCTAGTTCAACTAGTTTTAGCTATGTTTGAGTAACCAATTATGATCCTCTCCGTAACCAACAAAATATCTAGGACGACCTTCATCTGGCACTAGATTGTTGAGTTGTTCAATAATTTCCGACCTGTTCAGACGTTGTGGTGGTCCCTTTTTTACAATGGTACCCTTCCTGAAGGCATTTCTCTTTCGCCTAAACACGTGATTTGGCGATAACCAACGTCTATGACAGTCAAAGTAGCATATCTTGCCACCATGACTTAGACGAAAATAATCCGTGTCGGAAGCACATATTGGACATGTCAATCGACCATGAGTGCTTCAGCCAGAAAACATGTCGTAAGCTGGAAAATTATGAACATGCCACGAGTACGCAGCTCGAAGGTTGAATTTATGTTTTCTATAACAGTCATACGCTTCGACTTCTGTTCATAACATTTTCAACTCTTCAATCAATGACTGCATCATCACGTTCAGTCGTGAACCAGGATGATCCAGTCCAGGTACAATAAGGCATAGGAACATGAACTCATACTTCATACAAAGAGATGGTGGTAAGTTGTATGGAATAGCGAACACGGGCCAACAAGAGTATGGTGTGGCGTTTGTACTAAACGGTGAGAAGCCATCTGCCGCCAACCCAAAGCGAATATTTCTCGCGTCATCGGCGAAATCTGGATCGAAGCGGTCAAGCGCCTTCCATGCCTCACCATCCGACGGGTGCACCATCATGTCATTGTTGTCACGTACACCTTCTTTATGCCACCTCATGTGTCTAGCTGTTTTTTAGATAGAAACAAACGCTTGAACCTAGGTGTGACAGGCAAGTAGTGAAGCTGCTTCTGTGCGACTTGAGTCATTACTTTTGAACCGTCGCCATTAACAACTTCGACAAATCTCGCTTTACCACATTTTAAGCACTTGTTCTCGTTGGCATGCTCTCTCCAAAAAAGCATGCAATTGTCTAGACACATATCAATCTTCTCATATTTTATACCCAGACCAGAAATCAACTTCTTAGACTGATACATATGTTTGGGACTTTATGTGGTTGTGGAAGATATCACTGATCAATTTGATGAGATCGTTGTAGCAGTTATTGGAGAAGAAGTACTTAGACTTAATGGTCATAAATCTAGTCATGAAAGTAAGGAGCGTCACTTCGGTGTGTTCATGCAACGGCTCTTCTGAAGCTTTGAGAAGCGTGAAAAACGCTTCAACCTCCATTGTATGAGGATCCTCCATCAATTCAGGATTTATGGCATCAAGCATCTCGTCCATCCTATCGACCTTCGTGTTGTCATCCTCATCTGAAACTTGTAAGGGTTGAGAAGATGTCTCACCGTGAAAGGTCCACACCTCATAATCTTGCATGAAACCGTATCGACACAAGTGAAACGCCAAATTCACTTTGTCCCAACACTTTGCACCCTGATATTTCGTACATGGGCACCGCACCCTATCAATCATTGACAATGAAAAAGCTCGATCTACAAAAGCATCTGTCTTGGCGAACCACTTATCCGAGTGACCACCAGAACTGTTCTTCCAACCGGTATACATCCAACTACGGTCCTCACCCATGTTTGAATCTGCAGTTTAATGTCAAGGAAATTATAGTTACTTTATAATTTATTTATGTCACGACCCTACATCTATTGGAAAGGATAGGTCCTAAACCCACCCAAGAGTGACCGAGCGGAGCGTGCTCATGACGAGACGCGTGGTCTAGATCCGAATGAAATTTCGACAGCATAACCCCGTTGTTCTCCACTGCACGCTCGGAAATGTTGCAGCAGAGAACAACAGGGTTATGCCGTTGAAATCCCGTCTAGATCTAAACCCGCGTCTCATCACAAGCCACGCCCCCTCGGTCACTCTCAGGCTGTCCAAAAAGGGACAATTCTGAACGTACACGCATCACATGCGTAACACATGTGAGACGGGCCGGTTCGAAACGGGTGACGCATGTTGTATAGGTTTACGTCAATCTTTCATTTTTGAGTCATTTAAAAGAGAGGGAGGAAAGAACGAGAGAGAAGGAAAGAACGAGAGAGAGACAAAGAAGTGGGTCAGCCATCCTAAGTTATGCCCCGCTGGGGCCTGCCATTATCTTACGACGCTTTTAGGGTTAGCCGTCATACGTTATGCCCCATCGTATGTGGGTCAAAGATGAAACCGCACCGTCGGGGCCTGCCCTCCACACGCGGGAGTTTGCCGTCCTCTGTGCCTGTCTCGACTAATACATTACCAATAAATGGGCCGTGACAGACCCTAAATGGGTCGCATCAGGCCGGACCGAGCCGAAACCCATTTATTTACATATAGTAACTAATCACGCAATCAATCAAAGTATTATTTAAACAATAATCAATTACAATACTAATTAAATAATTAATCAACTAAGGTCAGGCGGCGCGGCAGGGCGGGGCTTGGGGCGGGGCTGGGCAGCACAGCAGGGCGGGGCTCGGGGCGGGGCACGGCAATTGAGACAAGGCTCCAAATCAGTTGATGACAATATTTTTGCATGGTCTCAATAATGAATTTTTTGATTGGTAAGATGTTTTCATATCATGATCACAAAGTCTTCTGGATCATGCTATGTGCATTGAGAGAAAAATTCAGCAAGAAGGACGTAGTCGATCCTATGATGGTCAATCTATCTCACTTTCTTAGAACCGGCAGCAATCTAGTACCTCTTTTGCTGGGGTAGGTCTCAAGATGGTGCAGCTAAGCGTTCTCCATTCATTGGTGTTGTGAAGTAATTAGTTCCTATTGTCTCTTCACCTACAATTCAGCAAGAGCAACAACGTCGTGCTACAATTGGATAGCCCCGTCTGTTGCGTCGGCGGCTGCATCCTCTTCACATAGTTGAGGCATTATTGCAAGTGTGAAGGTCATTGACATGTTGTTGCCAATTTTCCTAGTCGGAGTACAATGATTGTGAATTAGCAAGGTGAATGGAAACCTGAAAGTGGACTAGAAGGTGCACCATACTTTGATGAGGAAACTGGAAATGATGAGAATGTGGTCAAATCCAATGAAGGTGATAATAATTGCTTCATTTCTCGTTGAGTTCTTCGTGTTACTGCTGTAAAAGCAGAGACTGCGCAACGGTGTAATCTTTTTCACAACAAAGGCAGGATAAAGGACAAGCTATGCAAAATTGTTGTTGATAATGGCAGATGCAATAATATTGCAAGTCAGGAATTGGAGAAACTGGAGTTCAAACAGGGGCTTCATCCTAACCCATACAAGATGTAATGGATTAATGATTATGGGGAAGTACGTGTAACCAACATCGTGACTGTTCCTTTCTCTATTGAGAAGTATAAAGATCACGTGGAGTGTGACATGGTTGCTATGCATGCACACCAACTGTTGTTGGGAAGGCCATGGTTATATGATCGTGATGCTCATATTTGTGTCGTTCCAACAAGCTTATCTTCATGTACAATAGGGAGCGTCTCACTTTACTTATTTTGACATCAGAAGAAATTGTTGAAGGATGATTTAAAAGGAAAACAGTGTGAAAGTAAGAACCACTTGCCAATGATCCACAAACATATTGAGGGAATCTCTCTAAGGCCAAATAAAACCCCACAACAGCAGCGAACCGAGGCAAAGGGTAAAGAGGGTTTAGTAATAATAGATACAAAAGGGGATTTAAAAGAATTGAATGAACCCAATGCCATGTCATTTGTACTCTTGTATAAGAACGATTTTATTTCCACTAATAAATTACTCTATGTTTTTCCAAGTGCCATTTTATATGTATTACAGGAATGTGAAGATGTGTTTCTTGAGGAGTACCATCAGGGATGCCACCGAAGAGAGGAATCGAACATCAAATTAACCTTCCAAGTACATATGGATTAATCCTTTCTTTGCATTAGAAGAGTCCAGGGTGACTCCTTTTCAGAAGGATGATGAGGACATCCTAGCATGAAACACACACAAACAAGCTTATGAAGGACCGGTTACGCGCACATGTGTTAAGAAACTCCAACAACAGGTGGATGCTTTCCTCTCTAGATTACATGTTGATATTGGTCAAAATTATATACTGCCTAAACAGTGTAATCTACTCTGACTAAGATTTACACATGAGGCTACTATGCTAGCTAACACAAATAACACCAAGATTGTTGCCCAAAACGAGAACACTACAGGGCGGAGAGCGGGGGGAGGGGCCGGACCAGAGGGGGACGGGGGAGGCTACTATGCTAGCTAACACAAATCTGTAAGTGGTGCGGGCTTGTCCACCAGCCCACTCGGCCCGCCCCACTAAAAACATATTAGCGGGCATAGCGACAACCCACATATTTATAGCGGTGCGAAGTGGGCTTCATCACTCGGCCCGCTGGACACTGCAACCACGCCGCTCAAGCCCACAAACGGCCACAACACCGCTTCATCGAGGCGAAATCCTACCACAGTTGACGTCGGGGCGGATTGCTCCCCAAACGCTGGAAGGCCGCCTCCCCCACGAGAAGTACCCAACACCTCCCCATCCCCTATCATTCGATAACAGCGGAACGCGCGCTAGTGAGGAGAGCTAGCACCTTGAGATGAAACGCACAAGGCCAAGGTGGCCACGAGCGCCTGCGACGCCGCTGACAGTAGTAGCGCAGCCTCGACGTGCAGGTCCGCTACATCTCTCAATGGTCAATTCGAACGTATTGCCGTATTGAGCAACAGGTTTTTTTGATTCAAATCTAATTATGCTAGAGGATCAGAGAAGTTTCAGGCATGTCGGGAGGAGAAGACGTGCGCAAGGTCTCACATCAGGACATACAGTTTATGCGCACTTCCACAGACCGCTCCTCTCTTCGGCTCATTTTTAATAGTTGGCGAAATGACAAAACTATCAATAACTATTTCTGAACTGTTGTCCTTACACCCCTAATCAAGGCATTACTTTTCATTGTAAAAAAATGTACTGGCGTTGCGGTAGCCTGCGATGCCCACAACACTGTAAACAAATTGCCGCTATCCCACTAAACCGGAGCGGGTAGCAAAAACTTGATTAGTGGTGCCCGCTAATCCTGCCAGAAAATTTAGTGGGCAGTGTGGCGGCGTGCGGGCTGCCCGCAGCCCGCCCCACTTTCAGTCTGAGGGAAGGGGCCGGACGGGGGGGAGGATGGCGAGGCCGGCCGATCGGTGGCTGGCGGCGCGGCCGGGGGGCGAGGAAAGCGGGGGAGAGGCTGGAGGGGGAGGGGGACTTACCTCGGGGACGGCCGGCGGTGACGGGGATGGCCGGCGGCGACGGGGATGGCCGGCGGCGACGGGGACGGCCGACGCGATCGAGTTGGGAGGCGGCACTAGCCGCCTCCCGGCTCGCGTACGGGTTATATGTCCCGTTATTGACGACGGTGCTAGGTCACCGTCATCAATAACTCCTCGGGTGGGCCCGAATTAAGTAAAAGACGACGGCCACCGTCGTCAATAATTTATTAACGACAGTGCTCGTCTAGCCGTCGTCAATAACTAAGTTATTGATGACGGCTAGATAAAGCCGTCGTCAATAATATTAAAGACGATGGCGCCGTTGTCAATAAATTTGGCCGTCATCAATGATCGTTTTTCCTATAGTGTCACCACTACAGTGCATTTATTATCTCGTGGGAAGTGATTTATTGCTTGGATGAATTGCCCTAGAAGGTGATTTATACCCATTTCTACAATTTGTTTCAAACGGCCCCTATTTCAAGAACAGATTTCTAGAATATGATCCTTCGAACAACAACCAAGCCTAACACTAAAGTGATTGATGTGGCAAGTTTTCATGTGCTATTATTACCACTAGCACCTTATAAGACATGCACTACAAGAACACGGTCATTTACGACGGCCAAAGTAATTTACAACGGTCCTAGGGTTGGCGGTCGTAAATAAAAGCTTGTTTACGACGGTCTGACTTAGGCCGTCGTAAATAACAACTCATTTACGACAGCCCTCGCTTGGCCATCGTAAATAAGCTGATTTACGACGAAGTGGCCACGGGTCGTCGTAAATAAGGGGTATATACTTCTGGGCCCGGGGTTGACGCGGGCGTTCATGCCCACGCCGACCTTGAGCCCGCTAGTCGCCGCCCCGCTCTCCCCCCCCCACCACCACCGCCTGAGGCCGGCACGGGCCGACCTCTGGTCAGATTGCAAGTAAATTTTTTTATTTGTCTTTTAATTAGTTTGTGATATCCTAACTCCTGGCTTAATAGAATTGATAGAGTACTCATACCATCAAGGTATACCTTCTTTTCTGAAAGCTCACCTGCAAAGAACTCCGGGGTTAAGCGTGCTTGGCCCGGAGGAATTTGGTGATGGTGATCGACCGGGAAGTTTTCCTGGGTGCGCACGAGTGAGGACAAAGTGCGCAGAAAAGACAAGTGGTGGTATGTGGAGCTAGTCTATGATCCTAGAGAGCTGTTACAAATGGTATCAGAGTTGACCCTCGCAGTTTCACGGGTGCGTACGGGTCAGTGAGAAGGATACGGTAGTGTACCGGTCAAGGCCGTGGGTACGTACGCATGACACTTGGGTCCTCTGTGTGGGACACGGTATGGTACGTATGCTGCTAACCGGACGTACGGTATGCGTATGCCAATACTAAACGTACGGACGTGGCTAAGAGGGGACGTTCCTGTCTTGGTGTTGACCGACGAGGACGCCGATCTTCTAAGGGGGGTGGATTGTGTGATATACTGACTCTCGGCTTAATAGGATTGATAGAGTACTCATACCATCAAGGTATACCTTCTTTTCCGGAAGCTCACCTGCAAAGGACTCCGGGGTTAAGAGTGCTTGGCCCGGAGGAATTTGGTGATGGGTGACCGACCGCGAAGTTTTCCCAGGTGCGCACAAGTGAAAACAAAGTGCGCAGAAAAGACGAGTGGTGGTATGTGGGGCCAGTCTATAATCCTAGAGAACTGTTACATAGTTGTGTAAAATGAATTTAGTGTAATTTGTTGGTTAATTACTTGTGTAAAATGAATTTGGTGTAATTTGTTAGTTAACTAGTTGTATTAGTTAGTTTACTTGTTACTTATATGTTTATTTGTTGTAAATTGTATTTAGTTTTTTATTAGTATTATTTTAGTTGTAAGTTGTTTGTATTTTAGTTGTAAATTGAATTTAGTTTAATTAGTTGTATAATTAGGTGTATTAGTTAGTTAAATTTTAATTAATTTTTTTATTATGTAGTTGTAAATTGTATTTAGTTTGTTAATGAGTGCTATGTCAGGTGTTAATTAGATTTTATATTAAGTAATATATTATGTTGTTAGTTTTATTATAAATTATTTATTTTATTTTATTATTTAGTTGAAAAATGTTTGAAAATTGAGTGTTAATATTTGCTTCACGACGGTTAGGTATATACACCGTCCTGAGAGCATGTAGTACATAATTATTACTAGGACAACTGTCGTGCCGGGCTTGGAGGCGAATAGTGTTGGTGCGGACGCGAAGCGCTCGTTGGAGCACGGCAGTTTACATGAGACGTTCACTGGCCATCTCTTAACCTTTCCCCTTCTTCTCTATTTCTTCCCTCTCTCTTATTGGAACACATGGAAACCGTTGTAAATATGTTTTTTACGACGGTATTGAATGAATCAAAATTGAGTAACGTAACCTATGCGTTACCCATTTCAAACCAACATGTGTCACTTGCACTACGCACGTGACACATGTAGGTTTGGAATTGTCCCTTTTTTAGATAATCTCGAAGTGACTCAGAGAGCTTGCTTATGGCGAGACGCGAGAGGTCCGGATCTGATTGAAGTTTTGATTGTATAACCCTGATGTTTTCTACTGCACCATTTCGAGTGTGTAGTTGGAGAACTGCGGAGTTATGCTGCTAAAATTTCATTAGGATGTCTCGTTGTAAGCAAGCTCTCTCAGTTACTCTTGGGTGGGTTTAGGACATATCCTTCGTAATAGAGATGTGGACGCGTGATATCTGACGTTGCTTCATTTGGTGTATAGGCTCAAATATGGGTGAAGACCATAGTTAGATGTATACTAGTTGGAAAAAAGAATGGAAGTCACTCAGATGAGTGGGTGACCAAGACTACGACTTTTGTGGACCGTGCTTTTTTGTTAGCCAAGATAAATAAGATGTGATGTCCATGTAGCAGATGGCAGAATATAAGGTGTTTGGACAATGTGTAAAAGATGCTAACATTCATTAAAACTTACGACGACTATCTTACAAAATATTCAAAATTAGAATCTACGATCGGTATGACATCAATGGGTTTCGATTCAATTTGACTCATTTTGAAACTCTTTGTCCTCTTGCAACAACGACTAATACCGGAGTTGTGACAACGGCAATCGATGTTGAAGCACGGGAAACAAATTACTATAGGATCATTAAAATTCAACTTTGCCGGTAATAAGGAATTTAAAGTAGTTTTCTTTGATTGTGACTTGTTTGATAATCATCATGGAACCCGTGAAAACCAATTTGGCATGGTTGAAGTGAAATAAAACGAAAGGTTGCGAGGGTTTGACTCTTTTGTCGTTGCAGATCAAGTTGAGCAAGTGTATTATCTACCTTATCTATGCGAGAAGATGAGTGCTTGGTGTGTTGTACACAAGGTCATTCCTTGTGAACGGTTATATACTCCAGGCGATGTTGGGTACCATGATACTCCGACGTTCGTTGGTGAGTTCGATGATGTTTACCTAGAAGAAGATTTGTCAGCCCCTTTTGTCATTGAGTTTGGTCAAGAGCTCGATGACTTAGTTGGAGAGGCTGATGATGTACAGACTCGTGAGAAAGGCAAACGGGAACCAGTCACTAAAACAATTTGATGGTCTGGTTTAAGGAGTAGAGTAAATGAGCGAGATGCTGATGACTTTTAGAAATGAATACAAGTAATATTTTCTATATTTATTATACGATGTTGTATATTTTATAATAATTATACTTATCAATGCATCGTTGAAATAGGATGTCATCGGATAAGGGTAAGGGGATCAAGAGGACTGTGGAGAGGTTTCTCAATAGTGTGAGCATGATGGCTCGCACACGGGACGTGGCGGACACCTTTTTTCAGGGTAGGAGCTCTGGAGAGAGCAGATGGTCTTAGTTGTTGAGACACGTGTCCTCAGAGCTGTCAGGCAGACCTGTTGCCTATCAGCGGACTGAGGTAATTTGACTTACCAATAGTATTCTATTATATTATTAATTAATATATTTATATTTCGTAAAACTATTATAATATTACAGGATGACTCAGAGTCAGAGGCCGAAGCCGAGGCGCCTCCTGAGCCACAGTCGGCTGACCACCCATCCGGGTCAGCGGACCACCCTTCCGGGTCGTCCGAGGACACGGAGGCGCAGAGAAGGTGACGGACTAAGAGGAGTCATTATGTACCTCCTCCTTCGGTTCCTAGAGAAAAGCAACATTGCTGGCTATTCGCCCTGTTGGCGATAGGTAAGAAGCACTTACGTTGTAGCTTTAGAAAATTACGTAGTGCTAAAAGTATTTCATGCACAATTATTCTTGCAGCGGATGGGAGGACACTACCTTCTAGGGTAGAGGACATCAGAGACAGGTCAACGTTGTCTTAGGAAACCTCGTGCGTTTACACTACCCTGGTGAGGTCCCTCGCAGCGGTGACAAGTGTATCCCTGCCAAGTCATGGGATGATTACGCTCGTGCTACTGAACTGACGTGCGGGACTGCTCAGAGTGCAGTGTGGACTGACTTCTGGGTAAGTATGTTTAATATATTATTTTAATTTTAGTTCTTCAATAAATAGAATGTTTAATAACACTTATGTTTCTGTCTTCTTGTAGAGACTGTACCATTTGGCGGATCCAGCGAATGCCGAGCACGCGAGAGCAGTCCTCAATAAGAACGCCAGGAAGCTTGTTACGCGGGCAATCTCCTACGCCAGATTCAAGCAACAAATGACTACTTGAAGAGGCATCAAGGGCATAAGCTTGCGGCGTTCAGTGACGGCTCCGACACCTACTTGATGGAGGAGCAGTACGTGGAGGTAAACTAGTAGTGTTTTAAATATGACTCTTATTTTGTAATGTCAACGTTGTTTCAATCAATTACTAAATTCATGCAGGTGGAGATTTCTTGGTTGGAGGACCGTTCGAAGGCTTACCGGGCCCTCTGTCAGCTGTGGTCCAGTGAGGACTTCGCCGCCAAGTCCAAGAGAGTCTGAAAGTGCAGAGGCTCTACTGGAGGCCATACGTATGGTCCAGATGACCATCTACGTCTGGCTAGATGAATGGTAACAAAAATAACTACGAAGTTATATTTATAGTATATTTATGCTACTGACTAGTACTTATAGGAAAACGAGCTCGGTGAACGATCGAGCGATATTTAGGTGTGGAAGAGAGGTCACAGGACAAGTGACCATTCACAGCCTGTCCAGCTGTATACTCCGGTGGCGACAGCTCGACTGGTGAGTTCTATAGTTGCTTTACATTATTTGTAACTAACATTTCTATTGACACGTTTTAATGTATTGCTTGTGTTTGTAGGAGAAGTATGGGGGGAGACAGTGAAGATTCACGGCGAAGACTACAATTGACAGAGCACACCAATCGACGTCAACGTCGTGTATGCGAGTGGTGGCGGTAAAGCGCGTGGACGGTGAGGTGCTACTTGTTTTTCTTTCTGTTAATTCAACCTACATTATCTTACTCTTAATCTTTTTTTTGCATAGTTTTGCCATTTTCGATGGAGTGATTGACTCGAAGGAGGCAAGGCATTCGAGGGGCCTCTCCTTGCAGTCTTCGTCCGCTGGACCCAGTCGTCGGATGTCAGCGAGCGAGCTAGAGCTTCAAAGTATCTAGGAGGAGATACACCTGACACAGGAGAAGTTCCAGGAGCAGATAATCTTATTGAAGGCCACACAATACTATCAAGCCACCTACAACACACAGATACAAGCGGCGATACAGGTAATAGCTTTAAATACAAGCTAATTATATCATTTCATTACTATTCATGTGCTAATGCTTTTCTATCACAGGTCTTTGCCCAACAACATGAACAACAGATTGTCATTCCCACATGGTCACCGCCGTTTCAGCCACAGGTGCCGGCGCAACCACATGTGCCTTCTTCTGCGGCACAGGTAAGCAACATTTCTTCAAATCAACAAAAAATAGATTACTGTAGCAAAATGAGATAAAATTAGTCAAACGTAGCCAAACTTAGCCATAATTGACCAAACGTAGCCAAACATAGCCAAACATAATCATAATTAGTCAAACATAGCCAAACATAGTCATAATTTCTCAAACATAGCCAAACTTAGCCATACTTAATTATAATTGCTCAAACATAGCCATAGTTGCTCTAACTATCATAGTGATCAGCGGAGGAGGCTCAGACTCCATCGCCACAGCTACCGGGACCTGGAGCACGACGAGAGGACGCCATTTCGGCTTCGGAGGTAGCGGACATGGGAGTGTCCTCATGTCTTGTATTTGATATTATTGTATTATAAACTGCTTGTGTTCTGATATACATGTTTTTTGTATCTGACTGTGAGCTGGCTATCGTGTCATGTTAGCATTTTCTATTTTTTAAATTAAATCCCTTATTTAAGAAGGCTTGGAGGTGGCCGTCGTAAATAAATATGTGTTATTTATGATGGAATAAGCTTGTGTTATTTACGACGACTTGTTCCTAGCCGTTGTAAATAAGGTTTCAGAAGATATTAGCTGACATGTCGGCATAAGTTACGACAACCGGTCTAGACCGTCGTAAATAACTTATTTATGACGATGGACGTCGTAAATACTTTATTTATGACCAATCACTTGTGATGGTCGGATGTTGTCGTAAATAAGGAATAACTGTCATAAATAACTTAATTACGACTGTTAGTGACTTAATTACGACGGTTTAACCAATTGTTCGTGTTTCTTGCAGTGATGCTAGGCAACAAGGTAAACTTGTTATTGAGACCCTAAATCACTTGAATCCGTGTCAAGCATGATGTTTTCAGCAGGCTTCGGAATCAGAAACGGGAGGAACATTTTTCTTCTTTTCTTACGCTACAAAGGAGAAATGGGAAAAGAGTTTTTCTCCTGATCCTAATACACTTATCATTTCAGTTTCTTTCGAATACAGAAACTAACCAATAAGCAAATGATTTAACAAAGTGTTTCTGATTTAAAACAAGAATGTTGATTGAGAAAAAAAACTAAACCAGAAGCTCCGACGAGCCCTCCATAACCCTAAACCTCTTACTCTTAACTACTAAACTCAGGTGGCAATGCCGGGAGGAAGACGAACGAGGAGCAGTATGTAACTGTAGCTCGCTTCGATTGATTCACCGGGATGCAGTGAATTCTACGAGATGTTTGCCCGTGGCAGGTATAGTCGGTGCAACCCAACCAAGCCGATCTGTCGTGGACCATTCGAGCCCGAACTGAACACTCTCCACCGCCTTCCGCCTCAAATCGAAAAAACAGAAGGCAGTGCTAGGCCTCCATCCAGATCGCGCTCTCCTCTCATCGTCGACTGCAGTGGACTGGAGATATCCCGTCCAGCCATGAATTGATCCCTACTCCCCTTGGTACTGACCAAGCCCTAGCTCGCTCCCAATGCACTGCTGACTCCATCCGTCCGAATCTTCTCGGTTTCCTTCCTGGATCCATCGCGCCGTCGCCGGAGGAGGATGTCGTCGTCGTCTTCGTCATCGAGCTCGCCGTGCGCGGCGTGCAAGCTGCTCCGGCGCAAGTGCACGCAGGGGTGCGTCTTTGCGCCCTACTTTCCGCCCGACAACCCGGCCAAGTTCGCCAACGTGCACCGGGTGTTCGGCGCCAGCAACGTCTCCAAGCTCCTCAACGAGCTCCCGCACGCGCAGCGGGAGGACGCCGTCAACTCGCTCGCCTACGAGGCCGACGCGCGCCTCCGGGACCCCGTCTACGGCTGCGTCTCCTATATCTCCGTCCTCCAGCTCCAGATCAAGCAGGTCCGCGACGAGCTCGCGGCCGCGCGCAAGGAGCTCGCCGCCTACATCGGGCCTGCCGCCTACGCGCCCTTCGTCACCGCGCCTTCCCAGTACCACCACCATCACGCTGCCGCCAGCGTGGCCCTCCCCGCAGCGGGGATCGGCCTTGGCGTCGCGCCGCAGAACGCCCACGGCCACACGCACCAGCAGCAAATCATGGCGCAGCAGCATCATCACCTCCACCAGCAGCAAATCATGGCGCAGCAGCACCATCACCTCCACCACCAGCAGCTGGCCGCCGCCGTGGAGGTCGCCAGTGAGCAGGAATTGATGATGAGACAGGCCGTTGCCTACGCCCACGCCGTGCCCGGCAGCAGCGCCGGCGCAACGGTGGCTGTCGTGCCGCCCGATGCGTCGCGTTACGAAAGCGGTTTCCTCTTCCAGCAGCAACACCAGCAGGCGCAGGCGCCGACGGCAGTGGCGCTGACTTACCAAACGGAGCCGTCACCACCGCCCTCGTCGTTGGGCCAGTCTCCTGCCGAGGTGTCGCACCAGCAGCACGCGGAGGGCAGCGGCGGTGCGGTACCGCCGGCGTGAGCTGTTGACCAGCTGACGGCCGCACGCCAGCCAATCTCTCCCTCCGGCGTCTCTAGCTTGCTATGTGCTTTTGTTTAGTAGCATCTGGTTTTCTTTGGTGTTGCTTGTTCGTTATGATTAATTTGTCTTCTTGAGCATATGGCGGTGTGAGCATCAGTGATCCGTGCCACCCGAAGTCTGGCGAGGTGGGTGGTCCTTCGTCTCAAGGTATTCTTCTTGTTACCAACCTTTTCGCGATTCTTGATCTTTCCCCCGGCCCTTATATCTTGCAACTTTCTTGTTCACTAAAATTGACTGCACAAAAGGAGAAAATTATTACGGGTGCACAGGAATATGCCAAAATTAACCCTGAGTTCCAGCTGACTCGTCCAATCATTAAGAAACTAATGAATACTCGCTCCGTTCTCTTTTATTTGATAGGACAAGGTTTTTAGTTCACATTTGAACTAAAGAATCTGTCCGAACGTCAAATAATTAGGAATAGAGGGAGTATATTTTTGGAGTTCTTTCCTTGATATAATTGTACTACTTTGTATTCCAGAGCGATATTTCAAATTGTTAGCAAGTGCCAGCTGCTACCTTTAGCTTGTTTCCTAGTAACTTCATTAACACGGACACTCCATTGTAAAAACGTGACCTTCAATCTGGCGAATTGCTTGCTTTCATAGTACAATAATATTATGGCTTTCATTGCAGTAGTGCCTCACTCTCTTGCATATGGGAATAATCAGCTTGAGCCCAATCCGGATAATTCCCATCACTTTTTTTAGGAGGAGCAATACCTGTCGCTATTAGTGCATATGTGCGTAAAACACACACACACACACAATCGGTGACTATTGCTAAGTGCACAAACCAACATTTTAGTCGATCACTGAAAAATGTTGGGCATCGGTATTTAAAAGATTATATGTCTACCATTTATAAATTTGAGTGCTTAAATATCTGTTATGTGTTTTTACAGTCCTGCATATTGCTGCCAAAAAATAGCTGAAATTGCATCGTGCCCTGGAGAGGAGATAACTTTATTGTGAAAAAGGTTGACATGCTTTAAGTGCTGGCAAAGTAGACAGTAGTGTGTATGCAATAATCCCTAAAAGAAAGAAAATAGGGAGTCCACGATGATAGTCGCCACCCCCCCCCAAAAAAAAAATACGTATTCATGTCTAGGGTTCAATGAATCTACTTGACGAATCTTAAACTTCGTCAGTGATCTCTTTGTTCCTGTGGCATAATAAGTTATGGACTGCACTGCTAGTTATTTGCAGTAAGCAAAACTACGTCGTTACATCACAGCTCATGATTGCAAAAAACAAGCAAACAATTCTTGCATAACTAATTAATATTAATTCATGCATGCAACTCAGATTGTTGTTCTAGTTTAGCAATTTGTACTCATCCATGGCCGCCCTTCTGTGTTCTTCATCTCTCATGCTATCTCCAGCTCCAGCTTCATATGGTTGACCCTTGCTAGCTGCATATAACAAAGGCCTTGACGTTGGTATATGTGTGCACTAGGTATCATGCATGTGAGACTACTGAAACCAACCAGTTTTTTCCACTGACGTATCATTCTACTGGAAATATGCTTTGTCAGGTTCTCCATGAGTTACCTTTCCTCCCCAAGAGTGATAGCTAAATAAATGCAAGACAAAGGGTGGTAGGGGACAGATACTCACCATGGGCCAGTCTAACACAGAGAAGTTAATGGTTGGGTGTTGGAGATAGATGGGGTCGAGGTAGACTGCAGCGGGGAAGAAGAAGCAAAATTGGTGAGGGGAGATAGAAGCATGCAAGATGATGTATGCAAAAGGGATCAGCAGGCATGAAGAAACAGTAACAGGATGGGGAATGAAAAGGCAAAACAACATACATATTGTGTTGACTGCAGCATCCTTTTCAAGGACTGCAATACCTATATATCGATATATGTTCACATGTGCATTTGCTATGTAACGTATCTCATCTTTTACACCACTGTTGTAATTCTTCTTCCTCCTTTCTTATCACTTCTAGTTTTGTTCTGACATACTGTGTATATTGAAAGCGTTTATTGGAAAAATTAATGAGGTTACCATTTTGTCAATAAGTAGTTTTTTTGGATGATCATACGTTTTGGATAAACGTGTGCCTATGTTACGGCCAAAATCTGAGGCTCATTTAATCATAAAACATTTTATTAATCTTATGTTAACGACATATTGTCCTTTCTTTAGAGCTGCGTTCTTTCCTTGCCATCTTCTTTTTATATTTCAAGACGAAGCAGTGGTAAGCTCCACAATTTCTCATGCATGTGTACCAAAGTTTTCATATCAAAATCCAACCTGCCAATAGTACTCTGTTGTTATAAAATAAAACTTCTCTCTTTCATTCATTACACATGGCTGCTACCCCGATCCCTACCTGTGGTGAACTGATCACGACCCACCTGTAGACATCACATGCTGCCAGGGTTCCCAGAAATTACTGGGAACGACAAGTGGTTCCCAGAAATCTCAGTTTTCTACTGTTCAAAATTGTTAAATCCCTCTACGTGAAAACATATTAGCCGGTACACATCTTCAGCCAATTCTGTAAATCAAGTTTGATTGGACTTTTTAGCAATTCACCACAGAAAAAAAATGCATATTACGAGTAGTAGCACACCTCACCACCACCATGAACAACAACAAAAAGAAAATAGAATGATGAAGGCATAAACAAGGTATGATAAAAAATCAATGGTATAATAGATCACAACAAAAATGGGATAGTATAACATATATCCACTCAGAGACATTGGTTTGCATAAAACGATAGAGAACTGGATGTACAACTAGTTCTAATTGATAAACTCAATGAGCAGTATCTTGTTCTATGTAGGGGGCTGAAGTGCGTAACTAGTCTGCCTTTTGGACAACATGGAGTACTACTAGTATTTATCTGTGACTTAATGAACTGCGCTGAAATCAATGGATCTCACAAACAACTAGGGCTGACTTCCCATCTCCCCAACGTGGCCACAATTGCTTTTCATATTCCATGGCATACCTTCGTTGTTTAACCTATCCCATAGAAAATAAACCATGACCTGTCCAACTAGGTCTACTCATGCAAATTTCTTAATCCTCATCGCATGTGTGCAAGCTGTACGTATAAAGTGTAGTGCAGATCAAGGTTTTGGTGTACGTGCAATCCAGAGCCTAAAATAATCTCCTTGTCCCCCATGTCAAGCGATTGACCAACATGACATGTTCAGAATTCAGAACTCGATCTAATACTGGTACTGGTACACGGTAGTGGCATTGCCATGTTGTGGTAGGGCTCCCTTTGCACAAGAGAAAGAAACAAAGTTCCGTACCATTTCATCCCATCTCGTATGCGGAAGAAATGTGACGAGGGCAATGTGCCCTGAATGTACACACCTGTGGTCCCCCAAATGAGCGCTGCTACACGCACCAGATGGTACCAACTTCAGTTTAATAAAAGATCCAAAACAACAGTGACTGATATCCTAGTCGCTACAAGAGGTTTTTATCCGGATGACTCGCCTATACGAACCGTCGTGCACATGGATTTCTGATCGAAAATCCTTTGTACGCGTAGCATTTTGAAACAGCAAAATTCCATGACTTGAAAGCAAAGATAGACGGGGCAGATGATTTGGTCTATCTAACTCTGGGGACCTCTGAATTTAGTCCCTAGTTGTTGTTGTTCCTCCTCCTCCTGGGTGCGGCTTGGAGTTATTGCCACGACTATTTGCTGGCACCCTGCAGTTACCGGCGTAGGTAGGAATCGTCCCTCTCAGTCTGTGATCTTGTAATTGAGACCTGTGCAAAGATTAGTATCTTTCAAACATTGGACTTGTCCAAAACGACAAGGTGCTGTTTTGTTCACCCTGACTTTTAACAGCAGTGCGTTGTCGTCTGGGCCAGAAAGATCATAGAGAAGGCACCAGCTAGGAGCAGGGAAAAATGCTGAAAAACAGCAAAGCAGAGAGTGGGCTTCAAAGTCTGAAGCTGTTGTGAAAACAGTAATGCTTTGTATTTCCCTATAGGACAGTTTACATGGTCTGGCAAACAAATACATAAACAACATTGTAGATGTCTGAAGGAATCGAAAATAAATTGCACCGCAGATGCCACCGTCTCGACAAGATCATGTATGCATGCATGCAATGGTCCATATGCCAGACCAGAAAGGGTCAGATGGTCGGTTACTGATCCGGAAACCTGAAAGTCCGTCCACAAGGGTTAACTACGAAAAGGCCGCCCGTACAGGACAACGCACCAAAGCCATTACTGGAAGAGACGATGAGCTTCCCGCTCTAATGCACGCATCCAGCATTCAATGCACGACTTCACAAGACACTACAAGCATGAAGGGATGAAAAGTTGAAATCACGAGCCATTGCAACCGCAGTTCAGAAACAACCACCCCACATCGTCAATTCATCAAGGCCACAGGAAACAATAGCCTCAAACGTCTCGTGACGTGTCATGCCCCTGAACTGTAAAACATATTATTTTTGTAGCATAATAGACAAGGTTTCTCTGTTCTTCACTTCAGTCATTTGCAGCCTTGTTCGATCTACTAGCACAGTGGAACCTAGCAAACAGATACCAAAAAGCAAGCCAGGAAAAAGACATCAAATTGCTGAAGGCTGTACCACCCCAGGTACAAATGTTATCTATCACCTCTGGAATCTTGCGGCGTTCCCTACTCAATTGGTTTTGAGGCCAAAATCTTGCAGATTGGCATGGTCTCATTCTTACTCAGCAACTTGAGCGATGGATGGACGGGGATGTCATGCATTAATACCCTATCTCCAACATCAAGATTTGTCAGGTCCACCTCAATTTTTGGAGAGATGTGCTCAGTTGGGCAGAGATACACCAGGCTGGTCCTTATTCTCTGCAAAAAGCCTCCTGCTTTTCCAAGCGAATTTCATAGTCAGGTCATGTAAAAATGTGAGTAATTCAGCAGCTTACCAAGTTACATCAATGAACACCAAAGTGGACTAGATGATGTGCATAAAAAATACAGTTTGCTGGATGCAGTGTGTGTCGCAATAGTTCGCAAATTGTAGTGTTCCTAAGGTTTGTATAGTGAAGTTATATATGTATCGAGGGAAGAACGGAATGAAATGAAAAAAGCGCCTCATCCTAGGTCAGCGTGTAGAGACATATCGGGACAATGTAAGGTGGCGCATTGGATCATATGAGCTTCTAGAGCCAACTAGCGTATATGAATAACCATTCATATCAACCAATTGTTTATACATGTCAATAGAATGCATGCAACTAAGCCAAGCAACATTGATAAAAGAGTATCTTTGTTAATACTTAGTACATAGCAACTTTTATACGAGTTTATTTCTCATTAAACTCGGTCCACAACCTTATATTTTACAGCTTTCAAAGAAATATGAGCAGAAACAAATGTTCAATTATGATGATTGATAACTAAGAAAAGTAAAAAGAAAAACAGTATAAATATCATGTGTGCCAGTTCATGTGACAGCAAAACGGTAAACAAGCCTTACCGCTAAATAATCCATCCCCAAAATAAGAAGGAAAAGAACTTTCACTCAGGATCCAGACAAATGTAAAATCAACAGACACAGACAAGAAACAGTATATATTTTGAACAGGCACATACTTTAGGTAACATGTTTTTTCCCTCATTGCAATGGCTTCTAGTAAAAGACTAAGCCACAATTGTATCAAGCAGTGTGTGCCACCTATATCCAAGTTTTTTCCAGAAACTAGCTTTGTGGCTTCTAAAAGAGAATAAATTCATTGCAGTCGGCACTTAGGTAAGCCGAGTGTGGGAAGTTGTCCCTCTCATAGTCATAATCAACCTGGCTTTCAAAATCAGAAGCACCTTGGGACCTATTAATTGCCGTCTATCATTGCAGAAGCACCGAAGTCATGGTTGATTTCTTGCACTGGAGGTTTCGATACAAACAATGACAGGTGACAGTTCAGGACCACACTTGGCACAGAAGTAAAATTATTGAGGATACACACACCACTTTAGCAGATGAATGAACCTAAAAAATCACCAAGCCTAGTGTATAAAACTATTAAAAATGCTTAAGGAACTTTTGCCATTCATATGTTTCCAGAACTAAGGCAAATATCGAAAGGCCTACAAAGTAGTAACATCCTTGCATGGAGATTTCAGTCATTCGTCACTGTTCAAACAACAAAGAAGGGATGTTTTTTCTATTTGTATCCTAAGAGGAATTGTTTGATACATCTAGAGAAAAATATTAAGGAAACATAAAATAAATAGAAAAGATGCAGTATTCAGAGGCAAATTTTATTTCTGAAAAAGGTGAGGTTATTCTGTTAAACCATGCATGAACGACACAGTCCATCTACCTAAGCTTAATCATCAAGAAACAAACTACGGTTTAATTGACCTCTTAGCCAACCTTGGGCAGATTTCATAGAAAGAAGCCACATTTCCAATTCTCAACCATTGGCCCTTGACAAGGCCCAAATCTTGCGGAATGTCTGAAACAAGGCAAGGTTAAAACTTCCTCATTTTCACTTCTAGTATTCACTTTCCTCAGTGAAACATGCAGGCAGATTACATCCCATGCAGCCACACTTAAGATACCCATAAGATGGCAAAACCAAGATGAGTAGCTTCTAATTGCCTGTTAAGTGCGGACCTGACGCAGTGGTAGCGTGTCTCCACTTGTTGACCTGAGGTCTTGTGTTCCAACCAGACTCTGCAAAATTATGGGGTAGGACTGTCTAGAAATAACCCTTCCCCAGATCCCATAATGTGTGGGAGCCTTCGGCGCTGGGTACACCATTTTTATTTTGCTAAGGTTACCCATTTTGCATCATTGCTGAGGCCTGATACTTAGATTTCCAATAACTCTTGAAAGGTACAACACTACAATCAGAATACTCCCTCTGTTCAGTTTTATTTGACGTTGGAAGAACTAAAACTAATTCTCCCAAGATCAAATAGAACTGAACGGATGGGGTATCTCTTTACACAACTTGGCAAGGACACCACATCACCAAAGCTTCGGATATCCTCTAGTTCACCGTATGATGTCCAAAACAGAACATTATTTTAGGAACACATACAATAGTTTTACGAACTCTTCACTGCCAATTAGCAAAGAAGCATGAGAAGTTGCCACAGTTGACTGATATAATGGCACAACAATAAGTACACAAGGGCCAGTTCGGCAGTGACACCAACTGCTATAAATAATCATATTTTACGCACTGTTAGAGATAATCCCATTTTTCTAGATTAATTAGAGTAAGAGATAGAATCTAAGTCTATCTCAATTTAGAGTAGGAGTCTAGGGATAGTTTTAGACTAGGACTCTATGTATTTGGGATTGGAATATATCCAGAGACTTAGCTCATGATAGGATTGCATGAAAAGTAGCAATTCATGTGCCAGAATCTTAGTCTTTTTTCTTTTTCTTTTTTTCCTTGTTACTCTTATATCTCTTCCTCTCTTTTACTTCATTTAAAAAAATAAAAAAATTATTGGGTTTCATGTCTAGCCTACCCCAACGTGCTTGGGATAAAGGCTTTGTTATTGTTGGTGTACTCTATGTATTTGGGGCTATATATACAACCACCATACTTGAGAATAATTAAGGGGGTAAAAAATAGAGAATAATCTACCCAAAGATCCAAAAATTGGTATTAGAGCTAGATTTAGTTCAAGGGCGGAGCCATGAGGGATCCCGACGCGAGCGGATCACGTCGAGATCGAGAGTCGGCCGTACCTGGTCGGCGAGCGCGAGCTCGGTGAAGCGGAAGGTCATGCTGCTGCACCTTCTCCATCTCCTCGCCCTCCATTGTTGCCACGAGGTGGGTGCGAGCCGTTGGGTTCAGAGCACCCAGGCTCGGAGCCGGCAAGCGTGAGAGAGAGAGAGAGAGAGAGAGAGAGAGAGAGAGAGACGCTGAGGCTAGGAGGTGCAGATCCGATTCGTGATTCCAGGCACGAATCCGGCATGGACATTGGCGGGTTCTCAGTGAATCGCGTAGATTCGGTGAAGCTAAGTGACATCCGTGTGGAGGGCGGAGCAACGGCCGAGGTGCGGCTCAGACGGGCAGCGCACTGAGGACTCAGGAATCGCTGATGAGATTCGAGGAAAAGGCTAGGGTCTAAAGGAAGAGAAGGCGGATGTGCGTGGTGTTCGGCGACTGTGCGTGGGGAAGCTCCAGGCGGCGACTACTAGAGTTGGAGGAGGCAACGTTGGACTGGTTGGGCCCTTCAACACTTGGCTGAACTGGCTTGGGCCGGGTTCGGGCCACTGGTATTGGTTACTAGTGTTTTTGCTAAAGCCACCCGAAGTGCACCTAGAGGTTGTATGTTGATTTGCTAAACATACACAGGAGGTGTACGTAATATGGAGGGTAAATCAACGACACTGTAATATTCCCTGTTAACGAAGACCAGCTACACAACACGAGCTATCAAGATGAAGGTTTTTTTGAAGGCACATGGGTATGGGAAGCTGTTGAGATGACAAAAAAATGTTGATCCAAAGCAAGATCAATTGGCTCTTGTTGCCATCTATCATACTATTGATGAAGACACTCTCATGCGAATTTCCAAGAAGGAGACTTGCGAGAGAAGCGTGGGAGTTGATAAAGATCAAGTTCTTGGGTGAAGAACACGTGATGGAAGCAAGCAAACTCTTCAGAACGAGTTTGATCTGATGCACATGAATGAAGGAGACTCTATCGACGACTTTGGCACAAGGGTTATGATAGTTGTCATAAAAATCAGTGGTCTTGGAGGAAAAGTCGAAGAAAGCTACATCGTGAAGAAGTTGTTGCGTGCTCCGCCTTTGAAATTTCTCCACATTGCATCCACCATTGAGCAATTTGTGGACTTGAAGGTGATGACTGTGGAGGAACTCGTTGACATACTTAAGGCACATGAGGAAAGTATACATGTCTTCAACAACTAAGAGCATGAAGAAAGACTGCTTTTAACAAGGAGTGGAGAGTGAGAGAGGCAAAAGGTGGAGAGAAACTTCTTTTGACAGGGGAGAAGTGAAAAGCTCAAGATGGTGACGGAAAGAAGAAGAGGAAATTTGACAAATCAAAAATTCGATGCTTCAATTGTCAAAATCTTGAGCACTTTGCCAAAGAATGCTATAAGAACAAAAAGGAAGATAAGATGACACTTCTTGCGTCAGAAGGAACTCTGTTTTGAGTTCACAAGTGAGGTGTGCTCAAGATAAAAATGTGACCATCTCGAGTGTGTGTGTGTGATCGGAATGAAGATGCTCCTATTCCGAGATCGAGTGCAGGATGAAGATGAGCCCATCCTGGGGCTGAAGGTGTGCTCAGCCCGAATTAGTGTGAAAGATGAAGATGTGACTATACTGGGGCTGTAGATGTGTCCTTGTCACCGCCTAGGCGTCCAGGCGCTCCCCCTCCCCCTGCCTCCGCCTCCGCTGCCCCCGCCTCCTCCTGCCTCCGCCTCCGCCCGCCGCGCCTGGCCGAACGCCTAGGCTGGCGTCTAGGCGTCCAGGCGCCCCACAAGCGCCTAGGCGTCCGGGCGCTCATTTGAAATCCTGCTTCCAAAATTAAGTTGTGCAGGGTGAAGATGTGACCATCTTGGGGGTGTAGTTGTGTTCATCCCAAAAGTGTGTGTAGGATTGAAGTGTGTCTCCATCCTAATTAGTTTGTGTGATCTAGAAAAACAAGATTAGGAGGTAATTGTTAGATATAACCCCGTTTTTCTAGATTAGTTAGAGTTAGAAATAGAATCCAAGTCTATCTCAATTTAGAGAGGAGTCTAGGGATAGTTTTAGACTAGAACTCTATGTATTTGGGCTATACATACAGCCACCATATTTGAGAATAATTAAGGGGTAAAAAACAGAGATTAATCTACCCGGAAATCCAACACGCATCCATTGTAGCTGGGTGATCAGGTATCTATTTATGGAAGCAGAGTATAAGACAATTCTTATATGTTTCAGTATAAAAACTGAGCATGCTGAGCATATGTTTCATGAAAAACTATATACTGAGAAAGATATATAAAAAATCTTCAGTCTTCACTGTACATCAGGGAGGATGCATGACGAGCACAGAGAATTGATTACTATGATGACATGAATATATGTGCCTGTTAAACTAAGTGCTAGCTGCAATGGCTAATGCTTTTCAAAGCTATTGTTTCATTCTAGAAGGAGATTGAAATTGATTGGAAAAAGAAATATTATCTAAAGAAATAGGAGTCTACTAACTAAGCTAAGAGAAATAGGAGTCTACTAAGCGATGGTAATAAAGATTCTCAGGCTTTGTCCTCGGTCTTGTTCTCCTAACTGAGATTCTATTCTTCAAAACAGAAGGCCGGCCAGTCCATGGAGCTTCTTCTCCTTTTCTCCTCCACAGGCGTCCATTCCAAATCCAAACAAAATAGGTTTAACTAAACTATTACAGTTCTAATGCATTGTTTAGTTGTTTAGTATTAAATAGAATATATTTGAAAGAACTAACCCTCTCTCATTGACAAAAGTCAGTTAGCAAGCGGGTGTTCCATAAAATGAAAAAAGAAACTAGGATTGTTCCGAACTCAACTCCGTGGCCAAAACCATCCCTTTCTCATCAATCGATTCCGCTCATTGTTTGAGGTAACATAAAGGAAATCGGACTACCTCGGTCATTGATAGGCCGGCCTTCTCCATATTCATTGGATAGCGGCATAGCGCGTGGGGGGAGGGGGAAGTCAAGTCAAGCACTAGTTAGTTGGGGTGGGACGCCATAAAGCAGCATTCATTGTACTAGCACCTAGCCCAAGGACTTTCCACACATCTTTTGTTCTTTCTACTGCTTGAAGTTATTGCGACAACTATGGAGAAACGACAAAATCACACAGGCCACAGCCATGCGGTTAAAGGACAATTGTTACTTGTTAGCATGTATTTCAAAGTTTGAGTGCAGAGAAATACCCGGTTCTAGGTTGCCAACGATGTTATATAAACATTCTATAGTGACGAACAAATGAGAAAGGCAATACCTTTCTTCAACCCTGGGCAAGCATCCTCCCCCTTGAACTCTACAGGCAAATTCACCTTCAGCATTGTTCCCTCATCTGCCTGCACCATTACCAAGTTCAATATATTTCCTGTAGTTTCATCTCTATGAACCTGCACAGAAAGAGCACACAGATCATATAGTGTACAGTACAGTGAACCAATCGATGTGGACCTCCTAGATTTATAGCATAGTTAGACCGGCCGTTCCCACAAATATATAAGGCTAAATCACCTTTTCCATCAGCGTGATCCGTGATGTTACAAGATGGACATAAGGCGGAACAAATAATGTCAGGAGGATTCGTCCTTTGGACTGCCCAGACAATAAAAAGGAAGTACGACTATGAGGGTGGCAAGTTCAACAATTTATCTGAAGCTACAAGACTACCTCTATATCGACCTGCATCCCATCATTGCGCACCAGCATTTATAAGCAATAATTTCACAAACGCGCATTTCATCGAACAAAACGTGAGCAGACGAGCACGGCATAGCCAGAAAGTGCTCATACATGCATTTCTCGGATGCCATATAGCGTAAGGATGCGACATTGAGAAGGTATAAGGAAATTTGTTGGTTACCTTGATGGGCAGGACGGTGCCGGAATGCACGACGGCGGTGGATCGCTCGCCTGCCCGGACCTGGAGCCGGACGGGCGTAGAGAAGAAGTAGGGCGACTGCTTAAGCATCTCCGCGAGCTGCTTCCTGTCAGTTGTGAGCAGCTTCCGGTGGGCAACCCCGTCACCGGGTCCCGCGCCGGCGAACGAGAGCAGCACGGCCGGGACGCGGCCGTGGCGGCGCTCCCGCGCCGCCGCGCGCGGGCCGGCCGTCTCCCGCGGCACCGCCTGGATTGTGTGGTGGTACGACGCAGAGGCCGTCCACCGCCATGGCGCCACCGCGCCGAGCGCCGCCTCGCCGGCGGCGGCGGCGCTCTTGCCGCGGAGACACTGCGCCATTCTTGGATGGTTATGGGTTTAGGGGTGCAGCGGTGGGCTTGGCTGGGAGATTGGTGGGTGGTTTTTAGGTTGAGGCTACTTTACTTGGTGGGCTAGCCACGACTTCAATCCCTTGTCGTGGTGCCGTGGTGGGCTGACTCATGATCTTCTCTCAAAATTCATGTGGGCTGACTCATTATCTCCTCTCAAAATTCATATATATAGATTTTTTTCAAAAAGTAATATTTTTTAAATTACAAAATGAAGGTGTCGTTTGAAAAAATTATAGAGATGAGTCGTGTCGAAGCGTCTACGATCGACACTTCCCTCGGGCCTGCTCTGGGCAGCCCGCGGAGGTTCTTTTTTAGGCGGGGCTAGACCTCTCGCGAGGGTCTCGCTGGAATGGATGAGGGAAGAAGGAGATGGTGGTCGCCGTGAGAGGATTGACACGGGGATTTTTAAGTGGTTCGGGCCGCCGGAGCGTAAAACCCTACGTCCACGGGAGTGCTCGGAGCACTGGTTTCCTTGAGTGTGTGGATGACCTAGAGGGAGCTAGGCAAAATGCCGAACCCCTGGAGTCTGAGGCCTAAAATGCTCGAACCCCTTGTAACGTTGCCTATCCGAGCCTTTTATAGTCCAAGGCTCGGGCGGCTTACAAGGTGGGCCCCGGGGACCCGACAAATGGTCCCGGGGTGATTTCCTACCAGCTACGCAGTCTTGGCGCTGGCTTCGAGGCCGTCCTGCCACGCTGCCCCTGCTGCAGGCTAGGTGTAGCGTGTAGCCGTTGGTGATGGCAGGGGCGGTAGGGCATGTCTTGTCCGTGTCTTATCGCTGCCTTCAATGGTTTGCAGCTTCACACACTGTACGCCTGTCTTGACTGTGACTGGTCACAGCGTCTCCTAACAGGCGTGCGCCGCGCCTCTTCGTCTTGGGAAGGCGCGGGTCTTGAATGCTTTGTACGGTAAAGGCATGGCGCGCCTTTACTCCCGTTGCCTACCGCGTCGGGCGGGCAGCGCTGCTCTGCTGGCCATGTGTTGTGCCCGAAGCTCTCCTCTGAGGAGAGGGGGAGCTCCGGCCCCGTTGGACACGTGGAGCCTTCAAAGCTCACCCCCGCGGAGGGGTGGAAGGTCCAGCTCTGCTCGCCACGTGGCGGGCTCGGAACTATCCTCTGAGGGGAGGGGAGCTCCGGCCCCGCTGGACACGTGGCTCCTTCGAAGCTCGCCCCTGCGGGGGGGGGGGGGGGGGGGGGGGGGGGGGGGAGGTCCGGCCTTCTGGGCCACGTGGCAGGCTCGGAGCTATCCTTTGAGGAGAGGGGAGCTCCGACCCTACTGGACACGTGGCGCCTTCGGAGCTCGCCCCTGCGGAGGGGGCGAGGTCCTTAGGCGGTTTCACCCTGTGCGCGGGGGGTACCCGGTATTGAGGGTACCGACAGTGGCCCTCGGGCCCATCTCGGGGGAGGTAACGAGCCCGAGGTGGGGCCTTCTTCTTCCCGCGCACCTTCTTGTCTTGAGTACTCCCTATGCTGGCAGGGTCTCGACGGCTTTGGAGCTCAGCCTCGGAGGAGAGGGTGAGGCCTGGCATCGGAGCTCAACCCTGTGAAAGGGGGAGGTCCGGCTTCGGAGCTTGCCTCTGAGGAGAGGTAAAGGTCCGGCTTCGGTGTTCACCCCTGAGGAGGGGGTGAAGACCGGCATCAGAGGTCACCCCAACTGAGGGGGTGAAGTCTAGCATCGGAGCTCAACCCTATGGAAGGGGGAGGTCCGGCTTTGGAGCTCGCCTCGAAGGAGAGGTAGAGGTCCGACTTCGATGTTCACCCCTGTGGAGGGGGTGAAGACCGACATCAGAGGTCATCCCCGCTGAGGGGGTGAGATCTGGCATCGGAGCTCAGCCCTGTGGAAGGGGGAGGTCCGGCTTCGGAGCTCGCCTTTGGGAAGAGGTAGAGGGCCGGCATCAGAGCTCAGGCCAGCGGAGGGCGTGAGGTTCGGAGGTCATCGGAGCTCAGCCTCTAAGGAGAGGGTGAGGTCCGGCATCGGGGCTCGCCTCTGAGGAGAGGGCGAGGGCTGGCTTCGGAGCTATGTCCAGCGAAGGGCGTGAGGTCCGGAGGTCATCGGAGCTCAGCCTTTGAGGAGAGGGTGAGGTCCGGCATCGGGGCTCGCCTCTGAGGAGAGGGCGAGGGTCGGCATCGGAGCTCAGGCCAACGGAGGGCATGAGGTCCGGAGGTCATAGGAGCTCAGCCTCTGAGGAGAGGGTGAGGTCCGGCATCGGGGCTCGCCTCTAAGGAGAGGGTGAGGGACTGCATTGGAGCTCAGTGTAACACCCCAATATCCTGTTCAGAGGGGAATTTAAAAAATTTTGGACATGTTGCATGTGTTGCAAAAATTCAAATTCAAACTGGAATTCAAATTAAATTCAAAACAGAAAAGAAATAGAAAAAGAAAAAGGAAAACAGAAAAAACCCGGCCAGTGGGCCGAAACCCACCAGCCGGCCCACCGATCCCGCGCCGGCCCTCAGCCGCGCGCGCCCTCTTCTTCCCACTGACAGGCGGGGCCCACCAGTCTTTCTTCTTCCTCGCGCTAGCGCCGCGCTCGGCCGGACTCTCTCTCACCCCGAATCAAAA
The DNA here is from genome assembly GCA_030760725.1 of Neostapfia colusana. Classification (NCBI taxonomy): domain Eukaryota; kingdom Viridiplantae; phylum Streptophyta; class Magnoliopsida; order Poales; family Poaceae; genus Neostapfia; species Neostapfia colusana. The sequence goes on along the minus strand of JASWHV010000013.1, from coordinate 40,240,458 downwards.
CCGACCCGGATTCCTACGTATCCCAGCCGAATTTTGTTCGTGGGCGATGCAAACTCGATCACAACCGAACGCCGCCCTTCCCCCGTCTATAAAAACCCCAACATCGTCCCGTTTTCCCCCACGATCTGTCGATTTTCTCTCCGGTGAGAACCCGAGCCCCTCCGGCGAATTCTGGCCGATCTACGCTCGGAAATTCCGATCTAACTCGCTGGTCTTGATCCACCGCCTCCGGGAAACCTTGCAGGTACAGAAAACTCGGTGGTTTGCGGTTCAAACACAGCGCCGACGAGCCTCGCCGTGAATTAACCTCGGACCTCGTCGCCGACCGCCTTCCAGGACCTCCGAGCTCAAGAAAACCCCCGAAGTGAGATCCCCGACCTCCCCTCCACCGATCTATGCCATAAAATCACAGTTTTAGGAAGAATTGACGAAGATCCGAAACTATCCGGCGAGATCGCCGCCTCCCGCCGCCGGGCAGCGCCGCCCGCGCTCGATCAGAGCCACGTGGCCGCTTGTGCGCCGTTTATTTTAAATTGCACGGTAGAGTTTAAATCCCCGCGTACCGGTTCGATGTTATAATCTCAGCCGTCTGTTTTAAATCGGACGGTCCACGTCAGCCCCGCGTTATAAAGACTGGAATTCTTATGTGCTACCCCCTGAGGTTCTCGGGAAATAAGAGCTAGCCCCGGAAACTTCTGATCTAGCCCCTGGAACTTCAGAAAATCATGTAAATTCATTTAAAAATCAGTTTTAGCCCCTGGACTTAATAAAAATTAGGAAAAACTCCTCTGTTATAAGTAGCTAGACCCTTGAAAATTGTTAAAATAATATTATAGAACCTGTAGTGGGGTGAGTTTACCTTTTTAACCCTATTTGATATTAAATTTAGGAAATTGAATATGTGGCTAGTATTTAAAATTTAAAAAGTGGGACAAACATATTGTCAAATTTAAATTAAAAACTTTCTCAGTACTTAGAAAACTTTGGAGTGAGATAAAAATAGATTTTTAGCTGAAATGAATCTGTTTAATTTATTATTCACATTTATTAGTTATAGGGACACATTTTTAAGTAAAGGATAGTTCTGAAAATAGGGAAAATAAATGTAAAATAGTTTACATCAGAGGAAAAGGTCAAAAAATATATTATTAAATATTTTAGATCAGAACCTATTCTGTTTAGATGATGTGTCTCGTTATTTTCATAATAAAGTTCACATTTAGGCATAGGAAATAAATATGAAAATATAGCAACTATTAAATGATAAATGAAGTTTCTAAAATCTAAAGAATTCAGTTTAGCGTTGGTAGAAGTTCTGAAGACACATACGGAGAAGGAAAATACCTTTCATGCATACTTGGTAGCTAAAAGGTGTAGTAATTGAATATAAGGAATTTATTTAAATTGGAAACTCATATATAAAGTATGCAAGCATAAATGTGAATACAAAAGTAGGAATCATATATACATGAATTAAAAGTGCAGGTAAGCCAAAGATCAACACACATAGAGTAACCACAACACATAGAATTTGTGAATGGCTTTGTTACATGTGAATGTGTGGTTTGTATGAAGTGGAAGTGTGAACTATGTCTTATGGATTGTTGTTTTTCTTTTGCTATGTGTGATGGTATGATGTAGAACCTGCTCAAGAGCAAGTTATTCCTTTCCAAGATCAGGACTACCCATTCCAAGAGCAGCAGGAAGGAGGCAAGTGTCCTTGACCACTTTGATCCTATGCTAGGATGTGTAGATAGAATTATTTGCATTGTCAAATGAAATATGAAACCCATGCTAGGAAGTTTCCCTAGAATTGCATTACCTTGTTTCCTTGTAACTTGGGTTGGGATTTATTTTATCATGTCATTTATTATTATGCATATGCTTAGCCATGCTTAGAATGGGATATTTGGGATATGGGATCATCAGTTTATTTTACCATACTCTTGGATGAGATATTATGAGTTATGTAGAGGTAGGGATCAAGGCAAGTTGGATGTTTTGGTTGGTGCTGGGTGCACGAGACTCGGGTTTGTGGAGTACTTGCCTGGATCCTAAGGACCGGTTCATGGAGCATGTAACCTGGCTTTACCGTGCCAACCACATGCTGAGATGGGGCAGCTTGGCCAATTAATTAGGTGTATCCCCGGCGTAGTATGGGTGTGTTGGATGGTGCGGGGAATAGGTGTCAGCTAGACTACCATATGAACCGCAAGGCTCAAGAGGGGGCCACTACAGCGAGGTTGGAGCCTCTTGTATGCTGTTAGAGGTGAAACCTCAGTGGGCCCACGCTCGTCGGGAATCCCTTTGTAAAGGCTTTGTAGTGATCTCCTGGCTACACACCTGGGAAGTGTGAATGTGGTTCGTAGCCACTGGCATAATGGAGGTTCTTTTAGTCCACCCGGCAATGGGGGATGAAATCACTACATGTGGGTACAGTGGTACAAACTCTGCAGAGTCAAAAACTGTCATGACAGCCGTGCTCATGGTCAAGAGCGGCTTGGACTTATTCATGATTAGAGGAGTGATGGTTTTGGAAGTTGAGAATGTTAAGCGGGGAGCTTAACATTGGAAATGATGTTGTGGTTATTTGATGATGGGATGGGAGATTGGGACCATTTCACCTATGTGGTAATATAGGTGCTTAATAAGCTAAGGTAATAGGTATTAATGGCATAGTGCTTTAACCATGAGTTCAACCTCCCCTTGTTCTAGCCATGCATGACATAACTTTCCCACACTTGCTGAGTACCCTCGGTACTCAACCTTGCATATTTGTTGGTTTATATTGCTGCTCAGGTCAAGATAATGAGGTGGTGTATAATGACCAAGACTTTGGACCCCAAGAAGGTTTCTAGGTTCATGGAGACCCCCGGGCAACGCCTGTGACGGAGCCCTCAAGAATAATATTCCGCTGCTAGTTTATTTACTTGTGATGAACTTATTATTGTCCATCAAGACATTTGCTATGTAAGACTTTTTATATTCAACACCTGGCTTGTAATAAATGATGCTTCACTATTTGTAATCACATGTATGAGAAAATGATCCTGGCATACATGTGATATTCACTTGGTTGTTCTTCGGAAAAACCGGGTGTGACAGAAGTGGTATCAGAGCCAAGGTTGTCCGTAGGAACATGGACCTAGGTAGAAATGGACGTATTTAAGGGCCCTATTTTCTTAAAAAACTATTTTACAAGGTGTGTATTGAAAATTATTATTTAATGAGTCACTTTCTTCATCTTACCTCAACTTTCCTTCAAAATAGGATTTTTGTTTAAAAGTTTATCTAACCTAAGTTTAAATGCCTTTTGTTTTAGATGGTTCGCATGATTCGCACCGCTCGCAAGTCCATAGGAGGGAGAGTTCCCGTAGTTGCCCTTGCCGAAAGAGAGGAGAGCCGTCCGGTGACGTACCTTTCCTACGGATTGGCAGTAGGAGGCTTGTTGCGCCGTCTTCGACGTATGCTCGAAGCCGCAGGCAATACAGGCAAACTAATCATACACTATAGCTCCACCAGAACCATCGTGAGAGTGGTACCACGGAGTACAAGTACCCGCCAGTGCAGCAAGGGACTTCCCATGAGCACATGGACTTGTGCTTGGAGGATGCTGCTATGCTCAGCACTCGACTGCAGGAGTGTCAGCAAGAACTTCAGGATGTTCGGGACACCCTGAAGGAAACAGAGGCGTTGCTGCGAGCCTGCTTAAGGGCGAGAGAAAGAGGAGATGGGAATGAACTGTGTGTCACCGTGAATGATACATGGACTCCTGACTCCCCAGATCACCGGGCGATCAGGCGTCGTCGCACTTCTCCACCAGCAACCTCCCCACCCAAAGCAGAGTCAGAAGGCAGTCGCAATGATGAGGAGGACCCCGAGGAGCCAGCTCAGTGAATACGAGTAGTGGAGAGTCCTTCCCTTAGTTTAGCAGAATGTCGAATAGTCGAGTCGTTATCTTAGTTAATGGTGTGTTAATGATTGGTGTGTGACGTGAGTTGTGGAAGCCATGAGCAATTGTCCACAGCCTCGTCTCCAGATTGTTTTGCTTTGGTGTGTGAACCCGCATGAAATAATATTGCATTTATTTTTGTGTGAGATATGAACCCTCCCAAAAGTATAACAAAGCCTCAACACTTCAGAGTAAAAACAAGTGAAAGTAGTAAGATAATACGTAATGCTTTAAATTAACATTTGGTTGATCATGCCAGATGGCCGGAAGAGGAAAGGGTCGTGCTGCCAACCCCGCCAACAACAACGATGAGGCCTGCAACCCTCATCTTTCTGGAGGCCAAGATAGGGGTGGTTGCCGTGAAGGAGTTGATCCCCTCCACCAAATGCTGGAGAATCAAAATCAGCTCATCCAGAACTTGACTCAAGTGGTGGCCAACTTGCATCAAGTTCCACCTCCACAAGCTGCACCACGCCAACCAAGGTTGAGTGAGTTTCTAGGAACTCAACCTCCAAAGTTTGCAAGTGCTGCTGAACCTCTGGAGGCAGACGATTGGCTAAAGACCATTGAGAGCAAGATGAGGATCATACAGTGCCAAGGGTATGAGAGGGTGCTGTTTGCCTCTCATCAATTGCATGGACCTGCTGCTGATTGGTGGACCGCCTACGTGGCCGTCCATCATGACCCTGAGAACTTCACTTGGGAAGAGTTCAAGCGTAGCTTCCGCAATCATTACATACCAAGGGGTGAACTCAAAAACAAGAGGAAGGAGTTCTTGGGACTGCAGCAGGGAAACATGACGGTGAGGGAATACCTCACTAAATTTACTCAACTCTCCCGTTATGCCCCATGGGACATAGAGACTGATGAGCAGAAACAGGATTGTTTCGTGGAAGGACTTACCGCAGAAATGCAGTGTGCAATGTTCTCAAGTGAGTATGAAAGCTTCCAAAAGATGGTGGACAGAGCGTTTGTGGTAGAAAGGAAGCTGAAGGCCTTGGAAAATGAGAACAAGAGGAAGGCCGGGTGGTCACACCAAGCCTCAGGGAGCAACACCCGCCCACGTATGATGCAGCAACCTGCAGGGAAGACGAACTGTGCTGTGGTACCCTACTCAGCACCAAGAGGGTACAACCCGAACTACAGGCCCCCGGCAGCACCAGCCCAGCCACAACGTCAGTTTGTACAGCAGCCTCACCCCGCATATCCACCTCGACCAGCAGTACAAGGACCTCCGAACCAACCTCAAGACAACAAAGGCCAGACACCTAAGGTTGGGGTGCAATGTTTTAATTGTGGTGAAGTGGGGCACTATGCCCATAAGTGCCCAAAGAAGAAGCCTACGCAGCCACAAGCAAAATGTAATGAGAGGACGGGTGAACCACGTCACCATGGAGGAAGCGCAAGAGGCACCTGACGTGGTAGTTGGTAAGTTTCCTGCCAATTTACACATTGCAACCCTGTTGTTTGATTCTGGTGCTACCCACTCGTTCATTGCCCAAGGATTTGTTAAGAAGCATGACCTAGCAACAACACAAATGAATCATATGCTAGCAGTAAACTCTCCAGGTGGAGAAATAAGGACAAGGCAAGTGTGTCCCAAAGTGAACCTAGACATTAATGGGGTAGTATTTACTGCTAACCTCATAGTGATAGATTCACAAGGGATAGATATTATCCTGGGTATGGATTGATTGACCAAACATAAAGGAATCATCCATTGTTCGACCAGAACGGTGGAACTAACTCACCCTAGTGGCACAAGAGTAAAGTTTATAACAATACACGAGCCTAGGAGGGACATTAAATTAAATCAAGTTGAGGTGAAAGTGGAGGAGATCAGGACCATCATGGAATATCCAGATGTTTTTCCGGAGGATTTGCTAGGTATGCCTCCCGATCGTGAAGTGGAATTCGCAATTGAGCTAGTGCCTGGAACAGCCCCGATATATAAGAGACCTTATCGGATGGACTCCAAGCAGCTAGAAGAACTCAAGGATCATTTGAGAGAATTGACAGAGAAGGGGTATATTCACCCTAGTTCCTCACCATGGGGAGCTCCGGTGATATTTGTGCCCAAAAAGGACGGAACCCAAAGGTTATGCGTGGATTACCGTGCCTTGAATGAGGTAACCATCAAGAACAAGTACCCATTACCCCGTATTGAAGACTTGTTTGATCAGTTGAGGGGAGCTTGTGTGTTTTCGAAAATTAATCTCAGGTCGGGATACCACCAACTCAAGATAAGGCAATCTGATATTCCCAAGATGGCTTTCGTATCTTGGTACGGATGGTATGAATACACTGTCATGCCTTTCGGGCTAACTAATGCCCCGGCGTACTTCATGTATCTCATGAACAAGGTATTCATGGAATATCGGTTTTCATAGATGACATTCTCGTCTTCTCCGAAGATGAAGAAGAACATGAGAAACATCTAAGGTTGGTGTTGCAAAGGCTGAGAGAACACCAACTATATGCTAAGTTGAGCAAGTGTGAGTTTTGGCTGAAGAGAGTTCCCTTCTTAGGACATATAATCTCGGAGGGAGGAATCTCCGTGGATCCTGCCAAAATCGAGGATATACAGAAGTGGAAGACCCCTGAAAATGTCGGGGAAGTTTGTAGCTTTTTGGGATTGGCTGGATACTATCGACGGTTTATCGAGGGATTCTCTAAGATCTCGAGACCCCTTACCAAACTGTTGGAGAAGGGAATCACATTCACATGGATGCCACAGTGCGAGACGAGTTTTCAGGAGTTAAAGAAAAGATTGACAACAGCCCCAGTGCTTGTTATGCCAGATATGCAAAAGAACTTTAAGGTGTACTGCGATGCCTCTGGAAACGGGTTGGGATGTGTTCTCATGCAAGAAGGGCATGTCGTGGCTTATGCATCCCGGCGGCTCCGGAAGCACGAGAAGAACTATCCTACACATGACCTAGAACTAGCCGCAGTGGTACACGCGTTGAAAATTTGGCGGCACTATTTGATGGGAAAGAGGACCGAGATATATACGGATCATAAGAGTTTGAAGTACATTTTCACACAGCCAGATCTCAACCTCAGACAAAGGAGACGGTTAGAGCTAATCAATGACTTTGATGTGGGCATCAACTATCATCCTGGGAAAGCAAATGTTGTGGCCGATGCTTTAAGTCCGAAAGTGCAGGTCAATAAGTTGAGCTTGAAGGACATGCCTGCAGAATTGAAGGACGAGGTTATAAGGCTCAATCTATGCCTGGTAAATAGTGGTGAAGCCATCGCCATGGAAGTGGACTCCACACTCGAGCGAGACATACGCGAGGGTCAAAAGAATGACGAGAAGATACAAGAAATCAGGCAACTCATCAAGGAAAATAAAGCCCCTGGTTTCAGAGAGGATGAACAAGGTACGGTGTGGCACGGGAAAAGAATCTGCGTGCCTGAGGTAAAAGAGATCCGTGAATTGATTTTGAAGGAGGCTCACGATTCTGACTATTCCATTCATCCTGGGAGTACGAAGATGTACCAGGACCTCAAGAGCAGGTATTGGTGGTATGGCATGAAGAGAGATGTCGCGGAACATATTGCCCTATGTGACACATGTCAGTTGGTGAAAGCAGAACATCAACGAACCACGGGATTATTGCAACCACTCAAAGTGCCTGAATGGAAATGGGAAGAAATCGGTATGGATTTCATAGTGGGACTGCCTAGGACCCAATCAGGATATGATTCGATATGGATCATCATTGATAGGCTAACCAAGGTAGCTCACTTCATCCCCATGAAGGAAAGCTACATCGGATCCAAATTGGCAGAGTTGTACATGTTAAGGATCGTGTGTTACCATGGAGTGCCAAAGAAGATAGTGTCCGATCGAGGGACACAGTTTACCTCGAGGTTCTGGCAGAAGTTGCACGAAACCATGGGAACCCATCTGAACTTTAGTTCTGCCTATCATCCCCAAACTGATGGGCAGACGGAAAGAACCAATCAGATTCTTGAGGATATGCTGAGGGCATGTGCACTCAAAAATAATCGGAGTTGGGACAAGAACTTACCGTATGCGGAATTCTCCTATAACAACAGCTATCAGGCTAGTATGAAGATGTCACTGTTCGAAGCTTTGTATGGGAGGAAGTGCAGAACTCCCCTATTTTGGAACCAAACAGGGGAAAGTAAACTGTTTGGTCCCAAAGTACTACAAGAAGCCGAGGCGAAAGTGAGGGAAATTCTCAACAACTTGAGGATAGCACAGACACGCCAAAAGAGCTATGCCGATGTACGAAGAACAGAGCTCGTTTTCAACGTGGGAGACTATGTCTATCTCAAGGTGTCCCCTATCCGAGGACTTCGTCGGTTCAAGGTGAAAGGGAAGTTGTCACCTCGATACATCGGACCCTTAAAGTTCTGGAGAGGAAAGACGAAGTGGCATATCAACTGGAATTACTGGCTCGCCTATCGGATGTGCACGATGTATTCCATGTGTCACAACTCAAGAAATGCCTGAGGACGCCTGAAGAGGTGTTACCCATGAATGAAGTGGACGTAGCTGAGGATTTGTCTTATGCCGAGCAACCATACAAGATTTTGGAGACAATGGAACGCCTCACCAGAAATAAAAGAATCCAGCATGCAAGGTGCAGTGGAAGCATCACTCAGAAGAGGAAGCCACCTAGGAGCGAGAAGATGAGCTTAAGGCACAATTTCCGAAATTGTTTTCTTAGAACCACCAATCTCGAGGACGAGCTTTTTTTAAGGGGGGTAGAGCTGTAACACCCCAAAATCCTGTTCAGAGGGGAATTTAAAAATTTTTGGACGTGTTGCATGTGTTGCAAAAATTCAAATTCAAATTGGAATTCAAATTAAACTCAAAACAGAAAAGAAATAGAAAAAGAAAAAGGAAAAACAGAAAAAAACCGGCCAGTGGGCCGAAACCCACCAGCCGGCCCACCGATCCTGTGCCAGCCCGCAGCCGCGCGCGCCCTCTTCTTCCCACTGACAGGCGGGGCCCGCCAGTCTTTCTTCTTCCTCGCGCTAGCGCCGCGCTCGGCCGGACTCTCTCTCACCCCGAATCAAAACCGACCCGGATTCCTGCATATCCCAGCCGAATTTTGTTCGTGGGCGACGCGAACTCGATCACAACCGAACGCTGCCCTTCCCCCGTCTATAAAAACCCCGGCATCGTCCCGTTTTCCCCCACGATCTGCCGATTTTCTCTCCGGTGAGAACCCGAGCCCCTCCGGCGAATTCTGGCCGATCTACGCTCGGAAATTCCGATCTAACTCGCTGGTCTTGATCCACCGCCTCCGGGGAACCTCGCAGGTGCAGAAAACTCGGTGGTTTGCGGTTCAAACACAGCGCCGATGAGCCTCGCCGTGAATTCACCTCGGACCTCGTCGCCGACCGCCTTCCAGGACCTCCGAGCTCAAGAAAACCCCCGAGGTGAGATCCCCGACCCCCCCTTCACCGATCTATGCCATAAAATCACAGTTTTAGGAAGAATTGACGAAGATCCGAAACTCTCCGGCGAGATCGCCGCCTCCCGCCGCCGGGCAGCGCCGCCCACGCTCGATCAGAGCCACGTAGCCACTTGTGCGCCGTTTATTTTAAATCGCACAGTAGAGTTTAAATCCCCGCGTACCGGTTCGATGTTATAATCTTAGCTGTCTGTTTTAAATCGGACGGTCCACGTCAGCCCCGCGTTATAAAGACTGGAATTCTTACGTGCTACCCCCTAAGGTTCTCGCGAAATAAGAGCTAGCCCTGGAAACTTCTGATCTAGCCACTAGAACTTCAGAAAATCATGTAAATTCATTTAAAAATCAGTTTTAGCCCCTGGACTTAATAAAAATTAGGAAAAACTCCTCTGTTATGAGTAGCTAGACCCCTAAAAATTGTTAAAATAATATTATAGACCCTGTAGTGGGGTGAGTTTACCTTTTTAACCCTGTTTGATATTAAATTTAGAAAATTGAATATGTGGCTAGTATTTAAAATTTAAAAAGTGGGACAAACATATTGTCAAATTTAAATTAAAAACTTTCTCAGTACTTAGAAAACTTTGGAGTGAGATAAAAATAGATTTTGGCTGAAATGAATCTGTATAATTTATTATTCACATTTAGTAGTTATAGGGACACATTTTTAAGTAAAGGATAGTTCTGAAAATAGGGAAAATAAATGTAAAATAGTTTACATCAGAGGAAAAGGTCAAAATATATTATTAAATATTAGATCAGAACCTATTCTGTTTAGATGATGTGTCTTGTTATTTTCATAATAAAGTTCACATTTAGGCATAGGAAATAAATCTGAAAATATAGCAACTAGTAAATGATAAATGAAGTTTCTAAAATCCAAAGAATTCAGTTTAGGGTTGGTAGAAGTTCTGAAGACACATATGGAGAAGGAAAATACCTTTCATGCATACTTGGTAGCTAAAAGGTGTAGTAATTGAATATAAGGAATTTATTTAAATTGGAAACTCATATATAAAGTATGCAAGCATAAATGTGAATACAAAAGTAGGAATCATATATACATGAATTAAAAGTGCAGGTAAGCCAAAGATCAACACACATAGAGTAACCACAACACATAGAATTTGTGAATGGCTTTGTTACATGTGAATGTGTGGTTTGTATGAAGTGGAAGTGTGAACTATGTCTTATGGATTGTTGTTTTTCTTTTGCTATGTGTGATGGTATGATGTAGAACCTGCTCAAGAGCAAGTTATTCCTTTCCAAGATCAGGACTACCCATTCCAAGAGCAGCAGGAAGGAGGCAGTGTCCTTGACCACTTTGATCCTATGCTAGGATGTGTAGATAGAATTATTTGCATTGTCAAATGAAATTTGAAACCCATGCTAGGAAGTTTCCCTAGAATTGCATTACCTTGTTTCCTTGTAGCTTGGGTTGGGATTTATTTTATCATGTCATTTATTATTATGCATATGCTTAGCCATGCTTAGAATGGGATATTTGGGATATGGGATCATCAGTTTATTTTACCATACTCTTGGATGAGATATTATGAGTTATGTAGAGGTAGGGATCACGGCAAGTTGGATGTTTTGGTTGGTGCTGGGTGCACGAGACTCGGGTTTGTGTTTAGTACTTGCCTGGATCCTAAGGACCGGTTCATGGAGCATGTAACCTGGCTTTACCGTGCCAACCACATGCTGAGATGGGGCAGCTTGGCCAATTAATTAGGTGTATCCCCGGCGTAGTATGGGTGTGTTGGATGGTGCGGGGAATAGGTGTCAGCTGTACTACCATATGAACCGCAAGGCTCAAGAGGGGGCCACTGCAGCGGGGTTGGAGCCTCTTGTATGCTGTTAGGGGTGAAACCTCAGTGGGCTCACGCTCGTCGGGAATCCCTTTGTAAAGGCTTCGTAGTGATCTCCTGGCTACACACCTGGGAAGTGTGAATGTGGTTCGTAGCCACTGGCATAATGGAGGTTCTTTTAGTCCACCCGGCAACGGGGGATGAAATCACTACATGTGGGTACAGTGGTACAAACTCTGCAGAGTCAAAAACTGTCATGACAGCCGTGCTCACGGTCAAGAGCGGCTTGGACTTATTCATGATTAGATGAGTGATGGTTTTGGAAGTTGAGAATGTTAAGCGGGGAGCTTAACATTGGAAATGATGTTGTGGTTATTTGATGATGGGATGGAAGATTAGGACCATTTCACCTATGTAGTAATGTAGGTGCTTAATAAGCTAAGGTAATAGGTATTAATGGCATAGTGCTTTAACCATGAGTTCAACCTCCCCTTGTTCTAGCCATGCATGACATAACTTTCCCACACTTGCTGAGTACCCTCGGTACTCAACCTTGCATATTTGTTGGTTTATATTGCTGCTCAGGTCAAGATAATGAGGTGGTGTACAATGACCAAGACTTTGGACCCGAAGAAGGTTTCTAGGTTCATGGAGACCCCCGGGCAATGCCTGTGACGGAGCCCTCAAGAATAATATTCCGCTGCTAGTTTATTTACTTGTGATGAACTTATTATTGTCCATCGAGACATTTGCTATGTAAGACTTATTTATATTCGACACCTGGCTTGTAATAAATGATGCTTCACTATTTGTCATCACATGTATGAGAAAATGATCCTGGCATACATGTGATATTCACTTGGTTGTTCTTCGGAAAAACCGGGTGTGACACTCAGGCCAGTGGAGGGCGTGAGGTCCGGAGGTCATCGGAGCTCAGCCTCTGAGGAGAGGGTGAGGTCCGCCATCGGGGCTCGCCTCTGAGGAGAGGGCGAGGGACGACATCGGAGCTCAGGCCAGGGAGGGCGTGAGGTCCGGAGGTCATCGAAGCTTAGCCTCTGAGGAGAGGGTGAGGTCTGGCATCGGGGCTCGCCTTTGAGGGGAGGGTGAGGGCCGGCATCGGAGCTCAGTCCAGCGGAGGGCGTGAGGTACGGAGGTCATCGGAGCTCAACTTCTGAGGAGAGGGTGAGGTCCGGCTTTGGAGCTCACCCCTGCTGAGGGGGTGAGGTCCGGTACTTCTCAGAGGTCTTCCTTTCTCTGCCTCTTAGTCTTATTTGGCTTACAGTCCCGGGCCAGTGTACGGGGCTCAGGGCAATCCAGTGCCTTTGGTCCCGGAGGTTTGGCTCCCGCCGTAGTTAGGGTGTAATCATCCGGCCCCTAGTACTCAGACCGTAGTGCTGGGGAGGCAGAGTGCGCATGCTTTGGGTGCAAGACCGGGCAAAGCAAGACTCCTGGACCTCCCGCTCCGGCATAGGTCTTTTCCTGGAGGAGACCCTCTGGCGTCACAGTGCCCTAACTGGGGGAGGTGCGAGAGGCCCCTGGGCCATCGGCAGGTACCCTAAGCACGACCGCACTCGGCAGGATAGCAAATGTCGACTAGGCATGAGAGCAGGGAAGGAGAGCCGAGTGTACGGAGGGTGTACACTATCTAGAGCTCAGGGAGGTGATCATATAAATTAATGCGTAATTTAAATGAACACTTGAGTAAGTGTGGTAGGACTTACAGAGGTAGGGCCGGAGCGCCTGCCTCGAGCTCCCATGCATGGACCGGCGGTGGTAGCGCTGGAGCTCCTGCCGGGGCCGTGCGATCCGGAGCGTTGTTTGCCATCTTGCCTCGTCGACGAGGTAGATATTTCCTCACGCAGAGCGGGTCATGCGTGGCTTCATCGTATGCTCGGACACGGGGGGACCCCCATGGCGATCTCGGGGGGAAGCATGGCTTCGGCCCCGCATACCATGTAGAAGGGTAATTGAAAGTTGCCTAGAGGGGGGTGAATAGGCTAATAAAATCTAAAACTATTGCAAATAGCGGATTAAACTTGAAGAAGGACGGACTAGTCCGGTCTGAGGGCGGACTAGTCCGCTCTAGGTATAAAATTGTGATTTAGGTTTTCCTTTTTAGTTCGTTTAAGCGTAAAATGTATAGTAGTCAAACAATCTCACCTATTAGTTGTGAATGCTTAGATTGCAAGATAGTGGAACAATTCACAAGTGTTAACAAGACGAAAGCTTAATGTGTAATTTAAGTGAGCGAGCAAGAAGGTAAAGGAGGTGAGAGACACGATTTATCTCGAGGTTCGATTCCACACAGGAATCTACGTCCTCTTTGAGGAGTCCACAAAGGACCGGGTCTTTTCCAACCCTTTCCTCACCGAGCGATCACCAAGATCAAGCCCGGGCTCTTTCACCATCAATCAAATGTGAATACAATGCTCTTAGGGGCTACTCACAACTTGAGACTCCCTACAACAACCTAGCAGTTCTAGGAATCAAAGTACACTAATCAAGAACTCAAATTAACAATGAGAGTGCAAGAGAGTCAAACCGAGAGCTCAAACGTCGATCACCACGTCTCTTCTCTCACAAATCCACAAACCCCTTAAGATCCAATCTTAGGGGTCAAGAAGGTGAGGAAAGAGGCTTAGAAGAGCTCTAGGAGTGAGTTTTCAGTGCTAGGTTTGTTATGTCACTCATTCTCAGCCGGGGGTCTCCTTTTATATAAATCTTGGCATCTAGCCGTTACCTACTAAAGTCCGGACTAGTCCGGTCCAAACCCGGTACTAGTCCATTCTTGAGGGACCACCCACGTCACAAGGCTACCAACTGAAGTCTCGTGATCGTTGGATTCAAACGGTCATAAAATTCTGGACTAGTCCAGTCAAGAGCGGACTAGTCCGATCTCATTCAGGAACCTTTGTTCCATATGAGAACGGACTAGTCTGGTAGGGGCGGACTAGTCCGGTCTTACCAGACTTAGTCTAGAAAACTCTCTAATCTAGGACTGCGGACTAGTCCTGCCAACTCTGGACTAGTCCGAGCTCACACAGGAACCTTTGTTCCGTCCTAAACCGGACTAGCCTGAATGGACCGGACTAGTCTGGCCTTTTGATCAGACTAGTCCGAGGTCACTTAGAGATTTCTTCTCCGGACCCAAACGGCTTAGTCCGCTTAGCGGACTAGTCCGGCCCCATGGGCGGACCAGTCCGGCCCTCTGAGACTTAATCTCATTGAGGCTCAAACTCACTCGACAACAGACTAGTCTGGCCTAAAACGGAGAAGTCCGAACTCACTCAGAGACTTCTTGTCCGGTTTATAACGGAGTAGTCCGGATTAGAACGGACTAGTCCGGCTCGTAGTCCGGACAAGTCCAATCTTCCTTTTTCAGCCATACCTATGACTACTTCCTCTCACGATTCTAACTTTCTAACTTTAGTTTGAGCTCTCTATTGATTCTCAAGCACTCTAAAAGAGAAGACCCTGTACACAACTAGAAAATGTGAAACTCAATAGAAAAATTCTATTTTCTACTCTTCCAAGTTTTCTTCTTTTCCTTTTTGCATCTTGAGAGACTCCACATCCATTCCATTGATAAGCACCCGTGCTCATACTCAGCAAAAACTTATTAGTATCTTAATTGTTGTCATCAATCAACCAAAACCCACAAGGATTACCTAGATGCACTTTCAGTAATTCCCGTGACCCGACCCTGGGATGTCCGGCTGGCCCCCGACGTAGAGGAGCCGATATCCCCCGACGGATCTGGGTGCAGTGTCTGCACCGGTTGTGTGGGTGTGCTCGGCATGGACCTGGCACGCCTTGCATCTCCTAACCGGCTTGACGGCGTCCAGGTGGCTCTCGGTCGATAGGAGCCATGCCGGATGACTTAACCGACCAACGTGTGGGAAGATGAGCTTCCCAGCACTCGCCTTCGTGGATTACTGCGAGCATGTCGCAACCTTCCTCCTGGGTTATGCACCGCAATAGGATGCCGTGGCACCACGCCAGTAAAGATACTAGCGCGTAGCATTTAGCCATCCGCACAATCCGTTCAGCGAGTGCACGTTCATCAGGAAGGATGTCTTTCAAGGAGTCCCGAACCTCCGTGGTCCATGCATCGGGACTACTTGAGCTTCTGGATCTTAGGCACTGGGTAGCACAGAGTCCCCATGGCGCATACGATCCTTTGGATGGCACCATGGCTGCATGGCCGCCGGGACCGCCAGCTTCGAGGTGCTGGTCTCGCCCCCTTTGCCCGGTCGGTACACCGGGCTGTGAGCCGCGGCAACGTCCCTTCGACGGCTCCTTGGAGCTCCGGGGCTCCGGGGGAGGTCTTCGTTGACAGGTTGTTGGCGACGGTGTCGTCGGCGCGTGGTACATGGCATAGGTCCAAGGTACCCAAACCGCTCCCCTGTTGGCATGAGGAGCAGCACACTGTCGAGGTAGAACGTCCAGTGGGGCTCGGTGAAGATCGTTGCTCGGGGCTCCGGTTCTCCACCTTCAGGGTCCCCCTGGGATGCTTGGTGGTGGCGTCCACCTGACCATGAAGTCAGTCAGTGCTTGGCTCTTGACTGTTTGGCGTGGTCGGGAGTACAGCTTGAACTCCGCCATCTTCGGGCTGTCTTCTGGCTTCGGAGGCTGGCTGTGCGTGCTAGTGATGCCCTTCTTCTGCTCTGGCGCACTTGTTTGCCAGGCTGAAGAGCTCTGATATGTATTGTACCTCTCTGGTGGCCAACTTCTCGAGCATCTTCTTGTCCCTCACACCCTGTCAGAATGTGACCACCACTAATGCATCCGGGATGTGGGGGATGGTGTTGCGTACTTGGGAGAACCGCTGGATGAAGGAGCGCGGTGATTCTCCTGGTTGTTGCTGCACGGCGTGGAGGTCCAGCTCCATGCCGGGGCGCGTGTAGGAGCAGCTGAAGTTCGTCGAGAACTGTCTGCATAGCTCCGCCCAGGAGGTTATGGAACCCTGGGGCAGGTTCATGAACCACGACCGCGCCGAGCCGGTCAAGGCGACGGGGAAGTAGTTGGCCATGACGGCGTCATCCCCTCTTGCCGCTAGGATGGCAGTAGAGTAGACCTGTGGGAACTCCGCGGGTTGATGCTTCCGTCGTACTTCTCTGGCAGGTGTGGCTGGAACTTGCGTGGCCACACTGCGAAGCGGAGGTGTGGCGCCAGGGCCACACATCCGGTCGCTGCTGTTGCAGGTCTTGGTGCTGCGAACCCTTGGACGGCTGCTGGCACGGTGTACCCCGGCATGCGCAAAGGTGTGCCATACACCGGGGGCGCCGTCTGCAAGACATATGGTTGCTGCATATGCTGCATGACGCATGCCTGGGACAGAGGTTGCATGGTGAAGATCTACGGCCCAGGTTGAGTCGAGGCAGTCGACATGCTGTAGTCGGCCTCTTGCATGCGACGCCTTTGCCGCTGTTGCTCGATGGTGACGCATATTCTTTCGAGAGGCGTCGTTCCAGCTCTACCCTCAGGTCCGCCGTTGGGAGCCTGGTAGAGCGGGAGTCTACCGTCTGCCTATCAACCGTTGGTGTGCGCAACAGCGAGACACCTGGTTGAGCAGGGCGTCGTCTCCGCCGCAGCGGAGGATTGATGGCAGTGGCGACGAGGTAGTTGACATCACGGATTCACTGCTGGGTGGCCCCCTGGGGAGCGTCTTCAGCAGGTGGACTGTCCAGGAGCGCTTCTGCGGCGGCTAGTGCACTTGCTTGAGTGGCACTCTGCGCCGTGGCAGATCTTGAGGCGGATGGAGTTCGTCGGGAACGACGGCGCGAAGAGCTTGCCGCTGATGGAGGCTTGGTCATCTTCGTCGACGTAGACTCGTCGGAGAGCGAAAAGCCCCCTGCCTGGTGCACCAAATGTCGAAGCATCTGCGGTCGACACTTCCCCCAGGCCTGCTCTGGGCAGCCCGCGGAGGTTCTTTTTTAGGCGGGGCTAGACCTCTCGCGAGGGTCTCGCCGGAATGGATGACGGAAGAAGGAGATGGTGGTCGCCGTGAGAGGATTGACACGGGGATTTTTACGTGGTTTGGGCCGCCGGAGCGTAAAACCCTACGTCCACGGGAGTCCTCGGAGCACTGGTTTCCTTGAGTGTGTGGATGACCTAGAGGGAGCTGGGCAAAATGCCGAACCCCTAGAGTCCGAGGCCTAAAATGCTCGAACCCCTTGTAACGTTGCCTATCCGAGCCTTTTATAGTCCAAGGCTTGGGCGGCTTACAAGGTGGGCCCCGAGGACCCGACAGGTGGCCCCGGGGTGATTTCCTACCAGCTACGCAGTCTTGGCGCTGGCTTCGAGGTCGTCCTGCCACCCTGTCCCTGCCGCAGGCTAGGTGTAGCGTTAGCCGTTGGCGATGGCAGGGGCGGTAGGGCATGTCTTGTCCGTGTCTTGTCGCTACCTTCAATGGTCTGCGGCTTCAGACACTGTACGCCTGTCTTGACTGTGCTGGTCACAGCGCCACCTGACAGGCGTGCGCCGCGCCTCTTCGTCTTGGGAAGGCGCGTGTCTTGAATGCTTTGTACGGTAAAGGCATGGCACACCTTTACTCCCGCTTCCTACCGCACCGGGCGGGCAACGCTTCTCTACTGGCCATGTGTCGGGCCCGGAGCTCTCCTCTGAGGAGAGGGGGAGCTCCGGCCCCGCTTGACACGTGGAGCCTTCGGAGCTCACCCCCGCGGAGGGGGGGGGGAGGTCCGGCTCTGCTCGCCATGTGGCGGGCCCGGAGCTATCCTCCGAGGGGAGGGGAGCTCCGACCCCGCTGGACACGTGGCTCCTTCGGAGCTCGGCCCTGCGGGGGGGGGGGAGGTTCGGCCTCCTGGGCCACATGGCAGGCCCGGAGCTATCCTCCGAGGGGAGGAGAGCTCCGGCCCTACTGGACACGTGGTGCCTTCAGAGCTCGCCCCTGCGGAGGGGGCGAGGTCCGGCCTTCTGGGCCACGTGGCAGGCCCGGAGCTATCCTCTGAGGAGAGGGGAGCTCTGACCCTACTGGACACATGGCGCCTTCGGAGCTCGCCCCTATGGAGGGGGCGAGGTCCTTAGGCGATTTCACCCTGTGTGCGGGGGTACCCGGTATTGAGAGTACCGACAAGTCGCTATCCCTTTTAAGAAATTTTAATCATAATATATGATATATTTCTAATTATAACAAATGTATTACAACATATGAAATATAAAACAAACGGAGTTGACACTATACTATAGTTACTTTACAAACTCAGAGATCAGGCAGATGAGGAAATGTTGCAGTGTTTGTAACAAGATCGAAGAAATCCACACACAACCTCAGAGTTTCATCCTTCTTCTTCACGAACAGCGCCGAGCATCCCCAAGGTGAGGAACTTGGCCTAATGAAATCCTTGCTCAACAGATCATTGAGCTGTTCTTTCAGTTCCGCCACCTCATTTGGAGCCATCTTGTATGGTCTCCGTGATATGGGCGTAGTCCCGGGTGCGAGCTCGATCTTGAACTCGACATCCCGCTCAGGTGGCATGCCCGGAAGATCATCTGGGAACACGTCCGGATACTCCCGGACTACGGGGATGTCCTCCAACTTGAGAGCTTCAGTATTGTTGATCACTGAAACTTCCCGGACTGGATTATCTAATAAGAGGGACTGCGGACGGTTTAATGGGGAGTTGAGGTGAACCGTCCGTGATAGGGTTTCCAGGACAGCGCCATGGTAGCTTAGCCATGACATTCCCAAGATTGCATCGATCTTCTGCCCCTCAAGGAGAATCATAGTGGTGGGATATATCTTCCCACCTAAGCACAATGGTGCTTTTGGAACCATCACCGTTGCTGAAATCTTTCCTCCCGGTGAGCAGATCATATACGAACACTCGGTTGGAAAGGCTTCCAGCTGATGCTTAACCACATATGATGCACTTATAAAGTTGTGGGTTGCACCAGAATCAAACAATATGACGATGGCTTGATGGTTGAGAGTAAACGTATCCGCCAGCACGTTGTCTCCCTCTGGGGCGTCCTCATTGTCGAGGTTGCGGACACCACCAGTCCGCTGACCAACCTTCTTCACCGACGGTCGGCCTCGAGCACCACCCTGGAACTGGGCTTGCCCGCTGCTCTGCTGCCCCTGGGGACAGTCCTTCGCGAAGTGGCCCACCTGGCCACACGTGAAGCAGGTGAAACGGGGTGGTCCCCCGCTGATCGGTGGACGAAAACCCGGGGCGCGTTGTGACGGTGGAAACGCCCGGGGTACCGTTTGCTGCTGCTGCTGTCTTGGTGGTGGCATCGGCGGTCGGAACGGGGGTGACTGAAAAGGACGTCCGCCGAACCGTTGAGGTCGCGCCGGTGGATGCCACTGCTGCCCGGATGGTGTCCGATACACCATACGGTACTTCTGAGGCGCGCCACCACCGCTGCTAGGTGGAGCGCTGCGCTTCCTCTGCTCAGCTGCCAACTCCCGCTGAGCGTCCTCTTGCATGATCGCGGCATTGACTAGGTCGTTGAATGTGCCGCAATTCCACTGAACGAGATGGGTCTTCATTTCGGGTTGTAACCCCCGATAGAAATGTTCCCGCTTCTTCTCTTCAGTGGATATATAGTCTGATGCATATTGCGCCAGATGGTTGAAGGCACGGGAGTAGTCATGGGCACTCCTCCCGCCCTGCTTCAGTTCCAAAAATTCTTGGAACTTCCTCTTCATGATCCCGGGAGGAATGTGATAGGCGCGGAACGCCTCCCGGAACTCTTGCCATTCCACGGCATGGCCGGCCGGACGTGAGGCGACATAGTTCGCCCACCACGCACCAGCGGCACCGTGGAGTTGCTGCGCTGCGAACAGAGTCTTCTGCCGCTCCGTACATTGGATCAGCCCGAACTTGGACCCGATGGTCTGCAGACAGTTGTCAGCCTCCAGTGGTTCTTCGGCTTCGGTGAACACTGGAGGGTGCGTACTCATGAAATCCGAGTACGACATTTCACGGGGCTCACGAGGCCCTCTATCTTGACGTTCCCCCGCCTGGGACGTATTCTGCACGATCATTCGGAGCAGGTCGGTCTGCTCCTCACGACCTCCCACCAGTGCCGCTATTACATCCGCTAGAGTAAGCGGAGGCGGCGGTGGTGGCTGCTGCTGCGGGGTGCTGTCGTAGGCCGGTGGCTGGGAGTCATCGCCTCCCCCTTGGCTAGAGCCACCAACCTCGTGCGTGGTCCTAGTACGAACCATCTGCAACCATACGACAATAACATCAGTCCCGCAACAGATTGCATGCAATCCAATAAAAATAGGCGTAACAACATAATGACAATAAAACATGCGATACATCTCGTAAGTAGATAATGTAATAACTTTGCACAAGCTACACCATTACCAGACCAAACACAAGCTAGTTTAATCCAATTTGATGAACCTCCACTTTGGAAGCTCACCATAACTATGTTTGGTCACTACGAGATATTACTATCGCTTTGTCATCACGTATACCACCCTTAGGGTACAACACCCTCTCCAATGAGTTCAACTGTCATTCCTCTGTCAGAATGACCAGTTGCTACCTATTCTAAGTTTTGATCTGGTTCTGGGTATTTTCATAACTCAAGCTGAATACCAAAGTTAAAGTTAACTTCAGTATCTTTCCAACGAGTACTCATTTGCCACCAGATCAGCTTTGGTTAAAAAGTTATGCTAATTCAAAGTCAGCAGAATTTCTGGAAGAATTTTAACAGCACCTCCCTTGGAAAGTTGCTGTTTTCAACTCCGGTTTCCACTGAAATCTGTGCTGAAATTTCAGAAACGTTGAATTGCCAAGATGTAACACATATTCTACCCTTGCTTAGGATGTATCATATGAAAATTTTTGGTTTTGCTACTGGGGGTTATCATTGAAAAACAGAACAGTCCAGAGAATGTTTCACTCTGTCCTGGTTCTGGAGAGTTTACATTTCTCAGGGTTTTGAGCCATCTTAAGGTTGGTTTCAGCTCTGAAAACCTACAACAAAGTTGTAGGGTACTCCACTACCTTTCCAGAACTATATACCACACTTCCCTGGGCTACAAGACCTGTGAGTTATGCCCTGTCGAAGATCAGCAACTTGCTGTCCAAAACAGAGCACTTTGTTTTTCAGTCTTTTGGAACTACACTCATCCCTATCCAATTTTTCTACCCAACCAGGGTCCTAAATGTTGAACCTAATGATTTTAACTCCTTGTTATCATTATTTTCATGCATATGCCTACAATATCTCGGTACTACGTTCCTCACAAAAGAAAATCCTAACCGGATCATACCGGTATATACGTCTCAAGTGTGAACGGTCCCTCGCACACGTTTACTACATGGATACCTACGTGGTTAGTACCTGCAGAAGACCACACAATAATGGTGCACTCAATGGTTGGTTTCATTTCAGGCAGGATCATATTTAAAAGTAAATACAAACGCCCGTATCGTTGCCATACGGCCGTCCTTGAGTTAGGTCACGTCTCAAGGTACGTGATCGTGTTTCAACACCACACGACGGGGAACCCGAGTATGTCATGAACGGGTCGTCATGGTTGGGAAGGTTACCAACCCAACAGATATCACCTACTGCCCTGCAGGGCACGCCGATGGCAAGCGCTGCGTATGTCCTCCTGGGCTACTTCCTTACGAACACACTCTCGCGTTACTGACCACGCGATGGGGTCTCCACTTACTTGCCTAATGCACGCTAGGGATCAGCGTTTCATATGAACTCAGGAACATGAAGAGTCCAAGAGGTTCATATTGACGTCTCACACCAAGCTGTGAGATCAATCCCTGAACCACGTTCCTCGTCAGGGAGAGCTAAGCGAAATTGAACCGCTTTCGGTGGCGTTCCTTACCATACTTACCAGAGCGTAGGTGTGTTGTTACATAATTGAAATTCAGAATTATAACACATAAGTTAGTCTTTGCCACTTTAAGTAACTAGGCTAATATAGTCCTTAGTTGGGAAAACTACCGATTCCTCACCGTAACCCTAAGTTTTCCCATAATACAGTCCTTAAGTACTGTGCTATCCCCAATGCAGCTCTGATACCAGGCTGTGGCGGACCGGGATCCGCCCATCCAGGATCGCAGAGGGTGGTGCCGCACGATGCGACACCTGACAGCACACGTCATAAGAACACAGTATATTACATGGGAAAACAACTGAACTGTACAAAGTAGTACAAACTCCAGTTACAAAATACTATTTATCTTACACAGCGGAAGTCTACACTATACATCTCACGCCCGCCTATCTAGAAAAAGTCGGCTGCCCAGCCCTAGGGCAACCCACACTAGCTGCACTCTTCAGCTCAGCGCAGCGTGTACGGTCCCAGTCAGCCGTGGTCCCCGATGGAGGGTAACCCTCGCCAGTGGACTCGTACTCCGAGTCCGTGGGTGGCTCCTCACCTGAAAAACACTTAAGCAGCAACCGTGAGCACGATGGCTCAACAAGGCTTAACCGACTCACCTAAACATGAAACTCTACATGTGGTGTACAATGACATAGGATAGTTATATTGCAGCAAATGGACACGCCTACAAGTTCATCCTTAGTTCATCTTTTAGCAACAAGTTAACAGTTCAGGAAACTGAAATTTAGTAAGCAATATTTGGTGGCAAACATGTAGCAATACAATATTATATCATATCAGCAATATTGAATCAACATATTTCATACATTATTCTACGTCACGACTCAGTGACCAAGTGGTACTCTTCACCGCGAGGGACAGCGAATTGACTTGATATACACCTACAGGGAAACCCAAACAGCACGTCACGTACGCCCACCCGTGGAGCTGCACAGCACGCTCACTCGATGTCGTACGGGACAACCTTTCACCCAACAGCCCAAACGTCGAACCGGTCGCACCGAAACGAGCAGGAGGTTCCCCACACGGAGCATCTCTCTATGCCCGTTGGCAGATTTCCACCTTACTGCCCTCAGCCTACATCTATAAATCGGTGCGTTATGCCTCGACGCCCGGAGGTTTAGGCTACATCGGTTTATCGGGGCCCATATATCCGATATGCCTTCGGTACGTTCAAACTTGATCAGCATGGGCCGCACACGGATCGGTCCTCAATCGACACGGACAGGGCTGCGCACACAAGACTCCCTCTTGCTGCGCCCTAGCCCCTGCCTAGTCTCATTTTCATTACTAATGTGATCTCACATCACTCAACCGAACCCGTGTGTCCCAAGCCTATCTCGCGAGTAGATTCCAACTACTTGACTTGTACCGAAGCCCTATGAATCTTTAAGCATAGCCTATCTACACGAGGTCTTAGACGCTACCCTCACTCTTATGGAAAATTTCTGGTCATGCAAGTGGGGTTCCATCCATCCTATACCTAATGCACATTCACACTCCATATGACACATGTAAACAAAGTAAAACTTATAAAAGGTTAATGCAAACCGGGGCTTGCCTTGTTGCTGCTGGTCAGGAGTCAGTTCTTCCTCTTGAAGCAGGAAGTCGAGAACCTCCGGAGCTTCCTCGCCTTCAGCGACTACACGTTAATGAAATACTACATGTTAATTTAAATGCAATGTGTGAACTTGAATACATAATTGCTAATAACTCTAGCTAGCCCTCCCCTTTGGTTCTGAAATTTTTATGGTGGATTGGTAGGGTCCTAACCAGAGTTGTGACCAAGTTTTATTTGAAATAAAGTTCAATTGAACCTTGTACAAATAAAAACCTATTTGGTCAATATTTGAGCCTCTAAGTAATTCCAGGGTTTTTCATGGCTCCCACCATTACTTTCTGGAAACTAGAATTTAGGATGGTTCTAATGGAGTTGGTTTCATGTCATTTGAAGAATTCTACAGAAAGTTATGCCCTAATTAAGATTTGAGAAAATCTGAAAAATGTTTCTGTACATTTTTCTATTTTCTCAGGGAAGTTCTCTTAATCACCCCATTAGGGTAACTAAATGAACTTGGATGAGTCTGAAAATTTGACTGGGATTCAGGGATTTTCCAATGAACCTCTCAGCCAAATTTCAGAATTTTTCATAAAGTAGTTCTCCAGATAAAATTCCCAACATTTTAAACTTTAGGGATTTAATTCTGGAAAACTATTCACTTTGATGAGCTGAATTTGGTATTGCTGGAAAGTACTCAGAATCCTGAGTTCAGCAAAATTTGGTTCACTGAATTTGGAGCTACCTATACCAAATTATGAATTTCTAAAGCTTGAGCTGATCCCTGAATTATTTTCCTACAGAAAATCCCCTCCCGCGCTAAACCAGAGGCTGACAGCGGGGCCCGCCCGTTTAAATTGAACTAACCACACGCTCGCGTGCGATTAGTACAGGGGCTGACAAGTGGGGCCGCGCCCTTCGTCTACCTCCCGACGTCGCCGCCCCGAGCCGCCGGAGCTCCGGCGAGGTCGGCGTTCCCGGCGATCTAGCTCGCCGGAGCCGACGAGACTCGCCGCCCCCACGTAATATCAGGTGCTGAACCCGCTGGACACCATGTCGCCGCCGGCTAACCTCCATAGCTCGCCGGCGACGAGCCCTATGCCTCTGTGCTCCCTCGGCAACGTGTTCCCGCCCTTCTGACCATCTCCTTCGTGCGCTAATCGCGTCGCCACACTCAGGGAAACCTCGGGAAGCTCGGCATGAGCTCTGTTGGGCCCTAAACGGCCGGCAACCCATACCTCACCGGCGACCCCCTCCTCCGCCATACTGTTCTAGGGTGAACTTAGGGTTTCGGCGGTGATTTCCTTCCGGTTTTCGATCGAGAAGGGTCGCCAGAACCTCTAGATGCTCTCTCACAGCTCCGTTCGACCTCTCACCCACTAAGCTTCCCGAATTTCGCCTAAATCTAATCGGGTCCCGAAATGAGTTACCCGCCCTTAACTGGAAAATTCTCTGCGCACAAAGGGCGAACCTTGGAGCAGTTTGCGCGGTGATCTTGAGGACGAGCTAGCGTTTCACTTTCCTATGGAGATCAAAGTCGGAAGATGATCACAGCTGGGGTGGCACACGATCGGAGCTCGGGCGACTAGGCGGCTGGTTGCGGAACTCGCGAAAATCAGCAACTCGCCGGCGGTCTCGGGTCTTTTATAGGCCCCTGAGGCCAGTGGAGAGCGCGACACCTGCTGTGCCATTTCCTCTGCCGAAGCAGGAGCTGGCCGCCCGAGGTGGTCGGGCGCCGACGCTGGCCGCAGCTGGCGAGCACGCTCGGTCGAGGAAGTCGGCTGAGGAGACTTCTGTGCTAAGTCTACTGACCAGTGGGCCTCCCCTCTAATTCTTTTGTTTTTCCAATTTTCTGAATTCTGTTGTGCCAAAATATCCTCAGCTACTCACACTTTAATGTGAGACTTAGTCACCAAGTCTTGGTTTAAATTTGAATTGTCAAATTTGAACTGTGTTTGGCTAAATTTGCTGCATGTTTAAACTGAAATTCAAATTCAGTTTTGAATTCTTGCACATTTAGCTCTTGACAAGATGAACTCCAATGAGGATGAAAATTGGTGGGCTTACTCAGAAAAATGTGCTGAGTTTGAATATGAAGCTAACTTTTGAATTTGAGTGGTGAAAGTTGCTGCAATTTGAATTTACATTCAAATTGGCCTCTTTTTCAATTACCTCCAAAAGTGCCTCAAAAAGTGTTGGATTTACATGAAATTTGGCTTGAACCTTCCCAAGACTTTTCAAATCCTAGGGGTGAGCTCAACCTCTCATATTCATGTGTAAAAATTCTACTTTGTGAAAGTGTAGGCTTTCCCCTCTAATCACTCTTTTGATGGAGGTTACTTGCTCTTCACACTTTTTCACAATCTATCCACAACAAACTGTGGTGTTGTGAGGTGATAAATTTTTTTTTGCAAGTCCCTTTTCTTGGGCTTTTACATCTACCATGATGAATAGCATCCGTATCAAATTCCCAAGGACGAGCCAATCAAAGAGAACAAGCATCCATAGGCACGACATCAAAATCAGCAAAATCATTGTAAGAACCAATCAAAAAATGTACTCTTACTGTTTTAGTTACCCAAACCTTACCGCTGTTGTTGAACCATTGAATGTGGTATGGATGAGGGTGTGCTCTTGTTGTCAATCCTAGTTTGTTGACGACATCCATATTCACCAAGTTATTGCAGCTGCCTCCATCAATTATAGTGTGTACGCGACAATCCTTGACGATGAGGAACATGTGAAAGAGATTGTGTCGTTGTAGCTTGTCGTCGGCCTCGACTTTGGAGCTCAAAGCACGCTGCACAGTGGTGCTCCTATACTTCTCCGTCGCTTCTGTACCAAGTACCTCTTCGTCGGTGCTATATTGGTCATCGTTTGTGCCTGCAATGTTAGTAGCAAGAGAATATTCATCTTCAACATCGGAAGTACTATCATACCCGCCATCGTTGCGTGCTATGTATGCTCGCTTGCTTGGGCAATCTTTGATCATGTGAACAAGTCCCTGACAGCGATGACACTTGATGTCAGAATTGCGACTCGTAGAAGGTGTTGAAGATGTAGGCTTGAATGGTGTCGTCTTGCCACTGTCCTGCACACGAGGAGGCGCAGAAGTAGGTGTTGATCGTTGGCCACCATTGGATGGCGTAGTGACTGCACAAAAACTCGAAGATGGCACTGTTTTAGGTGGTGTAGACGTTGAATGCAGCGTGAAGGTGCTCCCTGTGTGATGTTGTTGTTGTTGGCATCCGTGCAATTCTTTTTCTGCCAACATAGCAAGCTGAAACAATCTGTTAACAGTATCATATTCTTTGTAATCAATAATGTCCTTAATTTCACGTCTCAACCCTCAATAAAAATGAACTATTTTATCATCCATGTCCTCTACTACCCCACAGCGCAACATACCTTTCTGTAACTCTTGATAATACTCTTCTACGGATATGTTATTTGGTCCAAGCATTGCAATTTTTTCGAAGGTCACGCTGAAAAGGAGGAACAAATCGAACACACATAGCATATTTTAATCTTTCCTATGTTGGAGGATCAGTCCTAGTTTTAACAAGTTCATTCCACCATATGATAACAAAATCCTTAAACTCACAAGTGGCTTGACGAACCCTATGTTGTTCAGGAACAAGGTGGGCATTAAATTTTTGCTCAACTATCATCTCCCAATCAAGATAAGCCTCAGCATCATAAGCACCATAAAAAGAGGGTATAGTAAGTTTCACTTTAGCAAAAGGATCATCAGGAGGGCGATTATAATTGTTATAACGATCATTATAATTGTAATTATTACCTCCCATACCTCCACGCTGAAATGGACGTCGTGGATGGTCAACAAAGTCTTCCACGTAGAATGCATCATCCTCACGTGCTTCAACGGGATGCAAACACGCCTCCATATTATCCATCCGAACAGCCAGGTCGTCGACTTGACGAGTCAAGTTAGCTAGTGTATTCTCTGTTGTCCGCATCATGTCACGAAGCTCTGCATGTGACACACAATCACTCTCCTTGTTGTTGTTCTCCTCATCGTTGTTCCCTGACATGGTTAGTGGTGAAACAAAAAAAAACAACAACAAAAAGTGTTATCCCTACCAACTAGAAAGGGTAGTGGAAATGTGGAAAGGTGGCCTCTATCTCAAGAGTCTTACCAAGCTCTTACAAGTGTTCTTATCAACACAGCAGGTGGTCTGGACGGTGAGATAAACCAGTGAAGTGTGGTGTGATTGCAAAGGTACCTGTTCTGCTCAAGAGAAAAGTTGGAGCTTGGATGCAAAGTATGGTGGTTAATGAGCAGAAATTGTTAACAGCTAAACAAAGTTGAATAAATATTCAATGTAGGAAACAGTTGCTGGTTAACCAAGTATTCTAGGCCTAGCACAACACAAGGAAGTAGTAAGGCAAACGAAGAATGATATGAACAACAATCACAGCACCACAGCTGTATAGAATAGGCCAATTGCTTTAATATGTGTGCTCTTCACAATCTTTTTTTGTTGAAATAATTTTTTGATATTTTTTCTTTGCTCAGGAACACAAATATAGGAAGTACACAAATTTTCAGCTCAATTGGACGTACTATGTGGCCTATAGAAAATTAAGAAAATTCTGTAAAATTCTTGCTGGAACTTCGGAGGCCAAAAAGGCTATCTTTCGAGAGAATTTTTGCCAATCTAATTTCACCGAACCCGTCAAACCCGGGGATAATTGAATGCAAATTTTGCATAGATCATTTTTTTTCCGATTTCGAGTTCGTATGCGAAGGTTACGGCTGTTTTAAGGTAGTCTGTCCGAATTACAGTTTTTGGATGTTGATCCCAACTCGGTTTTAGAACAGATCTCGCAAATGGATAGAAAAATGATCCGAAATTTGCACAGCGACTTATAGGGTGTGACACCCGGTTCCGCAAATAGAACCAAGTGAATGCATATGTGTGCCCAGAATGTTCATCACATATACACATGTAACCCACAAACTGAATTCAGAATATAACCACGAATAAATAGTGTTTAAGTACTTTATTACAATGACTCAATGTCTCACTCATGAATATCTAACTTATTCTTACAGCGGAAGACTCTAAATGACAGCGGAAAATGGCTAAAAGAGCAGGCTCCAACTTCAGCTCCACAGGCATGTTGACAGTAGTGCGCACGCCTAGTACTCCACATGTTCCTCGAAGTACTCTTCTCCTGTAGCTGATGTATATGTGGGAATGCAAGGGTGAGTACATTTCGTACTCAGCAAGTGCGGGAAAAGTATGACATGTAGCTTATAACAAGGTAGTCAAATAAAAGTTCATTGCAGCAAGCAAATTTTATTTCACAAACATGGTAAAAACAGCAACTGAGTCTAGGTGAATTTAATCCCAACATAACCAAGTAATTCAGCAACATTCTTTCATCATAATTTACCATTTATCATGCTTCAACCAGCCAATAATCTTTCTCAAGTTCATCTCATACACATAAATTTCATATCCATCTCATTTTCATATAACCGAAACCAAATTCATTGTCATGACTCAAAACAGTCCCAAAACCAATCCCAATGACCATACCATAACCATACCGAATAAACATTCCATGTTTTGCCTAAAATCATGGAAGTTGGCCAGGTGCTTGTGATCGGAAGCACGGCTATGATGATAGTTTTACACTCTGCAGAGGTGGCACCACTTTACCCACAAGTTTGTGATTCCGTGACCCGTCAGCGACTAGAAAGATCCTCCATTATACCAGTACACAACCGTCAATGTATGGCCAATAGATCACAAAATAGCCTTTACAAAGGGGCTACTAGGATGTACGGACCCACTGAGGCTTCACAGGCAGGCTCGAATCTAAATTCTCCCACCCACGGGCCCCCTCTTGTGCCATGCAGTTCCCAGGGCAGTCCCTCTCGACTCCCATTCCCCGCACCATCCAACAGTCCATAACAAGCTTGCAACACACCTAATTAGTTAGCTAAGGCACATCCATATTTGGCCTTGTGGTGGCACTGTTTTCCTGGCATGTGCTCGCATGAACCGGTCCTTAGATCTACGGCAAGTAAACCACTATCTCATTCAGCAGCATCCACGAACCAAGCTTGCCTAGATCTCCCTGATTCCATGCTCATTAACATCATCAAGTTCTCATAATCATTATTTATATGAGTGCAGTAGCTAACAAGTTTTATTTCAGCTTCCCGTATCCCTAAGTTAAGCGAAACAAAAACGAAAAATGACCATACCTGACTTTTCAACTTTCCCGACGATAAGGATGGTTAACAAAACTAGTAAACTCCTATATAAGGGTGTCCCATCAAGTTGACACAAGCATACGAGTTCTCTCAAACAAAACAATTTCAAAACATGGGATCAATATGGTCAAGGGGCACTTGCTGTTTGTGCTGTAGTTCCTCATATACGGCCTCTTGAGCTTGTCCTTCTACTTACGACCATGCACATACAAAATTTACAGCAATCAATTATCATGCACAAATTTTACTACAGATGCAATGGGGTAGATGAATGTAAATCCTATGGTGCAGTTTTATAAAACCAGTTTGTACGTGTTCTTGCATGTTTTAATGGGCTTTCATGGGGTTTTATGATGAACAAGGGTGTAGGGATCAAGTGTGGACGTGGTGATGATCTTGACACAAGATGTATATCAATTCCACCGTCAAAAATCGACCAAAACATGATCTGTCCACACGCCAAAGGTTTCTGTTCGAAGGGGCGAAGAAAACGGGTGCGTAGAAACAGCGGCGACGTCATAAGAGGGGTAATGAAGACCTACCTCACTTCCTCTCTGCAGCAGGGCCTCCCTCCTAGCAATGGCGGCAGGGCCTCCCTCCTAGCAATGGCGGCAGCAGGGGATTTTTCTGCGGGGAATTATGGTAGGGCAGAACGTCGGGCTTCTTCTCCGGTGACGGCGAGGCGTGACGGGGCTCGACATCGGGTCTCGACGGCGGGGCTCGACGGTGGGGCTCGTCGGCGGCCAAACTCTGGCAAGGGGGGGGGGGGGCTCGGCGACTTGGGCAGAGGAGGGGGGGGGGGCAACTCACCGAGTTTGGGGTGGCAGGGGACAACTTGGCGA
This sequence comes from Neostapfia colusana, assembly GCA_030760725.1. Lineage (NCBI taxonomy): Eukaryota > Viridiplantae > Streptophyta > Magnoliopsida > Poales > Poaceae > Neostapfia > Neostapfia colusana. The sequence goes on along the minus strand of JASWHV010000013.1, from coordinate 40,209,725 downwards.
GTTGGGGGGCAGGGCGGGCGGCTGGGGGGGTTGTATTTATAAGGGGGAAAGGGAGAGTTCTAGGGGTGGAAACGTAGAGTCCTAGCAAGATGGGACTCAACCAAAGAGTCCTAGGGGTGGAAACAAAAGTCCTAGCTAGATGGGACTCAACCAAAGAGTCCTAGAGGTGGGGAATAGGGTCTCCCCCCATCAAGGCTGCGGCCAAGAGGTCTCCCCCCTAATTGGTGCGGCCAATTTGGGGGAAAATTCCCCCCCCCCCCCCCAAATGTGGGGAAAATTCCCCCTAGGGGAATTTGGGGAGATTTGGGGATGGCTTAATTTAGCTATCTTATTTCCATTTCTCACCATTTCTATGTTACTTTCTCCATTTCTATATTTCTTTCTCCATTTCTATGGTTCTTTCTCCATTTCTATGGTACTTTCTCCATTCTATGGTTCTTTCTCCATTTCTACTTCTTTCTAAATGCTTCTCTACATGAAAAATGTATGCAATGCATGGTAGTGAAATTGATGGTATTACAAACCTCCCCCCTTAAAATGAATCTCGCCCTCGATTGGAGAAAAGATGTGGGAATTCCACCTTGAGATCTTCCTCACATTCCCATGTAGTTTTGGCTTCCGTGTGATGGCTCCATTGTACCTTGCACCAACGGATTACTTTGTTCCTCGTGATCCTTTCCTTCACGTCCAAGACTTTGACGAGGTGTTCCGCGTAGGTCAGATCCTCTTGAAGCTCTAGCTCATCCATCGGTACTTGTTCTTCCGGTACTCATAGGCATTTCTTGAGCTGAGATACATGAAACACGTCATGCACGTCAGAGAGGTGCGTTGGAAGCTCTAGTTGATAGGCTACTTCTCCTCACTTGCCCAAAATCTTGAATGGCCTGATGTAGCGAGGTGCTAACTTGCCTTTGACGTTGAACCGTCATTGGCCTCAGATAGGCGACACTTTAAGATAAACGAAGTCTCCCACTTCGAAGGTCAATCTTCTTCGCCTATTGTACGCATAACCCTTCTGTCGTGACTGAGTGGCCTTCAAGTTTTCATGTATTGTTTAGACTTGCTTTTCGGCGTCCTGCAGCACTTCGGGTCCAAATACTTGGCTTTCTCCGGTCTCATTCTAGAACAGCGGTGTTCTACACCGTCTACCATACAATGCTTCGAAGGGTGACATCTTCAAGCTGGCTTGGTAACTGTTGTTGTACGAGAATTCAGCATATGGCAAGCTCTTATCCCAACTACGCCCATGTTTCAAGGCGCAAGCTCTCAACATGTCTTCCAAAATCTGATTTGTCCTCTCGGTTTGCCTGTCGGTTTGTGGCTGATATGCGGAGCTGAAATTCAATCGCCTACCCATGGCTTCATGGAGCTTCTTCCAGAACCTAGAGGTAAATTGAGAACCTCGATCTGAAACTATCCTCTTCAGAACTCCATGGAGACACACGATTTGCTCCATATACAGCTCGTCTAGTTGTGCGACGGTGTACATGGTTCTAACAGGAAGGAAATGGGCTGTTTTCATCAATCGGTCCATGATAACCCAGATGGAGTCGTAGCCGGACTGAGTACGTGGCAATCCAACAATGAAATCCATGCTGATGTCTTCCCACTTCCACTCGGGTACTTTTAATGGCTGCAACAATCCAGCAGGTATTTGATGTTCGGCCTTCACTCATTGGCACGTGTCGCATAGGCAACATATTCAGCAATATCCCTTTTCATACCATCCCACCAATAGCATGTTTTTAGGTCCTTGTACATCTTTGTACAGCCGGGGTGTATGGAATAAGGTGAGTCATGTGCCTCCTTTAGTATCGTGTCGCGGATGTGCTTCACGTTAGGCATACAAATCCTTTTCCCTAACCAAAGCATACCTTTCTCGTCTTCCTTGAAATCCTTTTCTATGCCTTGTCTGATTCTTTCCTTGATTTCCTTGCTTTCCTCATCCATTGCGTGACCATCTCGTATCTCTTGTTCCAGCATTGAGTTCAGTTCGATCAACTCCATCTCGTTCAAGAATCCGATATGCAACCGTTCAAACTCCTTACGCAGCTCGAGTGGCAGCTCCAGAACCGTGAGTTGATGACATGCTCCTTTTCGGCTCAACACATCAGCTACTACATTGGCCTTTCCGGGGTGATAGTTGATTCCAACATCATAATCCTTGATGAGTTCCAACCATCGACGTTGCCTCAAATTCAGATCAGTTTGCGTTAATATATACTTGAGGCTTTTGTGATCCGTATAAATCTCAAATCGGTGACAAAGCATGTAATGCCTCCAAATCTTCAAGGCATGTACGAAGGCTGCAAGTTCCAGGTCATGTGTGGGGTAATTCAGCTCATGTTTCATTAATTGCCTCGATGCATAGGAAACCACTAGTCCTCCTTGCATGAGCGCACATCCAAGCCCTTGTCTTGATGTGTCACAATATATATCGAAACTCTTGCTCACGTCCAGCTATACCAAAACTGGCGCTGTTGTTAATCTGTCCTTTAGCTCCTCAAAGCTGTCTTGACACGCTTGTGTCCACTGAAATGATTTCCCTTTCATGAGCAACTCAGTCATAGTTTCTCTATTTTGGAGAAATCCTTGATTAACCGGCGGTAGTATCCAGCCATCCCAAGGAAACTCCGAATATCCCTCACATTCTGCGGTTTTTTCCACTTCAAAACATCTCACTTTTCCAGGATCAACAGATACTCCTCCTTCCGAGATAATATGGCCTAAGAATGATATTTCCTTTAACCAAAATTGACACTTGCTGAACTTGGCATACAATTGATGCTCTCGCTGTTTCTGCAATGTCAATCTCAAGTGTTCCTCATGTTCTTTCTCGCTTTTCGAATACACCATGATATCATCGATGAAAACAACAACAAACTTGTCCAAGTACTCCATGAAGACCTTATTCATGAGGTACACAAAGTATGCGGGTGCATTCGTCAACACAAAAGACATAACGGTATATTCATACGAACCATACCGTGTTCGAAATGCAGTCTTGGGTATGTCGGAGGGCTTAATCTTCAGCTGGAAGTATCCCGTCCGAAGATCAATCTTGGAGAAAATTCGGGCACCTTTCATTTGATCAAACAAGTCCTCTATGCGGGGCAGCGGATATTTATTCTTGATCATTACTTCGTTGAGAGACCTATAGTCCACACACATCCTTTGGGTCCCATCTTTCTTGTCCACAAAGAGCACGAGAGCTCCCCATGGTGATGAGCTTGGGTGTATAAAACCCTTATCTAGCTGCTCCTGAATTTGCTTCTTGAGCTCCACTAATTCATTAGCAGGCATCCTATATGGCCTCTTTGCTATAGGTGCAGTTCCGGATACTAAATCAATGGCAAACTCAATGTCCCGGTCAGGTGGCATACCTGGATGTTCTTCCGGGAACACATCTGAATATCCTTGAACTACCGGAGATCTTTCCAATGTCGCTTCTTCGATGTGGTTCAGCACTGCCTTCTTGGTTGTAGGTTGGGCTGCCTCAAACTCAATACATGTACCGTGCTCACTCGTCAACTGCACGATCCTGTGAACACATTGAATCACTCCGTTGTGCTTGCTTAACCAATCCATTCCAAGTATTATGTCAATACCTTGGGAATCCAAGACGATAAGGTTGGCAGGAAAGTCTACCCCTTATTTTAAGGCTTACTTTCGGACACAATATATTTGTAGGAGCTAGAATTCAGATTTGAAAGAAGCGATTTCCCAACTATATGCATCATGGTGTATGAACTAATAAACTTCTTTTATTCATTTCAGCCTATATGAGGATGTGAACAAGTGCCGAAGCATCTCACATCTCTCCACTATGTGTGGATGTGGACATTCGCCGAAGCGTCCCACAACTCACACCAGCACACAAACACAAGCAATGATCATAAAAATTCAGAACACCACTCTTATTCACGCTTCTACGATCTAAGCGTTCTTATTACAACTTTATTCAATGGGAAACCTAAACTTAATCATGAGAACCGGTGCTGTTCTCGCCGTGTGGCGGGGGTGGTCCATACATGGGCACACGCCCAAGTGAGTCGGCAGTCCATGTAGGAGTAGATGACGCTGGTGCTCCATTTGTTCCCGCGTTGGCACGAGTCTCCTCTTGTTTTTCCAGCAAGTACAGCTTCTTGCGGAGGTAACGGATCTCTTCTTGTGTGCATGCATAACAGTTTCCTAACTCCAGGAGTAACCTCTGAGACTTATCAGCAGCTTGTGGGTTGGAAAGAGCTCCTCCATCTGGTCCAATGATCTCCCTTGTACTACTCTTCTGATACGGGTACAACCTAAAAGTAGTGTTCTCAAGCTGCTCACGGAAGGTGTAGCACAGTCCGTTGAGTGCATCCCATGCAGCATCATTGATAGCTTCTGCCCTTGTTGCTCTCCATGTGGGTGCAAAGTGCTGAGTGACAACCCTACCGTTAGATAGGATGGTTACTTCAGCCTTCCACTCTTCATGTCCGAGACGAGGGACTTTCTTGAGGAGATACTCTGGGTATAAGATGCAGCAATCCAGAAATTCTTTGAGCTCCTTGGATATATGTCCTCCTTCCATTCTGTCGGACCGTCATTCTTGAACCGAATTGTTGGCCCATTCATCACCTTCATTCTCGGCCTCAGCAAGGGGTGGCTCATCTTCAGATTCATCTCCTTCCGACATAGCTTCATGAGGCTCCACGGGATGTAAGCCCGCGTGAAAGTCCTCCTGACATGCATACCAAGGCCGTTCTTGTGGATCATCTTCCATGTCGTCTTCGAATGGTTCCATTTCTTCTGGATCCTCTTCCTCATGCATAGAGCTATTGACTTCATCTTCATCATGAGGTTCCATCTTCACCTCCTCCGAATATGGTCCATCGGACACCTCAATGGGGTTAAGTGCACTCCCACGTGGTGGTGGACGAGTCCTTATGCGTGCTGTGCTCCTAATCACCGGCATCTATAAATAAGACATGAGAAACTTTAGAGAAGGAAGAAATAACTCCAAAACTTCAGAAGTTATGAAGCAAGAAAGCGAAAGTGTTGCTGTCCAAAAGAAGATAAAAAGAGGGGCTGAAAATAGCACTTTCCGGTGGCTGAATTGACAATTAAAGTGCAGCAGCAAGAAATTTTCGAAAATAACAGTTTAGATGGGTGCTCCTATGTGATTTAGAGTGTCCATTCTACCTAGGCTTGCGTTCTACGGTCAACGTGGCTCTGATACCAATTTGTGATACCCAGTTCCGTAAAATGCATATGTGTGCCCAGGATGTTCATCACACATACAAATGTAATCCACAAACTGAATTCAGAATATAACCACGAATAAATAGTGTTTAACTACTTTATTACAATGACTCAATATCTCACTCATGAATATCTAACTTATTCTTGCAGTGGAAGATTCTAAACGACAGCGGAAAAAGGCTAAAACAGCAGGCTCGAACTTCAACTCCAGAGGCATGTTGACGGTAGTGCGCACGCCTAGTACTCCACATGTTCCTTAAAGTACTCTTCTCCTGTAGCTGATGTATATGTGGGAATTCATGGGTGAGTACATGTCGTACTCAGCAACTGCGGGAAAAGTATGACATGTAGCTTACAACAAGGTAAGCAATAAAAAGGTTCATTGCAGCAAGCAAATTTTATTTCACAAACATGGTAAAAACAGCAACTAAATCTAGGTGAGTTTAATCCCAACGTAACCAAGTAATTCAGCAACATTCTTTCATCATAATTCACCATTTATCATGCTTCAACCAGCCAATAATCTTTCTTAAGTTCATCTCATACTCATAAATATTCATACCCATTTCATTTTCATATAACCGAAACTAAATTCATTGTCATGACTCAAAACAGTCCCAAAACCAATCCCAATGACCATACCATAACCATACCGAATAAACATCCCAAGTTTTGCCTCTAATCTTGAAAGTTGGCCAGGTGCTTGTGACGGGAAGCACGTCTATCATGATAGTTTTACACTCGGCACAGGTGGCACCACTTTACCCTTAAGTTTGTGATCCCGTCACCCGTCGGCGACAAGAAAGAACCTCCATTATCCCAGTATACAACCGTTGGTGTATGGCCAAGAGATCACAAAATAGCCTTTATAAATTGGCTACTAGGATGTACGGACCCACCAAGGTTTCACCGGTAGGCTCAAATCTCCATTCAACCACCAACGGGTCCCCTCTTGTGCCATGCAGTTCCCAGGGCAGTCCCTGTCGACTCCCATTCCCCGCACCATCCAACGGTCCATAACAAGCTAGCAACACACCTAATTAGTCAGCTAAGCTGCACCCATATTTGGCCTTATGGTGGCACTGTTTTCTTGGCATGTGCTCGCATGAACCGGTCCATAGATCTACAGCAAGTAAACCACCGTCTCATTCAGCATCATCCATGAACCAAGCTTGCCTATGTCTCCCAATTCCATGCTCATTAACATCATCAGGTTCTCATCATCATTATTTATATGAGTGCAGTAGCTAACAAGTTTTATTTCAGCTTCCCGTATCCCGTAAGTTAAGCGAAGCAAAAAGGAAAAACGACCATACCCAACTCTTCAAATTTCCCGATGACAAGGATGGTTAACAAAACTATTAAACTCCTATAAAAGGGTGTCCCATCAAGTTTACACAAGCATACGAGTTTTTGCAAACAGAAAAGTTTCAAAACATGGGATAGAAGAATGCAAATCATATGGTGCAGTTTTATAAAATCAGTTCGTATGTGTTCTTGCATGTTTTAATGGGCTTTCATGGGGTTTTATGATGAACAAGGGTGTAGGGATCAAGTGTGGACGTGGTGATGATCTTGAAACAAGATGTAGATCAATTCCACCGTCAAAAATCGACCAAAACATGATCTGTCTAAACGCCAAAATTTTCTGCTTGAAGGGGCCAAGAAAATGGATGCGTAGAAACAGTGGCGATGTCGTAAGAGGGGTAATGAAGACCTACCTCAGTTCCTCCTCGCAGAAGGGCCTCCCTCCTATCAATGGCAGCAGCAGGGGATTTTTCTGCGGGGAATTATGGCAGGGCAGAATGTCGACTTCTTCTTCGTCGACGGCGAGGCATGACGGAGCTCGACGGCGGGGCTCAACGGTGGGGCTCGATGGCGGGGCTCATCGGCGGCCGAACTCCAGCAAGGGGGGGGGGGGCTCGGCGACTTGGGCAGAGGAGTGGGGGGGGGGGCAACTCGGTGAGTTGGTGGGGCAGGGGGGCAACTCGGCGAGTTGGGGGGTGGCTCGGGGGTTATATTTATAAGGGGGAAAAAGAGAGTCCTAGGGATGGAAACATAGAGTCCTACCAAGATGGGACTCAACCAAAGAGTCCTAGGGGTGGAAACAAAAGTCCTAGAAAGATGGGACTCAAACAAAGAGTCCTAGAGGTGGGGAATAGGGTTTCCCCCCTCAAGGCTGCGGCCAAGGGGTCTCTGTAAAGATCCCAAAATTATGAATACAAAGAAACACTTGTTTGCAAAGTTTTGTTTCATATGAGTGAAATTTGGGACTTGTTAAAACTTTTCCCCACATGTGATAACCCACATGAGGGCTTTCTTCACACAAGTCAAACGTTTATTTGAGAACTTGGAACCCTAGAGGGGTCTAAAACAAAGATGGGAAGTTCCCATATGTGTGAGAAAACAAAAATAAGATTTGAAACAATGTGTTCAAAATAAAATTCAAATGAGAGCAACACTAGGAATTTCCAAACTGTTGTGCTACAAATCTCATTTGCAACAGACAAATTAAAAACGGTTTCATATTTGAATTCCTTGGGTTCAAATTAGGGGGTGTGCAAAGTTTCATGATTTATGGAAATGATTTGCAACCCATTTTTTGAATGGACTTTAAATGACAAAGAATTCAAATGCATATTTGAATTTGGATCAAACTTGCCCAATTATCCAAATGCCTCTCAGATTTAAACTTCCACAATTGAATTCCATCAATATTCAAATTGGGGAGATATTTTAGAAGGGATAAGGAGGACTGACATGTGGGACCCACATGTCATTGGGAGGACTGAAAATTTGCAAAAAGATCTTCAGTGAAGCAGCCAGTCGCTGTTTGTTTTCCTCCCACGCGAAGCAACGGCCGTAGCCGCCTTCCCTCCGCTCGACCCCGAGCTCGGCCGACACCTCCACCTCCTGCTCATTTGGAGTTGAATTGATCAGGGTAATTCAGATTGTAAGTTCCTGTATTCAAATGAATACAGAAACATTTTCAGAGAATTTCCAAAACTTGTAAATTCAGTTCTGGGCAATTCTTAGCTCCAAAAATCCTAGGAAAATTCATGCAAACTCTATAAACTATAATTGAAATTGTGGTTCACTGAGTTTGACATGAACATGGATGTTACCTCAGAATTAATTCATCTTTGACTAAACACTTAGAGAATTATTCTGAATAAACCACTCCATGAAAAGTGCTAAATTTTGGTCCAGAGGACTTTCTTGTGACAAGGAACTCACATAAAAATTCCCAGCTCCATTGGAGCTCTGTATCACCATTGTCTTAGGTAACCTATTAAGGTGATCAACACTTAAGTGGAAAAGGCACTCAACACTTGATCATAGTGTTTAAACCCAACCCAAACCACTAGCACCAGTGTCATTTTAAATTCTTAAACAGAGTTCCAGTTTTAAAACTGTAATTAGATCTTATTAGCAAAAGCTTTTCAATTAAATACATATGCATGATCATATCGTGTAGCTTATACGTGAAGAAGGTGAGAAGAACTTGAGGTGAAGATCAAGGAGGGAGGAAAACAATTGATCAAGCTCCAAGTGATCGTCACTAACTGATTGTAACCTTAGTCACCTGCAAAACAGGCAAGCCCCGGTTTGCATTTGAACAGTTTTATAAAGCATTTTCATTTGTAGAGATCATAGCTTTGCATAATTGATTGCAGTAAGTCTAGATGATATTGAAAACCCCACTTGCATGACCAGAAATACCTAAGAGAGAAAGGGTAGAATAGCACCTCCTCGAGTGGATTTGGCTATGCTAATGTTAGTAGGAAAGGTCTGGTAGAAGTCGAGTAGTTGGAAGCTACTCGCGAGTTTAGGGCTGGTTTACTCGGAACGGGTCTGAATTAGAAAAGATGAGGAAAGTTCACACATAAGAAATGGAGACCGGGCAGGGAGGTTTGGATGCAGCAGGTTGCAGGCCGTGCGTGCATAGCCCTGCCTGTGTCGGTTAAGGCCCGTCCGTGTTTGGCCCTGTTGGACAAGTTTGAGTTGTGTACCGGGCGCATACTGGCTATATGGGACCCAGGAAACCGATGTACCTTGGGAGATCCATAGTGGAACTTTTCCAACTGCCTTAGGCTTTCGGCGTCAGGGTAGCAGGAGGTACCTCGCTTAAGAACATACCACAGCGGGTATGTACCTTGAGGGAGCTTGCGTACTGGGGGCAGTTGGACTGCGTCCAATGTGGAAGATCTTGGGAAAGGTGGCCGCGTACAACGTCAGTCGAGGTTGCTGCCGGCAACTCGGAGTACGGGTGTACGTGTCATGTAGTCCGGGCGTGTACTGATTCGAATCACCGTCGCTCGCGGTTATATGAGCATACTTGCCCACTGCGTCTTGACGTAGTAAGAACTGAAACTGGTTATCTTTTGAACTTGATAAGACTGTGATGTAATTTGTATTTCAACCATGATTGATTTAGAGATAGGCTCATTAAACTTTACTTTCACTTTGTGCAAGGAGCATCGCAACAAAGCGTTTCTTGTTTGATTGTGGAGTTGCGATGCTTTTCGGCTCAAGGTCTGCACAATGAGGCTTAAAATCTGAAAGCTAATGATCAACTTTAGGCGAGTCCTTTATGCAAATCTAGCCAACCCAATTGCAACCGTCGTGCATGTAGAGTTTCTTGCTTAGGAGAGACGGGTCAGACTTGCTAAGCCTATGTGCTCACGCTTGCTATATAAGTGGTTTTGCAGGTTAACATCGATGCTGAAAAGAAGGTTGTCCGGTGAGACTCGGAGACTTCTGTAACACCCCAAAACCTGTTAAGAGGGGAATTTAAAATTTTTTGGACGTATTGCATGTGGTGCAGAAATTCAAATTCAAATTGGAATTCAAATTCAAATCCAAACAGAAAAGAAAAAGAAAAAGAAAAAAACCAAAATCCCCGGCCAGTGGGCCGAAACCCACCAGCCGGCCCACCCGCCCCCGTACCAGCCCGCAGCCACGCGCTCCCCTCTCTCCCTCTCACTGACACACGGGACCTGCGTGTCATCCCCCACCTCTCGCTCGCGCCAACAGCCGGGACTCCTCCGCGCGCCCGAATCCAAACTAACTCGGAAACCCGCATCCCCCAGCCGAATTCTGGTCCCGGACGACTTCGGCTCGATCCCAACAGACACGCAGCCCTCCCCCGTCTATATAAACGCCGGCATCGCCCTATTTTTCTCCCCCAATCAGCTGTTTTTCCTCCCGGTGAGAACCAGAGCTTCTCCGACCGTTTTCTTTGCTCGGGTTTTCTGATCTAACGCGTCGATCGTGTCCCACCACCTCCGGGGAGTCACGCAGGTGCAGAAAACTCGGTGGTTTGCGCTCTAGGCACAGCTCCGACGAGCACCGCAGCGGTTCCACCTCGGACCTCGACGCCGACCGCCTTCCAGGGCCTCCGAGCTCAAGAAAAACCCCGAGGTGAGATCCCCGACCTCCCCTCTACCGTTCTATGCCATGAAATCCCAGTTTTAGGAGGAATAGACGAATATCCAAAGTTTTCCGGTGAGATCGCCGCCTCCCGCCGCCGCGCGCCGCCGGGCAGCGCCGCCCGTGCACGGTCAGGGCAACGTGGCCGCTTGTGCGCCGTCTATTTTAAATCGCACGGTAGAAATAAAACCCCCGCGTACCGGTTCGGCGATCTAATCTCAGCCGTCTATTTTAAATTGGACGGTCCACATCAGCCCCGCATTATAAAGGCCGGGATTCTTACGCGCTACCCCCTGGGGATCTCGGAAAATACGAGCTAGCCCCTGGAACTTCAGAAATTCATGTAAATTCAATTAAAAATCAGTTTTAGCCCCTGGACTTAATAAAATATAGCAAAACCCCTCTGTTATGCATAGTTAGGCCCCTGGAAATTTGTAAAATAATAAATTAGACCCTGTAGTAGGGTGAATTTACCTTTTTGACCCTATATGGTATCAAATCTAGAAATTTGAATGTGTGACTAGGATTTAAATTTAAAAGGAAAGGCAAACATGAGCTTGCACACACCTTCCTCACTTCCTAGCGGCACTCCTCGACCAAGAATCAATGGATATGGTCCAGAAATGACCGGGTTCTTGTTGTTTTTCGGGCCGCCATGGAATAATAGCTCGGGTCACCGTGGAGCTCTATGTTGCCGACCTTTTCACGGGGTTTGGCGGCCATGTTCGACACCCTCGAGCTCCCGTGGTGCTCTCCGATCCTTTTCCGATCGTTTTTATGTGTTATAGCGCATTCCCGACCACGCCGGAACCCTAAAAGCCGCTGTCACCGTCGGGCGCCCTGTTCCGGTGAACTACGGCCGCCGGCGACCGCCCGAGCCAAGTTCAGCGTCATGAGTTAGGGTGGGGCGGCGAGTCTGGGGTCGGGGGATGGATGGGAAAGTAGTTCCGGTGACGCTCGCCGGAGGGCGCCACCGCGGGCCCCTGTTTGGCGCGAGGAAGGAGAAGACCTGCCGGGTGGGACCCACTGGCAGGCATTTGAACATTTTGGAATTTTCAGTTTTCAGTTTAAACTTTGGAGGGCCACAACTTGGGGTAGGAGAGTCCAAAAATTGTGAAACAAATTTTGTTGGACTCCTCTAATAGAGTACAATCCAAATATGAAACCCTAGTATGAAACCCATTATTTAATTCTGGAAAATTCTGTAAAATTTTCAGCAAAAGAACTTTAGAGGGAGTTTGGTTTATCCAAAAATCCTCAAATTTTGCCAGAATATTCTTGATTTTAGTAAACCCCTGTAAAAGTTTCAGACCATTTGGAGTTGATTTGATCAGGGCAATTCAGAGTTGAAGGTGCTGTGTTCATTTGAATACAGAAACATTTTCAGAGAATTTCCAAAACTTGGAAATTCAGTTCTGGGCAGATCTTAGCTCCAAAACTGCTAGGAAAATTAATGCAAACTCTAGGAGCTATAATTGAAATTGTAGTTCACTAAGTTGGACATGAACAGGGGTGTTACCTCAGAATTAATTCTTCTTTGCTTATTTGCTAAGAGAAATATTCTGAACAAACCACACCATGAAAAGTGCTAATTTTTGGTCCAGGCGGTTTTCTTGTGACAAGGAACTCACACATAAATTCTCAGCTCCATTGGAGCTCTGGATCACCCCTGCTCTGTTTAACCACTTGAGGTGATCAATGTGGAAGAGGGGGATAACCACCTAGCACTTAATCATGTGCTTAGATCCAAACCCGAACCACTAGCCCCAGTTTCATTTTAAATTCTTGAACAGAGTTCCAGTGGTTAAAAATTTGTTATTAGAACATGTAGCAGAAACATTACAATAAACTCATGTGCATATTCATTAACATGTAGTATTTTATTAACGTGTAGTCGCTGAAGGCGAGGAGGCTCCGGAAGTACTCGACTTCCTCCTTCCGGAAGAAGAACTAACTACTGACCAGGAGCAACAAGGCAAGCCCCGGTTTGCATTAACCCTTTTTATAAGTTTTACTTTGTTTATATGTGTCATATGAAGTATGAATGTGCATTAGGTATAGGATGAATGGAACCCCACTTGCATAACTAAAAAGTTTCCGATAAAAGTGAGGGTAGTATCTAAGATCTCAAATAGACAGGCTATGCTTAATGATTCATAGGACTTCGGTACAAGTCGAGTAGTTGGAATCTACTCGCGAGTTAGGCTTGGGACACACAGGATTGTTTTGAGTGATGTGAGATCACCTTAGTAATGAAAATGAGACTTGGCAGGGGCTAGGGCACAGCAAGAGGGAGTCTTTTGTGCGCAGCCCTGTCCGTGTCGATTGAGGACCGATCCGTGTGCGGCCCACGCTGATGAAGTTTGAACGTACCGAAGGCATATCGGATATATGGGCCCCGATAGACCGATGTAACCTAAACCTCCGGGCGTCGAGGCATAACGCACCGATTTATAAGTGTAGGCTGAGGGCAGCAAGGTGGAAATCTGCTAACAGGCATAGAGATGCTCCGTGTAGGGAACCTCCTGCTCATTTCGGTGCGACCGGTTCGACGTTTGGGATGTTGGTTGAAAGGTTGTCCCGTACGACATCGAGTGAGCGTGCTGAGCTGCTCCACGGGTGGGCGTACGTGACGTGCTCTTTGGGTGTCCCTGCAGGTGTATATCGAGTCGATTCGCCATCCCTCGCGGTGAAGAGTACCACTTGGTCACTGAGTCGTGACATAGGCTAATGTATGAAATATGATGATTCAATATTGCTGATTGATATAATTGTATTGCTACATGTGTGCCACCAAATATGGCTTACTATATTTCAGATTCCTGAACTGTTAACTTGTTGCTAAAAGATGAATTAAGGGTGAACTTGTAGGCGTGTCCATTTGCTGCAATGTTACTATCCTATGTTCATTATACACCTCATGTAGAGTTTCATGCCTAGGGAGTTGGTTAAGTCTTGTTGAGCCCTCGTGCTCACGGTTGCTGCTTAAGTGTTTTTCAAGTGAGGAGCCACCCACGGACTCGGAGTACGAGTCCACCAGCGAGGGTTACCCTCCGTCGGGGACCACGGCTGAGTGAGAGCCGTACACGCCACGCTGAGCTGAGGAGTGCAGCCAGTGTTGGTCGCCCTAGGGCGGGGCAGCCGACTTTTGCTAGATAGGCGGGCGTGAGTTGTATAGTTTAGACTTCCGCTGTGTAATATAAACAATAGTTTGTAACTGAAGTTTGTACCTGTTTGTACAGTTCATTTGTTTTTCTCATGTAATATATTGTGCCCTTATGACGTGTGCTATCGGGTGTCGCATCGTGCGGCACCACCCGGTCCGCCACAGTTACTAAATTGTTATGGACCGTGGAAGGTGCGGGGAATGGGAGTCGAGTGAGGACTGCCCTGGGAACTGCATGGCACAAGAGGGGGCCCTTGTGTGACACCCTCATCTCGGGTGTCAGCATATGTTCATGTTTTATGAAGAAGAAAACGTTTTAAGAAATGAAGGAACAGAGACAAGTATCAAAAGGATAGCCAATAAAGCTCTCCAAAAGCACCGAAGGCAACTTCCACGGCCAGCAGACCACGTGGCGTGTTCGGAGCTCATCCCCGAGAAATTGGGAGAGGTCCGCCGCTAAACTGGCTACGTGGCAGGCTTAGGGGTCACCTCCGCGATTGGAAAGAGGTCCGACCCTGTGGGACACGTGCTGCCGCGGAGCTAGCCTCTGCGGAAGAAGCAAAGGCATTTTTCATAGGACACGTGTCATCCTCGGAGCTAGACCTCGCGGAAATAAGAGGACCAGTCGCGCGGGATACGTGTCAATCTCGGAGCTCATCTCAGAGAAGTCCGGATCTATTGAACATGTGTCGCCACCGGAGCTTATCTCCGGGAGGTCCGTCGCTGCTAGACACGTGTCAACCTCGGGGCATGTTCCTGAGGGAAGGAGAGGGGGAAGACCGGCACCAACACGTGGCGTGTGCGGAGCCCACCTCCAAAGGAGGGGGAGGTCTCGGTCGATTGACACACTGCACAATCGGAGCTCGTCTCTGCGGAGGAGGAGATATCAGGCCCGGAAGGACACGTGGAGCCTCCGGAGCTCATCGCCGCAAAGGTAACGAGTTCTGGAGCGGCTGTTACGCGTAAGGACACCGGTACGCAACAGAAACCGATCTAAATTCCACGATGATTACCAAAGATGAGACGTTAGGATTCAACAAAGATCTGAGTAAGACTCTTATTCAGGATACAATCAGATTAGGACTCTTCTCTTCCCGATTATAAATAGAAACCAAAACCTCTGGCCGAAACCACAAACTTCTCTTTCAATCCTGAGCCGACGACTTAGAGCCCTGGCCCTAACTCGCCAGGCAAAACATCGCCGAAGCGCGACAAGGGATATCATCGGAGGAGAATCAAGTGGTCTGATGAGGACCTCGAAGTCAAGAAGAGCGTGAGGTAGGACTTCAATACCACCTTACGACATCATTGTGTTCATCTCTTTGCATATGTTCTTCAATTCCTTTCGAACAGAAGCATTCTCGTGGGCAGATCACTCGATGATCAGTTTGATCTAAAAAGACAAGATCATCACCACGTTCACCGTGGATCCGAACACCTCTGACCATGCAAGCCATGCAAGAACACGTACAGATCAATCTAATGAAACTAATCATAGGATAACATGCATGTGCATCATCGCATCTAGTTTAGGGTTTGTGCATGATATTGATTGCTGTGAATCTTGTATGCACATGAATCCTACATAGCAGGACAAGCTCAGGAAGCTGTCTACGACGAGCTGCAGCAACAAGGTTTTGAGGATCAAGAACAACCGGAACCGCAAGTACAAGGCAAGTGCTCCTTGACCATGTTGATCCTATGTTTTGGGTAAAACTATTTTGTTTTGCGAAAAGGTGTGTGTGCTGAGTCAAACATGATGGGAAACCCTTTTATAGGAGTTTACTAGTTTTGGTTGAACCATCCTTGTCGCCTGGGAAGTTTATGAGTCGGGTATGGTTTTTGCTTTATGCTTCGCTGAGTCCATGGGATTGGGGCGCGAGATAGACGTGTCTAGCTAACTGCACTCGTAATGATAATAAGGAACTGATGATGTTAATGAACATGGATCGGAGGGAGATCTAGGCAAGCCTGGGTTTGTGAATGAGGTAGCATGAGATGGTGGTTTTGCTTGCCGTAGATCTAAGGACCGGTTCATGCATGCACATGCCAGGATAACAGTGCCACCACAAGGCCAAATATGGGTGCGGCTTAGCTGAGTAATTAGGTAAGTTGCTAGAGTGTTATGGACTGTGGAAGGCGCGGGGAATGGGAGTCGAGTGAGGACTGCCCTGGGAACTGCATGGCACAAGAGGGGGCCCGTGGGTGGGAGAATTGGAGATTCTAGCCTGCCGGTGAAACCTTAGTGAGTCCATACATCTAGTGACCCCTTTGTAAAGGCTATTTTCTGATCTCTTGACCATACACCGACGGTTGTGTACTGGTATAATGGAAGTTCTGCAGTCGCCGACGGGTGACGAAATCATAAACTTGTGGGTAAAGAGGTGCAAACTCTGCAGAGTTATAAAAACTATCATGATAGCCGAGCTTACGGTCACGAGCACCTGGCTAAACTGCCATGATTAGATGGGATGGTTATTGGGATGGTTATTGGAATGGTTATTGGGCAGGTTCTTGGTTATGGTTATTGGTTTGGTTATGGTTTGGAACTGTTGAGTCTGGATGATGAGATGGTCACATGACTGTTGGGTCATGACCTGAGATTGGTCTCGGTGCGAGACGAGGTTATTTTAAGAGGTGAGATGGTAGCGAGTACGAGGAGGTATTCGTGAGTATGAATAAAATATTGGTTAATGTTCGGATGGAACATGGGAAGTGATGGAGGTATGTTGGTAATTTAATACATGCTGGGATTACATTCATCTAAAGTTAAGTTGCTGTTTTATCATGGTTTTATAAATCTGCTTTTCTGCAAATAAACCCTTTTATACCTACCTTGTTTATGAGCTGCATATCATGTGTTTTTCCGCACTTGCTGAGTATATTATTGTGCTCAAATTTGCATTATTATTTCTTCATCAACAGCAAGAGAAGGCTACTATGAAGACCCAGTAGAGCATTATGGCGTGTGATCTGTTCTCAACCTTGCCTGTGGAGGGATTAGGGATGGAGCCACTTCTGCTTAGTTTTGCTTCCGCATTAGCTAAATTGCTTCCGCTTTAGAATAAAGACTTCCGCTGTGAGCATGAGTCCAAGACTCATGAGGTGTTGTAATAAACTCTGTTATTCGTGGTAATATATAATCTAAATTCAGTTTGTGGAACGTATGTGTATGTGTGATGAACATCCTGGGCACACATATGCATTAGTTTTCGGTTCCGTGGTTTTCCACAGAATTGAGGGCGTCACACCTTGGGTGAGAGAATTGGAGATTGAAGCCTGCTGGTGAAACCTTAGTGAGTCCATACATCTAGTAGCCCTTTTGTAAAGGCTATTTTGTGATCTCTTGGCCATACACCGACGGTTGTGTACTGGTATAATAGAGGTTCTGCAGTCGCCGACGGGTGACAAAATCACAAACTTGTGGGTAAAGTGGTACAAACTCTGCAGAGTCTAAAACTATCATGATAGCCAAGCTTACGGTCACGAGCGCCTGGACAACTCACATGATTAGATTGGATGGTTTATGGTTTTTGGTTATGGTTTGGTTTTTGGGACTGTTGAGTCCGGGTGATAAGATTGGTTGCATGATTGTTGAGTCATGGTAACGAGATTGGTCTCGGTGTGAGACAGAATTGAATGGTAGCGAATACAAGATGGTATTCGTGAGATGGTAGCGAATACGAGATGGTATTCGTGAGATGGTAGTGAATACGAAATGGTATTCATGAGCAATGTCTGGTTGAGACATGGAAGGGGTGAAACATAATGGAGGTATGTTGGTATTTTAATACATGTTGGGATTATATTCACTTAAAGTTAAGTTGCTGTTTTTATCGTGTTTTGAGAAATAAACTTTGCTTTCTGCAATGAGCCTTTTTATACCTTCCTTGTTGTGAGCTACATATCATATTTTTCCTCACTTGCTGAGTACATCATTGTACTCAAACTTGCATTATTACTTCATCATCAGCTACAGGAGAAGATTACTATGAAGACCAAGTGGAGCATTAGGCGTGTAATCTGTCCTTAACCTTACCTGTGGGGATGGAGTAGAGATGGAGCTACTGCTGCTGCTTAGATTGCTTCCGCATTTAGAAGATTTCCGCTGCTAGATTTAGACTACCGCTGCTTAGATAAGACTTCCGCTGTTAGCATGAGTCCCAGACTCATGAGACATTGTAATAAACTCTGTTATTCATGGAAATATATATTCTGAATTCAGTTTTTGGAACATATGTATATGTGTGATGAACATCCTGGGCACACATATGCATCAATTTTCGGTTCTGTGGTTTTTCACAGAATTGAGGGCGTCACAGATTGGTATCAGAGCCACGGGTTGACGGTAGGTTATATGCCTAGATAGAAAACACAAGTTGGTATCAGACACAGATTGGTATCAACCTGCCACGGGATCACACAGCCTAGATAGGTCACAAATTGATATTAAAACTGCCATGTCAAGTCACAGATTGGTACAATCCACATATTGGTACCAAGCCACCACGGTTGACTGTAGGTCACAAGCCTAGATTGATCACATATTGGTAGCTGAACAACGTTGACTGTAGGACGGACCCTAGTAACAGATTGATATTAGAAGCTACGCTGACCATAGGATGTAAGTCTAGGATGCATAGATTGGCATTGGAACCACCTTGACGTAGGATGCAAGCCTAGGAGAAGCCATAGTTGGATCACAGATTGGTATCACCCCAAACCACCTTGACATAGGGTGAAGTCACAGATTGGTATTCACCCTAAACCACATAGGATACCCATTGAATAGAAGCTTGAATAGGAGTTGTGTGCTGAACCGTGAAATGATTGATTGTGATTGTGTGCTTAGTGTGAGTTGTGGGACGTCTCAAGCGTTGTCCATATCCACACATATGTAGAGAGAGGTGTGAGATGCTTCGACACTTGTTCACATCCTCATAAAGGACGATATATAGTCCATCCACCTTGATGCATATAGTTGGGAGGGATCCATCTAAACTTCTAACCTCTATTCCATTCTCTCTCACAGATGGTGAGAGGAAACGCCGGCTGCCAAGGAAGGAACGTCCGTGGCAACCAAGAGGATGGCCACGATGAAGTTCCGGTTAACCCCAGGGCTGGTGAAAACAACCTGGAATAGTTGATGGCCATGCAGGATCAGCTTATGCAGCCATGATCCAAACATTGGGTCAACTGCAGGCCAACAACAACAACAACCCTGTTCCAAAACCACCGCCACCACCACCGGCTCACAACCGGCTGGGAGAGTTCATGAGGACTCGACCGCCCACTTTTGCTCAAGCTAATGATCCCATGGAGGCCGACGATTGGTTGAAGACCATGGAGAAGAAGCTTGCCATCGGCTAGTGCAATGACCGAGAGAAAGTTCTCTTTGCATCGCACCAACTCATGGGAGCTGCCGCTGACTGGTGGGATGCCCTGTGCAACGCTTATGTCGACCCGGAGACTATTACTTGGACTGATTTCAAGGAGAGTTTCCGATCTCATTACATCCCTGCTGGTGTAATGATGCTTAAGAGGCAAGAGTTTGAGGGTCTCCGCCTAGGGCAGAAGAGCGTGAATGAGTACCTTAACAAGTTCACGCAGCTGTCAAGGTACGCCCCCAAAGATGTCAACTCGGACCAATGGAAGCATGTTAATGAGAGGGTTGAACAATGAGATCCAGGTTCAGCTTCTCAACAATGACTACGCGAGCTTCCAGAAGCTGGTTGATAGGGCTATAGTGGTTGAAAGCAAGATCCGACAGATCGAGCGAGAGGGCAAAAGGAATATGCCATACCAGCCACAAGGGAGCAACATACGTCCTTGGTACATTCCCCCAGCTGCACCACAGTATGGGTCGTTTCGCCCTAACCAACCACCACAGCAACAACCCGTTGCACAAGCACCTCGTGTGCCTTTACCTCCTGCGCCCTGACCCAACATGGGTGCTCCTGTTCAGAATCCCCGCCCCAACGTACCTGCTGTCGTGGGCAACAAGGCATGCTTTGCATGTGGTGATACAGGACACTTCGCGAGCTAGTGCCCGAGGAGAGGTCCTGGACAGCAAGGCAACGTGCCCAAGCAGAACCCATGACCAAATGAAGGGAGCCCGAGTTACCTCCAAGATTGATCTTCGGTCGGGATATTTCCAGCTGAAGATTAATCCACCTGATATACCCAAGACTGCCTTTTGGACACGGTATGGTTCGTATGAATCTACGGTTATGTCTTTTGGGTTAACGAATGCAGCTGTATACTTCATGTACCTCATGAGCAAGGTCTTCATGGAGTACTTGGATAAGTTAGTCATGGTTTTCATTGACGATATCATGGTATATTCAAAAAGTGAGGAGGAACATGAAAAACATTTGAGATTGACATTGCAAAAGCTGCGAGAGCATCAATTGTATGCCAAGTTCAGCAAATGTCAATTCTGGCTAAAGGAGTTATCTCCTAGGCCACATCATTTCCGAGGAAGGAGTATCGGTTGATCCCGGAAAAGTGGGAGATGTTCTAAAGTGGAACCATCCGCAAAACGTGAGGGATATTCGTAGTTTTCTTGGGATGGCTGGATACTACCGAAGGTTCATCAAGACCTTCTCTAAGATAGCAAAGCCTATGACGGAGTTGCTAACGAAGGGAAAAGCCTTCCAATGGACACCAGCGTGCCAAGAAAGCTTTGAGGAGCTCAAGAAAAGGCTAACCACAGCACCGGTTCTGGTATTGCCAGACGTGAGCAAGAGTTTTGACATATATTGTGACGCATCCAGACAAGGGCTTGGATGTGTGCTCATGCAAGAAGGACAAGTGGTAGCCTATGCCTCACGACAACTAAAGAAGCACGAGCTTAATTACCCTACACATGATTTGGAACTCGCAGCCGTGGTGCATGCATTGAAGATTTGGAGACATTATATCCTTGGTCATCGATGTGAGATCTATACGGATCATAAAAGCCTCAAGTACATATTCGCTCAAACGGATTTGAATTTGAGGCAACGTCGATGGTTGGAGCTCGTCAAGGATTATGATGCTGGAATCAACTATCATCCGAGAAAGGCCAATGTAGTAGCTGATGCATTGAGCTGGAAGGGAGCATGTCACCAACTCACGGTTCGGGAGCTACCACCCAAGCTACGAAAGGAGTTCGAATGGTTACATCTCAGATTCTTGAACGAGATGGAAGTGATGGAACTCCAATCTTCTTTAGAACAAAAGATAAGAGACGGCCAAACTACGAATGGGGAGATCAAGGAGATCAAGGAAAGGATCCGACAAGGAATAGAAAAGGACTTCAAGGAAGACGAAAAGGGTACACTTTGGTTAGGAAAAAGGATTTGTGTGCCTAACGTGAAGCACATCCGTGACACGATATTAAAAGAGGCACATGACTCACTTTATTCCATACATCCCGGAAGTACCAAGATGTACAAGGACCTGAAGACTTGTTATTGGTGGGATGGTATGAAGAGGGACATAGCCGAATATGTTGCCCTATGCGACACATGCCAACGGGTGAAGGCCGAACATCAAAGACCCGCTGGGTTGTTGCAACCCTTGAAGGTACCTGAGTAGAAGTGGGAAGACATAAGTATGGATTTCATCGTCGGATTGCCACATACTCGATCGGGTTACGACTCAATCTGGGTTATCATGGACCGATTGATGAAAACAACTCATTTTATTCCTGTTAAAACCACGTACCACGTGGCAGATCTAGCTGAGCTGTACATGGAGCAAATCGTGTGCCGCCATGGAGTCCAGAAGAGGATAGTCTCAGATCAGGGTTCTCAGTTTACCTCTAGATTTTGGAGGAAGCTGCAGAAAGCTATTGGTAAACGACTGGATTTTAGCTCCGGCTACCATCCGCAGACTGATGGACAAACCGAAAGGACAAACCAAATTTTGGAGGACGTGTTGAGAGCTTGCGCCTTGAAACATGGGTGTAGTTGGGACGGGAGCTTGCCGTACGCGGAATTCTCCTGTAACAACAGCTATCAAACTAGTTTGAAGATGTCGCCTTTCGAAGCATTGTACGGTAGACGGTGTAGAAAGCCATTGTTTTGGAACGAGACTAGAGAGAACCAAGTGTTTGGACCCGAAGTGCTACAAGAGGCTGAGAAGCAAGTCCAAATAATACGGGAGAACTTGAAGGCTGCTCAGTCACGCGAAAAGGGCTATGAGGACAATAGGCGAAGGAAATTGACTTTCGAAGTAGGTGACTTCGTATACCTTAAGGTATCGCCTATCCGTGGCCAATGACTTTTCAACGTCAAAGGCAAGCTAGCACCTTGCTACATCGGACCATTTAAAATTTTGGACAAGCAAGGAGAAGTAGCCTATCAACTAGAGCTCCCAACGCTCCTCTCCGATGTACATGACGTGTTTCATGTATCCCAGCTCAAGAAGTGCTTGAGAGTGCCGGAAGAGCAAGTACCGATGGATGAACTTGAACTTCAAGAGGACCTGACCTATGCAGAGCACCCTGTCCGAATTTCGGACGTAAAGGAAAGGGTAACGAGGAACAAAGTGATCCGATGGTGCAAGGTACAATGGAGCCATCACACCGAAGCTGAAGCCACATGGGAGCGTGAAGAAGACATCAAGACATAATTTCCTCATCTATTCTCTACTAGCGAATCACGAGGGCGAGATTTAAATTAAAGGGGGTGGATTTGTGACACCCTCATTTTTGGTTTCTGCATGTATTCATGTTTCATGTAGAAAAAACATTTTTAAAATAAGTTGAAACAGAGAAAGAATCGAAAAGATAGCCAAAAAGAGCAAAATCCAGTTCACAGAGAGCGCAAAAGACAACTCCCCCGGCTCGCTGGCCACGTGGCGTGTTCAGAGCTCATCTCTGCAAAGGAGGAGAGGTCCACCGCTAAACTGGCTACATGGCAGACTCGGGGCTCATCCTCACAAAGGGGGAGACGTCCGACTTCCGTGGGACACGTGTTGCCTCTGGAGCTAGCCTCTGCAGAAGGAGCGAGGCCAGTCCCGCAGGACACGTATCATCACCGGAGCTAGTCATCGCGGAAAAGGGAGAACCAGCCGCGCGGGGCACGTGTCGCTCTCGGAGCTCACCTCCGAGAGGTCTGACCCCGCTAGACACGTGTCACTCTCGGAACTCACTTCCGAGAGGTCTGGTCCTATTGGACACGTGTCACCTCCGGAGCTTACCTCCGGGAGGTCCGTCGCTGTTGGACACGTGTCGACCTCGAAGCTTGTCTCTGAGGAGAAAAGTCTGGCACTGTTAGGATACGTGGCACTATCGGAGCTCACCTCCGAAAAGAGGGGAGGTCCGGCACTGACACGTGGCGCATTCGGAGCTACCTCCGAAGGTAGGGGAGGTCCGGAACTGACACATGGCATTCGCGGAGCTCGCCTCTGTTGAGAAGGGAGGTCCCGACCCACTAGACACGTGGTGCACGCGGAGCTCACCTCTGGAAAGAGGGAGGTCTCGTCCGCCAGGACGCGTGGCGCACGCGGAGCTCGCCTCTGAGTAAGAGGGAGGTCTCTCCCGCCTCACACGCGGCACAACCGGAGCTGGTCTCTGCGGAAGAGGGAGCCCAGCTTCCGCAGGACACGTGGAGCTTCCGAAGCTCATCACCGCGGAGATAACGAGTTCTAAAGCGGTTTTTTCTTCTGTACGCACGGGAATGACGGTACGGGAGGGAACCGACACGAATTCCACATTGTTACCGCACCAAATCAACTAAGGATAAGTTGTTAAGATTCAAAAACCATTTGAATAGGACTCTTATTCGAATTCCGATCAGATTAGGACTCTTCTCTTCCCGATTATAAATAGAACCGAAGACCTTTGGCCACAACCACGAACTTATTTTCCACCTCTTTAGCCGACAACTTAGAGCCCTAGCCCCAGCTCACCGAGTAAAACCTTTCGCCAAAGTACAACCGCCGGAGAGACCACCGACGAGCCTGGATCACGATCGCCATCACCGGAGGAGCCCCGATAATCTGTTTTGCTAGGAGGGAGGGCCCGAAGAGAGTAAGGTAGGTTTCCAATACCACCTTATGACATCATCGCGTTTTCTTTGCATCTGTTCTTTGATTTCTTTCGAACAGGAGCTTTTTCGTGGACAGATCACGTGTTGATCGTTATCTAGATCTTGAGTCAAGATCATCGCCACGTCCACATTTGATCCGAGCACCTCTGTTCATAGTAAAACCCATGCAAGCCATGCAAGAACACGTACAACCGATCTAATAAAATACTGCATCATAGAGTTAGCATGCATATGCATCATGCATCACATCTTAAAGTAGAGTTTGTGCCTGATATTGATTGCAGCGAATTTTGTATGTGCGTGATCGTGTATAAAAGGACAAGCTCAGGGAGCTGTCTACGACGAGCTGCAACAACAAGGTTTCGAGATCCAAGAGCAACAAGAACCGCAAGAACAAGGCAAGTGCCCCTTGACCATATTGATCCCATATTTTGGAAAACTGTTTTGTTTGTGAAAAGGTGTGTGTGCTTGATCAATATGATGGGAAACCCTTGATAGGAGTTTACTAGTTTTGTCAAACCACCCTTGTCGCCAGGGAAGTTATGAGTCGGGTATGGTTTTTTGCTTTTATGCTTCGCTAAGTCCGTGGGATATGGGAAGCGAGATAGACGTGTCTAGCTAACTGCACTCGTAAGAATAATGAGAAACTGATGTTGTTAATGAACATGGATCGGAGGGAGATCTAGGCAATCCTGGGTTTGTGAATGAGGTAGAATGAGATGGTGGTTTACTTGCTGTAGATCTAAGGACCGGTTCATGCCAGCCATGTCAGGATAACAGTGCCACCACAAGGCCAAGTATGTGTGCGGTTTAGCTGACTAATTAGGTAAGTTACTAAATTGTTATGGACCGTGGAAGGCGCGGGGAATGGGAATCGAGTGAGGACTGCCCTGGGAACTGCATGGCACAAGAGGGGGCCCGTGGGTGGGAGAATTAGAGATTCTAGCCTGCCGGTGAAACCTTAGTGAGTCCATACATCTAGTAGCCCCTTTGTAAAGGCTATTTTGTGATCTCTTGGCCATACACCGACGGTTGTGTACTGGTATAATGGAGGTTCTGCAGTCGTCGACGGGTGACGAAATTACAAACTTGTGGGTAAAGTGGTACAAACTCTGCAGAGTCTAAAATTATCATGATAGCCAAGCTTACGGTCACGAGCGCCTGGACAACTCACATGATTAGATGGGATGGTTTTGGATGGTTTATGGTTTTTGGTTATGCTTTGTTTTTTGGGACTGTTGAGTCCGGGTGATAAGATTGGTTACATGACTGTTGAGTCATTGCAACGAGATTGGTCTCGGTGTGAGACGGAATTGAATGGTAGCGAAGACGAGATGGTATTCATGAGATGGTAGCGAATACAAAATGGTATTCGTGAGATGGTAGTGAATACGAGATGGTATTCATGAGCAATGTCTGGTTGAGACATGGAAGGGATGAAACATAATGGAGGTATGTTGGTATTTTAATACATGTTGGGATTACATTCACTTAAAGTTAAGTTACTTTTTTTATCGTGTTTTGAGAAATAAACTTTGCTTTCTGCAATGAGCCTTTTTATACCTTCCTTGTTGTGAGCTACATATCATATTTTTCCGCACTTGCTGAGTACATCGTTGTACTCAAACTTGCATTATTACTTCATCATCAGCTACAGGAGAAGATTACTACGAAGACCAAGTGGAGCATTAGGCGTGTAATCTGTCCTAAACCTTGCCTGTGGGGATGGAGTAGAGATGGAGCTACTGCTGCTGCTTAGATTGCTTCCGCATTAGTTATAAGATTTCCGCTGCTAGATTTAGACTTCCGCTGCTTAGATAAGACTTCCGCTGTTAGCATGAGTCCCAGACTCATGAGACATTGTAATAAACCCAGTTATTCGTGGTAATATATATTCTGAATTCAGTTTGAGGAACATATGTATATGTGTGATGAACATCCTGGGCACACATATGCATCAGTTCTCGGTTCTGTGGTTTCCCACAGAATTGAGGGTGTCACAACCTTCAGCCCTACTCGGAGAACGAGTACGCGCCATACTGTAAAAGGATAATTTTGAGGGGAGTCAAAACTTGATCTCAGCAGTATGTGAAAGTATGGAAAACATGAACATGCTAAAACTTTATGAAAGCATAACCAAAATTCATGTTTACACATCTTCGTAAAGCCAACATAATCAGTCCCCTTTTCTGTACAGAACAGACCTTTCTGTACTTAACCCAGATTTTGATCCGGTTACCAGCATTTTCATAACTCAAGTTGAATACCAAAGTTAAATTTAACTTCAGTATCTTTTCAACGAGTACTAATATGCCCCTAGATTGTTTCTGGATCAAAAGAATCTCTGGATAAAATTTGCCAGCATCTCCTTTGTACGTGGCTGTTTTTATCACAGTTGTACATAAAAATGAAGTAAATTCTGAACAAACTATGAACTACAAAATTGTTGCAACTTTCATAACCTTAACAACGGTGTATCATATGACCCTTAGGGATTTTTCTGCAGAAAGTTATGGCTAATATACAGAATCATCCCGAGAAGTTTGCATCTGCCCTGGTTCTGGACAGTTTGCACTTAACTGGACATTCAACCAATTTGGCGTGTGATCTTGCTCTGGAGGTGTATAGAGAAGTCGTAGAGAACTTAAAAACATTTCCATAACTGTATCATACAACTCCATTGTGTCAAGCAACTCAGAGTTATGCTCTGTCAAAGTCCAGAAAACTTCTGCCAGAACAGAGCACTCTGTTTTTGGATCAAATGAAGCCTAGCAAGTCTCTTCTTTGAAGCTTAATTCAAATGAAGATCTCAGTAACTAATATGTGCTTTCCAACACCCATTTATAGTTTGAAAGTTAGTCATGAATGATTTATTCATCGGAAAGAAGACTATCAAGTCCAGTATGGTGGCGATGCACCATAAGACATATGCCGGCACTACATTGCCTCACAAAAGAAAATCCTAACTGGCTTACCCCGGCATATACGTATCCTTAGGTGGAACTAAAATGGTCACTCGCAAACGTGTTCTACTCGTACTATGGTTTTCGTGGTTAGTACCTGCATATAACACACACAGTCATCAGGTTCGGCTGCAAACCGAACCCGGTCCCAATACAGTTCATACACCCGTCCGTCATCATTCGCACGGGTGTTCTCAAGCCAAACACGCCTTGAGCTACGTGTTCACATTAGTAACCACGTGACGGGGTCTCTCATACTTCCCCTATCACGCTAGGGAATGGCGTTTCTCAAATACCCCAAACGACATAAAGAGTTGTATAGGATACCCAAGCTGGCCGGGTTACCTGCCACCCGTGAGGCTCCACCCTTCAGCTTGTGCGCACTGGTTGACAGCGCTTACACGCACCCCCAAGACATAGAACGTCCCGAGATGCATGATTTTCCGACATAGCAAATAGGTTAGGTTGCCACCTTCCTAATATGCTATATAGTAGTCCTTATGTGGGCCTAGTAACGTTATCTCACCGTATCCTATGTTTTTATTGTAATATGATTCTCAATCCGTGCGCTATTTCCAACGCAGCTCTGATACCATGCTGTGAGGTAACGCGGACCCGGCAGGACCTCGTCGGGTGCTGCCGTGATATGCGGCACCCAACAGCACACGGGTCGAGGAAACACATCACATTACACAAATCATTTGCAGAAGCGTACAAGAGTATTTTACAAATACATATCTCAAAATAAACTACAGCGGAAGACTATAACTCTCACGACTCATTTCTAACTTAGCAACAAAGAAACAGTCCAGCCCGCGGACATTTCTTACTAGCAACACGAAGAACAAACCGCAGCGGCGAGGATGCTCTTGAGTAACCCCTGGGAGATTTCCGAGTCTCATCGGCATCCCTTCTCATAAGCATGCAGTCAATACCTGCAAAACAACTCAGATAGCATCTGTGAGCATAACTGAAAGTGCATCTAGGCATCCCTTGTGGGTTTTGGTTGATTTAGGACAAACAAATGAGACCCTAACAAAATTGTTGAGACGAGCGCAGGTTCTTAAAAGAAACTAGGAAGAAAGCGCAAAAAGAAAGGAGGAGGATCCAAATTGATAAGAGCTCAGGAGCTGAAAAGATTAGATTATTTATTATAGAGTGTGTGGGAGAAAAACACACCAAGAGCTCAAGTGAAAGAAATCACACTAACTGCACAAAATCAGCATGTGCGGACTCGTCCGATATTAACCGGACTAGTCCGATTTTCTTTCTGACCTGAAAACGGATTACTCCGATATGGACCAGACTAGTACGATTTTGTCTCTGGATAGACAACGGACTAGTCCGCACTCCTACGGACTAGTCCGATATCTCACAACACTTAGGGTTTTCTACACACCGCACACCGGACAAGTCCGGAGTTAACCACGGACTAGTCCGGGCATCGCAAACCCTAACGTAACCATTGGAAACCCTACTATAAAAAGAGATGTACGGCCATACCATCAGATAACTTCGACCCCCTGCGCCATCACACCTCCCAAGAGCCCAAAATTCACATCTCTCCACACATTCTAACCCAAAAAGAATCAAATCTTTGGGGATTAGCAATTGATCAAAGGAGAGACTTGTTCTACACATCTTGAGCTCTTGGGTTTGATCTCTCGCAATCTTTTGTTCGTTAATTGTTCATCTTTTGAGTGTGTTTGGTTGTGTTCATTCATTCTAATTCTTGGGGAGCCCTCAACTTGTGAGAAGGCCCCTTGAACGACTATTTGCCCTTTGTGATTAGTGGAAGAGAGTCGACCTTCGTGGCCATTCGACGAGGGTAGGGTTGGTGAAGAGCCGGTCCTTAGTGGACTCCTCAACGGGGACATAGATTTCCTTCGTGGAATCAAACCTCAGGATAAACACTTGTCTCCTACTCTCGTTCATTCATTGTTCATCATATTCTAGTGTTTAATTAATCTTGTGCAATTTACATTGAAGCATTGAAACAAAAGTTGATCTCTGTCATTCATTGTTTCACGTTGCAATACATCTACGTATCAAATTAATTTCGGCTGCTAAAGTACTAGAAGTGAGAATATTGATCAATTTTGATATCTCTAGTCCACGCATACTGGACTAGTCCGCACAATACCGGACTAGTCTGATTTTTCTCTATGTAGAAAACGGACTAGTCCGCACTCTACCAGACTAGTCCGATTTCCCTGTATTTGATAAACCTACTAAGTATTTCAGGGATCAACAAAGCGTCAAAAAGCCTATTCACCCCCTCTAGGCTACATTCAATTGGTATCAGAGCCAAACTCTTCAAAAGAGACTCACCACTCGAAGAGACGATGTCGGACATCAAAGATGTACATAAGAAGATCGACGATCAAAGGGTGATGACGAAAGGACTCAAAAGCTAAAGAAGCTACTCGACGCCATTCAAGACAGTGAGGACGATGATGAGGAGGTGCTCCAACTCAAGGCTCTTCTACGGAAGAAGGCAATCTCCCCAAAAGGGAAGAAGAACACCGATAATGAAAAGAAGAAGAAAGGGGGTAGTCACACCGACTACTCCCGATATCCTTTTGACTATGAGCGTTTAAATTCCAACAATAGCCATTACTTATCAATTCCTCTAGGGAAAGCACCTTACTTTGATGGCAATGACTATTCAATGTGGAGAAAAAACATTAAAATGCACCTTATATCTCTTAACCCAAGTTTGTGGCATATAGTGTGTACAGGGATAGATATCCCGGATGATGATGAAGAGCTGACCCCAAGCCAAGAACAAGCCGTTCATCGGAATGCTCAAGCTGCAGCTGTGATCACGTCATCACTAAGCCGAGACGAGTTCACCAAGGTGGACGGACTCGAAATTGCAAAGGAAATATGGGACACACTACAAACCGCACATGAAGGTGACCGTCATGTACGCGAAGCCAAGATAGAAATGATTGAAGGTGAATTGGGAAGATTCGCAATAGAAGAAGATGAATCACCACAAGATATTTACAATCGACCGAAGAATCTTATCAACAAAGTCCGAGCTTATGGCAACAAGAAGTGGAATTATCATGAGGTCGTGAAGTTGATTCTCAGAGCATTCATGCCTCGCAACGTGACTCTTTGCTCTATGATTAGAGAAAGCCCTGGGTACCGGAAAATGATCCCAGACAAACTTCTTGGCAAGATCATCAACTTTGAGATGATGGAGAAGCAAGCCAAGCATGTCAAGGAAATTGCCGATCTCACCTCGGCAAAGAAGAAAGGTGTTGCTTTGAAGTCAACCTGTAAACCCGTATCAAAATAAGCCCGAGAAGCTCATGGAGAAGACGACAGTGATGATGAAAGTAGTGATATCGATGAAGAAGACATGATCTTGTTCATGAAGAAGTTCAAGAAAATGATGAGAAGAAGAAAGGGTAGCAGCTCCAACGAAGTAAGACAAATGGACAAACAAAGACCCAAGATGAGACGGGCGTGCTATAACTGCGGAGAATACGATCACTTCATAGTGGATTGTCCATATGATGAAAACAAGAAGAAGACAAAAGACAACAAGCCCCAACCAAAGAAAATGTTCAATAATAAGAAGCAATATGGCCAAGCGCATCTAGGGAAGAAGTGGGACTCCAATGATGAATCCTCATCCAAAGAAGAAGAGGAGATGGCCACCATAGCCATAAAGAAGACTACTAAGAAATCCACTCTCTTCCCATCCATGGGCGCATGGAAGGACACCGACAACACTTGTCTAATGGCAAAGGAAGGTAAATCAAAGGTACCAACTAAATCTTCCTTCTCGCATTCTTTTACTAGTGACAGTGATAATTCTAGTGAGGATGATAGCAGTGATGAAAATGATTATATGCTTAGGGGTTTAGACAAAAAGACAGCTGCTAAAATGAAATTTCTACTTGATAAGCTTGTTGATATGGAGAAGTTAGTCAATCGTCAGGAAGATATGATCATCTCCCAAAAGGAGGAATATCTTGATACTGAAAAGCTTGTTGAACTTGAAAAGGAACAAAATAAATCACTAGAGATTGAGTTAGCTTCAAGCAAGGAAGCTTGCTTGAAGTTAAAAGACTCAAACAACATCATCAAGGATGAACTTGCTAACTTAACCAAAGTTAACGAGATCCTTGAGGTACAAGTTGAGTCACTCAAGCAAAATAGTTCTTCATCCACTTCAAGCTCACCTTCTCAACATAAAAAATCTGAAACTAGTGTTACTTGTGCTTGTGCCAAAAGTGACACTAACTTGAAGAAAAAGCCAAACATGACAAAGGACAAGCAATCTTATCAAAGTGGCATATTTGACAAGGAGAAGATCAAGTATGCACACAGTGCATACTCGGTCACAAGACCTCCTAATGTAAAATATGGCATTGGATATTCCAAAGGTGAAAAGCAAAACGCTAGAAGCCACAAGAATAACAAGGGGTGCTTTGCCTTTGTCAAGGGAAACCCTTCTCAAGTTGGAAAACTGAATAATGTTGATAAATCTAACACTGTGAACACATATGAACAACAACTTCTATTTAGAACTTTTGATACTTCATATATACTTATGAAAAGTAATCTTGGAAGAGTTTATGCTAAATATGTTGGGCCACGCCATGGGAGCACCAAGTCTCATGTGTGGGGTGCCCAAATCACTTGTGACTAACCTCAAAGGACCCAAGCAAGCTTGGGTAACTAAGACCAAGGCATAAATTGTTTTTGCAGACTTATTCATCCGGTGGAGCAAAATGGGTGCTGTATAGTGGATGCACCAATCACATGATAGGAGAAAGAAGAATGTTCGTGGAATATGATGAAAATGAAGATACAAGCGAAGACATTTACTTTGGTGATAATAGTCAAGGAAGAGTGCTTGGTACCGGTAAAATTGCAATTTCATCACAACATACTCTCTCTCATATTTTACACATTGACTCCTTGGATTATAGCCTTTTGTCCATATCTCAATTATGTGACAAGGGTTATAATTGCTTATTCACTAATGAGGGTGTGACTGTCTTTAGAAGGAGTGATAACTCAATTGCATTCAAGGGTGTGTTGAAGGGAAAACATTATCTAGTTGACTTCAACAAAGATAAAGTCGAACTTGAGACATGCTTGATTGCAAAGACCAACATTGGTTGGCTGTGGCATAGACGGCTAGCACATGTTGGTATGAGGAATCTTCAAAAACACCTCAAAGGCGATCACATCCGAGGTTTAAAGGATGTTGTTTTTGAGAAAGACAGGCCGTTTAGAGCATGCCAAGCAGGGAAGCAAGTAGGAACACCCCATCCCGCGAAGAATGTCATGACTACAACAATACCGCTTGAGCTCCTCCACATGGATCTATTTGGTCCAATTGCTTACATAAGCATGGGCGGTAACTAATATGGTCTAGTCATTGTTGATGATTTTTCACGCTTCACGTGGGTTTTCTTTTTGCATGATAAGGCAGAAACTCAAGGAACCCTCAAGAAGTTCATCAAGCATGCTCAAAATGAATTCTCATTCAAGATCAAGTACATACGAAGTGACAATGGGACAGAATTCAAAACACCCAAGTTGAGGAGTATCTAGATGAAGAAGGAATAAAGGACGAATTTTCAGCACCATATACTCCTCAACAAAATGGAGTAGCCAAAAGGAAGAACAGAACTCTCATTGAGATGACGAGGACATTGCTCGATGAATACAAGACTTCGGACAGGTTTTGGCTGAAGCGGTTAACATCGCTTGTCACGCCATAAACCGACTATATCTTCATCGGTTACTCAAGAAAACTTCATATGAACTACTCACGGGTAACAAGCCGAACATTTCATATTTTCGAGTTTTTGGTTCAAAATGTTATATTTTAAATAAGAAGCCAAGGGCTTCGAAGTTTGCTTCGAAGTCCGATGAAGGTTTCTTACTTGGCTATGATTCGAACTCCTACGCTTATCGTGTCTTCAACAAAACCTCCGGACTTGTTGAAGTAGCACGTGACGTAGTGTTCGATGAAACTAACGGCTCTCAAGAAGAGCAAGTTGATCAGTGTGTGCTAGATCAAGAAGAAGCTCCATGTCAAGCATTGAGAAGAATGGCATTGGGCGATGTTCGACCACAAGTGCCAACTTCAAATGAGAATGAAGAAAATGAACCACAGATGGAGGAAACGATCAAGTGGGAGCTTCCATACAAGATCAACCTCAAGAAAATCAAGAAGACCAGAACATTAATGAGGGCAACTATACAGGGGGAGAAGAAGATGATAATGAATATTCAAGACCACAAGTGCCACATCCAAGAGTACACCAAAGCATCCAAAGAGATCACCCCGTTGACAACATAATCGGTGACATCTGAAAGGGAGTAATAACTCGATCTCGCATAGCTAATTTTGTGAACACTATTCCTTTGTATCTTCTTTGGAACCATACAGGGTTGAGGATGCATTAAAAGATCCGGATTGGGTGATGGAGATGCAAGAAGAATTAAACAACTTCAAAAGGAACGAAGTGTGGGAGCTTGTTGAAAGATCCAAGTCCAACATCATAGGCACTAAATGGGTCATCCGCAACAAGCAAGACGAACATGGAGTGTTAATAAGGAACAAGGCACGACTTGTGACAAAAGGGTACTCACAAGTCGATGGTTTGGATTTTGATGAGACTTTTGCTCCCATAGCTAGGCTTGAATCGATTTGTATATTACTTGCATATGCTACTCACCATGATTTCAAGCTTTATCAAATGGATGTGAGAAGCGCCTTTCTCAATGGACCGATCAAGGAGGAGGTGTACGTGGAGCAACCACCCAATTTTGAAGATCAAGAGCACCCCGACTATGTGTTCAAACTGCGTAAGGCTCTCTATGGCCTCAAACAAGCTCCTAGAGCTTGGTATGAGTGCCTTAGAGATTTTTTGATTGAAAATGACTTCAAGATTGGAAAAGTTTATTACACCTTGTTCACTAAACACTTTGATGATGATATCTTCATTTGCCAAATCTATGTTGCGATATTATATTTGGTTCAACTAACAAATCCTTTTGTCAAGAATTTAGCAAGATTATAACAGATAGATTCGAGATGTCCATGATGGGAGAGTTGAGGTACTTCTTGGGATTCCAAGTGAAGCAACAAAAGGATGAGACGTTCATAAGCCAAACAAAGTACACTCAAGACATTCTCAAGAAGTTTGGAATGGACAAAGCAAAGCCCATAAAGACTCCCATGGCGACAAATGGACATTTGGATCTAAATGAAGACGGACCAAATGTGGATCAATAGGTATATCGTTCCATGATTGGCTCCTTACTCTATTTATGTGCATCTAGGCCTGATATCATGTTGAGTGTATGTTTGTGTGCAAGGTTTCAAGCCAATCCTAAGGAATGTCATTTGACAGCCGTTAAAAGGATCTTGAGATATTTAGTTCATACACTCAACCTAGGCCTTTGGTATCCCAAAGGTTCAAAATTCAATCTCAATGGATACTCCGATGTGGATTATGTCGGATGCAAGGTAGATAGAAAAAGTACATCTGGTACTTGCCAATTCCTATGTAGATCCCTAGTTTCTTGGTCCTCCAAGAAACAAAATTCAATTGCCCTATCCACAGCCGAAGAGGAGTATGTTGCAGCCGGGAGTTGTTGTGCACAACTCATTTGGATGCAACAAACCCTAAGGGATTACGGTTACAATATGAGCCGCATTCCACACCTTTGTGACAATGAGTGTGCAATTAAAATTGCCCATAACCCTATTGAGCACTCTAGAACCAAACAAATAGATATCCAGCATCATTTTTGAGACATCACTCAATGAAAGGAGACATAGCCATTTCCCATATCAACACTGAAAAACAACTAGCCGATATCTTTACCAAACCACTTGATGAAAAACGCTTTTGTGAGCTCCGAAATGAACTAAATATCCTTGATGCTCGAAATGTGGCTTGAAAACTTGCATACCTGTATGCCATCCTCAAAATCATGTTAATTGTGTTGAAAAATCACCTCTTTCTATTTTTCTCCTAAAAACTATGTTAGTTACTTGATCTTGATGAATTATGGTCATAGCTTGATTGTTGTATGTTTACTGATCGTATTCATCAAGAATATCTGTGTGTCTTTGTCCCCTATTCTTTATTAGGAACCATTGAATACATATATATAAGTGTTTTGTACTTTTCTGTACAAGGGACCACGGACTAGTCCGTGGTCACCCCGGACTAGTCCGCACTTGCAGACTAGTCCACACTTGGTCCGTCAGTCCGAACTAGTCCGGACAACCACAGACTAGTCCGATTTTCTCTCTGACCAGAAAACGTACTAGTCCGATATGGTCTGGACTTGTCCGATATTTCGACTACATAACCCTAGGGCCGACTCAAACCTAAGCTTCTTCATCCTCACAACCCTTCCCACTCTCTCTCTCCTCACTCAAGTGCTCCCAAGGCGGATTTGCAAGTTCTCCATCAAAACCACCCAAATTTTCGTGGGAATCCATCCCCACTGCAAAGGGATCAAAGACCCCGGACTAGTTCGGATCAAGAACTCCTTCAACGCCTCAAATCGAAGGATTTGGTAAACTTTACTCCAAACCCTAGAACCTTCGATTTTCCTTGTTTTTGCTCAATTAGCTCAGCTCCTCTAGTCAATACATGCTCTATTGATGTACTCCATGTACCCTAGATCATATTTGCATTGAATAACCTCAAATTTCGACAAGTTACGGTTTGAGCAGTCTTATAACGGACAAGTCCGACCCTGAACAACGGACTAGTCCGGTATGCCCTGATCAAAATCCTAGCTTACATCAATTAAATGCAATCACTTGTCATCATTGATTATTCATATCCTTTATATCTTCCTTGTCATAAATCAGGTCGGAATCGAGTGAGAATCTCTCCGACTTTGAAGCCGAGATGGATCAAGATGTGATGTCTCATATTCCGGAGTCTCGCTCCAAAAGGATGTGGCGGACCGGAATCCGCTCATCCAGGATCGCAGAGGGTGGTGTCACGCGATGCGACACCCGACAGCACACGTCATAAGAACACATTATATTACATGGGAAAACAAACTGAATGTACAAAGTAGTACACTTCTCAGTTACAAACTAGGGTCTTTATTACACAGCGGAAGTTTCTTTTGTACAACTCACGCCCGCCTATCTAGCAAAAGTCGGTTGCCAGCCCTAGGGCAACCCACACTAGCTGCACGTCTCAGCTCAGCGCGGCGTGTCCGGCTCCCACTCAGCCGTGGTCCCCGACGGAGGGTAACCCTCGCCGGTGGACTCGTACTCCGAGTCCGTGGGTGGCTCCTCACCTGAAAAACACTTAAGCAGCAACCGTGAGCACGAAGGTTCAGCAAGGCTTAACCGACTCACCTAAGCATGAAACTCTACATGAGGTGTACCATGACGTAGGATAGTCATATTGCAACAAATGGACTCGCCTACAAGTTCATCCTTAGTTCAACTTTTAGCAACAAGTTAACAGTTCAGGAAGCTGAAATTTAGTAAGCAATATTTGGTGGCAAACATGTAGCAATACAATATTATATCAAATCAGCAGTATTGAATCACCATATTTCATACATTAGTCTACGTCACGACTCAGTGACCAAGTGGTACTCTTCACCGCGAGGGACGGCGAATCGACTCGATATACACCTGCAGGGAAACCCAAAGAGCACGTCACGTACGCCCACCCGTGGAGCTGCACAGCACGCTCACTCGATGTCGTACGGGACAACCTTTCACCCAACAGCCCAAACGTCGAACCGGTCGCACCGAAACAAGCAGGAGGTTCCCCACACGGAGCATCTCTCTATGCCCGTTGGCAGATTTCCACCTTGCTGCCCTCAGCCTACACCTATAAATCGGTGTGTTATGCCTCAACGCCCGGAGGTTTAGGCTACATCGGTTTATCGGGGCCCATATATCCGATATGCCTTCGGTACGTTCAAACTTGATCAGCATGGGCCGCACACGGATCGGTCCTCAATCAACACGGACAGGGCTGCACACACAAGACTCCCCCTCTTGCTGCACCCTAGCCCCTGCCTAGTCTCATTTTCATTACTAAAGTGATCTCACGTCACTCAACCGAACCCGTGTGTCCCAAGCCTATCTCGCGAGTAGATTCCAACTACTGGACTTGTACCGAAGCCCTATGAATCTTTAAGCATAGCCTATCTGCTCGAGGTCTTAGACACTACCCTCACTCTTATGGAAAATTTCTGGTCATGCAAGTGGGGTTCCATCCATCCTATACCTAATGCACATTCACACTTCATATGACACATGTAAACAAAGTAAAACATATAAAACGTTAATGCAAACCGGGGCTTTCCTTGTTGCTGCTGGTCAGGAGTTAGTTCCTCCTCTGGAAGCAGGAAGTCGAGAATCTCCGGAGCTTCCTCGCCTTCAGCGACTACAGGTTATTGAAATACTACATGTTAATTAATATGCATACAAGTTATTGTAAGGTTACTGCTATTAGTTCTAATAACCAGTTCTAACAACTGGAACTCTGTTTAAGAATTTAAAATGGAACTGGGGTTTAGTGGTTTGGGTTTGGACCTAAGTACATGGTTAAGTGCTAAGTGGTTTTCCCTCTTTTCCATATTAATCCCTCAAGTGGTTAAACAGGAAAGGGGTGATCCAGAGCTCCAATGGATCTGAGAAATCTTGTGTGAGTTCCTTGTCACAAGAAAACCCTCTGGACCAAACATTATCACTTTTCATTGAGTGGTTTGCTCAGAATAATTCTCTTAGCAAATAAGCAAAGAAGAATTAATTCTGAGGTAGCACCCCTGTTCATGCCCAACTTAGTGAACTACAATATCAATTATAGCTCATAGAGTTTGCATGAATTTTCCTAGCATTTTTGGAGCTAGGGTTTGTCCAGAACTGAATTTCCAAGTTTTGGAAATTCTCTGAAAATGTTTCTGTATTCAAATGAACACAGCACCTTCAAATTTGAATTGCTCTGACAAATCAAATCCAAATGGTCTGAAACTTTTACAGGGGTTCATTAACATCTTAGAGAACATTCTGGCAAAATTTTAGGATTTTTGGATGAACCAAACTCCCTCTAAAATTCTTTTCCTGAAAAGCTTTAAAGAATTTTCCAGAATTAAATATTAGGTTTCGTACAAATTGAGTTGCATATTTGGATAGAGCTATGCAAGATGAACCCAACCCAATTTGAATCACTAAATTTGGAGCTTCCTAGCAAAAGTTATGGAGTTCTAAAGTTTGAACTAAATCTGGAATTCTAAATAATCCGGAGAAAAGTTTAAACTCTGACCGTGGGCCCGGCCCACACGTGTCACCGCTGGAGCTGAGCCACACGGGGCTACATACCCTTTCCCGCGCGGTCACACTTGATCCCGCGGCCACAGTAGATCTGGGTTTTAAACTCCCCGACGCTGACACGTGGGCCCCGCGGGTCGTCTTCCTCCTCGCGTTCCCGCGCCCGCGCGCCGCCGGGCTCGCCGGAGACACGCTGATATTTGCCGCCCGGCCGACTCTCGCACTCTCCGTCGCCGCCAGGGCCTAGTTCCACCTGCTGCACATGCTGGCACCTTCTCCCCCAACCGGCGGTGGCTCTACCCTAGCCGGCGACGGTGCAGCGGCTCGGCAACCCTTCGGTCACGTCACCCGGACAGTTTAGCCCGCCAAAACATCGGTGGATTGGTGCTATAGCACCAGTGGGTGCTAGGGAAGCTCGTCATAGTGGTGAAACCGCCCGGAGAGGGCTCTATCCTAGGTCTCATCGTGAGCCCGAGCCTCCGTGCCTCAATTACCGTAACAAAACCTAGAAATACCCGGCTTACATGCGGTTTCAAGCCAGGGCCGTGAGGGGATAACGAGCGTTGATGAGTGACGGTCCTGTGTGCCAGTTTTCATGACCTAAGAACAAAGGTGGCGAGTGAATTCGACGTTACCGTGCCGGAAGGTCCGTTCGTGCCCGCCGGAGAACTTTCTCCAAATTCGAGCTCTATGGTCCAGGTCACAGTCTGAGCTTTGGATATGAGCACCACCGGTCCCTGACGTGTCCGAGACCGTCCTTGCTCAGCCGTGAAAGGCCCTCTGTTGGGCTGTCACCGTGAGCCGAGTGGTGGCGGTTTCCCGGGCATTGCTCGGAAACGTGGAGCTAGGGCTGGGGGAGGGCCGAACTCGACTGCTCTCGTGCCGAGGAGGTAGAGGACGAGTAGCTGGTGTGGTTTTGTGGCTAGGAAATGTGCTGCTCGTGGTGGTTTGCCGGATTCTCGATCGAGCAAGCGACGGCGTGTACTCGGTCGTTTCTCGGGCAACAGAGCATAGCGCCTCGGTTTGGCGGTGTAGGTGCGTGATGATCGGGCGAAAGCAGCTGGCCAGCGCGAGGGAGGAAGCAGGAGCTGGCTGCGTCGCCTCACGCGGGGGCGTCCGGAGTCTTGTCTCGGTGGCACACCGGGAGCGATTGCTTCGGTGAGAAAACTGAGCCCGTTCGGCTGGAACAGCTCCCCCACTGATCTGTGGGCCCAACCTTCCCCCCTAATCCTCTCTTCCTCATTTCTTTTGTAAATATCTCAGCTACTCTCCATTTAATGAGAGACTTAGCCCCCAAGTATTGGTTTGAATTTGAGTTCCAAATTTTGAAATTTGTTTGGTCCAGTTTGCTTCATATTTAAACTGAATTTCAAATTCAGTTTTGAATTATTGCAAATTTGGCTCCCGACAAGCTGAACTCCAATGGGGATGAAATTTGGTGGGTTTACTCAGAAAAATGTGCTGAGTTTAAATATGAAGCTAACTTTTGAATTTGGGTGATGAAAGTTACTGCAATTTGAATTTTCATTCAAATTGGCCTCTTTTTCAAATAACCCAAAAAGTGCCTCAAAAAGTGTTGGATTTGCATGAAACTTGGCTTGAGCCCTCCCAAGACTTTTTAAGTCCTAGGGGTGAGCTCAACCTCTCATGTTCATGTGTAGAAATCCTACTTTGTAAAAGTGAAGGCTTTCCCCTCTAATTACTCTTTTGATGGAGGTTACTTGCTCTTCACAACATTTCCTAAGATATCCACAATAAAGACTGTGGTGTTGTGAGGTTAAGAAAAGTTTTTGCAAGTCCCTTTTCTTGGGCTTTTACATCCCTCCCCCCTTAAAAGAATCTCGTCCCGAGATTACAAAAGAAGAGATAGTGATGTAATAGGGACTTACCCGTGTTGAGAAGCCATGAACTCCGGGTAATTTGAGCGAAGGAACTCCTCGCTCTCCCACGTCGCTTCTTCTGCGGTGTGGTTGCTCCAGAGTATCTTTTAGAACCACAACGTTCTGCTACGCGTGGTTCGGGCTTTCTCATCAAGAATTTCCACCGGATACTCATCATAGGTCAAATCCGGTTTCAGCTCGCCGATGTCTTCAGTAGGAACAGCAGCCGTATGCTTCAAACATTTTCGCAGTTGCGAAACATGGAAAACATCATGGACACCAGCAAGAGATGCCGGTAACTCCAATCGATATGCCGCTGGTCCACACTTCTCGGTGATGGCATAGGGTCCAATAAAACGAGGAGCGAGCTTCCCCTTCACACCGAACCGGTGCACACCCTTCATCGGGGACACGCGGAGGTACACGTGTTCACCGATGTCAAAGTGCAACGGTCTACGCCTCTTATCAGCGTAGCTCTTCTGCCGGGATGGAGCGGCCTTCAAGTTAGCTTGAATTGTACGAACGTGCACTTCGGCGTCGTTCACCACATCAACCCCGAATGTGACCCTTTCACCGGACTCGCACCAATTTAATGGGGTGCGGCATTTACGACCGTAGAGAGCTTCGTAGGGTGCCATCTTGATACTCGCCTGATAGCCGATGTTGTACGAGAATTCCGCCAATGGTAGGTGATCATCCCAATTTAAGGGGGGTAGATTTGTGACACCCTCGCCTTGGGTGTCAGCATATGTCCATGTTTTATGAAGAGGAACATTTTAAGAGAAGAAGGAACAAAGAAAAATATCAAAAGGAATAACCAATGAGAGCCGAATCCAGCTTTCAGAAAGCGCCGAAGACAACTCACCGCGGCTGCTGGCCACGTGGCGTGTTTGGAGCTCATACCCGAGAAGTTGGGAGAGGCCCGCCGCTAAACTAGCTACGTGGCAGGTTCGGGACTCGTCTCTGCAAAGGAGAGAGGTCCGATCCTGTACGACACGTGTTGCCCACGGAGCTAGCCTCTGCAGAAGAAGCAAAGGCATTTCTGCAAGACACGTGTCATCCTCGGAGCTAGTCCTCGCGGAAGTCAGAGGACCAGTCGCGCGGGATACGTGTCGATCTCGGAGCTCATCTCAGAGAAGTCCGGATCTATCGAACACGTGTCGCCACCGGAGCTTATCTCCGGGAGGTCTGTCGTTGCTGGACACGTGTCGACCTCAGGGCATGTCCCTGAAGAAAGAAGAAAGACCGGCGCCAACACGTGGCATGCGTGGAGCTCACCTCCAAAGAAGGGGGAGGTCTCGCTCGTGACACGCGGCACAACCGGAGCTCGTCTCTGCGGAAGAGGAGATACCAGGCCCCGGAAGGACACGTGGATCTTCCGGAGCTCATCATCCGGAGGTAACGAGTTCTGGAGCGGTTTTTATGCGTAAAGATACCGGTACGCAACAGAAACCGATCTAAATTCCACGATGTTACTAAAGATAAGATGTTAGGATCCAACAAAGATCTGAATAAGACTCTTATTCGGGATACAATCAGATTAGGACTCTTCTCTTCCCGATTATAAATAGAACCCAAAACCTCTGTCTGAAACCACAAACTTCTCTTTCAATTCCTGAGCCGACGACTTAGAGCCCTAGCCCTAACTCGCCGAGCAAACCATCGCCGAAGCGCAACAAGGGAGATCATCGGAGAAGAACCGAGCGGTTTGGGGAGGACCTCGAAGTCAAGAAGAACGTTAGCAGGACAAGCTCAGGGAGCTGTCTACGATGAGCTACAGCAACAAGGTTTTGAGAATCAAGAACAACAGGAACCGCAAGAACAAGGCAAGTGCTCCTTGAACATATTAATCCTATGTTTTGGGTAAAACTGTTTTGTTTTGCGAAAAGGTGTGCGTACTGAGTCAAACGTGATGGGAAGCCCTTTTATAGGAGTTTACTAGTTTTGATTAAACCACCCTTGTCGCCTGGGAAGTTTATGAGTCGGGTATCGGTTTTGCTTTATGCTTCGCTGAGTCTATGCGATTGGGAAACGAGATAGATGTGTCTAGCTAACTGCACTCGTACTGATAATAAGTAACTGATGAGGTTAATGAATATGGATCGGAGGGAGATGTAGGCAAGCCTGGGTTTGTGAATGAGGTAGCATGAGATGGTGGTTTTACTTGCCGTAGATCTAAGGACCGGTTCATGCATGCACATGCCAGGATTACAGTGCCACCACAAGGCCAAGTATGGGTGCGGCTTAGCTGAGTAATTAGGTAAGTTGCTAGAGTGTTATGGACTGTGGAAGGCACGGGGAATGGGAGTCGAGTGAGGACTGCCCTGGGAACTGCATGGCACAAGAGGGGGCCCGTGGGTGGGAGAATTGGAGATTCTAGCCTGCCGGTGAAACCTTAGTGAGTCCATACATCTAGTAACCCCTTTGTAAAGGCTATTTTGTGATCTCTTGACCATACACCGACGGTTGTGTACTGGTATAATGGAGGTTCTGCAGTCGCAGACGGGTGACGAAATCACAAACTTGTGGGTAAAGAGGTGCAAACTCTGCAGAGTCTAAAACTATCATGATAGCCGAGCTTACGGTCACGAGCACCTGGCTAAACTGCCATGATTAGTGTGATGGTTATTGGGATGGTTATTGAGATGGTTATAGGGAAGGTTCTTGGTTATGATTATTGGTTTGGTTATGGTTTGGTTTGGGACTGTTGGGTCTGGGTGATGAGATGGTTGCATGACTGTTGGGACATGACATGAGATGGGTCTCGGTGTGAGACGAGGTTGTTTTACGAGGTGAGATGGTAGCGAATACGAGGAGGTATTCGTGAGTACGAATAAAGGATTGGTTAATATTCGGATGGAACACGGGAAGGATGGAGGTATGTTGGTAATTTAATACATGCTGGGATTACATTTAAAAGTTAAGTTGCTGTTTTATCATTGTTTTACAAATCTGCTTTTCTGCAATTAAGCCTTTTATGCATACCTTGTTTATGAGCTGCATATCATGTGTTTTCCCGCACTTGCTGAGTACATCATTGTACTCAAACTTGCATTATTATTTCATCATCAGCAGCAGGAGAAGCCTACTATGAAGATCAAGTGGGGCATTATGGCGTGTGATCTGTTCTCAACCTTGCCTGTGGAGGGAGTAGAGATGGAGTCACTACTGCTTAGTTTTGCTTCCGCATTAGTTATTGCTTCCGCATTAAAATAAAGACTTCCGCTGTGAGCATGAGTCCAAGACTCATGAGGTATTGTAATAAACTCCGTTATTCGTGGTAATATATAATCTGAATTCAGTTTGTGGAACGTATGTGTATGTGTGATGAACATCCTCACACAGAATTGAGGGCGTCACAGACTGGTATCAGAGCCACGGGTTGACAGTAGGTTACACGCCTAGATAGAAACCTTAGATTGATATTAGAGCCACAAGTTAACAAGCAAGTTACACCCCTAAGTAGGAGTCACAAGCGTCCTAAGGAGAATAGCTTAGATTGGCCTTTAAACCCACCTTGACATAGGGAACCATCCTTGAATAGGAGTTGTGTGGGCCCTTGTGATGATTATTTGTGATTGCGTGCTTAGTGTGAGTTGTGGGACGTCCCAAAACGTTGTCCATATCCACACGTAAGAAGAAAGAGGTGTGAGATGTCTCGGCACTTGCTCACATCCTCATATGGGCTAATATATACATAGTCCAACTCACCTTGATGCATATAGTTGAAGGGACCTACCTAACCTTCTAACCTTCTATTCTATTTCGTTCTCTCTCACAGATGGTGAGAGGAAACGCCAGCCGAAGGAACGTCCAGGAGGATGACCACGAGGAAGTTCCTGCTAACCTCGGAGCTGGTGAAAACCATCTGGAAAGGTTGATGGCCATGCAAAACCAGCTTATGCAAACCATGATCCAAACTTCGGGTCAGTTGCAGGCCAACCAAAACCCCATTCCGGCACCACCGCCGGCTCATAACAGGTTGGGAGAGTTCATGAGGACTCGACCACCCACCTTTGCTCAAGCAAGCGATCCCATGGAGGCTGATGATTGGTTGAAATTCATGGAGAAAAAGCTCGCCATTGTTCAGTGCAACGACCAAGAGAAGGTTCTCTTCGCATCGCACCAACTTACGGGAGCCGCTGCCGTCTGGTGGGATGCCTTGAGCAACACACATGCCAAACCAGAGACAATCACTTGGACTGAGTTCAAGGAAAGTTTCCGCTCTCACTACATCCCTGCTGGTGTAATGATGCTCAAGAGGCAGGAGTTTGAAGGACTCTGCCAAGGACAGAAGAGTGTGAACGAGTATCTCAACAAGTTCATACAACTGTCCCAGTA
Source organism: Neostapfia colusana (assembly GCA_030760725.1). Classification (NCBI taxonomy): domain Eukaryota; kingdom Viridiplantae; phylum Streptophyta; class Magnoliopsida; order Poales; family Poaceae; genus Neostapfia; species Neostapfia colusana. Next base: position 40,165,347 of record JASWHV010000013.1, on the reverse strand, counting down.
CACCCCCGAAGATGTCAACTCAGACCAGAGGAAGCAGTACCTGTTCATGAGAGGATTGAACAATGAGATCCAGGTTCAGCTCCTCAACAATGACTACGTAAGCTTCCAGAAGCTGGTTGACAAGGCTATTGTGGTTGAAAACAAGATCCGAGAGATCGAGCGAGAGTGCAAGAGGAAGATGCCATACCAGCCCCAAGGGAGCAACATACGACCTAGGTACATGCCCCCTGCACCGCAGTATGGATCGACCACTCCTGCGTACCGCCCTGGTCAGCCACCACAGCAACAATTCGTTGCACCGGCACCTCGTGTGCCCATGCCTCCAGCGCCCCGACCTAACAATGGTGCTCCTGTTCAAAACCCCCGCCCCAACGTACCTGCTGCCGTAGGCAACAGGGCATGCTTTGCATGCGGGGAAGTAGGCCACTTCGCTAACCAGTGCCCGAGGAGAGGCCCTGGACAGCAAGGTAACGTGACTAAGCAGAACCAGCGACCAAACAGAGGGGACAACAAAGTGAACCGTGGATCGCAGAACTATGCTCGTGGACACATAAACCATGTCACTACTGAGGAAGCACAACAGGCTGAGGACGTCGCAATTGGTATGTAAATTCCTTGCCAACTCCAACCCCGCCACCATCTTATTTGATTCCGGAGCATCGCATTCCTTCATATCATCCAAATATGTTGTCAAACATCATCTACCCGTATCCCACTTAGAATGTGCTATGTTAGTTAACTCTCCCGGAGGAGAAATGAGGACTAATATAGTATGTCCTAAAGTAAGCCTTAAAATAAGGGGGGTAGATTTCCTTGCCAACCTTATTGTCTTGGACTCCCACGGGATTGACATCATACTCGGAATGGATTGGTTAAGCAAGCACAATGGAGTAATCCAATGTACTGAAAGGAGCGTGCAGTTGACAAACGGACACGGTATTCGTGTCGAGTTTGAGTCAGCCCAGCAAACAACCGAACAGGCAAATTTGAACCACGTCGAAGGAACAACATTGGACAGCATTCCAGTGGTTCAGGAATTTTCGGACGTGTTCCAGAAAGAGCTTCCAGGAATGCCACCTGACCGGGACATCGAGTTTGCCATAGATTTGGTACCCGGAACTGCACCTATAGCTAAGAGACCATATAGGATGCCCGTCAACGAGCTAGTTGAACTCAAGAAGCAAATTCAAGAACAGTTGGAGAAGGGTTTTATCCGTCCAAGCTCGTCACCATGGGGAGCTCCGGTACTCTTCGTGGACAAGAAGGATGGAACCCAAAGAATGTGCGTGGACTACAGGTCTCTCAACGAGGTGACAATCAAGAATAAATACCCTCTGCCCCGTATAGAGGACCTGTTCGATCAAATGAAAGGAGCCCGAGTATTCTCCAAGATTGATCTTCGGTCAGGATACTTCCACCTGAAGATTAAACCCTCCGATATACCTAAGACAGCCTTTCGGACACGGTATGGTTCATATGAATATACCGTTATGTCTTTTGGATTGACGAATGCACCCACATACTTCATGTACCTTATGAACAAGGTTTTCATGGAGTACCTGGACAAGTTCGTCGTGGTTTTCATCGACGACATTATGGTGTATTCAAAAAGTGAGGAGGAGCATGAAGAACATCTGAGATTGACCCTGCAGAAGTTGCGTGAGAATCAATTGTATGCCAAGCTCAACAAGTGTCAATTTTGGCTAAAGGAAATATCTTTCCTAGGCCACATTATCTCCAAGGAAGGGGTATCGGTTGATCCGGGAAAGGTGAGAGATGTTCTGAAGTGGGACCAACCGAAGAGCGTGAGGGATATTCGGAGTTTCTTTGGGGTGGCAGGATACTATCGGCGCTTCATTAAAGACTTCTCTAAGATAGCAAAACCTATGACGGAATTGCTAATGAAGGGAAAAGTCTTTCAATGGACACAAGCCTGCCAAGAAAGTTTTGAGGAACTCAAGAAAAGGCTAACCACAGCACCAGTTCTAGTATTGCCAGACGTAAGCAAGAGCTTTGACATATATTGTGACACATCCAGACAAGGGCTCGGATGTGTACTCATGCAGGAAGGACAAGTGGTAGCCTATGCCTCACGACAATTAAAGAAGCACGAGCTTAACTATCCTACGTATGACTTGGAGCTAGCAGCAGTGGTGCATGCATTGAAGATTTGGAGACATTATATCCTTGGACATTGATGTGAGATCTATACGGATCATAAAAGCCTCAACTACATATTTACACAAACGGACTTGAATTTGAGGCAACGTCAATGGTTAGAGCTCATCAAGGACTATGATGTGGGAATCTACTACCACCCCAGGAGGGCCAATGTAGTAGCGGACGCATTGAGCAGAAAGGGGGCATGTCACCAACTCACGGTTCGGGAGCTACCACCCGAACTACGGAAGGAGTTCGAACGGTTACACCTCGGATTCTTGAATAACGTGGAGATAATGGAGATCCACTCCCCATTGGAGCAACAAATAAGAGAGGGCCAAGCAACGGACGAGGAAATTAAGGAGATCAAGGAAAGAATCCGGCAAGGAATAGAGAAGGATTTCAAGGAGGATGAAAAGGGTACGCTTTGGGTAGGAAAAAGGATTTGTGTGCCGAACATAAGACACCTCCGCGACATGATATTGAAGGAGGCACATGATTCACCCTATTCCATACATCCAGGAAGCACCAAAATGTACAAGGACTTGAAAACTTGTTATTGGTGGGATGGTATGAAGAGGAATATAGCCGAATATGTTGCCCTATGCGACACATGCCAACGGGTAAAGGCCGAACATCAAAAACCCGCTGGATTGTTGCAACCTTTGAGAATACCCGAATGGAAATGGGAGGACATCAGTATGGACTTCATCATCGGATTACCACGTACTCAGTTGGGATACGACTCCATCTGTGTCATTGTGGACCGATTGACGAAAACTGCCCATTTTCTTCCGGTAAAGACCAGTTACAACGTTGCACAATTGGCAGAGTTGTACATGGAGCAGATCGTGTGCCGTCACAGAGTTCCGAAGAGGATAGTCTCAGATCGAGGTTCTCAGTTTACCTCTACATTCTGGAGGAATCTGCAGAAAGCCATGGGTACACGACTAGATTTTAGCTCCACCTACCACCCACAAACAGATGGACAAACCGAAAGGACAAACCAAATTTTGGAGGACATGTTGAGAGCTTGCGCCTTAAAACGTGGGCGTAGTTGGGACAGGAGTTTACCTTATGCTGAATTCTCCTATAACAACAGCTATCAAGCTAGCTTGAAGATGTCGCCTTTCGAAGCCTTATATGGTAGACGGTGTAGAATGCCACTGTTCTGGAACGAGACTTGAGAGAACCAGGTGTTTGGACCCGAAGTAATACAAGAAGCTGAAAAGCAGGTCCAAACGATACGGGATAACTTAAAGGCTGCTCAGTTGCGACAGAAAGGCTATGTGGACAATAGGCGTAGGAAGTTGGCCTTTGAAGTAGGAGACTTCGTATACCTTAAGGTATCGCCTATCCGAGGCCAACGACGCTTCAACGTCAAAGGCAAGCTAGCACCTCGCTACATCGGACCATTTAAGATTTTGGACAAGCGAGGAGAAGTAGCTTATCAACTAGAGCTCCCAAACTACCTCTCCGACGTACATGACGTGTTTCATGTATCCCAGCTCAAAAAGTGCTTGAGAGTACCAGAGGAACAAGTGTCAATGGGAGAGCTTGAACTTCAAGAGGACCTGACCTACGCAGAACATCCTGTCCGAATCTTGGACGTAAAGGAAAGGGTCACCCGAAACAACGTGATTCGATGGTGCAAGGTACAATGGAGCCATCACACCAAAGCTGAGGCCACATGGGAGCGTGAAGAGGATATCAAGGCGGAATTCCCCCATCTATTTCCTACTAACGAATCTCGAGGGCGAGATTCAATTTAAGGGGGGTAGATTTGTGACACCCTCACCTTGGGTGTCAGCATATGTCCATGTTTTATGAAGAGGAACATTTTAAGAGAAGAAGGAACAAAGAAAAATATCAAAAGGAATAACCAATGAGAGCCGAATCCAGCTTTCAGAAAGCGCCGAAGACAACTGACCGCGGCCGCTGGCCACGTGGCGTGTTCGGAGCTCATCCCCGAGAAGTTGGGAGAGGCCCACCGCTAAACTAGCTACGTGGCAGGTTCGGGACTCGTCTCCGCAAAGGGGAGAGGTCCGATCCTGTGGGACACGTGTTGCCCACGGAGCTAGCCTCTGCAGAAGAAGAAAAGGCATTTCCGCAAGACATGTGTCATCCTCGAAGCTAGTCCTCGCGGAAGTCAGAGGACCAGTCGTGCGGGATACGTGTCGATCTCGGAGCTCATCTCAGAGAAGTCCGGATCTATCGAACACGTGTCGCCACCGGAGCTTATCTCCGGGAGGTCTGTCGTTGCTGGACACGTGTCGACCTCGGGGCATGTCCCTGAAGAAAGAAGAAAGACCGGCGCCAACACGTGGCATGCGCGGAGCTCACCTCCAAAGAAGGGGGGAGGTCTCGCTCGTGACACGCGGCACAACCGGAGCTCGTCTCTACGGAAGAGGAGATACCAGGCCCCGGAAGGACACGTGGAGCTTCCGGAGCTCATCATCGCAGAGGTAACGAGTTCTGGAGCGGTTTTTACGCGTAAAGATACCGGTACGCAACAGAAACCGATCTAAATTCCACGATGTTACTAAAGATAAGATGTTAGGATCCAACAAAAATCTGAATAAGACTCTTATTTGGGATACAATCAGATTAGGACTCTTCTCTTCCCGATTATAAATAGAACCCAAAACCTCTGGCCGAAACCACAAACTTCTCTTTCAATTCCTGAGCCGACGACTTAGTACCCTGGCCCTAACTCGCCGAGCAAACCATCGCCGAAGCGCAACAAGGGAGATCATCGTAGAAGAACCGAGCGGTCTGGGGAGGACCTCGAAGTCAAGAAGAACGTGAGAAGGACAAGCTCAGGGAGCTGTCTACGACGAGCTACAGCAACAAGGTTTTGAGAATCAAGAACAACCGGAACCGCAAGAACAAGGCAAGTGCTCCTTGACCATATTAATCCTATGTTTTGGGTAAAACTGTTTTGTTTTGCGAAAAGGTGTGCGTACTGAGTCAAATATGATGAGAAGCCCTTTTATAGGAGTTTACTAGTTTTGATTAAACCACCCTTGTCGCCTGGGAAGTTTATGAGGCGGGTATGGGTTTTGCTTTATCCTTCGCTGAGTCTATGGGATTGGGAAACGAGATAGATGTGTCTAGCTAACTGCACTTGTACTGATAATAAGTAACTGATGAGGTTAATGAATATGGATCGGAGGGAGATCTATGCAAGCCTGGGTTTGTGAATGAGGTAGCATGAGATGGTGGTTTTGCTTGCCGTAGATCTAAGGACCGGTTCATGCATGCACATGCCAGGATTACAGTGCCACCACAAGGCCAAGTATGGATGCGGCTTAGCTGAGTAATTAGGTAAGTTGCTAGAGTGTTATGGACTGTGGAAGGCGCGGGGAATGGGAGTCGAGTGAGGACTGCCCTGGGAACTGCATGGCACAAGAGGGGGCCCATGGGTGGGAGAATTGGAGATTCTAGCCTGCCGGTGAAACCTTAGTGAGTCCATACATCTAGTAACTTTTGTGATCTCTTGACCATACACCGACGGTTGTGTAATGGTATAATGGAGGTTCTGCAGTCGCCGATGGGTGACGAAATCACAAACTTGTGGGTAAAGAGGTGCAAACTCTGCAGAGTCTAAAACTATCATGATAGCCGAGCTTACGGTCACGAGCACCTGGCTAAACTGCCATGATTAGTGGGATGGTTATTGGGATGGTTATTGAGATGGTTATAGGGAAGGTTCTTGGTTATGATTATTGGTTTGGTTAAGGTTTGGTTTGGGACTGTTGAGTCTGGGTGATGAGATAGTTGCATGACTGTTGGGACATGACATGAGATGGGTCTCGGTGTGAGACGAGGTTGTTTTACAAGGTGAGATGGTAGCGAATACGAGGAGGTATTCGTGAGTATGAATAAAGGATTGGTTAATGTTCGGATGGAACACGGGAAGTGATGGAGGTATGTTGGTAATTTAATACATGTTGGGTTTACATTTAAAAGTTAAGTTGCTGTTTTATCTTGGTTTTACAAATCTGCTTTTCTGCAATTAAGCCTTTTATGCTTACCTTGTTTATGAGCTGCATATCATGTGTTTTCCCGCACTTGCTGAGTACATCATTGTACTCAAACTTGCATTATTATTTCATCATCAGCAGCAGGAGAAGCCTACTATGAAGATCAAGTGTGGCATTATGGCGTGTGATCTGTTCTCAACCTTGCCTGTGGAGGGAGTAGAGATGGAGCCACTACTGCTTAGTTTTGCTTCCGCACTAGTTATTGCTTCCGCATTAAAATAAAGACTTCCGCTGCATAGAAATAAGACTTCCGCTGTGAGCATGAGTCCAAGACTCATGAGGTATTGTAATAAACTCCGTTATTCATGGTAATATATAATCTGAATTCAGTTTGTGGAACGTATGTGTATGTGTGATGAACATCCTGGGCACACATATGCATTAGTTCTCAGTTCCGTGGTTTTCCCACAGAATTGAGGGCGTCACATGAAGTGAGCTGACTTGGTCAGTCGGTCAACGATCACCCAAATGGAATCATGTTTGTTGGATGTTAAGGGTAATCCCACAATGAAATCCATGCTCACATCTTCCCATTTCCATGCTGGAATTTTCAGGGGTTGCAACAGCCCTGACTTCCTCATATGATCCGCCTTCACTCGTCTACACGTATCGCACTCGGATACGTACTTAGCTACCTCCCGCTTCATCCGTGTCCATCAAAATTTCTTTTTCAAATCTTGGTACATTTTGTTGCTTCCTGGATGAATGGAGTATTTGGACAAGTGACCTTCATCGAGGATCTTCATCCTCAGTTCCATATCTCGGGGTACGACTATTCGATCATTGAACCACAGCGTCCCCTCATCATCTTTCCGGAAACACTTGATCTCTCCATTGTCTATCCGTCTCCGGAGATGTGCCATGCCTTTGTCCGTTTTCTGAGCTGCAATGATATCTTCCCTAATGGTAGGGATGAGGGCAAGGTTGTACAGCGATCCATAAGGAACCATGTATAAACTCGGCTCTTCCTCCTCCACCGGTGTAATGGTGAGGTGATGGACATGTGATTTCTGACTCAACGCGTCGGCAACCACATTCACCTTGCCGGGGTGGTAATGGATCTCAATCTCATAATCTTTGATCAGCTCTAACCACCTCCTTTGCCTCATGTTCATCTCCTTCTGGGTGAAAATATATTTTAAGCTCTTGTGGTCAGTGTAGAGATGCACCAGATTCCCTAGGAGCTAGTGCCTCCACATTTTTAGCGCCAACACCACTGCAGCAAGCTCAAGATCATGAGTCGGATAGTGCTGCTCATGGTTCCGAAGTTGGCGTGAGCCATATGCGACCACACGTCCTTCCTGCATCAACACGCAGCCGAGCCCAATACCGGACGCGTCGCAATACACGTCGAAGGGCTTTGTTGTATCCGGCTGAGCTAGAACCGGGGCTGTTGTGAGATGCTTCACCAATGCTTGGAATGCTCCTTCACACGCCGTGTTCCAAACATATTTCGTCCCTTTCTTCAGCAATTCTATCATCGGCTTCACGAGCTTGGAGAAGCTTGGAATGAATCTCCGATAGTATCCCGCTAACCCGAGGAAGCTTCTGACTTCATGGACTGAAGAGGGAGCTTTCCATTTCAGCACTTGATCTATTTTGCTTGGATCAACCGCAATGCCTTCTGCTGAGATGATATGCCCCAAGAATGGCACTTGGCTGATCCAAAACTCGCATTTACTGAACTTGGCGTAGAGCTTGTGGTCTCGCAATCGTTGAAGAACGATCCGCAAGTGTTCGGCATGTTCGGCTTCTATCTTGGAGTAAACCAAGATATCATCGATGAACACTACCACGAACTTGTCCAGCTCCGGCATGAACACCGAGTTCATGAGATACATGAAATGGGCTGGAGCATTTGTGAGACCAAAGGACATGACGAGATATTCATATAGTCCATATCTCGTCGAGAAGGCCGTCTTCGGGATATCCTACGCCCGGATCTTTATCTGGTGATATCCAGAGCGAAGGTCCATATTTGAGAACACACTTGCACCCACAAGTTGATCAAACAATATGTCGATGCGGGGCAGTGGGTACTTATTCTTGATGGTGACGGCGTTGAGCGGCCGGTAATCCACACACAGCCTCAGGGTTTCATCCTTCTTCTTTACAAACAGCGCCGAGCATCCCCAAGGCGAGGAACTCGGCCTAATGAAACCCTTGCTCAACAGATCATTGAGCTGTTCTTTTAATTCAGCCAGCTCGTTCGGAGCCATCTTGTATGGTCTCCGTGATATGGGCGTAGTCCCGGGTGCAAGTTCAATCTTGAACTCGACATCCCGCTCAGGTGGCATGCCCGGAAGATCATCTAGAAACACATCAGGATACTCCCGGACTACGGGGATGTCCTCCAACTTGAGAGCTTCAGTATTATTGATCACTGAAACTTCCCGGACTGGATTATCTAATAGGAGGGACTGCGGACGGTGTAACGGGGAGTTGAAGTGAACCGTCCGTGATAGGGTTTCCAGGACAGCACCATAGTAGCTTAGCCATGACATTCCCAAGATTGCATCAATCTTATGCCCCTCAAGGATAATCATAGTGGTGGGATATATCTTCCCACCTAAGCACAGTGGTGCTTTCGGAACCATCATCGTTGCTGAAATCTTTCCTCCCGGTGAGCAGATCATATAAGAACACTCGGTTGGAAAGGCTTCCAGCTGATGCTTAACCACATATGATGCACTTATGAAGTTATGGGTTGCACCAGAATCAAAGAGTATGATGATGGCTTGATGGTTGAGAGTGAACGTACCTGCCAGCACGCTATCTCCCTCCGGGGCGTCCTCATTGTCGAGGTTGCGGACGCCTCCAGTCCGCTGACCAACCTTCTTCATCGGAGGTCGGCCTCGAGCACTGCCCTGAAACTGGGCTTGCCCGCTGCTCTGCTGCCCCTGGGGACAGTCCTTCGCGAAGTGGCCCGCCTGGCCACACGTGAAGCAGGTGAAACGGGGCGGTCCCCCGCTGATCGGTGGACGGAATCCCGGGGTGCGTTGTGGCGGTGGAAATGCCTGGGGTACCGTCTGCTGCTGCTGTCTTGGTGGTGGCATCGGCAGACAGAACGGGGGTGCTTGGAACGAACGTCCCCCGAACTGTTGAGGTCACGCCGGTGGACGCCACTGCTGCCCGGATGGTGTCCGATACACCATACAGTACTTCTGAGGAGCGCCACCACCACTTCTGGGCGGAACGCTGCACTTCCTCTGCTCAGCTGCCAACTCCCGCTGAGCGTCCTCTTGCATGATCGCGGCATTGACTAAGTCGTTGAAGGTGCCACGATTCCATTGCACGAGATGCATCTTCATTTCGGGGTGTAACCCCCGATAGAAGTGCTCCTGCTTCTTCTCCTCGGTGGAGATGTAGTCTGACGCGTATTGCGCCAGATGGTTGAAGGCACGGGAGTAGTCATGGGCACTCCTCCCGCCCTGCTTCAGCTCCAAGAATTCTTGGAACTTCCTCTTCATGATCCCGGGAGGAATGTGATAGGCACGGAACGCCTCCCGGAACTCTAGCCATTCCACGGCCTGACCAGCCGGACGTGAGGCGACATAATTCGCCCACCACGCACCAGAGGCACCGTGAAGTTGCTGCACTGCGAACAAGGTCTTTTTCCGCTCCGTGCATTGGAGCAGCCCGAACTTGGACTCGATGGTCCGCAGCCAGTTGTCCGCCTCCAGTGGTTCTTCGGCTTCGGTGAACACTGGAGGGTGCGTACTCATGAAATCCGAGTACGACACTTCCCGGGGCTCACGAGGCCCTCTATCTTGACGTCCCCCCGCCTGGGACGTATTTTGCACGATCGTGTGGAGCAGGTCGGTCTGCTCCTCACGACCTCCCACCAGTGCCGCAATCACATCCGCTAGAGTAAGCGGAGGCGGCGGTGGTGGCTGCTGCTGCGGGGTGCTGTCGTAGGCCGGTGGCTGGGAGTCATCACCTCCCTGTTGGCTAGAGCCACCAATTTCGTGCGTGGTCCTAGTACGAACCATCTGCAACCACAGGACAACAATCATCAGTCCCGCAACATTTTGCATGCAGGCCAATAAAAATAGGCGTAAAAACATAATGACAATAAAAACATGCGATACATCTTGTATGTAGATAATGTAATAACTTTGCACAAGCTACACCATTACCAGACCAAATACAAGCTAGTTACATCCAACTTGATGAACCTCCACTTTGGAAGCTCACCATAACTAGGTTTGGTCACTACGAGATATTACTATCGCTTTGTCATCACGTATACCACCCTTAGGGTACAACACCCTCTCCAATGAGTTCAACTGTCATTCTTCTGTCAGAATGACCAGTTTCTACCTAATCTAAGTTTTGATCTGGTTCTGGGCATTTTCCTGACTCAAGCTGAATACCAAAGCTAAAGTTAACTTCAGTATCTTTCCAACGAGTATTCATTTGCCCCCAGATTAGCTTTGGTTAAAAAGTTATGCTAATTCAAAGTCAGCAGAATATCTGGAAGAATTTTAACAGCACCTCCATTGAGAATTTGCTGTTTTCAACTCTGGTTTCCACTGAATTCTGTGCTGAAATTTCAGAAACTTTGAATTGCAAAGATGTCACACATCTTCTACTCTTTCTAAGGATGTATCATATGAAAATTTTAAAATTTTCTACTGGGAGTTATGTTTGAAAAACAAAACAGTCCAGAGAGTGTTCCACTCTGTCCTGGTTCTGGACAGTTTACATCCCTCTGGGTTTTAGGCCATCTCAATGTGTGTTTCAGCTCTGGGAGTCTACAACAAAGTTGTATAGTACTTAAATACCTTTCCAGAACTACATAGCACACCACCCTGGGCTAAAAGACCTGTGAGTTATGCCCTGTTGAAGATCAGCAAACTTTCTGCCCAAAACAGAGCAATCTGTGTTTCAGTCTTTTGGAACTACACTCATCAATTATCAACTTTTCTACCCAACCAAAGTCCTAGATGTTGATCCTAGTGATTTTAATTCCTTGTTATCATTATTTTCATGCATATGCCTACAATATCTCGGTACTATGGTCCTCACAAAAGAAAATTCTAACCGGATTATACCGGCATACGTCTCAAGTGTGGCACTAAACGGTCTCTCACACACGTTTACTACACGGATACATACGTGGTTAGTACCTGCAGGAGACCACACAATAATGGTGCACTCAATGGTTGGTTTCATTTCAGGCAGGATCATATTTGAAATCAAATACAAACACCCGTATCATTGTCATACGGCCGTCCTTGAGTTAAGTCACGTCTCAAGGTACGTGATCGTGTTTCAACACCACACGACGGGGAACCCGAGTATGTCATGAACGGGTCGTCACGGTTGGGAATGTTATCAACCCAACAGATACCACCTACTGCCCTGCAGGGCACGCCGATGGCAAGCGCTGCGTATGTCCTCCTGGGCTATTTCCAGACGAACACACTCTCGTGTTACTGACCACGCGATGGGGTCTCCACTTACTTGCCTAATGCATGCTAGGGATCAGTGTTTCATATGAACTCAGGAACATGAAGAGTTCAAGAGTTTCATATTGACGTCTCACACCAAGCTGTGAGACCTATCCCTGAACCACGTTCCTCGTCAGGGGAGCTAACCGAAATTGAACCGCTTTCGGTGGCGTTCCTTACCATGCTTACCAGAGCGTAGGTGCGTCGTTACATAATTGAAATTTGGAATTATAACACATAGGTTAGTCTTTGCCACTTTAAGTAACTATGCTAATATAGTCCTTACTTGGGCTACTACCGAATCCTCACTGTAAACCTAAGTTTTCCCGTAATACAGTCCTTAAGTACTGTGCTATCCCCAATGCAGCTCTGATACCAGGCTGTGGCGGACCGGAATCCGCTCATCCAGCATCGCAGAGGGTGGTGCCGCGCGATGCGACACCCGACAGCACACGTCATAAGAACACATTATATTACATGGGAAAACAAACTGAATGTACAAAGTAGTACACTTCACAGTTACAAACTAGGGTCTTTATTACACAGCGGAAGTTTCTTTTGTACAACTCATGCCCGCCTATCTAGCAAAAGTCGGTTGCCAGCCCTAGGGCAACCCACACTAGCTGCACGTCTCAGCTCAGCGCGGCGTGTCTGGCTCCCACTCAGCCGTGGTCCCCGACGGAGGGTAACCCTCACCGGTGGACTCGTACTCCGAGTCCGTGGGTGGCTCCTCACCTGAAAAACACTTAAGCAGCAACTGTGAGCACGAAGGCTCAGCAAGGCTTGACCGACTGACCTAAGCATGAAACTCTACGTGAGGTGTACCATGACGTAGGATAGTCATATTGCAACAAATGGACTCGCCTACAAGTTCATCCTTAGTTCAACTTTTAGCAACAAGTTAAGAGTTCAGGAAGCTGAAATTTAGTAAGCAATATTTGGTGGCAAACATGTAGCAATACAATATTATATCAAATCAGCAGTATTGAATCACCATATTTCATACATTAGTCTACGTCACGACTCAGTGACCAAGTGGTACTCTTCACCGCGAGGGACGGTGAATCGACTCGATATACACCTGCAGGGAAACCCAAAGAGCACGTCACGTACGCCCACCCGTGGAGCTGCAAAGCACGCTCACTCGATGTCGTACAGGACAACCTTTCACCCAACAGCCCAAACGTTGAACCGGTCGCACCAAAACGAGCAGGAGGTTCCCCACACGGAGCATCTCTCTATGCCCGTTGGCAGATTTCCACCTTGCTGCCCTCAGCCTACACCTATAAATCGTTGCGTTATGCCTCGACGCCCGGAGGTTTAGGCTACATCGGTTTATCGGGGCCCATATATCTGATATGCCTTCGGTACGTTCAAACTTGATCAGCGTGGGCCGCACACGGATCGATCCTCAATCGACACGGACAGGGCTGCGCACACAAGACTCCCCCTCTTGCTGCGCCCTAGCCCCTGCCTAGTCTCATTTTCATTACTAAAGTGATCTCACGTCACTCAACCGAACCCGTGTGTCCCAAGCCTATCTCGCGAGTAGATTCCAACTACTCGACTTGTACCGAAGCCCTATGAATCTTTAAGCATAGCCTATCTGCTCGAGGTCTTAGACACTACCCTCACTCTTATGGAAAATTTCTGGTCATGCAAGTGGGGTTCCATCCATCCTATACCTAATGCACATTCACACTTCATATGACACATGTAAACAAAGTAAAACTTATAAAAGGTTAATGCAAACCGGGGCTTGCCTTGTTGCTGCTGGTCAGGAGTTAGTTCCTCCTCTGGAAGCAGGAAGTCGAGAATCTCCGGAGCTTCCTCGCCTTCAGCGACTACACGTTATTGAAATACTACATGTTAATTAATATGCATACAAGTTATTGTAAGGTTACTGCTATTAGTTCTAATAACCAGTTCTAACAACTGGAACTCTATTTAATAATTTAAAATGGAACTGGGGTTTAGTGGTTTGGGTTTGAACCTAAGTACATGGTTAAGTGCTAAGTGGTTTTCCCTCTTTTCCATATTAATCCCTCAAGTGGTTAAACAGGACAGGGGTGATCCATAGCTCCAATGGATCTGAGAATTTTTGTGTGGGTTCCTTGTCACAAGAAAACCCTCTGGACCAAACATTAGCACTTTTCATTGAGTGGTTTGCTCAGAATAATTCTCTTAGCAAATAAGCAAAGAAGAATTAATTCTGAGGTAGCACCCCTGTTCATGCCCAACTTAGTGAACTACAATATCAATTATAGCTTATAGAGTTTGCATGAATTTTCCTAGAATTTTTGGAGCTAGGGTTTGTCCAGAACTGAATTTCCAAGTTTTGGAAATTCTCTGAAAATGTTTCTGTATTCAAATGAACACAGCACCTTCAAATTTGAATTTCTCTGATCAAATCAACTCCAAATGGTCTGAAACTTTTACAGGGGTTCATTAACATCTTATAGAACATTCTGGCAAAATTGGAGGAGCTTTGGATGAACCAAACTCCCTCTAAAATTCTTTTGCTGAAAAGCTTTAAAGAATTTTCCAGAATTAAATAATAGGTTTCATACAAATTGAGTTGCATATTTGGATAGAGCTATGCAAGATGAATCCAACCCAATTTGAATCACTAAATTTGGAGATTCCAAGCAAAAGTTATGGAGTTCTAAAGTTTGAACTAAATCTGGAATTCTAAATAATCCGGAGAAAAGTTTAAACTCTGACCGTGGGCCCGGCCCACACGTGTCACCGCTGGAGCTGAGCCACACGGGGCTACAGACCCTTTCCCGCACGGCCACACTTGATCCCGGGGCCGCAGTAGATCTGGGTTTTAAACTCCACGGCGCTGACACGTGGGCCCCGCGGGTCGTCTTCCTCCTCGCGTTCCCGCGCCCGCGCGCCGCCGGGCTCGTCGGAGACACGCTGATATTTGCCGCCCGGCCGACTCTCGCACTCTCCCTCGCCGCCAGGGCCTAGTTCCACCTGCTGAACATGCTGGCACCTTCTCCCCCAACCGGCAGTGGCTCTACCCTAGCCGGCGACGGTGCAGCGGCTCGGCAACCCTTCGGTCACGTCGCCCGGACAGTTTAGCCCGCCAAAATATCGGTGGATCGGTGCTATAGCACCAGTGGGTGCTAGGGAAGCTCTTCATAGTGGTGAAACCGCCCGGAGAGGGCTCTATCCTAGGTCTCATCGTGAGCCCGAGCCTCCGTGCCTCAATTACCGTAACAAAACCTAGAAATACCCGGCTTACATGCGGTTTCAAGCCAGGGCCGTGAGGGGATAACGAGCGTTGATGAGTGACGGTCCTGTGTGCCAGTTTTCATGACCTAAGAACAAAGGTGGCGAGTAAATTCGACGTTACCGTGCCGGAAGGTCCGTTCGTGCCCGCCGGACAACTTTCTCCAAATTCGAGCTCTATGGTCCAGGTCACAGTCTGAGCTTCGGATATGAGCACCACCGGTCCCTGACGCGTCCAAGACCGTCCTTGCTCAGCCGTGAAAGGCCCTCTGTTGGGCTGTCACCGTGAGCCGAGTGGTGGTGGTTTCCCGGGCGTTGCTCGGAAACGTGGAGCTAGGGCTAGGGAAGGGCCGAACTCGACTGCTCTCGTGCCGAGGAGGTAGAGGACGAGTAGCTTGTGTGGTTTTGTGGCTAGGAAAGGTGCTGCTCGTGGTGGTTTGCCGGATTTTCGATCGAGCGCAAGCGACGGCGTGTACTCGGTCGTTTCTCGGGCAACAGAGCACGGCGCCTCGGTTTGGCGGTGTAGGTGCGTGATGATCGGGCGGAAGCAGCTGGCCAGCGCGAGGGAGGAAGCAGGAGCTGGCTGCGTCGCCTCATGCGGGGGCATCCGGAGGCTTGTCTCGGTGGCACGCCGGGAGCGATTGCTTCGGTGAGAAAACTGAGCCTGTTCGGCTGGAACAGCTCCCCCACTGATCTGTGGGCCCAACCTTCCCCCCTAATCCTCTCTTCCTCATTTCTTTTGTAAATATCTCAGCTACTCTCCATTTAATGAGATACTTAGCCCCCATGTATTGGTTTGAATTTGAGTTCCAAATTTTGAAATTTGTTTGGTCCAATTTGCTTCATATTTAAACTGAATTTCAAATTCAGTTTTGAATTATTGCAAATTTGGCTCCCGACAAGCTGAACTCCAATGGGGATGAAATTTGTTGGGTTTACTCAGAAAAATGTGCTGAGTTTAAATATGAAGCTAACTTTTGAATTTGGGTGATGAAAGTTACTGGAATTTGAATTTTCATTCAAATTGGCCTCTTTTTCAAATAACCCAAAAAGTGCCTCAAAAAGTGTTGGATTTGCATGAAACTTGGCTTGAACCCTCCCAAGACTTTTTAAGTCCTAGGGGTGAGCTCGACCTCTCATGTTCATGTGTCGAAATCCTACTTTGTGAAAGTGAAGGCTTTCCCCTCTAATTACACTTTTGATGGAGGTTACTTGCTCTTCACAACATTTCCTAAGATATCCACAATAAAGACTGTGGTGTTGTGAGGTTAAGAAAAGTTTTTGCAAGTCCCTTTTCTTGGGATTTTACAAAGGAGACAAGATCATGCTGTCGATCCCTCGCTCACCCCACCTAGGGTTCACCGAAATGTTACAATTAAGAGACCAGCTTCAAGAGCAAATGCGTTTGATTCTAGCTCGGCGGCTCAACGCAAAACCAAAGGCAAGGGAAAGGGGCTTGCTTCTTGTGGTGACCACCCCGTGGTTCACCCACTCCAAGATCGCATAGGGTGGTGCCGTGCGATGCGGCACCTAACAGCACACACGAAAAGAATAAAGAAAAACATAAAAACTTTTATTTGTTATAAAACAGCAGAAATCTTTTACAAAACCTTTTCAAACAGCGGAAGTAATATACATATACAACCTCTCATCCTAGCTATGCAAAAGTTCAGCCGTCCAGCCCGGGGACGCTACACACTAGCAACATGAAACCGGAGATCACGGCGGCGTGCAGGGCTCCATCTCGGCCGTGTACCCTGACGGGGGCATCGCCTTGTCCTCGGAACCCTCCTCATAGCTCTCACCTGCATACAGCTCAAATATTGCAACCGTGAGCACGAAGGCTCAGCAAGTCTTAACCGTCAATCCTAGGCATGGAACTCTACGTGCATGGATGTGTAAGGTAGGAAGGACTTTGCAATAAAGACACGCCTATAAGTTGATCCTTGCTTTCAGTTTTTATAGCAGCGGATTTGTATGCCTTAGGCAGCCCTCACATCGGAAGTCCACAATCAAACAAGAAACGCTTTCCTCCGATGTGGTGATGCCCAAAGTGGAATATAAACTTAATTAGCTCTATAACTACAACACTCAAGTTATTCAAGACATTAATAGATCAATACAGCATTTTCAGTTGGCTTATTTCACTTCTTACTACGTCAAAGCGTAGTGAACAAGCGGGTACTCAAATAACCGCGAGGGACGGTGATTGCAATCAAGACACACCCGGATAACACGTTACATACACCCACTTTCAGAAGCGTGATTCCACACCCCTTCCTACTCTGTTGTATGCAACAACCTTTCAAAGGCAACCCAAATGCCGAACCGGTCCATCCGTAACGGGTAGGAGGTCCCCGCGTGGAGCGTGACTGTGCCCACCGGCAGATTTACACCTTGCTACCCTCAACCCACTCCTATTTACGGTTGGGTAAGCCTCGACACCCAGGTTAACCAATTACATCGGTTTCCTGTTTCCCATATGCCAGTATGCATCCGGTACTGTTCGATACTTGTCCAGCAGGGCCGCACACGGACAGTCCTCAACCGACACCAACAGGGCTACGCACGTGAGACCTCTGCTCACTGCTTCCTATCCCCCCCTGCTGGGTCTCATTTTCATATCTTAAGCCATTTGCTACCTCTTTTCATCCCGCGTAATAAGTACTATCTCGCGAGTAGCTTTCAACCACTCGACTTCTACGGAGATCCTAAGCATTAGCATGGCATTCTCTACTCGTCGGGTTTCTACACTACCCAACCCTCCATAGGATTCAAAAAGGGCTATGCAAGTGGGGTTTCAATCACCCTAACTCTAATGCATACATTTCAACCTAGACATAAGTAATACAAATGAAAAACTTTATAAAAGGTACTTAAGTGCAAACCGGGGCTTGCCTGGTTGCGAGTTAAAGGGAAAGTCAACTTCAGGTGGCAGGACGTCCAAAGGCTCTGGTGCGTCCTCAACTTCGGTCACTAAATGAAATATAGCAAAATAAATGTATAAGTATTAAGGATTTATAAGAATTGAACTTCTATTCATAGCTACTGCTATTTAGAATCCTTAATTGGCTTTGGGATTTTTACAGTGGATACTAGACCCTCTAAGGATGATTTGAGCCAATTTTGGAGACATGTCATTGCACAATGTAGTCTTTAAGACTCCTACAAGTACAATGCTTCTCTGAATTTTGAGCCCAAATCAGGAGCTTTGACATAGCTAGAAATGGAAGATCTGATTAGGGTCAGTATCCATAGTTCTAACAAAATTTGTTTCACCATTTTTGGAGCTACCATCAGAGAGATATGAATTTTTTAAGTTGGATAGGAGTTCTGAAAAAGCTTCTGTTTAAATTTGAATTTCCAAATAAAGGCTGAACTTGGGAAGGCAGTTTAGCCTAACAAATGATCTCCAATGAAGCCCAAATTTTTACTGAAGATCAGTAACTATGGAAAGGGTTCTCTGCCCAAATATGTGACTATTTCATAAAGAATTGTTCCTGTAATAAATCCCTAAAAGATTTACTAAAAACAATTCTACAGAAATTCCTGGGCACGTTCATAGCCTAAAATCGGTTTCTCTGTGAAGTACTCCTCATGAGGATTCCAACAAAATTGGTTTCACTCTTTTTGAAGTTTTCTACACAAAGTTATGGGCTTATAAAGATCAACTAATTCCTGGAATTATTTCTCTAATAGAAACTTCAAATAATTTGGCTGGGCCCACTGTTTTAATTCGGACCAGTCAGATTTTGGCAACACCGGGGGCTACGGGGTTATTCCCACACAGACGCACTGGATCCGGCGCCACAAGCCGATCCTCGCGCGAACACGGAAGCTGACCGGTGGGACCGGCCCTCCTTCGTCTTTCTCGCGCTGTCCGTGCCTCCCGCGGCGGCGCACGCCGGCGAAGCTCGCCGGAACGGGGTTCCCGTGGTCTATACTTCGTCAAACTCGCCGTCTGTGAGTTGTACACCGTGCTGAACACGATGGTGGGGTCAGGAGCCGATGACAACCGCCGGAAAGGTGCTTTCACCGGCGACCATGTCGAACCTTACTTCGGCGACCTCGCTCTCCCTCAACAGTGTGTCTTTCGGGCTAGTGTTTGCTCCAAAAGCACCAGTGTCCCATGGACAACATCGACCCATAGCCCGTTCTCCATGAAAACCACCAGAGAGGGGACCTCACCGGCGACCCGAGCCCGCAAAACGCCGGCGGCGACAAAAACTCGAAGAACTCCTTCAGTTCTTGATGATTTCCGACGCCGTTTGAGCGAGAAGGATCGCAGGGATCTAACAAAGCTTCTCCTAGACCAGGATGAGCTCTAGCTATCGCAGCACGAAGAATTTGATTGTAGACCGAGAAGTGTTGCTATGAACTAGGGTTTGGTAAAACCCAAAATTCTCACTACCCGGTTGATCAATCATCCTGAGGCTTTCGGTAACACGATCTACGGACAACAACACACCTTTCTTATGCAGTGAAGGGGCGGTGAAGCTGGCCATAGAGTGCTATTCCTGTGCCTTAAAAAGTTACATTTTGGATGACATCAACTTGTATCAGCTAGACTAAACTTCAGATATCCAGTAGGGTGCAATATAAGTGGTTTCATGATGGAGTTTTTGTTTCAGGATCCAGTAGGGTGCGTATGGGTGGCCCTGGAGCCATGCCACTAGAAGAGCCAAGCAAGATGCCTGTGACTAAATTAGGGGAACTCGAGGAGCTCTTGTTTGGCGAGACCCAGCGCCCCAGTTTTGTTGAGAGGGGCCATCTGAAGCTCCAGCCTGGAGATTCCGAGGCTCTTCGAATTTTCCTCACTCGGATGCAGGCCAAAAATGCAAACTTCTTCAATGTTATTGACATGGATGATGAAGGATGTCTCAGGAATGTTTTCTGGGCGGATGGACGCTCAAAAGCCATGTATGAGTACTATAATGATGTATCAACAGAGGAAATTTTTAAGAGGATGGGCTGTCAGAGTACAGAGCTATCAACAAGGCAATGCAAAAGGCTGTATCAACAGAGGAAACTTTTAAGAGGATGGGCTTCTCGTAGGAGGGCTCCTATCTGCAGTCGGCCGGAATCAAAAGTTCGGCCAACTCACCACTCGCAGCTCGATAGAGCTTAAATAGTTCTGAGTTGTCACTAGTCATATTTTGTTACTCCCTCCGTTCTTAATTAAATGATGTTTAGGACAGCTAATCTAGTTCAAATTGAACTAGATTTTTTGTCCTAAACGTCATTTAATTAAAAATAGAGAGAGTACTATTCACAACTCACCTACAGAAGCTGCTACCATATATACAACATAAGTTGATTCTATAAAAAATTAATATGCATTGTGTCTAGTAGCAACTCATATGGTGTCAGTGTATACACTCAGCTAGCAAGATTGTTACACGCTACAACATATTTATATAAGTTGATATCAAAGTAGTAACTGAAATTACTATCGCCCCAAGTTATATAAAGTGACGCCCGGCCCGGGAATCGCAGTGGGTGGTGCCGTGCGATGCGGCACCCAACAGCATGCACGAAAAGACGATAAGAACATAACGGAACCATTTTGTTACTCAAGATAATTTCTTTTACAACATAATGTACACACGCAGCGGAAATTAAAACTAGCTGGACAAACTACTCACTCTCGACCCTAACTACACCGAAGAGAAGTCGTTCAGCCCGTGAACGCTTCCTACTAGCTTCACCAAAGAAAGGCAGCGGCTAGGTTTCCGATGAGTCGAACAAACCGTGAGGTTCATCGTCTCACCGAACAACCCTCTTCATAGCAGGCATCCTGCTACCTGCAAAAACAACTCAGAAGCAACCGTGAGCACTAAGGCTCAGCAAGACTTAACCGTCACTCCTAAACATGTAACTCTAAATGCAGGGGTAATGACAGTAGGAATAGGAATTTGCAAAATGCAGCTTGACTAAACGATCCTTATATTTAGATTCTTTTAACCTTCATTTTAGTGGTCCTCACGCCTCACAACATCGGAAGTCCACAATCAAACAAGAAACGCTTATCCCGATGTTGCTAGCCTAAGTTGGAAGTGAAATTTAGTTGGCTCTATATCTATTTCAGTCAAGGTTCCAATACAGTGATTAATCCACAAACAACAAGTTAAGAGATTTAGTTCCTCTTCTTACTAAGTCACGGCACAGTGGGCAAGTATGCTCAATCCTCTTCCGCGAGGGACGGTGATTTGAATCAATAACAACCCGGAATACATGACACATACACCCGCCTCGAAAGACTCTCTCAAGAGCTCTTTCTTACGTTGTATGCAGCAACCTTTCACACGACACCCCGACATAGAAAAACGCTTCGCGCGGAGTTGGATGGTCCTCTACGCAGACACGTCGAAGTTGCCCGCTAAAGGATTTACACCTCCCACCTTCTCAACGCCATTCCCACGCGAAGGATGAGTTTCTATATCACGGTCCATCGAGTTACATCGGTTTCATGGGTCCTATACCCCACTATATATCCGGTACAGCTCAATCTTGTCCAGCAGGGCCGCATACATACAGTCCTTAACCGACACGGACGGGGCTACAACCAACCTCCACATTTGCCTTACCATCCTGGTCCAGGCCAAATGTGGTCTCAAGCATTGTCACACCCATCGCAGGTCGAGACCAACCTTGAGCGCTCCATCCTACAGGAACATCCCTGTCCCCATCTCATATTCATGAGGGTGCTCTTATCATTTATCTCTCACGAGTAACTCCATTACTCGAACTTTCTCGCGAGTAGCTTTTTACTACTCGACTTCTACCGAGCTAGCTACAACATTAGCCTAGAATCTACGACGAGGCAAAGCCTACACGAAACCTTCTACTCAGGGATGTAATAGTCATGCAAGTGGGTTTCAATCATCCTAGACATAATGCACAATGTCAAGTCTAATAAACATGAGGTGAAGTAAAACAAAATTTAAAACGGTAACGATATGCAAACCAGGGCTTGCCTTGCTCAAAGGTTTTGTTAGAAGCTATGAGTTAGTCTTCCTCCGGAGAATCCGCCAAACTCGTCACGAGATGGAGATCCTCGCTGCAGAGTCGAGTCCTCGTCGAACGTCGACGTCATGTGAGCTATTAAGATGAAGGATGCACTTGTATTTCAAAGCAATTTGGAAACTGTTTCAAAGCTGTTGTTCAAGTTAACTCACACATAAGAGAGATAAGCAACAGCAAGGTTTCTGTTGTTGGATCTAAACCTTAGAGAAGATGAAAGCTAGGGTGAAAAGAGATGCTAGTAATCACCATGTGATTAAGTCCATATGAACACTTAAACCTAAAAGATGGTAGCTCAAGTTCCATAGGTCCAATGAAGCTGATAATTTAGCCACAACCTCTATGGAAGGTATTTAGGCAGTTTGCAAAAATTGAGCTCATGAAATGGCTTCATGTGAGCACAACAAATCCTTATGTGGTTTTCACTAACCTGCCTTTACCCCCTAGATATTAAGCTTTCCTCTTCTGAAAAGTAGACTTTTTGTGAATTAAAAAATGTCTTGAGTCCATAGGAATTGGTTTTACCATTTTTGGAGTTTCCTACATGAAGATATGGATTTTACAAAGAATGGGGAAAAGCTGAAAATGTCTCTGTTTATTTTCCCATTTTTCAGAGACATAAGGAATGAACACATCATTTGACCAAGCAAATGAGGTCCAATGCCTCTGAAATGTTTACTGGAGTTCAAGGAATTTTGGAAGAATGCTCTGTCCAAATTTTTGAATTTTCCAATAAACAGAACTCCTGTAAAAATTCCTACAATATTTTCCTTAAATGAACTAATGAGCCAAATTCAGGGATTTTCATAAACATTGGGCTGCATCCCTGGATAGTACTCCTTGAGAGGAATCCAACAAAATTTATTTCACAATTTTTGTACATTCCTACACAAAGTTATGGCTCTCCAAAGTTTGAACTAGAGTGGGAAAATCTGGAAAATGTTTAAATGCTGACAGTGGGTCCCACCTGTCATCCCTAACCTCCAGACTCGCGCCAAACAGGGCAGTGGCGGCCCCCTCCGGTGAGGTCGCCGGAAAACCAGTTCCCAGCCACCTCCAGACCACCTGCTGGCCGCCCCCCCCCCCATATTTCCCCACGCTGAACACGCTGGTGAGGTCGCCGGCGGCTGAAACTCGCCGGAAAACAGGGCGCACCGTCCACAGCAAACCCTAGGGCTCCGGCGAGGTCTTGCACGGTGAATTATCCACCAAATGGTCGGTTCTTGGGCTCTACAGCACCAGGGGATCATGTAGAAGACCGGCATGAGGTCTAAACAAGCTGGAGAGGGCTCTAAACCTATCTGCACAGTGCGCCCGATAGGGTCCAGTGGCATACCCTCTAAAAGAGCTCGGATCGCTCACTCTACCCTCAATTTCTTGGTCTAAAATCGATGGAGGAGGTTTGCTAGGCAGTTAACATCCTGTGTGTGAAGTTTTAGACCCAACAAACACGAATTGAGGACGAATTTTACAATTCCTTACCTCAAGGTCCGTTTCTACCGCCCAGGAGAAAAACTTGAAATTCTCCCTCTGTGATCAATGGCTAGGGCTGAGCTTTGGAGGTGAGCAACTAGACTCGTTGGTGCACAGATAGGGTGGCTTGCTTGGGCGTGATACCTCCTGGTTTGGGCTAGCCACGGTGATCAGTTTCGGTCCTCCGACGTGCAACACGGGAGCAGCAGAAACTTTTCTGTTTCTAGGCGCCGGTGAGCTCGGGGCGGCGGAGGGAAGTTGACAGCCGGCTAGAGCACTCATGGGCGAACCTTTTTGCTGTTGAAGGCATGAGAAACCGAGCTCCAGTGTGTGCTGTGCGGTGGGAGGAAGCAGAGCGGCCCTATTCTGCGTTTTTGCTTCGGTGTGAGCGAGCAGAACCAAGGAGACCGAGGAGAAATGGCTCACGTCGGGAGGGCAGCGTGTTACACATCCCTCGGCGCTCTTATCCGCGAGCAGGAGCTGGCGCTGAGCCACCGAGCGTGCTCAAGCTGCTGCTGTCGAGCGCGCGTGCCTCCGGGAGAAAACAGAGTCGGCTGTTGAATTGTGGTGTATGACATGTGGGTCCCGCCTCTTTTATTTGATTTCCCCACTGTGCTTTGAGATTCCCACGCAAACATTGTCCAAATCTCACCAAATTTGGAGGATAGG
This sequence comes from Neostapfia colusana, assembly GCA_030760725.1. NCBI lineage: Eukaryota > Viridiplantae > Streptophyta > Magnoliopsida > Poales > Poaceae > Neostapfia > Neostapfia colusana. The sequence goes on along the minus strand of JASWHV010000013.1, from coordinate 40,141,280 downwards.
TCAAAAGAATTATGAGGAACTCAAATCTGAAATCAGATTTTGAAATTGAGTTTGTTTGGTTCAAAATTCAAATTCAAGTTTGAATTTGAACGTGCCCTCATTTAATCCTCGAAATAAATAGTATAAGAAACCTAAAATTATCCAAATTTGAAACTTAGGCTCTTGAATACATGAGAAATGCATCTATGCTCTCACATATAGGCCTTTTGACAATCTGAATAGGAATCCTTTCAAAAGAATTCAAATTGCATTTAAATTCCCTCCACTCTACTCATAGAGGAGGTGCACATGAGTTAGAGTTTTAGGAGTGTAATTATTTCCCCTAGGTTAACCTGTGTTGAGCATGGGCTAGAGGAAATTTTTTTAACTCCCTCACATGTCCATTTGTGTGTTCATCATTTCATGTGACACAATTATAGCCTTTGATTGCCTTAACATTGTTTCATACGTTGAAATCAAACTTTACAAAAGTTAGGGCTGTTACATTCCCCCCCCCCCTTAAAAGAATCTCGTCCCGAGATTACAAAAAGAAAGAAGAAGGGAGAATGACTACTGGACATATGGTACAAGCAAGTCGGGAAAATTTAAGCGGAGAAATTCCTCGCTTTCCCACGTGGCTTCATCAGCGGTGTGGTTGCTCCACAAGACTTTGTAAAATTTCAATGTCCGATTTCTTGTGGCGCGAGTCTTCTCGTCGATAATCTGTATCGGATACTCAGAATAAGTGAGATCCGGTTGAAGATCCTCAATGTTCTCCATATGAACTGCGGTTGGGTACTTAAGACATTTCCGCAGTTCAGAGACGTGGAAAACATTGTGAATACCCAAAAGTGACGTCGGTAACTCCATACGATAGGCCACGGGTCCGCATATCTCAGTGACAGCAAACGGCCCGATGAATCGCTGAGCAAGATTTCCCTTCACTCCGAACCGATGAACCCCTTTCATCGGAGAGACAAGAAGATAAACATGGTCCCCGATGTCAAAGTGAAGAGGTCGACGTCTTTTGTCTGCATAGCTTTTCTGCCGAGATTGAGCAGCCTTTAAATTGGCTTGGATCACTCGCACTCGTTCCTCGTCTTCATTCACAAGATCGATCCTGTAGACCACTCTCTCACCGGACTCATACCAATTCAGTGGTGTGCGGCACTTCCGGCCATAAAGAGCTTCATACGGGGCCATCTTGATGCTGGATTCATAACCATTATTATATGAGAATTCTGCTAATTGTAGATGGTCATCCCAATTCTTTCCATGATTGATGACACATGCCCGTAGCATATCCTCCAGAATCTGATTGACTCTCTCCGTTTGACCATCAGTTTGCGGATGATACGCTGAACTCCGAATTAACTTGGTTCCCAAGGAAGCATGCAGTTGCTCCCAAAATCTAGATACGAACAACGCACCTCGGTCAGACACGATGGTGCGGGGAACCCCGTGTAAACACACGATTCTCGATATGAACAGCTCCACATACTTCTTTGCCACATATTTAGTATGGACTGGAATAAAATGAGCGGTCTTGGTCAAACGATCGACGATTACCCAAATAGAATCATGCTTGTTGCTGGTCATGGGTAAATCGACGATGAAGTCCATACTTATGTCTTCCCACTTCCATGCTGGAACCTTCAGCGGTTGAAGTAGTCCGGCTTTCCTCATATGGTCGGCTTTAACCCGCCGACACGTATCACACTCGGATACGTACTTCGCAATCTCTCTTTTCATCCGTGTCCACCAGAACTTAGATTTTAAGTCCTGGTACATCTTGTTGCTTCCCGGATGAATGGAGTACTTGGATAAATGTGCTTCATCCAATATCTTCCTCCGCAATTTCATGTTTCAGGGTACCACAATGCGGTTGTTAAACCATAGAGTACCCTACAATGCTTCATCCTTGCGGAACATCTTCAATTCACCGCTGTCCACTTTTCTCCGGATATGAGACATACCTCTGTCTCTCTTCTGAGCCTCTACAATCTCAGCTCGGATTGTAGGAATAAGAGCGAGGTTGAACAGCGATCCGTAGGGAACTAAGTGCAGGATTGGTTCTCCTTCTTCATGTGCAGCCATGGCTAAATGGTGAATGCGGGCTTTCCGACTAAGTGCATCGGCAACCACATTTGCTTTACCCGGGTGGTAATGAATTTCAAGTTCGTAATCCTTGATCAATTCGAGCCATCGTCGCTGCCTCATATTCAATTCTTTCTGTGTGAATATGTACTTTAAGCTTTTGTGGTCAGTGTATAGATGTACTAGATTGCCTAGTAGATAATGTCTCCACATTTTCAATGCTAAGACCACTGCAGCTAGTTCAAGGTCGTGCGTCGGGTAATTCTGCTCATGACCCCTTAGTTGTCGGGATCCATACGCGACCACACATCCTTCTTCGATCAACACACAAACCAAACCAATGCCGGATGCATCACAATAGACATCAAAAGGCTTCGTGGTGTCCCGCTGGGCCAAAACTGTTGCTGTAGTGAGATACTTCACTAAAGTTTGAAAAGCTTGTTCGCATGAATTGCTCCAATCATACTTGGTGCTTTTCTTCAACAGCTCCGTCATAGGTTTAGCAACTTTGGAGAAGTTTGGAATAAATCTCCGGTAATGACCTGCTAAACCTAGGAAACTCCTCACTTCATGAACAGATGTTGGAGATTTCCAATTCAGCACTTGCTCGATTTACTTGGGTCCACAGCGATGCCTTCCGCTGAAATAATATGCCCAAGAAACGGCACTTTGCTGATCCAAAACTCACATTTACTGAACTTTGCATATAGCTTGTGATCCCTCAAGCGTTGGAGTACAATACGCAAATGTTCAGCGTGTTCTTCTTCTGACTTTGAATAGACCAAGATGTCGTCGATGAAAACCACGACAAACTTATCTAACTCCGGCATGAACACAGAGTTCATGAGATACATAAAGTGAGCCGGAGCATTGGTCACCCCAAAGGACATGACAAGATATTCATAAAGACCATATCTTGTAGAGAACGCCGTCTTAGGTACATCTTCTGCCCGGATTTTTATCTGGTGATACCCAGACCGAAGATCCATCTTGGAAAATACCTTAGCACCCACTAGTTGATCGAACAAAATGTCAATGTGCGGTAGTGGATACTTATTCTTGATAGTGACAGCATTCAGTGGACGATAATCTACGCAGAGTCTCAAAGTCTCGTCCTTCTTCTTCACGAAGAGTGCGGAACAGCCCCAAGGTGATGAACTTGGGCGTATAAAACCTTTGTCCATGAGGTCATTAAGCTGCTCCTTCAATTCTGCTAGCTCCTTCGGTGCCATTTTGTATGGTTGCCGAGAAATAGGTGTTGTTCCCGGTGCTAGTTCAATCTTGAACTCTACATCACGTTCGGGCAGCATGCCCGGCAAGTCTTCGGGAAACACATCTGGATATTCACATACCACTGGAATATCCTCAAGTTTAGGAGCTTCAATCTGATGCACTGCTGCAACTTGTTGTGATGGATCCACAAGGTTCAATGTGTTGCAACCATGTATTGGGGAATTCATTTGAACAGTCCGAGAGCTGATGTCAAAGATAGCTCCATAATGTGTCAACAATGACATCCCCAAGATAATATCAATCCTTTGGCCTTTGAGTATGATAAGGCTCGCAGGATAGATGTTTCCACCCAAACATAAAGGTGCTCGTGAGACCATCTCATCTGTTGATATCTTGCCTCCGGGTGAGCTGATATGAAATGGATGATTAATGGTGCTAAATTGAAGATTATTCTTCAGCACATAGTCTCTGCTAATAAAATTGTGGGTGACTCCGGAATCAAACAACACGAAAGTGGGTTGTTCATGCAAGGTGAACATACCTGCTAAAACTGGTTCGCCTTTTGCAATGTCCTCAATAGCAGTGTAATTAACCCTGCCAGCTTTTGAAAGATTCTTCTTTGAAGGTTCACGGTGCTGATCTGAGCATTGATGAGACGATACATAAGTGTGGCTCTGCTCAGCTCCACGACTGTTTCGTGCTGCAGAAATCCTCAGCTCTCTACTAACACGAGATGGAGATAAATTGTGCACAGCTGGTTGTGGTAGGGTTGCACAAACAACTTCTGATAGATGATGTTGAGGTGGAGGCTCATAAGTGATCAACTCCAGCCGTGGTTGTGAGAGTTGCACCACAGGATGAATTTGTTGCCTAACTGGTGAGTAATACCACACTCTATAGTTCGGACGAACCTCAATATCACTGTCCGGCGGTATACTCCTTTTCAGCTCCGCTTCACAACGGAGATGCATGTCTTCTTTAATGATAGCGGCATTTACCAACTCATTGTAAATACCGTTATTGAACAAGGTCACTTGTTCCTGAAGTTCGACATTCAAACCTCGGAAGAAATAGTCGCACTTCAACGCTTCCGAGTCTACCATATGGGTGGCGTATTGCATCAAGTCTTCAAACTCTTTGAAGTACTCGTACGCACTCCTTTCTCCTTGCTTTAGCTCCAGAAAATCTTGATACTTTGTTCGAAGAATTCCCGAACAAACGTGACGTGCCCGGAAAACATTCCGGAATTCATCCCACGTCACTCGATGACCTTCAGGAAGAGTAGCGATGTACTCCGCCCACCAAACTCCAGCAGCTCCGTGGAGTTGTTGAGCGGCAAATAAAGTCTTCTGGTACTCATCACACTCAAGCATCCCGAACTTGGCTTCAATACATTGGAGCCAATGAGCCGACTCCAACGGTTCTTTTTCTTCCGAGAAAACCGGTGGTTGTCTTGCTAGAAAATCCAGATAAGTGCTTGGCGGGGGATTTTGCTGTAGTGTCTCCTGTCGTATTGTCACACCCGGTTTTTCCGAAGAACAACCAAGTGAATATCACATGTATGCCAGGATCATTTTCTCATACATGTGATGACAAATAGTGAAGCATCATTTATTACAAGCCAGGTGTCGAATATAAATAAGTCTTACATCGCAAATGTCTCGATGGACAATAATAAGTTCATCACAAGTAAATAAACTAGCAGCGGAATATTATTCTTGAGGGCTCCGTCACATGCATTGCCCGGGGTCTCCATGAACCTAGAAACCTTCTTCGGGTCCAAAGTCTTGGTCATTATACACCACCTCATTGTCTTGACCTGAGCAGCAATATAAACCAACAAATATGCAAGGTTGAGTACCAAGGGTACTCAGCAAGTGTGGGAAAATTATATCATGCATGGCTAGAACAAGGAGAGGTTGAACTCATGGTTAAAGCACTACGCAATTAATACCTATCACCTTAGCTTATTAAGCACCGACATTACTACACAAGTGAAATGGTCCCAATCTCCCATCCCATCATCATAATCCAATAACCATAACATCATTTCCAATGTTAAGCTCCCAGCTTAACATCCTTAACTTCCAAAACCATCAATCCTCTAATCATGAATAAGTCCAAGCCGCTCTTAACCGTGAGCACGGCTGTCATGACAGTTTTGACTCTGCAGAGTTTGTACCACTGTACCCACATGTAGTGATTTCATCCCCTGTTGCCGGGTGGACTAAAAGAACCTCCATTTTGCCAGTGGCTACGAACCACATTCACACTTCCCAGGTGTGTAGCCAGGAGATCACTACGAAGCCTTTACAAAGGGATTCCCGATGAGTGTGGGCCCACTGAGGTTTCACCCCTAACAGCATACAAGAGGCTCCAACCACGCTGCAGTGGCCCCCTCTTGAGCCTTGCGGTTCATATGGTAGTCCAGATGACACCCACTCCCCGCACCATCCAACACACCCATACTACGCCGGGGATACACCTAATTAATTGGCCAAGCTGCCCCATCTCAGCATGTGGTTGGCACTGTAAAGCCAGGTTACATGCTCCATGAACCGGTCCTTAGGATCCAGGCAAGTACTAAACACAAACCCAAGTCTCGTGCACCCAGCACACAACCAAAACATCCAACTTGCCTTGATCCCTACCTCTACATAACTCATAATATCTCATTCAAGAGTATGGTAAAGTAAACTGATGATCTCATATCCCAAATATCCCATTCTAAGCATGGCTAAGCATATGCATAATAATAAATGACATGATAAAATAAATCCCAACCCAAGCTACAAGGAAACAAGGTAATGCAATTCAAGGGAAACTTCCTAGCATGGGTTTCATATTTCATTTGACAATGCAAATAATTCTATCTACACATCCTAGCATAGGATCAAAGTGGTCAAGGACACTTGCCTCCTTCCTGCTGCTCTTGGAATGGGTAGTCCTGATCTTGGAAAGGAATAACTTGCTCTTGAGCAGATTCTACATCATACCATCACACATAGCAAAAGAAAAACAACAATCCATAAGACATAGTTCACACTTCTACTTCATACAAACCACACATTTACATTTATGAAAATTCTTTACCATTATATGTGTTGTGGTTACTTTATGTGTGTTGAGTTGTGGCTTGCATGCACTTTTAACCATGTGTATATGATTCCTACTTTTGTGTCCACATTTATACTTACATACTGTATATATGAGTTTCCAATAAATTTCTTATATTCAACTACTACACCTTTTCACTACCAAGTGTGTATGAAAAGTATTTTTCTTCCCCATATGTGCCTTCATAATTTCTACCAACCCTAAACTGAACTCTTTGGGTTTTAAAAACTCCATTTATCATTTACTAGTTGCTATATTTTCAGATTTATATTCCTATGCATAATTGTGTATTTTATTATGAAATTAGTAATACACATCATCTAAACAGAATAGGTTCTGGTCCTAAATAATTTAATAACATATTTTGACCTTTGCCTCTGATGTAAACTATTTCATAATTATTTTCCCTATTTTCTAAAACTATTTATTACTTAAAAATGTGTCCCTAATTGTGAATAATAAATTAAACAGATTCAATTCAGTTCAAAATATGTTTTTATCTCACTCCAAAATTTCCTAAGCACTGAGAAAGTCTTTAACTTAATTTTGACAATATGTTTGTCCCACTTTTTAATTTTTAAACACTAGTTACATATTCAATTTCCTAAATTAAATATTAAATAGGGCTAAAAAAAATAAACTCACCCCACTACAGGGTCTATAATACTATTTTCAAAATTTCCAGGGGTCTAGCTACACTTATCAGAGGTGTTTTTCCTAATTTTTATTAAGTCCAGGGGCTAAAACTGATTTTTAAATGAATTTACATGATTTCCTGGAGTTCCAGGGGCTAGATCAGAAGTTTCCGGGGCTAGCTCTTATTTCCCGAGAACCCCAGGGGGTAGCACGTAAGATTTCTAGTCTTTATAACGCGGGGCTGACGTGGACCGTCCGATTTTAAACCGACGGCCGAGATTATAACATCGAACCGGTACGCGGGGGTTTAAACCCTACCGTGCGATTTAAAATAAACGGCGCACAAGCGGCCACGTCGCTCTGATCGAGCGCGGGCGGCGCTGCCGGCGGCGCACGGCGGCGGGAAGCGGCGATCTCGCCGGAGACTTTCGGGTTTTCGAGAATTCTTCCTAGAACTGTGATTTTATGGTATAGATCGGTGGAGGGGAGGTCGGGGATCTCACCTCGGGGGTTTTCTTGAGCTCGGAGGTCCCAGAAGGTGATCGGTGACGAGGTCCGAGGCAAAACCACGGCGAAGCTCGTCGGCGCTGTGTTTACACCGCAAGTCACCGAGTTTTCTGCACCTGCAAGGTTTCCCGGAGGCGGTGGATCAAGACCAGCGAGTTAGATCGGAGTTTCCGAGCGTAGATCGGCCGGAATTCACCGGAGAAGTCTCGGTTCTCACCGGAGTAAAAATCGGCGATCGCGTGGGAAAAACAGAACGGGGCCGGGGTTTTTATAGATGGGAGAGGGTGGCGGGGTGGTCTAGATCATGTCCGTTTCCTCCTCGAGCGAAATTCTGCTGTGATCCGCAGCAGTTCCGATCGGTTTGGATTCGGTGAGAGAGAGTCCGGCGCGGCGCGAGGTGGAAGACGAAGCCCGGGTGGGTCCCGCCTGTCAGCATGAGAAAACGCGGGCGTGCTGCTGCGGGCTGGTGCGGGGTAAGTTGGGCCGGCTGGTGGGTCTCGGCCCACTGGCCGGTTTTTTTCTGTTTTCTCTTTTTCTTTTTCCATTTCTTTTCTGATTTGAGTTTAATTTGAATTCCAGTTTGAATTTGAATTTTTGCAAAACATGCAACACGTCCAAAAAAAATTTTAAATTCCCCTCTTAACATGATTTAAGGTTTTGAATCAAAATTTTGGGGTGTTACACGTATGCTTTGTCGCACCAACAGATCCAGAGACTTAGCCATCTTTGCCAAGATTTCCGCCAGTCCGGTTGATGATGTCGGCACTTCTTGTCGTGGCGAATTACTTTCGCCGTGACTCAACTCACCAACCTCACTCCTAGAATGAGCATGATCCATGCTACAAGAGTGAGAAATTTACGGTTAAAATTCAAAGTTTAAACTCAACTTGAATTGAAAACATAACCGTAAAAGCATCACCTCAATATTGCAGCATTACACAAGCTAACTAGGGTTTCGACAATACTGAAATCTATCAAATGTGAGCAAGTTTGTCCAAACCCTTAATTCCAATAGTAGTACAAACTGAAAAATAACTCAAGAACATGTTATGAAGCTTAGAGAAGTCTAAAACATCCCTGTCCACAACAAGTCCTAAGTTACATAGGCAATAAGCACTACTCTGTTCAGAATGACCAATTGGTCTTAACCCCAGAATTTGAATATGAAAATGGCAATTTCATGTCACACCCGGTTTCTCCGAAGAACAACCGAGTGAATATCACATGTATGCCAGGATCATTTTCTCATACGTGTGATGACAAATAGTGAAGCATCATTTATTACAAGCCAGGTGTTGAATACAAATAAGTATTACATAGCATATGTCTCGATGGACGATAATAAGTTCATAACATGTAAATAAAATAGCAGCGGGATATTATTCTTGTGGGCTCCGTCACAGGCGTTGCCCGGGGGACTCTGTGAACCTAGAATCCTTCCTCGGGACCAAAGCCTTGGTCATTAAACACCACATCATTCTCTTGACCTGAGCAGCAATATAAACCAACAGAAAAGCAAGTTTGAGTACTGTGGGTACTCAGCAGGTGGGGGAAAGTTATGTAATGCATGGCTAGAGCAAGGAGAGGTTGAACTCAGGGTTAAAGCACTACGCAATTATTACCTATCACCTTAGCTTATTAAGCACCTATATTATTGCACAGGTGAAATGGATCCCAATCCCTCTACCCATCATCAAATTCAAGTAACCATAACATCATATCTAATGTTAAGCTTCCCGCTTAACATCCTCAACTTCCAAATTCATCATCCTCTAATCATGAATAAGTCCAAGCCGCTCTTGACCGTGAGCACGGCTGTCATGAAAGTTTTGACTCTGTATAGTTTGCACCACTGTACCTACATGTAGTGATTTCATCCCCCGTTGCCGGGTGGACTAAAAGAACCTCCATTATGCCAGTGGCTACGAACCACATTCACACTTCCCAGGTGTGTAGCCAGGAGATCACTACGAAGTCTTTACAAAGGGATTCCCGATGAGCGTGGGCCCACTGAGGTTTCACCCCTAACAGCATACAAGAGGCTCCAACCCCGCTGCAGTGGCCCCCTCTTGAGCCTTGCGGTTCATATGGTAGTCCAGCTGACACCTATTCCCCGCACCCTCCAACACACCCATACTACGCCGGGGATACACCTAATTAATTGGCCAAGCTGCCCCATCTCAGCATGTGGTTGGCACGGTAAAGACAGGTTACATGCTCCATGAACCAGTCCTTAGGATCCAGGCAAGTACTAAACACAAACCCGAGTCTCGTGCACCCAGCACCAACCAAATCATCCAACTTGCCTCGATCCCTACCTCTACATGTCTCATAATATCTCATTCAAGAGTAAGGTAAATAAATTGATGATATCCCACTTATCCCATTCTAAGCATGGCTAAGCATAAGTAATATGAATGAATGACATGATAAAATAAATCCCAACCCAAGCTACAAGGAAACAAGGTAATGCAATTCTAGGGAAACTTCCTAGCATGGGTTCCATCTTTCAATTGACAATGCAAATAATTTTATCTACACATCCTAGTATAGGATCAAAGTGGTCAAGGACACTTGCCTTCTTCCTGCTGCTCTAAGAATGGAAAGTATTGGTCTTGGAAGGGGAGAACTTGCTCTGGGGCAGGTTCTACTCATGCCAATACACATAGCAGAAGAAAACAACAATCCATAAGACATAGTTCACACTTTCACTTCATACAAACCACACATACATACCTATGAAAGTCATTCACATTTCTAAGTGTTGTGGTTACTCAACATGTGTTGATTTTTGGCCTACATGCACTTTTAAACATATGTATATGATTTCTAACTTTTGTATTCAGATTTCTGTTTACACACTATATATGAATTTCCAATTTGAACAAATTTTTTATATTTAATTAATACACTTCTTAGCTACCTAGTTTGCATGAAAGGTATTTTCCTACTCCAAATAGGTTTTTAGATATTCTACCAAATTCTAAACTGAAGTTTTTGGATTTGGAGACTTCATTTATCATTTTCTAATTATGCATACCTATTTTCCTATATTTTTCAGATTTATTTTCTATGCCTAAAAGTGAGTTTTAATATTAAATAGTAGAACATGTCATCTAAACAGAATAGGTTCTGATCTAAAATATAAAATAATATATTTTTGAACTTCTCCTCTGATGTGAACTAATTTAAATTTATTTTATCAGTTTTAGAATTATTTCCTAGCCTAAAAATGTGTTTCTATAACTAATAAATGTGAACAATCAATTAGACAGATTCATTTCAGCTTAAAATCTATTTTTAACTCATTCTAAAGTTTTCCAAGTATTAGGAGAGTTTAAATTTGAATTTACAATGTGTTTGCCTCACCTTTTAAATTTAAATCCTAATCACATATTCAAATTTCTGAATTTAATATCACATAGGGTCAAAAAGGTACATCCACCCTACTACAGGGTCTAATTTATTATTTCATAAATTTCCAGGGGTCTAACTACACATAACAGAGGGGTCTTCCTAATTTTTATTAAGTCCAGGGGCTAAAACTGATCTTTAAATGAATTTACACAAATTTCTGAAGTTCCAGGGGCTAGATCAGAAGTTTCCGGGGCTAGCTCGTGTTTTCCGAGATCCACAGGGGGTAGCACGTAAGAATCTTGGCCTCTATAACGCGGGGCCGATGTGGACCGTCCGATTTAAAGTGGACGGCTCAGATTAGATCATCGAACCGGTACGCGTGGGTTTTAATTCTACCATGCGATTTAAAATAGACGGCCCTCAAGTGGCCACGTCCTCCTGGCCCGAGCCATCCCGCGCGCGCGAAGGCGCGCGACGGCTGGGGTGGCGATCTCGTCGGCGCAGCCTCGGCTTTTTCCGCTACTCGTTAGAACTTGCATCTTTTTGCATGGATCGGCTGCGGAGGGATAGGGGAGGCTCACCGAGGGGTTTTCCAGCACTCGGAGGTCCTGGAAGTCGGTCGGCGGCGAGCTTCAACGGCGACGATTTCGGTGCACGTCGGAACAGATGCTAGGGCGTGAAACTTGTCGTTTCCTTCACGTGCAGGGCTCTCTGGGGGCGGTGGAGCACGATCAGCGCGTTAGATCAGATAATCCGAGCAATGACCGAAGGAAAACGGGGATTGAATCTTCGGGTCTCACCGAAGAGAAGAACGGCCGATCGGGGGGGGGGCACAGGGCGATTGTTGGCGTTTATATAGGCGAGGGAGGGCGGCGGTCTGTTGAGATCGAGTTTGAGACGTCCGGGACCAGAATTCGGGCTGGGGGCACGGGTTTCCGGAGTTCGTTGAGATCGGGCGCGGGGAAGAGTCCGGCCGTTGGGGCGCGCGGGAGGTGAGGGATGACACGCGGGCCCCGCGTGTCAGTGAGAGGAAGAGAGGGCGCGCGGTTGTGGGCTGGCGCGGGGGAGTAGTGGGCCGGCTGGTGGGTTTTGTCCCACTGGCCGGTGGGGTTTTTTCTTTTTCTTTTCCTTTTTCTTTTTCCTTTTCTTTTCTGTTTTGATTTGAATTTGAATTCCAATTTAAATTTGAGTTTTTGCACCACATGCAATACGTCCAAAATTTTTTTAAATTCCCCTCTTTAGCAGATTTTGGGGTGTTACAGCTCTACCCCCCATAAAATAAATCTCGTCCTCGAGATTGGTGGTTCTAGGAAAACAATTCCGGAAATTGTGCCTTAAGCTCGTCTTCTCACTCCCATGTGGCTTCCTCTTCAGAGTGATGCTTCCACTGCACCTTGCACATCCGGATTCTTTTATTTCTTGTGAGGCATTTCATTGTCTCCAAAATCTTGACCGGTTGCTCGGCATAAGACAGATCCTCTGCTACGTCAACCTCATTCTTGGGTAACATCTCTTCAGGCGTCCTCAAACATTTCTTGAGCTGTGACACATGGAATACGTCATGCACATCTGATAGGCGAGCCGGTAGTTCTAGTTGATGTAAGGGCCTCAGTTTTTGACACATATTTGAGGTGTTCATCACCACACCACACACCTCATTTGAAGTGACTTGATGAACACAAATGAAGAGCAAGTAACCACCATCAACATGCTCATTAGAGAAGAAACTCACATATTGCAAAAAGGGGTATTTCCCACATGTGATATAGAGGGGCTGGACATATAAAAACTCCTACGCATTGCTAAGGATGTCCATGCCAAGTTTCACCCAAATTCAAAACCTTTTTGAGGTCATTTTGGGTATAGCTAGAAAGAGGGCAGTTTGAAACCATATTCAAATTCAAACTGTTTTTATCCCATGAATTTGAAAGTGGAAGGCATATTCTTATTCAGCACATTTTTGTGAGCTCACACACCAATTTTCACTCCATTTGGAGTTGATCTTGACATGAGCTAAGTGGGACAAATTCAAACTTTATTTGAATTCAAAACTGAACTTGTGCTGAAATTCATTCAAACCAAACCCAATTTGAATTCTACTCAATTCAAATGGCCCATGGGTGAATAATTTGAATCACCAGGGGTATTATGGGGCTCACTGTTTACTACAGTGATTAGGAGTAAATTTCAGAGGTTAAAACCCCGGGTGGGACCCACATGTCATAGAGGGAAGAAGGAGAAACTTGCAACCAAAGTCAGAGTCTCGGTGGGAACTTCCACCGAGCGGCTGCCGACTCCACGCTCGGGAGCAGCTGCGCTCGCCACCGAGGAGCAGCGGCGCCACCAGCTGCTTCCCGCGCCCACACGCGAGCCCAAGGGCGGTTCCAGGGCCCTCTTAAGGCGCTCCACGGGGGCAGGCACCGATCATTTCCTCCTCTCCCTTGATCACCGAGCCACCAACCTGCCGCCTCTCTGCTTGATCAGAGAACCGCGAAACCAGCTCGCATTCTCCCTCCCCGAGCTGCTAGACGGCCACCTGAGATCGCACTCCACCTCCCCAACACCAGAAACCCCGAGCTCCGACCTCCTTTGCCCGAAAACGATCGCCACCGCGGCAACCTAGCCTCGGCCGAAGATCAGGCGCCCGTGGACAGCGTTCCACAGGCATTTTCACGGTCCAGCAAGAGAGGCAACAGGAGCGCGCGACCACCGTGCTGCTATCCTCCAAGTTTGGAAGCAAACCGTGAAGAATCCACAGAGAATTTCCAGTTTTTGCTCCGGCGACCGTAAACCGAGCTTCCGGTACGGGTTCTTTAAATTCTTGCTCTATGATCTTTCGGAGGTTATCAAATCTTGCACATAGACGCTGTACTAGTCGGTGATCAAGTTCTTTTCTGCATCCGTTGCGTGAAACTGTCTAGGAGTGACGAATTTTGAGCTCGATCGAGGGCGGTCATGGCGGGCACGATCGGTCACACGGTGCCGACCAACTTGCCGCCATCCCTGACCCCTTTTGACACCTTGTCGATCTTTCTAGAGGTACACTGATGCTGTAGGACCCTTTGTTCGAGGTGTTGGCGGGTTAGAACCCACGGTCGACGGCGCCGAACCTCCACCGAGGCCGCGGCACGTCGCCGGGCTATTTCCGGTCACCCCCAGCCCGACCTGACACCACCGACGTGTTCCTCGACGTCGACAACCCCCTGGCGGAGAGTTTCAGGCCCTGGGAGGTCCGGCAGCGGCGAGCCGGCGAGCTCCGAGTCTGCTCCGGTGAGGTTCCCCGGCGGCAGAGCGCGGGTGTCGCGAGGTTGAAGAAGGGGGTGGACCCCAGCTGTCAGCGACCGATATTTTAAATCGGGATCGGGCTGCGTCCGGGATCGGCTGTGCTGGCGCGCAAATACCCTGTGAGCTCCGGTGTGCCGGACACCTCCGCGCTCGACACGTGTCCTCGCGGGCCCCCGCGAGATTTAAACTTTTCCTCGATTTTCAGATTTCCTTCAACTTCAAATCCTCATAACATTGGCTAGAAAGCTCCAAATTGAGTGAACCAAATTTTGCTGGATTCAGCTCTCTGAGTACTTTCCAGAAAATCAAGTTTCACTTCATGAAATTCCTTATTTTTCCAGAATTAATTCCTCAAAATTTAAGTTGTTTGGAATTTTAACTGGAGAATCCTGTGGACGAAAAACCTGAAATTTTGCTGGGATGTTCACCAAAATATCTCTGAACTACCATAAAAATTTCAGACCCATTGGAGCTCATTTAATGCAACTAATGGTGTGATTAGTGAAACTGTTCCAGAGAAAATAGAAAATGTTCAGAAACATTTTCAGAATTCTCTCTGAAATTGTTTAGCTCATATCTTTAGTTAGGAACTTCCAAATTAAGTGAGACCAACTCCATTAGAACCCTCTGAAAATCTAGTTTTCATAAAGTCATAGTTTGTTTCATGAAATCCCTAGAACACCCTAAGAGTTCCAATTAAGGTCAAGGACATAATTAATTGTGAAGGGCTCAAATGAGCTTTGCTGCAACTAAAACTTGACCAAGTCTCTATTTAGGTTGTAACCAAGCCACAGTAAAAGTTTCACAGTCATTGAGTCTGTCTAGTGGGACTTATAAGCTTCACAAGTGCAAACTTAATACAAATGCATTCAAATTAATACATGTACCTCTCTTATCATGTAGTCGCTAAGGTCGAGGAGGAACCCGAAGTCCTAGACTTCGTTACTCCGGAGGAACAGCTAGCCTACGACCAAGAGCAGCAAGGCAAGTTCCGGTTTGCACTAACCTTTCTACAAATTTTTATTGTTTTGAGCACATACTTGTTTACTCTATTCTTTGCATTAGAGTCTTTTTTGGAAGCCCCACTGCATAGCCAAGAGAACCATGGGTTGGGTTTAGGATTGCAAACCCCGTTAG
This sequence comes from Neostapfia colusana, assembly GCA_030760725.1. Lineage (NCBI taxonomy): Eukaryota > Viridiplantae > Streptophyta > Magnoliopsida > Poales > Poaceae > Neostapfia > Neostapfia colusana. The sequence continues at coordinate 40,125,932 of JASWHV010000013.1, read as the reverse complement.
CTACTGCATTGCTAGGATAGAGTAGGATTCGGTACAAGTCGAGTAGTTGGAACTACTCGCGAGCATAGGCTAGAGGCACTCGACTCGGGTAGTGATAGCACATGAAACACATGCCAAGAAAATGAGACCAAGCGGAGGGTAAGGGCAGCAGGACTTTGGGGCCTGTGTGCTGTAGCTCCGCTTGTGTCGATTGAGTACCGAGCCGTGTGCGGGCCTGTTGAACAAGCTAGAACAGTACCGAAGACCTACCAGCTATATGGGAACCGGGAAACTGATGTAACACGGGTAGCTAGGTATTGAGGCATTGCCCATCGTTCAGAGGGTAGGTTGAGAGCTTGAGGTGTAAATCGGCTGGCGGCACTGAGATGCGCATGCAGAGACCTCTTGCTCGGGACGATGGGACCGGTTCAATATTTGGCTGACGAGCGAAAGGTGGTTGCGTACGGCATCCGTGATGGTTGTTGTAGGCAACATCGAGTACGGGCGTACGTGACGGGTTGTTCGGGTAACCCTGCAGGTGTAAATCGATTATAATCGCCGTCCCTCGCGGCCAGTGAGTACCACTTGTTCACTGTACCGTGACGTAGAAAGAACAGGCTAGTTACATGTTAAAATGCTGCTGATTGAAAGATGGACTTTGCTTGTTAATGGTTTGTTGTGGTTTAGAGCTAACTAAAGTTCCTTTCAACTTTGGGCAAAGTACATGAGAGAAAATGTGTTTCTTGTTTGATTGAGGCTCTCTCATGTGCCTTAGCATAAGGTTCTCCACAACCTGCTGCTAAAACTTGAAAGTAAGGTTCTACTAATTAGGCGAGTCCTTGCAAATAATTTTTACCTCATGTAACCCACCATCCCTCATGTAGAAGTTCCATGTTTAGGTGAGACGGATCAGACTTGCTGAGCCTTCGTGCTAACTGCTTGTGTTTAAAGCTTTTGCAGGGTTCTATGAGGAAGGGACTCCCGAGGAGGAGACAGAACCCTAGGAGGGGAACCCCGTCGAGTGGGAGTCGTGCACGCCACAGAGTTAGTGTGCGTGTGTACTAGCAAGGACACGTTCGAGGGCTGAACGTGGACTTGATGCGTAGTCTACGCCCGCGAGTGTAGACTAAACTTATTTTGATGTAAACATGTTCATAAACCTGTTTATGTAATAAAATTCCGCTTCCTCTTTGTACCTTTGATGTGTGTTATCCGGTGCTGTGCAACGCAGCACCCCTCAGCGTGATCCTGGCTCGACAAGACCGTGGGGTCGTGTCAGTTGATATGCCACTTCGCCTTTCCTCTCCAGAACTTGAAAGAGTCCGATGTATCGAGGTGATAACTTTACCTTCACCTTGAACCGACGAAGTCCTCGGATAGGGGACACCTTGAGATAGACATAGTCCCCCACGTTGAAAATAAGCTCTCTTCTCCGTACATCGGCATAACTCTTTTGTCGGGTCTGTGCAATCCTCAAATTGTTGCGGATTTCCCTAACTTTCACCTCGGCTTCTTGTAGTACCTCGGGCTCAAACACTTTACTTTCCCCCGTTTGGTTCCAAAATAGGGGAGTTCTGCACTTCCTCCCATACAAAGCCTCAAATGGTGACATCTTCATACTAGCCTGATAGCTGTTGTTATAGGAGAACTCCGCATACGGTAAGTTCTTATCCCAACTCCTATTGTTCTTGAGCGCACACGCTCTCAGCATATCCTCAAGGATCTGATTGGTTCTTTCCGTCTGTCCGTCAGTCTGGGGATGATAGGTAGAACTAAAGTTCAGATGAGTTCCCATGGTTTCATGTAACTTCTGCCAGAACCTTGATGTGAACTGTGTCCCTCGATCTGACACTATCTTATTTGGCACTCCATGGAAACACACGATCCTTGACATGTATAATTCTGCCAATTTGGATCCGCTGTAGCTTTTTTTCACGGGGATGAAATGAGCTACCTTGGTTAGCCTGTCGATGATGACCCATATCGAATCATAACCCGATTGGGTCCTCGGCAGTCCCACTATGAAATCCATACCTATTTCTTCCCATTTCCATTCAGGCACTTTGAGTGGTTGCAATAATCCCGCGGGTCGTTGATGTTCTGCTTTCACCAATTGACATGTGTCACATAGGGCAACATGTTCCGTGACATCCGGCTTCATGCCATACCACCAATACCTGCTCTTGAGGTCATGATACATCTTCGTATTCCCAGAATGAATGGAATAGTCAGAATCATGAGCCTCCTTCAAAATCAATTCACGGATCTCCTTCACTTCAGGCACACAGATTCTTTTCCCGTGCCACACCGTACCTTGTTCATCCTCTCTGAAACCAGGGGCTTTATTATCCTTGATGAGTTCTCTGATTTCTTGTATCTTCTCATCAGTCTTTTGACCGTTGTGTATATCTTGATCTAATGTGGAGTCCACTTCCATGGCGACGGCCTCACCACTATTCACCAGACATAGATTGAGTTTTACAATATCTTCCTTCAGTTCTGTAGGCATGTCCTTTAAGCTTAACCTATTGACCTGCACCTTCCGGCTTATAGCAGCTGCTACGACGTTCGCTTTCCCAGGATGATAGTTAATGCCCACATCAAAATCGTTGATTAGCTCTAACCATCTTTTTTGTCTGAGGTTGAGATCTGTCTGTGTGGAAATATACTTTAAGCTCTTATGATCCGTATATATCTCTGTCCTCTTCCCCATCAAGTAATGCCGCCAAATCTTCAACGCGTGTACCACTGCGGCTAGCTCTAGGTCATGCGTAGGATAGTTCTTCTCGTGCTTCCGGAGCTGCCGGGATGCATATGCCACGACATGCCCCTCTTGCATGAGAACACATCCCAACCCGTTTCCAGAGGCATCGCAGTACACCGAAAAGTTCTTCTGCATATCTGGCATAACTAGTACTGGGGCTGTTGTCAATCTTTTCTTCAGCTCTTTAAAACTCGTCTCACACTGCGGTGTCCATGTGAATGTGATTCCCTTCTCCAACAATTTGGTGAGGGGTCTCGAAATCTTAGACAAACCCTCGATAAACCGTCGATAATACCCAGCCAATCCTAAGAAGCTTCGAACTTCCCCGACATTCTCAGGGGTCTTCCACTTCTGTACATCCTCGATCTTGGCGGGATCAACGGAGATTCCACCCTCCGAGATTATATGTCCTAAGAAGGGAACTCTCTTCAACCAAAACTCACACTTGCTCAACTTGACATATAGTTGGTGTTCTCTCAGCTTTTGCAACACTAACCTTAAATGCCTCTTATGTTCTTCTTCATCTTTGGAAAAGACGAGAATGTCATCAATGAAAACCACCACAAATTTGTCCAGATATTCCATGAATACCTTGTTCATAAGATACATGAAGTATGCCGGGGCATTAATTAGCCCGAAAGGCATGACGGTGTATTCATACAGTCTGTACCGAGATACGAAAGCTGTCTTTGGAACATCAGTTTGCCTTATCTTAAGTTTTGGTATCCCGATCTGAGATCAATTTTCGAGAACACACAAGCTCCCCTCAACTGATCAATCAAGTCTTCAATGCGGGGTAATGGGTACTTGTTCTTGATGGTTACTTCATTCAACGCACGGTAGTCTACGCATAACCTTTGGGTCCCGTCCTTCTTGGGCACAAATATCACTGGAGCTCCCCATGGTGAGGAACTAGGACGAATGTACCCCTTCTCTGTCAATTCTCTCAAATGTTCATTGAGTTCTTCCAGCTGTTTGGAGTCCATCCGATAGGTCCTCTTGTATATCGGAGCTGTTCCAGGCACTAGCTCAATCGCGAATTCCACTTCACGATCAGGGGGCATACCTGGCAACTCCTCCGGAAAAACATCAGGATATTCCCTGATGATCCTGATCTCCTCCACTTCCACCTCAACTTGATTGAGTTTAATGTCCCTCCTAGGCTCTTTTATGGTTATGAACTTTACTCTTGCGCCACTAGGGTGAGTTAGTTCCACCGTTCTTGTCGAACAATGGATGATTCCTTTATGTTTGGTCAACCAATCCATACCCAAAATAATATCTATCCCTTGTGAGTCTATCACTATGAGGTTTGCAATGTGTAAATTGGCAGGAAACTTACCAACTACCACGTTAGGTGCCTCTTGCGCTTCCTCCATGGTCACGTGGTTCACCCGTCCTCGCATCACATTCTGCTGTGGTGGCGGCATGGGCTTCTTCTTTGGGCACTTATGGGCGTAGTGCCCCACTTCACCACAGTTGAAGCATTGCACCCCAACCTTAGGTGCCTGGCCTTTGTTGTCTTGGGGTTGGTTCTGTGGTCGTTCCACTGCTGGTCGAGGTTGATATGTGGGACAAGGCTGCTGTACAAACTGACGCTGCGGCTGTGCCGGTGCTGGTGGAGGCCTGAAATTTGGGTTGCACCCTCTGGGTGCTGAGTAGGGCACCAAAGCACGGCTCGTCTGCCCTGTGGTGGGTTGCATCAGTCGTGGGTGTGTGTTGCTACCCGAGGCTTGGTGTGACCATCCCGCCTTCCTCTTGTTTTCATTTTCCAAGGCCTTCAGCTTCCTCTCCACAACAAATGGTCTGTCCACCATCTTTTGGAAGCTTTCATACTCGTTGGAGGACATTGCACACTGCATTTCCGCTGTAAGTCCTTCCACAAAGCAGTCCTGTTTCTGCTCATCAGTCTCGATGTCCCGTGGTGCGTAACGGGATAGTTGGGTGAATTTAGTGAGGTATTCCCTCACAGTCATGTTTCCTTGTTGCAGCCCCAAGAACTCCTTTCTCTTGTTTTTGAGTTCACCCCTTGGTATGTAATGGTTGCGGAAACTACGCTTGAACTCTTCCCAAGTGATGTTCTCAGGGTCATGATGGGCTGGTACGTAAGCGGTCCACCAATCAGCAGCAGGTCCATGCAATTGGTGAGAGGCAAACAACACCCTCTCATACCCTTGGCATTGTATGATCCTCATCTTGTTCTCAATGGTCTTTAGCCAATCATCTGCCTCCAGAGGTTCAGCAGCACTTGCAAACTTTGGAGGTTGAGTCCCTAGAAACTCACTCAACCTTGGTTGGCGTGGTGCAGCTTGTGGAGGTGGAACTTGGTGCAAGTTGGCCACCACTTGAGTTAGGTTCTGGATGAGCTGATTCTGATTTTCAAGCATTTGGTGGATGAGATCTACTCCTTCACGACGACCACCCCTGTCTTGTCCTCCAGAAAGATGAGGGTTGCCGGCCTCATCGTTGTTGTTGGCGGGGTTGGCACCACGACCCTTTCCTCTTCCGGCCATCTATCATGGTCAACCAAATGTTAATTTAAAGAATTTCGTATTAAATTCCCAATTTGCTTGTTTAAACTTAAACTCATGAGGCCTTATTATATTAACATTTTCTGAGGGTTTCACGTCTCACGCGAACATAAATGCACTCTTAATTCATAGGGGTTCACACCTCAAAGCAAAACAGCCTAAAGACGAGGTTGTGGACAAATGCCCATGGCTTCCACAACTCACGTCCCACACAAAACATTAACACACCATTAACTAAGATATTGACTCGACTACTCGATAACCTGCTGAACTAAGGGAAAGGACTCTACACGACTCGTATCACTGAGCTGGCTCCTCGGGATCTTCCTCATTATTGCGGCTGCCCTCTGACTCCGCTTTGGGTGGGGAAGCTGCTGGTGGAGAAGCGCGGCGACGCCTGCTCGCCCGACGATCTGGGGAGTCAGGAGTCCATGTGTCATTCACGGTGACACACAGTTTATTCCCATCTCCTCTTTCTCTCGCCCTCAAGCTGGCTCGAAGCAATGCCTCGGTCTCCTTCAGGGTGTCATGAACATCCTGAAGCTCCTGCTGACACTCCTGCAGTCGAGTGCTGAGCATAGCAGCATCCTCCAAGCACAGGTCCATGTGCTCATGGGAAGTCCCCTGCTGCACCGGTGGGTACTTGTACTCCGCTGTACCACTCTCACGCTGGAGGACATACATGTACTGAGTCCTGTCCAGAGGGCGACGGTAGATGTAACTCTGGCAGGTGATGGCCTCCCAGGTGACATCCTTCTCGGCATCGACCTGTGTTGTTCGACAAGCTGGAGAGCGGTGGATCTTGAGCAGCTGATTTTCATGGATAATCCTCATTTCCGAACTCCATTCTTCCCGCTTCTCACGGATGGTCCGGGTGGAGCTGTAGTGTATGGTTAGCTTGCCCGTATTGCCGGCGGCTTGGAGCATACGCCGAAGATGGAGCAATAAGCCTCCTACTGCCAATCCATAGGAGAGGTACGTCACCGGACGATTCCCCTCTTTAGGGCAAGGGCAACTACAGGAACTCTCCCTCCGGTGGACTTGCGGGCGGTGCGGATCATGTGAACCATCTGAAACATAAAGCATTTAAAATCAAGTTAGATAAGATTTAAATAAAAATCATGTTTTGAATAGAGTTGGGGCAAGGTGAATAAAGTGACCCATTAAATAACACTTTTCAACCCACACCTTTGTAAAATAGTTTTTAAGAAAATAGGGTCCTTAAATACGTCCATTTCTACCTAGGTTCACGTTCCTACGGGCAACCTTGGCTCTGATACCACTTCTGTCACACCCGGTTTCTCCGAAGAACAACCGAGTGAATATCACATGTATGCCAGGATCATTTTCTCATACATGTGATGACAAATAGTGAAGCATCATTTATTACAAGCCAGGTGTCGAATATAAATAAGTATTACATAGCATATGTCTCGATGGACGATAGTAAGTTCATAACATGTAAATAAAATAGCAGCGGGATATTATTCTTGTGGGCTCCGTCACAGGCGTTGCCCGGGGGACTCCGTGAACCTAGAATCCTTCCTCGGGACCAAAGCATTGGTCATTAAACACCACATCATTCTCTTAACCTGAGCAGCAATATAAACCAACAGAAAAGCATGTTTGAGTACCGTGGGTACTCAGCAAGTGGGGGAAAGTTATGTCATGCATGGCTAGAGCAAGGAGAGGTTGAACTCAGGGTTAAAGCACTACGCAATTATTACCTATCACCTTAGCTTATTAAGCACCTATATTACTACACAGGTGAAATGGATCCCAGTCCCTCAACCCATCATCAAATTCAAGTAACCATAACATCATATCTAATGTTAAGCTCCCCGCTTAACATCCTCAACTTCCAAATTCATCATCCTCTAATCATGAATAAGTCCAAGCTGCTCTTGACCGTGAGCACGGCTGTCATGACAGTTTTGACTCTGCAGAGTTTGCACCACTGTACCCACATGTAGTGATTTCATCCCCCGTTACCGGGTGGACTAAAAGAACCTCCATTACGCCAGTGGCTACGAACCACATTCACACTTCCAAGGTGTGTAGCCAGGAGATCACTACGAAGCCTTTACAAAGGGATTCCCGACGAGTGTGGGCCCACTGAGGTTTCACCCCTAACAGCATACAAGAGGCTCCAACCCCGCTGCAGTGGCCCCTTCTTGAGCCTTGCGGTTCATATGGTAGTCCAGCTGACACCTATTCCCCGCACCCTTCAACACACCCATACTACACCGGGGATACACCTAATTAATTGGCCAAGCTGCCCCATCTCAGCATGTGGTTGGCACGGTAAAGCCAGGTTACATGCTCCATGAACCAGTCCTTAGGATCCAGGCAGGTACTAAACACAAACCCGAGTCTCGTGCACCCAGCACCAACCAAATCATCCAACTTGCCTCGATCCCTACCTCTACATGTCTCATAATATCTCATTCAAGAGTAAGGTAAATAAATTGATGATATCCCACTTATCCCATTCTAAGAATGGCTAAGCATAAGTAATATGAATGAATGACATGATAAAATAAATCCCAACCCAAGCTACAAGGAAACAAGGTAATGCAATTCTAGGGAAACTTCCTAGCATGGTTTCCATATTTTAATTGACAATGCAAATAATTTTATCTACACATCCTAGTATAGGATCAAAGTGGTCAAGGACACTTGCCTTCTTCCAAGTGTTAGGAGAGTTTAAATTTGAATTTACAATGTGTTTGCCTCACCTTTTTAAATTTAAATCCTAATCACATATTCAAATTTCTGAATTTAATATCACATAGGGTCAAAAAGGTACATCCACCCTACTACAGGGTCTAATTTATTATTTCATAAATTTCCAGGGGTCTAACTACACATAACAGAGGGGTCTTCCTAATTTTTATTAAGTCCAGGGGCTAAAACTGATTTTTAAATGAATTTACACGAATTTCTGAAGTTCCAGGGGCTAGATCAGAAGTTTCCGGGGCTAGCTCGTGTTTTTTGAGATCCACAGGGGGTAGCACGTAAGAATCCCAACCTCTATAACGCGGGGCCAATGTGGACCGTCCGATTTAAAGTGGACGGATCAGATTAGATCATCGAACCGGTACGCGCGGGTTTTAATTCTACCGTGCGATTTAAAATAGACGGCCCTCAAGTGGCCACGTCGCCCTGGCCCGGGCCATCCCGCGCGCGCGGCGGCAGGGGTGGCGATCTCGTCGGCGCAGCCTCGGCTTTTGCCGCTACTCGTTAGAACTTGCATCTTTTTGCATGGATCGGCTGCGGAGGGATAGGGGAGGCTCACCGAGGTGTTTTCTAGCACTCGGAGGTCCTGGAAGTCGGTCGGCGGCGAGCTTCAACGGCGACGATTTCGGTGCACGTCGGAACAGATGCTAGGGCGCGAAACTTGTCATTTCCTTCACGTGCAGGGCTCCCAGGGGGCGATGAAGCATGATCAGCGCGTTAGATCAGATAATCCGAGCAATGATCGAAGGAAAACAGGGATTGAATCTTCGGTTCTCACCGGAGAGAAGAACGGCCGATCGGGGGGGGGGGGGGAACAGGGCAATTGTCGGCGTTTATATAGGCGAGGGAGGGAGGCAGTCTGTTGAGATCGAGTTTGAGACGTCTGGGACCAGAATTCGGGCTGGGGGCGCGGGTTTCCGGAGTTCGTTTAGATCGGGCGCGGGGAAGAGTCCGGCCGTTGGGGCGTGCGGGAGGTGAGGGATGACATGCGGGCCCACGTGTCAGTGAGAGGAAGAGAGGGCGCGCGGTTATGGGCTGGCGCGGGGGAGTAGTGGGCCGGCTGGTGTGTTTCGTCCCACTGGCCGGTGGGGTTTTTTCTTTTTCTTTTTATTTTTCCTTTTCTTTTCTGTTTTGATTTGAATTTGAATTCCAATTTAAATTTGAGTTTTTACACCACATGTAATACGTCCAAAATTTTTTAAATTCTCCTCTTTAGCAGATTTTGGGGTGTTACATTTCATGTGTCAAGTGGAAAATCAAAGTTATAGTTAACTTCAATATCTTTCCAACAAGTATTCATTTGCCGTCATATCAGTTCTGGATCAAAAGTTGTGATATTTCAAAGTCGACAGAAATATGGAACAATTTTGACAGCACCTCCTTTAAAAGTGGCTGTTTTGTCCGCAAGATTTCATACTACGACGTCATAGCATATATCACAAGCTTTCCAACGCTGTATTACTTGACCCTTATAAAATTTTCTACAGAAAGTTATGGTCGAAATACAGAAATTTCTAGAGAGCAATTTGTGCCTGCCCTGTTTTTGGACAGTTCACACTCATCTGAGAATTTCATCCGTTTGGAGGGTGATTCTGGTCTGGAGTTCTAATGAATAGTTGTAGAAGACTTCAATAGCTTTCCAGAAATGTATCACTCACCTCCATTGGTTCAACCAAACAAAAATTATGCCCTGTTCAACTTCAGCAAAGATTCTGCCGGAAACAGGGGAGGTTTATTCCTAAGTCTTTGTAAATAAATCTATAATCCCAATTGGCTCTTAGTTCAATATAGGAGTTCATCACCCCCTAATAGAATCCTAGACTCCAAATTTACTCCTTTTCTTTTCAAACCTTCATTTTCATGCAGTTCAAAACACATCACGGTACTGCGTTGCCTCACCAAATTAAAATCCTAACCGGCTTTATACCGGCTTATACGTCTCAAGTGGTGGCACTAAAACGATCAGTCACAAATGTTTTCTACACGACATGTTCTAATGTGGTTAAGGTACCTGCAGAAAATCACTCAATAATGATGCACACATTGGTTTATCATTTCAGGCAGGTCCATATCATAGTAAAAACATACGCCCCGTATCATTGCCATACGGGCCATCCTTGAGTCAAGCCACGTCTCAAGGTACATGATTGGGTTATTCACCACCCGACGGGGGCTCCACACCTTTGCAATAAAGCACATCGGTGGAACAGCGCTTCCGTAAGCCTCATAGGACATGAAGAGTCCTAGAGAACATACTTCGTGTTACAAACCACACGATGGGGTCTCCTCCTCTTGCCCCTGGGTTTGCGCACTGGAGGCTAGTGCCATTCATATGTCTCTAAGACATGAAGAGTCTTAGAAAACGTATTCACTTCCCGTCCATTTCTGAACGGGACATCCCACACTACTTTCCTCGTATGGGTGAGCTAACCGAAATTGATTCGCTTTCGGTAGCGTTCCTTACCATGCTTACCTCCACGTAGGTGCGTCGTTACAGAATTCAAATGCTGAATGATTAACTGTAGGATCGAAGAGCACGTGAAAAGCTACCAGAGGGGGGTGAATGGTAGATTAAAACTTTTCGCAGCGGAAACAACAAAAACCCCTCAGCAAAAAATCAATCGGTTAAAGAAACCATGTGTGCAAGTGTTTTCAAACATGTTTAACCGTGACAAATCAAGTAGAGAGGTATAGAATCAAGTCACGGATCTAATGCAACAAGAATCACTTGAAAACACGAAGTAAAACTTGAGATACGATCAAAACATTAAACGAAAATCAATCTGTTCTACCTGATATAAAACAGATCTGCAACGCTGCAAAGAAACTCGTGTATCTCAAAAAATACAGATCCGAAGCTCGTGAAAATTTCACAGATGATATATAATTGAGTTGTGAAGACAACCCAAAAAGAATCACGTCAATCGGATCTGTAAAACTCGAGTTATGAACGAAACACCGAAGCAACGTCTGTCTGTCCAGAAACTCAGCGAGAAAGACTTGACGAAAAACAAGTCGGACGAACAAGGCACAAAAACTCCTCGAAACTATGAACTTTATTCAATAAAAACACAAGAGGAACATCCCAGAGTTCTCTACCCACGAGAGCTCTGGCCTCCCTTGCTTTTATAGCCAGCCCTCAGGCTAAACAATCCAATCTAGGACTCCTACTCCTAATTGGACTCGTATCCTAACTTACCATAACTGCTCAGGACTCTCCTATTCGCAGATAGAAGCAATCGTGAGACTTCCAAACACATTAGGAACGTCCTAAACATTTCTAAAACAACTCAACTTCGTGCCTAGCACGAAATCCTATCATAACCAACTCAAATCTTTCATATTTGAGCCATATCCGACTCAGCCTCAGCCTGACTACGCAATCCAGCCGGTTGGACCTTTCCGACCAATTCTTTACGTCCACTTCTCTTCATCACGCCTTGGAACAATGTTGCCACATCCATGCACTCCTTGCACACGTGCAAACACCTTCCAACAATGTACACGCAACCTTCATATGCACTGCCTTTGATCCAAACATGCTGCGCGACCTCCCGCTCAACTCAACCACAGCTCCTCCCGAACTTGGTTGTTGGAACCTCATCTCCTCCCTGAGACTAGTCCAAGGATCCCGTCACCAGCCATGTCTTGAACTCAAGCAACACCTGCACATGAATAAACAACCAATTCTTCCGAGCACAAGTCCTCGACTTGACTCACGTTAGTTCGAAAACCACAACACCTTACATGAGCACGTCACATAAGCATGTTGCAAACCATATCAAATGATAACAGCCATAACCACCAAAACACACCAAAAAATTAGCAAATTAATACTAAGCAAACCTTCCCATAAGGCAAGTTTGAAACATTGCGAGTTAAAAGCAAAAACAAGACGCTGCAGTTCTACGAGTTGAACTTCACAGGAGCTCCCTAAAAACAAGCTCCGGACCTCACAGAAGCTCTCCGGACCTTGCAGGAGCTCTCTGGACCTTGCGTCGGACCTTGCCAACACTTGGCGGGCCTAACAAAGAACTTGTCGGACCTTGCCACAGAAGAATGTTTTGGCAATATTCAAAACTTTAAATGTTAATGCTAACTTTTATCCTAATTGCCAATGTATTCAGCACACATAGGTCTCACAATCTCCCCCTTGATGAATGCATTGGCAACACCAATTAAAATCCGAACATTGGCTTATGAAAAGTTTTGAAAAGCTTTGAAAACTCATTTCTCCCCCTTTATTAATTTCTCCCCATTTTTTAAAATCAGAGAATGAAGAAAGTGTATAACATATGCAAAGTGTAAAATAAATATCTCCTTATACATATTTCTTGTGGTGGACCGGAATCCGCTCATCCAGGATCGCAGAGGGTGGTGCCGCGCGATGCGATACCCGACAGCACACGTCATAAGAACACATTGTATTACATGGGAAAACAAACTGAATGTACAAAGTAGTACACTTCTCAGTTACAAACTAGGGTCTTTATTACACAGCGGAAGTTTCTTTTGTACAACTCACGCCCGCCTATCTAGCAAAAGTCGGTTGCCCAGCCCTAGGGCAACCCACACTAGCTGCACTCCTCAGCTCAGCGCGGCGTGTACGGCTCCCACTCAGCCGTGGTCCCCGACGGAGGGTAACCCTCGCCGGTGGACTCGTACTCCGAGTCCGTGGGTGGCTCCTCACCTGAAAAACACTTAAGCAGCAACCGTGAGCACGAAGGCTCAGCAAGGCTTAACCGACTCACCTAAGCATGAAACTCTACATGAGGGGCACAATGGACATAGGATAGCAATGTTGCAGCAAACGAACACGCCTACAAGTTCATACTTAGTTCATCTTTTAGCATCAAGTTAAGAGTTCAGGAAGCTGAAATTTAGTAAGCAATATTTGGTGGCAAACATGTAGCAATACAATATTATATCAAATCAGCAGTATTGAATCACCATATTTCATACATTAGTCTACGTCACGACTCAGTGACAAAGTGGTACTCTTCACCGCGAGGGACGGCGAATCGACTCGATATACACCTGCAGGGAAACCCAAAGAGCACGTCACGTACGCCCACCCGTGGAGCTGCACAGCACGCTCACTCGATGTCGTACGGGACAACCTTTCACCCGACAGCCCAAACGTCGAACCGGTCGCACCAAAACGAGCAGGAGGTTCCCCACATGGATCATCTCTCTATGCCCGTTGGCAGATTTCCACCTTGCTGCCCTCAACCTACACCTATAAATCGGTGTGCTATGCCTCGACGCCCGGAGGTTTAGGCTACATCGGTTTATCAGGGCCCATATATCGGATATGCCTTCGGTACGTTCAAACTTGATCAGCGTGGGCCGCACACGGATCGGTCCTCAATCGACACAGACAGGGCTGCGCACACAAGACTCCCTCTTGCTGCGCCCTAGCCCCTGCCTAGTCTCATTTTCATTACTAATGTGATCTCACATCACTCAACCGAACCCGTGTGTCCCAAGCCTATCTCGCGAGTAGATTCCAACTACTCGACTTGTACCGAAGTTCTATAAAACATTAAGCATAGCCTATCTACTCGAGGTCTTAGACACTACCCTCACTCTTATGGAAAAATTTCTGGTCATGAAAGTGGGGTTTCATCCATCCTATACCTAATGCACATTCACACTTCATATGACACATGTAAACAAGTAAAACTTATAAAGGGTTAATGCAAACCGGTGCTTGCCTTGTTGCTGCTGGTCAGTAGTTAGCTCTTCTTCCGGAAGGAGGAAGTCCAGCACTTCCGGAGTCTCTTCTTCAGTGACTACACGTGTAATGAAATACGACATGTAAATTTAAATGCAATATGTAAACTTCAATACTTAGCTACTAATAACTCTAGCTAGCCCTCCCCTTTGGTTCTGAAATTTTTATTGTGGCTTGGTAGGGTCCTAACCCGAGTCTTGACCAAGTTTCATTTGAAACAAAGTTCATTTGAACCTTGTACAAATAAAAGCCCATTTGGTCAATATTTGAGCCTCTGAATAATTCCAGGGGTTTTCATAGCTCCAACCATTACTTTCTGGAAACTAGAATTTTGGATGGTTCTAATGGAGTTGGTTTCATGTCATTTGAAGAATTCTACAGAAAGTTATGCCCTAATCAATATTTGAGAAAATCTGAAAAATGTTTCTGTACATTTTTCTATTTGCTCAGGGCAGTTCTCTTAATCACCCCATCAGGGTAAATAAATGAACTTGGATGAGTCTGAAAATTTTACTGTGATTCAGGAATTTTCCAATGAACCTCTCAGCCAAATTTCAGAACTTTTCACAAAGTAGTTCTCCAGATAAAATTCCCAACAGTTGAAACTTTAGGGATTTAATTCTGGAAAACTATTCACTTTCATGAGCTGAATTTGGTATTGCTGGAAAGTACTCAGAATCCTGAGTTCAGCAAAATTTGGTTCACGGAATTTGGAGTTTCCTACACCAAATTATGAATTTCTAAAGCTTGAGCTGATCCCTGAATTACTTTCCTACAGAAAATCCCCTCCCGCGCTAAACCAGAGGCTGACAGCGGGGCCCGCCCGTTTAAATTGAACTAACCGCGCGCTCGCGCGCGATTAGCACAGGGGCTGACAGGTGGGGCCGCGCCCTTCGTCTACCTCCCGACGTCGCCGCCCCGAGCCGCCGGAGCTCTGTCGAGGTCGGCGTTCCCGGCGATCTAGCTCGCCGGAGCCGACGAGACTCGCCGCCCCCACGTAATCTCGGGTGCTGAACCCGCTGGAGACCATGTCGCCGCCGGCTAACCGCCATAGCTCGCCGGCGACGAGCCCTATGCCTCTGTGCTACCTCGGCAACGTGTTCCCGCCCTTCTGACTATCTCCTTCATACGCTAATTGCGTCGCCACACTCAGGGAAACCTCGGGAAGCTCGGCATGAGCTCTGTTGGGCCCTAAACGGCCGGAAACCCAGACCTCACCGGCGACCCCCTCCTCCGCCACACTGTTCTAGGGTGAACTTAGGGTTCCGGCGGTGATTTCCTTCTGGTTTTCGGTCGAGAAGGGTCGCCAGAACCTCTAGATGCTCTCTCACAGCTCCGTTCGACCTCCCACCCACTAAGCTTCCCGAATTTCTCCTAAACCTAGTCGGGTCCCGAAATGAGCTACCCGCCCTAAACTGGAAAATTCTCCGCGCACAAAGGTCGAACCTTGGAACGGTTTGCGCGGCGGTCTTGAGGACGAGCTAGCGCTTCACTTTCCTATGGAGGTCAAAGCCGGAAGATGATCACAGCCGGGGTGGCACACGATCGGAGCTCGGCAACTAGGCTGCTGGTTGCGGAACTCACGAAAATCAGCAACTCGCCGGCGGTCTCGGGCCTTTTATAGGCCCCTGAGGCCGGTGGAGAGCGCGACACCTGCTGTGCCACCTCCTCTGCCGAAGCAGGAGCTGGCCGGCCGAGGTGGTCGGGCGCCAACGCTGGCCGCAGCTGGCGAGCGCGCTCGGTCGGGGAAGTCGGCTGAGGAGACTTCTGTGCTAAGTCTCCTGACCAGTGGGCCTCCCCTCTAATTCCTTTGTTTTTTCCAATTTTCAGAATTCTGTTGTGCCAAAATACCCTCAGCTACTCACAATTTAATGTGAGACTTAGTCATAAAGTCTTGGTTTGAATTTGAATTCTCAAATTTGAACTGTGTTTGGCTAAATTTGCTGCATGTTTAAACTGAAATTCAAATTCAGTTTTGAATTCTTGCAAATTTAGCTCTCGACAAGATGAACTCCAATGAGGATGAAAATTGGTGGGCTTACTCAGAAAAATGTTCTGAGTTTGAATATGAAGCTAACTTTTGAATTTGAGTGGTGAAAGTTGCTGCAATTTGAATTTACATTCAAATTGGCCTTTTTTTCAATTACCTCCAAAAGTGCCTCAAAAAGTGTTGGATTTTCATGAAACTTGGACTGAACTTTCCGAAGACTTTTAAAGTTCTAGGGGTGAGCTCAACCTCTCATGTTCATGTGTCCAATTCCTACTTTGTGAAAAGGAAGACTTTCCCCTCTAATCACTCTTTTGATGGAGGTTACTTGCTCTTCACAATATTTCCCAAGATATCCACAATAAAAACTGTGGTGTTGTGAGGTGAAGAAAAGTTTTTGCAAGTCCCTTTTCTTGGGCTTTTACATCCCTCCCCCGCTTAAAAGAATCTCGTCCCGAGATTACAAAAGAAGAGAGAGCGATGTAGTAGGGACTTACCCGTGTTGAGAAGCCATGAACTCCGGGTAATTTGAGCGAAGGAATTCCTCGCTCTCCCACGTCGCTTCTTCCGCGGTGTGGTTACTCCAGAGGATCTTGTAGAACCACAATGTTCTGCTACGCGTGGTCCAGGCTTTCTCATCAAGAATTTCCACCGGATACTCCTCATATGTTAAATCCGGTTTCAGCTCGCCGATGTCTTCGGTAGGAACAGCAGCTGTATGCTTCAAACATTTTCGCAGTTGCGAAACATGGAAAACATCATGGACACCAGCAAGGAATTCCGGTAACTCCAATCTATACGCTGCTGGTCCACACTTCTCGGTGATAGCATAGGGTCCAATGAAACGGGGAGCAAGCTTCCCCTTCACACCGAACCGGTGCACGCCCTTCATCGGAGACACGCGGAGGTACACGTGTTCACCGACGTCGAAGTGCAACGGTCTACGCCTCTTATCAGCGTAGCTCTTCTGCCGGGATTCAGCGGCCTTCAAGTTTGCTTGAATTGCCCGAACGTGCTCTTCGGTGTCGTTCACCACATCAACCCTGAAGGTGACCCTTTCACCGGACTCGCACCAATTTAATGGGGTGCGGCATTTGCGACCGTAGAGAGCTTCGTAGGGTGCCATCTTGATACTCGCCTGATAGCCATTGTTGTACGAGAATTTCGCCAATGGTAGGTGATCATCCCAGTTCCTACCATGGTGGATGGCATATGCTCTCAACATGTCTTCCAATACTTGGTTCACCCTCTCTGTTTGCCCATCTGTCTGAGGGTGATAAGCGGAGCTCCTGATCAACTTAGTACCCAATGCAGCATGTAGCTGCTCCCAAAAGCGAGATACAAACAATGCACCTCGGTCTGAGACTATGGTCTTGGGTACGCCATGCAAACATAGGATCCTGGCGATATATAGCTCCGCATATCTGTTGGCATGGAAATGTGTATGCACGGGGATAAAGTGAGCTGACTTGGTTAGTCGGTCAACGATCACCCAAATGGAATCATGTTTGTTGGATGTTAAGGGTAATCCCACAATGAAATCCATGCTCACATCTTCCCATTTCCATGCTGGAATTTTCAGGGGTTGCAGCAGCCCTGATTTCCTCATGTGATCAGCCTTCACTCGTCTACACGTATCGCACTCGGATACGTACTTCGCTACCTCCCGCTTCATCCGTGTCCACCAAAATTTCTTTTTCAAATCTTGGTACATTTTGTTGCTTCCCGGATGAATGGAGTATTTAGACAAGTGGGCTTCGTCGAGGATCTTCTTCCTCAGTTCCATGTCCCGGGGTACGACTATGCGGTCGTTGAACCATAGCGTACCCTCATCATCTTTCCAGAAACACTTGATCTCCCCATTGTCTATCCGTCTCCGGAGATGTGCCATGCCTTTATCAGTCTTCTGAGCTGCAATGATGTCCTCCCTAATAGTAGGGATGAGTGCAAGGTTGTACAGCGATCCATAAGGAACCAAGTATAAACTTGGCTCTTCCTCCTCCACCGTGTAATGGTGAGGTGATGGACATGTGATTTCCGACTCAGCGCATCGGCAACCACATTCGCCTTGCCGGGGTGGTAGTGGATCTCAATTTCATAGTCTTTGATCAACTCTAACCACCTCCTTTGCCTCATGTTCAGCTCCTTCAGGGTGAAAATATATTTTAAGCTCTTGTGGTCGGTGTAGAGATGCACCAGATTCCCCAGGAGATAGTGCCTCCACATTTTTAGCGCCAACACCACGGAAGCAAGCTCAAGATCATGAGTCGGGTAGTGCTGCTCATGGTTCCGAAGTTGGCGTGAGCCATAAGCGACCACACGTCCTTCCTGCATCAACATGCAGCCAAGCCCAATACCGGACGCGTCACAATACACGTCGAAGGGCTTTGTTGTATCCGGCTGAGCTAAGACCGGGGCTGTGGTGAGATGCTTCACCAATGCTCGGAACGCTCCTTCACACGCCGTGTTCCAAACATATTTCGTCCCTTTCTTCAGCAACTCCGTCATCGGCTTAGCGAGCTTGGAGAAACTTGGAATAAATCTCCGATAGTATCCCGCTAACCCGAGGTAGCTTCTGACTTCATGGACTGAAGTGGGAGCTTTCCATTTCAGCACTTGCTCTATTTTGCTTGGGTCAACCGCAATGCCTTCTGCTGAGATGATATGTCCCAAGAATGGCACTTGGCTGATCCAAAACTCGCATTTACTGAACTAGGCGTAAAGCTTGTGGTCTCGCAATCGTTGAAGAACGATCCGCAAGTGTTCGGCATGTTCGGCTTCTGTCTTGGAGTAAACCAAGATATCGTCGATGAACACTACCACGAACTTGTCCAGCTCCGGCATGAACACCGAGTTCATGAGATACATGAAATGGGCTGGAGCATTTGTGAGACCAAAGGACATGACAAGATATTCATACAATCCGTATCTCGTCGAGAAGGCCGTCTTCGGGATATCCTCCGCCCGGATCTTGATCTGGTGATATCCAGAGCGAAGGTCCATCTTTGAGAACACACTTGCACCCACAAGTTGATCAAACAATATGTCGATGCGGGGCAGTGGGTACTTATTCTTGATGGTGACGGCGTTGAGCGGCGGGTAATCCACACACAGCCTCAAGGTTTCATCTTTCTTCTTCACGAACAGCGCCGAGCATCCCCAAGGAGAGGAACTCAGCCTAATGAAACCCTTGCTCAACAGGTCATTGAGCTGTTCTTTTAATTCAGCCAGCTCGTTCGGAGCCATCTTGTAGGGTCTCCGTGATATGGGCGTAGTCCCGGGTGCAAGTTCAATCTTGAACTCGACATCCCGCTCAGGTGGCATGCCCGGAAGATCATCCGGGAACACGTCGGATACTCCCGGACTACGGGGATGTCCTCTAACTCGAGAGCTTCAGTATTGTTGATTGCTGAAACCTCCCGGACTGGATTATCTAATAGGAGGGACTATGGACGGTGTAATGGAGAGTTGAGGTGAACCGTCCGTGATGGGGTTTCCAGGACAGCGCCATGGTAACTTAGCCATGACATCCCCAAGATTGCATCAATCTTTTGTCCCATAAGGATTATCAAGGTGGTGGGATATAGTTTCCCACCTAAGCACAGAGGTGCTTTTGGAATCATCATATTAGCGGAAATCTTCCCTCCCGGTGAGCAGATCATATAAGTGCAGTCGGTTGGGAAGACTTGCATTTGATGCTTAGCCACATAGGATGCACTTATAAAGCTGTGGGTTGCACCCGAATCAAATAATATGACGATGGCTTGATTGTTGAGAGTAAACGTACCCGCCAGCACGTTATCTCCCTCTAGGGCGTCCTCATTGTCGAGGTTGCGGACACCCCCAGTCCGCTGTCCACCCTTCTTCACCGGAGGTCGGCCTCAAGCACCACCCTGGAACTGGGCTTGCCCGCTGCTCTGCTGCCCCTGGGGACAGTCCTTCGTGAAGTGGCCCGCCTGGCCACACGTGAAGCAGGTGAAACGGGGCGGTACCCCGCTGATCGGTGGACGGAATCCCGGGGCGCGTTGTGGCGGTGGAAACGCCCGGGGTACCGTCTGCTGCTGCTGTTGCTGTTGCTGTCTTGGTGGCGGCATCGGCGGGCGGAACGGAGGTGCCTGAAAGGGACGTCCCCCGAACCGTTGAGGCCGCGCCGGTGGTCGCCACTGCTGCCCGGATGGTGTCCGATACAC
This sequence comes from Neostapfia colusana, assembly GCA_030760725.1. Classification (NCBI taxonomy): domain Eukaryota; kingdom Viridiplantae; phylum Streptophyta; class Magnoliopsida; order Poales; family Poaceae; genus Neostapfia; species Neostapfia colusana. The sequence goes on along the minus strand of JASWHV010000013.1, from coordinate 40,106,005 downwards.
CATACAGTACTTCTGAGGTGCGCCCCCACCGCTGCTAGGTGGAGTGCTGCGCTTCCTCTGCTCAGCTGCCAACTCCCGCTGAGCATCCTATTGCATGATCGCGGCATTGACTAGGTCATTGAATGTACCGCGATTCCACTGAACGAGGTGTGTCTTCATTTCGGGGTGTAACCCCCGATAGAAGTGTTCTCGCTTCTTCTCCTCAGTGGATATGTAGTCTGACGCATATTGCGCCAGATGGTTGAAGGCACGGGAGTAGTCGTGGGCACTCCTCCCGCCCTGCTTCAGTTCCAAGAATTCTTGGAACTTCCTCTTCATGATCCCGGGAGGAATGTGATAGGCGCGGAACGCCTCCCGGAACTCTTGCCATTCCACGGCATGGCCAGCCGGTCGTGAGGCGACAAAGTTCGCCCACCACGCACCAGCGGCACCGTGGAGTTGCTGTGCTGCGAACAGAGTCTTCTGCCGCTCCGTACATTGGAGCAGCCCGAACTTGGACTCGATGGTCCGCAGCCAGTTGTCCGCCTCTAGTGGTTCTTCGGCTTCGGTGAACACTGGAGGGTGCGTACTCATGAAATCCGAGTACGACACTTCCCGGGGCTCACGAGGCCCTCTGTCTTGACGTCCCCCCGCCTGGGACGTATTCTGCACGATCGTGCGGAGCAGGTCGGTCTGCTCCTCACGACCTCCCACCAGTGCCGCAATCACATCCGCTAGAGTAAGCGGAGGCGGCGGTGGTGGCTGCTGCTGCGGGGTGCTGTCGTAGGCCGGTGGCTGGGAGTCATCGCCTCCCCCCTGGATAGAGCCACCAACCTCGTGCGTGGTCCTAGTGCGAACCATCTGCAACCATACGACAGTAACATCAGTCCCGCAACAGATGGCATGCAGTCCAATAACAATAGGTGTAAAAACATAATGACAATGAAACATGCGATACATCTCGTATGTAGATAATGTAATAACTTTGCACAAGCTACACCATTACCAGACCAAATACAAGATAGTTTAATCCAACTTGATGAACCTCCACTTTGGAAGCTCACCATAACTAGGTTTGGTCACTACGAGACATTACTATCGCGTTGTCATCACGTATACCACCCTTAGGGTCCAACACCATCTCCAATGAGTTCAACTGTCATTCTTCTGTCAGAATGACCAGTTTCTACCTATTCTAAGTTTTGATCTGGTTCTGTGCATTTTCATGACTCAAGCTGAACACCAAAGTTAAAATTAACTTCAGTATGTTTCTAAATAGTACTCATTTGCCCCCAGATTAGCTTTGGTTAAAAAGTTATGCCAATTCAAAGTCAGCAGAATTTCTGGAAGAATTTTAACAGCACCTCCCTTGGAAGTTGCTGTTTTCAATTCGAGTTTCCACTGAACTCTGTGCTGAAACTTCAGAAACTTTGAATTGCAAAGATGTCACACATCTTCTCCCCTTTCTAAGGATGTACCGTATGAAAATTTTTAAATTTTTCTACTGGGATTTATGTTGGAAAAATAGAACAGTCCAGAAAATGTTTTACTCTGTCCTGGTTCTGGACAGTTTACATTCCTCTGGGATTTAAGCCATCTTAAGGTGAGTTTCAGCTCTGGAAGTCTACAACAAAGTTGTAGAGTACTTAAATACCTTTCCAGAACTATATAGCATACCTCTCTGGGCTAAAAGACCTGTGAGTTATGCCCTGTTGAAGATCAGCGAACTTGCTGTCCAAAACAGAGCACTCTGTTTTTCCGTCTTTTTGGAACTACACTCATCACTATCCCATTCTTATACCCCACCAGGGTCCTAAATGTTGAACCTATAGATTTTAATTCCTTGTTATCATTATTTTGCATGCATATGCCAATGATATCTCGGTACTAGGTTCCTCACAAAAGAAAATCCTAACCGGATCATACCGGTATATACGTCTTAAGTGTGGCACTAAACAGTCTCTTGCACACGTTTACTACATGGATACAACATGGTTGGTACCTGCAGAAGACCACACAATAATGGTGCACTTAATGGTTGGTTTCATTTCAGGCAGGATCATATTTAAAAGTAAATACAAACGCCCGTATCATTATCATACGGCCGTCCTTGAGTTAGGTCACGTCTCAAGATACGTGATCGTGTTTCAACACCACACGACGGGGAACCCGAGTATGTCATGAACGGGTCGTCACGGTTGGGAAGGTTATCAGCCCAACAGATACCACCTACTGCCCTGCAGGGCACGCCGATGGCAAGCGCTGCGTATGTCCTCCTGGGCTACTTCCAGACGAACACACTCTCGCGTTACTGACCACGCGATGGGGTCTCCACTTACTTGCCTAATGCACGCTAGGGATCAGCGTCTCATATGAACTCAGGGACATGAAGAGTCCAAGAGTTTCATATTGGCGTCTCACACCAAGTTGTGAGACAAATCCCTGAACCGCATTCCTCGTCAGGGGGAGCTAACCGAAATTGAACCGCTTTCGGTGGCGTTCCTTACCAAACTTACCAGAGCATAGGTGCGTCATTACAATAATTCAAATTCAGAATTACAACACATAAGTTAGTCTTTGCCACTTTAAGTAACTATGCTAGTATAGTCCTTACTTGGGCAACTACCGAATCCTCACCGTATACCTAAGTTTTTTCCCATAATGCAGTCCTTAAGTACTGTGCTATCCCCACTGCAGCTCTGATACCAGGCTGTGGCAGACCGGAATCCGCTCATCCAGGATCGCAGAGGGTGGTGCCGCGCGATGCGACACCCGACAGCACACGTCATAAGAACACATTATATTACATGGGAAAACAAACTGAATGTACAAAGTAGTACACTTCTCAGTTACAAACTAGGGTCTTTATTACACAGCGGAAGTTTCTTTTGTACAACTCACGCCCGCCTATCTAGCAAAAGTCGGTTGCCCAGCCCTAGGGCAACCCACACTAGCTGCACACCTTAGCTCAGCGCGGCGTGTACGGCTCCCACTCAGCCGTGGTCCCCGACGGAGGGTAACCCTCGCCGGTGGACTCGTACTCCGAGTCCGTGGGTGGCTCCTCACCTGAAAAACACTTAAGCAGCAACCGTGAGCACGAAGGCTCAGAAAGGCTTAACCGACTCACCTAAGCATGAAATTCTACATGAGGGGCACAATGGACATAGGATAGCAATGTTGCAGCAAACGGACACGCCTACAAGTTCATCCTTAGTTCATCTTTTAGCATCAAGTTAAGAGTTCAGGAAGCTGAAATTTAGTAAGCAATATTTGGTGGCAAACATATAGCAATAAAAAGTTATATCATATCAGCAGTATTGAATCACCATATTTCATACATTAGTCTACGTCATGACTCAGTGACCAAGTGGTACTCTTCACCGCGAGGGACGGCGAATCGACTCGATATACACCTGCAGGGAAACCCAAAGAGCACGTCACGTACGCCCACCCGTGGAGCTGCACAGCACGCTCACTCGATGTCGTACGGGACAACCTTTCACCCAACAGCCCAAACGTCGAACCGGTCGCACCGAAACGAGCAGGAGGTTCCCCACACGGAGCATCTCTCTATGCCCGTTGGCAGATTTCCACCTTGCTGCCCTCAACCTACACCTATAAATCGGTGTGCTATGCCTCGACGCCCGGAGGTTTAGGCTACATCGGTTTATCGGGGCCCATATATCCGATATGCCTTCGGTACGTTCAAACTTGATCAGCGTGGGCCGCACATGGATCGGTCCTCAATCGACACGGACAGGGCTGCGCACACAAGACTCCCTCTTGCTGCGCCCTAGCCCCTGCCTAGTCTCATTTTCATTACTAATGTGATCTCACATCACTCAACCGAACCCGTGTGTCCCAAGCCTATCTCGCGAGTAGATTCCAACTACTCGACTTGTACCGAAGTTCTATAAAACATTAAGCATAGCCTATCTACTTGAGGTCTTAGACACTACCCTCACTCTTATGGAAAAATTTCTGGTCATGAAAATGGGGTTTCATCCATCCTATACCTAATGCACATTCACACTTCATATGACACATATAAACAAGTAAAACTTATAAAGGGTTAATGCAAACCGGGGCTTGCCTTGTTGCTGCTGGTCAGTAGTTAGCTCTTCTTCTGGAAGGAGGAAGTCCAGCACTTCCGGAGTCTCTTCTTCAGTGACTACACGTGTAATGAAATACGACATGTAAATTTAAATGCAATATGTAAACTTCAATACTTAGCTACTAATAACTCTAGCTAGCCCTCCCCTTTGGTTCTGAAATTTTTATTGTGGCTTGGTAGGGTCCTAACACGAGTCTTGACCAAGTTTCATTTGAAACAAAGTTCATTTGAACCTTGTACAAATAAAAGCCCATTTGGTCAAAATTTGAGCCTCTGAATAATTCCAGGGGTTTTCATGGCTCCAACCATTACTTTCTGGAAACTAGAATTTTGGATGGTTCTAATGGAGTTGGTTTCATGTCATTTGAAGAATTCTACAGAAATTTATGCCCTAATCAATATTTGAGAAAATCTGAAAAATGTTTCTGTACATTTTTCTATTTGCTCAGGGCAGTTCTCTTAATCACCCCATTAGGGTAAATAAATGAAATTGGATGAGTCTGAAAATTTTACTGTGATTCAGGGATTTTCCAATGAACCTCTCAGCCAAATTTCACAATTTTTCACAAAGTAGTTCTCCAGATAAAATTCCCAACAGTTTAAACTTTAGGGATTTAATTATGGAAAACTATTCACTTTCATGAGCTGAATTTGGTATTGCTGGAAAGTACTCAGAATCTGAGTTCAGCAAAATTTGGTTCACGGAATTTGGAGCTTCCTACACCAAATTATGAATTTCTAAAGCTTGAGCTGATCCCTGAATTATTTTCCTACAGAAAATCCCCTCCCGTGCTAAACCATAGGCTGACAGCGGGGCCCGCCCGTTTAAATTGAACTAACCGCGCGCTCGCGCACGATTAGCACAGGGGCTGACAGGTGGGGCCGTGCCCTTCGTCTACCTCCCGACATCGCCGCCCCGAGCCGCCGGAGCTCCGGCGAGGTCGGCGTTCCCGGCGATCTAGCTCGCTGGAGCCGACGAGACTCGCCGCCCCCACGTAATCTCGGGTGCTGAACCCGCTGGACACCATGTCGCCGCCGGCTAACCGCCATAGCTCGCCGGCGACGAGCCCTATGCCTCTGTGCTACCTCGACAACGTGTTCCCGCCCTTCTGACTATCTCCTTCATACGCTAATCGCGTCGCCACAATCAGGGAAACCTCGGGAAGCTCGGCATGAGCTCTGTTGGGCCCTAAACGGCCGGAAACCCAGACCTCACCGGCGACCCCCTCCTACGCCACACTGTTCTAGGGTGAACTTAGGGTTCCGGTGGTGATTTCCTTCCGGTTTTCGGTCGAGAAGGGTCACCAGAACCTCTAGATGCTCTCTCACAGCTCCGTTCGACCTCCCACCCAATAAGCTTCTCGAATTTCTCCTAAACCTAATTGGGTCCCGAACTGAGCTACCCGCCCTAAACTGGAAAATTCTCCGCGCACAAAGGTCGAACCTTGGAACGGTTTGCGCGGCGGTCTTGAGGACGAGCTAGCGCTTCACTTTCCTATGGAGGTCAAAGCCGGAAGATGATCACAGCTGAGGGGTGGCACACGATCGGAGCTCGGCGACTAGGCTGCTGGTTGCGGAACTCGCGAAAATCAGCAACTCGCCGGCGGTCTCGGGCCTTTTATAGGCCCCTGAGGCCGGTGGAGAGCGCGACACCTGCTGTGCCACCTCCTCTGCCGAAGCAGGAGCTGGCCGGCCGAGGTGGTCGGGCGCCAACGCTGTCCGCAGCTGGCGAGCGCGCTCGGTCGGGGAAGTCGACTGAGGAGACTTCTGTGCTAAGTCTCCTGACCAGTGGGCCTCCCCTCTAATTCCTTTGTTTTTTCCAATTTTCAGAATTCTGTTGTGCCAAAATACCCTCAGCTACTCACAATTTAATGTGAGACTTAGTCATCAAGTCTTGGTTTAAATTTAAATTCTCAAATTTGTACTGTGTTTGGCTAAATTTGCTGCATGTTTAAACTGAAATTCAAATTCAGTTTTGAATTCTTGCAAATTTAGCTCTCGACAAGATGAACTCCAATGAGGATGAAATTTGGTGGGCTTACTCAGAAAAATGTGCTGAGTTTGAATATGAATCTAACTTTTGAATTTGAGTGGTGAAAGTTGCTGCAATTTGAATTTACATTCAAATTGGCCTCTTTTTCAATTACCTCCAAAAGTGCCTCAAAAAGTGTTGGATTTTCATGGAACTTGGACTGAACTTTCCCAAGACTTTTAAAGTTCTAGGGGTGAGCTCAACCTCTCATGTTCATGTGTCCAATTCCCACTTTGTGAAAAGGAAGACTTTCCCCTCTAATCACTCTTTTGATGGAGGTTACTTGCTCTTCACAATATTTCCTAAGATATCCACAATAAAAATTGTGGTGTTGTGAGGTGAAGAAAAGTTTTTGCAAGTCCCTTCTCTTGGGCTTTTACATTTCTCCCCCTTTGACAATGTATTCAACAAGGTTCAAAAGAGAAATTTTTAAATGTTATGAGCATATTATAACATATACATACAAAACAAAGCTCATCCAAGTCATACTATCAGGTTACTTACACTATCACATCAATGAGATACATAAAGTAGTGTAAGCCATGCTAGAGATCAAATGTATTTTTAAGTTTAAGTAAGTCATGATCTCCCTTACTCAACTATTTCAAAACCTGAAAACATGACACATGTTGCTGCATTTTTATTATTCATAATCATTTAAGGCACAAAGTTGATCATATGATATTTGCAAGAGATTATATGCCGCATCAGCCTTATTCTAACCAACCAAGCCAAGCCTATGTCATTTGACAATCAGAAGCTTAAGGACATGGTTTTCGTCATACACAATTCCTTCCAAGTTCATATTGTAGTGCAATGATAAGCAATCTCAAAAGAAGAAGTGCAATGCATGCATATTCTCTTGATCTTTTCTCAATTTTTTATTTGAAAACTCAACATGTGAGCTGATCACTTGATTAATTTTTTATGATTAAAAGCACTTGTGAGCACGCAACAAGTTCAAAACAGCAAGAAAGTTCGATCATGACCAGATTTAGTGTAAGTAAATATTCCAATTACTAGTCATGGCAAAAACTACAAAATGTATAACATGAGTAATGTAGTAAGAACTTTCAGCCTGTAAAAGGAATCACAAAGTCATATATGTATGAAATACTATGCTCATATTATTTTAGTTTCAGATTCACACATAGACTTTCAAAGTTTCAAAAACTCCCCCTCAATTTAGGCCATGAGGATGCATAATCCCTATTTCACTACGAATGAAACAAAAACGAGTGAAATCCAAAGGTTTTGTAAAAATATCAGCCAATTGTTGTTCGGTTATCGACATGGTGAAGCACAATGTTTCCTTTTTCAACATTATCACGAAGAAAGTGATACCTAATGTCAATGTGCTTAGTTCTAGAGTGTTTCACAGGGTTTTTAGCAATACAAATTGCACTAGTGTTATCACAAAACAGTGGAACACTATCTAAATCAACCCCATAGTCCTTAAGTGTTTGAACAATCCAAAGAATTTGTGAGCAAGCGCTAGCCACAGCTACATATTCAGATTCAGCCGTGGATTGTGCAACTGAACTTTGTTTTCTAGAGGACCAAGCAACAAGTGAATTACCAAGAAAATGACAAGCACCCGAAGTACTTTTCCTATCAATCCTACAACTCCCAAAATCAGCATCCGAAAAAGCTTTCAAAGAAACGGTTGAGGAAGAAGGAAGAAAAATGCCAAATTCTTGAGTTCCATGTAGGTACCTAAGAATCCTTTTGATGGCTTGGCGATGTGAAGCACGTGGAGAAGCTTGAAAACATGCACAAAGACATACGCTGAATTGTATGTCCGGTCTTGACGCCGTGAGATACAAAAGTGATCCAATCATACTTCTGTATTCTTTTTTATCGACCGGGTCACCATCTTCGTCAAGTTCAAGTGTTTTTGCTGTTCCCATTGGTGTCCGAAGAGGCTTGCATTTGTCCATGTTGAAGCGCTTAAGAAGGTCCTTTGTATACTTAGTTTGATGCACAAAAGTTCCTTCTTTTGTTTGCTTGATTTGCAGCCCCAAAAAGTATATGAGTTCTCCCATCATACTCATCTCAAATTCTGAACTCATCATAGCTGAAAACTTGGACACGAGATCATGAGAAGCACAACCAAAGATAATATCATCCACATACACTTGAACGAATAATGAGTCATTGCCATGCTTAAGTACAAAAAGAGTTTTATCAACCTTGCCCATGGTAAACCCGTTTTCAAGTAAGAATGTTTTTAACCTATCATACCATGCTCTAGGGGCTTGTTTTAGACCGTACAAGGCTTTGGACAGTTTGTAAACATGATTAGGAAAATTTGGATTTTCAAAACCCGGTGGCTGCTTAACATAAACCTCCTCCTCTATGTAGCCATTAAGAAAAGCACTTTTAACATCCATTTGATATAACTTGAAACCTTTAGGTGCAGCAAATGCTAATAAAATTCTTATAGCTTCTAATCTAGCAACAGGAGCAAATGTTTCATCAAAATCTAGACCTTCAATTTGAGTGAAACCTTGAGCAACCAACCTATTTCTATTCCTAATCACAACCCCATCCTCACTTTTCTTATTTTTAAATACCCATTTAGTTCCAATTAATGTGTGACCTTGAGGTGGAGGTACAAGTTTCCAAACATTATTTCTTTCAAAAATTTCTAACTCTTCTTGCATGGCATTAATCCAAGATTCATTAGTGAGTGCGTGTGATATATCCTTGGGTTCAAAAGAAGCAACAAAAGCAGAATGAGCATGAGAGTTTAGATCGCAAAACCTGGACCGAGTGACTCGTTCATGCAAGCTTCCAATGATTTGTTGTGGAGTATGACTTTTTAGTACTCGGAGGGGAGTAGACACTTCACAAGCACCTTCTTCTTCATGTTCGGACCTTTGATTAGGAGAGCTTGTTGATTGAGGAAGGTCCGAACCAGCAGTAGTGACTGTTAGTGCTGGTTGTGGTGCAAAATCAGCAGCTTGATCGTTATTTACTTCCGAGTTTTCGGGCAGCAGCACCACTTCTTCATCTTCTTCAATAAAAATACTCTCCCCCTGCAGATATGGATCTGGACCTGCAATATCGGAGCTAGTACTTGGGCTAGCTTCATCAAAAGAAACCTCGCAAGTCTCCACAATTTTGTTAGTGTCAAGTAAAAGCACACGGTAGCCTCTAGTATGAGATGGATAACCAAGAAACATGCCATCAACAGATCTAGCTTCAAATTTATCAAGATTACCATGTTTCTTAACAAAGCATTTGCAACCAAAAACCCTAAAGTGTGTAACACTAGGCCTATGTCCAAACCGGAGCTCATATGGGGTTTTTCGAAGCTTAGCACGCAAGAAAACACGGTTTGAGACATAACAAGCGGTTGCAATTGCATCAGCCCAAAATTTCCTAGGAGTTTGATATTCATCAAGCATAGTCCTAGCCTTCTCAACTAAGGTCCTGTTCTTTCTTTCTACGACACCATTTTGTTGTGGTACATAGGGTGAAGAGTATTGATGATCTATTCCATTTTCAGCACAAAAGTGATCAAATGATTGGTTTTTAAATTCAGTTCCGTTATCACTTCTAATTGCTTTTAATGATCCTGGGTGATCAATAGATAATCTAAGAAATAAAGTTCTAAAATGACTAAAAGCTTCATTCTTAGATGCCATAAAATAAACCCAAGAATATCTGGAATAATCATCAACAATCACAAGCACATACCATTTACCTCCGAAGGATTGAACACGTGCCGGACCTACTGTGTCAAGATGTAAAAGTTGTCCCGGTTCAGCTGTCATGGTCATTGTGAGAGGAGCATGTGAACCTGCAACAAAATTAGCATGTCTACAAGAAGAGCACACAATATCATTGTCCTTTTTAAGCTTCGGCAGCCCACGTATGCGATCGAGCACTAACACGAGTGAGATGATCAAAGCCTATGTGACCAAGTCTACGATGCCAAAAATATAGATCCTTTGTATCATTAGCAACTAGACATCGATGCTTAGAAGTTGACAAATCAAAATCAGCTTTAAAAACTCTTCCAAACCTAGACATGTTAAACAAAAGCTCACCTTTTGAATCTACAACCTTGCAGCAATTTTTAGCAAAGCTAACCTCTAGATTTTCATCTAGCAATTGTGAAACCGAAAGCAAGTTGTATTTCAAATTTTTAACAAGTGCCACATCTTTCAAAGTGTAGAGATTGTTTACTCTAACCAAACCTTTAGCAATTATGGGAGTAGAAGAGTTATCGGCGAAAGTAACATTTTCTACACGTGACACAAAAGAGAGAGAGGAGAACCATTCTTTGTTACCGGTCATGTGGCGTGAGCAACCTGAATCCACAATCCAAATGTTCTCCTTCCGCAAACGTGAAACCTACACAGCAGCACAATACGTCGATGATTCAATACTGGGGTTAGTTAAAAGACTTTTAGGAATCCAGTACTGAGTCACACGACGTCCAGCAGGAATAACACGCGAAAGCTGAGAAGGTACAGCAGGTTTATGAGCCAAACATCAAAAATTTTTGTTCCCAACTACTGACTTAGAAGATGTGTTATATGTAGCACAAAAAAAAAGTAGGTCCGGGAGCAAGTTTTTGACTCATTACAGCAGGTTGCAAGCTCCGAACATTCGGTCTAGCAGATTTTGCTTGGTTGTTATGTGATCTAGCAAGTATTATTTGTTTCTTATCGTGTTTAGCTAGTCTATAACAAAAATCCATGACATGACCATCTCTACCACAGTAGTTACAATGAAAAATAACCTTATTATCATGTCTAGATGAGCAAGCAACACGTTTATTAGAACCCGAATGGGACAGTACGCCTGCAGATTTGAAAATCACCTCTTTTTGTCTAGGAGCTGTTTGAATCAAACCGCTTCCTAATGACTTTACAACTTTAGGTGGGTGCGCCTTAGCATGAGCATGAGAATTAAAACCTAAACAAGTTTTATCATTACAAGACTTGGAAGAATTCAGCAGCAAGTTTAGGTTCTTATTCGCATTAGAAAACCGATCTAGTGTCCTATGCACGCCATCAAGTTTATTGGACAGATCAAAGCAGTTTTCACATGAAGTTTTTCCTTTTAGTTTGCAATTTGAACAATATTTAACTTCATGCACACGTAAAGCATTGTTCAAAATAGAAATCTCATTCATAGCATCATTTAGTTTCTTATTCAGATCATCACATGAAGAACAATGCAAATCAATTATAGAACAACAAGCATCTTTCAAATTTTTATCATTAAGTGCAGCAAGCTCTTTGTTCTTTTCAATTTCAAGTTCAAGTTTATCAAGTGTAGATGCGTGTGCACTTCTTAAAGAGGATAATTGTTCATAAATCAAATCACATGAGGAACAAGAATCATCACTAGGAATCAAAGTTTTTAAACGATTAATTTCAGATTCTAGTGATTCAATTTTAACAGCATTGTTCCTAAGTTTTTTATCCTTTTTCTTTAATATAACTGGCACGAGAAATAGCATCACACATTTCTTCGCAAGTGGGACATACCTCTTCATCGTCGCTGTTGTGTTCTGCCTCCTCGGAGCTTGAACTTGACTTGCTCGCCATGCAGCACATATTTGCCATAGCTTCTTCATCTTCATCACTACCGGTGTCCACATCACTTGAGCCGAAATCTTGAAGTGCAGAGATCATACTATGCACTATGTTGCGCATTGATAAATCTTTCTTCTTCTTATTCTTTGCAAACGATTTCTTCGGCCTTGTTTGCTTTTCTTCACGTGAAGTCGGACTTGAAAGGTTAGGGCACTCCGTACGAAAATGTCCTGTCTTACCACATTCAAAACATCGTTGAGGTCCGGAGCTTCCTCTCCTTCTAGTTCTCACATTTTGCAATGCTTTTGAGAACCGAGTAGAGATGAGTGCAAGCTCCTCCTCTGGAAACTCTTCAATCTGTTCAAGGGTTAGAGAGGACAGCAAAGAGAGTGCACCACTAAATGATGATTGACTAGAACTAGACATGTCACGTTGCGAAACAAATGCAATAGACTTGTTGGGGTTTTTACGTGAGATGATGTCAATTTCATGAGTTTTCAATTTAGAATAAAGCACGTCTAAAGTAAGAGAACTATGACAGTAGATTCACGAATAGATGTAACTTTCATCTCCCAAATTGACATATCTAATGCTCCTAACAATAGTCTAGCATTTTCAGCATCTGAAAAGTTAACATTGACACTATGCAAGTTGCTGAGAATTTTATTAAAGCGAGCAAAAAGGTCGTCAATTGACTCACCGGGTTGCATCTCAAAACGCATGTACTCTTTCTTGAACATATCTTGCCTTACCTCCTTGATCGTATTGGATCCTTCATGGTAGTCACAAAGAGCTTTTCAAACATCATATGCAGATCGGAGGTGTGCAACACGGTCGAAGTCGTTTTGAGTCAATCCTTGGATGATCAAGTTGCGAGCCTTGTAGTTGTTGTCAACATCTCTCATGTTCGCAGCCGTAACTTGATCGTTGGGTGGTACATCGAAGTTCCGGTAGACCTTTTCCCATATGGCGAAGCCTTGCGCCTGTATGTAGGCCTCCATCCGCGCCTTCCAAACCTGAAAATCGATGCCATTGAACACACAAGGTTTTGCGGAGTACTTCTCCATGATGGTTAGTCAAAACACGTGCAAATCACAAAGATTAGAGCACCTTGGCTCTGATACCAATTGTAGGATCGGAGAGCACGTGAAAAGCTACCAGAGGGGGGGTGAATGGTAGATTAAAACTTTTCGCAGCGGAAACAACAAAAATCCCGCAGCAAAAAATCAATCGGTTAAAGAAACTGTGTGTGCAAGTGTTTTCAAACGTGTTCAACCATGACAAATCAAGTATGAGAGGTATAGAATCAAGTCACGGATCTAATGCAACAAGAATCACTTGAAAACACGAAGTAAAACTTGAGATACGATCAAAACATTAAACGAAGATCAATCTGTTCTACCCGATATAAAACAGATCTGCAACGCTGCAAAGAAACTCGTGTATCTAAAAAACTACAGATCCGAAGCTCGTGAAAATTTCACAGATGATAGATAATTGAGTTGTGAAGACAACCCAAAAAGAATCACGTCAATCAGATCTGTAAAACTCGAGTTATGAACCAAACACCCAAGCAACATCGGTCTGTCCAGAAACTCGGCGAGAAAGACTTGACGAAAAACAAGTCGGACGAACAAGGCACAAAAATTCCTCGAAACCATGAACTTTATTTAATAGAAACACAAGAGGAACATCCCAAAGTTCTCTACCAATGAGAGCTCTGGCCTCCCTTGCTTTTATAGCCAGCCCTCAGGCTAAACAATCCAATCTAGGACTCCTACTCCTAATTGGACTCGTATCCTAACTTACCATAACTGCTCAGGACTCTCCTATTCGCAGATAGAAGCAATTGTGAGACTTCCAAACACCTTAGGAACGTCCTAAACATTCCTAAAACAACTCAACTTCGTGCCTAGCACGAAATCCTATCATAACCAACTCAAATCTTCCATATTTGAGCCATATCCGACTCAGGCTCAGCCTGAGTACGCAATCCAGCCGGTTGTCCCTTTCCGACCAATTCTTTACGTCCACTTCTCTTCATCACACCTTGGAACAATGTTGCCACGTCCATGCACTCCTTGCACACGTGCAAACACCTTCCAACGACGTACATGCAACCTTCATATGCACTGCCCTTGATCCAAACATGCTGCGCGACCTCCCGATCAACTCAACCACAGCTCCTCCCGAACTTGGTTGTTGGAACCTCATCTCCTCCCTGAGACTAGTCCAAGGATCCCGTCACCAGACATTTCTTGAACTCAAGCAACACCTGCACATGAATAAACAACCAATTCTTCCGAGCACAAGTCCTCGACTTGACTCACGTTAGATCGAAAACCACAACACCTTACATGAGCACGTCACATAAGCATGTTGCAAACAATATCAAATGATAACAGCCATAACCACCAAAACACACCAAAAACTTAGCAAATTAATACTAAGAAAACCTTCCCATAAAGCAAGTTTGAAACATTGCGAGTTAAAAGCAAAAACAAGACGCTGCAGTTCTACGAGTTGAACTTCATGGGAGCTCCCTAAAAACAAGCTCCGGACCTCACAGAAGCTCTCCGGACCTTGCAGGAGCTCTTCGGACATTGCTTCGGACCTTGCCAACACTTGGCGGACCTAACAAAGAACTTGTCGGACCTTGTCACAGAAGAATGTTTTGGCAATATTCAAAATTTTGAATGTTAATGCTAACTTTTATCCTAATTGCCAATGTATTCAGCACACATAGGTCTCACATTAACACACTGTTAGCTTGCCACCTTATGTAACTATTCTAATAATACTCCTTATGTGGGCATACTATACGTTCCTCACTCGTATACTCCTAAGTTTTCGAAAATATGCTCTTTTCATGCGTGCTATTCCCAATGCGGCTCTGATACCACGCTGTGACGCCCGGCCCGGGAATCGTAGTGGGTGGTGCCGTGCGATGCGGCACCAACAGCATGCACGAAAAGACGATAAGAACATAACGGAACCATTTTGTTACTCAAGATAATTTCTTTTACAACATAATGTACACACGCAGCGGAAATTAAAACTAGCTGGACAAACTACTCACTCTCGACCCTAACTACGCCGAAGAGAAGTCGTTCATCCCGTGAACGCTTCCTACTAGCTTCACCAAAGAAAGGCAGCGGCTAGGTTTCCGATGAGTCGAACAAACCGTGAGGTTTATCGTCTCACCGAACAACCCTCTTCATAGCAGGCATCCTGCTACCTGCAAAAACAACTCAGAAGCAACCGTGAGCACTAAGGCTCAGCAAGACTTAACCGTCACTCCTAAACATGTAACTCTAAATGCAGGGGTAGTAAGACAGTAGGAACAGGAATTTGCAAAATGCAGCTTGACTAAACGATCCTTATATTTAGATTCTTCTAACCTTCATTTTAGTGGTCCTCACGCCCCACAACATCGGAAGTCCACAATCAAACAAGAAACACTTATCCCGATGTTGCTAGCCTAAGGTGGAAGTGAAATTTAGTTGGCTCTATATCTATTTCAGTCAAGGTTCCAATACAGTGATTAATCCACAAACAACAAGTTAAGAGATTTAGTTCCTCTTCTTACTAAGTCACGGCGCAGTGGGCAAGTATGCTCAATCCTCTTCCGCGAGCGACGGTGATTTGAATCAATAACAACCCGGAATACACGACACATACACCCGCCTCGAAAGACTCTCTCAAGAGCTCTTTCTTACGTTGTATGCAGCAACCATTCACACGACACCCCGACATAGAAAAACGCTTCGCGCTGAGCAGGATGGTCCTCTACGCGGACACGTCGAAGTTGCCCGCTAAAGGATTTACACCTCCCGCCTTCTCAACGCCATTCCCACGCGAAGGATGAGTTTCTATATCACGGTCCATCGAGTTACATCGGTTTCATGGGTCCCATATCCCACTATATATCCGGTACAGCTCAATCTTGTCCAGCAGGGCCGCATACATACGGTCCTTAATCGACACGGACGGGGCTACAACCAACCTCCACATTTGCCTTACCATCCCGGTCCAGGCCAAATGTGGTCTCAAGCATTGTCACACCCATCGCAGGTCGAGACCAACCTTGAGCGCTCCATCCTACAGGAACATCCCCGTCCCCATCTCATATTCATGAGGGTGCTCTTATCATTTATCTCTCGCGAGTAACTCCATTACTCGAACTTTCTCGCGAGTAGCTTTTTACTACTCGACTTCTACCGAGCTAGCTACAACATTAGCCTAGCATCTATGATGAGGCAAAGCCTACACTAAACCTTCTACTCAATGATGTAATAGTCATGCAAGTGGGTTTCAATCATCCTAGACATAATGCACAATGTCAAGTCTAATAAACATGAGGTGAAGTAAAACAAAATTTAAAACGGTAACGATATGCAAACCGGGGCTTGCCTTGCTCAACGGTTTTGTTAGAATCTATGAGTTAGTCTTCCTCCGGAGAATCCGCCAAACTCGTCACGAGATGGAGATCCTCGCTGCAGAGTCGAGTCCTCGTCGAACGTCGACGTCACGTGAGCTATTAAGATGAAGGATGCACTTGTATTTCAAAGCAATTTGGAAACTGTTTCAAAGCTGTTGTTCAATTTAACTCATACATAAGATAGATAAACAACAGCAAGGTTTCTGTTGTTGGATCTAAACCTTAGAGAAGATGAAAGCTTGGGTGAAAAGAGATACTAGTAATCACCATGTGATTAAATCCATATGAACACTTAAACCTAAAAGATGGTAGCTCAAGTTCCAGAGGTCCAATGAAGCTGAGAATTTAGCCACAACCTCTATGGAAGGTATTTAGGCAGTGTGCAAAAATTGAGCTCATGAAATGGCTTCATGTGAGCACAACAAATCCTTTTGTGGTTTTCACTAACCTGCCTTTACCCCCTAGATATTAAGCTTTCCTCTGCTGAAAAGTAGACTTTTTGTGAAGTATAAAATGTCGTGAGTCCATAGGAATTGGTTTTACCTTTTTTGGAGTTTCCTACATGAAGATATGGATTTTACAAAGAATGGGGAAAAGCTGAAAATGTCTCTGTTTATTTCCCATTTTTCAGAGACATAAGGAATGAACACATCATTTGACCAAGCAAATGAGGTCCAATGCCTCTGACATTTTTACTGGAGTTCAAGGAATTTTGGAAGAATGCTCTGTCCAAATTTGGGAATTTTCCAATAAACAGAACTCCTGCAAAAATTCCTACAATATTTTCTTAAATGAATTAATGAGCCAAATTCAGGGATTTTCATAAACATTGGGCTGCACCCCTGGATAGTACTCCTTGAGAGGAATCCAACAAAATTTATTTCACAATTTTTGGACATTCCTACACAAAGTTATGGCTCTCCAAAGTTTGAACTAGAGTGGGAAAATCTGAAAAATGTTTAAATGCTGACAGTGGGTCCCACCTGTCATCCCTAACCTCCAGACTCGCGCCAAACAGGGCAGTGGCGGCCCCCTCCAGTGAGGTCGCCGGAAAACCAGTTCCCAGCCACCTGCAGACCCCCTGCTGGCCGCCCCCCCCCATATTTCCCCACGCTGAACACGTTGGTGAGGTCGCTGGCGGCTGAAACTCGCAGGAAAACAGGGCGCACCGGCCACAGCAAACCCTAGGGCTCCGGCGAGGTCTTGCATGGTGAGTTCTCCACCAAATGGTCGGTTATTGGGCTCTACAGCACCAGGGGATCATGTAGAAGACCGGCATGAGGTCTAAACAAGCTGGAGAGGGCTCTAAACCTATCGGCACTGTGCGCCCGATAGGGTCCAGCGGCATACCCTCTAAAAGAGCTCGGATTGCTCACTCTACCCTCAATTTCTTGGTCTAAAATCGATGGAGGAGGTGTGCTAGGCAGTTAACATCCTGTATGTGAAGTTTGAGACCCAATAAACACGAATTGAGGACGAATTTTACAATTCCTTACCTCAAGGTCTGTTTCTGCCGCCCGGGAGAAAAACTTGAAATTCTCCCTCTGTGATCAATGGCTAGGGCTGAGCTTTGGAGGTGAGCAACTAGACTCGTTGGTCCACAGATGAGGTGGCTTGCTTGGGCGTGATACCTCCTGGTTTGGGCTAGCCACGGTGATCAGTTTCGGTCCTCCGACGTGCAACACGGGAGCAGCAGAAACTTTTCTGTTTCTAGGCGCCGGTGAGCTCGGGGTGGCGCAGGGAAGTTGACAGCCGGATAGAGCACTCATGGGCGAACCTTTTTGCTGTTGAAGGCACGAGCAACCGAGCTCCAGTGCGTTCTGTGCGGTGGGAGGAAGCAGAGCGGCCCTATTCTGCGTTTTTGCTTCGGTGTGAGCGAGCAGAACCAAGGAGACCGAGGAGAAATGGCTCACGTCGGGAGGGCAGCGTGTTACACATCCCTCGGCGCTCTTATCCGCAAGCAGGAGCTGGCGCTGAGCCACCGAGCGTGCCCAAGCTGCTGCTGTCGAGCGCGCGTGCCTCCGGGAGAAAACAGTCGGCTGTTGAATTGTGGTGTATGACATGTGGGTCCCGCCTCTTTTATTTGATTTCCCCACTGTGCTTTGAGATTCCCATGCAAACGTTGTCCAAATCTCACCAAATTTGGAGGATAGGTCAAAAGAATTATGAGGAACTCAAATCTGAAATCAGATTTTGAAATTGAGTTTGTTTGGTTCAAAATTCAAATTCAAGTTTGAATTTGAACGTGCCCTCATTTAATCCTCGGAATAAATAGTATAAGAAACCTAAAATTATCCATATTTGAAACTTAGGCTCTTGAATACATGAGAAATGCATCTATGCTCTCACATATAGGCCTTTTGACAATCTGAATAGGAATCCTTTCAAAAGAATTCAAATTGCATTTAAATTCCCTCCACTCTACTCATAGAGGAGGTGCACATGAGTTAGAGTTTTAGGAGTGTAATTATTTCCCCTAGGTTAACCTGTGTTGAGCATGGGCTAGAGGAAATTTTTTAACTCCCTCACATGTCCATTTATGTGTTCATCATTTCATGTGACACAATTATAGTCTTTGATTGCCTTAACTTTGTTTCATATGTTGAAATCAAACTTTACAAAAGTTAGGGCTGTTACATATAAAAACTTAAGCTTTTATACGATAAATACACGATATATATATAGAAGTTTGTGATGTACATATAATGACAACTCGTGTTACTGACAATTCTCCAAAGCCTATACAAGTGAAATCTAGTTTCATTCGAACAATGAATCATGTAGGGCACACCGGTGAAAACAGAGTAAAATATAGATGTTGTATGAGATATATACAACTTTCAAATTTCTATATGTAAGAGATAAAATATAAAAGGAAGTAGACTATGGGCTGCACACTCCACTCAAAAGTCCACTTCAACTACAGCTTTCATTTTTTTTAAAAAAAAACAGACTCACGGTTTAGGAGAAGAATGTGTTCAAAGTTTAAAAACTGGTTCTTCCTTCTCACACGTGTTTCTTTCCGATTTTGTTTGTACTCTTACGTCTTACACGATACAACGAGCAAAACTAAATCTAATCACTTCCTCATAAGTGTAGGGGTGACAGGTAATGCAGAGAGAGTGGCAGCAAGATGACGGCAAAAGCAGTCAGGAGAGGCCAACAAACTGGCTTGATGTTGCAGCTAGCCAAACCGGTTTCCATCTATTTCATATGTCACCCGGTTTCGATCCATCCAAATTTGACTCAAAGCACAAACCAAATCGTTGGATACATGTTCAGATTCAAACCACTCCGAAGTTTACAAAAGAACCCAACATATGGGTCTCCAAGTACAAATACTTTCAAACTTGATATTCTAACCACACAACACATAAGGCTAATAATTCAACTCTTTCAGTAAAATGTAACAAATAATTGATTGATCAATTAAAATGAAATCATTTATACTGTTCTTAACATTTTAATTTTAGATAATGATTCTAACCATTTGAATGAGCAGGGCACCTAATCAAATTTGAATGAGCCGGAGGGGGAGGGGTCGGGCCGGAGGGATAGGGGCCGGGGCCGGAGAGGCCGGACAGCGAGGCCGGCCGGCCGATGGACGGCGGCGCGGCCGGGGGGCGATGAAAGCGGGGGAGAGGGCACCGGAGGGGGAGGGGGACTTACCTGGGGCCGGAGACGGGCGGCGGCAGCGGCGGGGACGGGCGGTGGCGACGGGGTCGGCCGGCGGCGACGGGGAAGTCCGGCGCGAGTCGGAAAGCGGCACTGGCCGCCTCCCGGCTCGCGTACGGGTTATATATCCTGTTATTGATGATGGTGCTAGGAAACTGTCGTTTATAAGGACTTGTTGACGACAGTGCTAGGTCACCGTCGTCAATAACTCCTCGGGTGGGCCCGAATTAAGTTAAAGACGACGGCCACCGTCGTCAATAATTTATTAACGACGGTGCTCGTCTAGCCGTCGTCAATAACTAAGTTATTGACGACGGCTAGATAAAGTCGTCGTCAATAACATTAAAGACAACGGCCCCGTCGTCAATAAATTTGGCCGTCGTCAATGATCGTTTTTCCTGTAGAGGCACCTCCGATCACCGGCGCCAATCTCGGGTTTGCGTGTAGTACGAGCTAGGAAGCTTAGGGGAAAGAAAGGTGGAGGCTGGAGCACTCTCCTGCGCTTCTTTTTGCTGTTTGGGGCTCGATCATCCGAGCTCGGGCGAGCGTGGGCGAGGGAGTAAACAGCGACGGCGCTGAGGCGGTTTCTCGCGGGAGAGAACGAAAGGAGCGGCGAGTTACTGAGGGAAACGAAGACCGACTTCGTTGCTGCGACCGGGGGTGATGAAGCGGCTGGCGATCGAGGGACCAGGAGGTGGCACGGTGGAATTCCTCGGGAGAGGGTTTCACCGGGCGCTGGCGGCCTCTCGGCGATCAGCCGATGAAAACAGAGGCGGTAGCTCTGTTGGGAGGCTGACTGCTGGGCCCCACCTCCCTCTCTTTTAATCCAATAATTCCCTGATATTTTACCCCAGCAACTCAACATTTAAGGCTAGACTTTCACCCCAAGTAAGGTTTGAATTTGCTGAATTCAAATGGTTTGAATTCTGGTGTAAAATTTGAATTATGTTTGACCCTTTGAATTTGAAATGAGTTTGAATTCTCCACTTTGTATTGCCTCAAAAATATAGCAAACCAGTTCCAAAATTTCCAACTTTTGGCATGGCTGCTCATTCCAAGGTGGAGAACACATTTGTGAAACCCAATTTTCAAATTGAGGGAATTGGAATTTGAAACTGAATTTGAAATTCAGATTAGAGGGCTCTTCCTTTTATTCCCAAACAAATATGAAAACTCCTCCAAATGAGCTGAAATTTGGAAGGTTGAATATTTGGACTATGAAGATCCAAGTTATGAACATAGACCCCCATGTTTGGAAGTTTTTGGGAAGTCTAAACCCTCACTTTAAACTTATACCATTATAATTCAAAGTTTTAATTCCCCTCATTTTTTATAAGTGTACATGAGCTGAATTTTCTTGCTACCACTTTTGGGGATTTTACATCCCTCCCCCCTTAAAAAGAATCTCGTCCCGAGATTCCAAAGGAAAAGCAAAGTGGGGAAAAACTTTACCGGGTATATGATGATAGCATGTCCGGATAATATGTTCGTAAATAGTCCTCGCTTTCCCATGTCGCCTCATCAGCGGTATGGTTGCTCCACAAGACCTTGTAGAACCATAAGGTTCGGTTTCTTGTGGCACGAGTCTTTTCATCGATAATCCAGATCGGATACTCCGTGTACGTGAGGTCCGGTTGAAGAACTTCTATGTCTTCAGTGCGGATTTCAGCTGAGGGTTTGAGGCACTTCCTCAGCTGAGAGATATGGAAGACGTTCTGAATTCCTGCGAGCAACGCCGGTAACTCCAAGCGATAGGCCACGGGTCCACATCTTTCAGTAACGGCAAACAGACCAATGAACCGCGGCGCAAGTTTACCCTTCACTCCGAAACGGTGAACTCCCTTCATCGGAGACACACGGACATAAACATGGTCCCCGATGTCGAAGTGGAGAGGGCGGCGTCTTTTATCCGCATAGCTCTTATGAGGAGATTGAGCAGCCTTAAGATTGGCTTGTATTACTCGCACTCGTTCTTCAGTTTCATTCACAAGTTCAATGCCGTAGATAACCCGCTCGCCGGAGTCGCACCAGTTGAGAGGTGTGCGACATTTCCGGCCATTGATAGCTTCATACGGTGCCATCTTAATGCTAGCTTGATAGCCATTGTTGTAAGAGAACTCCGCCTGCCGGCAAATGATCATCCCAATTCTTGCCGTGGTGGATGGCACAAGCGTGTAGCATGTCTTCAAGCACTTGATTCACCCGCTCAGTTTGACCATCCGTCTGTGGGTGATACATGGAGCTTCGGATCAGTTTGGTCCCCAACGATGCGTGCAGCTGTTTCCAGAACCGAGAGACGAACAGCGCACTGCAATCTGAAATGATGGAGCGGGGAACACCGTGCAAACACAAGATCTTTGCAATGTACAGCTCCGCATATTGCTTGGCCACGTACTTTGTACGTACGGGGATAAAATGAGCCGACTTGGTTAGTCGATCGACTATCACCCAAATCGAGTCATGCTTGTGAGACGTGAGAGGTAACCCGACTATGAAGTCCATGCTAATATCCTCCCACTTCCACGCCGGAATGTTCAATGGTTGCAGCTGTCCGGCTTTACGCATATGGTCGGCTTTCACACGCCTACACGTACACATTCAGATACGTACTTTGCGATTTCTCTTTTCATCCGTGTCCACCAAAACCTGGTTTTCAGATCCTGGTACATCTTGTTTCTGCCCGGATGAATAGAATACTTGGACAAATGAGCCTCGTCCAAGATTTTCTTCCGAAGCTTCATGTCACGGGGTACCACAATACGGTCTTTAAACCATAGAGTGTCGTGTTCATCTCTTCGGAAGCACTTCATTTCGCCATTCTCCATTCTTCTCCGAATGTGCGACATTCCCATGTCCTTCTTCTGAGCTTCCATAATCTCCTCTCTTATGGTTGGGATGAGAGCAAGATTATATAATGCCCCATATGGAACCAAGTACAGACTCGGCTCCTCCTCTTCAAGTGGGGTGATGGACAGACTGTTGACATGGGATTTGCGGCTTAAGGCATCGGCAACCACGTTTGCCTTCCGGGGATGGTAGTGAATCTCGATCTCATAGTCTTTGATCAGTTCTAGCCATCTCCGTTGCCGCATATTCAATTCCTTTTGAGTGAATGTATATTTCAGACTTTTTTGGTCGGTGTAGAGGTGCACTAAGTTCCCAAGCAAATAGTTCCTCCACATTTTCAATGCCAACACCACAGCAGCGAGCTCAAGATCATGAGTCAGATAGTGCTGCTCGTGGTTACGAAGTTGACGTGGGCCATAGGCGACCACTCTTCCTCCTTGCATCAATACACAGTCAAGCCCGATGCCAGACGCATCACAATATACGTCAAAGGGCTTGGTTGTATCTGGTTGAGCTAACACTGGGGCTGTTGTAAGATGCTTCACTAATGCCTGGAAAGCTTCTTCAAAAGCTGAGCTCCAAACATATTTGATCCCCTTCTTCAACAGTTCAGTCATTGGCTTAGCAAGCTTGGAGAAATTTGGTATGAATCTCCGTTAATATCCTGCTAACCCGAGGAAACTCCTGACTTCATGGACTGATGTGGGGGACTTCCATTTCAGCACTTGTTCGATCTTGCTTGGATCAACTGCAATGCCTTCTGCAGAAATAATGTGACCAAGGAACGGCACTTGGCTGACCCAAAACTCGCACTTGCTGAACTTGGCATAAAGCTTATGGTCCCTTAATCGTTGAAGTACGATATGCAAGTGTTTGGCGTGTTCTTCTTCAGACTTGGAGTAAACCAAGATGTCGTCTATGAACACCACCACAAACTTGTCCAACTCCGGCATGAACACTGAGTTCATGAGGTACATGAAGTGTGCCGGGATGTTGGTGAGACCAAAGGACATGACGAGGTATTCATACAACCCATATCTTGTCGAGAAGGCCGTCTTTGGAATATCTTCCGTCCGGATCTTGATTTGATGATATCCGGAGCGAAGATCCATCTTTGAAAACACACTTGCACCCACAAGTTGATAAAATAAGATATCGATGTGGGGCAGTGGATATTTATTCTTGATGGTGACGGTGTTGAGAGGTCGGTAGTCCACACACAACCTCAAGGTTTCATCCTTTTTCTTCACAAACAGCGCCGAGCATCCCCATGGCAAGGAACTCGGTCGAATGAAACCCTTCTTCATTAAGTCATTGAGCTGCTCCTTCAATTAAGCCAGCTCATTCGGAGCCATCTTGTACGGTCTCCGTGAGATCGGTGTCGTCCCAGGTACGAGTTCGATATTGAACTCGACATCCCTTTCGGGTGGCATGCCCGGGAGATCATCCGGAAAGACATCCGGGTATTCACGGACCACACGAATATCTTCAAGTTTCGTGGCTTCCGAGTTATATGTGGCTGGGATTTCTTGAACCGAACGGTCAAGAATAAGAACATGTGGTTCATAAAGTGGATAGTTTAAACGAACCACACAATGAATGATGTAAAGAACAGCACCATGGCGATGTAGCCATGACATTCCTAAAATGACATCAAGTTTTTGACTCTCTAACATGATTAGAGAAGTCGGATATAGATTCCCACCCAACTGTAATGGTGCTCTATAGACCATTCTATCAGCTGTTATTTTCCCACCCGGAGAACATATCAAGTATGAATTATTTGTGGGAATGACAGGCAGTTCATATTTAATAACATAAGACTGACTTATGAAATTATGGGTGGCACCGGAGTCAAAAAGTATGACTACGGGATGATCTAGGTAAGAGAACGTACCCGCGAGGACGGGTTCGCCTTCCGGCACGTCTTCGATGGCTAAGTGGTGGACGTTGCCGGGTTTGGTGCTGGTTTCTTTGGCTGATTATGGGGCTGATTAGCACCCTGATATGGTGCTGCACCCCTGCCCTGTTTCTTGACAGTACCTACTCATCTGAGATTTTTCATCCCCTTGGAGGGAGATTTTGTTTTGGAACTCTACAGAACAATTGTAGAGGACCTCAAAACCTTTCCAGAATGGTATCAAACACCTCCATTGGTTCAACCAATATTAAGTTATGCCCTGTTCATGTTCAGAAAAATTTCTGCCGAAAACAGGGGAGAATATTCCTAAGCTTTTGAGCTTGAACCTATACTCCCAATTGACTCTTAGTTCAATATGGAAGTTCAATACACCCTAAATGGAATCCTAAACTTCATTTCGTCTCTTTTCTTTGAAAATAAACTTTTATGCAGTCGGTACTACATTTCCTCACCAAAGAAAAATCCCAAACCGGTATTCCGGCTTATACGTGTCAAATGGTGGAACTAAAGACGTCACTCACAAACGGTTTCTACACGTCATGCACTAACGTGATTAATGTACCTGCAGAAGAACACCCAATAATTGTGCACACAAGGGTTTTTGACATTTCAGGCAGTTCCATATCGTAGTAAAAACATACGGTCCGTATCATTGCCATACGGATCGTCCTTGAGTGAAGCCACGTCTCAAGGTACATGGTCGTGTTTTCACACCACATGACGGGGAACCCGAGTAGAGCTCGAACGGGTTGTCACGGTTGGGAATTTTATCAACCCAACGGATACCACCTACTGCCTCATGACCGTTGAGGCACGCCGATGGCGAGAGGTCCTTTGAACATTGAACGTTCAAGAGTTGCATACTATCGTGTTGCTTACCACACTATGGGGTATTCTCACTTTTTCCTAAAGCACGCTGGAGATCAGCGTTTTCATATGCTCTTAGGACCGTAGAGAGGTCCAGAGACTCATATTAACTACCGTGCCAAGCCGCGGTATACCATCCCATACTATTACTCGTATGGTGAGTTACCGCAATTGATCCGCCTGCGGTGGCGTACCTTACCTCTTACCTGACGTCGGAGCATCGTTACAGAATGTATAACAAATATGTTAGCTTTTCCACCATAATATCTACTACTATCATAGACCTTATGTGGGCTTAATGACTAATCCTCACTCGACTACTTCTAAGTTTTCAAAATAGGCTCTTTTCGAGCGTGCTATTCCCAATGTGGCTCTGATACCACGACTTTGGTGACCATCCCGTGGTTCACCAACTCCAAGATCGCATAGGGTGGTGCCGTGCGATGCAGCACCAAACAGCACACACGAAAAGAATAAAGAACAACATATAAACTTTTATTTGTTATAAAACAGCGGAAATCTTTTACAAAACCTATTCAAACACCGGAAGTAATATACATATACAGCCTCTCATCCTAGCTATGCAAAAGTGCAGCCGTCCAGCCCGGGGACGCTACACACTAGCAACATGAAACCGGAGATGACGGCGGCGTGCAGGGCTCCATCTCGGCCGTGTACCCTGATCGGGGCATCGCCTCGTCCTCGGAACCCTCCTCATAGCTCTCACCTGCATACAGCTCAAATATTGCAACCGTGAGCATGAAGGCTCAGCAAGTCTTAACCGTCAACCCTAGGCATGGAACTCTATGTGCATGGATGTGTAAGGTAGGAAGGACTTTGCAATAAAGACACGCCTATAAGTTGATCCTTGCTTTCAGTTTTTATAGCAGCGGATTTGTATGCCTTAGGCAGCCCTCATATCGGAAGTCCACAATCAAACAAGAAACGCTTTCCTCCGATGTGGTGATGCCCAAAGTGGAATATAAACTTAATTAGCTCTATAACTACAACACTCAAGTTATTCAAGACATTAATAGATCAATACAGCATTTTCAGTTGGCTTATTTCACTTCTTACTACGTCACAGTGCAGTGAACAAGCGGGTACTCAAATAACCGCGAGGGACGGTGATTGCAATCAAGACACACCCAGATAACACGTTACATACATCCACTTCCAGAAGCGTGATTCCACACCCCTTCCTACTCTGTTGCATGCAACAACCTTTCAAAGGCAACCCAAATGCCGAACCGGTCCATCCGTAACGGGTAGGAGGTCCCCGCGTGGAGCGTGACTGTGCCCACTGGCAGATTTACACCTTGCTACCCTCAACCCACTCCTATTTACGGTTGGGTAAGCCTTGACACCCAGGTTAACCAATTACATCAGTTTCCTGGTTCCCATATGCCAGTATGCATCCGATACTGTTCGATACTTGTCCAGCAGGGCCAGACACGGACGGTCCTTGTAACACCCCAAAACCTGTTAAGAGGGGAATTTAAAAATTTTTAGACGTATTGCATGTGTGCAGAAATTGAAATTCAAATTGGAATTCAAATTCAACTCAAAACAGAAAAGAAAAAGAAAAAGAAAAAACAAAAACCCCGGCTAGTGGGCCGAAACCCACAAGCCGGCCCACCCGCCCCCGCGCCAGCCCGCAGCCGCGCGCTCCCCTCTCTCTCTCACTGACACGCGAGACCCGCGTGTCATCCCTCACCTCCTGCTCGCGCCAACAGCCGGACTCCTCCGCGCGCGCCCGATCGCAACCGACTCGGGAAATCCGCGTCCCGAGCCCGACTCCCGGTCGCGGACGACTCCGGCTCGATCTAAACATACACGCCGCCCTCCCTCGTCTATAAAAACGTCGGCATCGCCCCGTTTTCCCCACCTGATCAGCTGTTTTTCCTCCCTGTGAGAACCGAAGCTCCGATCACCGTTTTCTCTCGATCTCTGCTCGGATTTTCCGATCTAACGCGCCGATCGTGTTCCACCGCCTTCGGGGAATCACGCATGTGCAAAAAACTCGGTAGTTTGCGCTCTAGGCACAGCTCCGACGAGCACCGCAGCGATTCCATCTCGGACCTCGTCGCCGACCGCCTTCCAGGGCCTCCGAGCTCAAGAAAAAGACCGAGGTGGGATCCCCGACCTCCCCTCTACCGATCTATGCCATGAAATCCCAGTTTTAGGAAGAATAGACGAAGATCCGAAGTTTTCCGGCAAGATCGCCGCCTCCCGCCGCCACGCGCCGCCGGGCAGCGCCGCCCCCGCACGGTCAGAGCGACGTGGCCGCTTATGCGCCGTCTATTTTAAATCGCACGGTAGAATTAAAACCCGCGCGTACCGGTTCGGCGATCTAATCTGAGCCGTCTGTTTTAAATCGGACGGTCCACATCAGCCCCACATTATAAAGGCCGGGATTCTTACACGCTACCCCCTGGGGATCTCGGAAAATACGAGCTAGCCCCGGAAACTTCTGATCTAGCCCCTGGAACTTCAGAAATTCATGTAGATTCATTTAAAAATCAGTTTTAGCCCCTGGAATTAATAAAAATTAGGAAAACCCCTCTGTTATGTGTAGCTAGACCCCTGGAAATTTAGGAAATAATATAATAGACCCTGTAGTGGGGTGAGTTTACCTTTTTAACCCTATATGATATTAAATTTAGGAATTTGAATATGTGATTAGGATTTAAAATTTAAAAGGTGAGACAAACACATTGTAAATTCAAATTTAAACTCTCCTAGCACTTGGAAAACTTTAGAATGAGTTAAAAGTAGATTTTAAGCTGAAATGAATCTGTTTAATTGATAGTTCACATTTATTAGGTATAGGGACACATTTTTAGGTTAGGAAATAATTCTGAAAATTGGTAAAATAAATTAAAATTAGTTCACATCAGAGGAGAAGTTCCAAAATATATTATTTAATATTTTAGATCAGAACCTATTCTGTTTAGATGATATGCCCTACTATTTAATATTAAAACTCACTTTTAGGCATAGAAAATAAATCTGGAAAATATAAGAAAATAGGTATGCATAACTAGAAAGTGATAAATGAAGTCTCCAAATCCAAAGACTTCAGTTTAGGATTTGGTAAAAGATCTGAAAACCCATTTGGAGTATGAAATTACCTTCCATGCAAACTTGGTAGCTAAATAGTGTATTAAAGAATTTGTTTAAATTGGAAATTCATATATAGTGTGCAAACAGAAATCTAAATACAAAAGTTAGAAATCATATACATATGTTTAAAAGTGCATGTAGGCTAAAAATCAGCACATCTAGAGTAACCACAACACTTAGAAATGTGAATGACTATCATATGTATGTATGTGTGGAGTGAAAGTGTGAACTATGTCTTATGGATCGTGTTTTCTTTTGCTATGTGTGTTGGCATGAATAGAACCTGCCCCAGAGCATGTTCTTCCCTTCCAAGACCAAGACTTTCCATTCTCAGAGCAGCAAGAAGAAGGCAAGTGTCCTTGATCACTTTGATCCTATGCTAGGTTGTGTAGATAGAATTATTTGCATTGTCAATTGAAATATAAAACCCATGCTAGGATGTTTCCCTAGAATTGCATTATCTTGTTTCCTTGTAGCTTGGGTTGGGATTTGTTTTATTATGTCATTCACTCATATTACTTGAGCTTAGCCATGCTTAGAATGGGATAATTGGGATGTGAGATCATCAATTTATTTACCATACTCTTGAATGAGATATTATGAGTTATGTAGAGGTAGGGATCGAGGCAAGTTGGATGATTTGGTTGGCGCTGGGTGCACGAGACTCGGGTTTGTGTTTAGCACTTGCTTGGATCCTAAGGACCGGTTCATGGAGCATGTAACCTGGCTTTACCGTGCCAACCACATGCTGAGATGGGGCAGCTTGGCCAATTAATTAGGTATATCCCCGGCGTAGTATGGGTGTGTTGGATGGTGCGGGGAGTAGGTGTCAGCTGGACTACCATATGAACCGCAAGGCTCAAGAGGGGGCAACTGCAGCAGGGTTGGAGTCTCTTGTATGCTGTTAGGGGTGAAACCTCAGTGGGCCCATGCTCGTCGGGAATTCCTTTGTAAAGGCTTCGTAGTGATCTCCTGGTTACACACCTGGGAAGTGTGAATGTGGTTCGTAGCCACTGGCATAATGGAGGTTCTTTTAGTCCACCCGACAACGGGGGATGAAATCACTACATGTGGGTACAGTGGTGCAGACTCTGCAGAGTCAAAACTGTCATGACAGCCGTGCTCACGGTCAAGAGCGGCTTGGACTTATTCATGATTAGAGGATGCTGACTTTGGAAGTTGTGGATGTTAAGCGGGGAGCTTAACATTGGAATTGATGTTATGGTTATTTGATTTTGATGATGGGTTGGGAGATTGGGACCATTTCACCTATGTAGTAATGTAGGTGCTTAATAAGCTAAGGTGGTAGGAATAATTGCGTAGTGCTTTAACCATGAGTTCAACCTCTCCTTGCTCTAGCCATGCATGACATAACTTTCCCACACTTGCTGAGTACCAATGGTACTCAACCTTGCATATTTGTTGGTTTAAATTGCTGCTCAGGTCAAGGGGATGATGTGGTGTTTAATGATCAAGACTTCGGACCCGAAGAAGGTTTCTAGGTTCATGGAGTCCCCCGGGCAACGCCTGTGACGGAGCCCACAAGAATAACATTCTGCTGCTAGTTTATTTACATGTTATGAACTCATTATCGTCCATCGAGACGTATGCTTGTAATAAATGATGCTTCACTATTTGTCATCACATGTATGAGAAAATGATCCTGGCATACATGTGATATTCACTCGGTTGTTCTTCGGAGAAACCGGGTGTGACAGTCCTCAACCGACACCAACAGGGCTACGCACGTGAGACCTCTGCTCACTGCTTCCTATCCCCCCTGCTGGGTCTCATTTTCATATCTTAAGCCATTTGCTACCTCTTTTCATCCCGCGTAATAAGTACTATCTCGCGAGTCGCTTCCAACCACTCGACTTCTACCGAGATCCTAAGCATTAGCATGGCATTCTCTACTCATCGGGTTTGTACACTACCCAACCCTCCATAGGATTCAAAAAGGGCTATGCAACTGGGGTTTCAATCACCCTAACTCTATTGCATACATTTCAACCTAGACATAAGTGATACAAATGAAAAACTTTACAAAAGGTACTTAAGTGCAAACTGGGGCTTGCCTGGTTGTGAGTTAAAGGGAAAGTCAACTTCAGGTGGCAGGACATCAAAAGGCTCCGGTGCGTCCTCAACTTCGGTCACTAAATGAAATGTAGCAAAATAAATGTATAAGTATTAAGGATTTATAAGAATTGAACTTCTATTCATAACTACTTCTATTTAGAGTCCTTAATTGGCTTTGGGATTTTTACAGTGGATACTAGACCCTCTAAGGATGATTTGAGCCAAATTTGGAGACATGTCATTGCACAATGTAGTCTTTAAGACTCCTACAAGTACAATGCTTCTCTGAATTTTGAGCCCAAATCAGGAGCTTTGACATAGATAGAAATGGAAGATCTGATTATGGTCAGTCTCCATGGTTCTAACAAAATTTGTTTCACCATTTTTGGAGCTACCATCAGAGAGATATGAATTTTTGAAGTTGGACAGGAGTTCTGAAAAAGATTCTGTTTAAATTTGAATTTCCAAATAAAGGCTGAACTTGGGAAGGAAGTTTAGCCTAACAATTGATCTCCAATGAAGCCCAAATTTTTACTGAAGATCAGTAACTATGTAAAGGGTT
This sequence comes from Neostapfia colusana, assembly GCA_030760725.1. NCBI lineage: Eukaryota > Viridiplantae > Streptophyta > Magnoliopsida > Poales > Poaceae > Neostapfia > Neostapfia colusana. The sequence continues at coordinate 40,074,807 of JASWHV010000013.1, read as the reverse complement.
CTCTGCCCAAATTTTGGACTATTTCATAAAGAATTGTTCCTGTAATAAATCCCTAAAAGATTTAATAAAAACAATTCTACAGAAATTCCTGGGCATGTTCATAGCCTAAAATTGGTTTCTCTGTGAAGTACTCCTCATGAGGATTCCAACAAAATTGGTTTCACTCTTTTTGAAGTTTTCTACACAAAGTTATGGGCTTATAAAGATCAGCTAATTCCTGGAATTATTTCTCTAATAGAAACTTCAAATAATTTGACTGGGCCCACTGTTTTAATTCGGACCAGTCAGATTTTGGCAACACCGGGGGCTACGGGGTTATTCCCGTGCAGCCGTACTGGATCCGGCGCCACAAGCCGATCCTCGCGCGAACACGGAGGCTGACCGGTGGGACCGGTCCTCCTTCGTCTTCCTCGCGCTGTCCATGCCTCCCGCGGCGGCGCACGCCAGCGAAGCTCGCCGGGACGGGGTTCCCGTGGTCTATACTTCGTCAAACTCGCCGTCTGTGAGTTCTACACCGTGCTGAACATGATGGTGGGGTCGGGAGCCGATGACAACGGCCGGAAAGGTGCTTGCACCGGCGACCATGTCGAACCTTACTTCGGCGACCTCGCTCTCCCTCAACAGTGGGTCTTTCAGGCTAGTGTTTGCTCCAAAAGCACCAGTGTCCCATGGACAACATCGACCCATAGCCCGTTCTCCATGAAAACCACCGGAGAGGGGACCTGACCGGCGACCCAAGCCTGCAAAATGCCGGCGGCGACAAAAACTCAAAGAACTCCTTCAGTTCTTAATGATTTCCGACGCCGTTTGAGTGACAAGGATCGCAGGGATCTAACAAAGCTTCTCCTAGACCAGGATGAGCTCTAGCTATCGCAGGACGAAGAATTTGATTGTAGACCGAGAAGTGTTGCTATGAACTAGGGTTTGGTAACACCCGAAATTCTCACTACCCGGTTGATCAATCATCCTGAGGCTTTCGGTAACACGATCTACGGACAACAACGCACCTTTCTTGTGCAGGGAAGGGGCGGTGAAGCTGGCCGTAGCACGCTGTCCACGGTGAACCGAACGGGGTTCCGCCGAGCACCTCCGATCGCCGGCGCCAATCTCGGGTTTGAGCGTAGCACGAGCTAGGAAGCTTAGGGGAAAGAAAGGTGGAGGCTGGAGCACTCTCTTGCGCTTCTTTTTGCTGTTTGGGGCTCGATCATCCGAGCTCGGGCGAGCGTGGGCGAGGGAGTAAACAGCGACGGCGCTGAGGCAGTTTCTCGCGGGAGAGAACGAAAGGAGCGGCGAGTTACTGAGGGAAACGAAGACCGACTTCGTTGCTGCGACCCGGGGGGTGATGAAGCGGCTGGCGATCGAGGAACCAGGAGGTGGCACGGTGGAATTCCTCGGGAGCGGGTTTCACCGGGCGCTGGCGGCCTCTCGGCGATCAGCCGATGAAAACAGAGGCGGTAGCTCTGTTGGGAGGCTGACTGCTGGGCCCTACCTCCCTCTCTTTTAATCCAATAATTCCCTGATATTTTACCCCAGCAACTCAACATTTAAGGCTAGACTTTCACCCCAAGTAAGGTTTTAATTTGCTGAATTCAAATGGTTTGAATTCTGGTGTAAAATTTGAATTGTGTTTGACCCTTTGAATTTGAAATGAGTTTGAATTCTCCACATTGTATTGCCTCAAAAATATAGCAAACCAGTTCCAAAATTTCCAACTTTTGGCATGGCTGCTCATTCCAAGGTGGAGAACACATTTGTGAAACCCAATTTCCAAATTGAGGGAATTGGAATTTGAAACTGAATTTGAAATTCAGATTATAGGGCTCTTCCTTTTAATCCCAAAAAAATATGAGAACTCCTCCAAATGAGCTGAAATTTGGAAGGTTGAGTATTTGGACTATGAAGATCCAAGTTATGAACTTAGACCCCCATGTTTGGAAGTTTTTGGGAAGTCTAAACCCTCACTTTGAACTTATACCATTATAATTCAAAGTTTTAATTCCCCTCATTTTTCATAAGTGTACATGAGCTGAATTTTCTTGCTACCACTTTTGGGGATTTTACACTTCTGGACCGATTGGTCCCCTTAAGATGACAGCTCCAGGGCAGGGAAATAGGGATCCCTCGGAGGAAAAGTTCAATGGCAAGGGAAGTGATGCGGCATGGAACCTGAGGAAGGTTGATGCCTACAGCACTGCCAACAGGGCAGCCGACAAGAGATTTTGGAGCAACTTTCACTCAGACTACTACAGTTCGATGTACCTCCAAATGAAGACTCCAGTGGTCCGCAGCCAATGGATCGACTGGACATATTTTGAAAGGAAGAGCTGTGAAGCATTTGAGGAGGTCATAGAAGCTGCAGAGAGACACGGACTCAAGGACCTGCTCGCCTTCAGATACAACTGGAATGATAAGATCATTGCCCTGTTCTATTCAACTTGCCACTTTGCCCATGATGGAGAAGACAAATTGACTTGGATGACACATGGATCCAAGTACACAATTTCTTATGCTGAGTTTGCCAGACTGCTGCACCTTGAGGACACCGACAGTGATGAGATTGTGATTCACAATCTTGGAGTTGTGGAGAAGGACAAGATGGAGTTTCTCTATGATACTCGACTCCCATACAATCCTCCCTCGACCAAGAACATGAATCCCTTCTTCATTGTTCTCAACAGAGTGCTCCGGAATACCATTGCTCCAAAGGATGGAGATGTCGGGAGCGTCCAAGGTTATTTGAGAACCTTGATGAAAGTAATCAGCAGGAGGAGAAAATTTAATATCTTCAATTATATTTGGAATGACATGGTGAACATATCCTGCACACCAAACCGTTCCTGTGGCTATGCACCATACTTGATGTTCATGATTGAAAAAGTCACAGGAATTGAGTTTGTGAAGGATGTGGAGCATACTGCTCTAAGGACTTAGAATCCTCCTCAAGCCTCTATCCCAGCTGCTCCCTGATCTGGATCACCCGAAGAACATCCAGAGAGGGCTCGAGAAGATGCAAGGCCTTCATCCAAGACTAGGGCCCCTCCTCACAAAGGGTCATCTAGTGGGATGATGAAGTTTTTGACTGCTATTTTTAGTTCTTGCCGCAAGACTGAGGTGAAGATTCATAAGATGAACAAGGCAAGAAAAGAAGAAATGAGATACATGAAGGCCAATGTCAAAGCAATATGCCAAAAACTGGAGATTGAGCCCATTGGATCTCCAGTCATCTCAGAGGACTCTGCATCTGACTTCACAGAGCTTCCTCCTCTCTCTCCATCAGAGCATGCCTACTTTGGCACGACGAGTGGTTCCTCTCCTCTTCCTCAGCCTGATGATGAAGACGAGGAAAGGACCGACAGCGAGGAGTGAGCCGGTGACGACAAGTAGATCCCTCCTCTCCTTCTTTTTGGTGCCTTGATGCCAAAGGGGGAGAGATTAGATTGAGGGGGAGTCTCAGGTCGTAGGTCTTTCCTTTCATGTCCTAATTTGCGAAACGAGTTTTATAAGACTTATACTATTATGCTATCATTATGCTGTTGTAAGACTGATGCTACCATTATGCTTTTGGACATGTAATGTAAAATGATGACTATGTTATGCTTTTGATTAATGATGTATGTTTAAAACTGCTATGTAGGATCGAGACTCTTGATGATGTTATGATTATTCTCATTATGATATTCACATCAAAATTATAGCTCACACACATAGTTCTGCACCCCACCATAAAGAGTGCACATATGTCTTATGTCTACTTTGCCTATTTTGTCCAAAGCTCATATGTGCACACTTTATGAAAATATGAATTCTTATTCTCATATTTGTGTGATCTCAATTTGTTGTCATGAATCACCAAAAATGGGGAGATTGAAAGTGCATCTAGGCATCCCTTGTGAGTTTTGGTTGATTTATGGCAAACAAATGAGACCCTAACAAAATTGTTGAGATGAGCGCAGGTTCTTAAAAGAAATTAGGAAGAAAGCGCAAAAAGAAAGGAGAAGGAGGATCCAAATTGATAAGAGCTCAGGAGCTGAAAAGATCAGATTATTTAGTATAGAGTGTGTGGGAGAAACACACTCCAAGAGCTAAAGTGAAAGAAATCACACTAACTGCACAAAGTCAGCATGTGCGGACTAGTCCGATATCAACCGGACTGGTCCAATTTTCTTTCTGACCTGAAAATGGACTAGTCCGACATGGACCGGACTAGTCTGATTTTGTCATTGGATAGACAACGGACTAGTCCACACTCCTACGGACTAGTCCGATATCTCACAACACTTAGGGTTTTCTACACACCGCACACCGGACAAGTCCGCAGTCAACCACGGACTAGTCTGGACATCGCAAACCCTGACGTAACCATTGGAAATCCTACTATAAAAAGAGATGTACGGCCATACCAACGGAAAACTTTGACCCCCAGCGCCGCCACACCTCCCAATAGCCCAAAATTCACATCTCTTCACATATTCTAACCCAAAAAGAATCAAATCTTTGGGGATTAGCAATTGATCAAAGCAGAGACTTGTTCTACACATCTTGAGCTCTTGGGTTTGATCTCTCGCACACTTTTGTTCATTAATTGTTCATCTTTTGAGTGTGTTTGGTTGTGTTCATTCATTGTAATTCTTGGTGGGCCCTCAACTTATGAGAAGGCCCCTTGAACGATTTATTTGCCCTTTGTGATTAGTGGAAGAGAATCGGCCTTCGTGGCGATTCGACGAGGGTAGGGTTCGTGAAGACCCGGTCCTTAGTGGACTCCTCAACGGGGACGTAGATTTCCTTCATGGAATCGAACCTCGGGATAAACACTTGTCTCCTACTCTCGTTCATTCATTGTTCATCATATTCTAGTGTTTAATTAATCTTGTGCAATTTACATTGAAGCATTGAAACAAAAGTTGATCTCTGTCATTCATTGTTTCACTTTGCAATACATCTAAGTATCAAATTATTTTCCGCTGCATAAAGTACTAGAAGTGAGAATATTGATCAATTTTGATATCTCTAGTCCACTCATACCGGACTAGTCCGATTTTTCTCTCTGTAGAAAGTAGAAAATGAACTAGTACTCACTTTACCGGACTAGTCCAATTTCACTGTATTTGATAAACCTACTAAGTGTTTCAGGGATCAACAATGCGTCGAAAAGCCTATTCATCCCCCTCTAGGCTACATTCAATAACGCTCAGCAAGACTTAACCGTCACCCTAGTCATGAAACTTTACATGCACTTATAACATAAAGTGGGATGGCATAATGTATAATAAACTCGCCTAAATGTGAATCCTTACTTTCAAGTGTTATTAGCAGCAATTTAAGAATGACCTTGGGATGCCACATCGGGAGTCACAATTAAACAAGAAATTCTTTTCCCCGATGTAATTTGCTCACGATGGAAATGAATCGAGTTTGCTCTAACTATTCATCAAAGATACATCACAAAGATAGTATAAACTTCAAGCCATAATGATTAGTTCCTTTCTCATGCAAGTTCTGACTACGTCACGATTGTGAGAACAAGTATGCTTGGTCCTTTTCCGTGAGTGACAGTGATTCGAATAAATAAAACCCGGACTACACGACACGTACGCCCGTACTCGACGTTACCTACAACAACCATCACTGACGTTGTACGTGGCAGCCTTCCCCCGTTTCAGTCCCGTTGAATTGATCAAATTGCCCTGTACAGTAGCCACATGGTGCGCCTACCGACATGAGATGTCATTGGAATGTTACCCACATACTGCACACCGGCCGTCTCACCTGAGGCGACCCGAAAAGGCTCAACGCAAGCTTCCCGAGGTACATCGGTTTACTGGGTCCCATATGGCCAGCATGAGTCCGGTACACAACTCAAACTTTTTCAACAGGGCCGCATACGGATCGGTCCATGACCGACACGGACAGGTCTATAGCACCCAGGCCCCTATGTCCTGCTACCCCTACAACCTGCCGGTCTCAACTTTAACTTGCTAACAATTTTTAGAACCAATCCCATATGCTCCTTTTGTTCCTGATCATGCAAGTAGTATCTCACCACTAGACTTCTACCGAGCCTTACTTAAGTATGGCAGTTCTACACGGTGAAAGACACCTACCCAATACTCCATGGGTTCATTTGGTCATGCAAGAGGAGTATCAAAGAAACTAAACCTAATGCACATTTCATATCCTAACTGAAAGAGTGAATACAAAGTAAAAGCTTAAAAGTTGTTAAATGCAAACCGGAGCTTTCATGTTTTGCATGGTAGTCGTATATAATCAGTTAGTGATCCTTGCAGATCAACCCTTGATTCTCTGGAGTCTGATCCACTTCAATGAATCGCTCCTTCAAATCCCCCTTCGTTGTGATTCCTATTGAAATGCATATGCACAATTTTTAGATTGCAATAGAAAGAATTGAAAGACTGGATTTCTTAAGAACAGAGGCTGTGTGGAAATGCCAAGAATGGATTGGTTTGCCTTTGTTGTGCAAAGAATTATGAATGAACTAAATTGGTCTTAGTGTTTTAGCTATATACTAACTAACTTTCCCAATGAACCTAAGAGGTGAGCTGAAAAGATTTGAATGCAACTGAAGAACAAGAACTCCAATGGCCTCAAACCTTTTACAGAAGGTTCTACACTACCTAGAGATTTAGCTTGCCAAATTGCAGCTATTGTGGATGCAAATTATGCCTACCATAATTCCCACAAGAGTCTTATGTATTTTCCCACATACATAAGTATGGTAGAACAAGGACAGGGAGTTCTAAGGATCAACTTGAGCTGATACTTTAAATGTGAGTTCTTGGTCACATTAGAGTCATTTGGTAAAAAATTCAGACCTTTTACTTGAGTAGTTCCTCCAGAACAATTTCTTAAGCATTTCTACTCAAAAGAATTAATTCTGCAGTATTGTGCATTTTCATGCCCAGTTAAGTGAACTACAATTTTAAGTAGGTCTCCTAGAGTATGTCTGAATTTTCTATGATTTTTTCAGCTCTAATTTGCCTAAAATGGATTCTACAAGTGGGCAACATTTTCTTAAAATTGTTTCTGGACCCTTATGAACACAGCAGTTTGTATTTAGCAAATTCCTATACAAATGATATTCAAATGAGCTGAAAATTTGCTACAAGGTCAAAAATATGCTAAAGAATATTCTGGAAAAATTTGAGGATTTTTGGATGAACCCAACTCCCTCAATAATTCTTTTTCTAAAACATTTCAAAGAATTTTTCATAATTTAATATTGTCTTTCATACAAATTGGATTTTATATTCGGATAGATCTTTGCAAAATAAATCCAACCCAATTTGAATCACTCAATTTGGAGGTTTCTACACAGAGATATCATTTTCCAAAGTTGGAACAATCTCTGGAATTGTTTTTCCTATTGAAATTCGACTGGGCCAACGGGTTTAAACTCCAGCCTCTGGAATCGAAGCCACACCGGGGTCACACGGTTTTGGCGCGCAGCCACAGAGAGTCCCCAAGCGACAGCTGATCACAGATTTAAAATCGAGTTGCTGACAGCCGGGGCCCATGTTGTTTTCTTCCTCCCGCCGCCTCTCCCGTGCCCGCGCTCTCCCCCTCGCCGGCCCGACGCTGCCCCTCGCCGGCGACCACTAGCTTTCCAGCCATCTCCCGACCGGAGGGTTGCCACTAGAGGGTTTGTGAGGCCGGGTAACACAATGGTGGCACTTGCTCGGGCTGCCGGTGGCCGGAAGTACCCCAGGGACGTGTGGCGGCTACGGGAGGAGTTCGGTGCCGTCGGCCGACCTTCCTAGACCGCCGAAACATCGACCAACCCACGCTACAGCACCCTTGGAGCTTGAGGAAGACTGACAGGGCCTCGAAAGTGCTCAAAGATGGTTGCAACTGGGTCGGCACCGTGCGCCTGATCGGTTCCGACATGAACACGCTCGGAAGACCTCAAAATCCGTCGCTCCGAGGTGGTTTCATGCTAGGGTTGCTAAAAGGAAAATGACTGCCGGCTAATCCAGCATCTAAGTGCAAAGTTTGATGGTCTAAGAAGGATTTACAAGTGAGAATTTTGGAGATCATTACTGGACGCTCGGTTTGAAGCCGCCGGAACCATTCCAAAATTCGCTGGCTATGCTCCACGGTTGGCTTGAGCTTTGGGTGGAAGCAGTGCAGTGGTCATGCTCTTCTGTTGCCGCCCTTGCTCAGCCGTGAAAACCACCGTGGTGGGCTGTCCACGTGAAGCCGACCGCCGGTATGTGTTTGGTCACCGCGGATGCGTTGCTCTAGGGCTCGGGAAACTCCGGAACTCGGCGGGTTTTGTGTCGGGAAGGTGAGCAACGAGTGCGGGGTCTGGTTGAGCAACTCGGAGTGGAGTGGTGTGCAAGTTTTCTGCCGGTTCCCGATCAAGCCGAGGCAGCGGAGGTGTAAGGACTCGGTCCGGGGGTTTGCTCGCGAGGAAGAGGAAGTAAAGGCCGTTTGGCTCGCCTGTGGAGGAGTAGATCACGCCGAGCGCAAGAGGAGGCCTCCAACCAATCACAAGCACGTGACAGGGGAGTAGGAGGTGGCAGTTGACGTTCTCTCGGTGGCGCCCGGGTGCAGCCCCTCGGTATAGTAATAAACTGAGAACAGAGACTTTGTTTGCTTTGTGTGCAAGTCACTAATTTAGCTCAATGACATGTGGGGTCCACCCCAAATTTCCTCCCAAAAATATCTTCTCATGTCAATCTATTCCATTCAAATGTTTTGAATTTGGAAAGTGGGCTAGCATTTGAATTCATCAAATTCAGTTTGAATTTGCATAGCAAATTTGAATTTGATTGGAATTTGAAAAGGCTTCTATTTAATTCCTTTATGAGGCTTGACAAGTTTGCCGCCCTCAACTTCCACACTTCCAAAATATAGGGCTCTATAAGTATTCAAAGTTTTTGGCCACAAATTGATGTGAACTTTGAATTTGAAATCTGATTTTTAAACTTCATGCAAATAAATGTTTAATTCCATATTGGTTTAACACATTCAAATCAACATGTGAGCCTCTTTTTGGATGAACATCCATGAACAACTTTGCATGAGGAAAAGTTTTAGCAAGTCCCATTTTTTATGAATTTTGGACACGTAGACTTTCAAGCCTCGTTTTATTCATATACATTTTTGAGACTTTTACATGGGGTGCGGCACTTGTGACTGTAGAGAGCCTCATATGGTGCCATCATGATACTCGCTTAATAGTCATTGTTGTATGAGAATTCCGCCAACGGTAGATGATCATCCCAATTTCTACCGTGGTGGACGGCACACGCTCTCAACATGTCCTCTAATACTTGATTCACCCTCTCAGTTTGCCCATCTGTCTGAGGGTGATAAGCGGAGCTTCTAATCAGTTTGGTACCCAATACAGCGTGCAACTGCTCCCAGAAACGAGCCACAAATAGTGCCCCTCGATCTGAGATTATAATCTTGGGTACTCCATGCAAGCACAAGATTCTTGCAATGTACAACTCCGCATACTTGCAAGCATGGTAGTTGGTATGCACCGGAATGAAGTGAGCTGACTTGGTTAACCGGTCAACAATTACCCAAATGGAATCATGCTTGTTAGAAGTCATGGGTAATCCCACAATGAAATCCATGCTCATATCTTCCCACTTCCATGCTGGAATTTTCAGGGGTTGCGACAGCCCTGTTTTTCTCAAGTGATCTGCCTTCACTCGTCTACACGTATCACATTCGGATACGTATTTGGCGATTTCCCACTTCATCCGTGTCCACCAAAATTAACTCTTCAAGTTTTGGTACATTTTGTTGCTTCCCGGATAAACGGAGAACTTAGACAAGTGAGTTTCATCAAGGATCTTCTTTTTCAGCCCCATGTTCCGGGGTACGAATATGCGGTCATTGAACCATAGCGTCCCCTCATCATCCTTCCGGAAACATTTGATATCCCCGCTGTCTATCCGTTCCCGGAGATGTGCCATGCCCTTGTCACTCTTCTGAGCTGCAATGGTATCTTCCCTAATGGTATGGAAGAGGGCAAGGTTGTAGAATGATCCATAAAGAACCAAGTATAAACTCGGCTCTTCCTCTTCCAGCAATGTAATGGTGAGGTTATGGACATGTGATTTTTGACTCAGCGCGTCGGCGACCACATTCGCCATGCTGGGTTGTAGAAAAATTCAGTTCATGTACACTTAGGAAAAATGAGAGGAATTAAAACTTTGAATTATAATGGTGTAAGTTCAAAGTGAGGATTTAGACTTTCCAAAAACTTCCAAACATGGAGATCTAAATGCATAACTTGGATCTTCATATTCGAAATATTCAACCTTACAAATTTCAGCTCATTTGGAGGAGTTTTAATATTTGTTTGGGATTAAAAGAGGAAGCCCACTAATCTGAATTTGAATTTCAGTTTTAAATTCCAATTTCCTCAATTTGCAAATTTGGTTCCACAAATGTGATCTCCACATTTGAATTAGCAGCCACGCCAAAAATCAGAAACTTTGGAGTTGGTTTGCTATGTTTTTGGAACAATACAAAATGGAGAATTCAAATTCCATTTCAAATTCAAATGACCAAACACAATTCGAACTTCGCACCAGAATTCAAACCATTTGAATCCATAAAGTTTAAACCATAACTTGGGGTGGATGTATGGACTTTAATTCTGAGTAGCTGGGGTAAAAATATCAGAGAAAAATTTGATTAAAAGAGGGGGAGGCGGGGCCCAGTAGTCAGCCTCACAACAGAGCTACCTCCTCTGTTTTTCCTCAGCCGGTCGCCGAGACGCCGCCAGCTCCCGGCGCGACCCTCTCCCGAGGACGGCACCGTGCCAACTCCTGCTTCTCGGCCGCGTGATCATCTCCCCACCCCCCATCTGCAGCACTGAAACGTTCTTTTGCTCCCTCGCACGCTCACCGCTGCTCGGTTTTCTCCCGCAAGGAAACTGCCCGGCGCCGTTTCTGTTCCTCCCTCACACACACTCGCCCGAGCTCGGATGACCGAGCTCCAAGCAGAAAAAAGAAGCGCAGCCTCCACCGTTCTTCCACCTAAGTTTCCTAGCTCGTGCTTCGCACAAACCAACACTTGGCGTCGGTGTTCGGAGGTGCCCGGCGGAACCACGTTCGGTTCACCGTGGACAGCATGCTACGGCCAGTGTCACCGCCCCTTCCCTACACAAGAAAGGTGCGTTGTTGTCCGTATATCGTGTTGCCAAAGCCTCATGTCAATTGATCAATCGGGTAGTGAGAATTTTGGGTTTTACCAAACCCTAGTTCATAGCGACACCTCTCGGTCTACGATCAAAGTCGTCGCGGAGCAGTAGCTAGAGCTCATTCTGGTCTAGGATCAGTTTTGCTAGCTCCCTATGGTCCTTCTCACTCAAACGGCGCTAGAAACCACCAAAGACTGAAGGAGTTCTTCTAGTTTTTGTCACCGTCATCGTTTTGCGGGCTCGGGTCGCGGTGAGGTCCCCTCTCCGGTGGTTTTCATGGAGAGCGGGCTATGGGTCGACGTTGTCCAGGTGACACTGGTGCTTTTAGAGCAAACCCTAGCCCGAAAGACCCACTGTCGAGTGAGAACGAGATCGCCGAAGTAAGGTTCGACATGGTCGCCGGTGCGAGCACCGTTCCGGCCGTTGTCATCCGCTCCCGACCCCACCATCGTGTTCAGCACGGTGTAGAACTCACATATGGCGAGTTTGGGGAAGTTCAGACCACGGTAACCTAGTCCCGGCAAGCCTCGCCGGCGTACGCCGCCGCAGGGGCCGCGGGGAGCGCGAGGAAGAAGGAGGACCGGGTCCCACCGGTCAGCCTCTGTACCGCGCAGGGATAGGCCTGTGGCACCGGATCCGGTGCGGCTGCGCGGGAAATAACCCTGTGACCTCGGTGTTGCCGTCATCTGAGTGGATAGCGCCATGGGTGGGGCCCACAGCCAGGATTTAAACATTTCTTCATTTTCCAGATTTAGTGGAAACTTCAAAGGACCATAACTCTCAGTAGGAATGTCCAAATTTTGTGAAATAAATTTTGCTGGATTCTTCTCAGTCAGTACTTTGCAGAAATGCAAAGAAATTGATCTGAGGATCTCTGGAAATTTCTCCAAAATTCATTAAATTTAAATTTTTGGGAATTATTTTCAGAAGATCCCTGTTATGGAGTTTCTTCAAATTTGGCAAGGTGGTTCCATATAATATTAATGATCTCCAGTAAAAAAGTGAGCTTCATTGGAGTTCATAAGTTCAGCCTTTATTTGAAAATCAAATTTAAACAGAAACTTTTCAGAACTCCTGTCCAACTTCAAAAATTCATATCTCTCTGCTGGTAGCTCCAAAAATGGTGAAACAAATTTTGTTAGAGCCATGGAGACTTACCCTAATCAGATCTTCTACTGTTAGCTATGCCAAAGCTCCTGATTTGCGCTAAAAATTCAGAGAAGCCTTGTACTTGTAGGAATTTTGGAGACTACATTGTGCAATGACATTTCTCCACATTTTGCTTAGATCATCCTTAGAGATTCTAGTATTCACTGTAAAAATCCCAAAGCCAATTAAGGATCCTAAATAGCAGTATCTATGAATAGAAGTTTATTTCGTATACATCCTTAATACTTATACATATATTTTGCTACATTTCATTTAGTGACCGAAATTGAGGACGCAATGGAGCACTTGGACGTTCTCCCACCAGAAGCTAACTTCTCCTCTGACTCGCAACCAGGCAAGCCCCGGTTTGCATTTAAGTACTTTTGCAAATTCTTTATTTGTATCACTTATGTTTAGGGTGAATGCTTCCATTAGAGTTAGGGTGATTGAAACCTCACTTGCATAGCCTTTTAAATCCTATGAAGGGTTGGGTAGTTACAAACTCGACGAGTAGAGAATGTCATGCTAATGTTCTTAGGATCTCGGTAGAAGTCGAGTGGTTGGAATCTACTCGTGAGATAAGACTTTATCACACGAAATGAGAAGAGGTAGAGAATGGCTTAAGTTGTGAAACTGAAACCCAGCAGGGGGCATAGGAAGCAGTGAGCGGAGGTCTCATGTGCGTAGCCCTGTTGGTGTCAATTGAGGACCGTGCCGTGTGCGGCCCTGCTGGACAAGTATCGAACAGTACCGGATGCATACTGGCATATGGGAACCAGGAAACCGATGTAATTGGTTAACCTGGGTGCCGAGGCTTACCCAACCGTTTTATAGGAGTGGGTTGAGGGTAGCAAGGTGTAAATCTGCCGGTGGGCACAGTCACGCTCCACACGGGGACCTCCTGCCCGTTACGGATGGACCGGTTCGGCATTTGGGTTGCCTTTGAATGGTTGTTGCATACAACAGAGTAGGAAGGGGTGTGGAATCACGCTTCTGAAAGTGGGTGTATGTGACGTGTTATCCGGGTGTCTCCTGATTGCAATCACCGTCCCTCGCGGTTATTTGAGTACCCGCTTGTTCACTGCGCTGTGATAAGTGAAATAAGCCAACCGAATATGCTGCATTGAATTATTAATGTGTTGGAACCTTGTATGCTGTAGTTCTAGAGCTAATCAAGTTTATATTCCACTTTGGGCATCTCCACATTGGAGGAAAGCGTTTCTTGTTTGATTGTGGACTTCTGATGTGAGCGCTGCCTAAGGCTCAATAAACTGTTGCTATAAAACTGAAAGTAAGGACTAACATGTAGGCGTGTCTTTATTGCAAAGTCCTTTTTCCTGTCATACATATCCTTACATGTAGAGTTCCATGCCAAGGATTGTCGGTTAAGCCTTGCTGAGCCATCGTGCTCACGGTTGCAATACTTTGAGCTATGTGCAGGTGAGAGTTATGAGGAAGGTTCCGAGGATGAGGTGATGCCCCCTTCGGGGTACACGGCCGAGCTGGAGCCCTGCACGCCGCTGTAATCTCCAGTTACTTGCTGCTAGTGTGTAGCATCCACGGGCTGGACGGCTGCACTTTTGCATAGTTAGGATGAGAGGCCATCTATGTATAATACTTCCACTGTTAATTAAGTTTTGTAAAAGACTTCCGCTGTTTTATATGAAATAAAAGTTTGTATGTTGTTCTTAAATTCTTTTTGTGTGTGCTGTTGGGTGCCGCATCGCACGGCACCACCCTATGCGATCCTGGAGTGGGGGAACCACGGGGTGGTCCCCACACTGGGGTGGTAATGAATCTCAATATCATAGTCTTTGATTAGTTCTAATCATCTCCTTTGCCTCATATTCAGCTCCTTCTGGGTCAAGATATATTTTAAGCTCTTGTGGTCGGTGTAGAGATGCACCAAATACCCCAGGAGATAGTGCCTCCACATTTTCAGCGCCAAAACCACAGCAGCGAGCTCAAGATCATGAGTCGGATAGTGCTTCTCATGATTTTGATGTCGGCATGAGCCATACGTGACCACACGTCCTTCTTGCATCAACACGCAGCCGAGCCCGATACCGGACGCATCACAATACACGTTGAAGGACTTGGTCGTATCCGGTTGAGCTAAGACCGGGGCTGTTGTGAGATGCTTCACCAATGCTTGGAACACTCCTTCACATGCTGTGTTCCAAACATATTTTGTTCCCTTCTTCAGTAATTCTGTCATCGGCATAGCAAGCTTGGAGAAGTTTGGAATGAATCTCCGGTAATATCCCTCTAAACCGAGGAAGCTTCTGACTTCATGGACAGAAGTGGGGGCTGTCCATTTCAGCACTTGTTCAATTTTGCTTGGGTCAACCACAATGCCTTCCGCTGAGATGATATGTCCCCAAAATGGCACTTGTCTGATCCAAAACTCACATTTGCTGAACTTGGCATAGAGCTTATGGTCCCGAAATCGTTAAAGTACGATTCGCAAGTGTTCGGCGTATTCTGCTTCTGACTTGGAGTAAACCAAGATATCACCAATGAACACCACAACGAACTTGTCCAGCTCTGGCATGAACACCGAGTTCATGAGATACATGAAATGTGCCGGAGCGTCAATGAGACCAAAAGACATGACTAGATATTCGTATAGTCCATATCTCGTCGAGAATGCCATCTTCGGGATATCTTCCGCCCGGATTTTTATTTGATGATACCCGTAGTGAAGGTCCATCTTGGAGAACAAACTTGCACCCACAAGCTGATCAAACAGGATGTCAATGCGGGGCAGTGGATATTTGTTCTTGATGGTGACAGCGTTGAGCAGCCGGAAATCCACACAGCGCCGAGCATCCCCAAGGCGATGAACTCGGCCTAATGAAACCCTTGCTCAACAAATCATTGAGCTGTTCTTTCAACTCAGCCAGCTCGTTCGGAGCCATTTTGTACGGTCTCCGTGATATGGGAGTAGTCCCTTGTGCAAGTTCTATCTTGAACTCCACATCCTGTTCTAGTGGCATGCCCGGAAGATCATCCGGGAACACGTCGGGATACTCTCGAACTACAGGGATGTCCTCTAACTTGGAATCTTCAGTATTATAGGCGGCTGAAACTTCCGGGACTGGATTGTCTAGTATGAGGGACTGCGGACGGTGTAGTGAGGAGTTGAGGTGAACCATCCGTGATAATGTTTCTAGGACAGCGCCGTGGTAACTTAGCCATGACATCCCTAAGATTGCATCAATCTTCTGCTCCTCAAGAATAATCATAGTAGTAGGATATATCTTCCCACCTAAGAACAGTGGTGCTTTCGGGATCATCATAGTTTCTGGAATCTCCCCCCCCCCCCCCCCGGTGAGCAGATCATATAAGAGTACTCGATTGGAATGACTTCCAGTTGATGCTTAACTACATATGATGCACTTATGAAGTTGTGGGTTGCACCAGAATCAAATAAAATAATGATTGCTTGATCGTTGAGAGTGAACATACCCGTCAGCACGTTTTCTCCCTCCGTGGTGTCCTCATTGTCGAGGTTGCGAACGCCCCCGGTTTGCTGACCTCCCTTCTTGACTGGAGGTCGGCCTCGAGCACCGCCCTGATATTGGGCTTGCCCGCTGCTCTGCTGCCCCTGGGGACAGTCCTTCGAGAAATGACCCACCTGGCCACACGTGTAGCGGGTGTAGCGAGGCGGTCCTCCGCTGATCGGCGGACGGAAACCCGGGGCGCGTTGTGGCGGTGGAAATTCCCTGGGTACCATCTGTTGCTGCTGCTGTTGCGGTCGTGGTGGTGGCATCGGCGGTCGGAATGGGGGTGGCTGAAAAGAACGACCCCCAAACTTCTGAGGTCGCGCTGGTAGATGCCACTGCTGACCGCATGGTGTCTGATACACCATGCGGTATTTTTGAGGAGCTCCACCCCTGCTGCTTGGTGGAGCGCTTCGCTATAACTGCTCAGCCGCCAATTCTCACTGAGCATCCTCTTGCAGAATCGCGGCATTGACAAGGTCGTTGAAAGTGCCATGATTGAATTGTACGAGATGCGTCTTCATCTTGGGATTTAACCGCCGATAGAACTGCTCTCGCTTCCTCTCCTTGGTGGAGACATAATCCGACGCGTACTGTACCAGATGGTTGAACCCACGGGAGTAGTCATGGGCACTCCTCCCGCCCTGCTTCAGCTCCAAGAATTCTTGGAACTTCCTCTTCATTATCCCAGGAGGGATATGGTAGGCGTGGAACGCCTCCCGGAATACTTCCCATTCCACGGCGTGGCCAGCAGACAGTGAGGCGACATAGTTCGCCCACCATGCACCGGCAGCACCATGAAGCTGCTGCGCCATGAAGAGAATCTTCTGCCGCTCCGTGCATTGGAGCAGCCCGAACTTGGACTCGATCGTCCGCAGCCAGTTGTCGGCCTCCAGTGGTTCTGCTGCTTCGTTGAACACCGGAGGTTGCGTACTCATGAAATCCGAGTATGTCGTAGTGTGGGGCTCAGGAGGCCCCCTCTGTTGACGCCCCCCACCTGGGACGTATTCTGCATGATCGTTCGGAGCAGATCGGTCTGCTCCTCACGATTACCCACCAGTGCCGCAATCAAATCCGCTAGTGTAAGCAGAGGCGGCGGTGGTGGTTGTTGCTGCGGGGTGTTGTCGTAGGCAGGTGGCTGGGAGTCATCACCCCCTTTCTGACTAGAGCCACCGACCTCATACGTGTCCCAAGTACGAACCATCTGCAACCATACGACAATTAAATCAGTCCCACAACAGACTTCATGCAGTCCAATAAAATAGGCGTAAAAACATAATGATAGTAAACATGCGATACATCTCGTATATAGATAATGTAATAACTTTGCACAAGCTACACCATTACCAGACCAAATACAAACTAGTTAAATCCAACTTGTTTGACTTCCTCTTTGGAAGTTCACCTCAACTAGATTTGGTCACTACGAGACGTTAATATCGCTTTGTCATCACATATACTACCCTTTATCTTCAATATGACACAAACATGGTCTCTAGCAAAAGAAACTTGAGTAGGAAATATACTCAAATCTTTCACTAGTTGAAGATAACAACTCACGAGTATGTTTTACCCCGTTGGAAGTAATCAAACCCCCTAGGGTACAAAAATCTCTCAAATGAGTTCAACTGTCCATCCCTCTGCCAAGAATGACCAGTTTCTACATATCCCAGATTTTGATCTGGTGCTGGGCATTTTAATGACTCAATTTGAATACCAAAGTTCAATTTAACTTCAGTACCTTTCCAACGAGTACTTAATTGCCCTCAGATCAGCTCTGGTTAAAAAGTTATGATAATTCAAAGTCAACAGAATTTCTGGAAGAATTTCAACATCACCTCATTTGGACGTTGCTGTTTTCAACTCTAACTTCCACTGAATTCCATGCTGCAATTGCAGAAACATTGAATTACAAAGATGTAACACATCTCCTAACCTTTCCCACAATGTATCATATGATAATTTTAGATTTTTCTACAGGAAGTTATGCTTGAAAAACAGAACAGTCCCGAGAGTTTTTGAACCTGTCCTTGTTCTAGACAGTTTACACTCATCTGGAATTTCACCCAATTTAAGTTGTGATTCTGCTCTGGAAGTCTACAACAACGTTATATAGAACTTAAACTCCTTTCCAAAACTATATCCCACACCCCAATTGGCTAAATAATCTGTGAGTTATGCTCTGTTAAACATCGGCAAACTTGCTGCCAAAACAGAGCACTCTGTTTTCCATCCCTTTGAGTTAAACTAATCAACTGTTGAATTTTTCTACCCAACCAGGGTCCTAAATATTGAAACCTGGTTATCTTAGTTCCTTGTTACCATTATTTTTAATGCAAATGCTTATTACATGTCGGTACTACGTTCCTCACAAAAAGGAAAATCCTAACCGGATTATACCGGCATATACGTCTCAATTGTGGCACTAAATGGTCTCTCACACACGTGTACTACATGGGACATGTACGTGGTTAGTGTAAGGGCCTCAGTTTTTGACACATGTTTGAAGTGTTCCATCACCACACACACACCTCATTTCAAGCATGTTGATGAACACATTTGAAGAGCAAATAACCACCATCAACATGCTCATTAGAAAACAAACTCACCAAGTGTAAAAGTGGCATTTCCCACATACATCATATAGGGGCTGGACATTGGGAAAACTCCTACACAATGCTAGGAATGTCCATGCCAAGTTTCTCCCAAATTCGAAACCTTGTTGAGGTCATTTTGGGTATAGCTAGAAAGAGGGTAGTTTGAACTCAAATTCAAATTCAAACTGTTTTTATCCCATGAATTCAAAAGTGGGAGACATATTCTTACTCGGCACATTTTTGTGAGCTCACACACCAATTTTCACTCCATTTGGAGTTGAGCTTGACATGAGCTAAGTGGAGCAAATTCAAACTTTATTTGAATTTCAAACTGAACATGTGCTGAAACTTATTCAAACCAAACCCAATTTGAATTCTAACCAATTCAAATTGCTCAAGGGTAGATAAATCAAATCACCATGGGCTTTGTGGGAACTACTGTTTACAACAGTGAATTGGAGTTAAGTTCAGGGGTTAAAATTGAGAGTGGGACCCACATGTCATAGAGCTAAGAGGTGTGACTTGCACACTAAGTCACAGCCTCGGTGGGAAATTCCACCGAGCATGCTGCCGGGTGTGCTACCGAGAAGAAGCCGGCGCCACCAGCTGCTTCCTACCTCACGTGCTGGCGCCCAGGGCGGCCTTCTCGTGCCCCCACACGACCCTCACCGCCTCAGCCGAGCGAAGACCGGTTGCATTCTTATCCTCGCGGGCGACATTGAGCAGCGCCATTCATTTTCCCCTGAGCTCTCGGTCAATCGGGAAAACAGAGAAAACAATCGCACCCTCGCCCCCCCCCCCCCGAGCTGCTTGGCAACGCCCTGAGCTCAAGCACCACTCTCCCGACGCCTAGACCACCGAGTTTCGGCCTCTGTTCCCGTGATCAACGATGACCGCCGCGACTTAGTTCAAGAACGGCGATCGGTCTCACGTGGGCAGCGCACCAAAGCCACTTCCACGGCCGAGCAAGGGCGGAAAAAGGAGCGCACGGACTCCACGCTGCTTCCACCTGAAGCTCAAGCCACGCCGTGAGCTCTCGCCGGCAAATTCTGAGATTTTGCTCCGGCGGCCTCTACCCGAGCTTCCGGTACAGTTCCTTAAAATTCTCCTTCTCTACTTCTCCTTGAGTCATCAAACTTTGCACGTGTATGTTGGATTAGCCGGCGATCAATTCTCCTTTAGCATCCATCGCATGAAAACGCTTCGGAGCGGCGGAATTCAAGCTCTACTAGGGGTGTTCGCCGTGGACCCATTCGGTCGCACGGTGAAACCATACTTACGGCCACTCCCGAGCTACTCAGGGGTTGTGCCGAGCTTCCTAGAGCTGTGCTGGTGGTGCAGAGCCCATCGGTGCACGTATTGGCGGGCTAGAGACCTCGGGCGACGGCGCCAAACCACAGCAGTAGCCGCCGCACGTCGCCGAGCTAGTTCCGCCAACCGGCAGCCCAAGCAAAGCCCACCATCATGTTCCTTGGTGTCCTAAACCCTCTGGCGGCGAGTCTCTAGCTGGGCGGCGGCCGGAAACTCCGGTCCGGCGAGCAGCCGTCTGCTCCGACGAGGGGGGAGCGCGAGGGCGCGAGAAAGAGGGCGGGAGGAAGAAGAAGACATGGGGCCCAACTGTCAGCGGCTCATATTTTAAATCGGGATCGGTCTGCGGCTTGGATTCGGTGTGCTGGCATGCAAAAACTCCGTAGACCCCGGTGTGCCGACGCCTCAGCGCACAACATGTGTCCCCGTGGCCCACCAGCAGATTTAAACTTTTCCCCGATTTTCAGATTTCCTTCAAACTTCAAATCCTCATAACTTTGGCTAGGAAGCTCCAAATCAAGTGAACCAAATTTTGTTGGATTCAGCTCTCTGAGTACTTTCCAAAAAATCAAGTTTCACTTCATGAAAATCCTTATTTCTCCAGGATTAGTTCCTCAAAGTTTAAAATGTTTGGAATTTTAACTGGAGATTCCTTTGGAGGAAAATTCTGAAATTTTGCTGGGATGTTCACCAAAATATCCCTGAACTACTATAAAACTTTCAGATCCATTTGAGCTCATTTGATCCACCTAATGGTGTGATTAGTGAAACTGTTCCAGAGAAAATAGAAAATGTCCAGAAACATTTTTAGAATTTCTCTGAAATTGTTTAGCTCACATCTTTAGCTAGGAACCATCAAATTAAGTGAGACCAACTCCATTAGAACCCTTTGAAATCTAGTTTTCAGAAAGGCATGGCTTGCTCCATGAAAATCCCTAGCACACCCTAAAGGCTCCAATTAAGGTCAAGTACATAATTATTTGTGGAGAGCTCAAATGAGCTTTGCTGCAACTGAAACTTGGCGAAGTCTCTATTTAGGTTGTAATCAAAGCACAGTAAAAATCTCAGAGTCATTGAATCTGTATAGTGGTACTTATAGCCTTCATAAGTTTAAAACTCAATTCAAATGCATTTAATTAATACATGTACTTCTTATATCATGTAGTCGCTAAGGTCGAGGAGGAACCCGAAGTCCTAGACTTCGTTACTCCAAAAGAGCAGCTAGCCTACGACCAAGAGCAGCAAGGCAAGCTCCGGTTTGCATTAACCTTTTTACAAAGTTTTATTGTTTTGAGCACTTACTTGAGTATGATTACATATTGCATTGGAGTCTTGTTTGAAAACCCAATTGCGTAGCCAAGAGAACCATGGAATTGGGTATAGGATTGCAAACCCCGTTAGCTACTGCAAAGCTAAGTTAGGGTAGGATTCGGTACAAGTCGTGTAGTTGGAACTACTCGCGAACATAGGCTAGAGGCACTCAACTCGGGTAGAGATAGCACATGATACACATGGCAAGAAAAATGAGACCGAGCGGGGAGTAAGGGCAGCAGGAGTTTGGGGCCTGTGTGCTGTAGCTCCGCTTGTGTTGATTGAGGACTGAGCCGTGTGCGGGCCTGTTGAACAAGCTAGAACAGTACCGAAGACCTACCGGCTATATGGGAACCGGGAAACCAATGTAACTCAGGTAGCTGGGTGTTGAGGCATAGCTGGCCGTTCAGAGGGTAGGTTGAGAGCTCGAGGTATAAATCGGCTGGCGGCACGGGGATGCGCGTGCAGAGACCTCTTGCTCGGGACGATTGGACCGGTTCAACATTTGGCTAACGGGTGAAAGGTGGTTGCGTACGGCGTCCGGGGTGGTTGCTGTAGGCAACATCGAGTACGGGCGTACGTGACGGGTTATTCGGGTAACCCTGCAGGTGTAAATCGATTATACTCGCTGTCCCTCGCGGTCAGTGAGTACCACTTGTTCACTGTACCGTGACATAGAAAGAACAGGCTAGTACATGTTAAAATGTTGCTGATTGAAAGGTGGACTTTGATTGTTAATGATTTGTTGTAGTTTAGAGCTAACTAAAGTTCTTTTCAACTTTGGGCAAAGTACATGAGAGAAATGCATTTCTTGTTTGATTGCAGCTCTCTCATGTGCCTTAGCATAAGGTTCTCCACAACCTGCTGCTAAAACCTGAAAGTAAGGTCCCACTAATTATGCGAGTCCTTGCAAATGATTTTTACCTCATGTACCTATCACCCCTCATGTAGAAGTTCCATGTTTAGGAGAGACGGGTCAGTCTTGCTGAGCCTTCATGCTCACTGCTTGTATTTGAAGCTTTTGCAGGGTTCTATGAGAAAGAGACTCTCGAGGAGGAGACAGAACCCCAGGAGGGGAACCCCGTCGAGTGGGAGTCGTGCACGCCGCCGTGTTAGTGTGCGTGTGTGCTAGCAAGGACACGTTCACGGGATGAACGTGAACTTGATGTGTAGTCTACGCCCGTGAGTGTAGGCTGGACCTATTTTGATGTAAAAATGTTTATAAAACACTTTATGTAATAAAAGTTTTGCTTCCGCTTTGTACCTTTGATGTGTGTTATTCGGTGCTGTGCAACGCAGCACCCCTCAGCGTGATCCTGGCTCGACAAGACCGTGGGGTCGTGTCAGTTAGTACCTGCAGAAGAACACTCAATAGTGATGCACTCAAAGGTTGTTGTCATTTCAGGCAGGTCCATATTTGAAAGTACATACATACGCCCGTAGCATTGCCATACGGCCGTCCTAGAGTTAAGCCACATCTCAAGGCACGTGATCGTGTTTTCACACCACACGACGGGGAACCCGAGTAGAGCATGAACGGGTCGTCACGGTTAGGAATTTTATCAACCCAACAGATACCACCTACTGCCCTGCAGGGCACGCTGATGGCAAGCGCTGCATGTGTCCTCCTAGGCTATTTCTAGAAGAACACACTATCGTGTTACCAACCACACGATGGGGTTTCCACTTTCTTGCCTAATGCATGCTAGGGACCAGCGTTTCATATGAACTCAGGAACATGAAGAGTTCAAGAGTTTCATATTGACGTCTCACACCAAGCAGTGAGACCTATCCCTGAACCACATTCCTCATCAGGGGAGCTAACCGAAATTGAACCGCTTTCGGTGGCGTTCCTTACCATTTCTCCTGAGCGTAGGTGCGTCGTTACATAATCAAAGTTCAGAATTATAACACACATGTTAGTCATGCCACTTTAAGTAACTATACTACTATAGTCCTTATTTTCGCATACTAGTGATTCTTCACCGTAATTCTAAGTCTTCCTGTAATACAATCCTTAATTAGTGTGCTATACCCTAAGCAGCTCTGATACCAGCCTGTGACGGACCAGAATCCATATGCCCAGGATCTCAGAGGGTGGTGCTGCTCGATGCGACACCTGACAGCACACATCATAAGGCAAACATTGTATTACATAGAAAACAACTAAATATGTACAAAGTAGTACAAACCTTCAGTTTACAACTAAGTACAGAGTTTATAACAGCAAAAGCTAAATTTATACAACTCATGCCCACCTAACTAGCAAAACTCGGTTGTCCATCCCTATGGACAACTCACACTAGCTCCACTCCTCAGCTCAGCACCACGTGTATGGCTCCCACTCAGCCGTGGTCCCCGACGGTGGGTAACCCTCACCGGTGGACTCGTATCCTGAGTCCGTGGGGTAGTCCTCACCTGCAGATACTCATAGCAGCAACCGTGAGCACGATGGCTCGGCAAGCCTTAACCGACGCGCCTACACATGAAACTCTACATGCAGGTCCTAACGCAATAGGATGGTAAATTGCAGGAAACGGACACGCCTACAAGTTCATCCTTAGTTCATCATTTAGCCACAATTAACAGTTCATGAATCTGAAATTTAGTAAGTGATATTTGGTGGCACACATGTAACAATACAATTTATACATATCAGCAGAATTGATTCACAATATTCCATAATTTATCTACGTCATGACACAGTGAACAAGTGGTACTCATAACCGCGAGGGACGGTGAATCGACTCGATATACACCTGCAGGGATACCCGAATAGCACGTCACGTACACCCACCCGTGGAGCTGCACACGACGCTCACTCGATGTCGTACGGGACAACCTTTCACCCAACAGCCCAAATGTCGAACCGGTCGCACTGAAATGAGCAGGAGGTTCCCTACACGGAGCATCTCTCTATGCCCACTAGCAGATTTCCACCTTGCTGCCCTCAACCTACACCTATAAATCGGTGCATTATGCCTCGACGCCCGGAGGTTTAGGATACATCGGTTTATCGGACCCCATATATCCGATATGCTTTCGGTACATTCAAACTTGCTCAGCGGGGCCGCACACGGATCGGTCCTCAATCGACACGGACAGGGCTGCGCACACAAGACTTCCTCTTGCTGCGCCCTAGCCCCTGCCTAGTCTCATTTTCTTACTAATGTGATCTCACATCACTCGAATCAATCCCGTCTGTCCCAAAGCCTATACTAGCAAGTAGATTCCAACTACTCAACTTGTACCGAAGGCTATACACATTAAGCAGAGCATAAGCTACTCGAGGACTTAGACACTACCCTCACTCTTGTTGGAATTATCTGGTTATGTATTTGGGGTTTCATCCATCCTACACCTAATGCACATACATAAGTCAAACTAAATATGTATATAAAGCAAAACTTTAAAACTCGTTCAATGCAAACCAGGGCTTGGCTTGTTGCTGCTGGTTGGATGTTAGTGCTTCGTCCAGAAGTAGGTAGTCTAAAACTTGCGGGGTCTCTTCGCCTTCAGCGACTACACGTAAGCAATGTACGATATGTCAATTTAAATGCAATGTGTTAAATTGAGTATGTAAAGACCATAAATCTAGCTAGCCCTCCCCTTTGTCCCTGAAATTTTTATGGTGGCTTGGTAGGATCCTAACCAGAGACTTGAGCAAGTTTCATTTGAAACAAAGTTCATTTGAGCTCTGTAAAACTAAAAGCCTATTTGGTCATTACTAGAGCTTCTAAGGATTTCCAGAAATTTTGATGGCTCAAACCATTACTTTCTCGAAACTAAAGTTTGAGATGGTTCTAATGGAATTGGTTTCATGTCATTTGAAGAATCCTAGAGGAAGTTATGCTCTAAACAAGATTTGAGAAAATGAAAAAATGTTTCTGTACATTTTTCCATTTTCTCAGGGCAGTTCACTTAATCACACTATTAGGGGTGGGGGGGGGCTAAAAGAACTTGAATGGATCTAAATTTTTTCCTGTAACTCAAGGATTTTCAAATGAATATCCCAGCCAAGTTTCATAATTTTCCATAAAATAATTCTCCAGATAAAAATCCCATCAGTTTAAAATTTAGGGAATTAATTTTGGAAAAATAATAAGTTTCATGAACTAAAACATGTTTGCTGGAAAGTACTCGAAAATCTGAATCAAAAAAAAATTTGGTTCACTTAATTTGGAGCTCCCTAGCAAAAGTTATGGCTAGTTGAAGTTTGAACCAAATTATGAAATTCAAAGAAATGTTTAAACCGGCTGGTGGGCCACGGGACTACGTGTCTGCTCTTCAGCCAAACCACATGGGGGTCCGCTTAATCTCCCACGTAGCCGCACGAGATCCCGGCACCACAGCAGATATGGCGCGGTAAATCAGAGACCAACACGTGGGGCCCACGAGGCTTCGTCTTCCTCGTGCTCCCGCGGCTGACCGCTGCCCCCCTCGCCGGAGAACTCGCCAGAAGAGGATTTCCGTGACCGGAACTCGACAAAACTTGCCGCCCCCGCCTAAAATATCTCGGGGAACCTGTTGCTGACCTTGTCGCCGGCCGGTGATCACCGGAAACGGTCGTGCGATGGTGACATTCAACATGGGGAGTTCGGCGAGGTTGGTATTGAGACGACCCACGGTCTTGTCGAGCCAGGATCATGCTGAGGGGTGCTACGTTGCACAGCACCGGATAACACACATAAAAGGTACAAAGCGGAAGCAAAGTTTTATTACATAAAAAGATTTATGAACTTTTGTACAACAAAATATGTTCAGTCTACACTCACGGGCATAGACTACACATCGAGTTCACGTTCAGCCCGCGAACGTGTCCCCGCTAGCACGCACACACACTAACACGGCGGCGTGCACGACTCCCACTCGACGGGGTTAACTCCTGGGGTTTCATCTCCTCCTCGGGAGTCCCTTCCTCATAAAACCCTGCAAAAGCTTCAAACACAAGCAGTGAGCACGATGGCTTAACAAGACTGACCCGTCTCTCCTAAGCATGAAACTTCTACATGGAAGGTTATAGGTTACATGAGGTAAAGTAAGTTGCAAGGACTCGTCTAATTAGTGGAACCTTACTTTCAAGTTTTAGCAACAGGTTGTAGAGACTTTACGCTAAGGCACATCAGAGAGCCGCAATCAAACAAGAAACTAATTTTTCTCATGTACTTTGCCCAAAGTTGAAAAGAACTTTAGTTAGCTCTAGGCTACAGCAAATCATTAACAATCAAAGTTCATCTTTCAATCAGAAACATTTTAACATGTATCTGGCCTGTTCTTTCTATGTCACAGTACAGCGAACAAGTGGTACTCACTGACCGCGAGGGACGGCGATTATAATCGATTTACACTTGCAGGGTTACCCCAATAACCCGTCACGTACGCCTGTACTCGACGTTGCCTACAGCAACCATCACGGACGTCGTACACAACCACCTTTCACCCGTCAGCCAAATATTGAACCGGTCCTATCGTCCCGAGGAAGAGGTCTCTGAATGCGCATCTCAGTGCCGCCAGCTGATTTACACCTCAAGCTCTCAACCTACCCTCTGAACGACAGGCAATGCCTCAATAACCAGCTACCCGAGTTACATCGGTTTCCCGGTTCCCATATAGCCGGTAGGTCTTCAGTACTGTTCTAGCTTGTTCAACAGGCCCGCACAAGGCTCGTTCCTCAATTGACACAAGCGGAGCTATAGCACCCAGGCCCCAAAGTCCTGCTGCCCTTACTCTCCGCTCGGTCTCATTTTTCTTGCCACGTGTTTCATTTGCTATTTTTACCCGAGCGATGTGCCTCTAGCCTATTCTCGCGAGTAGTTCCAACTACTCGACTTGTACCGAGTCCTACTCTATCTTAGCATGGCATTGGCTAACGAGGTTTTCAAACCTAGTCCCAACCCATGGTTTTCTTGGCTATGCATTTGGGTTTCAAACAAGACTCTAATACAAGAGATAAGTGGTACTCAAAGTAAGTTCTCAAAACAATAAAAATTTGTAAAGAGGTTAATGCAAACTGGAGCTTGCCTTGCTGCTCTTGGTCGTAGGCTAGCTGCTCTTGCGGAGTGACGAAGTCTAAGACTTCGGGTTCCTCCTCAACCTTAGCGACTACATGATATAACAAGTATATGTATTAATTAAATGCATTTGAATTGAATTTCAACTTGTGAGGATTATAAGCTTTGCTAGACAGACCCAATGACTCTGGAATTTTTACTATGGTTTGCTTACAACCTAAACAGAGACTTGGCCAAGTTTCAATTGCAGCAAAGATCATTTGGGCTCTCCACAAATAATTATGTACTTTACCTTAATTGGAGCTCCTAGGGTGTTCTAGGGCTTTTCAGGGAGCAAGCCATGCCTTTCTGAAAACTAAATTTTCAGAGGGTTCTAATGGAGTTGGTTTCACTTAATTTGAAGATTTCTAGCTAAAGATATGAGCTAAACAATTTCAGAGAAATTCTGAAAATGTTTCTGGACATTTTCTATTTTCTCTGGAACAGTTTTATTAATCACACCATTAGGTGGATCAAATGAGCTCAAATGGATCTGAAAGTTTTATTGTAGCTCAGGGATAATTTGGTAAACATCCCAGCAAATTTTCAGAATTTTCCTCCAAAGGGTTCTCCAGTTAAAATTATAAACAATTTAAATTTAGAAGAATTAATTCTGGAGAAATAAGGATTTTCATGAAGTGAAACTTGATTTTCTAGAAGGTACTCAGAGAGCTGAATCTAACAAAATTTGGATCACTCGATTTGGAGTTCCCTAGCCAAAGTTATGTGGGTTTGAAGTTTGAACTAAAATTGAAAATCAAGGAAAAGTCTAAACTTCTGCCTGTGGGCCCCACACGCAGTGCTTCGTCTTCCTCCTCGTGCCAAATACACGGCGGCGGCGGTCTCCGGCGATACTTGCCGGAACCGAGTTCCCGGCCGCCTCCCGGCCCAAAACTCGCTGCCCCCCCTTTTCCAACCTCCTGAACTCGGCTGTGAGCTCGCCGGCCAACGGCGATGGCCGGAAACCCGCGCGCACCGGTGACAGCACCCGCTACGGTTTCGGCGAGGTCGGTTTCACCCTACCGTGCACCAAATCGATCGGAAATTGGTCGGAGAGCATCAGTGGAGCATGAGGAACATGAACCCAGGCTTTGTGGAAGCTAGAAACGCCAGCAACCATACCCTCGATGGTGAGCCAAGGTACTTTGCAACGGCGGCGAGGAAAACGGCCATATCATGGCCACTTCTCGACGGTTTTCCTTACTTCCTTCTCGAGCGTGTGCGCTAGCTTGTGGAGTCCGAATTTCAATTGGAGGTGAGCTCGGCTCATATGAACTGGCTTTCGGTAAACTTGGGAATTCTCAACCGATGGTAGATCATATGCTAAACGACTTTCGGCTACACCATCTACATGCAGTGACGCACCTTTCTTGTGCAGAGAATGTAAAAGCCCGAAAAAAGGGACTTGCAAAAACTTCTCTTCACCTCACAACACCACAGTTTTTGTTGTGGATATCTTAGGAAATATTGTGAAGAGCAAGTAACCTCCATCAAAAGAGTGATTAGAGGAAAGCCTTCACTTTCACAAAGTAGGATTTTTACACATGAACATGAGAGGTTGAGCTCACCCCTAGGACTTGAAAAGTCTTGGGAAGGTTCAAGCCTAATTTCATGAAAATCTAACACTTTTTGAGGCACTTTTGGAGGTATTTGAAAAAGAGGCCAATCTGAATGTAAATTCAAATTGCAGCAACTTTCATCACTCAAATTCAAAAGTTAGCTTCATATTCAAATCAGCACATTTTTCTGAGTAAGCCCACCAATTTTCATCCCCATTGGAATTTAATTTGTCAAGAGCCAAATTTGCAAGAATTCAAAACTGAATTTGAATTTCAGTTCAAACATGAGGCAAATTCAGCCAAACAAAAATTCAAATGGGAGAACTCAAATTCAAACAAAAACTTGGGGGCTAAGTCTCACCTTCAAGTGTGAGTAGCTGGAGATATTTCAGCAAAAACAGAGATGAAAAGTGGAGAATACATTAGGGGGGAGAGAAGGGCCCACTAGTCAGCAGGCTTAAGGCCGAAGGCAGCTCGGGCGAAGTCATCCGGCAGCCGACGATCAGCGCTCGACACCTCCTGCTCCAGCGCCTGAGTAGAAGAGGCCACCGCACGGTGAAAGACAGGAGTCAACACGCCAGCGCGACGCTCACTCGGCTGTTTTCACGGTGCCCCGGCTACCCCAGCGTTCTCCCATCCACAATTGCCTCCGCGCGCAAACTTTTCATCGCCGCTCTCTGGTCGCCGGCGTCCGAGCAACCCAGGCGCTCTCGTGCCTGACGAGCAACACAAGAAAGAACCGTCTTGAGGTGCTGATCCTTCTGGTCCCGACCGTTCTTCATTTCGTGGGCTGTCGGGGGAGGATTTCGCCGGGGAAGTCTCGGTGGTCCTAAGACCGAGCCACCACCAAATCCCAAAAATTCACGGGGATTGGCTTATCACCGGGCATACCGAGCTAAACACACGATCTGCACCCTACCACGACCACCCAGGATCAAAAACCAGCAAGAACCATGGGCTAGGGTTACGGTTCTTCGAAGTTTTCTGAGCACAGCCGGTATCCGGTATGGGTCACCGGTGAGGTCGTAGTTGCAGCCGTTTTTACGGGGATCGGTGCCCATGTCCGTGATCAGTGGGTGTCAGCGGAGATCCCTGAGCAAACCACATCGAAAAAGGTGCAGGGGATGCCGAGTTCGACATCGCCGGTGAGCTCCCGGCCGCTGTTACCGGCGGGATCACTGTTCCGGCCGTTGTCACGCTCTGGTGAGGGCAACACCGTGTTCCCCAGGCCGAGATAGGCACAGGCGTTGAGAATCAGCAAGTTCTGAGGGCCGGAACCCCTCTCCTGCGAGAGCTCCGGCGAGCTCGGCGGCGGGGTCGCGCGGGTGGCTGGAGGAAGACGAAGGGGGGGAGGCCCCACTCGTCAGCGGCTGGAAGTAACAAGCGGGATTTTCTGTGGTCCAGGATCCAGTGTGGCTGCGCGGGAAGGAGTCTGTAGCCCTGTGTGGCTCGGCTCCAGCGGTCGACACGTGTGCGATGGACCCACCCGCAGGATTTAAACATTTTTGGAATTTCCAGATTTAGTTCAAACTTTAGAACCCCATAACTTTTGCTAGGAAGCTCCAAATTTAGTGATTCAAATTGGGTTGGATTCATCTTGCATAGCTCTATCCAAATTAGCAACCCAATTTATATGAAACCTATTAGTTAAGTCTGGAAAATTATTTAAATCTTTTCAGCAAAAGAATTTTAGAGGGAGTTTGGTTCATCCAAAAATCCCCAAATTTTACCACAATGTTCTCTAGGATGTTAGAGAACCCCTGTAAAAGTTTCAGACCATTTGGAGGTGATTTGATCAGAGCAATTCAAATTTGAAGGTGCTGTGTTCATTTGAATACAGAAACATTTTCAGAGAATTTCCAAAACTTGGAAATTCAGTTCTGGACAAATCTTAGCTCCAAAAATGCTAAGAAACTTCAGGCAAACTCTATGACCTATAATTGAAATTGTAGTTCACTAAGTTGGGCATGAACAGGGGTGTTACCTCAGAATTAATTCTTCTTTGCTTATTTGCTAAAAGAATTATTCTGAACAAACCACTCAATGAAAAGTGCTAAATTTTGATCCAGAGAGTTGTCTTGTGACAAGGAACTCACACAAAAATTCTCAGCTCCATTGGAGCTC
The DNA here is from genome assembly GCA_030760725.1 of Neostapfia colusana. NCBI lineage: Eukaryota > Viridiplantae > Streptophyta > Magnoliopsida > Poales > Poaceae > Neostapfia > Neostapfia colusana. Next base: position 40,044,021 of record JASWHV010000013.1, on the reverse strand, counting down.
CGGATCACCCCTGTCCTGTTTAATCACTTGAGGGATTAATATGGGATAGGGGGACAACCACTTAGCACTTAATCATGTGCTTAGGTCCAAACCTAAACCACTAGCCCCAGCTTCCTTTTAAATTCTTGAACAGAGTTCCAGTTGTTAGAAACTAGTTATTAGAACTAATAGCCGAAGCATTTCCATAAACACATGTGCATATTCATTAACATGTAGTATGTTATTAACGTGTAGTCACTGAAGGCGAGGAGGCTCCGGAAGTACTTGACTTCCTCCTTCCGGAAGAGGAACTAACCCCTGACCAGCAGCAAAAAGGCAAGCCCCGGTTTCCATTAACCTTTTTATAAGTTTTACTTTGTTTACATGTGTCATATGAAGTGTGAATGTTGATTAGGTATAGGATGGATGGAACCCCACTTGCATGACCAGAAATTTTCCATAAGAGTGAGGGTAGTGTCTAAGACCTCGAGTAGACAGGCTATACTTAATGTTTCATAGTACTTCGGTACAAGTCGAGTAGTTGGAATCTACTCGCGAGATAGGCTTGGGACACACGGGTTCGGTTGAGTGATGTGAAATCACTTTAGTAATGAAAATGAGACTAGGCAGGGGCTAGGGCGCAGCAAGAGGAAGTCTTGTGTGCGCAGCCCTGTCCGTGTCGATTGAGGACCGATCCGTGTGCGGCCCTGCTGAACAAGTATTGAATGTACCGAAGTCATATCGGATATATGGGCCCCGATAAACCGATGTAGCCTAAACCTCCGGGCGTCGAGGCATAACGCACCGATTTATAGGTGTAGGCTGAGGGCAGCAAGGTGGAAATCTGCCAATGGGCATAGAGAGATGCTCCGTGTGGGGAACCTCCTGCTCGTTTCGGTGCGACCGGTTCGACGTTTGGGCTGTTGGGTGAAAGGTTGTCCCGTACGACATCGAGTGAGCGTGCTGTGCAGCTCCACGGGTGGGCGTACATGACGTGCTCTTTGGGTTTCCCTGCAGGTGTACCTCGAGTCGATTTGCTGTCCCTCGCGGTGACGAGTACCGCTTGTTCACTGCGTCGTAACGTAGATAATTTATGGAACGTTATGATTCAATATTGCTGTCATGATACAATTGTATTGCTACATGTGTGCCACCAAATATGGCTTACTAAATTTTCAGCTTCCTGAACTGTTAACTTGTTGCTAAAAGATGAATTAAGGATGAACTTATATTCGAGTCCCTTTGCTGCAATATTACTATCCTATGTTCATGGTACACCTCATGTAGAGTTCCATGCTTAGGTGAGTCGGTTAAGTCTTGTTGAGGCATCGTGCTCATGGTTTCTGCTTAAGTATTTTTCAGGTGAGGAGCCACCCACGGACTCGGAGTACGAGTCCACCGGTGAGGGTTACCCTCCGTCGGGGACCACGGCTGAGTGGGAGCCGTACACGCCGCACTGAGCTGAGGAGTGCAGCTAGTGTTGGCTGCCCTAGGGCTGGGCAGCTGACTTTTGCTAGATAGGCGGGCGTGAGTTGTATAGTGTAGACTTCCGCTGTGTAATATAAACAATAGTTGTAACTGAAGTTTGTACATGTTTGTAGAGTTTCAGTTGTTTTCCCATGTAATATATTGTGTTCTTATGACGTGTGCTGTCGGGTGTTGCATCGTGCGGCACCACCCTCTGCGATCCTGGATGAGCGGACCCCGGTCCGCCACAGCCTGGTATCAGAGCTGCATTGGGGATAGCACAATACTTAAGAACTGTATTATGGGAAAACATAGGTTTACGGTCAGGAATCGGTAGTTTGCCCAAGTAAGGACCATATTAGCATAGTTACTTAAAGTGGCAAAGACTAACCTATGTGTTATAATTCTGAATTTTAAATTATGTAATGACGCACCTACGCTCTGGTAAGTATGGTAAGGAACGCCACCGAAAGCGGTTCAATTTCGGTTTGCTCCCCTGATGAGGAACGTGGTTCAGGGATTTGTCTCACAGCTTGGTGTGAGAGGTCAATATGAAACTCTTGGACTCTTCATGTTCCTGAGTTCATATGAAATGCTGATCCCTAGCGTGCATTAGGCAAGTAAGTGGAGACCCCATCGCGTGGTCAGTAACGTGAGAGTGTGTTCGTCTGGAAGTAGCCCAGGGGGACATACGCAGCGCTTGCCATCGGCGTGCCCTGCAGGGCAGTAGGTGGTATCTGTTGGGTTGATAACATTTCCAACCGTGACGACCTGTTCATGACATACTCGGGTTCCCCGTCGTGTGGTGTTGAAACACGATCACGTACCTTGAGGCGTGACTTAACTCAAGGACGACCGTATGGCAATGATACAGGCGTTCGTATTTACTTTTAAATATGATCCTGCCTGAAATGAAAACAACCATTGAGTGCACCATTATTTTGTGGTCTTCTGCAGGTACTAACCACGTATGTATCCGTGTAGTTAACGTGTGCGAGAGACCGTTTAGTGCCACACTTGAGACATATATGCCAGTATAATCCGGTTAGGATTCTCTTTTGTGAGGAATATAGTACCGAGATATCATAGGCATATGCATGAAAAATCATGATAACAAGGAATTAAAATCACTAGGTTCAACATTTAGGACCCTAGTGGGGTAGAAGAATGTGATAGTGGGGCAGGATAGCCAAAGGAATGAAGAACAGAGTGCTCTGTTTTGGGGCAGCAAGTTTGCAGATCTTTAATAGGGCATAACTCACAGGTCTTTGAGCCCAGGGAGGTGTGGTATATAGTTCTGGAAAGATATTTGGGTACTCTACAACTTTGTTGTAGATTCCAGAGCTGAACACACCTTAAGATGGCTTAAATCCCAGAGGAATGTAAGCTGTCCAGAACCAGGACAGAGTTAAACACTCTCTGGACTGTTCTGTTTTTCAAACATAACTCCCAGTAGAAAAATCTAAAATTTTCAGGTAAAACATCCTTAGAAAGTGTAGAAGATGGGTTACATCTTTGCAATTCAAAGTTTCTGAAATTTCAGCACAGAATTCAGTGGAAATCAGAGTTGAAAACAGCAACTTCCCAAGGGAGGTGCTGTTAAAATTCTTCCAGAAATTCTGCTGACTTTGAATAATCATAACGTTTGAACCAGAACAGATCTGAGGGCAAATGCATACTCGTTGGAAAGATACTGAGGTTAACTTTAAAATTTGGTATTCAACTTGAGTCATGAAACTTCCCAGAACCAGATCAAAATCTGGGATATGTAGAAACTGGTCATTCTGACAGAGGAATGACAGTTGAACTCATTTGAGAAATTGTTGTACCCTAGAGGGGGTTTGAGTACTTCCCAGGTGGTAGAACATACTCCTGAGAGCTTGTCTTCAACTAGTAAAAGATTTGAGTATAGGTCTCACTCAAGTTTCTTTTACTAGAGACCATGTTTGTGTCGTATTGAAGATAAAAGGGTGGTATACGTGATGACAACGCGATAGTGACATCTCGTAGTGACCAAACCTAGTTGTGGTGAGCTTCCAAAGAGGAGGTTCATCAAGTTGGATTAAACTAGCTTGTATTTGGTCTGGTAATGGTGTAGCTTGTGCAAAGTTATTACATTATCTACATACGAGATGTATCGCATGTTTTATTGTCATTATGTTTTTACGCCTATTTTATTGGACTGCATGCAATATGTTGCGGGACTGATGTTTATTGTCGTATGGTTGCAGATGGTTCGCACTAGGACCACACACGAGGTCGGTGGATGTAGCCAACAGGGAGGTGATGACTCCCAGCCACCGGCCCACGACAGCACCCCGCAGCTGCAGCCGCCACCGCCGCCTCCGCTTACTCTAGCGGATGTGATAGCGGCACTGGTGGGAGGTCGTGAGGAGCAGACCGACCTGCTCCGCACGATCGTGCAGAATACGTCCCAGGCGGGGGGGCGTCAAGACAGAGGGCCTCGTGAGCCCCGTGAGGTGTCGTACTCGGATTTCATGAGTATGCACCCTCCAGTGTTCACAGAAGCTGAAGAACCACTGGAGGCGGACAACTGGCTGCGGACCATCGAGTCCAAGTTCGGGCTGCTCCAACGCACGGAGCGGCAAAAGACGTTGTTCGCAGCGCAGCAACTTCACGGTGCCGCTGGTGCATGGTGGGCGAACTATGTCACCTCACGTCCGGCTGGCCATGCCGTGGAGTGGGAAGAGTTCCGGGAGGCGTTCCGCGCCTATCACATCCCTCCCGGGATCATGAAGAGGAAGTTCCAAGAATTTTTGGAACTGAAGCAGGGTGGTAGGAGTGCCCATGACTACTCCCGTGCCTTCAATCATCTGGCGCAGTATGTGTCAGACTACATCTCCACTGAAGAGAAGAAACGGAAACATTTCTATCGGGGGTTACACCCCGAAATGAAGACACATATCGTTCAGTGGAATCGCGGCACTTTCAACGACCTAGTCAATGCCGCGATCATGCAAGAGGACACTCAGCGGGAGTTGGCAGCTGAGCAGCGGAAGCGCAGTGCTCCACCTAGCAGTGGTGATGGCGCGCCTCAGAAGTACCGTATGGTGTATCGGACACCATCCGGGCAGCAGTGGCATCCACCGGCGCGACCTCAGCGGTTCGGGGGACATTTGTTTCAGTCACCTCCGTTCTGTACGCCGATGCCCCCACCAAGACAGCAGCAGCAGCAGCAGACGGCACCCCGGGCGTTCCCACCGCCACAACGCGCCCCGGGATTCCGTCCACCGATCAGCGGGGGACCACCCCGTTTCACGTTCTTCACGTGTGGCCAGGTGGGCCACTTCGCAAAGGACTGTCCCCAGGGGCAGCAGAGCAGCGGGCAAGCCCAGTTCCAGGGTGGTGCTCGAGGCCGACCTCCGGTGAAGAAGGTTGGTCAGCGGACTGGTGGCATCCGCAACCTCGACAATGAGGACGCCCCAGAGGGAGACAATGTGCTGGCGGGTACGTTTACTCTCAACAATTAAGCCATCATCATACTTTTTGATTCTGGTGCAACCCACAACTTTATATGTTCATCATATGTGGTTAAGCATCAGCTGGAAGCCTTTCCAACCGAGTGTTCTTATATGATCTGCTCACCGGGAGAAAAGATTTCAGCAACTATGATGGTTCCAAAAGCACCACTGTGCTTAGGTGGGAAGATATATCCCACCACTATGATTATCCTTGAGGGGCAGAAGATTGATGCAATCTTGGGAATGTCATGGCTAAGCTACCATGGCGCTGTCCTGGAAACTCTAGCACGGACGGTTCACCTCAACTCCCCACTATACCGTCCGCAGTCCCTCCTATTAGATAATCCAGTCCGGGAGGTTTCAGCAATCAACAATACTGAAGCTCTCAAGTTAGAGGACATCCCCGTAGTCCGGGAGTATCCCGACGTGTTCCCGGAAATCTTCCTGGGCATGCCACCTGAGCGGGACGTCGAGTTCAAGATTGAACTTGCACCCGGAACTACGCCCATATCACGGAGGCCATACAAAATGGCTCCAAATGAGCTGGCTGAACTGAAAGAACAGCTCAATGATCTGTTGAGCAAGTGTTTCATTAGGCCGAGTTCCTCGCCTTGGGGATGCTCGGCGCTTTTTGTAAAGAAGAAGGGTGAAACCCTGAGGCTGTGTGTGGATTACCGGCAGCTCAACGCCGTCACCATCAAGAATAAGTACCCACTGCCCCACATCGACATATTGTTTGATCAACTTGTGGATGCAAGTGTGTTCTCCAAGATGGACCTTCGATCTGGATATCATCAGATCAAGATCCGGGCGGAGGATATCCCGAAGACGGTGTTCTCGACGAGATACGGCTTATACGAATATCTCGTCATGTCCTTTGGTCTCACAAATGCTCCAGCCCATTTCATGTATCTCATGAACTCAGTGTTCATGCCGGAGCTGGACAAGTTCGTGGTAGTGTTCATCGATGATATCTTGGTTTGCTCCAAGACAGAAGCCGAACGTGCGGAACACTTGATGATCGTTCTTCAACGAATATGAGACCACAATCTCTACGCCAAGTTCAGTAAATGCGAGTTTTGGATCAGCCAAGTGACATTCTTGGGACATATCATCTCAGCGGAAGGCATTGCGGTTGACCCAAGCAAAATAGAGCAAGTACTGAAATGGAAAGGTCCCACTTCAGTTCATGAAGTCAGAAGCTTCCTCGGGTTAGCGGGATACTATCGGAGATTTGTTCCAAGTTTCTCCAAGCTCACTAAGCCAATGACGGAATTACTGAAGAAGGGAACAAAACATGTTTGGAACACGGCATGTGAAGGAGTGTTCCAAGCATTGGTGAAGCATCTCACCACAATCCCGGTCTTAGCTCAGCTGGATACAACAAAGCCCTTCGACGTGTATTGTGACACGTCCGATATTGGGCTCGGCTGCGTGTTGATGCAGGAAGGACGTGTGGTCGCCTATGGCTCACGCCAACTTCGGAACCATGAGCAGCACTATCCGACTCATGATCTTGAGCTTGCTGCAGTGGTTTTGGCGCTAAAAATGTGGAGGCACTATCTCCTGGGGAATCTGGTGCACCTCTACACTGACCACAAGAGCTTGAAATACATTTTCACCCAGAAGGAGCTGAACATGAGGCAAAGGAGGTGGTTAGAACTGATCAAAGATTATGAGATTGAGATCCATTACCACCCCGGCAAGGCGAATGTGGTTGCCGACGCGCTGAGTCGGAAGTCACATGTCCATCACCTCACCATTAAACCGGTGGGGAGGAAGAGCCGAGTTTATAGTTGGTTCCTTATGGATCGCTGTACAACCTCGCGCTCATCCCTACTAGTAGGGAGGACATCATTGCAGCTCAGAAAGATGATAAAGGCATGGCACATCTCCGGAGACGGATAGACAATGGGGAGATCAAATGTTGCCGGAAGGATGATGAGGGGACACTATGGTTCAATGACCGAATAGTTGTACCCCGGGATATGGAGCTGAGGAAGAAAATCCTCGATGAAGCTCACTTATCTAAGTACTCCATTCATCCGGGCAGCAACAAAATGTACCAAGATTTGAAAAAGAAATTTAGGTGGACACGGATGAAGCGGGAGGTAGTGAAGTACGTATCCGAGTGCGATACGTGCCGACGAGTGAAAGCTGATCACATGAAGAAATCAGGGCTGTTGCAACCCCTGAAGATCCCGGCATGGAAATGAGAAGATGTGAGCATGGATTTCATTGTGGGATTGCCCCTAACTGCCAACAAACATGATTCCATTTGGGTAATCGTTGATCGGTTAACCAAGACGCCTCACTTCATCCCGGTGAATACACGTTACAATGCCGGCAAATATGCGGATCTGTACATAGCGAAGATTCTATGCTTATATGGGGTACCCAAGACCATCGTCTCAGATCGAGGTGCATTATTTGTATCTCGCTTTTGGGAGCAGCTACACGCTGCTCTGGGTACTAAGCTGATCAGGAGCTCCGCCTATCACCCTCAAACAGATGGGCAAACAGAGAGGGTGAACCAAGTATTAGAAGACATGCTGAGAGCATGTGCCATCCACCACGGTAGAAACTGGGACAATCACCTACCGTTGGCGGAATTCTCGTACAACAATGGCTATCAGGCGAGTATCCAGATGGCGCCCTACGAAGCTCTCTACGGTCGAAAATGCCGCACCCCATTAAACTGGTACGAGTCTGGTGAGAGGGTCACATTCGGGGTTGATGTGGTGAACGACGCCGAAGGCGCGTTCGGACGATCCAAGAAAATTTGAAGGCCGCTCAATCCCGGCAGAAGAGCTACGCTGATAAGAGGCGTAGACCGTTGCACTTTGATGTTGGTGAAACGTGTACCTCCGCGTGTCTGTGATGAATGGTACGCACCGGTTCGGTGTGAAGGGGAAGCTCGCTCCCCGTTTCATTGGACCCTATGCTATCACCGAGAAGTGTGGACCAGCAGCGTATAGACTGGAGCTACCGGCATCCCTTGCTGGTGTCCATGATTTTTTCCATGTTTCGCAACTGCAAAAATGTTTAAAGCATACAGCTGCTGTCCCTAGCAAAGACATCGGCGAGCTGAAACCGGATTTAACATATGATGAGTATCCGGTGGCAATTCTTGATGAAAAGGCCAGAACCACGCGTAGCAGAACATTGTGGTTCTACAAAATACTCTGGAGCAACCACACCGTCGAAGAAGCGACGTGGGAGAGCGAGGAATTCCTTCGCTCCAATTACCCGGAGTTCATGGCGTCTCAACACGGGTAAGTCCCTATTACATCGCTATCTCTTCTTTTGTAATCTCGGGACGAGATTCTTTTAAGGGGGGAGGGATGTAAAAGCCCAAGAAAATGGACTTGCAAAAACTTTTCTTCACCTCACAACACCACAGTTTTTGTTGTGGATATCTTAGGAAATATTGTGAAGAGCAAGTAACCTCCATCAAAAGAGTGATTAGAGGGGAAAGCCTTCACTTTCACAAAGTAGGATTTTTACACATGAACATGAGAGGTTGAGCTCGCCCCTAGGACTTGAAAAGTCTTGGGAAGGTTCAAGCCAAATTTCATGAAAATCCAACACTTTTTGAGGCACTTTTGGAGGTATTTGAAAAGGAGGCCAATGTGAATGTAAATTCAAATTGCAGCAACTTTCATCACTCAAATTCAAAAGTTAGCTTCATATTCAAACTCAGCACATTTTTCTGAGTAAGCCCACAAATTTTCATCCCCATTGGAATTTTTTTTGTCAAGGGCTAAATTTGCAAGAATTCAAAACTGAATTTGAATTTTAGTTCAAACATGAGGCAAATTCAGCCAAACAAAAATTCAAATTGGAGAACTCAAATTCAAACAAAAACTTGGGGGCTAAGTCTCACCTTCAAGTGTGAGTAGCTGGAGATATTTCAGCAAAAACAGAGATGAAAAGTGGAGAATACATTAGGGGGGAGAGAAGGGCCCACTAGTCAGCAGACTTAAGGCCGAAGGCAGCTCGGGCGAAGTCATCCGGCAGCCGACGATCAGCGCTCGACACCTCCTGCTCCCGCGCCCGAGTAGAAAAGGCCACCGCACGGTGAAAGAGCGGAGTCAACACGCCAGCGCGACGCTCACTCGGCTGTTTTCACGGTGCCCCGGCTACCCCAGCGTTCCCCCATCCACAATTCCTCCGCGCGCAAACTTTTTCATCGCCGCTCTCTGGTCGCCGGCGTCCGAGCAACCCATGCGCTCTCTTGCCCGACGAGCAACACAAGAAAGAACCGCCTTGAGGTGCTGATCCTTCTGGTCCCAACCGTTCTTCATTTCGTGGGCTGTCGGGGGAGGATTTCGCCGGGGAAGTCTCGGTGGTCCTAAGACCGAGCCACCACCAAATCCCAAAATTCGCTGAGGTTGGCTTATAACCGGCACACCGAGCTAAACACACGATCTGCACCCTACCACAACCACCCAGGATCAAAAACTAGCAAGAACCATGGGCTAGGGTTACGGTTCTTCGAAGTTTTCTGAGCACAGCCAATATCCGGTCTGGGTCACTGGTGAGGTCGTAGTTGCAGCCGTTTTTACGGGGATCGGTGCCCATGTCCGTGATCAGCGGGTGTCAGCGGAGCTCCCCGAGCAAACCGCATCGAAAAAGGTGCAGGGGATGCCGAGTTCGACATCGCCGGTGAGCTCCCGGCCGCTGTTACCGGCGGGAGCACTGTTCCGGCCGTTGTCACGCTCTGGTGAGGGCAACACCGTGTTCCCCAGGCCGAGATAGGCACAGGCGGCAAGAATCAGCAAGTTCCGAGGGCCGGAACCCCTCTCCGGCGAGAGCTCCGGCGAGCTCGGCGGCGGGGTCACGCGGGTGGCTGGAGGAAGACGAAGGGGGGGAGGCCCCACTCATCAGCGGCTGGAAGTAACGTGCGGGATTTTCTGTGGTCCAGGATCCAGTGTGGCTGCGCGGGAAGGAGTCTGTAGCCCCGTCTGGCTCAGTTTCAGCGGTCGACACGTGTGCGATGGACCCACCCGCAGGATTTAAACATTTTTGGAATTTTCAGATTTAGGTCAAACTTTAGAACCCCATAACTTTTGCTAGGAAGCTCCAAATTTAGTGATTCAAATTGGGTTGGATTCATATTGCATAGCTCTATCCAAATATGCAACCCAATTTATATGAAACCTATTAGTTAATTCTGGAAAATTCTTTAAAACTTTTCAGCAAAAGAATTTTAGAGGGAGTTTGGTTCATCCAAAAATCCCCAAATTTTACTAGAATGTTCTTTAGGATGTATTGAACCCCTGTAAAAGTTTCAGACCATTTGGAGTTTATTTGATCAGAGCAATTCAAATTTGAAGGTGCTGTGTTCATTTGAATACAGAAACATTTTCAGAGAATTTCCAAAACTTGGAAATTCAGTTCTGGACAAATCTTAGCTCCACAAATGCTAAGAAAATTCAGGCAAACTCTATGAGATATAATTGAAATTGTGGTTCACTAAGTTGGGCATGAACAGGGGTGTTACCTCAGAATTAATTCTTCTTTTCTTATTTGCTAAAAGAATTATTCTGAACAAACCACTCAATGAAAAGTGCTAAATTTTGATCCAGAGAGTTGTCTTGTGACAAGGAACTCACACAACAATTCTCAGCTCCATTGGAGCTCTGGATCACCCCTGTCATGTTTAATCACTTGAGGGATTAATATGGGATAGGGGGACAACCACTTAGCTCTTAATCATGTGCTTAGGTCCAAACCTAAACCACAAGCCCCAGCTTCCTTTTAAATTCTTGAATAGAGTTCCAGTTGTTAGAAACTTGTTATTAGAACTAATAGCAGAAGCATTTCCATAAACTCATGTGAATATTCATTAACATGTAGTATGTTATTAACGTGTAGTCACTGAAGGCGAGGAGGCTCCGGAAGTACTTGACTTCCTCCTTCCGGAAGAGGAACTAACCCCTGACCAGCAGCAACAAGGCAAGCCCCGGGTTGCATTAACCTTTTTATAAGTTTTACTTTGTTTACATGTGCCATATGAACTGTGAATGTGCATTAGGTATAGGATGGATGGAACCCCACTTGCATGACCAGAAATTTTCCATAAGAGTGAGGGTAGTGTCTAAGACCTCGAGTAGACAGGCTATGCTTAATGTTTCATAGTACTTCGGTACAAGTCAAGTAGTTGGAATCTACTCGCGAGATAGGCTTGGGACACACGGGTTCGGTTGAGTGATGTGAGATCACTTTAGTAATGAAAATGAGACTAGGCAGGGGCTAGGGTGCAGCAAGAGGAAGTCTTGTGTGCGCAGCCCTGTCCGTGTCGATTGACGACCGATCCGTGTGCGGCCCTGCTGAACAAGTATTGAACGTACCGAAGGCATATCCGATATATGGGCCCCGATAAACCGATATAGCCTAAACCTCCGGGCGTCGAGGCATTACGCACCGATTTATAGGTGTAGGCTGAGGGCAGCAAGGTGGAAATCTGCCAATGGGCATAGAGAGATGCTCCGTGTGGGGAACATCCTGCTCGTTTCGGTGCGACCGGTTCAACGTTTGGGCTGTTGGGTGAAAGGTTGTCCCGTACGACATCGAGTGAGCGTGCTGTGCAGATCCACGGGTGGGCGTACGTGACGTGCTCTTTGGGTTTCCCTGCAGGTGTACATCGAGTCGATTCGCCGTCCCTCGCGGTGACGAGTACCGCTTGTTCACTGCGTCGTAACGTAGATAATTTATGGAAAGTTATGATTCAATATTGCTGTCATGATACAATTGTATTGCTACATGTGTGCCACCAAATATGGCTTACTAAATTTTCAGCTTCCTGAACTGTTAACTTGTTGCTAAAAGATGAATTAAGGATGAACTTATAGGCGAGTCCCTTTGCTGCAATATTACTATCCTATGTTCATGGTACAACTCATGTAGAGTTCCATGCTTAGGTGAGTCGGTTAAGTCTTGTTGAGCCATCGTGCTCACGGTTGCTGCTTAAGTATTTTCAGGTGAGGAGCCACCCACGGACTCGGAGTACGAGTCCACCGGCGAGGGTTACCCTCCGTCGGGGACCACGGCTGAGTGGGAGCCGTACACGCCGCGCTGAGCTGAGGAGTGCAGATAGTGTTGGCTGCCCTAGGGCAGGGCAGCCGACTTTTGCTAGATAGGCGGGCGTGAGTTGTATAGTGTAGACTTACCCTGTGTAATATAAACAATAGTTGTAACTGAAGTTTGTACCTGTTTGTACAGTTTCAGTTGTTTTCCCATGTAATATATTGTGTTCTTATGACGTGTGCTGTCGGGTGTCGCATCGTGCGACACCACCCTCTGCGATCCTGGATGAGCGGACCCCGGTCCGCCACAGAGAAGTGGGTGTGACGACGGCTGTACCGAGCTGTCCACGAGAGCCCAAAGGTCGACAACGTTCGGTCCGCCGGGAAAACGTCCAGCTGAGCTCGAGGGTGCCTGCTCACTGGACAACACGGCGTCTAGGAGGTTGCTCACGAGCTCACGATGCTGTTTTGCTACTGAGAAGGTCGTGTTCGCGAGCGATCGGCCGGCTCACGAGCGGAACCGAGAGGGCGGCTGGTCTGCGGTGGAGCTCGGTGCGAAACTGACTGATCTCGCCATGGGCTCGTGGGATATTTAACAGGAGCACGCCAGGGAGGGATAAGGATCCGGGCAGCTGGTCTCCTAGCGCGGGGAAACGCAGCAGGAGCTGGCGCCGGCCAGCCTCTCGGTGGCACGCTCGGCTGCAACCCGAGAACCGAGTGTTCTGTCCATCAGTCGGTTGAATTTGCTTCAGTGGCTGACATGTGGGTCCCACCCAGGTTTTAACATCTTAAATTAACTTTTCCTCACTGCTCTAAACAGTAGAGACCAAATTAACCTTGGTCATTTGAATTATCTACCCCTGGGCCATTTGAATTGGATGGAATTCAAATTGGGTTTTGTTTGGACATATTTTCAGCACTTATGTCGTTTGAAATTCAAATGGAGTTTGAATTTGCTAAATCGAGCTCATGTCAAGATCAACTCCAAATGGAGTGAAAATTTGTGTGTGAGCTCACTAAAATGTGCTGAGTGATAATATGCCTCCCACTTTTGAATTCATGGGATGGAAATAGTTTGAATTTGAATTTGAGTTCAAACCACCCTCTTTCTAGCTATACCCAAAAGACTCCAAAAAGGTTTTCAATTTGGGTGACATTTGGCATGGACATTCCTAGCAAGGTGTACGAGTTTTTCATATGCCCAGCCCCTATATGATGCATGTGGGAAATGCCACTTTTGCATTTTGTGAGTTTGTTCTTTAATGATCATGTTGATGGTGTTTACTTGCTCTTCAAATGTGTCCATCAAGTTTCTTCAAATGAAGTGTGTGTGTGTGGTTATGAACTCTTGAATATGTGCCAAAAACTTAGGCCCTTACATTCCTCCCCCTTTAAAAGAATCTCGTCCCGAGATTATAAGGTGAAAATGAGAGAGAGGACGGTGGAAAAATTACCATATATGCGACGTGAAAAAGTCGGGGTAGTTTGCGCGAAGAAATCCTTTGCTCTCCCATGTCACTTCGTCCACAGAGTGATTACTCCATAGAACTTTGTAGAACCACAATGTACGGTTGCGTGTGGTTCGGGCCTTTTCATCAATAATCTGAACCGGTTCCTCCCGATATGTGAGATCCGGTTTCAGTTATTCTATGTCCTCCAGCTGAATGGTAGATGATAGCTTAAGACACTTCCTCAGCTGGGAAATGTGAAAGACGTCGTGCACACCGGAAAGTTCTTCTGGTAATTTCAACCGGTATGCTACTCATCCACATCTTTCGGTAATCGGAAATGGACCGATGAATCAGTGTGCCAACTTTCCTCTCAACCCGAATCTGTTTACGCCCTTCATTGGAGATACACATAGGTATACGTGATCCCAACTTCGAATTGTAGTGGACGTCTTCTCTGGTCCGCATATTGTTTCTGTCGGGATTGGGTGGCTTTTAGGTTTGCTTGAATCAGCCGAACCTTTTCCTCCGCGTTGTTGACAAGATCAACCCCGAAGGTAATCCTTTCGCCAGACTCACACCAATTCCGTGGTGTGCGGCATTTTCTCCCGTATAGCGCCTTGTAAGGCGCCATCTTGATGCTGACTTGATACCCATTGTTGTATGAGAACTCGGCCAACGGCAAGGGATCATCCCAATTCTTGCCGTGGTTGATAGCGCAAGCTCGTAGCATATCTTCTAGAATTTGGTTTACCCGCTCAGTTTGTCCATCCGTTTGTGGGTGGTATGCTGAACTACGGATCAGCTTCGTCCCCAATGCAGCGTGTAGCTGCTCCCAAAAAACGGGACACAAATAAAGTGCCCCGATCCCATATGATGGTACGGGGTACGCCGTACAAGCATAGGATCCGTGAGATGTACAGTTCAGCATACTTCTTGGCGTTGTAGTTGGTGTTGACCGGGATGAAATGTGCAACTTTGATGAGCCGGTCGACGATCACCCACACAGAATCATGTTTCTGAAAAGTGGTGGGTAAACCAACGATGAAGTCCATGCTCACATCTTCCCACTTCCAAGCAGGAACGCCCAGTGGTTGTAGCAGTCCCGGTTTCCGCATATGATCTGGCTTCACCCTTCGACATGTATCACACTCGGACACGTACTTTGCGATCTCCCGCTTCATTTGTGTCCACCAAAACTTGCTTCTGAGTTCTTGATACATTTTGTTGCTGCCGGGGTGAATAGAAAACTTTGACAAGTGAGCCTCATCGAAGATTTTCTTCCGTAATTCCGGGTTACGGGGTACGACAATCCGGTCCTTGAACCATAGGACGCCGTCTCCGTCTTTCCGGAAACATTTCAGTTCCCCACTGTCTATACGTCTCCGCAAATGTGACATGCCCTTGTCATTTTTCTGGGCTGCCGCTATCTCTTCACGGATGGTGGGGATCAAAGCTAAGTTGTAGAGAGATCCATGTGGAATCACATGCAATGGTGGCTCGCTCTCTTCCAACGGTGTGATGGTCAGGTTGTTGACGTGTGACTTGCGGCTCAGCGCATCTGCCACTACGTTTGCCTTGCCGGGGTGATAATGGATCTCTATTTCGTA
The DNA here is from genome assembly GCA_030760725.1 of Neostapfia colusana. Lineage (NCBI taxonomy): Eukaryota > Viridiplantae > Streptophyta > Magnoliopsida > Poales > Poaceae > Neostapfia > Neostapfia colusana. The sequence goes on along the minus strand of JASWHV010000013.1, from coordinate 40,029,004 downwards.
ATCCTTTATCAACTCTAACCATCTTCGCTGCCTCATGTTCAGCTCCTTCTGAGTGAATATGTACTTGAGGCTTTTGTGGTCGGTATATAAATGTAAGAGGTTACCGAGTAGGTAGTGCCTCCACATTTTAAGTGCGAGTACCATGGCAGTGAGCTCCAAGTCGTGAGTTGGATAATTCTGCTCATGGTTTCTGAGCTGCCGTGATATATACGCGACCACTCTTCGGTCTTGCATCAACACACATCTGAGCCCACTGCCGGATGCATCGCAGTACACATCGAACGGTTTTGTTGTGTCTGGCTGCGCCAAAACTGGTGCTGATGTTAGGTGTTTGACTAAAGCCTTGAATGCTGCTTCACATGCTGGACTCCAAACATATTTGGTAGCCTTCTTCAGCAGCTCCGTCATTGGCTTGGCAATCTTTGAGAAGTTCGGAATGAACCTCTGATAATATCCCGCGAGTCCGAGGAAACTCCGTACCTCGTGAACAGTTGTCGGGGATTTCCAATTCAGCACTTGTGTGATCTTACTCGGGTCTACAGCGATGCCCTCCGCTGAGATGATACACCCAAGAAAGGTACTTGCGGTATCCAGAACTCAGTTGTTGAATTTCGCGTATAGCTTGTGATCCCGCAGCCTTTGCAAGACTATACGCAGATGCTTCTTGTGCTCTTCCTCTGACTTGGAATATACCAATATGTCGTCGATGAAGACCACGACAAACATGTCCAGATCCGGCATGAATACCGAATTCATCAAATACATGAAGTGAGCTGGAGCATTGGTGAGGCCGAAGGACATGACCAGGTACTCATAAAGTCCGTACCTTGTCGAGAAAGCTGTCTTCGGAATATCCTCCGCCCGTATTTTAATCTGGTGGTACCCGGATCTTAAGTCCATCTTGGAAAAGATCTTTGCTTCAACCAACTGATCAAAAAACATGTTGATCCGTGGCAACGGGTACTTGTTCATGATGGTTACGGCGTTTAGTGGACGATAGTCCACACAAAGCCGCAATGTCTCATCCTTCTTCTTCACAAATAATGCCGAACAGCTCCATGGCGAGGAGCTCGGCCTAATAAAACCCTTCTCCAGCAGGTCCGTTAGCTGGGTCTTCAGTTCAGCCAACTCCTTGGGCGCCATCTTGTACGGCCTTCGGGATATTGGCATGGTTCCTGGTGCAAGTTCAATCTTGAACTCCACCTCTCTGTCGAGCAGCATCCCCGGTAAATCATCCGGGAACACGTCAGGGAACTCTCGGACCACTGGAATATCTTCCAATTTGATGGTTGTGGATTGATAGACACTTGTAAGTTTTATTTCTGGACTGTCCAGAAATAAGGAGTGAGATCCGTGCACTTCTGAGTTCAAGTGCACGATTCAAAGGACGGTGTCTAAAACAGCGCCGTGGCGGGTTAACCACGACATCCCTAAGATGACATCGACCTTCTATCCCTCTAAAACTAGGAGAGACGTCGGGTACACTCTACCCGCTAAGCATAATGGTGCTTTGAAAACCATTACGCTTGCTGAAATCTTCCCACCCGGTGAACAAATCAAATATGGACTATGTCACACCCGGTTTCTCCGAAGAACAACCGAGTGAATATCACATGTATGCCAGGATCATTTTTTCATACATGTGATGACAAATAGTGAAGCATCATTTATTACAAGCCAGGTATCGAATATAAATAAGTCTTACATAGCACATGTCTCGTTGGACAATAATAAGTTCATAACATATAAATAAAATAGCAGCGGAATTATAATTCTTGTGGGCTCCGTCACTGGCGTTGCCCGGGGGACTCCATGAACCTAGAATCCTTCTTCGGGTCTGAAGTCTTGGTCATTGAACACCACATCATCCCTTTGACCTGAGCAGCAATTTAAACCAACAAATATGCAAGATTGAGTACCGTGGGTACTCAGCAAGTGTGGGAAAGTTATGTCATGCATGGCTAGAGCAAGGAGAGGTTGAACTCATAGTTAAAGCACTACACAATTATTACCTACCACCTTAGCTTATTAAGCACCTACATTACTACATAGGTGAAATGGTCCCAATCTCCCATCCCATCATCATAATCAAATATTCATAACATCATTTCCAATGTTAAGCTCCCCGTTTAACATCCACAAGTTCCAAAATCATCATCCTCTAATCATGAATAAGTCCAAGCCGCTCTTGACCGTGAGCACGGCTGTCATGACAGTTTTGACTCTGCAGAGTTTGCACCACTGTACCCACATGCCGTGATTTCATCCCCCGTTGTCGGGTGGACTAAAAGAACCTCCATTTTGCCAGTGGCCGCGAACCACATTCACACTTCCCAGGTGTGTAGCCAGGAGATCACTACGAAGCCTTTACAAAGGGATTCCCGACGAGCGTGGGCCCACTGAGGTTTCACCCCTAACAGCATACAAGAGGCTCCAACCCCGCTGCAGTGGCCCCCTCTTGAGCCTTGCGGTTCATATGGTAGTCCAGCTGACACCTACTCCCCGCACCATCCAACACACCCATACTACGCCGGGGATACACCTAATTAATTGGCCAAGCTGGCCCATCTCAGCATGTGGTTGGCACGGTAAAGCCAGGTTACATGCTCCATGAACCGGTCCTTAGGATCCAGGCAAGTACTACACACAAACCCGAGTCTCGTGCACCCAGCACCAACCAGATCATCCAACTTGCCTCGATCCCTACCTCTACATAACTCATAATATCTCATTCAAGAGTAAGGTAAACAAATTGATGATCTCATATCCCAATTATTCCATTCTAAGCGTGGCTAAGCATAAGTAATATGAATGAATGACATAATGAAACAAATCCCAAACCAAGCTACAAGGAAACAAGATAATGCAATTCTAGGGAAACTTCCTAGCATGGGTTTCATATTTCAATTGACAATGCAAATAATTCTATCTACACATCCTAGCATAGGATCAAAGTGGTCAAGGACACTTGCCTTCTTCCTGCTGCTCTGGGAATGGATAGTCCTGATCTTGGAAGGGAAGAACTTGCTCTGGGGCAGGTTCTACTCATGTCAACACACATAGCAAAGACAACAACAATCCATAAGACATAGTTCACACTTTCACTTCACACATACATACATTTGATAGTCATTCACATTTCCAGGTGTTGTGGTTACTCTACATGTGTTGATTTTTGGTCTACATGCACTTTTAAACATATGTATATGATTTCTAACTTTTGTATTCAGATTTTCTGTTTGCACACTATATATGAATTTCCAATTTAAACCACTTCTTTAATACACTCTTTTGCTACCAAGTTTGCATGGAAGGTAACTTCCTACTTCAAATGAGTTTTCAGATCTTCTACCAATCCCAAACTGAAGTCTTTGGACTTGGGACTTCATTTATCATTTTCTAGTCATGCATTCCTATTTTCCTATATTTTCAGATTTATTTTCTATGCCTAAATGTGAATTTTATTATGAAAATAGTAAGACACCTCATCTAAACAGAATAGGTTCTGATCTAAAATAATATATTTTTGAACTTCTCCTCTGATGTGAACTAATTTAAATTCATTTTTCCAATTTTCAGAATTATTTCCTAGCCTAAAATATGTTTCTATACTAATAAATATGAACAATCAACTAGACAGATTCATTTCAGCTTAAAATATACTTTTAACTCATTCTAAAGTTTCCCAAGTGCTAGGAGAGTTTAAATTTGAATTTACAATGTGTTTGTCTCACTTTTTAGATTTTAAATCATAATCACATAATCAAATTCCTAAATTTAATATCATGTAGGGTTAAAAAGGTAAACTCACCCCACTACAGGGTCTATTATATTATTTCATAAATTTCCAGGGGTCTAACTACACATAACAGAGGGGTTTTCCTAATTTTTATTACGTCCAGGGGCTAAAACTGATTTTTAAATGAATTTACATGAATTTCTGAAGTTCCAGGGGCTAGATCAGAAGTTTTCGGGGCTAGCTCGTGTTTTCCGAGATCCCCAGGGGGTAGCGCGTAAGAATCCCGGCCTTTATAATGCGGGGCTGATGTGGACCGTTCGATTTAAAACAGACGGCTAAGATTAGATCGCCGAACCGGTACGCGCGGGTTTTAATTCTACCGTGTTGTTTAAAATAGACGGCGCACAAGCGGCCACGTCGCTCTGACCAAGCGCGGGCGGCGCTGCCCGGCGACGCGCGGCGGCGGGAGGCGGCGATCTCGCCGGAAAACTTCGGATCTTCATCTATTCTTCCTGAAACTGGGATTTCATGGTATAGATCGGTAAAGGGGAGGTCGGGGATCTCACCTCGCGGTTTTTCTTGAGCTCGGAGGTCCTGGAAGGCGGTCGGCGACGAGGTCCGAGATGGAACAGCGGCAATTCTCGTTGGAGCTGTGTCTAGGGCCAAATCTACCGAGTTTTCTGCACCTGTGTGATTCCCCGGAGGCGGTGGAACAAGATCAGCGCGTTAGATCAGAAATACCAAGCGAAGATCGAGAGAAATTGGCCGGAGAAACTCTGGTTCTCACCGGGAGGAAAAACAGCTGATCGTGGGGGAAAAACAGGGCGATGCCAGCGTATTTATAGACGAGGGAGGGCGGCGGGTTTGTTTAGATCGAGTTTGAGTCGTCTGGGACCGGGAGTCGGCTGAGGGACGCGGATTTCCGGGTTGGTTACGATCGCGCTCGCGGAAGAGTCCGGCGGTTGGCGCGAGTGGGAGGTCGGGGATGACAGGCGGGCCCCGCGTGTGAGTGAGAGGGAGAGAGGGGGCGCGCGGCTGCGGGCTGGCGCGGGGTGGGTGGGCCGGCTGGTGGGTTTCGGCCCACTGGCCAGGGGGTTTTGTTTTTTCTTTTTCTTTTTTCTTTTTCTTTTCAGTTTTGAGTTGAATTTGAATTCCAATTTGAATTTGAATTTCTGCACCACATGCAATACGTCCAAAAATTTTTAAATTCCCCTCTTAACAGGTTTTGGGGTGTTACAGACTATCGGTGGGTAGTATTTGCAAGCTGTGTTTAGCAATGAAAGGTTGGCTAATAAAATTATGCGTGGTACCTGAATCAAACAATACTATGGCGGGATGCTGGTGGAGTTGGAACATAGCCGCAAGGATTGGCTCACCCTCCGGCACGTCCTCTATGGCAAGTTGGTGGACGGTGCCGGGCCTAGGGTTTGCCCGCCGCGCATTAGTAGGGTTCCATGGCTGATTCCTCCCCGGAAGTTGCGGTGCAACTCTGCCGCCTTGCCTCTCAGGACAACTTCTGGCGATGTGTCCTGGACGACCACACTTGTAGCATGTGGCTGCTGCTTGTCCGGTGCTTGGGGGTCGAAAGCCCGGCACGCTGCTGAGGTGCATACGCACGCGGCATCGCCCGCTGCTGCTGTTGTTGTTGCGGAGGTGGTGCTGGCAGTGCCGGCCGGAATGCCGGTGGAGAATAGGGCCGACCGTGGAATGGCATCGACCTCTGTGGTGGCTGCCAGCGTGGACCTGATGGTGGTCGATTCACCATTCGGTGTTTTTGAGAAGGATCACTCCCTTCTCCGCTGCTTTACGGCGTGCTTCGCTTCCTTTCTGCCGCTGCTAACTCCTTGCCGGAGTCTTCCTAAACAATCGCAGCATCAATTATATCGTTGAGGCTGCCGCGATTGAACATCGCCAGTTTGTCCTTCAGGAGCGGGTTAAGCCCCTGGTAGAAGTAATCCCGCCGCTTCTCGTCAGTATCGGCGTGATACGACACATAGAGCGCAAGATCATTGAACACTCTGAAATATTCCAGCGCATTCTGGCTCCCTTGTTGCAGGCGTAGGAACTCCTGCGTCTTCCTCTTCATGAGACCCGGCGGTATGTGATAGGCCCTGAAGGCCGTCCTGAATTCCGTCCAGGTCATAACTCGGTCGGTGGGCTGCGAAGCACAGTAGTTCGCCCACCACGCGCTCGTGGATCCTTGGAGCTGTTGGACCACGAACTGAGTCTTGCGCTGCTCACTCACTTGGAGCAGCCTGAACTTCATCTCCATCGTGCGGAGCCAGTTGTCTGAATCGAGGGGTTCATCCGCCCTTGAGAATACCGGGGGATAAGTCACCAGAAAATCGGAGTAGGAGCTCTGTTGGTGCTCCTCATGATCTTGACGCCTCTCTGGTCGAGACATATTTGTAATGAGGGTCTGCAGCAACTCCGTATGCTGCTGATGAGAGCCCGCCATCGCTGCCACGTTGTCAGCCAAGGTAACTGTTGGCTGTGGCGGTTGTTGCTGTTGCTGCTGTTGCTGTCACGAGGAGTCCGCGGGAGGCTGTTGGGAGGTCTTTCCCCCCTGACTGGAACCCCCAACGTCCGGGTTGGCACGAGTACGAGTCATTACGAAATTCAAAACAGCAGCGATCAGCACATGTCATACATAAAATCCCATAGGTATTGAAGTGACGCATAAATAATTTGCACAACATTCACATATATTGATAAAGCATAACTTTATACAAGATACATTATTCTCGGTCTCCGAGAAGTCGTGCTCATGTCGTCACTACCTATACATATGCTACTGTTTACACGACATGTCACCAATTACAAAATTTTTTGTTACATTACCCTTGCTGCCCTACTTGGCAACAGTAACCTCCTACTCGGAGTAGAACTCGACCTCCTGTGGGTCGTCCTCCTCAGGTATCTCTGCTGGTGGCTCTGGGTCTACAACCTCCTCTTCCGGCTCGGGTTCTCCCATTGCCGGAAGACCCAAGGCCATGGGTACGGCACCTACCACCGGTATGCCCATTACCAGAGGTACGAGGTCCTGCAACGCGTGCACCTCGTCCATGGCCTGGTTGTAGTCCTCTTCCCAGCCTTGCCCTTCCTCAATAGTGTCGTCCCGCTCTTGAGTAAGGACCTCGTTCTGCTGGGTCAGAGCCTCAACCTGCTGTTGCAAAGCCGTGATGTCGACACGGCTCTTCCTCTTCGCCTTCTTCAGACGATGCAACTGATTATATTGTTCGTTCAGTCGCTTGTTCGTCGGAAGGAGCACATTGCGGAGTGCGCTGTGAGCACTCTCGAAATGGTCTCCACGGCTTGTGCTCTCCTTGATCTTTGCAGCAAGACAATCCGTATGAACAGCTTGGCTGTCCATCATGGATTTTCCTGCCCTCAATTGGAGACTGAGGTTTGCCTCCGCGGACTCTACCTTGGGCAACCCGGATCTGTTGCCTCCATGTACCTCCCTTCCCACACGTGATTAGCCTGTCACTCCACCGGAACGAGCGTGTATGGATTGCCCTCCATAGATCTCACATGTAGCTGCACGTGACATGGTGTCGTGGGCTGCCAATTGCCAGATTCCCTCCGGTTGTCTACCTCTCACCGTAACGGTGAACGGCGCCCAACTGGGTGGCGTAGGTCCTGCAGGAACTTCGACATGGATCGTCCATGTCATGTTCCCCTCCTCGCCTTCTTCCTTGGCGAAGTACTGCAGCATCTTGTCGTAACCGAAATATTGAAGCATTTGCCTCAATGCTTTCGGATAGCCGCTATGGTGAGAACAGTGAGACACCACCCAACCATTCTCCGACTGTTTATCCGCTGTCATCTATAAAAACATATTTGAGAAATGTCAAATATTTATTTGAACAGTAAACCATTGAGTTATAACATAAAACAAGTCATTGAACTCATAAGCTTTGGAAACATAGTTCAAACTTAAACAAATTTGACTGCTGATCTGCTGTCCAACATGACAGCCCCGACCAGTTTCCATTACAACCTGATTTAGACCATGCTAAATGCAAAACCAATCCTGGAGCTCAACATCAAAGTTAAAGCTAACTTCAATAGATTTCCAGAAAGTATTTTCTTGGCCTAAGATCTGTCCTAGTTCAAAAGTTATGAGATGTCAAAGTTGATAGAATTTCTGGAGAAAATTGGACATCACCTCCCTGCTTTAGGTACTGATTTGATCCAAGCATTCCAGTTAATTATACTCCCAATATGACAAAACTTTCTGTTACAAAATTGTAACCCATCTCTTAAACTTTTCAGAACCACCTCACTTTCTATTTTTGGATTTTTATGCAGGATGTTATGCTCAATGTACAGAGAGTTACAGAGAGTATTTGCTCTGCCCTGTTTTCTGGACAGTTTCAACCCTACTGCATTTTTTCGATTGGTTAAGGGATGAAACATGTAACAGTCCCAAAAATGCAAAGTCAATAAAGTGAATGTTGATTCCCATTTATGTTGGAATGCATGAAAATGGGACTTACAAAAAAAATTTTGTATACGTGATGATGCACATGGGTGTCCAACCAAACGAGCTCTTACATTCGTTTGAAGGTGTTAAGCCAAGGTTGGATTAAACACCATGTTTAAAGTTCTCACATATAGGGAGGAGTTCAAATTTAGATTTTGAACTCAATTGTTCCCCTCAAGTTGCTGCCAAAAAATTGGAGCATACAGGTATCCTCACATCGTTGAATTCGACGAAATTCATGGTGGCCACATCCTGATTTCAGGGCGGGCTAAAAAGGAGCCAAATATGACCATTTCCAAATGTGAGCTGAATTCAAAGTTGAAAGTGAACTTCACACTGAATTCGGTTTATTCAAACTTCAGCCCAAGTTTAAACCCCCGAAATATCAGATTGAGGGGATTTACTTGAATGAAGACCTTTTGGAAACATTTGGAGGATAAGAAGAGGAGTAAGGGGATAGACCCCACATGTCATTTGGCTGCTTTAACTTGCTCCCGAAGTCTTTCTCTGTTCGGTGTCGAACACCAACCGAGCCTCCTCAGAGCGCCACCGAGGGCAGCCACCTCCAGCTTCCTGCATCGAGCTGGCGACCTGCTCGTGGCTTCAACACCTCATGGCGTGATCCTCTCACTCACCGACCGAGCTGCAAGCGTAGGCCACCTCCTCGCTGTTTTCATCGCACTGGCAACCAGCTCATGGGATTGATTAGCTCCCGACGTGACCTTTTGCTCACAAAACCTCAACCCCAAGCGCTAATTCTTCCTTGCACAGGAACTGAACCAAGAGCGCGGGATTTCAAATTTGAGCACAAGAGAGGGTTAATCCGCTAGATTCAAATTCAAATTTTGGAATTTTCAGCAACATATGAATTTTAATTTTTGAGCCACTGTGGTGTGGGGAGACTGCCTGTGGGCCCTGTATGTCAGTGAACAGAGACAAACCTCAGTTTTCTTTTGCATGGGAGTGACACCGAGGGAGAGGGTGAGCTCCACCGAGGTGCTTGTAACTTGCTCCCGAAGGCAGTCCATATCCTGCTCACGTCAAGGCTGCACAACTCAAGTGCATTTTCCCTGCTCACACAATCAACCGAGGAGTTCTTCCTCGCCTCGTTGCTCACACGCTCGCACAGAAACGGCGCCGCTCTGTTGCCTCAGCGCTGGCCACCCTCTGACCACTGTGGCGCCCAGCTGAACTGCCTAGTTGCTGTGCCAACCTCCACTGGACGTCCTCCACCACTTCTCAGCTCGTCCCCGAGCTCCCCTCGCAGTGCCCAACCTGTTTTTCACCGGGAGGAAACAGAGCACGTCGCCCTCACTGCTCCTCGAGTTCCAGCCGCTCCAACGCCTCTCCTGCACGTCCAGAACCTCCCTAAGGTGCGTCAAGGTGTGTAGATCAAGCTACCGCAGTCCCCTTGCCTTTCCCCATCACTGTCTCGCCGGAATTTGAGTTTTGGCGCCGGTACACGTGAAGAACCGCCCCAAACCAAAACTGTAAATTCGTCCAACGTGGTTGATCATCGGTTCTACAATTTAAGCCACAGAAACTAGTGACCCTAGCGCCCTCTCACGCCAAAGCACGGGTTAAACCAGCCATCCCCCGCCCCGGGCGACGAGAAATCACCGGCGGCGGCAAAAACGGGTCGGTCCTCCGGTGAACCCCATGTTCCGGCCATTTGCTGCAAGGTTTAGCCTGCGTTCCATGTTCCCCAGTCACTGATGATGCTTTAGGGCAAGGTAACTCGCAGGGAGCAGCTTCGGACACGCCAGAACGCGTTGATACCGAGCTCCCGAGCCGCCCAGCCGGTGCCGGCCTGTTTTCGGCCATTTTCGTGTGCGGAAACCTTGCCCGGCAGCTACGCCATGTTCCCAGGAGCATGTAGGACGAAACCGGAGCTAATTTGGTGGAGAAATGAGGGAGAACGAGCCATGCCACGATTTGAACTGGTGTGCACGCGCGTCTCTGGCGGGAGGTTGAAGAAGGACCTGACAGTGGGCCCCCTATTAAGTCTCTGTATAGGTTGCAAACAGAGAGCTAGTCAAGTTTCAAAAATCCATAACTTTGTGTAGACAGCTCGAAAAAGGGTGAGACAAATTTTGTCTGAATCCTTAGGAGGATTACTTTACCGAGGAACAAATTGCATGCTATGAAAATGCCCAGGAATTTCTGTAGATTTGGTTTAATAAATCCTTTAGTGATTTATTACAGGAGCAATTCTTTATGAAATATTCCCAAATTTGGGCAGCTAGTCCTTTTCATAGTGCCGGACCTCCAGTAAAAATTTTAGGATTTTTGGAGCTTATTTGGAGGGCTTAATCAGTAGGTTATCTCAGGATTAAATAAATTAGCTAAAAATCATAGAATTGATTTCCAGAAAATGGTTCAACCTTCATACCTCCATAACTTTCTGTAGGGATGTCCAAAATTTGTGAAACAAATTTTGTTGGGTTTATCTCAGTCAGTACTTTGCAGAAATGCAAAAAAATTGATCTGAAGATCTCTGGGTATTCTCCAAGATTCATCAAAGTTAAATCTTTGGGAATTTAGTCCAGAATAATCTCTGTTATGGAATTTCTTCAAATTTGGCCAGGAAGTTCCTCATGATATTACTGATCTACAGTAAAAATTTGAGCTTCATTGGAGTTCATTTGCTAGATCAAATTACCTTCCAAAGTTCAGCCTTTATTTCGAAATTTCAAATTTAAACAGAAACTTTTCAGAACTCCTGTCTAACTTCAAAAATTCATCTCTCTCTGATGGTAGCTCCAAAAATGGTGAAACAAGTTTTGTTAGAACCATGGAGACTTACCCTAATCAGATCTTCCATTACTAGCTATGTCAAAGCTCCTAATTTGGGCTCACAATTCAGAGAAGCATTGTACTTGTAGGAATTTTAAAGACTACATTATGCAATGACATGTCTCCAAATTTGGCTCAAATCATCCTTAGAGGGTCTAGTATCCACTATAAAAATCCCAAAGCCAATTAAGTATCCTAAATAGCAATAGCTATGAATAGTAATTCAATTCTTATAAAGCCTTAATACTTGTAAATAGGAGTGGGTTGAGGGTAGCAAGGTGTAAATCTGCCGGTGGACACAGTCACGCTCCACGCGGGGATCTCCTACCCGTTACGGGTGGACCGGTTCGGCATTTGGGTTGCCTTTGAAAGGTTGTTGTATACAACAGAGTAGGAAGGGGTGTGGAATCACGCTTCTGAAAGTGGGTGTATGCAACGTGTTATCCGGGTGTGTCTTGATTGCAATCACCGTACCTCGCGGTTATTTGAGTACCCGCTTGTTCACTGCGCTGTGACGTAGTAAGAAGTGAAATAAGCCAACTGAAAATGCTGTATTGATCTATTAATGTCTTGAATACCTTGAGTGCTGTAATTATAGAGCTAATTAAGTTTATATTCCACTTTGGGCATCACCACATCGGAGGAAAGCGTTTCTTGTTTGACTGTGGACTTCCGATGTGAGGGCTGCCTAAGGCATACAAATCCGCTGCTATAAAAACTGAAAGCAAGGATCAACTTATAGGCGTGTCTTTCTTGCAAAGTCCTTTCCTACCTTACACATCCTTGCACGTAGAGTTCCATGCCTAGGGTTGACGGTTAAGACTTGCTGAGCCTTCATGCTCATGGTTGCAATATTTGAGCTGTGTGCAGGTGAGAGTTATGAGGAAGGTTCCGAGTACGAGGCGATGCCCCCGTCGGGGTATACGGCCAAGCTGGAGCCCTGCACGCCGCCGTGATTCTCCGGTTCCATGCTGCTAGTGTGTAGCGTCCCCGGGCTGGACGGCTGCACTTTTGCTTAGATAGGATTTGAAAGTAGCTATGTATATAACTTCCGCTGTATAATTAAGTTTTGTAAAAAGACTTCCGCTGTTTTATATCAAATAAACGTTTGTATGCTGTTCTTTATTCTTTTCGTGTGTGCTGTTGGGTGCCGCATCGCACGGCACCACCCTATGCGATCCTGGAGTGGGTGAACCACGGGGTGGTCCCCATAGTCGTGGTATCAGAACCACATTGGGAATAGCACACTCAAAAAGAGCTTATTTTGAAAACTTAGAAGTAGTCGAGTGAGGATTAGTCATTAAGCCCACATAAGGTCTATGATAGTACTAGTTGTGATGGTGGAAAGCTAACATATTTGTTATACATTTTGTAACGACGCTCCGACGTCAGGTAAGAGGTAAGGTACGCCACCGCAAGCGGATCAATTGCGGTAACTCCCCATACAAGTAATAGTATGGAAGGATATACCATGGCTTGGCACGGTAGTGAATATGAGTCTATGAACCTCTTCATGGTTCTGAGAGCATATGAAAACGTTGATCTCCAGCGTGCTTTAGGCAAAAGTGAGAATACCCCATCGTGTGGTAAGCAACACGACAATATGCAACTCTTGAACGTTCAATGTTCAAAGGGCCATACGCAGCGCTCGCCATCGGTGCGCCTCAATGGTCATGAGGCAGTAGGTGGTATCCGTTGGGTTGATAAAATTCCCAACCGTGACGACCCGTTCGCGCTCTACTCGGGTTCCCAGTCGTGTGGTGTGAAAACACGACCATGTACCTTGAGACGTGGCTTGACTCAAGGATGATCCGTATGGCAATGATACGGACCGTATGTTTTTATTATGATATGGAACTGCCTGTAATGTTAAGAACCTTTGTGTGCATAATTATTGTGTGTTCTTCTGCAGGTACATTAACCACATTAGTGCATGACGTTTAGAAATCGTTTGTGAGTGACGTTCTTAGTTCCACCATTTGACATGTATATGCCGGAATACCGGCTTAGGATTTTTCTTTGGTGAGGAAACGTAGTACCGAGACTGCATCAAAGGATATTTTTCAAAGAAAAGAGTCAAAATGAAGTTTAGGATTCCATTTAGGGGTTATTGAACTTCCATATTGAACTAAGAGTCAATTGGGAGTATTCAATCTCTAAGACTTAGGAACAATCTCCCCTGTTTTGGCAGAAACTTTTATGAACTTGAACAGGGCATAACATAGGATTGGTTGAACCAATGGAGGTGTGGTATACCATTCTGGAAAGGTTTTGAAGTCCTCTACAAATGTTATGTAGAGCTCCAGAACAAAATCTCCCTCTAAAGGGACGAAAATCTCAGATGAGTATACACTGTCCAGAAACAGGGCAGACCAAAATGCTCTCTGGAATTTTCTGTATTTCGACCATAACTGTAAAATCCCCAAAAGTGGTAGCAAGAAAATTCAGCTCATATACACTTATGAAAAATGAGGGAATTAAAAACTTTGAATTATAACAAGTGTGAGTTCAAAGTGAGGGTTTAGACTTCCCAAAACTTTCAAACATGGAGATCTAAATGCACAACTTGGATCTTCATAGTCCAAATATTCAACCTTCCAAATTTCAGCTCATTTAGAGGAGTTTTAATATTTGTTTGGGATTAAAAGGAGAAGCCCTCTAATCTGAATTTCAAATTCAGTTTCAAATTCCAATTCCCTCAATTTCAAAATTTGGGTTCACAAATGTGTTCTCCACCTTTGAATGAGCAGCCATGCCAAAAGTTGGAAATTTTGGAGCTGGTTTGCTATATTTTTGAGGCAATACAAAGTGGAGAATTCAAACTCCTTTTCAAATTCAAATGATCAAACCACATCCAAATTTCACACCAAATTCAAACCCTTTGAATTCAGCAAATTCAAACTTAACTTGGGGTGAAAGTCTAGCCTTAAATTTTGAGTTGCTGTATGGAAAAGATCAGAGAAAGTTTGATTAAACAAAGGGGGGAGGTGGGGCCCATTTGTCAGCCACCCACAGGAGCTACCGCCTTTGCTCCATTCGGTCGAACAGCAGGGGCGCGACAGCTCCCGTTTCCAACCCACGCCCGAGGTGTGCCGCGCCACCTCCTGTTTCTGCCGCCTACTTGATCATCCGCGCGTGCCACAGTCCCAGCACAACCCCCCTTGCTCTCTCGGCCGTCCACCGACGTGTTCTCCCTTTTTCCCTGCTCAGTTCGCGTAGCCTCGGCCGCCGCTCGGTTGATCCGCGTCGCCTGTCCGTCATCGACACCACTCCAACGTTGTCACGACCGGTTGAGGTCGTAGGAAGGTGCGCAAGGCCCTCTAGTTCCTCTCTGACGACCGCCCCTGTCGTTCCTTCGAGCTGGTCCCAAGAACTGAGCCTAAGTTCATCGTTCCACTTTCCAACTTGCCGCCAAGACGCCGCACCGTTGACCGGCCACCTCCGGCTCGTTCACGCTCATCCAACCGGTGTTCTAGGTGCGTTGTCGATCTTTCTTGCTGTCCTCCCAGTTTGGAGCTAGGTCATAGCCTAGGTTGGCCGGAATTCGAAGTTTGTCACCGGCGGTTCCTTGGAACCGAGTTGAAAGAAAACGGGAAATTCCAGGGCCATATTGGATTGGGGCTCACAAGAGTGTAGGCATAGGTTCTCCAAGCCATGACGACCCTTCTCGAGCTAACGGCAAGCAATACCATGCACAGTCCGAAGAGTTCTCCGTGTTTTTCCTCACGGCGGGGAAGAACCACTTCGGTCGCACGGTGAGCTCATGTTTCCAGACGTTTTCCGAGGGATCAGGTTAGTGTTCCGAGCTCCCCAGGTCACGGTGGTGCTGTAGGACCCAACCGCGGTCGGTTTCCGGGCTTGCCGGGCGAACACCACGTCGCCGGAGTCGCCCGAGTTACTGCCACCGTCGGGGAGGTATTCCCGGCCAGTTAGCGCCGCCACCGAGCTCACCAAAGTGTTCCTCGTCGGGTTTTAGGCACAGGCGGCGAGGGTTGAGCCGTTTAAGGCACGGGACAGCCGTTCCGGCGAGGCACAGTCGCTTCTCCGGCGAGGAGGCCGGCCGGGCGCGAGGTTGAAGAAGGTGGGGGCCTGCCCCACCTGTCAGTGGCACCAGGAAGGCGCCGGATCGGCTTGTGGCGCCGGATCTGGTGCGTCTGCGCGGGAATAACCCCGTAGCCTCCAGTGTTGCCAAGATTTGACTGGTCCGAATTAAAACAGTGGGCCCAGTTCCAATTATTTGAAATTTCTATTAGGGAAATAATTCCAGAAATTAGCTGATATTTGCAAGCCCATAACTTTGTGTAGAAAACTCCAAAAATAGTGAGACCAATTTTGTTGGATTCCTCATGAGGAGTACTTCACAGAGAAACCAATTTTAGGCTATGAAAATGCCCAGGAATTTCTGTAGAATTGTTTTTATTAAATCCTTTAGGGATTTATTACAGGAGCGATTCTTTATGAAATATTCTCAAATTTGGGCAGCAAATCCTCTTCATAGATACTGATCTCCAGTAAAAATTTGGGCTTCATTGGAGTTCATTTGCTAGGTCAAATTAATTCCAGAGTTCAGCCTTTATTTGGAAATTCAAATTTAAACAGAAACTTTTCAGAACTCCTGTCCAACTTCAAAAATTCATATCTCTCGGATGGCAGCTCCAAAAATGGTGAAACAAGTTTTGTTAGGACAATGGGGACTTACACTAATCAGATCTTCCATTACTAGCTATGTCAAAGCTCTTGAATTGGGCTCAAATTTCAGAGAAGCATTGTACTTGTAGGAATTTTAAAGACTACATTGTGCAATGACATGTCTCCAAATTTGGCTCAAATCATCCTTAGAGAGTCTAGTATCCACTGTAAAATTCCCAAAGCCAACTAAGGATCCTAAATAGCAATAGCTATGAATAGTAGTTCAATTCTTATAAAGCCTTAATACTTATACATGTATTTTATTACATTTAATAATAGTGACCGAAGTTGAGGATACGCCGGAGCCTTTGGACGTCCTGCCACCAGAAGCTGACTTTCCGATTAACTCGCAACCAGGCAAGCCCCGGTTTGCACTTAAGTACCTTTTATAAAGTTTTTCATTTGTATCACTTATGTCTAGGTTGAAATGTATGCATTAGAGTTAGGGTGATTGAAACCCCAATTGCATAGCCTCTTGACTCCTATGGTGGGTTGGGTAGTTTACAGACTCGACGAGTAGAGAATGCCATGCTAATGTTTAGGATCTCGGTAGAAGTCGAGTGGTTGGAAGCTACTCGCGAGATAGTACTTATTACACGGGATGAAAAGAGGTAGCAAATGGCTTAAGATATGAAAATGAGACCCAGCAGGGGGGATAGGATGCAGTGAGCAGAGGTCTCACATGCGTAGCCCTGTTGGTGTCGGTTGAGGACCGTCCGTGTGCGGCCCTGCTGGACAAGTATCGAACAGTACCGGATGCATACTGGCATATGGGAACCAGGAAACCGATGTAATTGGTTAACCTGGGTGTCGAGGCTTACCCAACCGTAAATAGGAGTGGGTTGAGGGTAGCAAGGTGTAAATCTGCCAGTGGGCACAGTCACGCTCCACGTGGGGACCTCCTACCCGTTACGGATGGACCGGTTCGGCATTTGGGTTGCCTTTGAAAGGTTGTTGCATACAACAGAGTAGGAAGGGGTGTGGAATCATGCTTATGAAAGTGGGTGTATGTAACGTGTTATCCGGGTGTGTCTTGATTGCAATCACCGTCCCTCACGGTTATTTGAGTACCTGCTTGTTCACTGCGCTGTGACGTAGTAAGAAGTAAAATAAGCCAACTGAAAATGCTGTATTGACCTATTAATGTCTTGAATACCTTGATTGCTGTAGTTATAGAGCTAATTAAGTTTATATTCCACTTTGGGCATCACCACATCGGAGGAAAGCGTTTCTTGTTTGATTGTGGACTTCCGATGTGAGGGCTGCCTAAGGCATATGAATCTGCTGCTATAAAACTGAAAGTAAGGATCAACTTATAGGCGTGTCTTTATCACAACGTCCTTTCCGACCTTACACATCGTTGCACGTAGAGTTCCATGCCTAGGGTTGACGGTTAAGACTTGCTGAGCCTTCGTGCTCACAGTTGCAATATTTGAGCTGTGTGCAGGTGATAGTTATGAGGAAGGTTCCGAGGACGAGGCGATGCCCCCGTCGGGGTACACGGCCGAGCTGGAGCCCTGCACGCCACCGTGATTCTCCGGTTCCATGCTGCTAGTGTGTAGCGTCCCCGGGTGGGACGGCTACACTTTTGCATAGTTAGGATGAGAGGCTACATATGTATATTACTTCCGCTGTATAAATAAGTTTTGTAAAAAGACTTCTGCTGTTTTATATCAAATAAAAGTTTGTATGTTGTTCTTTATTCTTTTCATGTGTGCTGTTGGGTGCCACATCGTACGGCACCACCCTATGCGATCCTGGAGTGGGTGAACCACGGGGTGGTCCCCACAGTCGTGGTATCAGAGCCGCATTGGGAATAGCACGCTCGAAAAGAGCCTATTTTGAAAATTCAGAAGTAGTCGAGTGAGGATTAGTCATTAAGCCCATATAAGGTCTATGATAGTAGTAGTTACTAAGGTGGAAAGGCTAACTTATGTGTTATACATTCTGTAACGACGCCCCGACGTCAGGTAAGAGGTAAGGTACGCCACCGCAGGCGGATCAATTGCGGTAACTCGCCATACGAGAAATAGTATGGAAGGATATACCGTGGCTTGGCACGGTAGTGAATATGAGTCTCTGAACCTCTTTATGGTTCTGAGAGCATATGAAAACGCTGATCTCCAGCGTGCTTTAGGCAAAAGTGAGAATACCCCATCGTGTGGTAAGCAACACGATAGTATGCAACTCTTGAACGTTCAATGTTCAAAGGGCCATACGCAGCGCTCGCCATCGGCGTGCCTCAACGGTCATGAGGCAGTAGGTGGTATCCGTTGGGTTGATAAAATTCCCAACCATGACGACCCGTTCGCGCTCTACTCGGGTTCCCCATCGTGTGGTGTGAAAACACGACCATGTACCTTGAGACGTGGCTTGACTCAAGGACGATCCGTATGGCAATGATACAGACCGTATGTTTTTATTATGATATGGAACTGCCTGAAATGCCAAAAACCATTGTGTGCACCATTATTGTGTGTTCTGCTGCAGGTACATTAACCACGTTAGTGCATGACGTGTAGAAACCGTTTGTGAGTGACGACTTTAGTTCCACCATTTGACACGTATATGCCGGAATACCGGTTTAGGATTTTTCTTTGGTGAGGAAACGTAGTACCGACTGCATAAAAGTTTATTTTCAAAGAAAAGAGTCAAAATGAAGTTTAGGATTCCATTTAGGGGTTAGTAAACTCCTATATTGAACTGAGAGTCAATTGGGAGTATAGATTCAGTGTCAAAAACTTAGGAACAATCTTCCCTGTTTTTGGCAGAAATTTTTTCTGAACTTGAACAGGGCATAACTTAGATTGGTTGAACCAATGGAGGTGTGGGAATACCATTCTGGAAAGGTTTTGAAGTCCTCTACAACTTTTCTGTAGAGATCCAGAACAAAATCTCCCTCCAAATGGATGAAAATCTCAGATGAGTAGGTACTGTCCAGAAACAGGGCTGACCAAAAGCTCTCTGGAATTTTCTGTATTTCGACCAGAACACTTAGTTTCACCGTTCGACGTCCAGTGACTGTTGTAAAACAGCGAGTTGGAGTCGAAGAGTTGATGCATTGACATATCACTCCGAGTTAGTACATGTTTGGGTCCAGTACAATAGCGAGGAATTACGCATGCTAACACACTTAACATCCCGTGGTGACCCCGATGGTCGAAATGAACTTTTAACCCATAAAGTTCAATACTTTGGAACTCGATCGTGTGACACGGTCCAGGGATGTATATGTTGCATAAAGTTTATACTTTATCCACATGTGTGACTGTTATGCGTACTATTTATTCCATTCTCGCATCACTATTGTATAGACTGGATGAAATAAACCAACATGTGCTGATCGTTTGAATGGTCTGAATGCAGAATGGTGCGGACACGTTCAACGCAAGAGGAGGGAGGTCCGAGTCAGGTTCGTGGTGATGAGTCTCCACCTCCGGAGCAAACCATGACGCAGCAGCAACCACCTCCTCCACCGCCAGAACTTCCAAGGAATCTTGCGGAGGTTCTCGCTGCAGTGCTCGGCTCGCGCGACGAGCAAACCGAGTTACTGCGGATGTTGGTGCAGCAGAATGCGTCCCATCAGGGAGGACGCCAAGACAATGGGCAATGCCAGCCCCAACAAAGCTCGTATTCAGAATTCATGGCGACCCATCCACCGGTCTTCATGGAGGCCGAAGAACCTTTGGGGGCGGACAGCTTTATCCGCACTCTAGAGGCAAAGTTCGGGCTGCTGCGATGCACCGAACATCAGAAGGCGCTGTACGCAGCACAACAGCTTCAAGGAGAGGCCGGTACCTGGTGGGCAAACTACACCGCCTCCTTACCGGCTGGCCATGCCATCACGTGGACGGAGTTCCGGGAGGCGTTCCGCGCCTATCACATACCTCCCGGTGTGATGGAAATGAAGCTCCAGGAGTTCCTGGCGTTACGACAGGGCGAGAGGAGTGCTCATGAGTACTCCAGGTTATTTAACAAGCTGGCGCAGTATGCGCCAGGATTTGTGGGTACGGAAGACAACAAGTGCAATGTGTTCTTCCGCGGCCTGAATTCAAAGATGAAGGTCCATCTCGCCCAGAGCAGTCGCGGCACATTCAACGATCTAGTTAATGCCGCGATTCTACAAGAGAATGCTCAGCGCGAGCGCGGTTCTGATAAGAGGAAACGCAGCGCGCTGACAAGCAGCAGTGGTGGGACACCACAGAAATACCGCGTGGTGTATCGCTCACCATCCGGTCAGAGATGGCAGCCACCGGCGCGACCGCCTCAGTTTCGCGGTCGGCAATATAATGCGCCGGGCTTTCGGCCGACGTATCCACCACAGCAACAGCAGCAGCAAAGGATGGTCCCGCGTGCGCCGCAGTTTCAGCAGCGTGCACCGGGATTCCGTCCTCAAGTCGGCGGGACCCCGACACCTTACACGTGCTATAAGTGTGGCCGTGTCGGGCACATTTCGAGAGACTGCCCCGAGCCGCGACAGGGCAGGGGTGCAGCACCATATCAGGGTGCTAATCAGCCCCATAACCAGCCCAAGAAACCAGCACCAAAACCCGGCAACGTCCACCACTTAGCCATCGAAGACGTGCCGGAAGGCGAACCCGTCCTCGCGGGTACGTTCTCTTACCTAGATCATCTCGTAGTCATACTTTTTGACTCCGGTGCCACCCATAATTTCATAAGTCAGTCTTATGTTATTAAATATCAACTGCCTATCATTCCCACAAATAATTCATATTTGATATGTTCTCCGGGTGGGAAAATAACAGCTGATAGAATGGTCTATAAAGCACCATTACAGTTGGGTGGGAATCTATATCCGACTTCTCTAATCATGTTAGAAAGTCAAAAACTTGATGTCATTTTAGGAATGTCATGGCTACATCGCCATGGTGCTGTTCTTGACATCATTCCACGTGTGGTTCGTTTAAACTCTCCACTTCATGAACCACATGTTCTTATTCTTGACCGTTCGGTTCAAGAAGCTCCAGCCACATATAACATGGAAGCCACAAAACTTGAGGATATTCGTGTGGTCCGTGAATACCCGGATGTCTTTCCGGAGGATCTTCCGGGCATGCCATCCGAAAGAGATGTCGAGTTCAAGATTGAACTCGTACCTGGGACGACGCTGATATCACGGAGACCATACAAGATGGCTCCCAACGAGCTGGCTGAACTGAAGGAGCAGCTCAACGATCTAATGAAGAAGGGTTTCATTCGACCGAGTTCCTCGCCATGGGGATGCTCGGCGCTGTTTGTGAAGAAAAAGGATGAAACCTTGAGGTTGTGTGTGGACTACCGACCTCTCAACGCCGTCACCATCAAGAATAAATACCCACTGCCCCGCATTGATATCTTATTCGATCAACTTGTGGGTGCAAGTGTGTTTTCAAAGATGGATCTTCGCTCAGGGTATCATCAAATCAAGATCCGAGCGGAAAATATTCCAAAGACGGCCTTCTCGACGAGATATGGGTTGTATGAATACCTCGTCATGTCTTTGGTCTCACCAACGCCCCGGCACACATCATGTATCTCATGAACTCAGTGTTCATGCCGGAGTTGGACAAGTTTGTGGTGGTGTTCATAGACGACATCTTGGTTTACTCCAAGACTGAAGAAGAACACGCCAAACACTTGCATATCGTACTTCAATGATTAAGAGACCATAAGCTTTATGCTAAGTTCAGCAAGTGCGAGTTTTGGGTCAGCCAAGTGCCATTCCTTGGTCATATCATTTCTGCAGAAGGCATTGCAGTTGATCCAAGCAAGATCGAACAAGTGCTGAAATGGAAGTCCCCCACATCAGTCCATGAAGTCAGAAGTTTCCTCGGGTTAGCAGGATATTACCGGAGATTCATACCGAACTTCTCCAAGCTTGCTAAGCCGATGACTGAACTGTTGAAGAAGGGGATCAAATATGTTTGGAGCTCAGCTTGTGAAGAAGCTTTCCAGGCATTAGTGAAACATCTTACAACAGCCCCGGTGTTAGCTCAACCGGATACAACCAAGCCCTTAAACGTATATTGTGATGCGTCCGGTATCGGGTTGGCTGTGTACTGATGCAAGGAGGAAGAGTGGTCGCCTATGGCTCACGTCAACTCCGTAACCACGAGCAGCATTATCCGACTCATGATCTCAAGCTTGCTGCTGTGGTATTGGCCTTGAAGATGTGGAGGCACTATTTGCTTGGGAACTTAGTGCACCTCTACACTGACCCCAAGAGTTTGAAGTATATCTTCACTCAAAAGGAGTTGAATATGCGGCAACGGAGATGGCTAGAACTGATCAAAGACTATGAGATCGAGATTCACTACCACCCCGGTAAGGCGTTTATGGTTGCCGATGCCTTAAGCCGCAAATCCCATGTCAACAATCTGTCCATCACCCCACTTGAAGAGGAGGAGCCGAGTCTGTACTTGGTTCCATATGGGGCGTTATATAATTTTGCTCTCATACCAACCATAAGAGAGGAGATTATGGAAGCTCAGAGGAAGGACATGCGAATGTCGCACATTCGGAGAAGGATGGAGAATGGCGAAATGAAATGCTTCCGAAGAGATGAACACGACACGCTATGGTTTAAAGACCGTATAGTGGTACCCCATGACATGAAGCTTCGGAAGAAAATCTTGGACGAGGCTCATTTGTCCAAGTATTCTATTCATCCGGGCAGCAACAAGATGTACCAGGATCTGAAAACCAGGTTTTGGTGGACACGGATGAAGAGAGAGATCGCAAAATACGTATCCGAATGTGATACGTGTCGGCGGGTGAAAGCTGACCATATGCGTAAAGCCGTACAGCTGCAACCATTGAACATTCCGGCGTGGAAGTGGGAGGATATCAGCATGGACTTCATTGTTGGTTTACCTCTCACGTCTCACAAACATGACTCGATTTGGGTGATAGTCGATCGACTAACCAAGACGGCTCATTTTATCCCCGTACATACAAAGTACGTAGCCAAGCAATATGCGGAGCTGTACATTGCAAACATCTTATGTTTACACGGTGTTCCCCGTTCCATCATTTCAGATCGCGGTGCGCTGTTTGTCTCTCGGTTCTGGGAACAGCTGCACGGTGAATTGGGGACCAAACTGATCCGAAGCTCCGCGTATCACCCGCAGACAGATGGTCAAACTAAACGGGTGAACCAAGTGCTTGAAGACATGCTACGCGCTTGTGCCATCCACCACGGCAAGATAACAAAAATGTGGGAGGCTGTCGACGCTAGCAATTTAGGACATGGAACAGATGAGAGACCTCCACCAGCTGAATCAACGACATCGACACGTCCTCACACTGGTGCTAATACTCGACCGGAATTCATTTATGGATGTTCCAATTTGTAATATGTTTAGTCTATATTTCATGTAATGTTTGAACTATATTTGATATTTGGAATACATTTGGACTCTATTTGTAACGTTTGTAATATAACTGCAGTATGTATCAACTCCATCATACGCCACTCCAGGAATCACATTGGGAAGTGCCGTGTTAGACGACACCGACTAGCACACACAGAAATGAATCCAAGACATACACAAGTGTGTATTAAACAAGAGATTTGTTTTACAAGTAGTAATGTACACTCTAATGTACAGCAGCGGAATATAAAATCATAGTTGCAGCGAAATTACAACTGTGATCATACTCACGAACCTAGCTAAGCAGCAAAGGAGATATCCTGCCTGAGGATACCACTTTCTAGCAGCAGGAAATGGATTCGGTGGGAGCGGAGTTTCTTGTGACCATGCAGCCAAGAACGGCGCTGTCATGCTTAACCCTTCACTGTATATACGGCGGATTACCTGCAAAACAACAACTCTGCAGGAGTGAGCATGAAGGCTCAGCAAGACTTAACCGTCTCTGCTAAGGCATGCAACTCTACATGAAGTTAACTTAAGACATAAGGATGTAAGTTGCATAAAGACTCACCTAAAAGTTCATCCTTGATTTTTAGATTTTAGCCATCATAGTAATGACCTTGCGCCGAGCAACATTGGAACTCCACAATCAAACAAGAAGCGCTTCATTCCAATGTTACTTGTCTCAAGGTGGAAAATAACTTTAATTTGTTCTATCTCTACTTCATACATGGTTAACATGCAATTTAATTTAACATAACAGCATATAAAACTTGAAAACTGTTGTCACACAAATTTGATTACTACGTCACAACACAGTGAGCAAGCGGTACTCATATCCGCGAGGGATGGTGATTCGAATCAAACACTGCCCGGCTTACTCGACACATACGCCCGCCTCTGAAGGCCCAAATCTGGCGTCCTTCATTACGTCGTATGTGGCAACCTTTCGTAGGACGCCCGACTGTAGAACCGGTTGCGCCGTCTCGGGCTCATAGGTCTAACGAGACGATATGGTATGCCTCTACAATCCAGTTAACCTGGTACATCGGTTTCTTGGGTCCTATATACCAGTAAGCATCCGGTACACAACTCAATACTTGCTCAGCGGGGCCGCACACGAGAACAGTCCTTAACCGACACAGGCAGAGCTACTCGACCAATACCTCGTCTTGTCGCTGCCTACACTCTCTGCCCAGTCTCATATTTGGAAACATAAAATTTAGTTTGCTTTTTAAACCATAACCGTGTGATCTCGAACTATAGCTCGCGAGTAGATTCCAACTACTTGACTTCCACCGGATATCATATCCTATTTAGCATGGCAATATTCTATAGCGGGGATACTTCTTCTACACTTGACTCTAGGGTTTATTTGGTCATGCATTTGGAGTATTAATCATTCCTGACCTAATGCACATACAAACTCTAAACCATAGTAGTGAACAAAGTAAAAACTTTATAAACAACTTAAATGCAAACCGTAGCTTGCCTTTGTTTTGAAGGGGACTAAAGTCTGATATAATATGCAGTTAGTTGCTGATGACTTGAAGCTTAAACACAAGCTCTTCTTGCTCCTTGATCAAAACTCTATTTGCTTCCCAAAGCTCTACGTAAATCCCTATACGTTATGTAATGTATATGCACTTGATTATGTGACTTTGCTATCAAAGTTTAAATACAAGATGGAGAACAGAATTCTGGTTAGGAGCTAGAATTGAGAGGATCATAGTTGATGAAGCAAGATTTAGCAAAGTGGAATCAAGTGCTAAGTGTTATTCTTAATTGTTGCATTTTCACCTAAGGAAGGTATATAGACAATTATTGATCCAGAGATCAAATTTATCTGAGAACTTTCCTGTGAGTTCCTTGTCACAAGAAAACATTATGGACCAAAATTCAGAACTTTTCAATGAGCAGTTCATCCAGAACAATTCCCTAAGCATTTAGGCAAAAGGAATTATCTCTAAATAAATTTGCACTTTCATGCAAATTCAAGAGAACCACAATTTCAAACATAGATCAGGTAGAATGCCTGAATTTTCCTAGGATTTTTGGATCTAAGAATTGCCCAGCTCTGATTTTTTAAAGTGGGGACTTTCTCTGGAAAAGTTTCTGGACTTTTTGAACACAACAACTTGTAATCTGGATTTTCATACTCAAATCAATTCCAAATGATCTGGAAAGTTAGCAGGAGTTCAATAATATCCTAAGGAATATGCTGGAAAAATTTGATGATTTTTGGATGAACCAAACTCCCTCCAAAATTCTTTTACTGAAAAAATACAAAGAATTTTACAGAATTTATTATTGACTTTCGTACAAATTGGGTTGCAGATTTGGATAGATCTTTTCCATCTGAATCTAACCCAATTTGAATCACCCAATTTAGAGTTTCCTAGCAAAAGTTATGAAGTTCTAAACCTTGAACTAAATCTGTGAATTCAAATAACCCAAAGAAAAATTTAAACTCTGACAGCGGGTCCTGGGGTGATGTGGCGGTCCCTCGATGCAGCCACACCGTGGTCCACAGACAATTCAGCTGTAGCCACAAAAGATAGAGTAGCCACAGAAAATCCCGTGTTACAACTAACTATCACTGACCGGTGGGACCCGCGGTTTCTTCTTCCTCCCGCGCTCATTTCCCGCGCGTGCCTCCCTTTTCGCCGGCAGCGGCGGCGCTCCTCAAAGCTCCTTTCTCCGGCAGACTCATGGGCTGAAACTTGCCGCTAGCCGCAATTCTACCGTGGGGAACACATCCCCGCACTCACCAGAGGCCGGCGATGGCTCTAAACCACCGTGCGACATGCGGCAGCCCGGTTTCCCCTCCGGCGACGTTGAGCTCCATCCCAAGACCCCCAAAGCACCAGTGAGTCATGGACATGCTCGACGTGGACTCAGTTTTGATGGGAGATGGCTCTAGGTAGGTTCCCACCGTGCGCCCGGTCATTCCCGCCATGGCCGCCGATCGGAAACCTCAAAATTTTGCTACAACTACACGGTTTTAAGCTAGGTCTCTGAAGGAAAAATGTTCCCTAAACACTCTAGCTCATGTGTGCGCAAAATGATGAACCCTAACCGAAATTTAAGCGTACATTTCAGAGATTCTTATCCACGGTTAGGTTTTCCCCGTCTGAGAGAAAAACTTGAAATTCTCGAGCTATGGTGCACGGCTTGAGCTAAAATTTGGGCAGGAGCAGCGTGACGTTTCAGCGTGTCTCAGAGTGCCCTAGCTCGGCCGTGAAAGTCTTCACTGCGAGCTGTCCACATGAGCCTCGGTTCCGGGTGTTTTAGGTCGTCATGAGGAAGAAAGGTTTTCAGGTCGGGAAGGCCAGAAATCGTTCGGTTTGGCGCCGAGGAGGTAGAGGACGATCACTTAGTGCCGTTTTGTTGTTTGTAGGGGTACTGTGCAAGGCGGCTTTGCCGATTCCTGATCGAAGCACAGAGGGGGCGGTGAGGCTGTGTTCTTGCTTGAGGGGTAAAACAGCCGTCGGGGTTTCGGTCTGTGGCCAAAGCAAACACGTTGAGTGGTGCTAGGAACGCCGAGCTGGTCGCCAGCGTGAGAAGCGAGTGAGGAGGTGTCCTCTGCATCAAGCCTCGGTGGTGCCTACCGATGCTTCAGTCTGTTCGAGTGCAATCCGATAAACAGAGACTTTTGGTGTAAGTTTGCTCCTCTCAACGACAAGTGGGTCCCACAATTCTGTCCCCAAAATATCTCCAAAGTTGGCATGTTACATAATTAAGTCATGAGGAGCTCAAATCTTAAATCCCTTTGGAGAATTGGAAAAGTTTACCTTAGATTCAAATTTGAATTTGAATTCTAAGGAATTTCAAAGTCCTTGACATGAATAGTAAAGTAACTCTAAACTTCATAAAATTTTGCATTCCTCTTGATTTGGACATGAAGAATTTAAATATGGATTCAAACTTTGAATTTGGCTGCTGCAATTAGGATGTTTGCAACCACAGTTTGTATCCTCTATTTGAGATGGCCACATTTGAATTTAAGTGAACATTTGGATTCAAAAGTGGACATTGAAATATGATCTTGCACATGACAACTTTCACATGAGGGTTCAAGTCAACCTAGGCTTAAAATATTGCCATTGAATTTTTCGGAGCCCATTTGGTTGCACACCTATGTGTATCATCATGTCTTAGAAAGTTTTTGCAAGTAACACTTCCTTGAATTTGAAACCCAACTTTATTCATAACTCAAGTTTTTGAGGGGGCCTGACACCCGTTCACAGGGCCGTGCCACTCGCTTGGGAATCGCATTGGGTGGTGCCGTGATATGCGGCACCCAACAACGGACATATAAGGAAAAGGTATTACATAAATCAAAAGCGGAAGCTTACAACTGTTCTTTGTAAATAATTTACATCAAATAGCTACAACAGAAGACTATAATCATCTCACGTTGAATAACTACTAAGCACTCGATAAGATGTCCAGCCCACAGACTCTTCTCGCAAGCAACACGAAGACAACTGCAGCGGCTAGGTTCTCCATGTGTTAAACGACTCAGAAGTCTCCGAGTCTCACCAGACAACCTCCTCATATGCGTCGATGTTAACCTGCAAAACCACTCATACAGCAAGCGTGAGCACATAGGATCAGCAAGACTGATCCGTCTCCTCTAAACAAGAAACTCTACATGCACGACGGATTGAAAAGGTTAGCTGAATTTGCATAAGGACTCGCCTACAGTTGATCCTTAACTTTCAGGTTTTAAGCCTCATTTTGAAGACCTTGATCCGAATAGCATCCCAACTCCACAATCAAACAAGAAACGCTTTGTTGCGATGCTTCTTGCACAAAGTGAAGTAAACTCTAATTAGCACTATCTCTAAATCAAGCATGGTTACAATGCAACTTAAATTCATAAGCCTTATCAATATTCAAAGGAAATCACTTCAGTTCTTACTACGTCAAGACGCAGTGGGCAAGTATGCTCATATGACCGCGAGCATGGTGATTCAAATCAGTACACGCCCGGACTACACGACACATACACCCATACTCCGAGTTGCCGGTAGCAACCTCGACTGATGTTGTACGCGACCACCTTTACCAATTTCTTCCACACAGGACGCAATCCAATTGCCCCGAACAACAAGCTCCCTCAAGGTACATACCTGCAGTGATATGTTCTTGAGCGAGTTACCTCCTGTTGTCCTGACGCCAAAATCCTAAGACGATTAGAAAAGTTCCAATGTGGATCTCACGAGGTACATCGGTTTCCTGGGTCCCATATAGCCAATATGCGCCCGGTACACAACTCAAACTTGTCTAACAGGGCCAAGTACGGGTGGTCCTTAACCGACACAGGCAGGGCTATGCACGCACAGTCCGCAGCCTGCTGTATCTAAACCTCCCTGCCCGGTCTCCATTTCTTACTTGTGAACTTTCCTCAATGATTCTATTCTTGACCTGCTCCGATAAAACCAAGCCCTAAACTCGCGAGTAGATTCCAACTACTCGACTTCTACCGGTCCTTTCCTATTAACATTTACCGTAGCCCGATTCCACTTGAGGAGGTGCTAATCTACCCTTTCTCTCTTAGGTAATTCTGGTCATGCAATTGGGTTTTCAATATCATCTAACCTAATGCAATCAACAATTCAAAGCTATGATCTCTAGAAATGAATAGACTTTATAAAAATGCTTGTATGCAAACTGGGGCTTGCTTGTTTTGCAGGTGACTAAGAATGTATATAATTTTCAGTTAGTGAAGATCACTTGAGGCTTGATCACTTGCTTTCCTCCCTCTTTGATCTCCACCGCGAATACTTCACAATCTTCATGTCGATGCTACACGTTATGAGTATGCACAAGTATTTAATTGTAAAGATTTTTCTAACAAGTTCTAATGACAAGTTAGAAACTGTAACTCTGTTTAAGAATTTAAAATGATACTGGTGCTAAGGTTTGGGTTAAGCAACATGATCAAGTGATAAGTGCATTTCATCACTTGTGTTTTAATCACCTAAAAAGGTTAAACATGACAGTGATGATCCGGAGCTCCAATGGAGCTGAAAATTTTCATGTGAGTTCCTTGTCACAAGAAAGTGTCCTGGACCAAAAATTAGCACTTTTCACTGAGTAGTTTATTCAGAACAATTCTCTAAGCAATTAAGCAAAAAGGAATGAATTCTGAAGTAACTCACATGTTCATGTCAAACTTAGTGAACAACAATTTCAATTATATTTCATAGAGCCTGCATGAATTTTCCTAGGATTTTTGAGCTAAGAATTGGCCAGAACTGAATTTTCAAGTTTTGGTAAATCTCTGAAAATGTTTCTGTATTCATTTGAACACAACAACTTGAAATCTGAATTCTCCTAATCAAATAAACTCTAAATGAGCTGAAATTTTTACAGGGATTTAATAACATCATAAGGATTATTATGGCAAATTTTGAGGATTTTTGGATAAACCAAACTATCTCTAAAATTCTTTTTTTTGAAAAGATTTAATGAATTTTCCAGAATTATTTATTGACTTCCATACAAATTGGGTTGCATATTTGGATAGAGTTTTTCAACTTTAATCTAACTCAATTTGAATAAAAAATTTGGAGTTTCCTAGCAAAATATATGGCCTTCTAAAATTTGATCACAATCTGTAATTCAACTTAAACCGGGAAAATTTTAAATCCCTGACAGCGGGCCTGGGGCTACGTGTCACTTCCTAAGACGAAGACACACGGGACCACAGAGTTATCCCCGCACATTCACAGGTTGATCCGGCGCCACAGAGGATCCTCCCCCTTTGAACTCGGACGCATACGTGTGGGGTCGAGCAGGTCTTTGTCTTCCTTCGCCCCGCGCGCCCGCGCCGCCCGAGCTCCTCGGAAACCATCTCTACGGCCACCTCCCGAGCACCCACTCGCCGCTAGTGCCTAATATCACGTGCTGAACTTGTTGGGATAACTTCCCCCGGCCGGCGATGGCTCTAACCTAGCTCACACCGAGCGGCGGCTCAACCCGACCTTCGGCGACGTCGCCCGGCCCTTCTAGCCCGCCAAAACCTCGGTGGAGTGGCTCTACAGTACCAGTGGAACATGGACGAGCTCGACATGGAGGAAAAAGGATCGGGAATGGCTCTAACCATGATGTCACCGTGCACCCGAGGCTTCCCACCACTGTCGTCGTCGCGAAACCTCCAAATACGCCGGCTACACGTGATTTCATGCTAGGGTTGCGAAGCAAACTTGTTCGCCATCGAGTCTAGCTCATGTGGGTGCAATTTTGTGGGTTCTAAGCAAGAATTGATCAATAATTTGATGATTTAATACCTGAGGGTGGTTTTGCACCGGCCGAAAGAAAATTGGGAAATACTATGGCGATGATCAACCACTCGGCTTGAGCTTCGGAGGTGAGCAAAGTGGAGGTTGTGCGCGCCCAAAGGTGCCCTTGCTTTGCTGTGAGAAGCTCCCAGTCGAGCTATCCACGTGAGCCTCCCTTCGGTTGTTGTTCTCGGTCGCCGCGGGAACACTTTTGCTCGGGGTTGGGGAGGCCGAGCTCACTCGGTTATGGTCCGAGGAGGTCGTGGAGGGTTCTAGGGTTCTGTTTTGCTACTTCCTCAAGCTTTACACGCGAGGAGGAGCCGGCTCACGATCGCTTGAGGGTGGCGGTGGCACCTCGGCTCTGTTCTTGCGCGTGGGGAAAGCAGAGCGTGTGTTCGGTGCTGTGGCAAAGAGGAGCACGGCTAGAGGTGAAGGAGGCACGCAAACAACTCGCCAGCATGAGGGAAATTGCTGGGAGGTGGCGCGCTGTGTCTCGGTGTCGCACGGTGAGACTTCAGTCTGCCCGAGTGAAACAGAGAGCAAATCTTCATTTGCAAGTCTACTGCCCCCAATGACATGTGGGTCCCAAAATTCAGTCCCTCCTTATCCCTCTAGAATATCTCCAAATTTTACCAATGTCCAAATTCAATTGTTTGGAGTTGAAATCTGAAATGCATTTGGATAATTGGGCAAGTGTAATCCAAATTCAAATGTATATTTGAATTCATTGTAAATTTAAGTCCTTTTTGAAGAATGGGTAGCAAACATCTTAAAAAATTCATGAAACTTTGCATACCCACTAATTTGGACCTAAGGAATTCAAATATGAAATCTAATTTTTGGTTTGGCTGCTTCAAATGAGCTTTTTAACACAACAGTTTGCAATCCATTGTGTTGCCCTCATTTGAAATTTGAGTTGAACCATTTAGTTCCAAAATCTGATTTTTCAACTTTCCATTGCACATGAGACTTTAAATATGTGGTTTTAATCCACCTTAGGTCCAAGCATTTAAGTAACCATAAGGTTGTTCAGAGAGAGCTCTCATGTGCATTATCACATGTGAAAGTTTTAACAAGTCCCATTTTTTCATACACATGAAACCAAATGTTGGTGCAAACTTGAGTTTCTTTGTATTCATTTTTTGGGACCTTTACATTCCTCCCCCTTAAAAAAATCTCGTCCCGAGATTACAAAAGATGAACGAGACGGGAGGGTAATTACAAAGTTTATGACAAAAGTACCGGATAGTTCTTGTGGATGTATTTTTCACTTTCCCATGTCGCCTCTTCCGGGGTATGATTACTCCACAGGAATTTGTAAAATTTCAAAGTCCGGTTTTGGGTGATACGGGTCTTTTCGTCGATAATCTGAATGGGCTGCTCGGTATAGGTGAGATCCGGCTTCAACTCGTCGATATCTTCAGTGCAGACAGCAGCGGTAAACTTGAGACACTTCCGTAGCTGTGACACGTGAAATATGCCATGAATACCAGAAAGATTTGCCGGTAGTTCCAGCCAGTAGGTTACGGTTCCGCATTTCTCTGTGATCCTAAACGAACCGATGAATCAGGGAGCAAGTTTCCCCTTGACACCGAACCAATGAATTCCTTTCATTGGAGATACACGAATATACACGTGCTCTCTGACGTCGAAATGCAGCGGTCGATGCCTCTGATCCGCGTAGCACTTTTGACGAGATTGGGCAGCTTTGAGGTTCTCTTGTATTATCCGAACTCTCTCTTCGGCTTCATTTACAAGATCAACCCTGAACGTTACTCGTTCACCGGACTCGCACCAATTTGACACGACCCCCTTGGTCCTGTCGAGCCAGGATCACGCTGAGGGGTGCTGCGTTGCACAGCACCGTATAACACACGTCAAAGGTACAAAGCGGAAGCAAAATTTTATTACATAAACAAGTTATGAACATGTTTACATCAAAATAAGTTCAGTCTACACTCGCGGGCGTAGACTAAGCATCAAGCGCACGTTCAGCCCTCGAACGTGTCCTTGCTAGCACACACGCACACTAACTCTGCGGCGTGCACGACTCCCACTCGACGGGGTTCCCCTCCTGGGGTTCCGTCTCCTCTTCGGGAGTCCCTTCCTCATAGAACCCTGCAAAAGCTTCAAACACAAGCAGTGAGCACGAAGGCTCCGCAAGTCTGACCCGTCTCACCTAAACATGGAACTTCTACATGAGGGTAATGGGTTACATGAGGTAAAAATCAGTTGCAGGGACTCGCCTAATTAGTAGAACCTTACTTTCAAGTTTTAGCAGCAGGTTGTCGAGAACCTTACGCTAAGGCACATGAGAGAGCCGCAATCAAACAAGAAACGCATTTCTCTCTTGTACTTTGCCCAAAGTTGAAAAGAACTTTAGTTAGCTCTAAGCTACAGCATATCATTAACAATCAATGTCCAGCTTTCAATCAGCAACATTTTAACATGTAACTAGCCTGTTCTTTCTACGTCATGGTACAGTGAACAAGTGGTACTCACTGACCGCGAGGGACGGCGATTATAATCGATTTACACCTGCAGGGTTACCCGAACAACCCGTCAGGTACGCCCGTACTCGATGTTGCCTACAACAACCATCACGGACGCCGTACACAACTACCTTTCACTCGTCAGCCAAATATTGAACCGGTCCCATCGTCCCGAGCAAGAGGTCCCTGCACGCGTATCTCTGTGCCGCCAGCCGATTTACACCTCGAGCTCTCAACCTACCCTCTGAACGACGGGCAATGCCTCAATACCCAGCTACCCGGGTTACATCAGTTTCCCGGTTCCCATATAGCCGGTAGGTCTTCGGTACTGTTCTAGCTTGTTCAACGGGCCCGCACACGGCTCGGTCCTCAATCGACACAAACGGAGCTATAGCACACAGGCCCCAAAGTCCTGCTGCCCTTACCCTCCGCTTGGTCTCATTTTCTTACCATGTGTTTCATGTGCTATCACTACCCGAGTCGAGTGCCTCTAGCCTATGCTCGCGAGTAGTTCCAACTACTCGACTTGTACCGAATCCTACTCTACCTTAGCATTGCAGTAGCTAACGGGGTTTGCAATCCTAAACCCAACCCGTGGTTTTCTTGGCTATGCAGTTGGATTTCCAAACAAGACTCTAATGCACAGAACAAAGGAAACAAGTATGTGCTCAAAACAATAAAAATTTGTAAAAAGGTTAATGCAAACCGGAGCTTGCCTTGCTGCTCTTGGTCGTAGGCTAGCTGTTCCTCCGGAGTAACGAAGTCTAGGACTTCGGGTTCATCCTCGACCTTAGCGACTACATGATAGAAACAATGCATGTATTAATTTAATGCATTTGTATAAAGTTTGAAGTTGTGAAGTCTATAACCTTTGCTAGACAGACCTAATGACTGTGAAACTTTTATTGTGGCTTGGTTACAACCTAAACAGAGACTTGGTCAAGTTTTAGTTGCAGCAAAGCTCATTTGAGCCCTCCACAATTAATTATGTACTTGACCTTAATTGAAGGCTTTTAGGGTATTCTAAGGATTTCCATGAAACAAACTATGCCTTTCTGAAAATCAGCTTTTCAGAGGGTTCTAATGGAATTGGTCTCACTTAATTTGGAAGTTCCTAGCTAAAGATATGAGCTAAACAATTTCAGAGAAAATCCTGAAAATGTTTCTGAATATTTTCTATTTTCTCTGGAACCGCTTCTCTAATCACACCATTCGGCGGATTAAATGAGCTCCAATGGATCTGAAATTTTTATGATAGTTCAGGGATATTTTGGTGAACATCCCAGTAAAATTTCAGGATCTTCCTCCAAAAGGATTCTCCAGTTAAAATTCCAAACAGCTTAAACTTTGAGGAATTAATTCTGGAGAGTTAAGGATTTTCATGAAGTGAAACTTGATTTTCTAGAAAGTACTCAGAGAGCTGAATCCATCAAAATTTGGTTCACTCGATTTGGAGCTTCCTAGCCAAAGTTATGAGGATTTGAAGTTTGGAAGGATTTTGAAAATCGGGGAAAAGTTTAAACTCTCGAGGCCCGCGGGGACACGTGTCGAGCGCGGAGGTGTCCGGCACACCGGGGATACCACACGTGTCGAGCGCGAAGGTGTCCGGCACACCGGAGCTCACAGGGTATTGCGTGCCAGCACGGCCGATCCCCGGCCACACCCGATCCCGATTTAAATTCTTCAGCCGCTGACACGTGGGCCAGCCGGCTTCGTCTTCCTCCCGCCGTTCTCTCGCGCCCGCGCTGCCGACCTCGCCGGAGCAGACTCGGGGCTCACCGGCCCGCCGCTGCCGGACCTCCCATGGGCTGAAACTCGCCGCCAGGGGGTTGTCGACGTCGAGGAACACGTCGGTGGTGTCAGGTCGGGCTGAGGGTGACCGGAAATAGCCCGGCGACGTGCCGCGGCCTCGGTTGAGGTTCAGCACCGTCGACCGTGATTTCTAAACCCGCCAACAACTCGAACAAACGGCCCTACAGCATCAGTGTACCACTAGGAAGCTCGACAAGGTGTCAAAAGGTTTCAGGGATGGCGGTAAGTGGGTCGGCACCGTGTGACCGATCGTACCCGCCATGACCGCCCTCGATCAAGCTCGAAATTCATCACTCCTAGACAGTTTCACGCTACGGATGCAGAAAAGAACTTGATCGCCGGCTAGTCCAGCGTCTATGTGCAAGATTTGATGACCCCCGAAAGATCACAGAGCGAGAATTTAAAGAAACCGTACCGGAAGCTCAGTTTAAGGTTGCCGTAGTAAAAACTGAGAATTCGCCGGCGAGAGTTCACGGCGTGGCTTGAGCTTCAGGTGGAATCAGTGTGGAGTCCGTGCGCTCCTGTTGCCGCCCTTGCTCGGCCGTGGAAGTGGTTGCAGCGTGCTGCCCGCGTGAGACCGATCGCCGTCCTTCAGCTAAACTGCGGCGGTCGTCGTTGGTCATGGGAACAGGGGCCGAAATTCGGTGGTCCAGGCGTTGGGAGGGTGGTGCGCGACCTCCGGTGGCTGTCTAGCAGCTTAGGAACGAAGGAGATTGTTTTGCTTGTTTTCCCGATTGAGCAGAGAGCTGCGGCGAGAAACAATGCCGCTGCTCGGGTTTGCCCGTGAGAAGATAAAGCCGGCCGACTCCTGCTCAGTGGAGGCGGTGCCGGTCGCATGGGGGCGCGAGCAAGCCGCCCTGGGCGCCAGCGCGCGGAGAGGGAAGCAGCTGGTGGCGCCGGTAGCTGCTCGGTGGCACAGCCGACAGCTGCTCGGTGGAATTTCCCACCGAGACTCTGACTTTGGTTGCAAGTTTCTCCTTCTTCCCTCTATGACATGTGGGTCCCACCCGGGGTTTTAACCTCTGAAATTTACTCCTTCTTCCCTCTATCACATGTGGGTCCCACTCGTAGCATGTCTTCTAAGATCTGATTTACCCGCTCCGTTTGCCCATCCGTCTGCGGGTGGTAGGCTGAACTATGGATCAGCTTCGTCCCCAAGGCAGCATGTAGCTGCTCCCAAAAACGGGACCCAAATAAAGTGCCCCGATCCGATATGATAGTACGGGGTACGCCGTATAAGCATAGGATCCGTGAGATGTACAGTTCAGCGTACTTCTTGGCGTTGTAGTTGG
Source organism: Neostapfia colusana (assembly GCA_030760725.1). NCBI lineage: Eukaryota > Viridiplantae > Streptophyta > Magnoliopsida > Poales > Poaceae > Neostapfia > Neostapfia colusana. The sequence continues at coordinate 39,993,030 of JASWHV010000013.1, read as the reverse complement.
TGTTGACCGGGACAAAATGGGCAACTTTGGTGAGCCGATCGACGATCACCCACACAGAATCATGTTTCTGCAAGGTGGTGGGTAAACCGACGATGAAATCCATGCTCACGTCCTCCCACTTCCAGGCAGGAACGCCCAGTGGTTGTAGCAGTCCCGGTTTCCGCATGTGGTCTGCCTTCACCCTTCGACATGTATCACACTCGGACACATATTTTGCAGTCTCTCGCTTCATCCGTGTCCACCAAAACTTGCTTCTGAGTTCTTGATACATCTTGTTGCTGCCGGGTTGAATAGAGAGCTTTGATAAGTGAGCCTCATCAAAGATCTTCTTCCGTAGTTCCGGGTTACGGGGTAAGACGATCCGGTCCTTGAACCATAGGACGCCGTCTCCGTCTTTCTGGAAACATTTCAGCTCCCCACTATCTACACGTCTCCGCAAATGTGACATGCCCTTGTCATTCTTCTGGGCTGCCGCTATCTCTTCACGGATGGTGGGGATCAAAGCTAGGTTGTAGAGAGCTCCGTATGGAATCACACGTAGTGGTGGTTCGCTCTCTTCCAACAGTGTGATGGTCAGATTGTTGACGTGTGACTTGCGGCTCAGCGCATCTGCCACAACGTTTGCCTTGCCCGGATGATAATGGATCTCTATCTCGTAATCCTTTATCAGTTCTAACCATCTTCGTTGCCTCATGTTCAGCTCCTTCTGAGTGAATATGTACTTGAGGCTTTTGTGGTCGGTATATAAATGTACGAGGTTACCGAGTAGGTAGTGCCTCCACATTTTTAGTGCAAGTACCACGGCAGCGAGCTCCAAGTCGTGAGTTGGATAATTCTGCTCATGGTTCCTGAGCTGCCGTGATCCATACGCGACCACTCTTCGGTCTTGCATCAGCACACATCCGAGCCCAATGCCGGATGCATCGCAGTACACATCGAACGGTTTTGTTGTGTCTAGCTGCGCCAAAACCGGTGCTGATGTCAGGTGCTTGACTAAAGCCTTGAATGCTGCTTCACATGCTGGACTCCAAACATATTTGGTAGCCTTCTTCAGCAGCTCTGTCATTGGCTTGGCAATCTTCGAGAAGTTCGGAATGAACCTCCGATAATATCCCGCGAGTCCGAGGAAACTCCGTACCTCGTGAACAGTTCTCGGGGATTTCCAATTCAGCACTTGAGTGATCTTGCTCGGGTCCACAGCGATACCCTCCGCTGAGATGATATGCCCGAGGAAAGGCACTTGCGATATCCAAAACTCGCATTTGCTGAATTTTGCGTATAACTTATGGTCCCGCAGCCGTTGCAAGACTATACGCAAATGTTTCTTGTGATCTTCCTCCGACTTGGAATATACCAGGATGTCGTCGATGAAGACCACGACAAACTTGTCCAGCTCCGGCATGAATACCGAGTTCATTAGGTACATGAAGTGAGCTGGAGCATTGGTGAGGCCGAAGGACATGACCAGGTACTCATAAAGTCCGTACCTTGTCGAGAAAGCTGTCTTTGGAATGTCCTCCGCCCTTATCTTAATCTGATGGTACCCGGATCTTAAATCCGTCTTGGAAAAGATCTTTGCTTCAACCAACTGATCAAACAACATGTTGATCCGTGGCAACGGGTACTTGTTCTTGATGGTTACGGCATTTAATGGACGGTAGTCCACGCAAAGCCGCAACGTCTCATCCTTCTTCTTGACAAATAATGCCGAACAGCCCCATGGCGAGGAGCTCGGCCTAATAAAACCCTTCTCCAGAAGGTCCGTGAGCTGAGTCTTCAGTTCAGCCAACTCTTTGGGCGCCATTTTGTACGGCCCTCGGGATATTGGCATGGTTCCCGGTGCAAGTTCAATCTTGAACTCCACCTCTCTATCGGGTGGCATTCCCGGTAAATCATCCGGGAATACATCAGGGAACTCTCGGACCACTGGAATGTCTTCCAATCTGATAGTTGTGGACTGATAGACACTTGAAAGTTTTATTTCTGGACTGTCCAGAAATAATGAGTGAGAACCGTGCACCTCTGAGTTTAAGTGCACGACTCGAAGCACGGTGTCTAAAACAGCGCCGTGGCGGGTTAACCACGACATCCCTAGGATGACATCGACCTTCTGTCCCTCTAAGATAATGAGAGACGTGGGGTACACTCTACCCGCTAAGCATAATGGTGCTTTGGAGACCATTACGCTTGCTGAAATCTTCCCCCCCCCCGGTGAACAAATTAAATATGGACTATCGGTGGGTAGTATTGGCAAACTGTGTTTAGCAATGAAAGCTTGGCTAATAAAATTATGCGTGGCGCCTGAATCAAACAGTACTATAGCGGGATGCTGGTGGAGTTGGAACATACCCGCAAGGATTGGCTTGCCCTCCGGCACGTCCTCAATGGCAAGTTGGTGGAAAGTGCCGGGCCTAGGGTTTGCCCGCCGCGCATTAGTAGGGTTCCGGGGTTGATTCCTCCCCGGAAACTGTGGTGCCACTCCACCGCCTTGCCTCTCCGGGCAACTGCTCGCGAAGTGTCCTGGACGACCACACTTGTAACATGTGGCCGCTGCTGGTGGAGTACTCGGTGGACGAAAGCCCGGCATGCGTTGCTGAGGTGCAAACGCACGCGGCATCGCCCGTTGCTGCTGTTGTGGTTGCGGTGGTGCTGGCAGTGCCGGCCGGAATGCCGGTGAAGAGTACGGCCGACTGCGGAACGGCATCGACCGCTGTGGTGGTTGCCAGCGTGGACCTGATGGTGGGTGATTCACCATCCGAAACTTCTGGGAAGGACCGCCTCCTTCTCCACTGCTCTGCAGCACGCTTCGCTTTCTCTCTGCTGCCGCTAACTCCTTGCCGGAGTCCTCCTGAACAATCGCAGCATCGATGATGTCGTTGAGGCTGCCGCGATTGAACATCGCCAACTTGTCCTTCAGGAGCGGGTTAAGCCCCTGGTAAAAGTGGTCTCGCCGCTTCTCGTCAGTATCAGCATGATACGACGCATATAGCGCGAGATCGTTAAACGCCCTGGAGTATTCCAGCGCGTTCCGGCTCCCTTGTTGCAGGTGTAAGAACTCCTGCGTCTAACTCTTCATCAGACCTGGCGGTATATGATAGGCCCTAAAGGCCGTCCGGAACTCCGTCCAGGTCATCACTCGGTCGGTGGGTTGTGAAGCACAGAAGTTGGCCCACCACGCGCTCGCGGATCCTTGGAGCTGCTGGACCGCGAACTGAGTCTTGCGCTGCTCGGTGATTTGGAGCAGCCCGAACTTCATCTCTATGGCGCGGAGCCAGTTGTCCGTGTCAAGTGGTTCATCCGCCCTTGAGAATACAGGGGGATGAGTCGCCAGGAAGTCGGAGAAGGAGCTCTGTTGGCGCTCCTCACGATCCTGACGTCTCTCTGGGTGAGACGTATTGGCGATGAGAGTCTGCAGCAACTCTGTGTGCTGCTGATGCGAGCCCGCCATTGCCGCGACAATGTCGGCCAATGTAACCGTTGGCAGTGGCGGTGTTTTCTGTTGCTGTTGTTGCTGCTGTCCCGAGGAGTCCTCGGGAGGTGGTTGGGAGGTCTCTCCCCCTTGACTGGTACCCCCAACGTCAGGGTTGGCACGAGTACGCATCATTCTGAAATTCAAAACAGCAGCAATTAGCACATGTCTTACTTAAAATTCCATACGCAACAGTAGGTATTGAAGTGACACATGATTAATTTGCACAACATTCACATATATTGATAAAGCAGAAACTTTATACAAGATACATTATTCTTGGATCTCCGAGAAGTCGTGCTCATGCCGTCACTACCTATACATACGCTACTGTCTACACGACACGTCACCGATTACAAAAGTTGGGTTACGCTACCCTGGCTGCCCTACTTGGCAACCGTAACCCCCTACTCGGAGTAGAACTCGACCTCCTGGGGGTCGTCCTCCTCCGGTACCTCTGCTGGTGGCTCTGGGTCTACCACCTCTTCTCCCATCCCGGGTTCTCCCATTGCTGGAAGACCCAAGACCACCGGTACGCCTAACACCGGGGGCACGAGGTCCTGCAAAGCATGCACCTCGTCCATAGCTTGGTTGTAGTCCTCTTCCCAGCCTTGGCCTTCCTCGATAGCGTCGTCCCGCTCTTGAGCAAGGTCCTCATTCTGCTGGGTTAGGGTCTGCACCAGCTCTTGCAACGCCGCGATGTCAACACGGCTCTTCTTCTTTGCCTTCTTCAGACGACGCAACTGATTGTGTTGTTCATTCAATCGCTTGATCGTCGGAAGGAGCACATTGCGGATTGTGCTGTGAGCACTCTTGAAATGATCTCCACGGCTTGTGCTCTCCTTGAGCTTTGTGGCGAGATGCCCCGTATGAACAGCTTGGCTGTCCATCACGGCGTTTCCCGCCCTCATCTGGAGGCCGAGATTTGCCTCTGCGGGGTTGTACCTTGGGCAACTCGGGTCCGTTGCTTCCCGGTACCTCTCTTCCCACACATGCTGGGCTCGTCCCTCCACCGGAACGAGTGCGTATGGAGTGCCCTCCATAGCCTGCACGTGTAGTTGGCAGAAACGTGACATAGTGTCATGGGCTGCCACTTGCCACATCCCTTCCGGTTGTCTTCCTCTCACCGTGACGGTGAATGGCACCCAACCGGGTGGCGTAGGTCCTGCAGGAACCTCGACATGGATCGTCCACGTCTTGTTCCCCTCTTCGCCTTCTTCCTTGGCGAAGTATTGCGGCATCTGGTTGTACCCGAAATATTGGAGCATTTGCCACAATGCTTCCGGGTAGCCGCTACGGTCAGAACAGTGGGAAACTACCCACCCGTTCTCCAACTGTTTATCTGCTGCCATCTGTAAAAATATATTTGAGAAATGTCAAATATTTATTTAAACGGTAACCCATTGAGTTATAACATAAGATATGTCATTGAACCCATAACATTTGGAAACATAGTTCAAATTTTTAAACAAATTTGGCTGCTGATCTGCTGTTCCCATGACAGCCCTGACCAGTTTTCATTTCAACCTGATTTAGGCCAGGTTAAAAGCAAAACCAGTTCTGGAGCTCAACATCAAAGTTGAAGCTAACTTCAATAGATTTCCAGCCAGTATTTGCTTGGCCTAAGATCTGTCCTGGTTCAAAGGTTATGAGATGTCAAAGTTAACAGAATTTCTGGAAACAATTGAACAGCACCTCCCTGCCTTAGGTACTGATTTGATCCAAGAATCCCAGTTACTTCTGTTCCTAATCTGACAAAACTTTCTGTTACAAAGTTGTAACCCATCACATAAGCTTTCCAGAACTACCTCATTTTCTATTTTTGGATTTTTATGCAGGAAGTTATGCTTATTTTACAGAGAGTTTACAGAGAGTCTTTGCTCTGTCCTGTTTTCTGGACAGTTTCAACTCTACTGCATTTTTCGAGTGGTTAAGGGATGAAACACCTCTGGAACTCAACAGAAAAGTTGTAAAGCTCTTCCAAAGCTTTCCAGAAATGTATCATACGACCCCAACCTCGAAAGAACTCAACCTCTAACCTCTGATTAACTCCAGCCTTGATTCAGCTGAAAACAGAGTGCTCTGTCCTTAACATCCTATAAGTTGAAAACTTGTTAACTTTGAATATCCTGTACAAGGGAAAGAGTTACATCAAGTTTTACTACTTTGGATCAAGACTTTCAAGTTTTACAATGAAGTTGTTCATTTAGTGGGGTGTGACGTCGATGCGTCACCAAATTATGTCGGTACTACGTCCTCACAAAGAAAACCTATACCGGACTTAGCCGGCTTCGTTACTTCAGTGGCACTAAACGTCACTCGCACACGGATGCTACACGTCTACCGTTTCGTGGTCAGGCTTCCTGCAGAAACTCAAACAATCATCAGACTCGGCTGCACACCGAGCCCGGAATCCATACAGTTAGTACACCCGGCCGTCATCACTCGCCCGGATGTTCTCAAGCCAACCACGCCTTGAGTTACGTGTTCACGTTTTAGACCACGTGACGGGGTATCCCAAGTTGCACCACGCACGCCAGGGACATACGTTGCTCGAATACCCCAAACGACATGAAGAGTCGTAGAGGATATCAAAGCGGGTCGGGTTACCTGCCACCCGTGGGGCTCCACCCTTCAGCTTGTGCGCACTGGTGGACAGCGCTTACGTGCACCCCCCAAGACATGAACGTCCCGAGATGCACGATTTTCCGACATAGCAAATAGGTTAATACGCCACTTTCTATATGCTAATAACATCCTTATACGGGCTACTAACTCGTTCCTCACTGGATTTTTGAAAAAGAAGACCTTTGTACTGTGTTAAACCTCAAGCGAGCTCTGATACCATGCTGACACGACCCCCTTGGTCCTGTCGAGCCAGGATCACGCTGAGGGGTGCTGCGTTGCACAGCACCGTATAACACACGTCAAAGGTACGAAGCGGAAGCGAAATTTTATTACATAAACAAGTTATGAACATGTTTACATCAAAATAAGTTCAGTCTACACTCGCGGGCGTAGACTAAGCATCAAGTGCACGTTCAGCCCTCAAACGTGTCCTTGCTAGCACACATGCACACTAAATCTGCGGCGTGCATGACTCCCACTCGACGGGGTTCCCCTCCTGGGGTTCCGTCTCCTCTTCGGGAGTCCCTTCCTCATAGAACCCTGCAAAAGCTTCAAACACAAGCAGTGAGCACGAAGGCTCCGCAAGTCTGACCCGTCTCATCTAAACATGGAACTTCTACATGAGGGTAATGGGTTACATGAGGTAAAAATCAGTTGCAGGGACTCGCCTAATTAGTAGAACCTTACTTTCAAGTTTTAGCAGCAGGTTGTGGAGAACCTTACGCTAAGGCACATGAGAGAGCCGCAATCAAACAAGAAATGCATTTCTCTCATGTACTTTGCCCAAAGTTGAAAAGAACTTTAGTTAGCTCTAAGCTACAGCATATCATTAACAATCAATGTCCAGCTTTCAATCAGCAACATTTTAACATGTAACTAGCCTGTTCTTTCTACGTCACGGTACAGTGAACAAGTGGTACTTACTGACCGCGAGGGACGGCAATTATAATCGATTTACACCTGCAGGGTTACCCGAACAACCCGTCATGTACGCCCGTACTCGATGTTGCCTACAACAACCATCACGGACGCCGTACGCAACTACCTTTCACTCGTCAGCCAAATATTGAACCGGTCCCATCGTCCCGAGCAAGAGGTCCCTGCACGCACATCTCTGTGCCGCCAGCCGATTTACACCTCGAGCTCTCAACCTACCCTCTGAACGACGGGCAATGCCTCAATACCCAGCTACCCGGGTTACATCAGTTTCCCGGTTCCCATATAGCCGGTAGGTCTTCGGTACTGTTCTAGCTTGTTCAACAGGCCCGCACACGGCTCGGTCCTCAATCGACACAAACGGAGCTATAGCACACAGGCCCCAAAGTCCTGCTGCCCTTACCCTCCGCTTGGTCTCATTTTCTTACCATGTATTTCATGTGTTATCACTACCCGAGTCGAGTGCCTCTAGCCTATGCTCGCGAGTAGTTCCAACTACTTGACTTGTACCGAATCCTACTCTACCTTAGCATTGCAGTAGCTAACGGGGTTTGCAATCCTAAACCCAACCCGTGGTTTTCTTGGCTATGCAGTTGGATTTCCAAACAAGACTCTAATGCACAGAACAAAGGAAACAAGTATGTGCTCAAAACAATAAAAATTTGTAAAAAGGTTAATGCAAACCGGAGCTTGCCTTGCTGCTCTTGGTCGTAGGCTAGCTGTTCCTCCGGAGTAACGAAGTCTAGGACCTCGGGTTCCTCCTCGACCTTAGCGACTACATGATAGAAACAATGCATGTATTAATTTAATGCATTTGTATTAAGTTTGAAGTTGTGAAGTCTATAACCTTTGCTAGACAGACCTAATGAATGTGAAACTTTTATTGTGGCTTGGTTACAACCTAAACAGAGACTTGGTCAAGTTTTAGTTGCAGCAAAGCTCATTTGAGCCCTCCACAATTAATTATGTACTTGACCTTAATTGAAGGCTTTTAGGGTATTCTAAGGATTTCCATGAAACAAACTATGCCTTTCTGAAAATCAGCTTTTCAGAGGGTTCTAATGGAATTGGTCTCACTTAATTTGGAAGTTCCTAGCTAAAGATATGAGCTAAACAATTTCAGAGAAAATCCTGAAAATGTTTCTGAATATTTTCTATTTTCTCTGGAACCGCTTCTCTAATCACACCATTAGGCAGATTAAATGAGCTCCAATGGATCTGAAATTTTTATGGTAGTTCAGGGATATTTTGGTGAACATCCCAGTAAAATTTCAGGATCTTCCTCCAAAAGGATTCTCCAGTTAAAATTCCAAACAGCTTAAATTTTGAGGAATTAATTCTGGAGAGTTAGGGATTTTCAAGAAGTGAAACTTGATTTTCTAGAAAGTACTCAGAGAGCTGAATCCAGCAAAATTTGGTTCACTCGATTTGGAGCTTTCTAGCCAAAGTTATGAGGATTTGAAGTTTGGAAGGATTTTGAAAATCGGGGAAAAGTTTAAACTCTCGAGGCCCGCGGGGACACGTGTCGAGCGCGGAGGTGTCCGGCACACCGGGGATACCACACGTGTCGAGCGCGGAGGTGTCCGGCACACCGGAGCTCACAGGGTATTGCGTGCCAGCACGGCCGATCCCCGGCCACACCCGATCCCGATTTAAATTCTTCAGCCGCTGACACGTGGGCCAGCCGGCTTCGTCTTCCTCCCGCCGTTCTCTCGCGCCCGCGCCGCCGACCTCGCCGGAGCAGACTCGGGGCTCACCGGCTCGCCGCTGCCGGACCTCCCATGGGCTGAAACTTGCGACCAGGGGGTTGTCGACGTCGAGGAACACGTCGGTGGTGTCAGGTCGGGTTGAGGGTGACCAGAAATAGCCCGGCGACGTGCCGCGGCCTCGGTTGAGGTTCGGCACCGTCGACCGTGATTTCTAAACCCGCCAACACCTCGAACAAACAGCCCTACAGCATCAGTGTACCACTAGGAAGCTCGACAAGGTGTCAAAAGGTTTCAGGGATGGCGGTAAGTGGGTCGGCACCGTGTGACCGATCGTGCCCGCCATGACCGCCCTCGATCAAGCTCGAAATTCATCACTCCTAGACAGTTTCACGCTACGGATGCAGAAAAGAACTTGATCGCCGCTAGTCCAGCGTCTATGTGCAAGATTTGATGACCCCCGAAAGATCACAGAGCGAGAATTTAAAGAAACCGTACCGGAAGCTCAGTTTAAGGTTGCCGGAGTAAAAACTGAGAATTCGCCGGCGAGAGTTCACGGCGTGGCTTGAGCTTCAGGTGGAATCAGTGTGGAGTCCGTGCGCTCCTGTTGCCGCCCTTGCTCGGCCGTGGAAGTAGTTGCAGCGTGCTGCCCGCGTGAGACCGATCGCCGTCCTTCAGCTAACTGTGGCGGTCGTCGTTGGTCACGGGAACAGGGGCCGAAATTCGGTGGTCCAGGCGTTGGGAGGGTGGTGCGCGACCTCCGGTGGCTGTCTAGCAGCTTAGGAACGAAGGAGATTGTTTTGCTGGTTTTCCCGATTGAGCAGAGAGCTGCGGTGAGAAACAATGCCGCTGCTCGGGTTTGCCCGTGAGAAGATAAAGCCGGCTGACTCCTGCTCAGTGGAGGCGGTGCCGGTCGCATGGGGGCGCGAGCAAGCCGCCCTGGGTGCCAGCGCGTGGAGAGGGAAGCAGCTGGTGGCGCCGGTAGCTGCTCGGTGGCACAGCTGACAGCTGCTCGGTGGAATTTCCCACCGAGACTCTGACTTTGGTTGCAAGTTTCTCCTTCTTCCCTCTATGACATGTGGGTCCCACCCAGGGTTTTAACCTCTGAAATTTACTCCTAATCACTGTAGTGAACAGTGAACCCCATAATACCCCTGGTGGTTCAGATTATTCACCCTTGAGCCATTCGAATTGCATAGGATTCGAATTGGGTTTAGTTGAGTGAATTTCAGCACAAGTGCAGTTTTGAATTCAAATGAAGTTTGAATTTGCCCCACTTAGTTCACGTCAAGATCAACTCCAAATGGAGTGAAACTTGGTGTGTGGGCTCACAAAAATGTGCTGAGTAAGAATATGCCTCCCACTTTAAATTCATGGGATAAAAACAGTTTGAATTTGAATATGGTTTCAAACTGCCCTCTTCCTAACTATACCCAAAATGACCTCAAAAAGGGTTTTGAATTTGGGTGAAACTTGGCATGGACATCCTTTGTAAAGTGTAGGAGTTTTCATATGTCCAGCCCATCTATATCACATGTGGGAAATACCACTTTTGCAATGTGTGAGTTTGTTCTCTAATGAGCATGTTGATAATTGTTACTTGCTCTTCATTTGTGTTCATCATTCTTCCTCAAATGAGGTGTGTGGTGTGGTGATGAACACTGCAAATGTGTGTCAAAAACTGAGGCCCTTACACAATTCAATGGTGTACGGCACTTCCGGCCGTAGAGAGCTTCATCTGGTGCCATTTTGATGCTCGTTTGATAACCATTGTTGTACGAGAACTCCAGCAATGGTAAGTGATCATCCCAGTTCTTACCATGGTGGATGGCACACGCTATTAGAATATCTTCAAGTATTTGATTCACCCTCTCAGTTTGCCCATCATTTTAAGGGTGATAGGTGGAGCTTCGAATCAATTTGGTTCCCAAGGATGCGTGTAGCTGCTCTCATAAACGGGCTACGAACAGCGATCCTCTGTCGGACACAATGGTACGGGGAACTCCATGTAATCACAAGATTCGTGCTATGTACAACTCCGCATACTGCTTGGTGCTATATCTGGTATGCACAGGGATGAAGTGCGCTGATTTGGTTAACCGATCAATGATTACCCAAATCGAATCCTGGTTGTGGGAGGTCATCGGCAATCTGACGATGAAGTCCATACTCAAGTCTTCCCACTTCCATGCCGGTATTTGCAGTGGTTGCAGCAGGCCTGACTTCTTCACATGGTCGGCCTTGACTCTTCGACACGTGTATCACATTCTGAAATGTACTTTGCAACTTCATGTTTCATACATGTCCACCAAAACTTCTTTCGGAGATCTTGGTACATTTTATTGCTGCCTGGATGAACGGAAAATTTGGACAAATGAGCTTCATCCAAAATTTTCTTCCGTAGTCCCATATAACGGGGTACTAATATCCGGTCATTGAACCACAACGTACCCTGCTCGTCCTTCTGGAAGCATTTCATTCAGCTTGGTCAATCCTTCGCCATATGTGAGAAATTCCTTGTCATTTCATTGAGCCTCAATAATCTCCTCTCGGATTATAGGAATAAGAGTGAGATTATAGAGTGCTCCATACGGGATGACACAGAGAATTGGTTCTTCATCATCCATTACAGCAATAGTCAAGTGGTGAACATGCGCCTTACGACTGAGTGCATCGACGACCACATTCGCCTTTCCCAGATGATAATGAATCTCAAGTTCATAATCTTTAATGAGCTCTAACCATCTTCGTTGTCTCATGTTCAATTGTTTCTGAGTGAAGATGTATTCAAGCTCTTGTGATCGGTGTAGAGGTGTACAAGATTTCCGTGCAAGTAATGCCTCCACATCTCCAAAGCAAGGACCACGGCAGCTAACTCAAGATCATGAGTTGGATAATGCAGCTCGTGATTTCTGAGTTGATGAGATCCATAAGCGACCACTCGTCCTTCTTGCATCAGCACGTAGACAAGACCGATGCCAGGATGCATCGGAATAAACGTCGAATGGCTTCGTCGTATCCAGCTGAGCAAGAACTGGGGCTGTTGTGAGATGCTTCACTAAAGTCTTGAAACCTTGTTCACATGCAGCACCCACACAAATCTGGTACTCCTTTTCAATAATTCCGTCATTGGTTTAGTGATTTTGGAGAAGTTCGGAATGAACCTCCGGTAATAACCCGCTAAACCAAGAAAGCTACAGAGTTCATGCACAGACTTTGGTGACTCCGATTTCTGCACTAGGATAATCTTACTCGGATCAACAGCGATGCCCTCCGCTGAAATAATGTGTCTGAGAAAAGGTACTTGATTAATCTAGAATTCACACTTGCTGAATTTTGCATAGAGCTGGTGATCTCTCAGTCTTTGTAGCTCAATATGCAGATGCTTGGCATGTTCTTCCTCTGACTTGGAGTACACCAAGATATCGTCGATGAAGACCACGACGAATTTATCCAACTCCGGCATGACCACTAAATTAATTAGGTACATAAAGTGTGCCAGGGCGTTGGTCAAACAAAAAGACATAACGAGATACTCGTATAGACCGTATCTCATTGAGAATGCCGTCTTCAGAATATCTTCTGCCTGGATTTTAATCTGATGATATCCGGACCGAAGATCCATCTTCGAGAATACTTCAGCATCAACTAATTGATCAAAGAGCATATCAATGCGAGGTAGTGGTGTGACGCCATCAATTCTGTGGAAAACCACGGAACCGAGAACTGATGCATATGTGTGCCCAGGATGTTCATAACACATATACATATGTTCCACAAACTGAATCCAGAATATATTTTACCATGAATAACAGGGTTTATTAAAAACTCTCATGAGTCTTGGACTCATGCTAATAGCGGAAATCTTATCTAAGCAGCGGAAGTCTAAATCTAAGCAGCGGAAGTCTTTATTCTAGTGCGGAAGCAATCTAAGCAGCAGCAGTGGCTCCATCTCTATTCCATCCCCACAGGCAAGGTTGATGATAGATTACACGCCTATTGCTCCATTTGGTCTTCATAGTAATCTTCTCCTGTTGCTGATGATGAAATAATAATGCAAGTTTGAGTACAATGATGTACTCAGCAAGTGCGGGAAAATATGGTATGTAGCTCACAACAAGGTAAGTATAAAAAGACTCATTACAGAAAGCAAAGTTATTTCTCAAACCACGATAAAAACAACAACTTAGCTTTAATTGAATGTAATCCCAACATGTATTAAAATACCAACATACCTCCATTATGTTTCATCACTTTCCAGACATTAATCTTTCTCAACTTTGCTCACGAATACCTTCTTGTATTCGCTACCATCTCACGAATACCATCTCGTATTCGCTACCATTTCATCTCATAAACAATTCCGTCTCACACTAAGACCAATCTCGTTGCCATGACTCAACAGTATCACCCGGACTCAACAGTCCCGAAAACCAAACCAAAACCAAACCATAACCAAAATCCATCCATCTAATCATGTGGATTGTCCAGGCGCTCGTGACCGTAAGCTCCACTATCATGATAGTTTTAAGATTCTGCAGAGTTTGTACCACTTTACCCACAAGTTTATGATTTCGTCACCCGTCGGCGACTGCAGAACCTCCATTATACCAGTACACAACCATCGGTGTATGGTCAAGAGATCACAAAATAGCCTTTACAAAGAGGTTACTAGATGTATGGACTCACTAAGGTTTCACCGGCAGGCTAGAATCTCCAATTCTCACACCCATGGGCCCCCTCTTGTGCCATGCAGTTCCCAGGGCAGTCCTCACTCGACTCCCATTCCCCGCGCCTTCCATGGTCCATAACAATCTAGTAACTTACCTAATTACTCAGCTAAGCCGCACCCATACTTGGCCTTGTGGTGGCACTGTTATCCTAGCATGGCTCGCATGAACCAGTCCTTAGATCTACGGCAAGTAACCACCATCTCATGCTACCTCATTCACAAACCCAGGCTTGCCTAGATCTCCCTCCAATCCATGTTCATTAACAACATCAGTTTCTCATCATTCTTATGAGTGCAGTTAGCTAGACACATCTATCTCGCTTCCCATAATCCCATGGACTCAGCGAAGCATAAAAGCAAAAACCATACCCGACTCATAAACTTCCCTGGTGACAAGGGTGGTTTAACCAAAACTAGTAAACTCCTATAAAAGGGTTTCCCATCATGTTTGACTCAGAACACGCACCTTTTTGCAAACAAAACAGTTTTTCCGAAACATAGGTTCAATATGGTCAAGGGGCACTTGCCTTGTTCTTGCGGTTCCGGTTGCTCTTGGATCTTAAAACCTTGTTGTTGCAGCTCATCATAGACAGCTCCCTGAGATTGTCCTTCTATACACAATCACGCACATACAAGATTCATAGCAATCAATACCATGCACAAACTTTAACCAGATGTGATGATGCATATGCATGTTAATCCTATGATGCAGTTTTTATTAGATCTGTTCATACGTGTTCTTGCATGTTTGCATGGCTTTTACAATGAACAAAGGTATTCGGATCAAATGTGGATGTGGTGATGATCTTGACTTTAGATCAAACCGATCAACACGTGATCTGTACACGAAAAAGCTTCTGTTCGAAAGGAATCGAAGAACAGATGCAAAGAAAACGCGATGATGTTGTAAGGTGGTATTAGAGACCTACCTTACGTACTTCTTGGTCTTCCGGGTCCTTCTCCTAGCAAGACAGATCATCGGGGCTCCTCCGGCGATGGCAATCGTCTCTGGTTCGTCGGCGATATCTCTGGTGGTCAAGTTCTGGCCAAAGGTTTTGCTCGGCGAGATGGGGCTATGGCTCTAAATTGTCGGCTCAGGAGGTGAAAAAGAAGTTCGTGGTTGCGGCCAAAGGTTTTCGGTTCTATTTATAAGAGGAAAATGGAGAGTCCTCCTATGATCGGAATTCGAATAAGAGTCCCATTCGAACTGTTTTTGGATCTTAACAACTTATCTTTAGTTTGATTCGGTGTGGTAACATTGTGGAAATCGTGTTGGTTTCCTCAGTACCGGGGATTCCCGCGCATACAGAAGCAAAAATCGCTTTGGAATCGCGTTACCTTCGCGGCGGTGAGCTCCGGAAGCTCCACGTGTCCTGCTAGGACTTGAGCTTCCCTTTTCCATAGAGACAAGCTCCGTTGTGCCACGTGTCAGGCGGGCGAGACCTCCCTCTTCCTCAGAGGTGAGCTCCGCTTGCGCCACGTGTCCTGGCAGGCGGGACCTCCCCCTCTCCAGAGGCGAGCTCCGCGCGCGCCACGTGTCAGTTCCAGGCCTCCCCTCTCTTCGGAGGTAGCTCCGGATGTGCCACGTGTCCTAACAGCGCCAGACTTTTTTTATCCTCAGAGACGAGCTCCGAGGTCGACACGTGTCTAACAGTAAGGAACCCCTCCCCCCCGGAGATGAGCTCCGGAGGTGACACGCGTCCATCAGCTTCGGACCTCCCGGAGGTAAGCTCCGGAGATGACACGTGTCCAATGAGATCGGACCTCCCGAAGGTGAGCTCCGAGAGCGACACGTGTCTGGCGAGGCCGGACATCTCGGAGGTGAGCTCCGAGAGCGACACATGTCCCGCGCGACTGGTCCTCTTTTTTTTCCGCGGTGAATAGCTCCGCAGCCGACACATGTCCTTTGGGACTGGCCTCGCTCCTCTGCAGAGGCTAGCTCCGGGGGCAACACGTGTCCCATGGGGTCGGACCTCTCCCCCTTTTGCGGGGATGAGCCCCGAGCCTGCCACGTAGCGAGATTAGCGACGGACCCCTCCCCATTTGTGGAGATGAGCTCCGAACACGCCACGTGGCCAGCGAGCCGCGGGAGTTGTCTTCGGCGCTCTCTGTACACTGGAATTTGCTCTTTCTGGCTAACTTCTTGATTCTTTCTCAGTTTCAACTTATTTTAAAAGTGTTTTTCTACATGAAACATGAATACATGCAGAACCCGAAAATGAGGGTGTCACAAGTGGATACTTGTTCTTGATGGTCACGGCATTAAGAGGACGATAATCAACACAAAGCCGTAATGTTTTGTCCTTCTTCTTGACAAACAACACTGAACAACCCCAAGGTGATGAACCCGGTCGTATAAAGCCCTTGCTCATTAGGTCATTCAGCTGTGTCTTCAATTCTGCCAGTTCATTGGGTGCCATCTTGTGCGACCTTCGTGATATCGGCGTTGTTCCCGGCGTAAGTTCAATCTTGAACTCTACGTCCCGTTCGGGCAGTATTGCCCGGTAAATCATTGGGAAACACATCTAGATATTCACGTACCACCAGAATGTCCTCTATCATCACAGTTTCCATGTGGTTCAATGTTGCAATCTGTTGCCGACTGGCGCTCAGAATTAATATATAAAGACCGTGCTGTGGGGAGTTGAGCTCAACGGTCCTAGAGCTGATGTTAAGAACCACATTGTGGTAATTCAACCACGACATCTCCAAAATGCTGTTGATCTTCAAACCCTCAAGAACAATGAGAGTTTTGGGGTATATTCTACCCCCCAAACAAAGAGGTGCTCGGGAGACAATCTCACTCGTGGTACTTCTGCCCCCGGGCGAAGATATGAGGTATTGGCTCTTTGGGAAAGTGGTTTGGAGCTGATGTTGAGCCACAAAAGATTGGGTAATGAAGTTGTGTGTGGCACCGGAATCAAAGAGAATTAAAACCGGTAGCTGATTCAGAGAAAACATCCCTGCTAAAGCGGCTTCCCCTTCCGGAACATCATCAATCACTGTATAGCGAATGCTGCCCCTTGTCTGCCCTATTTTCTGTAGATATTGGTACGGGTCTGAATATTGCAAAGATGATGACCCGCAGCCTTGAATTCCCTCCGGACAATACCTAGCATAATAGCCCATACGCCGACAAGTGAAACACGGATATCTCTCCGATTCTTCGCTGACTTGCGGTTGGATGCCAGGTACACATGGCTGCAGCGATGGAGCACAAACCACCGTTTGATGTTGCTGCTGTGGAGGTGATGCAAGTTGTGGTACTTGACCAGCAATCAACCTCTGAGGAGTTGATCGTACAGGTGGCCTCCATCTTTCACCGGATGGCGTTCGGTACACCTAACGGTACTTCTGAGGCACATAACTTGTGCTGGCCTGCTTGATCTCACTCATTTTTCTTTTCTCAGCTTGCCACTCGAGTGTCGGCTTTTCTTGGATGAGATCCGCATCGACCATGTCAGTGTAATTTCCTTTGTTGTACACGGCCAACTTCTTCTGTAATATGGCACTCAGGCCATGGAAGAATAAATCACATCATGCCTCTTCTATCGCCACATATTCGGGAGCATATTGAGCCAAAAGGTTAAACCTTCTGACATACTCAAAGACACTCATGTCCCCTTGCTTCAAGTTAAAAAATTCCTCCCGCTTTGCCCTGATAATTCCTATTGGTCTGTGATGAAAACAAAAGGCTTCACAGAATTCACTCCATGTTACTTGATGGCCTTTCGGAATGGTGGCAAGATGTTCAACCCACCAGTTTCTGGCGGCTCCATGAAGTTGTTGAGCGGCAAACATTGTCTTCTGAACTTCATCACACTCGAATACTCCGAATTTGGACTCCATGACACGAAGCCATCGATCCGCTTCCACAGGTTCGGTAGCTTCAGTAAAGATTGGTGGTTGAGTCGCCAAGAAATCCAGACAAGCGTTCTGAGGTGGAACGACTTGTTGCGTGTTCTAGAGTGCGCCTTGCTGTACCAAAGCTTGGACTAAGCGTGTGTTCTCTTGTGTTGCTTCTTGGAGTAGCCCTGTGTTCTCTTGGTTAGACTCGACAACACGAGTCATAAGATCCATCCATCCGGTGGATGGTGATTCCGACGGTGGAATAGATTCATCACCGCCTCGGCGAGAACTCCCGGCCTTACTCTTAGAGCAAGTACAAACCATACTGCAAAAATATATTTCAGGATGATTTAAACATGAACTAAGCAGTATGTGAAACTAATGAAAACATGAATATGTCAAAACTTTATGAAAGCAGTAACAAAATCCATGTTTACACAACTCCTTAGAGTAGGCATAGCTAACCAGCCTATCTGTACAGAACAGACCTTTATGCCCTAAATCCTGATTTTGTTCCAGTTAACAGCATTTTCATAACTCAAGTTGAATACCAAAGTTAAATTTAACTTAAATATCTTTCCAACGAGTATTCATATGCCTTCATATCATCTCTAGATCAAAATTTATGATTTTCCAAAGTTGACAGAATTCCTGGATAAAATTTGCCAGCATCTCCTTTGTATGTGGCTCTTTTTATCACAGTTGTATATGCAAATACAATATGAATCTGAACAAACTTTGAACTACAACAATGTTAAAAATTTCATAATTTTTCAACTGGTGTATCATAGGCTCCTTAGGGATTTATCTACAGAAAGTTATGGCTTAAAAACAGAAAGGTCCAGAGAGTTTTTGCTGCTGTCCTGGTTCTGGACAGTTTACCTTCAACTGGACTTTTCAACAATTTTGCTTATGATTTTGCTCTGGAGGTCTACAGATAAGTTGTATAACACTTAAAAATATTTCCAGAAATGTATCATACACCGTAATTGGATAAAGCTACTCAGAGTTATGCTCTGCCAAAGTCCAGCAAGAATTCCTGCCGGAAACAGAGCACTCTGTATTTGAAATATTTGAAGCCTAGTCATCCTCTCATTTGAATCTTAGCTCAAAATAAGAGTTCAGTAACTAATATTTATTTCAAACTTCTATTTTTAGTTGAAAGTTAGTTCATGGATCATTTCTTCATAGGGAGGGGGATTATTAAGTTTAGTACGGCGTCGATGCACCGTAAGAAAGATGTCGGTACTACGTTGCCTCACCAAAAGAAAATCCTAACCGGATTATACCGACATATGTGTATCATAGGTGGCACTAAAACGGTCACTCGCAAACGTGTGCTACTCGTACTACGGTTTCTTGGTTAAACCTGCATAAATCACACACAATCATCAGGTTCGGCTGCACACCGAACCCGGTCCCAATACAGTTTGTACACCCGTGTGTCATCACTCACACAGGTGTTCTCAAGCTAAACACGCCTTGAGCTACGTGTTCACATTACTAATCACGTGATGGGGTCTCCCATACTTTCCCGTAGCATTCTAGGGAAAGAACGTTGCTCGAATACCCCAAACAACATGAAGAGTCATAGAGGATACTAAAGCTGGCCGAGTTACCTGCCACCCATGAGGCTCCACCCTTCAGCTTGTGCGCACTGGTGGACAGCGCTTACATGCACCCCCCAAGACATAAAACATCCCGAGATGCATGATTTTCTGACATAACACATAAGTTAGGTTGTCACCTTCATACTATGCTAATATAGTAGTCCTTATGTGGGCCTAGTACCATTTTCTCACCGTATCCTAAGTTTTTATCGTAATACGATCCTTATTCCGTGCGCTATTACAATTGCGGCTCTGATACCACGCTGAGGGGGCCCGACACCCGTTCACGGGGCCGTGCCGCTTGCCCGGGAATCGCATTGGGTGGTGCCGTGATATGCGGCACCCAACAGCACACATATAAGGAAAAGGTATTACATAAATCAAAAGCAGAAGCTTACAAATGTCCTTTGTAAATAATTTACATCAAATAGCTACAGCGGAAGACTATAATCATATCACGTTGAATAACTACTAAGCACTCGAGAAGATGTCCAGCCCGCAGACTCTTCTCGCTAGCAACACGAAGACAACTGCAGCGGTTGGGTTCTCCATGTGTTAAACGACTCGGAAGTCTCCGAGTCTCACCGGATAACCTCCTCATAAGCGTCGATGTTAACCTGCAAAACAACTCATATAGGAAGCGTGAGCACATAGACTCAGCAAGACTGATCCATCTCCTCTAAACAAGAAACTCTACATGCACGACAGATTGAAAAGGTTAGCTGAATTTGCATAAAGGACTCGCCTACAGTTGATCCTTAACTTTCAGATTTTAAGCATCATTTTGAAGACCTTGAGACGAACAACATTGCAACTCCAAAATCAAACAAGAAACGCTTTGCTACGATGCTTGTTGCACAATGTGAAGTAAACTTTAACTAGAACTATCTGTAAATCAAACATGGTTACAATACAACTTAAATTCATAAGCCCTATCAATATTCAAAGGAAATCACTTCAGTTCTTACTACGTCAAGACACAGTGGGCAAGTATGCTCATATGACCGCGAGCGACGGTGTTTCAAATCAGTACACGCCAGGACTACACGACACGTACACTCATACTCTGAGTTGCCGGCAGAAACCCCGACTGATGTTGTACGCGGCTACTTTTCCCAAGTTCTTCCACACAGGACACAGTCCAATTGCCCTGAACAGCAAGCTCCCTCAAGGTACATACCTACAGTGATATGTTTCTTGAGCGAGTTATCTCCTGCTGTCCTGCCGCCAAAAGACTAAGACGATTGGAAAAGTTACAATGTGGATCTCATGAGGTACATCGGTTTCCTGGGCCCCATATAGCCAGTATGCGCCCGGTACACAACTCAAACTTGTCCAACAGGGCCAAGTACGAACGGGCCTTAACCGACACAGGCAGGGCTATGCACGCACGGTCCGCAGCCTGCTGCATCTAAACCTCCCTGCTCGTTCTCCATTTCTTACTTGTGAACTTTCTTTAATGATTCTATTCTTGACCCGCTCCGATAAAACCAAGCCCTAAACTCGCGAGTAGATTCCAACTACTTGACTTCTACCGGTCCTTTCCTATTAACATTTAGCGTAGCCCAATTCCACTCGAGGAGGTGCTAATCTACCCTTTCTCTCTTAGGTAATTCTTGTCATGCAATTGGGTTTTCAATATCATCTAACCTAATGCAATCAACCATTCAAAGCTATGATCTCTAGAAATGAAAAGACTTTATAAAAATGCTTGTATGCAAACCGGTGCTTGCCTGTTTTGCAGGTGACTAAGAATGTATATAATTTTCAGTTAGTGAAGATCACTTGAGGCTTGATCACTTGCTTTCCTCCCTCTTTGATCTCCACCGCAAATACTTCACAATCTTCATGTCACTACAGGAAATCCGATCATTTGCGACGGCTAGAATTATTTGCAACAGGACGCCATCGCAAATAAAGTAAATTGCGATGGCTAACCCTAGGCCGTCGCAAATAAAGAATCCGTTGCAAATAGTACCCTATTTGCGACGGCTACAACTGTATCCGTCAAAAATAGCATTAATTTGCGACGGCCAGACCTGTGGCCGTCGCAAAATAAGCAACCGTCACAATTAAAAAGCTTGTTTGCGACGGCCGAAGGAAATGCCGTCAAAATTATGGAAGCTGTCACAAATGACCTCGATATAGTCGACCGAGCACCTCCCGACTCACACAATTGTCGCCGCCGCCGCACCATGCCCGCCTCCCGCGCCAGGCAGCCGCCTCCCGCGCCGCCGCCCGCCGCCACCGCCGCGCCACGCCTCCCTTGGCCGCTCGCTCGGCTCCGTCGGCCACCAGCTGCGCCCCAGGGCGTGGCCGCCCGCCGGCCGCCGCCCGGCTCTCGTCGCCCGCGTCCGGCCTCCCCCGCCTCCAATTTCTGGCCCGCTACCGCGCCACGCCGCGCCCGCCGCCTCTCGCTGCCACGCCACACACGCCACCTCCCGCAGCCTCCCGCCGCGCCCGCCGCCATCTCCGTCTCCCGTCACGCACGCCACCTCCTGCAGCCTCCTGCCGCGCCTTCCGCCGTCACCGTCTCCCACCGCGCCCGCCCCCCGTCGCCGCCGCGCCTGCTTCCCATCGACGCCGTGCCCGCCGCCATCACCGCGTATCGGTAAACTCCTCCATCTAAATGCATTTTTCATTTTTTCTTGTTGTTTGTTAGATTAGGATAGAGTATAGTTAATTCAATTTGTTTTAGAGTAATATGTAATTAATTTGACAATTAAATTGTTTTTTTGTAGTTAGTTAGGTAATTAGTTGGTTATAGTTTAATTTGTTTTATAGTTAATTGATTTGCGACGAACCGCCCCTCTGAGCACTGCCGCATCGCCTCCCGCCACCACGCCCCGCCACGGCCGCCGCCTCCCGCCGTCGCACCCCGTCGTGTCGCCTCCCGCCACCGCGCCCCGCCGCGGCCGCCACCTCCCGCCGTCGTGCCCCGCAGCGTCGCCTCCCGCCGCCCGCGCGCCGCCTCCCACCGCGCTCGCCGCCTCCCGTTGGCCCGCCGCGCCCGTCGCCTCCCTCGTGTGCCTATTTTTTGGTTGAACATGGTATTTTATGTAGTGGCTGTAGTCAGACGGATGCTAGGCCAAGGCTCGTATAAAGTCTTATTTGCGATGGCCAAAGAAAAAGCCGTCACAAGTAAAATAAATTGCGATGGTTTCCTGTAGTGCCTGTCTTCTTCCTCCTCGCGCCCCCGCGCCTCCCCATGGCTGCCCTCATCGAAGAGCTCACCGGAACGGTGTTCCCGTGCCCCAACCTTCACCAAACTCGCCGCTACTGCCTATTTCCACACGGGAAACATGCTACCGGTCTTACCCCTCACCGACGATGGCCGGAGATGGGCGTGCGACGGTGGCAGCGACTTTGGTGACTCCGGCGACATGTTATTGGTACTCCCTCGGTGAGCCTGGTAACTGTCGCAAATAAAGTCTCCAAGCCATAACTGGCGACAGTAACCGTCGTTCGTCAGCAGGATGTCGTTAGTTACGACAAGTTCCCGCGCATGGACGGCAGGCCCCAACGGGTGGTTTTCTCCAGTTCATTCCTCCTCTTTCATTATTTTCTCGTCTCCTCCCTTGTTGTTGGATAGTTGACCCCAAAGCTTGAAGAACTGCACCATTTTTGGGGGGTGCAGTGTAAAAGAAGCGAGGTTATGCTGCCAAAATTTTGTTGCGCTTCAGATATTGTGTCTCGTCAGAAGCAGGATAAATGCTGCATATATTAACGATAATTTCTTTGGCTTTAAACTGTAGAGTCAAACATGGGTGAAGACCGCAGTTGGATGTATACTGGCTGGAAGAGCAGAACTGGTGGTCACTCGGATGAGTGGTACATCAAGTTAGATAAATTCTTGGATCGAGCATTTTCATTGTCAACAGATAATAAGGTGCGGTGCCCATGTATGAAATGCCGGAACACCAAGGTTTTGAGCAGATTGGAACTTTCGTTTCACTTATGTTGAAACGGTTTCACGCCAAGTTATTAGATGTGGACCTTCCACGGCGAGACTAAATCTCGACACACATTAGAAGTGGATGAGGATGATGATATAACAGGGGTTCATAGGATGGATGAGATGCTAGAAGCTCTGGAAGAGGAGGATCCTCTTGCAAAGGAGGCAGACGATTTCTTCGAGGAGCTCAAGAAATCACAACAGCCGTTGCATGAACACACGGATGTGAACGTCCTTGCTTTCTGGACCAGATTTATGGCAATTAAGTCTAAATACTTTTTTTCATCAACTGCTACAATGATATCATGAAAATGATATGTGATATCCTTCCACAACCTCACAAAGCGCCTAAAGATATGTATCATTCGACCTCACAAAGCCCTCGGCCAGCTAGCCCTTGGCTGGCGAGCCTTCGGTTTCTGAGCCGTTAAACTCGACTCGTGACGAGCCTTCTGGGTCACCAGACGTGGTGCCCCAGCAGACACGGAGGACGAGGAGGACTCACTTTGTCAGTCCTCTTCCGGTCCCTTTACAAAGGATCGTGATTCGTCCGGTTGGAGACAGGTAATAAAATCTTAGTGTTCAATTCTGTTTTTTTGTTACTTAAGTAATTAATTAATAAATATATTGCAGTGCTTGGTACGACGCGTCTTTCAGCGGTGAGAGACACCACAGATCGGCGAACGGTGTCCTCAGGTCCTTAGTGCGTTTGCACTATCCTAGGGTCATCGACGGGGTGCCTGCTACTTCATGGGAGGATTACGCATGCGCCCATCACCAGGAGCACGACAACATTCAGGAGGCCGTATGGGCCGATTTATGGTAAGTATGTTAAATAAAGTTTCTATGTTTTTACTATTAAACTCTTTTAATTTACACCTCTTCAATATATTCTTTATCACAGGAAAGGTATATCTTAGAGGACCCGGACGACCCTCGCATGTTGGAGGATGCGAGGAAAGTGTTTCACGTCAACGCTGCGAAGGCGGTTCGGCAAGCTTTGTCGAACGCTGGTATTCAAGTTATCAATGAGCACTTGAAGGCGAATCAGCACCACGTGCTACATTCCGGCAGGAAAGCGAGAGGCACCTGACGGAGGAAGAGTACGTGCAGGTACGTGGGGTGTAGTAAATATTTTTTCTGAGCATGGGGCAGATGCATCAATGGCATTTTTAGCGACCTACAACTATGTGCAGGGCCATGTGAGCTGGTTGCAGGGTCGGTCCGATGCATACCGGGCCCTTTGTCGGTACTGGGTTAGCGATGAGTTTAAGGCTAAGTCCCAGAGGGTCGAGGGTGCAGAGAGGTTGAGGGGAAGCACAACCACGGCCAATATAACCACTTGCGTTTAGCTAAATGCATCGTAAGTGTATCTAACTTATGTTTATATATTCATAATATACTGTTTGTACTAACACGTATTGACAGGAGCGCGAGACAGGGGTGCTGCCGACCCGTGCTGAGATCTGGAAGAGAGGTCACAGGGACCCTTCTTGGCCCCAGGGGTGCAGTCAGGCCATAGCCGAGCGGTTGGTAAGTGTAGAAATCATTCATAGTAAATTTAACTATATGGATTGATGACATTACACGGTTTTCTTGTTTTTCAGGCTAGGTATGGGGAGGAGGCTAGAAGGATACAGGGCGCAGATTTCGATTGGGAACATGAACCAATCGATCCTCAAGCCGCATATGCAAGCGGAGGTGGAAAAGCCCACAGAAGGTGAGTTCATAAGTCACTTTATCATTTTCAATTCAAAATATTCAAGATATTTCAATTCCATATTACTAATTCTTTTTTATAGGCTCTCTATATTCAACGGAGTTGTCGACACGAGGGCGGCGAGACCTGCGAGAGACATCTCCACATAGTCTTCGTCGGCAGGCCCGAGTCGCCGTGTCTCGCAGGTGGAGACTCTTGCCCGTTAGGTCTAGGAGAGTCGCGAGCAGTATCAGGCGGCGATGGAGGCACAGAGGGCGGCGATGGAGGCCACCATCTCCTACCAGCAAGCCTGCATGGAGCAGATGCGGCAGACGACGGAGATGCAACGGCAGGCGATGATGGTAAGTTAAAGTAATTTAAATTTATCACATTCATAATAATATGTAATAACTTGTAACGTTTGCAATCACTACAAGAAACCCGATCATTTGCGACGGTCGAGGCCGTCGCAAATAAGCCAAAAACCGTCACAAATAGTCTATTTGTGATGGTTTCCCTTAACCATCGCTCATTTTTTGCAATTAAGGTTATTTACGACGGCCACCGTCGGAAATAACGTTGTTTGTGACGGCTTCGGCATGCTGTCGCAAATATGGTCCCGAGCCAGCGAATGGGCCCGACAAGACAATTTGCGACGGCTGGCTGCGGCCGTCGCAAATATGAGCCTATTTGCGACGGCCCTATTGAGGCCGTCGCAAATAACTTAGGCTTGTTTGCGACGGCTGTAACCTTATTTGCGATGGTACTGTATAAATAGCCGTCGCAATTAAGGTTTTTTAATTTTTTAAAAAGCAGAACATTCTGCCCGGCTCGATGGCCGGAAACACGACAGAGATTATACAAAAGACAACATATAACATTTAAATCCATCACAATACAAAAGTGTCTCGCATCTCATCACAACACAAAAGTTTCTCGCATTTCATCACAACAATAAAAAAAAGAATAGAGCATATCCGCTAGCGCTACCTCCAGATCCGCAAACGTCCCCACTGCGCGTCATCCCAGGTGCCGGTATAGACGGTGACGGAGTTTGAGCCTCCGTCGCCGATCCCTGCAACACAAAGAAGTTGTTTGGCATATGGATTAGTTTAGAACTTCGTTTTTGACTAGAAGAACGTTTTTGATTACCTGAAAACCCGGAGAAATGTGCATCGACGGCGGTAGCTCCAGTTCTGGCGGTGGAATTGGCGGTGGCAGTGGAGGTAGCTCGAGGTGCAACCCCTGGGCTTCGCGGCCTTGAAAGAAACTCTGTCATTGTAAAAGTTACAAGTTATTACATATTATTAACAATGCCATAAATTTAAATTACTTTAACTTACCGTCATCGCCTATCGTTGCATCTCCATCGTCTGCAACATCTGCTCCATGCAGGCTCGCTTGTAGATGGTGGCCTCCATCACCGCCCTCAGTGCCTCCATCGCCGCCTGATACTGCTTGCAACTCTCCTAGACCTGACGGGCGAGAGTCTCCACCTGCGAGACACGGCGACTCGGTGATGAAGACTGTGTGGAGCTGCCTCTCGCAAGTCTCGCCGCCCTCGAGTCGACAACTCCGTTGAATATAACGATCCTATTAAAAAGAATCAGTAATATGGAATTGAAATATGTTGAGAATTTTGAATTGAAATGATAAAATGACTTATGGACTCACCTTCCGTGGACTTTTCCACCTCCGCTTGCATACGCGGCTTGAGGATTGATTAGTTCACGTTCCCAATCGAAATATGCGCCGTGTATCCTCCTAGCCTCCCCCCCGTACCTAGCCTGAAAAACAAGAAAACCGTGTAACTTCATCAATCCATATATTTAAATTTACTATGAATGATTTGTACACTTAACAACCGCTCGGCTGCGGCCTGACTGCACCCTGGGGCTGAGAAGGGTCCCTGTGACCTCTCTTCCAGATCTCAGCAGGGGTTGGCGGCACCCGCGTCTCGCGCTCCTGTCAATACGTGTTAGTACGAACAGTATATTATGAATACATAAACATAAGTTAGATATGCTTACCATGCATTTAGCTAAATGCAAGTGGTTATTTTGGCCGTGGTTGTGCTTCCCCTCAACCCCTCTACACCCTCGAGCCCTCCGGGACTTAGCTTTAAACTCATCGCTAGCCCAGTACCGACAAAGGGCCCGGTATGCATCGGACTGACTGTGCAACCAGCTCACGTGGCCCTGCACATTGTTGTAGGTCGTTAAAAATACCATTGATGCATCTACCCCATGCTCAGAAAAAAATATTTACTACACCCCACGTACCTGCGCTTACTCTTCCTCTGTCAGGTGCCTCTCGCTCTCCTGCCGGAAGTGTAGCACGTGGTGCTGGTTCGCCTTCAAGTCCTCATTGATAACTTGAATCCGAGCGTTCGATAAAGCTTGGCGAACCGCCTTTGCAGCGTTGACGTGAAACACTTTCCTCGCATCCTCCAACATGCGAGGGTCGTCCGGGTCCTCTAAAATATACCTTTCCTGTGATAAATAATATATTGAAGAAATGTAAATTAAAAGAGTTTAATAGTAAAAATTTAGAAACTTTACTTAACATACTTACCATAAATCGGTCCATACGGCCTCCTGAACGTTGCCGTGCTCCTGGTGATGGGTGCGTGCGTAATCCTCCCATGAAGTAGCAGGCACCCCGTCGATGACCTCGGGATAGTGCAAACACACTAAGGACCCGAGGACACCGTTCACCGGTCAGTAGTGTCTCTCGCCGATGAAAGACACGTCGTACCAAGCAGTGCAAGACATATATTAATTCATTACTTAAGTAACAAAAAGATACCAAAATTGAACACTACGATTTTGTTACCTATCTCCGACCGGACGAATCACGATCCTCTGTGAAGGGACCGCAGGAGGACTGACAAAGTGAGTCCTCCTCGTCCTCCGTGTCTGCTGGGGCACCACGTCTGGTGACCCAGAAGGCTCGTCACCAGTCGATTTTAATGGCTCAGAAACCGAAGGCTCGCCAGCCAAGGGCTGGCTGGCCGGGGGCTGGCTCACCGAAGGATAGCCAAGCTCAACTGGCGCCGTAGCCACTGATTCAGTCGGTGAGGACTACAACATTCAAATGATTCTTAAGTAAGTTTAATTGGAAATTGAATTTGAAAATTTTGTCAAAGAATAGTTAAATTACCTTTGTGGACTGCTGTGACGAAGCCCTAGAGCTGCTCCGAACGTACCCCAGCAGCTGAGAGCGTCTGCTCCCGGTCGATGAGGCACCAGCTGTGACACCCTCAATTTCATATTCACGCATGCATGCATATTTCATATAGAGAAACATTTTAAAAGGAGTAGAAACGGAGAAAGAATCAGAAAAATAGCTGAAAAGAACCAGTTCCAGTTCACCGAGGAGCGCTGTAGACACTTCTCGCGGCCTGCTGGCCACGTGGCGCGTTTGGAGCTCATCCCTGCGAAGTGAGGAGAGGTCCGGCACCGCCAGACACGTGGCAGGCTCGGAGCTAGCCTTGGTGGAAGGGGCGAGGTCCGACCCACTGAACACGTGTCGCCTCCGGGGCTTGTCTCTGCGGAGAAGCGAAGTCCAGCCCTGCAGGACACATGTCGCCACCGGAGCTAGTCGCTACGGAAAAGCAAAGTCCAACCCCGCGGGACACGTGTCGCTCTCAAAGCTCACCTCCAAGAGGTCCGACACTGCCTGCGGGACACGTGTCACCCTTGGAGCTCGCTTCCGGGAGGTCCGACACTGATGGACATGTGTCACCCTCGGAGCTCACCTCTGGGAGGTCCGACGCTATTGGACACGTGTCGACCTCGGAGCTCGTCTCTGAGGAGAAAGGAAGATTTGGCGCTGCTTGACACATGGCACTCTCGGAGCTCACCTCCGAAGAGAGGGGAGGTCCCGCACTGACACGTGGTGTACACGGAACTCGCCTCTGAGGGAGAGGGAGGTCCCGACCCACCAGGACACGTGGCGCACGCGAAGCTCGACTCTGAAGAGAGGGGAGGTCCCGCCCGCCTGACACGCGACACAACCGGAGCCCGCATCTGCGAAAAAGGGAGGACGGCCTCCGCTGGACATGTGGAGCCTCCGAAGCTCATCACCGCGAAGGTGACAAGATCTAAAGCGGTTTTTCTCCTGTGCACGAGTGCCCGGTACGGAGAAAACCGACACAAACTCTTCTACGTTGAATACTGCAACCAAATCGATTAGAGATAAGCTGTTAAGATACAAAACAAATCAAATAGGACTCTTATTTGAAATCCAATCAGAGTAGGACTCTTTTTGACCCCTTATAAATAGAACCCGAAACACCCCCTTGGCCGTAACATCTATTCCCAAGTCGACGACTTAGAGGCCCTAGCCCCCAACTCGTCGAGTTAATTCCCTTCGCCGGATTTCAGTCGCCGGAGACCGCCGACGAGTCCGTCACGCTCGCCGGAAGAGAGCCGACGATCTGTCTTGCTAGGAGGAAGACCCGAGACCAAGGAGAAGTGAGGTAGGTCTTCGTTACCACCTTACGACCTCATCGCAGTTTTCTTCGCATCTGTTTCTTCGATCCCTTCGAACAGAAGCTTTTTCGTGTGGACAGATCATGTGTTGATCAGTTTTGACGGTGGAATTGATCTAGATCATGAGTCCAGATCATTACCACGTACGCACTTGATCTTTATACCCTCGTTCATCGTAAAACCCCATGTAAGCCATTAAAACATGTAAGAACACGTACCAACTGACCTAATAAAACAGCACAATAGGATTAACATGCATATGCACCATTGCGTCTTGAGAAAAGCTTGTGCATGATGTTGATTGCTGTGAATCTTGTATGTGCGTGATCGTGAGTAGAAGGACAAGCTCAGGGAGTTATCTACGACAAGCTACAACAACAAGACTTCGAGATCCATGAGCAACAGAAGCCACAGGAACAAGGCAAGTGCCCCTTTAACATATTGATACCATGTTTTGGAAACTGTTTTGTTTGCGAAAACATATATTCTTGAGTCAACTTGATGGGAAACCCTTTCATAGGAGTTTACTAGTTTTGATAACCACCCTTGTCGCCAGTAAAGTTGATAAGTCGGGTATGGTTGTTTTTGTGTTTTTGCTTCGCTGACTCCATGGGATATGGGAAGCGAGATAGAATGTGTCTAGCTACTGCACTCATATCAACAATGATAATGAAAACTTGATGTTGATAATGAACATGAATCGGGGGAGATCTAGGCAAGCTTGGATTGTGGATGTGGTAGAATAATATGGTGGTTTACTTGCCGTAGATCTAAGGACTGGTTCATGCCAGCACATGCCAGCAATACAGTGCCACCACAAGGCCAAATATGGGTGCGGCTTAGCTGACTAATTAGGTAAGTTACTAGATTGTTATGGACCGTGGAAGGCGCGGGGAATGGGAGTCGAGAGAGGACTGCCCTGGGAACTGCATGGCACAAGAGGGGGCCCGTAGGTGGGAGAATGGTGATTCGAGTCTGCTGGTGAAACCTTAGTGAGTCCATACATCTAGTAGCCCCTCTATAAAGGCTATTTTGTTATCTCTTGGCCATACACCGATGGTTGTGTACTGGTATAATGGAGGTTCTGCAGTCGCTGACGGGTGACGAAATCACAAACTTGTGGGTAAAGTGGTGCAAACTCTGCAGAGTGTAAAACTATCATGATAGACGAGCATCCGGTCACAATCGCCTGGCCAACTCACATGATTAGATGGGATGGTTTTTGGGACGGATGGTTCGGTTTGATTATTGGGATGGTATTTGGTCTGGTTATGGGTTTGGTCATGGTTGGTTTTTGGTTTTGGTTTTAGGACTGTTGAGTCTTGGTAATGAGAATTGGACTGTTGAGTCGTGATAATGAGCTTTGGTTTCAGTTATGAGACGGAATTGAATATGAGTTGAGATGGTAATGAATATGAGATGGTATTAATGAGCATGAGAAAAAGCTGAGAAAGATAAATGGCTAGATGAGACATGAAAGGTTGTGGAATATGATGGAGGTATGTTGATATTTTAATTGGGTAAATGTTAGGATTACGTTCACTTAAAGCTAGTTGCAATTTTTATCATGTTTTGTGAAATAAACCTTGCTTTCTGCAATGAGCCTTTTTATACCTACCTTGTTGGAAGCTACATATCATATTTTCCCGCACTTGCTGAGTACGTCATGTACTCAACCTTGCATTATTACTTCATCATCAGCAACAGGAGAAGAGTACTTCGAAGATCATGTGGAGTACTAGGTGTGCGATCTACCGTCAACTTGCCTGTGGGGATGGAGTTGAGGATGGAGTCGCTGCTGCCGTGCTTAGTTTGCTTCCGCAATAGTTTAGAAGACTTCTGCTGCTAGAATAAAGACTTTCGCTGCTAGAATAAAGACTTCCGCTGCTAGAATAAGACTTCCGCTGCTAGAATGAGTTAGACACTCATGAGACAATGTAATAAAACCCTATTATTCATGGTATTAGTTTGTGGATTATATGTGTATGTGTGATGAACATCCTGGGCACACATATGCATCAGTTCGATTCTGAGGTTTTTGGAACAGGGGCGTCACAGATTGGTATCAGAGCTACCACGTTGACCGTAGGATGCAGGCCTAGTCACAGATTGGCATTAGGAGCCACGCTGAGCATAGGACGCAAGCCTAGGTAGATGCATAGATTGTCATCAGAACCCCTTGACCGTAGGTTGCAAGCCTAGGTAGAAGTCATAGATGGATCACAGATTGATATCACCCCAAACCACATAGGACCCACATTGAATAATCTTGAATAGGAGTGGTGTGAACTTTTGTAATGATTGCTTGTGTTTGTGTTCTTACACTACTTTATGTATCTCATTGATGTGTTAGTGTAAGTTACTTGATAGTATGATTTGGATGAGCTTTGTTTTATCTGTATTTGTTATAATGTGCTCATAACAAATTAAAATTTCTCTTTTGTACCTTGCTGAATACATTGTCAAAGGGGGAGAAATTGATCACACATTGCACACATTCACAAGTGTTTTGGCACGATTCTTCTCAGGGGAGAATTTTTGGTATTTTTGTTTTTCTTCTCATTTTATTTCTGATTTACAAAGGGGGAGAAATTGTTTTCAAAACTTTTCATGTGAATAAGCCAATGTTCGGATTTTAAGTGGTGTTGCCAATGCATTCGGGAGATTATGAGACCTATGTGTGCTGAATACATTGGCTTTGACGATAAAAGTTTTGAATACTACCAAAACACCTTTTTAACAAGGTCCGACTCTTGGTCCGAGCTCCTGCAAGGTCCGACGATAGGTCCAACTTGTTTTGGGTAGCTCCGGCAAGGTCCGACGTAAGGTCCAACTTGCTTTGGCTAGGTCCGACTTGTTTTTGCTAGCTCCGGTGCTAGGTCCGACTAGCTTTGGTAAGTTCCATGCTAGGTCCGACTAAGCTTTAGTAAGCTCCGGCGCTGGGTCCGACTAGCTTTGGTAAGCTCCGGTTCAAGATCCGGTTACCTTTGGTAAGGTTTGGAGCTTGATTGCAATGGTTCTGCTTTTAACTTGCAATGTTTCTAACTTGCTTTACTCTTATGGAAAGTTTGCTTAGTATTATTTTACTAAGTTTTTGGTGTGTTTTGGTGGTTATGGCTGATATCATTTTTCTATGGTTTACAACATGCTTATGTGAGGTGCTCACATAAGATGTTGTAGTTTCAGAACTAACGAGAGTCAAGTCGAGGACTTGTGCTCGGAAGTATTGGTTGTTTATTCATGTGCAGGTGTTGCTTGAGTTCAAGACATGGCTGGTGACGGGATCTATGGAACTAGTCTTAGGGAGAAGATGAGGTTCAACAACCAAGTTCGGGAGGAATTGTGGTTGAGTTGATCGGGAGGTTGCACAATATGTTTGAATCAAGAACAATGCATATGAAGGTATATTGGACGACGTTGGAAGATGTTTGCACGTGTGCAAGGAGTGCATGGACGTGGCTGCTGACACGACCCCACGGTCTTGTCGAGCCAGGATCATGCTGAGGGGTGCCGCTTTGCACAGCACCGGATAACACACATCAAAGGTACAAAGCGGAAGCAAAGTTTTATTACATAAACGGGTTTATGAACATTTTTACAACAAAATAGGTTCAGTCTACACTCACGGGCGTAGACTACGCATCAAGTTCACGTTCAGCCCATGAACAGGTCCTTGCTAGCACGCACGCACACTAACACGGCGGCGCGCACGCCCACTCGACGGGGTTCCCCTCCTAGGGTTCCGTCTCCTCCTCGGGAGTCCCTTCCTCATAGAACCCTGCAAAAGTTTCAAACACAAGCAGTGAGCATGAAGGCTCAGCAAGACTGACCCGTCTCTCCTAAACATGAAACTTCTACATGAGGGGTAATAGGTACATGAGGTAAAATAAGTTGCAAGGACTCGCCTAATTAGTGGAACCTTACTTTCATGTTTTAGCAGCAAGTTGTGGAGAACCTTACGCTAAGGTACATGAGAGAGCCGCAATTAAACAAGAAACGCATTTCCCTCACGTACTTTGCCCAAAGTTGAAAAGAACTTTAATTATCTCTAAACTACAACAAGACATTAACAATCAAAGTCCATCTTTCAATCAGCAACATTTTAACATGTAACTAGCCTGTTCTTTCTACGTCACGGTACAGTGAAAAAGTGGTACTCACTGACCGCGAGGGACGGCGATTATAATCAATTTACACCTGCAGGGTTACCCGAACAACCCGTCACGTACGCCCGCACTCGATGTTGCCTACAGCAACCATCACGGACGCTGTACGCAACCACCTTTCACCTGTCAGCCAAATGTTGAACCGGTCCAATCGTCCTGAGCAAGAGGTCTCTGCACGCGCATCTCAGTGCCGCCAACCGATTTACACCTCAAGCTCTCAACCTACCCTCTGAATGACCAGCTATGCCTCAACACCCAGCTACTCGAGTTACATCGGTTTCCCGGTTCCCATGTAGCCGGTAGGTCTTCGGTACTGTTCTAGCTTGTTCAACAGACCCGCACACGGCTCAGTCCTCAATCGACACAAGCGGAGCTATAGCACACAGGCCCCAAAGTCCTGCTGCCCTTACTCTCCGCTCGGTCTCATTTTTCTTGCCATGTGTTTCATTTGCTATCTTTACCCGAGCGATGTGCCTCTAGCCTATTCTCGCGAGTAGTTCCAACTACTCGACTTGTAACGAATCCTACTCTATCTTTAGCATTGCAGTGGCTAACGAGGTTTTCAATCCTAATCCCAAACCATGGATTTCTTGGCTATGCATTTGGGGTTTTCAAACAAGACTCTAATGCAAGAATTAATGGTACTCAAAGTAAGTTCTCAAAACAATAAAAATTTGTAAAAGGATTAATGCAAACCAGAGCTTGCCTTGCTGCTCTTGGTCGTAGGCTAGCTGCTCTTCCAGAGTAACGAAGTCTAAGACTTTGGGTTCCTCCTCGACCTTAGTGACTACATGAGATAACAAGTACATGTATTAATTTAAATGCATTTGAATTGACTTTAAACTTGTGAAGGCTATAAGTCCCACTAGACAGACTCAATGACTCTGAAATTTTTACTGTGGTTTGGATACAACCTAAACAGAGACTTGGCCAAGTTTTAGTTGCAGCAAAGCTCAATTGAGCTCTCCACAAATAATTATGTACTTGACCTTACTTGGAGCTCTTATGGTGTTCTAGGGATTTTCATGGAGCAACCCATGACTTTATGAAAACTAGATTTTCAGAGGCTTCTTATGGAGTTGGTCTCACTTAATTTGAAGGTTCCTAGCTAGAGATATGAGCTAAACAATTTCAGAGAAATTCTGAAAATGTTTCTGAACATTTTCCATTTTCTATAGAACAGTTTTATTAATCACACCATTAGGTGGATCAAATGAGCACAAATGGATCTGAAATTTTTATGGTAGCTCAGGGATATTTTGGTGAACATCCCAGCAAAATTTCAGAATTTTCCTCCAAAGGATTCTCCAGTTAATATTCTAAACAGTTTCAAATTTGAAGAATTAATCCTGGAGAATTAAGGATTTTCATGAAGTGAAACTTGATTTGCTGGAAAGTACTCATAGAGCTGAATCCAACAAAATTTGGTTCACTCAATTTGGATGTTCCTAGCCAAAGTTATGAGGATTTAAAGTTTGAATAAAACCTGAAAATCGGGGAAAAGATTAAATCTGCCGGTGGGTCCACGGGGACACGTGTTGGGCGCTGGAGCGATGGGACACCGGGGTCCATGGAATTTTTGCATGCCAGCACACCGGATCCGAGCTGCAGACTGATCCCAATTTAAAATCCGAGCCGCTGACACGTGGGCCACCCGGCTTCTTCTACCTCCCGACACCCGCGTTCGGCCGCCGCGACGCCTCGCCGGAGAGCTCGCCGGCAGCCTCTGTGGTGCTCCAAACATCATGATTCTGACCGCCCCTACCTAAGTCCACTCGGGGGAACACGATTCTGGACTCAGTTCTTCATGAAAATGGCCGGGTACATGGTCGGCGACGAGCGGCAGCATCAGAAGAACTTCGGCCGTGTCGGCCAACCTCCCTAGCACCCCAACCAACCGAGCAAATGTCCGGTAAGCATCAGTGGTCCCTCAGGAACCTCGGCCTGGGCTCGAAGCAGCTCGGGGAAGGTCCGAAGTAGGCTCCCACCGTGCGCCCGATGTTTCCCGCAGGATCCGCCGTCGGCAAGCCTCGAAATACGCCGGGTATAGGGGTTCTCAGGCTAAGGGTTGTGAAGGCAACTTGTGCCTACCAAGTCTAGTCTGTGTAGGAACAGATTGAGACTCTCTAACCCTTCCTAGAGTGTGAACTTTACAGAACCGCATCTGAAGGTCGGTCTGTACCAAGAAAGGGGAAAACTGGAAATTCATCGCCGGCGATCAAGCCCTCGGGCTGTGGCTCGGGGGTGAGCATCGCCGGCTCCTAACGCGTCCAGGGACGCCTTAGTTCGGGCGTGACAACCTCCCGGTTGGGCTTTCACAGGAGCCCGAAGTGCGGCGGATTTAGGTCATTGAACGGAACTCTCGGTATAGCTGAGATCACCCGAGTCCAGCCGATTCCTAGCGACGGGAAAGGAGAAGAAAAGTCTCTAGTACCTTGCCGTAGCTTTGGAGGGAGCGGGGAGGCTGTGATCGTGTCTATCCGATCGGTTCCGAGCGATCGGCAGTGAGGCGACGTTTCTTGCGCGAGGAAGCAGAAAGTGCGCTGTTCTCCCTCCGATCAGGGCGGCCGCGGGGATAAGCAGGGCGCGAGGCGGTTCAGCGGGTCGGGGCGGCAAGCAGCTGCTGTCCCGATTGTGCCTTCGCCGTGGCGGCTGCTCGGTCTGGCGCAAGAACCCAAGTGCAGTCTTCAGTCGGCTGAATTCTCTCTAGTGGCTGACATGTGGGTCCCACTCCCTTTTTAACCTCTGAACTTAACTCCATATTACTGTTGTAAACAGTAAGTCCTACACTGCCCCTGATGATTTGAATTATCTACCCCTGAGCCATTTGAATTGGTTAGAATTCAAATTGGGTTTGGTTTGACTAAATTTAAGCACATATTCAGTTTGTAATTCAAATAAAGTTTGAATTTGCTAAACTTAGCTCATGTCAAGATCAACTCCAAATGGGCTTAAAATTGGTGGGTGAGCTCACAAAAATGTGCTGAGTAAGAATATGTATCCCACTTTTGAATTCATGGGATGAAAACAGTTTGAATTTCAATTTGAGTTCAAACCACCCTCTTTCTAGCTATACCCAAAAGGACCTCAAAAAGGTTTTGAATTTGGGTGAAACTTGGCATGGACATTACTAGCAAGGTGTAGGAGTTTTTCATATGCCCATCCCCTAGATGATGCATGTTTGAAATGCCACTTTTGCATTGTGTGAGTTTGTTCTCTAATGATCATGTTGATAATGGTTACTTGCTCTTCAAATGTGTGTGTGTGTGTGGTGATGAACACTTTGAATGTGTCAAAAACTGAGGCCTTTACAGCTGCATGGTTCCAAGGCATGATGAAGAGATGTGGACGTAAAGAATTGATTGGAAAGGTCCAACCGACTAGGTTATGGACTCAGGCTGCGGCTGAGTCGTGTTTGACTCAAATATGGAAAGTTTTGAGTTGGTTATGATAGGATTTTTGTGTGGGTCACGAATTTGAGTTGTTTTAGGAATATTTGGGACGTTACTAAGGTGTTTGTAAGTCTTAAGATTGCTTCTATCTGCACGTAGAAGAGTCCTGAGCAGTATTGGAAAGTTATAGTTTGAATCCAAGTAGGAGTAGGAGTCCTAGTTTGAATTGGGTTGGCCTTAGGGCTGGTTATATAAGCAAGGGAGGCCAAGGCTCGTGGGTGCACGACTTTGGGGCTGCTCCTCTTGTGTTTTTATAAATAAAATTCGTATTCTAAAGGAACTTTTGTGCCTTGTTCGTCCGACTTGTTTCAGACAAGTTTTTCTCGTCGAGTTTCTGTTCAGCACTACCTTGCTTCGTGGTTTTATCATAACTCGAGTTTTACAGATCCAATTGATGTGATTCTTTTTGGGTTGTCTTCAAAACTTGATTATATATCATCTGTGAAAATTTCACGGTCATTGAATTTGTGGTTTCTGATCTACACGAGTTTCTTTGCAGTATTCCAGAACTGTTTTTCTCGCGTAGGACAGATTGACCTTTGTTCGATCTTTCGATCGTAACTTGAGTTTCTCTCAACGGATTTTCATGATTCTTGTTGTGACGTCTTTGTGACTTGATTCTATACAATATATACTAGTTTTGTCACAGTTGAACACGTTTAGATTAGTCACACACACAGTTTCTTTAACAGATCGGTTTTCTGCTGAGGGGTGTTTTGTTGCTTCCGCTGAAAAGTTTTTATCTACCATTCACCCCCCCTCTGGTAGCTTTACACGTGTACTTCGATCCTACAATAGGTGAAGAAAGTTGACCTTCGAAGTAGGAGACTTCATATACCTTAAGGTATCGCCTTTCCGTGGGCAACGACGTTTCAACGTCACAGGCAAGTTAGCACCTCGCTACATCGAACCATTTAAGATTTTGGGCAAGCGAGGGGGGTAGCCTATCAACTAGAGCTCCTGATGCACCTCTCCGACGTGCATGACATGTTTCACGTATCCCAACTCAAAAAGTGCTTGAGAGTACCGAATTTTGGACATGAAGGAAAGGGTCACGAGGAACAAGGTAATCCGTTGGTGCAAGGTACAATGGAGCCATCACACAGAAGCCGAAGCTACATGGGAGCGTGAGGAAGACCTCAAGGCAGAATTCCCTCATCTATTCTCCACTCTATCGAATCTCGAGGGCGAGATTCAGTTTAAGGGGGGTAGGTTTGTGACACCCTCAATTTCATATTCACGCATGCATGCATATTTCATATAGAGAAACATTTTAAAAGAAGTAGAAACGGAGAAAGAATCAGAAAAATAGCTAAAAAGAACCAGTTCCAGTTCGCCGAGGAGTGCTGTAGACACTTTCCGCGGCCTGCTGGCCACGTGGCACGTTCGGAGCTCATCCCTGCGAAGTGGGGGAGGTCCGGCACCGCCAGATACGTGGCGGGATCAGAGCTAGCCTCTGTGGAAGGGGCGAGGTCCGACCCGCTGAATACGTGTCGCCTCCGGGGCTTGTCTCTGCAGAGAAGCGAAGTCCAGCCCCGCAGGACACGTGTCACCACCGGAGGTAGTCGCTGCGGAAAAGCAAAGCCCAACCCCGCGGGACACGTTTCGCTCTCGGAGCTCACCTCCGAGAGGTCCGACACTGCGGGACACGTGTCGCTCTCGGAGCTCACCTCCAAGAGGTCCGACACTGCGGGACACGTGTCACCCTCGGAGCTCGCCTCCGGGAGGTCCGACACTGATGGACACGTGTCACCCTCGGAGCTCACCTCCGGGAGGTCCGACGCTATTGGACACGTGTCGACCTCGGAGCTCGTCTTTGAGGAGAAAGGAAGATTTGGTGCTGCTTGACACGTGGCACTCTCGGAGCTCACCTCCGAAGAGAGGGGAGGTCCCGCACTGACACGTGGCGTACGCGGAACTCGCCTCTGAGGGAGAGGGAGGTCCCGACCCGCCAGGACACGTGGCACACACGGAGCTCGCCTCTGAAGAGAGGGGAGGTCACGCCCGCCTGACACGCGGCACAACCGGAGCCCGCCTCTGCGGAAAAGGGTGGCCGGCCTCCACTAGACACGTGGAGCCTCCGGAGCTCATCACCGCGGAGGTGACGAGATCTGAAGCGGTTTTTCTCCTGTGCACGAGTACCCGGTACGGAGGAAACCGACACGAACTCTTCTACGTTGAATACTGCAACCAAATCAATTAGAGATAAGCTATTAAGATCCAAAACAAATCGAATAGGACTCTTATTTGAAATCTAATCAGAGTAGGACTCTTTATGACCCCTTATAAATAGAACCCAAAACACCCCCTTGGCCGTAACATCTATTCCCAAGTAGACGACTTAGAGGCCCTAGCCCCCAACTCGTCGAGTTAATTCCCTTCGCGGGAGTTCAGTCGCCGGAGACAGCCGACGAGTCCACACGCTCGCCGGAAGAGAGCCGACGATCTGTCTTGCT
Source organism: Neostapfia colusana (assembly GCA_030760725.1). Classification (NCBI taxonomy): domain Eukaryota; kingdom Viridiplantae; phylum Streptophyta; class Magnoliopsida; order Poales; family Poaceae; genus Neostapfia; species Neostapfia colusana. The sequence continues at coordinate 39,953,876 of JASWHV010000013.1, read as the reverse complement.
AGGAGGAAGACCCGAGACCAAGGAGAAGTGAGGTAGGTCTTCGTTACCACCTTACGATCTCATCGCAGTTTTCTTCGCATCTGTTTCTTCAATCCCTTCGAACAGAAGCTTTTTCGTATGGACAGATCATGTGTTGATCAGTTTTGATGGTGGAATTAATCTAGATCATGAGTCCAGATCATCACCACGTCCGCACTTGATCTTTATACCCTCGTTCATTGTAAAACCCCATGCAAGCCATTAAAACATGCAAGAACACGTACCAACTGACCTAATAAAACAGCACCATAGGATTAGCATGCATATGCACCATTGCATCTTGAGAAAAGCTTGTGCATGATGTTGATTGCTGTGAATCTTGTCTGTGCATGATCGTAAGTAGAAGGACAAACTCAGGGAGTTATCTACGATGAGCTACAACAACAAGACTTCGAGATCCATGAGCAACAGAAGCCATAGGAACAAGGAAAGTACCCCTTGACCATATTGATCCCATGTTTTGGAAACTGTTTTGTTTGCGAAAACATATATGCTTGATTCAACTTGATGGGAAACCCTTCCATAGGAGTTTACTAGTTTTGTTAACCACCCTTGTCGCCGGGAAAGTTGATAAGTCGGGTATGGTCGTTTTTGCGTTTTTGCTTCGCTGAGTCCACGGGATATGGGAAGCGAGATAGAATGTGTCTAGCTACTGCACTCATATGAACAATGATAATGAAAACTTGATGTTGATAATGAACATGAATCGGGGGAGATCTAGGCAAGCTTGGTTTGTGGATGTGGTAGAATGAGATGGTGGTTTACTTGCTGTATATCTAAGGACCGGTTCATGCCAGCACATGCTAGGAATACAGTGCCACCACAAGGCGAAATATGGGTGCGGCTTAGCTGACTAATTAGGTAAGTTACTAAATTGTTATGGACCGTGGAAGGCGCGGGGAATGGGAGTCGAGAGAGAGGACTGCCCTGGGAACTGCATGGCACAAGAGGGGGCCCATAGGTGGGAGAATGGTGATTCGAGCCTGCTAGTGAAACCTTAGTGAGTCCATACATCTAGTAGCCCCTTTGTAAAGGCTATTTTGTGATCTCTTGTCCATACACCGACGGTTGTGTACTGGTATAATGGAGGTTCTGCAGTCGCCGACGGGTGATGAAATCACAAACTTGTGGGTAAAGTGGTGCAAACTCTGCAGAGTATAAAAATATCATGATAGCCGAGCTTCCGGTCACAAGCGCCTGGCCAGCTCACATGATTAGATGGGATGGTTTTTGGGACGGATGGTTCGGTTTGGTTATTGGGATGGTATTTGGTCCGGTTATGGGTTTGGTCATGGTTGGTCTTTGGTTTTGGTTTTTCGGGACTGTTGAGTCTTGGTAATGAGAATTGGACTGTTGAGTCATGATAATGAGCTTTGGCGGTTATGAGACGGAATTGAATATGAGTTGAGATGGTAATGAATACGAGATGGTATTCATGAGCATGAGAAAAAGCTGAGAAAGATAAATGGCTGGATGAGAAATGAAAGGTTGTGGGTATGTTGATGTTTTAATTGGATAAATGTTGGGATTACATTCACTTAAAGCTAGTTGCTGTTTTTGTCATGTTTTGTGAAATAAACCTTGCTTTCTGCAATGAGCCTTTTTATACCTACCTTGTTGGAAGCTACATATCATATTTTCCCGCACTTGCTGAGTACGTCATGTACTCAACCTTGCATTATTACTTCATCATCAGCAACAGGAGAAGAGTACTTCGAAGATCATGTGGAGTACTAGGTGTGTGATCTACCATCAACTTGCCTGTGGGGATGGATTTGAAGATGGAGCTACTGCTGCCGTGCTTAGTTTGCTTCCGCAATAGTTTAGAAGACTTCCACTGCTAGAATAAAGACTTCCGCTGATAGAATAAAGACTTCCGCTGCTAGAATAAGACTTCCGCTGCTAGAATGAGTTAGACACTCATGAGACAATGTAATAAAACCCTATTATTCATGGTATTATTCTGAATTCAGTTTGTGGATTATATGTGTATGTGTGATGAACATCCTGGGCACACATATGCACCAGCTCGGTTCCGAGGTTTTCGGAACAGGGGCGTCACACCAGCAAAAGCGTCCTCAGCTCTAGAGGGTAAGAACCCCCTCGTCGGATGCATCTTCTTACTCTTTTTTGACGCCATCCTGTTTTATTATACAATCAGTAAATATGCAAATAAGATATACAAAATTCATGTTACTAGCTAAAAGAAAAACGTTACTTGTAATCACTTTCAAAATTCTTCAACATCATTATCATGTGCCCTACTCCTTAAACCAGCCCAACGATCTTCCATCGTGACCTGTTTAATTTCCATTTTCGCATATAATCTGTTTCTACATCTTCAACATCTCCAACTAATTGATCGAGTCCTGCACTAGGCTCGACAGTAAAAGTGTCGGGCAACTCTTCTTCTTGGTACACTTCTTCAACTTCTTCACTATCATGGTAACCATCATCCCCAGGAGTATATAACCGCTCACGAGGATTCACACTTGCTCCACTTGGTGTGCAAGAACAAATGTATCGTAACCTCGTAGTCGTTCCTTATGTTTGACTTTCACCATTCCAAATTGGTTTTCTCAAGTTCCATGAGTGCTATCAAACCAGTCACAATCAAAGAAAACAACTCGAAGTGTCTTATTTCCGGTAAAAATAAATTCAAGAATTTTGTTAATGATCTCATAGTAATCGGTTACATTCCCTTGAGTGTCAATTGCTCTCATCACAACACCAGAATTTGATGTTGCCGCGAGCGGACGAAGAGCTTCGAAATGAGTTGTACGGAATCGAAAGCCGTTTACATCATATCAACCATAGCTTCTAACATTCACCAATCCATAAGATAGCTGCCGCAAATCTTTTTGGACATTGTGAGTCCAACACTGTCAAACATGATCGTAAGTTTTAATGGGATAGTAACTTATAATGGGATAGCAACTTATAAAGTATTACATAATCTCGAAACCAGGATAGGAAACCCGGCCCTCCATTTATTCCTTCTTGTCGCATCCCTTCTACTTGTTTGGCCGTAGGTTGATGCCTATGTGGCCAACATTGTCTGTGGAACTCGCTGAACGTGAATAAAAAGTTTTTACAACACATGTGTAGCAAAATATGTCGATTAGCATAAATGTAGGAGAAACACTTACTCGAAGTATTCCTGCATGCCTTCCATATTTGCGTACATGTAGAGTAAAGCAGCAGTCCTGTCACGTTCGGGTAGGACGTAGGTCGTGTAGCTACCAACGGTAGTGCCTCTCGTTTGAAAAATAGAGAGGTCGCTTAAAGGGGGTGCTTCATCCACATTGTACCGCATCGCCGAAGTATTGACATTGTGTTCATCTGCAAAGTAAACACTTGAAAAGTAACCTACTTCCTTAAGAGCATATGCTTCAGCGATGCACTCTTCCACCCTTACCCTGTTGCCAACCATTGGTTTCAGATATCGTAGCGCTCTTTCAATGTGATACATCCACCTGTATTGCACAGGACCACCAACTTTAGCTTCGAATGGAAGATGGATAAGTAGATGTTGCATTGGATTGAAGAAACCCGGTGGAAAATTTTTTTCCATCTTACATAAAATACGGGTATCTCTTTCTCTAACTTATCCATCATCCCTATCTTGATTTCTTTAGCACAAAGCTGTCTATAGAAATAGCTGAGCTTGGCTAAAAACTTCCACACTGCATCATCCGTTTCATGACTTCTTTCTTTTCTTTAGATCGAAGACAAAAAGAAGCACGTGGCTTGCCACCACTTTCAGAGATTTCAAGAGTTGGATGGTGACAAATGTCTGCCAAATCTAGTCTAGCTTTCATATTGTCTTTCGTTTTGCCAGAAATATCCATGCATGTGCTTATGATACTTTCGCTCATGTTATGCTCCTGATGCACATCAATGTTGTGCATTAGAATCAACGACTTCACATACGGTAGCTCCCAAAGTCCACATATGTGAGTCCAATTGTGTTCCTCTCCATAACCTACGAAATATCCAGGACGGCCTTCATATGGCACCAGTTTGTCCAACATATCAGAAATTTCCAAATCGTTGAGATGCTTCGGTGCTCCTTTAGTGACAACGGTGTTCTTTCTAAAGACATTTCTCTGTTGCCTAAATATGTGATTCGAAGGCAACCAATGTCTGTGACAATCGAAGTAAGATATCTTGCCTCCATGAGTTAGTCAAAAGCAATCCGTGTCCGAAGTACATATCGGACACGTCAGACGACCGTGAGTGCTCCATCCGGAAAACATGCCGTATGCCGACAAATCATGGACGGACCACAAATAAGCAGCTCAAAGATTGAATTTCTGCTTCTTGTAATTGTCGACGCTTCGACTCCTGTCCACAGCACTTTCAATTCTTCGATAAGAGGTTTCAACATCATGTTGAGACGTGATCCAGGATAATCAGGTCTAGGTACAATAAGCCTGAGGAACATGAACTCGTTCTTCATACACAAAGCCGGTGGCAGGTTGTAGGGAATGACAAAGACGGGCCAACAGGAGTATGGCGTAGCGTTTGTACTGAACGGTGAGAATCCGTCTGTCGCTAACCCGATGCGAACATTTCTCGCATCACAAGAAAAATCTGGATCAAAACGGTCTAGCACCTTCCATGCATCACCGTCGGACGGATGCGTCATGAATTCTTTGTTCTCACGTTTACCTTCTTTGTGCCATCTCATGTGTCTTGTGGTTCTTTTTAAAACAAATAACTGCTTCAACCGAGATATCACAGGCAAGTAACGAAGCTGCTTATGTGCGTCATCTGTCATCATATTATCGCTATTGTTATTAACAACTTCGACATACCTTGGTTTACCACATTTCAAGCACATGTTTTCGTTGGCGTGCTATTTTTAGAATAGCATGCAGTTGTCTGGGCACACATCGATTTTCTCATAGTTCATACCGAGACCAGATATCCGGATCTTTGACTGATACATATCTTTAGGTGCTTTGTGAGGTCGTGGAAGAATATCACATATCAATTTCATGATATTATTGTAGCAGTTGATGGAAAAAAAGTATTTAGACTTAATTACCATAAATCTGGTCAAGAAAGCAAGGACGGTCACATCTGTGTGTTCATGCAACGGCTGTTGTGATTTCTTGAGCTCCTCGAAGAAATCGTCTGCCTCCTTTGTAAGAGGATCCTCAAATTCCAGAGCTTCTAGCATCTCATCCATCCTATCAACCCCTGTTATATCATCACCCTCATCCACTTCTACTGTGTTTCGAGATATAGTCTCGCCGTGGAAGGTCCACACTTCATAACTTGGCATGAAACCGTTTCGACATAAGTGAAATGAAAGTTCCAATCTGCTCAAAAACTTGATGTTACGGCATTTTGTACATGGGCACCACACCTTATTATCTGTTGACAATGAAAATGCTCGATCCAAAAATTTATCTAACTTGATGTACCACTCATCCGAGTGACCACAAGTTCTTCTCTTCTAGCCAGTATACATCCAACTGCGATCTTCAACCATGTTTGACTCTGCAGTTTAAAGCCGAAGAAATTATCGTTACTATATGCAGGATTTATCCTGCTTCTGACGAGACAAAATATCTGAAGCCCAACAAAATTTTGGCAGCATAACCTCGCTTCTTTTACACTGCACCCCCCAAAAATGCTGCAGTTCTTCAAGCTTTGGGGTCAACTATCCAACAACAAGGGAGGAGACGAGGAAATAACGAAAGAGGAGGAATGAACGGGAGAAAACCACCCGTCGAGGCCCGTCGTCCACGCGTGTAACACCCTCAAATTTGTTTTCTTGCATGCATACATTTTTCATAGAGAAACATTTTTAAAAGAAGTTGAAATGGAGAAAGAATCATAAAAATGGTGGGGAATGGGAAAAAGAGAGCTGAAATGGGCCAATTCCAATTTGCCGAAGTGTGCCGTTGACACTTTCCCCAGCACCACGGGACATGTGGCGCCCGTGGAGCTCACCCCTGCGGAGGGGGGTAGGTCTGGCACCTCGGGACACGTGGCGCCCGCGGAGGGGGTGAGGTCCAGCACCGCGGGACACGTGGCGCCCGCGAGCTCACCTCCGCGGAGGGGGATGAGGTCCGGCCTCATGAGACACGTGGCGCCCGCGGGGCTCACCCCACGGAAAGGGTGAGGTCCGGCACCGCGGGACACGTGGCACCCGCGGAGCTCACCTCCGCGGAGGGGGATGAGGTCCGGCCCCGCAGGACACGTGGCATCTTCGGAGCTCACCCCTACGGAAGGGATGAGGTCCGGCCCCGCGGGACACGTGGCGCCTTCGGAGCTCACCCCTGCGGAACGGATGAGGTCCGGCCCCACGGGACACGTGGCACCCTCGGAGCTTGCCTCTGAGGAGAAGGGAGGCCCGACTCTACTGGTCGCGTGGCAGGCCTGGAGCTCACCTCTGAGGAGAGGGGAGGCCCGGCCCCCGCTGGACACGTGGCACCTCCGGAGGTCACCACTACAGAGATGCGAGGTCCTTAGGCGGATTTTTCTCCTGTGCACGGGAGTACCCAGTACTGAGGGTACTAACACAATATCCCCAAGGCTGCCGCACCTAACTGAAAAGATAAGTTTGTTGAAATCCAAAATTGAGTTGGACTCTTATTTGAGCTCCAATTAGAGTAGGACTCCTCTTTTTCCCCTTATAAATAGAACCCAAAAACCCCCTTGGCCGTAACCCCTTGCTTTTTTCACCCTCCCGAGTTGACGACTTGGAGACCCTAGCCCCCAACTCACTGAGTTGGACACACACCCCCTTGCCGGACTTCAGTCACCGGTGAGCCCGCCGGCAAGCCCCGTCACGCCTCACCATCGCCGGAAAAGAGCCGACGATCATAAGGGAAGTAAGGTAGGTCCACGTTACCCATCTTGCAACGTCGTCACTGTTTCTACGCATCCGTTTTCTTCGTCCCCCTTAAAGCAGAAACTTTTACGTGTGGACAGACCATGGTTTGATCGGTTTTTGACGGTGGAATTGATCTAGATCTTAAGTCAAGATCATCACCACGTCCACACTTGATCCCTACACCCTTGTTCATCATAAAACCCCATGAAAGCCCATTAAAACATGCAAGAACACGTACAAACTGGTTTAATAAAACAGCACCATAGGATTTGCATTCATCTACACCATTGCATCTTGAGTAGAGTTGTGCATGATATTTGATTGCTGTAAATTTTGTATGTGCGTGGTCGTGAGTAGAAGTACAAGCTCAGGAAGCCATCTACGAAGAACTACAGCACCAAGACTTTGAGACGCTTGAGAAACAAGAGCCACAGGAGCAAAGCAAGTGCCCCTTGACCATATTGATCCCATGTTTTGAAACTGTTTTGCTTGCGAAAACCCGTATGCTTGAGTCAACTTGATGGGACAACCTTTTATAGGAGATTACTAGTTTTGTTAACCATCCTTGTCGCCAGGAAAGTTGATGAGTCAGGTATGGTCGTTTTTCCTTTTTGCTTCGCTTAATCTACGGGACATGGGAAGCTGAATTAAAACATGGTTAGCTACTGCACTTATATGAATAATGATGATCAGAACTTGATGATGTTAATGAGCATGGAATCGGGGGTGATCTAGGCAAGCTTGGTTTGTGGATGTGGTAGAATGAGATGGTGGTTTACTTGCCGTAGATCTAAGGACCGGTTCAATGCCAGCACATGCCAGGAAAATTGTGCCACCACAAGGCCAAATATGGGTGCAGCTTAGCTGAATAATTAGGTGTGTTACTAGTTTGTTATGGACTGTGGATGGCGCGGGGAATGGGAGTCGAGAGAGGACTGCTCTGGGAACTGCGTGGCACAAGAGGGGGCTCGTGGGTGGGAGAATGACGATTCGAGCCTAGCAGTGAAACCTTAGTGAGTCCATACATCTAGTAGCCCCTTTGTAAAGGCTATTTTGTGATCTCTTGGCCATACACCGATGGTTGTGTACTGGTATAATGGAGGTTCTGCAGTCGCCAACGGGTGATGAAATCACAAACTTGTAGGTAAAGTGGTGCCACCTCTGCAGAGTGTAAAACTATCATGATAGCCGTGCTTCCGGTCACAAGCACCTGGCCAACTCACATGATTAGAGGGAAAACTTGGGATGGATGTTCGGTATGGTTATGGTATGTGTCAAAGTGTGTAGCCGACACTTCCCCCGGGCCTTCTCTGGGTAGCCCGCCGAGGTTCTTTTTCGGAGGGGCTAGTCACTCACGGAGAGCTTCAGCGTTAGGGACGATTGAGGGAGAAGATTGACACGGGGATTTTTACGTGGTTCAGGCCGCTGGCGCGTAAAACCCTACGTCCACGGTGAGCAGAGTTGCTCGTTGTATTGCTTGATGCTCAGAACCGGAGTCCTGAGCTTGAGAGTGTAAGACGTCGAATGGCTGGAGTGCGAACCCTTGCTAACGTTGCCTACCCGAGCCTTTTATAGTCCAAGGCCCGGGCGGCTTACAAGGTGGGCCCGGGACCCGACAGGTGAGACGGGCGCGGTACCGACTGAGACAGGGCTCAGCTCTGATACCAGCTGAGACGGGCGCGGTACCGACTGAGACAGGGCTCAGCTCTGATACCACGCTGACACGGCCCCGTCAACCGAGATAGGCCACTCGCCCGGGAATCGCATTGGGTGGTGTCGTGTTGTGCGGCACCCAACAGCACACATATGAGGAACAATGTATTACATAAAATAATAGCAGAAGCTTACAAGTTTTTCTTTGTAAATACTTTACATCAAGTAACTACAGTGGAAGTCTATATCAACTCACGTCGAATAACTAAAAGCACTCGAGATGAAGTCCAGCCCGCGGACTCCTCTCGCTAGCAACACGAAGACAACAGCAGCGGCTGGGTTCTCCCTGTGTTAAACGACTCGGAAGTCTCCAAGTCTCACCGGACAACCTTCTTTTCAGCATCGATGTTAACCTGCAAAACCACTTATATAGCAAGTGTGAGCACATAGGCTCAGCAAGTCTGACCCGTCTCTCCTAAGAAAGAAACTCTACATGCATGACGGTTGCAATTGGGTTGGCTAGATTTGCATAAAGGACTCGCCTAAAGTTGATCCTTAGCTTTCAGATTTTAAGCCTCATTGTGCAGACCTTGAGCCGAAAAGCATCACAACTCCACAATCAAACAAGAAACGCTTTGTTGCGATGCTCCTTGCACAAAGTGAAAGTAAAGTTTAATGAGCCTATCTCTAGTTCAATCATGGTTGCAATACAAGTTATAGCACAGCCTTATCAAGTTCAAAAGAATAACCAGTTCAGTTCTTACTACGTCAAGACGCAGTGGGCAAGTATGCTCATATAACCGCGAGCGACGGTGATTCGAATCAGTACACGCCCGGACTACACGACACGTACACCCGTACTCCGAGTTGCCGGCAGCAACCTCGACTGACGTTGTACGCGGCCACCTTTCCCAAGATCTTCCACATTGGACGCAGTCCAACTGCCCCGAGTATGCAAGCTCCCTCAAGGTACATACCCGCAGTGGTATGTTCTTATGCGAGATACCTCCTGCTACCCTGACGCCGAAAGCCTAAGGCAGTTGGAAAAGTTCCACTATGGATCTCCCAAGGTACATCGGTTTCCTGGGTCCCATATAGCCAGTATGCGCCCGGTACACAACTCAAGCTTGTCCAACAGGGCCAAGCACGGACGGGTCTTAACCGACACAGGCAGGGCTATGCACGCACGGCCTGCAACCTGCTGCATCTAAACCTCCCTGCCCGGTCTCCATTTCTTATGTGTGAACTTTCCTCATCATTTTCTAAATTGGACCCGATCCCAAGTAAACCAGCCCTAAACTCGCGAGTAGCTTCCAACCACTCGACTTCTACCGAACCTTTCATACTAACATCAGCGTAGCCAAATACACTTGAGGAGGTGCTATTCTACCCTTTCTCTCTTAGGTATTTCTGGTCATGCAAGTGGGGTTTTCAATATCATCTATACTTACTGCAATCAACGATGCAAAGCTATGATCTCTACAAATGAAAATGCTTTATAAAACGGTTCAAATGCAAACCGGGGCTTGCCTGTTTTGCAGGTGACTAAGGTTACATTCAGTTAGTGACGATCACTTGGAGCTTGATCACTTGTTTTCCTTCCTCCTTGATCTTCACTTTAAGTCCACCTCATGTTCTTCACGTAGATGCTACACGATATGATCATGCATATGTATTTAATTAAAAAGCTTTTGCTAATAAGATCTAATGACAGTTTTTAAAACTGGAACTCTGTTTAAGAATTTAAAATGACACTGGTGCTAGTGGTTTGGGTTGGGTTTAAACACTATGATCAAGTGTTGAGTGTCTTTCCCACCTAAGTGTTGATCACCTTAATAGGTTACCAAAGACAGTGGTGATCTAGAGCTCCAATGGAGCTGGGAATTTTTATGTGAGTTCCTTGTCACAAGAAAGTCCTCGGGACCAAAATTTAGGACTTTTCATGGAGTGGTTTATTCAGAATAATTCTCTAAGTGTTTAGTCAAAGATGAATTAATTTTGAGGTAACATCCATGTTCATGTCAAACTCAGTGAACCACAATTTCAATTATAGTTTATAGAGTTCGCATTAATTTTCCTAGGATTTTTGGAGCTAAGAATTGCCCAGAACTGAATTTACAAGTTTTGGAAATTCTCTGAAAATGTTTCTGTATTAATTTGCTTACAATCTGAATTACCCTGATCAATTCAACTCCAAATGAGCTGAAACTTTTACAGGTGTCTAATAACACGCTAAAGAATATTCTGGCCAAATTTGAGGATCTTTCGATAAACCAAACTCGCTCTAAAATTCTTTTTCTGAAATGTTTTGAAGCATTTTCCAGAATTAAATAAAGACTTTCATACAAATTGGGTTGCATAACTGGATAGAGTTTGTCACTCTGAATCTAACCCAATTTGAATCACTAAATTTGGATGTTCCTAGCAAAAGTTATGCTCTTCTAAAGTTTGGGAAAAAATTCTGGGATTTGAATAAATCCGAGAAATGTTTAAACCTGACTGTGGGACCACGGGGCACGTGTCAGCTGCTGAGGGAGTGCCACATGGGGTCACAGGGTCATTTCCCGTGCTGTTACAATTGATCCCACGCCACAGCGTATCCAGCCCACTGTTGCCATGCGACTGACAGGCGGGCCCGGTGAGGTCTTCTTCCACCTCCCGCTCCCGCGCGATCCAGCCGCCGGGCTCGCCGGAGTAGCTCCGGGATCGTTGTCCGGCCACCCCTGCCGCTGAAACTCGCCGCCAGCCCCTAATTCCACGCGAGGAACACGCTGGTGGGGTTTTCTCGAGCTGGCAGGGCCCCTAAACTAGCCCGCGACGGCGCACCAGCTCGGATGAAGTCCGGCGACGTCGCCCCGGCGCTATAGCCCGCAAAAAGCTCCCTAGAAGGATTCTACAGCACCAGTGGAGGTTGGCCAAGCTCGGCATGGCCGCATAGGGGCTCGGGGACGGCTCTACCCTAGGGTTCACCGTGCACCCGCACCTTCTCGCCATAGCCGCCTTCGGAAAGCTTGAAATTGTACCGTGCACAGGGTGTTTCATGCGAGGTTTCAAAAGAGAACTGGTGCGCCCTCAAGTGTAGCCCGCGTGTGCGAAGTTTCGTGGTTTCTAAACAACAATCGATCGGAAATTTTGCAGAATCATACCGGAAGGTCAGTTTTCACCGGCCGGAGAGGATCTTCAAAACTGCCGTCGAGAGGCCGAGGCAGGCTCTGTGCTTCGGGTGGAAGCTGCACGGAGCTCCTGCGCGACCCAGAGTGGCCTTGCTTGGTCGTGACAAGCTTTGGAGGAGGCTGTCCACGGGAGCACGGTGTCGCCGTTGTGTGGCGGCTGCCGCGCGAACTCGCCGTTCTCGGTGCAGAGAGAGTGAATCCGCTCAGTGATGGCTCGAGGAAGTCGTGGGGACGACGGTGGTGTGGTTTTGCTTCTCAGAGGCGCTGCTCACTTGAATTGCCCGAGCTCCCGAGTGATCGAAGCCGGGCGGCTGCGCTTTCTGTCTTTCGGTGTGAGGGAGAGAAGAACAGCACCGTGGCTTCGGTTAAGAGGCGGGAGAGGGAGTGAGGCGGTAGCTGCCGACGTCCAGCAGCTCTCCAGCGCGAAGGGGGGCCAGCAGGAGGTGGCTGCGGCTGAGCTCGGTGTCGAGCGGAGAGGAACCGGTCTCGGCCGTTGCTTCGCGTGGGAGGAGAGCAAATGAAGACTGAGGACTGAAGATCTTTTGCAATTTCAGTACTCCCAATGACATGTGGGTCCCACATGTCAGTCCTCCCTTATCTCCCTCTAAAATATCTCCCAAGTTTGAATATTGATGGAATTCAATTGTGGGAATTCAAATCTGATATGCATTTGGATAATTGGGCAAGTTTCATCCAAATTCAAATGGGTGTTTGAATTCTTTGTCATTTAAAGTCCATTTTGGAAAATGGGTTGCAATTCATTTCCATAAATCATGAAACTTTGCACACCCCCTAATTTGGACTCAAGGAATTCATATATGAAATCTGATTTAAATTTTGGCTGCTGCAAATGAGATTTGTAGCACAACAGTTTTGAATTTCCATTGTTGCTCTCATTTGAATTTTGAGGTTGAACAATTGTTCCAAATCTGAGTTTTGTTTTCTCACACCTATGGAAACTTCCCATCTTTGTTTCAGACCCCTCTTGGTTCCATGTTTTCAAATAAGCATTTGAACTCGTGTGAAGAAAACCCTCATGTGTGTTATCACATGTGGAAAAGTTTTAACAAGTCCCAAATTTCATACACATGAAACCAACTTTTGCAAACAAGTGTTTCTTTGTATTCATAATTTTGGGACCTTTACATTCCTCCCCCCTTAAAAGGAATCTCGTCCTGAGATTCAAAAGAAGAATGAGACGGGAGGTAATTACAAAGTTTATGACAAAAGCTCCGGATAGTTCTTGTGGATGTAATCTTCGGTTTCCCGCGTCGCCTCTTCCAGGGTATGATTACTCCACAGGACTTTGTAAAATTTCAAAGTCCGGTTCCTGGTGGTCCGGGTCTTTCCATCGATAATCTGTACAGGTTGCTCGACATAGGTGAGATCCGGCTTCAACTCGTCGATGTCTTCGGTGCGGATGGCAGTGGTAAACTTGAGATACTTCCGCAGCTGGGACACATGGAATATGTCGTGAATACCGGAAAGGCTTGCTGGTAGTTCCAGCCGGTAGGCTACGTTTCCGCACTTCTCCGTTATAGCAAATGGACCGATGAATCGGGGAGCAAGTTTCCCCTTGACACCGAACCGATGAATCCCTTTCATCGGAGACACACGAAGATACACGTGCTCTCCGACATCAAAATGCAGCGGTCGACGTCTCTGGTCCGCGTAGCTCTTTTGACGAGATTGGGCAGCTTTGAGATTCTCTTGTATTATCCGAACTCTCTCTTCAGCTTCATTGACAAGATCAACCCCGAACGTTACTCGTTCACCGGATTCGCACCAATTCAATGGTGTACGGCACTTCCGGCCGTATAGAGCTTCATATGGTGCCATTTTAATGCTCGTCTGATATCCATTGTTGTATGAGAACTCCGCCAACGGTAAGTGATCATCCCAGCTCTTACCGTGGTGGATGGCACATGCTCTTAGCATATCTTCCAGTATTTGATTCACCCTCTCAGTTTGCCCATCGGTTTGAGGGTGATACGCAGAGCTTCTAATTAGTTTGGTCCCCAAGGATGCGTGTAGCTGCTCCCAGAAATGGGCTATGAACAGTGATCCTCTATCTGACACAATGGTACGGGGAACTCCATGTAAGCACAAGATCCGTGCTATGTACAGCTCCGCATACTGCTTTGTGTTATACCTAGTATGCACAGGGATGAAATGTGCCAATTTGGTCAACCGATCAATGATTACCAAAATCGAATCATGGTTGTGGGAGGTCATCGGCAACCCGACGATGAAGTCCATACTCAAGTCTTCCCACTTCCATGCCGGTACTTGCAGTGGCTGCAACAGGCCTGACTTCTTCATGTGGTCGGCCTTGACTCTTCGACACGTATCACACCCTGAAACGTACTTTGCAACTTCACGTTTCATACATGTCCACCAAAACTTCTTCCGGAGATCTTGGTTCCTTTTACTACTGCCCGGATGAATGGAGAACTTGGACAAATGAGCTACATCCAAAATTTTCTTCCGTAGTCCCATATCCCGGGGTACTACAATCCGGTCGTTGAACCACAAGGTACCTTCATCGTCCTTCCGGAAGCACTTCATTTCTCCGTTGTCTATCCTTCGCCGTATGTGACCCATACCCTTGTCTTTTCGTTGAGCTTCAATGATCTCTTCTCGGATGGTAGGGATGAGAGCGAGATTATAGAGAGCTCCATACGGTATGACATGGAGGCTTGGTTCTTTATCATCCATTTCAGCAATAGTTAGGTGATGGATATGCGCCTTACGACTAAGCGCATCGGCGACCACATTCGTCTTTCCTGGATGATAATGAATCTCAAGTTCATAATCTTTAATGAGCTCTAGCCATCTTCGTTGCCTCATGTTCAGTTCTTTCTGAGTGAAGATGTACTTCAAGCTCTTGTGGTCGGTGTAGAGGTGTACAAGATTTCCGAGCAAGTAATGCCTCCACATCTTCAAAGCGAGGACCACGGCAGCTAACTCAAGATCATGAGTTGGATAATGCTGCTCGTGATTTATGAGTTGACGAGATCCATAGGCGACCACTCGTCTTTCTTGCATCAGCACGTAGCCAAGACCGATGCCAGATGCATCGCAATAAACGTCGAATGGCTTTGTCGTATACGGCTGAGCGAGAACTGGGGCTGTTGTGAGATGCTTCACAAAAGTCTTGAAAGCTTGTTCACACGCAGCACCCCATACAAATCTGGTATTCTTCTTTAATAATTCCGTCATCGGTTTAGCAATCTTGGAGAAACCCGGAATGAACCTCTGGTAATAACCCGCTAAACCGAGGAAGCTTCGGATTTCATGTACTGACTTTGGTGATTCCCATTTCTGTACTTGGATAATCTTACTCGGATCTACAGCGATGCCCTCCGCTGAAATGATGTGTCCGAGAAAAGGTACTTGATTAATCTAGAATCCATGCTTGCTGAATTTTGCATAGAGCTGATGATCTCGTAATCTTTGTAGCACAATATGCAGGTGTTCAGCATGTTCCTCCTCTGACTTGGAGTACACCAAGATATCGTCGATGAATACAACGATGAATTTATCCAACTCCGGCATGAACACTGAATTCATCAGGTACATAAAGTGTGCCGGGGCGTTGGTCAAACCAAAAGACATAACGAGATACTCATACGGCCCGTATCTCGTTGAGAATGCCGTCTTCGGAATATCTTCTGCCCGGATTTTAATCTGGTGATATCCGGACCGAAGATCCATCTTCGAAAGTACCTTCGCACCCACTAATTGATCGAAGAGCATATCAATGCGAGGTAGTGGATACTTGTTCTTGATGGTAACGGCATTCAAAGGACGATAATCAACACAAAGCCGTAGTGTTTCGTCCTTCTTTTTGACAAACAACGCTGAACAACCCCAAGGTGACGAACTCGGTCGTATAAAGCCCTTGCTCATTAGGTCATTCAGCTGTGTCTTCAATTCTGCCAATTCATTGGGTGCCATCTTGTACGGCCTTCGTGATATCGGTGATGTTCCCGGTATAAGTCCAATCTTGAACTCAACGTCTCGCTCGGGCGGTATGTCCGGTAAATCCTCGGGAAATACATCCGGATACTCACGTACCACCGGAATGTCCTCTATCTTGACAGCTTCCGTATGGTTCACTGTTGCAATCTGCTGCCGTCTGGCGCCCAGAATTAATATATGAATACCGTGCTGTGGGGAGTTGAGCTCTACGTTCCTGGAGCTGATGTTAAGAACCGCTCTGTGGTAATTCAACCACGACATCCCCAAAATGATGTCGATCTTCAGACCTTCAAGAATAATGAGGGTCGTAGGGTATATTTTACCCCCCAAACAAAGAGGTGCTCGGGAGACAACCTTGCTTGCGGTACTGCTGCCCCCGGGCGAAGATATGAGGTATTGCCTCTTTGTATAAACGGTTTGGAGCTGATGTTGAGCCATAAAAGATTGGCTAATGAAGTTGTGTGTGGCACCGGAATCAAAGAGAACTAAAACCGGTAGCTGATTCAGAGAAAACATCCCTGCTAGAGCGGCTTCTCCCTCCGGAATGTCATCAATCATCGTATAGTGAATATTGCCCCTTATCTGCCCTCCTATCTGCAGATTAAGATACGGGTCATATTGTTGTAAATATGATGATCCGCATCCTTGAATTCCCTCCGAACATTGCCTAGCATAGTGGCCCATGCGCCCACAAGTAAAACACGGATGTCTCTCCGGTTCTTCGCTGACTTGCGGTGGACTGCTAGGTACATATGGCTGCAGCGATGGAGCACAAACCACCGTCTGATGCTGCGGCTGTGGAGGTGGTGCAAGTTGTAGAACTTGACCAGTAATCAATCTCTGAGGACTTTATCATACAGGTGACCTCCATCTTTCACCGGGTGGCGTTCGATACACCAAACGGTACTTTTGAGGCACATAACTTGTGCTAGCCTGCTCGATCTCACTCATCTTTCTCTTCTCAGCTTGCCACTCAAGTGTCGGCTTCTCTTGAATGAAAGCCGCATCGACCATGTCGGTGTAACTGCCGTTATTGTGTACCGCTAGCTTTTCCCGTAATATGGCACTCATGCCATGAAAGAATAGGTCACACCGTGCCTCTTCTTTCGCCACATATTCAGGAGCATATTGGGCCAAAAGGTTGAACCTCCTGACATACTCGAGGACACTCATGTCCCCTTGCTTCAAGCCCAAAAATTCCTCCCGCTTTGTTTTGACAATACCTAGTGGTATGTAACGAGTACGAAAGGCTTCACAAAACTCCCTCCATGTCACTTGATGGTCCTCCGGAATGGTGGCAAGATGATCCACCCACAAGTTCCTGGCGGCTCCATGGAGTTGTTGAGCGGCAAACTTTGTCTTCTAGTATTCATCACACTTGAATACTCCAAATTTTGACTCCATGACACGAAGCCATTGATCTGCTTCCACAGGTTCGGTGGCTTCAGTAAAGATAGGCGGTTGAGTCGCCAAGAAGTCCATATAAGCGTCCCGAGGTGGAACGACTTGTTGCGTGTTCTGGAGTACGCCTTGCTGTACCAAAGCATGGAGTAAGCGTGTGTGTTCTTGTGTTGCTTCTTGGAGTAGCCTAGCGTTCTCTTGATTAGACTTGACAACTCGAGTCATAAGATCCATCCATCCTGTGGATGGTGGTTCCAGCGGTGGAATAGAAGCATCACCGCCTCGACGAGAACTTCCGGCCCTACTCCTAGAGCGAGTACGAACCATACTGCAAAATGTAGTTGAGATGAGTTAAACAAGAACTCAGCAGTATGTGAGACTAATGGAAACATGATTATTTCAAAACTTTATGAAAGCAGTAACAAAATTCATGTTTACACAACTCCTTAGTAGGCATAACTATCCAGCCTATTTGTACAGGACAGACCTTTATGCACTATCTCCAGATTTTGATCTAGTTAAGAGCATTTTCGTAACTCAAGTTGAATACAAAAGTTAAAGGTAACTTCATTATGTTTCCAACGAGTACTCATATGAATCCAGATCATCTCCGAATTTAAAGTTATGATTTTCCAAAGTTGACAGAATTCCTGGATAAAATTTGCCAGCACCTCCTTTGTACGTGGCTGATTTTATCACAGTTGTATATGTAAATACAATAAGAACCTGAACAAACTTTGAACTACAACAATGTTGCACATTTCATAACCTATCCAATGGTGTATCATAGGCTTCTTAAGGGTTTCTCGATAGAAAGTTATGGCTTAAGACAGAAAGGTCCAGCGAGGTTTTGTTGCTGTCCTGGTTCTGGACAGTTTACCTTCCTCTGAACTTTCTACCCATTTAGCATATGATTTGGCTCTGGAGGTATACAAAGAATTTGTAGAGATCTTGAAGACATTTCCAGAACTGTACCATACACCTTAATTGGGTCAAGCTACTCAGAGTTATGCTCTGTTAAAGTCCAGCAAGAATTCCTGCTGAAAACAGAGCACTCTGTTTTTGCAATCTTTGAAGCCTAGTCTTCCTCTCATTTGAATCTTAGCTCAAAATAAGAGTTCAGTAACTAATATTTGTTTCAAACTTTTGTTTTTAGTTGAAAGTTAGTTCATGAGTCATTTCTTTTAAGGAAAGGGGTTATTAAGTTTAGTACGGCGTCGATGCACCGTAAGAAGCATGTCGGTACTACGTAGCCTCACAAAAAATAAATCCTAACCGGATTATACCGGCATAAACGTATCTTAGGTGGCACTAAAACGGTCACTCACAAACATGTACTATTCGTACTACGGTTTCGTGGTTAATCCTGCATAAGTCACTGTAACACCCCAAAATCCTGTTAAGAGGGGAATTTAAAAATTTTTGGACGTATTGCATGGGCTGCAGAAATTTAAACTTAGTTGGAATTCAAATTCAAATTCAAACCAGAAAAGAAATGGAAAAAAAAGGAAAACAGAAAAAACCGGCCAGTGGGCCGAAACCCACCAGCCGGCCCACCCCATCCCGCGCCAGCCCGCAGCCGCGCGCCCCCCCTCTTTCCCACTGACATGCGGGGCCCGCCAACCTTTCTTCCTCCTCGCGCTCGCGCCCGCGCTCGGCCGGACTCTTCTCACCCCGAATCGAAACCGCCCCGGATCCCTGCGTATCCCAGCCGAATTTCGTTGGTGGACGACGCAAACTCGATCACAACTGAACGCCGCCCTCCCCCGTCTATAAAAACCCCGGCATCGTCCTGTTTTTCCCCCACGATCCGCCGATTTTCTCTCCGGTGAGAACCCGAGCTCCTCCGGCGAATTCTGCTCGATCTACGCTCGGGAATTCTGATCTAACTCGCTGGTCTTGATCCACCGCCTCCGGGGAACCTCGTAGGTGCAGAAAAGTCGGTGGCTTGTGGTTCAAACACGGCGCCGACGAGCCTCGCCGTGATATCACCTCGGACCTCGTCGCCGATCGCTTTCCAGGACCTCCGAGCTCAAGAAAACGAACGAGGTGAGATCCCCAACCTCCCCTCTACCGATCTATGCCATAAAATCACAGTTCTAGGAAGAATTTACGAAGATCCGAAACTCTCCGTCGAGATCGCCGCCTCCCGCCGCCGTGCGCCGCCGGGCAGCGCCGCCCGCGCTCGATCAGAGCGACGTGGCCGCTTGTGCGTCGTCTATTTTAAATCGCACGGTAGAATTTAAATCCCCGCGTACCGGTTCGATGTTATAATCTCAGCCGTCTATTTTAAATCGGACGGTCCACGTCAGCCCCGCGTTATAAAGATTGGAATTCTTACGCGCTACCACCTGGGGTTCTCAGAAAATAAGAGCTAGCCCCGGAAACTTCTGATCTAGCCCCTGGAACTTCAGAAAATCATGTAAATTCATTTAAAAATCAGTATTGGCCCCCTGGACTTAATAAAAATTAGGAAAAACCCCTCTGTTATGTGTAGCTAGACCGGTGAAAATTCTTAAAATAATATAATAGACCCTGTAGTGGGGTGAGTTTACCTTTTAACCCTATTTGATATTAAATTTAGGAATTTGAATATGTGGTTAGTATTTAAAATTTAAAAGATGGGACAAACATATTGTCAATTCAAATTAAAAACTTTCCTAGTACATGGAAAACTTTGGAGTGAGATAAAAATAGATTTTTGGTTGAAATGAATCTGTCTAATTAATTATTCACAGTTATTAGTTATAGGAACACATTTTTAAGTAGAGAATAATTCTGAAAATTAGTAAAATAAGTGTAAAATAGTTTACATCAGAGGAGAAGTTCAAAAATATATTATTTAATATTTTAGACCCAAAACCTATTCTGTTTAGGTGAGATATCTTACTATTTTCATAATAAAGTGCACATTTAGGCATAGAAAATAAATCTGAAAATATAGCAAGCTAGGTATAAATAATTAGAAAATGATAAATTAAGTTTCCAAAATCCAAAGAATTCAGTTTAGGGTTGGTAGAAGGTCTGAAGACACATATGAAGTAGGAAAATATCTTTCTTGCATACTTGGTAGTTAAAATGTGTATCAATTAAATATAAGGGATTCAGTTAAATTAGAAATTCATATATAGTATGCCAACATGAATATGAATACAAAAGTAGGAATCATATGCACATGTTTAAAAGTGCATGTAAGCCAAAATCAACACACATAGAGTAACCTTAACACATAGAAATGAGAATGGCTTTCATAAATGTGAATGTGTGTCTTGTATGAAGTGGAAGTGTGAACTATGTCTTATGACTTGTTGTTTTCTTTTGCTATGTGTGATGGTATGAATAGAACCTGCTCCAGAGCAAGTTCTTCCTTTCCAAGATCAGGACTACCCATTCCAAGAGCAGCAGGAAGGAGGCAAGTGTCCTTGACCACTTTGATCCTATACTAGGATGTGTAGCTAGAATTATTTGCATTTTCAATTGAAATATGAAACCCATGTTAGGAAGTTTCCCTAGAATTGCATTACCTTGTTTCCTTGTAGCTTGGGTTGGGATTTATTTTATTATATCATTTATTTATATGCTTCTGCTTAGCCATGCTTAGAATGGAAAAAAATGGGGTATGAGATCATCAGTTTATTTACCATACTCTTGAATGAGATATTCTGGGTTATGTAGAGGTAGGGATCAAGGCAAGTTGGATGTTTTGGTTGGTGCTGGGTGCACGAGACTTGGGTTTGTGTTTAGTACTTGCCTGGATCCTAAGGACCGGTTCATGGAGCATGTAACCTGGCTTTACCGTGCCAACCACATGCTGAGATGGGGCAGCTTTGCCAATTAATTAGGTGTATCCCCGGTGTAGTATGGGTGTGTTGGATGGTGCGGGGAGTAGGTGTCAGCTGGACTACCATATGAACCGCAAGGCTCAAGAGGGGGCCACTGCAGCGGGGTTGGAGCCTCTTGTATGCTGTTAGGGGTGAAACCTCAGTGGGCCCACACTCGTCGGGAATCCCTTTGTAAAGGCTTCGTAGTGATCTCCTGGCTACACACCTGGGAAGTGTGAATGTGGTTCGTGGCCACTGGCATAATGGAGGTTCTTTTAGTCCACCCGGCAACGGGGGATGAAATCACTACATGTGGGTACAGTGGTACAAACTCTGCAGAGTCAAAACTGTCATGACAGCCGTGCTCACGGTCAAGAGCGGCTTGGACTTATTCATGATTAGAGTATGATGGCCTTGGATGGTGTGAGTGTTAAGCGGGGATCTTAACATTGGAAATGATGTTATGGTTATTTGATTATGATGATGGGATGGGAAATTGGGACCATTTTACCTGTGTAGTAATGTAGGAGCTTAATAAGCTAAGGTGATAGGTATTAATTGCATAGTGCTTTAACCATGAGTTCAACATTCCCTTGTTCTAGCCATGCATGACATAACTTTCCCACACTTGCTGAGTACCATCGGTACTCAACCTTGCATATTTGTTGGTTTATATTGCTGCTCAGGTCAAGATAATGAGGTGGTGTATAATGACCAAGACTTTGGACCCGAAGAAGGTTTCTAGGTTCATGGAGTCCCCTGGGCAACGCCTGTGACGGAGCCCACGAGAATAATTATTCCGCTGCTAGTTTATTTAATTGTGATGAACTTATTATTGTCCATCGAGACATTTGCTATGTAAGACTTATTTATATTCGACACCTGGCTTGTAATAAATGATGCTTCACTATTTGTCATCACATGTATGAGAAAATGATCCTGGCATACATGTGGTATTCACTTGGTTGTTCTTCGGAAAAACCGGGTGTGACAGAAGTGGTATCAGAGCCAAGGTTGCCCATAGGAACGTGGACCTAGGTAGAAATGGACGTATTTAAGGGCCCTATTTTCTTAAAAACTATTTTACAAGGTGTGTGTTGAAAAGTGTTATTTAAGGGAGTCACTTTCTTCATCTTACCCCAACTTTCATTCAAAATGGGATTTTTGTTTAAAAGTTTATCTAACCTAAGTTTAAATGCTTTCTATTTTAGATGGTTCACATAATTCGCACCGCTCGCAAGTCCACAGGAGGGAGAG
Organism: Neostapfia colusana; assembly: GCA_030760725.1. Classification (NCBI taxonomy): domain Eukaryota; kingdom Viridiplantae; phylum Streptophyta; class Magnoliopsida; order Poales; family Poaceae; genus Neostapfia; species Neostapfia colusana. Next base: position 39,931,695 of record JASWHV010000013.1, on the reverse strand, counting down.
TTTCCGTAGTTGCCCTTGCCGAAAGAGAGGAGAGCCGTCCGGTGACGTACCTTTCCTACGGATTGGCAGTAGGAGGCTTGTTGCGCCGTCTTCGACGTATGCTCCAAGCCGCCGGCAATACGGGCAAGCTAATCATACACTATAGCACCACCAGAACCATCCGTGAGAAGAGGGAAGAATGGAGTTCAGAGATGAGGATTATCCATGAAAATCAGCTGCTCAAGATCCACCGCTCTCCAGCTTGTCGAGCGACACAGGTCGATGCGGAGAAGGATGTCACCTGGGAGGCCATCACCTGCCAGAGTCACATCTATCGTCGACACCGGGACAGGACTGAGTACATGTATGTCCTCCAGCGCGAGAGTGGTACAACGGAGTATAAGTACCCGCCAGTGCAGCAAGGGACTTCCCATGAGCACATGGACTTGTGCTTGGAGGATGCTGCTATGCTCAGCACTCGACTGCAGGAGTGTCAGCAAGAGCTTCAGGATGTTCGGGACACCCTGAAGGAAACGGAGGCGTTGCTGCGAGCCTGCTTGAGGGCGAGAGAAAGAGGAGATGGGAATGAACTGTGTGTCACCGTGGATGATACATGGACTCCTGACTCCCCAGATCGCCGGGCGATCAGGCGTCGTCGCACTTCTCCACCAGCAGCCTCCCCACCCAAAGCAGAGTCAGAAGGAAGCCGCAATAATGAGGAAGATCCCAAGGAGCCAGCTCTAGAATATGAGTAGCGTAGAGTCTTTCCCTTAATTAGAAGGATGTCGAGTAGTCGAGTCGTTACGTTAGTTAATGGTGTGTTAATGCTTGGTGTGTGACGTGAGTTGTTGAAGCCATGAGCAATTGTCCACGGCCTCGTCTTCAGATTGTTTTGCTTTGGTGTGTGAACCCACATGAAATAATATTGCATTTATTTTTGTGTGAGGTATGAACCCTCAGGAAAGTATAACAAAGCTTCAACACTTCAAAGTACAAACAAGTGAAAGTAGTGAGATAATACATAATACTTTAAATTAACATTTGGTTGATCATGCTAGATGGCCGGAAGAGGAAAAAGTCGTGCTGCCAACCCCGCCAACAACAACGATGAGGCCTGCAACCCTCATCTTTCTGGAGGCCAAGACAGGGGTGGTCGCCGTGAAGGAGTTGATCCCCTCCACCAAATGCCTGAGAATCAAAATCAGCTCATCCAGAACTTGACTCAAGTGGTGGCCAACTTGCATCAAGTTTCACCTCCACAAGCTGCACCACGCCAACCAAGGTTGAGTGAGTTTCTAGGAACTCAACCTTCGAAGTTTGCAAGTGCTGCTGAATCTCTGGAGGCAGATGATTGGCTAAAGACCGTTAAAAGCAAGATGAGGATCATACAGTGCCAAGGGTATGAGAGGGTGCTGTTTGCCTCTCATCAATTGCATGGACCTGCTGCAGATTGGTGGACCGCCTACGTGGCCGCCCATCATGACCTTGAGAACATCACTTGGGAAGAGTTCAAGCGTAGCTTCCGCAACCATTACATACCAAGGGGTGAACTCAAAAACAAGAGGAAAGAGTTCTTGGGATTGCAGCAAGGAAACATGATTGTGAGGGAATACCTCACTAAGTTCACTCAACTATCCCGTTATGCCCCACGGGACATAGAGACTGATGAGCAGAAACAGGATTGCTTCGTGGAAGGACTTACAGCAGAAATGCAGTGTGCAATGTCCTCCAACGAGTATGAAAGTTTCCAAAAGATGGTGGACAGAGTGTTTGTGGTAGAAAGGAAGCTGAAGGCCTTGGAAAATGAGAATAAGAGGAAGGCCGGGTGGTCACATCAAGCCTCAGGGAGCAACACCCGCCCACGTCTGATGCAGCAACCCGCAGGGCAGACGAACCGTGCTGCGGTACCCTACTCAGCACCAAGAGGGTACAACCCGAACTACAGGCCTCCGGCAGCACCAATACAGCCACAACGTCAGTTCGTACAGCAGCCTCGCCCTACATATCAACCTCGACCAGCAGTGCAAGGACCCCCAACCCAACCCCAAGACAGCAAAGGCCAGGCACCTAAGGTTGGGGTTCAATGTTTTAGTTGTGGTGAAGTGGGGCACTACGTCCATAAGTGCCCAAAGAAGAAGCCCACGCAGCCACACACAGCAGAATGTAATGAGAGGACGGGTGAACCAAGTCACTATGGAGGAAGCGCAAGAGGCACCCGACGTGGTAGTTGGTAAGTTTCCTGCCAATTTACACATTGCAACCCTGCTGTTTGATTCTGGTGCTACCCACTCGTTCATTGCTAAAGGGTTTGTTAAGAAGCATGATCTAGCAACAACACAAATGAACCATATGCTAGCAGTAAACTCTCCAGATGGAGAAATAAGGACAAGACAAGTGTGTCCCAAGATGAATCTAGAGATTAATGGGGTAGTATTTACTGCCAACCTCATAGTGATAGATTCCCAGGGGATCAATATTATTTTGGGCATGGACTGGTTGACCAAACATAAGGGAATCATCCATTGTTCAACCAGAACGGTGGAACTAACGCACCCTAGTGGCACAAAAGTAAAGTTTATAACAATACAAGAGCCTAGGAGAGATGTTAAATTAAATCAAATTGAGGTGAAAGTGGAGGAGATCAGGATTATCAGGGAATATCTAGATGTTTTTCTGGAGGAGTTGCTAGGTATGCCTCCAGATCGTGAAGTGGAATTCACGATTGAGCTAGTGCCTGGGACAACCCCGATATACAAGAGACCGTATCGGATGGATTCCAAGCAGCTGGGAGAACTCAAGGATCATTTGAGAGAATTGTCGGAGAAGGGGTATATTCGTCCTAGTTCCTCACCTTGGGGAGCTCCAGTCATATTTGTGCCCAAGAAGGATGGAACCCAAAGGTTATGCGTGGACTACCGTGCCTTGAATGAGGTAACCATCAAGAATAAGTACCCATTACCCCGCATTGAAGACTTGTTTGATCAGTTGAACGGAGCTTGTGTGTTCTCGAAAATTGATCTCAGGTCGGGATACCACCAACTTAAGATAAGGCAATCTGATATTCCCAAGACAGCTTTCGTATCCCGGTACGGACTGTATGAATACACTGTCATGCCTTTTAGGCTAACTAATGCCCTGGCATACTTCATGTATCTCATGAACAAGGTATTCATGGAATATCTGGACAAATTTGTGGTGGTTTTCATAGATGACATTCTCGTCCTCTCCAAAGATGAAGAAGAACATGAGAAACATCTAAGGTTGGTGTTGCAGAGGCTGAGAGAACACCAACTATATGCCAAGTTGAGCAAGTGTGAGTTTTGGCTGAAGAGAGTCCCCTTCTTAGGACATATAATCTCGGAGGGAGGAATCTCCGTAGATCCTGCCAAAATCGAGGATATACAGAAGTGGAAGACCCCTGAAAATGTCGGGGAAGTTCGAAGCTTTTTGGGATTGGCTGGATACTATCGACGGTTTATTGAGGGATTCTTTAAGATCTCGAGACCCCTTACCAAACTGTTGGAGAAGGGAATCACATTCACATGGACGCCGCAGTGCGAGACGAGTTTTCAGGAGTTAAAGAAAAGATTGACAACGGCCCAGTGCTGGTTATGCCAGATATGCAGAAGAACTTTACGGTGTACTGTGATGCCTCTGGAAATGGGTTGGGATGTGTTCTCATGCAAGAAGGGCATGTCGTGGCTTATGCATCCCGACAGCTTCGGAAGCACGAGAAGAACTATCCTACACATGACCTAGAACTAGCCGAAGTGGTACACACGTTGAAAATTTGGCGGCATTACTTGATGGGGAAGAGGACAGAAATATATATGGATCATAAGAGTTTAAAGTACATTTTCACACAGCCAGATCTCAACCTCAGACAAAGGAGATGGTTAGAGCTAATCAATGACTTTGATGTGGGCATCAACTATCATCCTGGGAAAGCAAACGTTTTGGCAGATGATTTAAGTCAGAAAGTACAGGTCAATAAGTTGAGCTTGAAGGACATGCCTGCAGAGTTGAAGGACGAGATTATAAGACTCAATTTATGCCTGGTGAATAGTGGTGAAGCCATCGCCATGGAAGTGGACTCCACACTAGAGCGAGACATACGCGAGGGTCAAAAGAATGACGAGAAGATACAAGAGATCAGACAACTCATCAAGGAAAATAAAGCTCCTGGTTTTAGAGAGGATGAACAAGGTACGGTGTGGCACGGGAAAAGAATCTGCGTGCCTGAAGTAAAAGAGATTCGTGAATTGATTTTGAAGGAGGCTCACGATTCCGACTATTCCATCCATCCTGGGAGTACGAAGATGTACCAGGACCTCAAGGGCAGGTATTGATGGTATGGCATGAAGCGAGATGTCGCGGAACATGTTGCCCTATGTGACACATGTCAGTTGGTGAAAGCAGAACATCAACGACCCGCGGGATTATTGCAACCACTCAAAGTGCCTGAATGGAAATGGGAAGAAATTGGTATGGATTTCATAGTGGGATTGTCTAGGACCCAATCAGGATATGATTCAATATGGGTCATCATCGACAGGCTAACCAAGGTAGCTCACTTCATCCCCGTGAAGGAAAGCTACAGCGGATCCAAATTGGCAGAGTTGTACATGTCAAGGATCATGTGTTACCATGGAGTGCCGAAGAAGATAGTATCGGATCGAGGGACATAGTTCACCTTGAGGTTCTGGCAAAAGTTGCACGAAACCATGGGAACCCATCTGAACATTAGTTCTGCCTATCATCCCCAAACTGACGGGCAGACAGAAAGAACCAATAAGATTCTTGAGGATATGCTGAGGGCATGTGCACTCAAAAACAATCGCAGTTGGGACAAGAACTTACCGTATGCGGAATTCTCCTATAACAACAGCTATCAGGCTAGTATGAAGATGTCACCGTTCGAAGCTTTGTATGGGAGGAAGTGCAGAACTCCATTATTTTAGAACCAAACAGGGGAAAGTAAAGTGTTTGGACCCGAAGTACTACAAGAAGCCGAGGCGAAGGTGAGGGAAATTTGTAACAACTTGAGGATAGCACAGACACGCCAAAAGAGCTATGCCGATGTACAAAGAAGAGAGCTCGTTTTCAACGTGGGAGACTATGTCTATCTCAAGGTGTCCCCTATCCGAGGACTTCGTCAGTTCAAGGTAAAAGGGAAGTTGTCACCTCGATACATCGGACCCTTTCAAGTTTTGGAGAGGAAAGGCAAAGTGGCGTATCAACTAGAATTACCGGCTCGCCTATCGGATGTGCACGATGTATTCCATGTGTCACAGCTCAAGAAATGTCTGAGAACGCCTAAAGAGGTGTTACCCATGAATGAGGTTGACGTAGCTGAGGATTTGTCTTATGCCGAGCAACCATCCAAGATTTTGGAGACAAGGGAACGCCTCACCAGAAATAAAAGAATCCAGATGTGCAAGGTGCAGTGGAAGCATCACTCAGAAGAGGAGGCCACATGGGAGCGAGTAAATGAGCTTAAGGCACAATTTCCGGAATTGTTTTCTTAGAAACACCAATCTCGAGGACGAGATTTCTTTTAAAGGGGGTAGAGCTGTAACACCCCAAAATCCTGTTAAGAGGGGAATTTAAAAAATTTTGGACGTATTGCATGGGCTGCAGAAATTCAAACTTAGTTGGAATTCAAATTCAAATTCAAACCAGAAAAGAAATGGAAAAAAAAGGAAAACAGAAAAGAAACCAGCCAGTGGGCCGAAAGCCACCAGCCGGCCCACCCCATCCCGCGTCAGCCCGCAGCCGCGCCCCTCCTCTTTCCCACTGACATGCGGGGCCCGCCAACCTTTCTTCCTCCTCGCGCTCGCGCCCGCGCTCGGCCGGACTCTTCTCACCCCAAATCGAAACCGCCCCGGATCCCTGCGTATCCCAGCCGAATTTCATTCGTGGACGACGCAAACTCGATCACAACTGAACGCCGCCCTCCCCCTTCTATAAAAACCCCGGCATCATCCCGTTTTTCCCCCACGATCCGCCGATTTTCTCTCCGGTGAGAACCCGAGCTCCTCCGGCGAATTCTGCTCGATCTACGCTCGGGAATTCTGATCTAACTCGCTGGTCTTGATCCACCGCCTCCGGGGAACCTCGCAGGTGCAGAAAACTCGGTGGCTTGCGGTTCAAACACAGCGCCGACGAGGCTCGCCGTGAATTCACCTCGGACCTCGTTGCCGATCGATTTCCAGGACCTCCGAGCTCAAGAAAACCCCCGAGGTGAGATCCCCGACCTCCCCTCTACCGATCTATGCCATAAAATCACAGTTCTAGGAAGAATTTACGAAGATCCGAAACTCTCTGGTGAGATCGCCGCCTCCCGCCGCCGTGCGCCGCCGGGCAGTGCCGCCCGCGCTCGAACAGAGTGACGTGGCCGCTTGTGCGCCGTCTATTTTAAATCGCACGGTAGAATTTAAATCCCCGCGTACCGGTTCGATGTTATAATCTCAGCCGTCTGTTTTAAATCGGATGGTCCATGTCAGCCCCGCGTTATAAAGATTGGAATTCTTTACGCGCTACCCCCTGGGGTTCTCAGAAAATAAGAGCTAGCCCCGGAAACTTTGGATCTAGCCCCTGGAACTTCAGAAAATCATGTAAATTCATTTAAAAATCAGTTTTGGCCCCTGGACTTAATAAAAATTAGGAAAAACCCCTCTGTTATGTGTAGCTAGACCCCTGAAAATTCTTAAAATTATATAATAGATCCTGTAGTGGGGTGAGTTTACCTTTTTAACCCTATTTGATATTAAATTTAGGAATTTGAATATGTGGTTAGTATTTAAAATTTAAAAGATGGGACAAACATATTGTCAATTCAAATTAAAAACTTTCGTAGTACATGGAAAACTTTGGAGTGAGATAAAAATAGATTTTTGGTTGAAATGAATCTGTCTAATTAATTATTCACAGTTATTAGTTATAGGAACACATTTTTAAGTAGAGATAATTCTGAAAATTAGTAAAATAAGTGTAAAATAGTTTACATCAGAGGAGAAGTTCAAAAATATATTATTTAATATTTTAGACCCAAAACCTATTCTGTTTAGGTGAGATGTCTTACTATTTTCATAATAAAGTGCACATTTAGGCATAGGAAATAAATTTGAAAATATAGCAAGCTAGGTATAAATAATTAGAAAATGATAAATGAAGTTTCCAAAATCCAAAGAATTCAGTTTAGGGTTGGTAGAAGGTCTGAAGACACATATGAAGTAGGAAAATATCTTTCTTGCATACTTGGTAGTTAAAATGTGTATCAATTAAATATAAGGGATTCATTTAAATTAGAAATTCATATATAGTATGCCAACATGAATATGAATACAAAAGTAGGAATCATATGTACATGTTTAAAAGTGCATGTAAGCCAAAATCAACACACATAGAGTAACCTTAACACATAGAAATGAGAATGGCTTTCATAAATGTGAATGTGTGTCTTGTATGAAGTGGAAGTGTGAACTATGTCTTATGACTTGTTGTTTTCTTTTGCTATGTGTGATGGTATGAATAGAACCTGCTCCAGAGCAAGTTCTTCCTTTCCAAGATTAGGACTACCCATTCCAAGAGCAGCAGGAAGGAGACAAGTGTCCTTGACCACTTTGATCCTATACTAGGATGTGTAGCTAGAATTATTTGCATTGTCAATTGAAATATGAAACCCATGTTAGGAAGTTTCCCTAGAATTGCATTACATTGTTTCCTTGTAGCTTGGGTTGGGATTTATTTTATCATATCATTTATTTATATGCTTCTGCTTAGCCATGCTTAGAATGGAAAAAAAATTGGGATATGAGATCATCAGTTTATTTACCATACTCTTGAATGAGATATTCTGGGTTATGTAGAGGTAGGGATCAAGGCAAGTTGGATGTTTTGGTTGGTGTTGGGTGCACGAGACTTGGGTTTGTGTTTAGTACTTGCCTGGATCCTAAGGACCGGTTCATGGAGCATGTAACCTGGCTTTACCGTGCCAACCACATGCTGAGATGGGGCAGCTTTGCCAATTAATTAGGTGTATCCCCGGCGTAGTATGGGTGTGTTGGATGGTGCGGGGAGTAGGTGTCAGCTGGACTACCATATGAACCGCAAGGCTCAAGAGGGGGCCACTGCAGCGGGGTTGGAGCCTCTTGTATGCTGTTAGGGGTGAAACCTCAGTGGGCCCACTCTCGTCGGGAATCCCTTTGTAAAGGCTTTGTAGTGATCTCCTAGCTACACACCTGGGAAGTGTGAATGTGGTTCGTGGCCACTGGCATAATGGAGGTTCTTTTAGTCCACCCGGCAATGGGGGATGAAATCACTACATGTGGGTACAGTGGTACAAACTCTGCAGAGTCAAAACTGTCATGACAGCCGTGCTCACGGTTAAGAGCGGCTTGGACTTATTCATGATTAGAGTATGATGGCCTTGGAGGGTGTGAGTGTTAAGCGGGGAGCTTAACATTGGAAATGATGTTATGGTTATTTGATTATGATGATGGGATGGGAAATTGGGACCATTTCACCTGTGTAGTAATGTAGGATCTTAATAAGCTAAGGTGATAGGTATTAATTGCATAGTGCTTTAACCATGAGTTCAACATTCCCTTGTTCTAGCCATGCATGACATAACTTTCCCACACTTGCTGAGTACCATCGGTACTCAACCTTGCATATTTGTTGGTTTATATTGCTGCTCAGGTCAAGATAATGAGGTGGTGTATAATGACCAAGACTTTGGACCCGAAGAAGGTTTCTAGGTTCATGGAGTCCCCCGGGAAACGCCTATGACGGAGCCCACGAGAATAATTATTCCGCTGCTAGTTTATTTAATTGTGATGAACTTATTATTGTCCATCGAGACATTTGCTATGTAAGACTTATTTATATTCGACACCTGGCTTGTAATAAATGATGCTTCACTATTTGTCATCACATGTATGAGAAAATGATCCTGGCAAACATGTGGTATTCACTTGGTTGTTCTTCGGAAAAACCGGGTGTGACAGTCACACTCAATCATCAGGTCCGGCTGCACACCGAACCCGGTATCCATACAGTTCTTACACCTGTCTGTCATCACTCGCACAGGTGTTCTGAAGCCAAACACGCCTTGAGCTACGTGTTCACGTTACTAACCACGTCACAGGGTTTCCCAAATTGCACCACGCACGCCTGGGACAGACGTTTCTCGAGTACCCCAAACGACATGAGGAGTTGTAGAGGATACTAAAGCGGGTCGGTTACCTGCCACCCGTGGGGCTCCACCCTTCTGTGACACCCTCGCCTCGGGTGTCAGCATATGTTCATGTTCTATGAAGAGGAAACATTTTAATGAAAATTAGGAACAGAGAGAATTATCAAAAGAATAGCCAATAAAGCCCTCCGAGAGCGCCGAAAGACAACTTACCGCGGCCGCTGGCCACGTGGCGTGTTCGGAGCTCGTCCCTGCAAAGTGAAGAGAGGTCCGCCGCTGAAAGAGCTACGTGGCAGGTCCAGGGCTCGTCGCCACAAAGGGGAGAGGTCCGATCCTGTGGGACACGTGTTGCCCATGGAGCTAGCCTCTGTAGAAGAAGCAAAGGCATTTCTGCAAGACACGTGTCATCCTCGGAGCTAGTCCTCGCGGAAATCAGAGGACCAGTCGCGCGGGGTATGTGTCGATCTCGGAGCTCATCTCAGAGAAGTCCGGATCTATCGAACACGTGTCGCCACCGGGGCTTATCTCCGGGAGGTCTTTCGTTGCTGGACACGTGTCGACCTCGGAGCCGTCCCTGAGGAAAGAAGAGAGGGATGACCGGCGCCAATACGTGGCATGCGCGGAGCCCACCTCCGAAGAAGAGGGAGGTCTCGCTCGTTTGACACGCGGCACAACCGGAGCTCGTCTCTGCAGGAAAGGAGACACCAGGCCCCGGAGGACACGTGGAGCCTCCGGAGCTCATCACCGCGAAGGTAACGAGTTCTGGAGCGGGTTTTACGCGTAAAGATACCGGTACGCAACAGAAACCGATCTAAATTCCACGATGTTACTAAAGATAAGATGTTAGGATCCAACAAAGATCTGAATAAGACTCTTATTTGGGATACAATCAGATTAGGACTCTTCTCTTCCCGATTATAAATAGAACCCAAAACCTCTGGCCGAAACCACAAACTTCTCTTTCGACTCCTAAGCTGACGACTTAGAGCCCTAGCCCTAACTCGCCGAGCAAACCATCGCTGAAACGCAACAAGGGAGATCATCAGAGAAGAACCGAGCGGTCTGAGGAGGACGTCAAAGTCAAGAAGAACGTGAGGTAGGACTTCAATATCATCGTGTTCATCTCTTTGCATCTGTTCTTCAATTCCTTTCGAACAGAAGCCTTCTTGTGGGCAGATCACTTGATGATCAGTTTGATCTAAAGACAAGATCATTGCCACGTCCACCTTTGATCCGAACACCCCTGTCCATACAAGGCCATGCAAGAACACGTACAGATCAATCTAATAAAACTAATCATGAGATAGCATGCATATGCATCATCGCATCTAGTTTAAGGATTGTGCATAAATATTGATTGCTGTGAATCCTGTATGCACGTGATCCTACCTAGCAGGACAAGCTCAGGGAGCTGTCTACGACGAACTGCAGCAACCAGGTTTTGAGAATCAAGAACAACCGGAACCGCAAGAACAAGGCAAGTGCTCCTTGACCATATTGATCCTATGTTTTGGATAAAACTGTTTTGTTTTGCAAAAAGGTGTGTGTGCTGAGTCAAACATGATGAGGAAACCCTTTTTATAGGAGTTTACTAGTATTGGTCAAACCACCCTTGTCGCCTGGGAAGTTTATGAGTCGGGTATGGTTTTTGCTTTATGCTTCGCTGAATCTATGGGATTGGGAAACGAGATAGATGTGTCTAGCTAACTGCACTCGTAATGATAATAAGAAACTGATGATGTTAATGAACATGGATCGGAGGGAGATCTAGGCAAGCCTGGGTTTGTGAATGAGGTAGCATGAGATGGTGGTTTTACTTGCCGTAGATCTAAGGACCGATTCATGCATGCACATGCCAGGATAACAGTGCCACCACAAGGCCAAGTATGGGTGCGGCTTAGCTGAGTAATTAGGTAAGTTGCTAGAGTGTTATGGACTGTGGAAGGCGCGGGGAATGGGGGTCGAGTGAGGACTGCCCTGGGAACTGCATGTCACAAGAGGGGGCCCGTGGGTGGGAGAATTGGAGATTCTAGCTTGCCGGTGAAACCTTAGTGAGTCCATACATCTAGTAACCCCTTTGTAAAGGCTATTTTGTGATCTCTTGACCATACACCGACGGTTGTGTACTGGTAAAATGGAGGTTCTGCAGTCGCCGACGGGTGACGAAATCACAAACTTGTGGGTAAAGAGGTGCAAACTCTGCAGAGTCTAAAACTATCATGATAGCCGAGCTTACGGTCACGAGCACCTGACTAAACTGCCATGATTAGTTGGGATGGTTACTGATGGTTATAGGGAAGGTTCTTGGTTATGGCTTTGGTTATGGATTTGGTTATGGTTTGGTTGTTGGGACTGTTGAGTCTGGGTGATGAGATGGTTGCATAACTGTTGGGACATGACATGAGATTGGTCTCGGTGTGAGACGAGGTTGATTTACGAGGTGAGATGGTAGCGAATAGGAGGAGGTATTCGTGAGTATGAATAAAGGATTGGTTAAATGTTCAGATGGAACATGGGAAGTGATGGAGGTATGTTGGTAATTTAATACATGTTGGGATTACATCTAAAGTTAAGTTGTTGTTTTATCATGGTTTTACAAATCTGCTTTTCTGCAAATAAGCCTTTTATACCTACCTTGTTTATAAGCTGCATATCATGTGTTTTCCCGCACTTGCTGAGTACATCATTGTACTCAAACATGCATTATTATTTCATCATCAACAGCAAGAGAAGGCTATTATGAAGGTCAAGTGGAGCAATAAGGCGTGTGATCTGTTCTCAACCTTGCCCATGGAAGGAGTAGAGATGGAGCCACTTCTGCTTAGTTTTGCTTCCGCATTAGTTTTAGCTTCCACATTAAAATAAGACTTCCGCTGTAAGCATGAGTCCAAGACTCATGAGACGTTGTAATAAACTCTGTTATTCGTGGTTATATATATTATGAATTCAGTTTGTGAAATATATGTATACATGTGATGAACATCCTGGGCACACATATGCATTAGTTTTTGGTTCCGTGGTTTTCCACAGAATTGAGGGCGTCACAGATTGGTATCAGAGCCACGGGTTGACAGTAGGTTACACGCCTAGATAGAAACCTTAGACTGATGTTAGAGCCACGGGTTAACAGCAAGTTATATCCCTAAATAGAAGTCACAGGTAGCTAAGCCACGCTGACCAAAGGAAGCATCCTAGGGTGAATAGCTTAGATTGGCCTTGAAACCACCTTGGTATAGGAAACCATCCTTGAATAGGAGCTGTATGAGCCCTTGCAATGATTGTGTGTGATTATGTGCTTAATGTGAGTTGTGGGACGTCTCAAAAACGTTGTCCATATCCATACGTAAGAAGAAAGAGGTGTGAAATGCTTCGGCACTTGATCACATCCTCATATGAGCTAATATATATAGTCTAACTCACCTTGATGCATATAGTTGAAGGGACCTACCTAACCTTCTAACCTTCTATTCTATTTCGTTCTCTCTCACGGATGGTGAGAGGAAACGCTAGCCGAAGGAACGTCCAGGAGGATGACCACGAGGGAGTTCCTGCTAACCCCGGAGCTGGTGAAAACCATCTGGAAAGGTTGATGGCCATGCAAAACCAGCTTATGCAAACCATGATCCAAATTTTGGGTCAGTTGCAGGCCAACCAAAACCCCGTTCCGGCACCACCGCCACCACCACCGCCGGCTCATAACAGGTTTGGAGAGTTCATGAGGACTCGACCACCCACCTTTGCTCAAGCAAGTGATCCCATGGAGGCCGATGATTGGTTGAAATCCATGGAGAAGAAGCTCGCCATTGTTCAGTGCAACGACCGAGAGAAGGTTCTCTTCGCATCGCACCAACTTACGGGAGCCGCTGCTGACTGGTGGGATGCCTTGAGCAACGCTCATGCCAACCCGGAGACAATCACTTGGACTGAGTTCAAGGAAAGTTCCGCTCTCACTACATCCCTGTTGGTGTAATGATGCTTAAGAGGCAGGAGTTTGAAGGTCTCCGCCAAGGACAGAAGAGTGTGAACGAGTATCTCAACAAGTTCATACAACTGTCCCGGTACGCCCCCGAAGATGTCAACTCAGACCAGAGGAAGCAGTACCTGTTCATGAGAGGGTTGAACAATGAGATCCAGGTTCAGCTCCTCAACAATGACTACGTAAGCTTCCAGAAGCTGGTTGACAAGGCTATTGTGGTTGAAAACAAAATCCGAGAGATCGAGCAAGAGTGCAAGAGGAAGATGCCATACCAGCCCCAAGGGAGCAACGTACGACCTAAGTACATGCCCCCTGCCCCACAGTATGGATCGACCACTCCTGTGTACCGCCCTGGTCAGCCACCACAGCAACAATTCGTTGCACCGGCACCTGGTGTGCCCATGCCTCCAGCGCCCCGACCTAACAATGGTGCTCCTGTTCAAAACCCCAGCCCCAGCGTACCTGCTGCCGTAGGCAACAGGGCATGCTTTGCATGCGGGGAAGTAGGCCACTTCGCTAACCAGTGCCCGAGGAGAGGCCCTGGACAGCAAGGTAACGTGCCCAAGCAGAACCAGCAACCAAACGGAGGGGACAACTAAGGGAAACGTGGACCGCAGAACTATGCTCGTGGCCACGTAAACCATGTCACTGTTGAGGAAGCACAACAGGCTGAGGACGTCGCAATTGGTATGTTCCTTGCCAACTCCAGCCCAGCCACCATTTTATTTGATTCCGGAGCATCGCATTCCTTCATATCATCCAAATATGTTGCCAAACATCATCTACCCGTATCCCACTTAGAATGTGCTATGTTAGTTAATTCTCTCGGATGAGAAATGAGGACTAATATAGTATGTCCTAAAGTAAGCCTTAAAATAAGGGGGGTAGACTTCCTTGCCAACCTTATTGTCTTGGACTACCACGGGATTGACATCATACTCGGAATGGATTGGTTAAGCAAGCACAATGGAGTAATCCAATGTGCTGAAAGGAGCGTGCAGTTGACAAACGAACACGGTATTCATGTCAAGTTTGAGTCAGCCCAGCAAACAACCGAACGGGCAAATTTGAACCACGTCGAAGGAACAACATCAGACAGCATTCCAGTGGTTCAGGAATTTTCGGACGTGTTCCCGAAAGAGCTTCCAGGAATGCCACCTGACCGGGACATCGAGTTTGCCATAGATTTGGTACCTGGAACTGCACCTGTAACTAAAAGACCATATAGGATGCCCGTCAACGAGCTAGTTGAACTCAAAAGGCAAATTCAAGAACAGTTGGAGAAGGGTTTTATCCGTCCAAGCTCGTCACCATGGGGAGCTCCGGTACTCTTCGTGGACAAGAAGGATGGAACCCAAAGAATATGCGTGGACTACAGGTCTCTCAACGAGGTGACAATCAAGAATAAATACCCTCTGTCCCGTATAGAGGACCTGTTCGATCAAATGAAAGGAGCCTGAGTATTTTCCAAGATTGATCTTCGGTCGGGATACTTCCAGCTGAAGATTAAGCCTTCCGATATACCTAAGACAGCCTTTCGGACACGGTATGGTTCATATGAATATACCGTTATGTCTTTTGGATTGACGAATGCACCCGCATACTTCATGTACCTTATGAATAAGGTTTTCATGGAGTACTTGGACAAGTTCATCGTGGTTTTCATCGATGACGTTATGGTGTATTCAAAAAGTGAGGAGGAGCATGGAGAACATCTAAGATTGACCTTGCAGAAGTTGCGTGAGCATCAATTGTATGCCAAGCTCAGCAAGTGTCAATTTTGGCTAAAGGAAATATCTTTCCTAGGCCATATTATCTCCAAGGAAGGGGTATCGGTTGATCCTGGAAAGGTGAGAGATGTTCTGAAGTGGGACCAACCGAAGAGCATGAGGGATATTCGGAGTTTCCTTGGGATAGCAGGATACTACCGGCGCTTCATTAAAGACTTCTCTAAGATAGCAAAGCCTATGACGGAGTTGCTAATGAAGGGAAAAGTCTTTCAATGGACCCAAGCCTGTCAAGAAAGTTTTGAGGAACTCAAGAAAAGGCTAACCACAGCACCAGTTCTGGTATTGCCAGACGTAAGCAAGAGCTTTGACATATATTGTGACACATCCAGACAAGGGCTCGGATGTGTACTCATGCAGGAAGGACAAGTGGTAGTCTATGCCTCACGACAATTAAAGAAGCACGAGCTTAACTATCCTATGCATGACTTGGAGCTAGCAGCAGTGGTGCATGCATTGAAGATTTGGAGACTTTACATCCTTGGACATCGATGTGAGATCTATACGGATCATAAAAGCCTCAAGTACATATTTACACAAACGGACTTGAATTTGAGGCAACGTCGATGGTTAGAACTCATCAAGGATTATGATGTGGGAATCAACTACCACCCCGGGAGGGCCAATGTAGTAGCGGACGCATTGAGCAGAAAGGGAGCATGTCACCAACTCACGGTTCGGGAGCTACCACCCGAACTACAGAAGGAGTTCGAACGGTTACACCTCGGATTCTTGAATAACGTGGAGATAATGGAGATCCACTCCTCATTGGAGCAAGAAATAAGAGAGGGCCAATCAACGGACGAGGAAATCAAGGAGATCAAGGAAAGAATCCGACAAGGAATAGAGAAGGATTTCAAGGAGGATGAAAAGGGTACGCTTTGGCTAGGAAAAAGGATTTGTGTGCCGAACATAAGACACCTCCGCGACATGATATTGAAGGAGGCACATGATTCACCCTATTCCATACATCCAGGAAGCACCAAAATGTACAAGGACTTGAAATCTTGTTATTGGTGGGATGGTATGAAGAGGGATATAGCCGAATAAGTTGCCCTATGCGACACATGCCAACGGTAAAGGCCGAACATCAAAAACCTGCTGGATTGTTGCAACCTTTGAGAATATCCGAATGGAAATGGGAGGACATCAGTATGGACTTCATCGTCGGATTACCACGTACTCAGTCGGGATACGACTCCATCTAGGTCATCGTGGACCGATTGACGAAAACTGCCCATTTTCTTCCGGTAAAGACCAGTTATAACGTTGCACAATTGGCAGAGTTGTACATGGAGCAGATCGTGTGCCGTCACGGAGTTCCGAAGAGGATAGTCTCAGATCGAGGTTCTCAGTTTACCTCTAGATTCTGGAGGAAGCTGCAGAAAACCATGGGTACACGACTGGATTTTAGCTCCGCCTACCACCCACAAACAGATGGACAAACCGAAAGGACGAACCAAATTTTGGAGGACATGTTGAGAGCTTGCGCCTTGAAACGTGGGCGTAGTTGGGATAGGAGTTTACCGTATGCCAAGTTCTCCTATAACAACAGCTATCAAGCTAGCTTAAAGATGTCACCTTTCGAAGCCTTATATGGTAGACGGTGTAGAACGCCACTGTTCTGGAACCAGACTGGAGAGAACCAGGTGTTTGGACCCGAAGTACTGCAAGAAGCTGAAAAGCAGGTCCAAACGATACGGGAGAACTTAAAGGCTGCCAGTCACGACAGAAAGGTATGCGGACAATAGGCGTAGGAAGTTGACCTTTGAAATGGGATACTTCGTATACCTTAAGGTATCGCCTATCCGAGGCCAACGACGTTTCAACATTAAAGGCAAGCTAGCACCTCGCTACATCGGACCATTTAAGATTTTGGACAAGCGAGGAGAAGTAGCCTATCAACTAGAGCTCCCAAACCACCTGTCCGACGTACATGACGTGTTTCATGTATCCCAGCTCAAGAAGTGCTTGAGAGTACCAGAGGAACAAGTGTCAATGGAAGAGCTTGAACTTCAAGAAGACCTGACATACACAGAACACCCTGTCCGAATCTTGGACGTAAAGGAAAGGGTCACCCGAAACAAGGTGATTCGATGGTGCAAGGTACAATGGAGCCATCACACCGAAGCTGAGGCCACATGGGAGCCTGAAGAGGATATCAAGGCGGAATTCCCCCATCTATTTCCTACTAACGAATCTCAAGGGCGAGATTCAATTTAAGGGGGGTAGAATTGTGACACCCTCGCCTCGGGTGTCAGCATATGTTCATGTTCTATGAAGAGGAAACATTTTAATGAAAATTAGGAACAGAGAGAATTATCAAAAGAATTGCCAATAAAGCCCTCCGAGAGCGCCGAAAGACAACTTACCGCGGCCGCTGGCCACGTGGCGTGTTTGGAGCTCGTCCCTGCGAAGTGAAGAGAGGTCCGCCGCTGAAAGAGCTACGTGGCAGGTTTGGGGCTCGTCGCCACAAAGGGGAGAGGTCCGATCCTGTGGGACACGTGTTGCCCACGGAGCTAGCCTCTGCAAAAGAAGCAAAGGCATTTCCGCAAGACACGTGTCATCCTCGGAGCTAGTCCTCGCGAAAATAAGAGGACCAGTCGCGCGGGGTACGTGTCGATCTCGGAGCTCATCTCAGAGAAGTCCGGATCTATCGAACACGTGTCGCCACCGGAGCTTATCTCCGGGAGGTCTTTCATTGCTGGACACGTGTCGACCTCGGAGCCGTCCCTGAGGAAAGAAAAGAGGGAAGACCGGCGCCAACACGTGGCGTGCGCGGAGCCCACCTCCGAAGAAGAGGGAGGTCTCGCTCGTTTGACACGCGGCACAACCAGAGCTCATCTCTGCAGGAAAGGAGACACCAGGCCCCGGAGGACACGTGGAGCCTCCGGAGCTCATCACCGCGAAGGTAACGAGTTCTGGAGCGGGTTTTACGCGTAAAGATACCGGTACGCAACAGAAACCGATCTAAATTCCATGATGTTACTAAAGATAAGATGTTAGGATCCAACAAAGATCTGAATAAGACTCTTATTCGGGATACAATCAGATTAGGACTCTTCTCATCCCGATTATAAATAGAACCCAAAACCTCTGGCCGAAACCACAAACTTCTCTTTTGACTCCTAAGTCGACGACTTAGAGCCCTGGCCCTAACTCGCCGAGCAAACCATCGCTGAAGCGCAACAAGGGAGATCATCGGAGAAGAACCGAGCGGTCTGAGGAGGACCTCGAAGTCAAGAAGAACGTGAGGTAGGACTTCAATATCATTGTGTTCATCTCTTTTCATCTATTCTTCAATTCCTTTCGAACAGAAGCCTTCTTGTGGGCAGATCACTTGATGATTAGTTTGATCTAAAGACAAGATCATCGCCACGTCCACCTTTGATCCGAACACCCCTGTCCATACAAGGCCATGCAAGAACACGTACAGATCAATCTAATAAAACTAGTCATGAGATAGCATGCATATGCATCATCGCATCTAGTTTAAGGATTGTGCATAAATATTGATTGCTGTGAATCCTGTATGCACGTGATCCTACCTAGCAGGACAAGCTCAGGGAGCTGTCTACGACGAACTGCAGCAACCAGGTTTTGAGAATCAAGAACAACCGGAACCGCAAGAACAAGGCAAGTGCTCCTTGACCATATTGATCCTATGTTTTGGATAAAACTGTTTTGTTTTGCAAAAAGGTGTGTGTGCTGAGTCAAACATGATGAGGAAACCCTTTTTATAGGAGTTTACTAGTATTGGTTAAACCACCCTTGTCGCCTAGGAATTTATGAGTCGGGTATGGTTTTTGCTTTATGCTTCGATGAGTCTATGGGATTGGGAAGCGAGATAGATGTGTCTAGCTAACTGCACTCGTAATGATAATAAGAAACTGATGATGTTAATAAACATGGATCGGAGGGAGATCTAGGCAACCCTGGGTTTGTGAATAAGGTAGCATGAGATGGTGGTTTTACTTGCCGTAGATCTAAGGACCGGTTCATGCATGCACATGCCAGGATAACAGTGCCACCACAAGGCCAAGTATGGGTGTGGCTTAGCTGAGTAATTAGGTAAGTTGCTAGAGTGTTATGGACTGTGGAAGGCGCGGGGAATGGGGGTCGAGTGAGGACTGCCCTGGGAACTGCATGTTACAAGAGGGGGCCCGTGGGTGGGAGAATTGGAGATTCTGGTCTGCCGGTGAAACCTTAGTGAGTCCATACATCTAGTAACCCCTTTGTAAAGGCTATTTTGTGATCTCTTGACCATACACCGACGGTTGTGTACTGGTAAACTGGAGGTTCTGCAGTCGCCGACGGGTGACGAAATCACAAACTTGTGGGTAAAGAGGTGCAAACTCTGCAGAGTCTAAAACTATCATGATAGCCGAGCTTACGGTCACGAGCACCTGGCTAAACTGACATGATTAGTTGGGATGGTTACTGATGGTTATAGGGAAGGTTCTTGGTTATGGCTTTGGTTATGGATTTGGTTATGGTTTGGTTGTTGGGACTGTTGAGTCTGGGTGATGAGATGGTTGCATAACTGTTGTGACATGACATGAGATTGGTCTCGGTGTGAGACGAGGTTGATTTACATGGTGAGATGGTAGCGAATACGAGGAGGTATTCGTGAGTATGAATAAAAGATTGGTTAAATGTTCGGATGGAACATGGGAAGTGATGGAGGTATGTTGGTAATTTAATACATGTTGGGATTACATCTAAAGTTAAGTTGCTGTTTTATCATGGTTTTACAAATCTGCTTTTCTGCAAATAAGCCTTTTATACCTACCTTGTTTATAAGCTACATATCATGTGTTTTCCCGCACTTGCTGAGTACATCATTGTACTCAAACTTGCATTATTATTTCATCATCAACAGCAAGAGAAGGCTATTATGAAGATCAAGTGGAGCATTAAGGCGTGTGATCTGTTCTCAACCTTGCCTGTGGAAGGAGTAGAGATGGAGCCACTTCTGCTTAGTTTTGCTTCCGCATTAGTTTTTGCTTCCACATTAAAATAAGACTTCCGCTGCATAGAAATAAGACTTCCGCTGTAAGCATGAGTCCAAGACTCATGAGACGTTGTAAAAAACTCTGTTATTCGTGGTTATATATATTCTGAATTCAGTTTGTGAAATATATGTATATGTGTGATGAACATCCTGGGCACACATATGCATTAGTTCTTGGTTCCGTGGTTTTCCACAGAATTGAGGGCGTCACACCTTCAGCTTGTGCGCACTGGTGGACAGCGCTTACGTGCACCCCTCAAGACATAAATCGTCCCGAGATGCACGATTTTCCGACATAACAAATAAGTTAGGTTGCCACCTTCATATTAAGCTAATAGTAATCCTTATGTGGGCCTAGTACCGTATCCTCACCGTAACCTAAATTTTTGTTGTAATACCTTCCTTATTCCGTGTGCTATTACCAATGCGGCTCTGATACCAGCTGAGACGAGCGCGGTACCGACTGAGACAGGGCTCAGCTCTGATACCAGCTGAGACGGGCGTGATACCGACTGAGACAGGGCTCAGCTCTGATACCACGCTGACGCGGCCCCGTCAACCGAGGCAGGCCACTCGCCCGGGAATCGCATTGGGTAGTGTCATGTTGTGCGGCACCCAACAGCACACATATGAGGAACAATGTATTACATAAAATAATAGCGGAAGCTTACAAGTTTTTCTTTGTAAATACTTTACATCAAGTAACTACAGTGGAAGTCTATATCAACTCACGTCGAATAACTAGAAGCACTCGAGATGAAGTCCAGCCCGCGGACTCCTCTCGCTAGCAACACGAAGACAACAGTAGCGGCTGGGTTCTCCCTGTGATAAACGACTCGGAAGTCTCCAAGTCTCACCGGACAACCTTCTTTTCAGCATCGATGTTAATCTGCAAAACCACTTATATAGCAAGCGTGAGCACATAGGCTCAGCAAGTCTGACCCGTCTCTCCTAAGCAAGAAACTCTACATGCACGACGGTTGCAATTGGGTTGGCTAGATTTGCATAAAGGACTCGCCTAAAGTTGATCCTTAGCTTTCAGATTTTAAGCCTCATTGTGCAGACCTTGAGCCGAAAAGCATCGCAACTCCTCAATCAAACAAGAAACGCTTTGTTGCGATGCTCCTTGCACAAAGTGAAAGTAAAGTTTAATGAGCCTATCTCTAGTTCAATCATGGTTGCAATACAAGTTATAGCACAGCCTTATCAAGTTCAAAAGAATAACCAGTTCAGTTCTTACTACGTCAAGACGCAGTGGGCAAGTATGCTCATATAACCGCGAGCGACGGTGATTCAAATCAGTACACGCCCGGACTACACGACACGTACACCCGTACTCCGAGTTGCTGGCAGCAACCTCGACTGACGTTGTACGTGGCCACCTTTCCCAAGATCTTCCACATTGGACGCAGTCCAACTGCCCCGAGTATGCAAGCTCCCTCAAGTTACATACCTGCAGTGGTATGTTCTTAAGCGAGATACTTCCTGCTACCCTGACGCCGAAAGCCTAAGGCAGTTGGAAAAGTTCCACTATGGATCTCCCAAGGTACATCGGTTTCCTGGGTCCCATATAGCCAGTATGTGCCCGGTACACAACTCAAACTTGTCCACAGGGCCAAGCACGGACGGGCCTTAACCGACACAGGCAGGGCTATGCACGCACGGCCTGCAACCTGGTGCATCTAAACCTCCCTGCCCGGTCTCCATTTCTTATGTGTGAACTTTCCTCATCATTTTCTAAATTGGACCCGATCCCAAGTAAACCAGCCCTAAACTCGCGAGTAGCTTCCAACTACTCGACTTCTACCAAACCTTTCCTACTAACATTAGCGTAGCCAAATCCACTCGAGGAGGTGCTATTCTACCCTTTCTCTCTTAGATATTTCTGGCCATGCAAGTGGGGTTTTCAATATCATCTAGACTTACTGCAATCAACGATGCAAAGCTATGATCTCTACAAATGAAAATGCTTTATAAAACGGTTCAAATGCAAACCGGGGCTTATCTGTTTTGCAGGTGACTAAGGTTACAATCAGTTAGTGACGATCACTTGGAGCTTGATCACTTGTTTTCCTTCCTCCTTGATCTTCACTTTAAGTCCACCTCACGTTCTTCACGTAGATGCTACACGATATGATCAGGCATATGTATTTAATTAAAAAGCTTTTGCTAATAATATCTAATGACAGTTTTTAAAACTGGAACTCTGTTTAAGAATTTAAAATGACACTGGTGCTAGTGGTTTGGGTTGGGTTTAAACACTATGATCAAGTGTTGAGTGCCTTTCCCACTTAATTGTTGATCACCTTAATAGGTTACCTAAGACAGTGATGATCCAGAGCTCCAATGGAGCTGAGAATTTTTATGTGAGTTCCTTGTCACAAGAAAGTCCTCGGGACTAAAATTTAGCACTTTTCATGGAGTGGTTTATTCAGAATAATTCTCTAAGTGTTTAGTCAAAGATGAATTAATTCTGAGGTAACATCCATGTTTATGTCAAACTCAGTGAACCACAATTTCAATTATAGTTTATAGAGTTTTCATGAATTTTCCTAGGATTTTTGGAGCTAAGAATTACCCAGAACTGAATTTACAAGTTTTGGAAATTCTCTGAAAATGTTTCTGTATTCATTTGAATACAGGAATTTACAATCTGAATTACCCTGATCAATTCAACTCCAAATGAGCTGAAACTTTTACAGGAGTCTAATAACATCCTAAACAATATTCTGGCAAAATTTGAGGATTTTTGGATAAACCAAACTCCCTCTAAAATTATTTTGCTGAAAAGTTTTAAAGAATTTCCCAGAATTAAATAAAGACTTTCGTATAAATTGGGTTGCATAACTGGATAGAGTTTGTCACTCTGAATCTAACCCAATTAGAATCACTAAATTTGGAGGTTCCTAGCAAAAGTTATGCTCTTCTAAAGTTTGGGAAAAATTCTGGGATTTGAATAAATCCGAGAAATGTTTAAACCTGACTGTGGGACCACGGGGCACGTGTCAGCTGCTGAGGGAGTGCCACACGGGGTCACAGGGTCATTTCCCGCGCTTTCACAATTGATCCCATGCCACAGCGTATCCAGCCCACTGTTGCCGTGCGACTGACAGGAGGGCCCGGCGAGGTCTTCTTCCACCTCCCGCTCCCGCGCGATCCCGCCGCCGGGCTCGCCGGAGTAGCTCCGGGATCGGTCGTCCGGCCACCCCTGCGGCTGAAACTCGCCGCCAGCCCCTAATTCCACATGAGGAACACGCTGGTGGGGTTTTCTCGAGCTGGCAGGGCCCCTAAACTAGCCCGCGACGGCGCACCAGCTCGGATGAAGTCCGGCGACGTCGCCCCGGCGCTATAGCCTGCAAAAAGCTCCCTAGAAGGATTCTACAGCACCAGTGGAGGTTGTCCAAGCTCGGCATGGCCGCATAGGGGCTCGGGGACGGCTCTATCCTAGGGTTCACGTGCACCCACACCTTCTCGCCATAGCCGCCTTCGGAAAGCTTGAAATTGCACCGTGCACAGGGTGTTTCATGCGAGGTTTCAAAAGAGAACTGGTGCGCCCTCAAGTGTAGCCCGCGTGTGCGAAGTTTCGTGGTGTCTAAACAACAATCGATCGGAAATTTTGCAGAATCATACCGGAAGGTCAGTTTTCACCGGCCGGAGAGGATCTTCAAAATTCGCCGTCGAGAGGCCGAGGCAGGGTCTGTGCTTCGGGTGGAAGCTGCACGGAGCTCCTGCGCGACCCAGAGTGGCCTTGCTTGGTCGTGACAAGCTTTGGAGGAGGCTGTCCACGGGAGCACAGTGTCGCCCTTGTGTGGCGGCCGCCGCGGGAACTCGCCGTTCTCGGTGCAGAGAGCGTGAATCCGCTCAGTGATGGCTCGAGGAAGTCGTGGGGACGACGGTGGTGTGGTTTTGCTTCTCAGAGGCGCTGCTCACTTGAATTGCCCAAGCTCCCGAGCGATCGAAGCCGGGCGGCTGCACTTTCTGTCTTTCGGTGCGAGGGAGAGAAGAACAGCACCGTGGCTTCGGTTAAGAGGCGGGAGTGGGAGTGAGGCGGTAGCTTCCGACGTCCAGCAGCTCTCCAGCGCGAAGGGGAGCCAGCAGGAGGTGGCTGCGGCTGAGCTCGGTGTCGAGCGGAGAGGAACCGGTCTCGGCCGTTGCTTCGCGTGGGAGGAGAGCAAATGAAGACTGAGGACTGAAGATCTTTTGCAATTTCAGTACTCCAAATGACATGTGGGTCCCACATGTCAGTACTCCCTTATCTCCCTCTAAAATATCTCCCAAGTTTGAATATTGATGGAATTCAATTGTGGGAATTCAAATCTGATATGCATTTCGATAATTGGGCAAGTTTCATCCAAATTCAAATGGGTGTTTGAATTCTTTGTCATTTAAAGTCCATTTTGGAAAATGGGTTGCAATTCTTTTCCATAAATCATGAAACTTTGCACACCGCCTAATTTGGACTCAAGGAATTCAAATATGGAATCTGATTTTAATTTTGGCTGCTGCAAATGAGATTTGTAGCACAACAGTTTTGAATTTTCATTGTTGCTCTCATTTGAATTTTGAGGTTGAACAATTGTTCCAAATCTGAGTTTTGTTTTCTCACACCTATGGAAACTTCCCATCTTTGTTTCAGACCCCTCTTGGTTCCAAGTTTTCAAATAAACATTTGAACTCGTGTGAAGAAAACCCTCATATGTGTTATCACATGTGGAAAAGTTTTAACAAGTCCCAAATTTCATACACATGAAACCAACTTTTGCAAACAAGTGTTTCTTTGTATTCATAATTTTGGGACCTTTACAACAGGTTATCCCGGGGAGATTGCCTGCTATCTACCGTATCTGCAGTTACGCCGGTAGTTTTCTCTGGCGAGGGCTTCCGAGTCTTTGTTCTGCCGCCCTGCCCATGCCGCAAGCTAGTCGTAGTGGTTAACAGGGGTGGCAGGGGATGTCTTGTCACTGTGTTTATTGGCGGGCACGCTCTGACACGGCGTGCCAGTGTGCGATGTGACTGGGCGCAACGGCACCTGACAGAGGTGTGCTCCACGGGTCTTGAATACCTTGTACGGGCAAGGTATGGCGCGTCTTTACTCCTGCTGCATACTGCGCGGGGGAAGGCAGTCTGCTCTGCTGGCCACGTGGCGGGTCCGGAGCTCTCCTCTTAGGAGAGGGAGGTCCGGCCCCACGGGACACGTGGAGCCTTCGGAGCTCTCCCTGCGGAGGGGGAGGTCCGGCTCTGCTGTCCAAGTGGCAGGCCCGGAGCTCTCCTCGGAGGAGAGGGAGGTCCGGCCCCGCTGGACACGTGGAGCCTTCGGAGCTCTCCCCGCGGAGGGGGAGGTCCGGCTCAGTTGGCCACGTGGCGGGCCCGAAGCTATCCTCTGAAGAGAGGGAGGTCCGGCCCCGCTGGACACATGGCACCTTCGGAGCTCTCCCTGCGGAGAAGGGCGAGGTCCTTAGGCAGTTTCCTCTGTGCGCGGGGGTACCCCTTATTGAGGGTACCGACAGTGGCCCCCGGGCCCATCTCGGGGGAGATAGCGAGCCCGAGGTGGGGCCCCAGTCTCTTCCGCTCCGCGCACCTTCTCGAAGACCCGCATTGACTGTTGCCAGAGCACGAACAGTCACGGGATCGTGGGTGCGTGTGCCCCACTTGATGGCTGCTTTTACTACGGTGGTTCCCAAGGCTGCCACTTCTGCACGTCGCCGCGCTCGTCTCCTTGGGAGACTGACTTCTTGGCCCACCGCTTCAGCCGGACGGCTTGGGTCCACTTGTCATCGACGCTTGGTCTTGGAGCCGAAGCGGTTGTCCAAGCGGTGTATTCGAAGAGTTTCGAATCGCTTTGAATCACGCTTGGGAAGTTTAAAAGTGGATCTCACCCGCATCGCGGCTTCCCTTCGCACTTCGCAGCGCCTGCATCTTCCTTGAGCTCTTGTGCCCTTGTCTTCCCTGTCCTTGAGCTTCCATCTGCCATGGCTTCCATCTTGCCTCCAGAGAAGAAGCGCGGCCGGTCTCCTCCGGCGGCGGCGTTCGCGCCGAGTCAGGGATCCAGGGCGCCTATGCGCCCTGCTTCTGGAGATGGCGCCCCGTCCGGTGGCGACTCCAAGAGGCCTCGAGCTCATCATCCTGATGGGACTCCTCTTGAGCGGCGACGGACTGAGGGTCCCCGGGCGTCGCGCCCTCCTTCCTCAGGAGGTGGAGTTTCGAGGGGGAGTGCTGGTGCGGCGACGCCCAGGGGCGAGCCAAGAACTCAGGCGCCCCGGGCCTCAGGGGCCGGATCAGCGTCTAGGGGGGCTTCAGAAGCATCCCCTGCCCCGCCAGTCTGGGCGACTGCGGGGCAGCCCTCGGCGGCGATGACGGGCTCTAGTGGGCCTACCCCGGCTCGAAAGCCGGGGTTCAGAGCCCGTTGGAGCGCTCGTGTCTCTCGGTAAGCGACGTTTATCGGATTCTAGAGCCTGTATTGCCTTCTTATTTTCATAACTCGGGAGTCTCCCATGTTTACAGGGACCCCTCGAGTGCCGGCAACGTTCCCGTTTCCTGGCCATCCCCGATTGATGGGGGATCTGCGCCACAGCGCCCGGAAGCCGAAACGGTCGCAGCGGCCCCCAAGCCAGCGCAAGTTCCTTATGCGCCGGTAGGCCCGGCTCCTGCGGTAGCGGCGACTCCTCCTGTTCATTCCCCTTCACCGGCTCGGGAGCCGGCTGTCGCTGAAGGTTCGGCGGGACCGGCTTGCGGTGTCCCACCTCCTGTTGCCGAAGTGGGAGAAGCTGCAACGGGCCCTAGGGTGGGCAGCGAACCGGGGCGCACCAGGAGCGAGCCTGCCCCAGTGCCGGCTTCTCCTGACCAGAGCCTTATCCTGGTTGCCGGAGCGTCGACTCCTCCTGAAGACGACGTGATGGAGGAGGTCGGGGCGCGGCTTCGGCCTCTGCCGCCCCGCTGCCCCTGGCGGACGCTCTTGAGCTCGCCCTGACGAGCGTCCGGCAGGTTCTGGTCGCGCTTGGTCGAGAGCGGGAGGGGCAGGCCGTAGGGAGAGATCGCCTCCTCACCTGGGGGGGGGCTCTTGAAGAAGCGAACCGAGGAGGTCAGGGAGGAGCTTGACTCGATGCGGGAGTCGCTCGATGTCATAGAGGCACTCCTTGACCGTCAGAGGACGGCCGTCAACCGGCTGGACTCCGAGACTCGGCGGATCCACCAGGAGGCCCGCGAGTCTCACGCTCAGGCCGATGAGCGTCTCTCCGCTTTGGAGGATCTGCGTATGAAGCTAGAGCGCTGTGAGCGCGCCATCGCGGACCAGGAGCACTCTGTGGCGGCCGAGGCAGAGAAGATCGCCGCATAGCTGGCAGCTGGCGAGGGCGACCTAAGGGCCCGAGCCAAGGAGCTGGAGTCCTGGAAGGCAGACCTGGTCGCGAGGGAGGAGCAGGTCTCCCGGAAGCACCAGGCGGCCCTGGATCGGAAGCTGGCAGCGGACTTCCGGGCTTCGGAGCTGGAGCATCTTGCCTAGAGTCTCCAGCTTCGAGAGAGCTTGCAGGCAACCAAGGAGAAGGAATTCTCCGAGGGGGGCCTTGACGCCTTGCTGGCAGCCCGCCGCGAGGTGGAGGAGCTCCTGGCCTTGCGGTCCTCCAAGGCCCGGGCGGTTTCGAGCTTCGTCGACCAGGCAGGGTCCGCCCTGGTCCCTCTTGGCTTTAGCCCGGTAAAGGCAGCGGCCCCGGCACAGAAGGTGGCCGAGGTGATCCACGTGCTCGAGTCTATCAGCGCCAAGCTGAACAGGCTTGAAGCGGTGGTCGCCGACGATGTGACGCCCTCAATTCTGTGGAAAACCACGGAACCGAGAACTAATGCATATGTGTCATACGTTCCACAAACTGAATTCAGATTATATATTACCACGAATAACAGAGTTTATTACAATATCTCATGAGTCTTGGAGTCATGCTCACAGCGGAAGTCTTTATTTTTATGCAGCGGAAGTCTTTATTCTAATGCGGAAGCAATCTAACCAATGCGGAAGCAAATCTAAGCAGAAGTGGCTCTATCTCTACTCCCTCCACAGGCAAGGTTGAGAACAGATCACAGCCTTAATGCTCCACTTGGTCTTCATAGTAGTCTTCTCCTGCTGCTGCTGATGAAATAATAATGCAAGTTTGAGTACAATGATGTACTCAGCAAGGGCGGGAAAAACATGATATGTAGCTCATAACAAGGTAGGTATAAAAAGGCTCTTTTGCAGAAAAGCAGATTTATAAAACCATGGTAAAACAACAACTTAAGTTTAGATGAATGTAATCCCAGCATGTATTAAATTACCAACATACCTCCATCACTTCCCATGTTCCACCCGAACATTAACCAACTTCATTCTTGCTCACGAATACCTCCTCGTATTTGCTACCATCTCACGAATACCTTCTCGTATTCGCTACCATCTTATCTCATAAACAACTTCATCTCACACCGAGACCAATCTCGTTGCCATGACTCAACAGTCATGCAACCATCTTATGACCCGGACTCAATAGTCCCAAAACCAAACCATAATCAAAATCAATAATCTATAGCCTTGTCAACCAGATTCTGGAAGCTTATGTAGTCATTGTTGAGGAGCTGAACCTGGATCTCATTGTTCAACCCTCTCATGAATAGGTACTGCTTCCTCTTGTCTGAGTTGACATCCTCGGGGGCATACCGGGACAGTTGCGTGAACTTGTTGAGGTACTCATTCACACTTCTTTGTCCTTGGCGGAGACCTTCAAATTCCTGTCTCTTGAGCATCATTACACCAGCAAGGATGTAATGAGAGCGGAAACTCTCCTTGAACTCAGTCCAAGTGATTGTCTTCGAGTCGATACTAGTCAGCGGCAGCTCCCATAAGTTGGTGCGACGCAAAGAGAACCTTCTCTCGGTCATTGCACTGAACAATGGCAAGCTTATTGTCCATGGTTTTCAACCAATCATCGGCCTCCATGGGATCACTAGGTTGAGCAAAGGTGGGTGGCCGAGTCCTCATGAACTCTCCCAGTTTGTTGTGAGCCGGCGGTGGTGGTGGCGGTGGTGCCGGAACAGGGTTGTTGTTGGCCTGCAACTGACCCAAAGTTTGGATCATGGTTTGCATAAGCTGGTTTTGCATGGCCATCAACCTTTCCAGGTTGTTCTCGCCATCTCCGGGGTTAACAGGAACTTCATCGTGGTCATCCTCTTGGTTGTCATGGATGTTCCTTTGGCCGGTGTTTCCCCTCACCATCTGTGAGAGAGGACAAAATAGAATAGGAGGTTAGAAGGTTAGGTAGGTCCTTTCAACTATATGCATCAAGGTGAGTTGGATTGTATATATATACTAGCCCATATGAGGATGTGAACAAGTGCCGAGACATCTCACATCTCTTTCTACTTACGTGTGGACATGGACAACATTTGGAGACGTCCCACAACTCACACTAAGCACACAGTCACAAACAATCATTGCAAGGGCTCATACAACTCCTATTCAAGGATGGTTCCCTATGTCAAGGTAGTTTTAAAGCCAATCTAAGCGTCCTAGGGTGCTTCCTTTGGTCAGTGTGGCTTAACTATCAATCTGTGTCTAATACCGATCTATGATTCCTATTTAGGTGTGTAACCTACTGTTAACCCGTGGCTCTAATATCAATCTGAGATTTCTATCTAGACGTGTAACCTACTGTCAACCCGTGGTTCTGATACCAATCTGTGACACCCTCAATTCTGTGGAAAACCACGGAACCGAGAACTAATGCATATGTGTCATACGTTCCACAAACTGAATTCAGATTATATATTACCACGAATAACAGAGTTTATTACAATATCTCATGAGTCTTGGACTCATGCTCACAGCGGAATCTTTATTTTTATGCAGCGGAAGTCTTTATTCTAATGCGGAAGCAATCTAACCAATGCGGAAGCAAATCTAAGCAGAAGTGGCTCTATCTCTACTCCCTCCACAGGCAAGGTTGAGAACAGATCACACGTCTTAATGCTCCACTTGGTCTTCATAGTAGTCTTCTCCTGCTGCTGCTGATGAAATAATAATGCAAGTTTGAGTACTATGATGTACTCAGCAAGTGCAGGAAAAACATGATATGTAGCTCATAACAAGGTAGGTATAAAAAGGCTCTTTTGCAGAAAAGCAGATTTATAAAACCATGGTAAAACAGCAACTTAACTTTAGATGAATGTAATCCCAGCATGTATTAAATTACCAACATACCTCCATCACTTCCCATGTTCCACCTGAACATTAACCAACTTCATTCTTGCTCACGAATACCTCCTTGCATTCCCTACCATCTCATGAATACCTTCTCGTATTCGCTACCATCTTATCTCATAAACAACTTCGTCTCACACCGAGACCAATCTCGTTGCCATGACTCAACAGTCATGCAACCATCTTATCACCCGGACTCAACAGTCCCAAAACCAAACCATAACCAAAATCAATAATCATAACCAAGAACCATCCCAACTAATCATGGAAGTTGGCCAGGCGCTCGTGACCGTAAGCTCGGCTATCATGATAGTTTTACAACCCTGCAGAGTTTGCACCTCTTTACCCACAAGTTTGTGATTTCGTCACCCGTCGGCGACTGCAGAACCTCCATTATACCAGTACACAACCATCGGTGTATGGTCAAGAGATCACAAAATAGCCTTTACAAAAGGGGTTACTAGATGTATGGACTCACTAAGGTTTCACTGGCAGGCTAGAATCTCCAATTCTCCCACCCACGGGCCCCCTCTTGTGCCATGCAATTCCCAGGGCAGTCCTCACTCGACTCCCATTCCCCGTGCCTTCCTCAGTCCATAACACTCTAGCAACTTACCTAATTACTCAGCTAAGCCGCACCCATACTTGGCCTTGTGGTGCACTTTTATCCTGGCATGTGCATGCATGAACCGGTCCTTAGATCTACGGCAAGTAAACCACCATCTCATGCTACCTCATTCACAAACCCAGTCTTGCCTAGATCTCCCTCCGATCCATGTTCATTAACATCATCAGTTTCTCATATCGTTACGAGTGCAGTTAGCTAGACACATCTATCTCGCTTCCCAATCCCATGGACTCAGCGAAGCATAAAGCAAAAATCATACCCAACTCATAAACTTCCCTGGCGACAAGGGTGGTTTAACCAAAACTAGTAAACTCCTATAAAAGGGCTTACCATCATGTTTGACTCAGCACACACACCTTTTCGCAAAACAAAACAGTTTTCCCAAAACATAGGATCAATATGGTCAAGGAGCACTTGCCTTGTTCTTGCGGTTCCGATTGTTCTTGGATCTCAAAACCTTGTTGCTGCAGCTCGTCGTAGACAGCTCCCTGAGTTTGTCCCGCTATGTAGGTTCACGTGCATACAAGATTCACAACAATCAATATCATGTACAAACCGTAAACTAGATGCGATGATGCATATGCATGCTATCCTATGATTAGTTTTATTAGATTGGTTTGTACGTGTTTTTGCATGGCTTGCATGGACAGAGGCGTTCGGATCAAAGGTGAACGTGGTGATGATCTTGTCTTTAGATCAACCTGATCATCAAGTGATCTGTCCATGAGAAGGCTTCTGTTCAAAGGAACCAAAGAACAGATGCAAAGAAAACGCAACGATGTCGTAAGGTGGTATTGGAGACCTACCTTACGTTCTTCTCGGTATCGAGGTCCTCCTCAGATCGTTGGGCTTTCCTCCGGCGATCTTCCCTGCTGTACTCCGGCGATAGTTTACTCGGCGGGTTGGGACTAGGGCTCTAAGTCGTCGGCTCAGGAGTTGGAAAAGAAGTTTGTGGTTTTGGCCAGAGGTTCTGGGTTCTATTTATAATCGGGAAGAGAAGAGTCCTAATCTGATTGTATCCCGAATAAGAGTCCTGTTCAAATTTTTTGTTGAATCTTACAACTTATCTTTAGTTGATTTGGTGCGGTATCATTGTGGAATTCAGGTCGGTTTCTTTTCTGGTATTTCTACACGTACAGAATCCAAAAGGCGTTTCTAGAACTCGTTACCTCCTCGGTGATGAGCCCCGGAGGCTCCACGTGTCCACCGAGTCCTGGTCTGTCCCTCTCTGCAGGGACGAGCTCCAGTTGTGCCGCGTGTCAAGTGAGAAAAACCTCCCTCTCCTTCGGAGGTGCCGCGTGCGCCACGTATCCTGGCGGTCGGGACCTCCTCTCTTACTCGGAGGTGGCTCCGCGCACGCCACGTGTTAGTGCCGGTCTTTCCTTCTTTCCTCAGAGACGTGCTCCAAGGTTGACACGTGTCCAACGGTGTCGGACCTCCCGGAGATAAGCTCCGATGGCGACACGTGTTCGATAGAACCGGACCTCTCGGAGGTGAGCTCCCAGATCGACACGTATCCCGCGCAACCAGTCCTCTGATTTTCCATGATGACTAGCTCCGGGGGCAACACGTGTCCCATAGGGTCAGACCTCTCCCCTTTTGCGGAGATGAGCCCCGAGCCTGCCACATAGCCATTTTAGCGGCGGACTTCTCCCCACTTCGCAGGAATGAGCTCCGAACACGCCACGTGGCCAGCGGGCCGCGGAAGTTGTCTTCGGCGCTCTCTGTGAACTGGATTAGGTTCTTATTGGCTATCCTTTTGATAGTTTCTTTGTTCCCACTTCTTTTAAAATGTTTTTCTCTACATGAAATATGAATACATGCAGAAACCAGAGATGAGGGTGTCACAGGCGAGCTCGAGGCAGAGGGACGGGGCCTGGCAATGGAGGTTGCTATGCACGTGTTGGCGTGCTTCCGGAGCGGGATCCCTCCTTCTCACTGGAGCCAGCGAGTCAGGGCCCCGCCGCGGAATGGGAGGAAGCCGCCAGGGCTGAAGTCAGGGACGTGGCTGCCCTCGTAGCCTCTAGGTTTCGGCGAGAGCCAGGGGAATCCTAGGGCTTGTATCTTTTCTTTTTCTTTTGTTGCGTTTGTAGCCCAGCTCGTGGAGCCTTGAATGAATAGACTCTTGTTGTTTTCTGTGTCTGTGTGCTTTTATCTTCTTCGAGGCTTGGCCTGGCCGAGTCCTTAGCTCCGCAAGGTACTCAGAGGTCTTTACCAATCTTGAAGCCTTGCACAGACACCTTCCTCGAGTCCTTATTGAGTTAAGGGCCCCAGAGGTCTTCGGAGCTCGCCCCGTGAGAACGGGGAGGTCCGGATCTGCCGACTACGTGGCGGGCCCAGAGCTCTCCTTTGAGAAGATGGAGGTCCGGCCCCTCTGGACACGTGGGGCCTTCGGGGCCCACCCCTGCGGAGGGGGTGAGGCTTGGCTCTGCCGGCCACGTGGCGGGCCCGGAGCTCCTTCCGAGGAGAGGGAAGCTCCGGCCCCGCTGGACACGTGGGGCCTTCGGGGCTCGCCCCTGCGGAAGGGGCGAGACCCGGATCCTCCGGTCTTGCGCCGGAGTAGTCGATGGCTCTTTCCCCCCCCTTTCGTGCGGTCCCCGTAGCTAAACCTGGAGATCCTGCACACAGGTAGAGGAAGCGTAATTCTCTTCGGGGGTTCTCCCCTCCCCGTCTCTTAGTCTTATTTGGCTTACGGTCCTAGTCCGGTATACGGGGCTTGGGCAATTATGTGCGCGAGGCACCGGGCTCCGGCTCCCTCCGAGGTTAGGGTACGATCGTCCGGCCCCTAGTACCGGACCGTACGCCGGGGAAGCAGAGTGCATAGGCTTTCGGTACGGAACCAGAAGCGGCTGTACTCCCCTGGACCTCCGAAGGGCAGGGCACGCACGCTTTGGGTCGGAACCGGCAAAGCAAGCTACGCACCCTGGACCCCCCATGCACAGCGCATGCCTTTCGTGGAGGTGACCAACTGGCACTGCAACACCTGACTGGGGGAGGCCCGGAAGGCCCCCTGGCCATCGGCAGGTGCCTCAAGCGCAACTGCCTTCGGTAGGATAGCAAATGCTGACTATGGATGAGAGCGGGGAAGGGGAGCTAAATGTACGGTGAGCATACATGGAAAGTGCGGTCATAGAAATTAATGTGTAATTTAAATGAGCACATAAGTAAGAGCGTGGTAGAACAGGTTTCTATGTAAATGCCCATAGGAGGAAGGTTGGTTGAACATGGAGGCAACGACCCGCCCCATTAAGAAGGGAAGCAAGACTCTACGCTCTTGGGGTCGGAACCAGGCCAAGCTGGACGTAGTCCTGGACCGTCCCCTGAGGCTTAGCTGCTCCGAGCGCTGTTCCTGGAGCCTATGGGATTTATTACAGAAAGGTAAAGGTATGTTCTACTAATGCTCAGGGGATAGAACTTACTTTGATGATCCATGCTCCAAGGGTTAGGGAGCGGATCCCATCCTTGGTGGAGAGGCGTATGTACCTGGGGCGGCAACTTTCACGACTCGGAAGGAACCTTCCTGGCTGGGGGAGAGTTTATAGGTCCTTCGTGGGAAAGTGTGCGCCATGGCACCAGGACGCCTTCTTGTAGCTCCCAGATGCGCTTGGTCCTTTGGCGGTAGTGCCGGAGCACCAGCTAGGGCCGTGCGTTGTGGGGTGCTGCTTATATTCGTGCCTCGCCGATGAGGTCGATATCTTCACGCCGGAGCTGGTCCTGCGCGGCTTCTCCCTGGAGCCCCGGGGTACCTTCCTCTATTGGCTCAGGCCGACAAGAGGTAGGCAGACCCATACTCTTCTTGGGGGACCCAGGATGTCTTCTTCCATTGGCTCAGGCCGACAGGATGTTGACGGATCTTGGGCGGCCCCAGGGAGGTGAGGCTGAGGCACAGAGACGTGCGCTTGGGTGGAGCTGGCCCAGTTCTGCACCGCCGGGGGCTGGTGCTCGGGCTGCTGCAACTGCTTGGGGCTTCTCCAAGGCTGGTACTGCAGCAGTGCAGTCTGCACAGATCTTTTGGGGCAGTCATAGTCGGCTACCGCCCTGACTCGTCGCCACTGGAGCTGGAGTCCTCATAGTTGTGTACTGCCTTCACGGCATGCTGAGGCTCCTGGAACCCCACCTAGTGGCCGACATTGTCTTGGGTGTCGACCTTCTGCTTACCCTCCCTTTGATGGAAGGGAGGGGCGTCAGCACGCGGTTGCTTCCCCTTGCGGAAGCTCCGCGAGCTTCTGAATCTCCCGGCACTCAGCAGCAGTATGGCTGCTGGGGTCGTGCACGGGGCATGGCTCGCCTTGGTCACCATCTGGAGCTGGTGACTGTCGCTGCCTCTTGTTGGGGCGTGGCCCCCGAGCTCCACTGGGTGCTGCTGCTGCAGCAACGGGAGCTGCAGTCGGTGGCTTCATCTTGCCACCGCCCCGGTTCTTGATCTTCTTGCCGCTTCCATGGGAAGCAGCGCCAGATCCGGGCTGTCCTCCTGAGTCGAAGGCTGGCAGTGAGTGCCAGTTCCGCCCTTCTGCTGCCCTGGCGCACTTGTCCGCCAGGCTGAAGAGCTCTGAGACGTCGCGAACCTCTCTGGTCGCGAGCTTCTCAAGCATCTTCTTGTCCCGTACACCCTGCCGGAACGCCACCACCACAGAAGCATTTTGGATATGCGGGATGGTGTTCCGTACCTGGGAGAACCACTGGATGAAGGAGCGCAGCTTCTCTCCAAGTTGTTGCTGGATGGCGTGGAGGTCGAGCTCCGTGCCAGGACGGGTGTAGGAGCTGCCGAAGTTAGCAGTGAACTGCCGGCAGAGCTCCCCCCAGGAGGTTACGGACCCCTGGGGAAGATTCATGAGCAAAGACCGGGCTGGGCCGGTCAAGATGACGGGGAAGTAGTTGGCCATGATGGCCTCGTCCCCTCCTGCAGCAAGGATGGCGGTGGAGTAGATCTGGAGGAACTCTGCCGGGTTGACGCTGCCATCGTACTTCTCAGGTAGGTGCGACCGGAACTTGCGCAGCCACTTCATGAAGCGAAGGTGTGGCGCCAGGGCCACACATACTGCTCCTGTTGCTGCAGGTGTTGGTGCCGCAAACGCTTGGTTCGCTGCCGGCACCGTATACCCCGGTATGGGCAAGGCCGCGCCATAGACCGGGGCACCATTTGCACGGCATATGGCTGGGGCATATGCTGCGTGTCGTACGCCTGGGGAAGAGATCGCATGGCGAACGTCTGCGGCCCAGGCTGGGTTGAGGCGGTCGACATGCTGTCGCCGGCCTCTTGGTTGCGACGCCTTTCTCATCGTCGCTCGATGACCACTTGGGCATCGTTGCCCAAGTGGCGTCATTCCAGCTCCGACCTCAGGTCCGCCGACGGGAGCCTGGTGGAGCGGGAATCTGCCGTCTGTCCGTCAACCGTTGGCGTGCGCGTCAGCGACACAGCCGGTTGACCGGGACGTCGTCCCCGCCGAAGTCAAGTGTTGGCGGCGGCGATGACGAGACGGTCTACGTCGTGAATCCACTGCTGGGTCGCTGACTGAGGCGCGTCCCCAGCAGGTGGATTGCGCAGTAGCGCTCGTGCTGCAGCTAGTGCGCCCCCGTGGGAGACACTCAGCGCTGCAGTGGATCTCACGCTCGCTGGAGCCTGTGCTGCCGGAGTCGGCGCTGCCGGAGTCGGCTGCTGGCTTCCAGCTTGCGCCGACACACTCCGTCCTGAGTGTGTCGAGACGTAGTCCCCGCTGGTCACCGTTCGCCGCGAACAAGGGCGGAGAGAGCTTGCCGCTGAAGGAAGCTTCGTCATCTTCATCGGCAGAAGCTCGTCGCGCAAGGGAAAAGCCCCCTTCCTGGCGCGCCAAATGTCGAAGTGTGTGGCCGACACTTCCCCCAGGCCTGCTCTGGGCAGCCTGCGGAGGTTCTTTTTCGGAGGGGCTAGTCACTAACGGAGAGCTTCAGCGTTAGGGACGATTGAGGGAGAAGCTTGACATGGGGATT
Organism: Neostapfia colusana; assembly: GCA_030760725.1. NCBI lineage: Eukaryota > Viridiplantae > Streptophyta > Magnoliopsida > Poales > Poaceae > Neostapfia > Neostapfia colusana. The sequence goes on along the minus strand of JASWHV010000013.1, from coordinate 39,894,926 downwards.
TTTACGTGGTTCAGGCCGCCGGAGCGTAAAACCCTACGTCCACGGTGAGCAGAGTTGCTCGTTGTATTGCTTGATGCTCAGAACCGGAGTCCTGAGCTTGAGAGTGTAAGATGTCGAATGGCTGGAGTGCGAACCCTTGCTAACGTTGCCTACCCGAGCCTTTTGTAGTCCAAAGCCCGGGCGGCTTACAAGGTGGGCCCGGGACCCGACAGGTGGTCCCGGGGACATTGCCTGCCATCTACCGTATCTGCAGTTACGCCGGTAGTTGTCTCTGGCGAGGGCTTCCGAGTCTTCGTTCTGCCGCCCTGCCCATGCCGCAAGCTAGTCGTAGTGGTTGGCAGGGGCGGCAGGGGATGTCTTGTCGCTGTGTTTATTAGCGGGCAGGCTCTGACGCGGCGCGCCAGTCTGTGATGTGACTGGGCGCAACGGCACCTGACAGAGGCGTGCTACGCGTCTCCGCGTCTTGGGGAGGCGCAGGTCGTCAATACCTTGTACGGGCAAGGTATGGCGCGTCTTTGCTCCTGCTGCCTACTGCGCGGGGGCAGGCAGCGCTGCTCTGCTGGCCACGTGGCGGGTCCGGAGCTCTCCTCTGAGGAGAGGGAGGTCCGTCCCTGCGGGACACGTGGAGCCTTCGGAGCTCTCCCCGCGGAGGGGGGAGGTCCGGCTCTGCTGTCCACGTGGCGGGCCCGGAACTCTCCTCTGAGGAGAGGGAGGTCCGGCCCCGCTGGATACGTGGAGCCTTCGGAGCTCTCCCCGCGGAGGGGGGAGGTCCGGCTCAGTTGGCCACATGGCGGGCCCGGAGCTATCCTCTGAGGAGAGGGAGGTCCGGCCCCACTGTACACATGGCGCCTTCGGAGCTCTCCCTGCGGAGAAGGGCGAGGTCCTTAGGCAGTTTCCCCTGTGCGCGGGGGTATCCCTTATTGAGGGTACCGATAGTATGGGATTGGTTTTGGGACTGTTTGAGTCATGAAAATGAGTTTGGTTTTGGTTATATGAATATCAGACGGATATGAATATTTATGAGCATGAGATGAACTTGAGAAAGATTAATGGTTGGTTGAGACTCGATAAATGGTGAATCATGATGGAGGAACGTTGCTGTTTTACTTGGTTATATTGGGATAAATATCACTTAGAAATAGTTGCTGTTTTTGTCATGTTTGTGAAATGAAATTTGCTTGCTGCAATGAGCCTTTTTATTCCATACCATGTTGTAAGCTACATGTCATACTTTTCCCGCACTTGCTGAGTACGACATGTACTCACCCTTGCATTTTCACATAAACATCAGCAACAGGAGAAGAGTACTTCGAGGATCATGTGGAGTACTAGGCGTGCGAACTACCGTCAACATGCCTGTGGAGTTGAAGATGGAGCCTGCTGCTATTTAGTTATTTCCGATGTCGTTTAGAGACTTTCTCTGCAAGAATAAGTTAGAGATTTACGAGTGAGACAATTAGTCGATGTAGTAAAGTACTTAAACCCTATTTATTCGTGGTTATATTCTTAATTCAGTTTGTAGATTACATGTGTATGTGTGATGAACATCCTGGGCACACATATGCATTAACTATGTTACGTTTATGGAACCGGATGTCACAACGCGCGGGAGCTTGTCGTAACTAACGACATCCTTCTGACGAATGACGGTGAGTTTGGCGAAGGTTGGGGCACGGGAACACCGTTCCGGCGAGCTCTCCGGCGAGGGCAGCCACGGGGAGGCGCGGGGGCGCGAGGAGGAAGAAGACAGGCACTACAGGAAACCGTCACAATTTATTTTACTAGCGATGACTTTTTCTTTGGCCGTCGCAAATAAAACTTTATACGAGCATTGGCCTAGTATATATGCTCCTGACTACAGCCACTACATCAAATAACATGTTCAACACAAAATAGGTACACACGGGAGGCGGCGGGCGCAGCGGGGCAGCGGGAGGCGGCGGGAGCGGCGGGGCGCCGCGGCGGGCACGGCGGGGCGCGGTGGCGGGAGGCGACATGGCGGGGCACGACGGCCGGAGGTGGCGGCCGTGGTGGGGCACGATGGCGGGAGGCGGCGCGCGCGCGGCGGGAGGTGACGTGGTGGGGCGTGACGGCGGGAGGTACATCTTTCTAGTACGCGAATAACATCAATCTTACTAAAACTGCAAATCATGTTTGACATCCCTAAAAGGCAATCATCATTAATCAAAAATGCTTTTGCCAATAATAAAGCAGCAAGTGAAAGCTATAGTTGGGCAATGGAAAATACAACCATGTCCTGAGATTTCAATTTCTATGAATCAACTCATAGCTACAAGTCATAAAACATGAAGACATGAACATTCAACACATACATTCAAAAGATCACGCTAACTAATATCTACAACACATATGACAAACATGAAACTTATAAAAAGCATAAACTTTTTTTATCAAATTTTGACCAAATGTGATCTTCAAGTAATATATGTTGTAATTTATGCAGTATAAGGTTGAAGTCTTCGTTTCTCACCTCGAGGAGCAGACGGCGGGCAAGGAGTCGCACGCAGGGAAGGGAGGTGCCGGCGGTCGGCTGGAGGTGGGCGGCAGGCGGCGGCGCGCTGGGGCGCGGCCGTCGACCGGCTGGAGGCTTCCGGCAGGCGGCGACGCGCTGGGGCGCGGCCGGCGATCGGCTGGAGGCTGCCGGCGGCGAGGGACCCGAGCGCTCGGGCCGGCGGCGAGGGAGGTGACCGCTGGAAGCCAAGGGAGCCAACCCCGAGGCGCTGGGGCGCGGCGGCGGCGGCGCGGGAGGCGCGGCGGCGGCGAGAATTGTCTGAACCGGGAGGTGCCCGGTCGACTATATCGGGGTCATTTGCGACGGCTACCTTAATTGCGATGGCATCTCCATCGCCCATTGCAAACAAGCATTTAATTGCGACGACTGTTTAATTTGCAACGGCCACAGGTCTGGCCGTGGCAACTTAATGCTATTTGCGACGGCCACAGGTCCGGCCGTTGCAAATTAATGCTATTTGCAGCGGCTACAGTCGCAGCCGTCGCAAATAGGGTACTATTTGCAACAGCTCCGTTATTTGCGATGGCCTAGGGTTAGCCGTCGCAATTTACTTTATTTGCGACGGGACGCCGTCGCAAATGATTGGGTTTCCTGTAGTGAATGACAGAGTTTCTTTCAAGGGCGCGAAGTCCAGGGGTTGCACCTCGAGCTACCTCCACTGCCACCGCCAATTCCACTGCCAGAACTGGAGCTACCGCCGCCGATGCATATTTCTCCGAGTTTTCAGCTAATCAAAAACGTTCTTCTAGTCAAAAACAAAGTTCTAAACTAATCCATTTGTCAAACAACTTCTATGTGTTGCAGGGATCGGCGACGGAGGCTCAAACTCCGTTGTCGTCTATACCGGCGCCTGGGCTGACGCGCGGCGAGAACGTTGGTGGCTCTGGAGGTAGCGCTAGCGAATAGGCTCTATTCTTTTTTTCTATTGTTGTGATAAGGTGCGAGCCACTTTTGTGTCGTTATGAGATGCGAGACACTTTTGTATTGTGATCAATTGAAAAGTTATATGTTGTCTTTGTGTTATCTTTGTCGTGTTTCTAGCCATCGAGCCGGGCAGAATGTTCTGTTTTTTAATAAAAAAACATTAATTGTGACGGCTTTTTATACAGTACCGTCGCAAATAAGATTACAGCCGTCACAAACTAGCCTATGTTATTTGCGACGGCCTGAATACGGCTGTCGCAAATAGGTTCTTATTTGCGTCGGCCGCAGCCGTCCGTTGCAAATTGTCTTGTCGGGCCCATTCGCTGGGCCCGGGACCTTATTTGCGACGGCGTGCCGAAGCCGTCGCAAACAACGTTATTTGCGACGGGGGCCATCGCAAATAAACTTAATTGCGACAAAAAATGAGCGACGGTTGGAAGCCGTCGCAAATAAGTGAAACCTTTGCAATTAGACTATTTGCGACGGTTTTTGACTTATTTGGGACGGCCTCGGCCGTCGCAACTGGTCGGGTTTCCTGTAGTGCGTCGATGCTACTCGTTATGAGTATGCACAAGTATTTAATTGTAAAGATTTTGCTAACACATTCTAATGACAAGTTAGAAACTGTAACTCTGTTTAAGAATTTAAAATGATACTGTTGCTAAGGTTTGGGTTTGGGTTAAGCAAAATGATCAAGTGATAAGTGCATTTCATCACTTGTTTTAATCACCTAAAGAGGTTATACAGGACAGTGATGATGCAGAGCTCCAATGGACCTGAAAATTTTCATGTGAGTTCCTTGTCACAAGAAAGTGTTCTGAACCAAAAATTAGCACTTTTCACTGAGTAGTTTATTCAGAACAATTCTCTAAGCAATTAAGCAAAAAGGAATTAATTCTGAAGTAACTCACATGTTCATGTCAAACTTAGTGAACTAAAATTTCAATTATATTTCATAGATACTAAATGAATTTTACCAGGATTTTTGGATCTAAGAATTGCCCAGAACTGAATTTCCAAGTTTTGGTAATTCTCTGAAAATGTTTCTGTATTCATTTAAACACAGCAACTTGAAATCAAAATTCTCCTAATCCAATCAACTCTAAATGAGCTGAAGTTTTTACAAGAGTTCAGTAATATCCTAAGGATTATTATGGCAAAATTTGAGGAGTTTTGGATGAACCAAACCCCCTCTAAAATTCTTTTCCTGAAAAGCTTTAAAGAATTTTCCAGAATTATTCATTGATTTTCATACAAATTGGGTTGCATATTTGGATATAGTTTTCAACTTGAATCTAACACAATTTGAATAACTAAATTTGGAGTTTCCTAGCAAAAGATATGGCCTTCTAAAGTTTGATCAAAATCTGTAATTCAACTTAAACGGGAAAATTTTAAATCCCTGACAGCGGTCCCGGGGCTACGTGTCACTTCCTGAGACGAAGACACACAGGACCACAGAGTTATCCCCGCACAGTCACAGGTTGATCCGGTGCCATAGAGGATGCTCCCCCTTTGAACTCGGACGCTGACATGTGGGGCCGAGCAGGTCTTTGTCTTCCTCTCGCCCCCGCGCGCCCGCGCTCGCCGGAGCTCCTCGGAAACCATCTCTCCGGCCACCTCCTGAGAGCCCCCTCGCCACTAGTGCCTAACATCACGTGCTGAACACGTTGGGAGAACTTCCCCCGGCCGGCGATGGCTCTAACCTAGCTCGCACCGAGCGGCGGCTCAACCTGACCTTCGGCGACGTCGCCCGGCCCTTCTAGCCCGCCAAAACCTTGGTGGAGGAGCTCTACAGCACCGGTGGAACATGGATGAGCTCGACATGGAGGAAAAAGGGATCGGGAATGGCTCTAACCATGATCTCACTGTGTGCCCGAGGCTTCCCGCCACTGCCGCCGTCGGAAAGCCTCCAAATACGCTGGCTACACGTGATTTCATGCTAGGGTTGCGAGCAAACTTTTCGCAATTGAGTCTAGCTCGTGTGAGTGCAATTTTTTTGGGTTCTAAGCAAGAATTGATCAGGAATTTGATGATTTCATACCCGAGGGTGGTTTTGCACCAGCCGGAAGAAAATTGGGAAATACTCCGGCGATGATCAATCACTTGGCTTGAGCTTCGGAGGTGAGTAAAGTGAAGGTCGTGTGCGCCCAAAGGTGCCCTTGCTTGGCTGTGAGAAGCTCCCAGTTGAGCTGTCCACGTGAGCCTCCCTTCAGTTGCTGTTCTCGGTCGGGAAAACTTGTGCTCAGCGTTGGGGAGGCCGAGCTCACTCGGTTATGGTCCGAGGAGGTCGTGGAGGGTGCCGTAGTGCTGTTTTCCTACTGCCTCAAGCTTTGCACACAAGGAGGAGCCGGCTCACGATCGCTCGAAGGTGATGGCAGCGCCATGACTCTGTTCTTGCGCGAGGAGAAAGCAGAGCATGTCTTCGGTGCTGTGGCAAAGAGGAGCACGGCTAGAGGTGAAGGAGGCACGCAAACAACTCGGCAGCGCGAGGGAAATCACTGGGAGGTGGCGCGCGCCGTGTCTCGGTGTCGCACGGTGAGACTTCGGTCTGCCCAAGTGAAACAGAGAGAAAATCTTCATTTGCAAGTGTACTGCCCCCAATGACATGTGGGTCCCAAAATTCAGCCCCTCCTTATTCCTCTAAAATATCTCCAAATTTGACCAATGACTAAATTCAATTGTTTTGAGTTGAAATCTGAAATGCATTTGGATAATTGGGTAAGTGTCATCCAAATTCAAATGTATATTTGAATTCATTGTAAATTTAAGTCCTTGTCGGAGAATTGGTAGCAAACATCTTCAAAAATTCATGAAACTTTGCATACCCACTAATTTGGACCTAAGGAATACAAATATGAAATATAATTTTTGGTTTGTCTGCTGCAAAAGAGCTTTTTAACACAACAGTTTGCAATCCATTGTGTTGCCCTCATTTGATATTTGAGTTGAACCATTTAGTTCCAAAATCTGATTTTTAAACTTTCCATTGCACATGAGACTTAAAATATTGGTTTTAATACATCTTGGGTCCAAGCATGTAAGTAACCATAAGATTGTTTAGAGAGAGCTCTCATGTGCATTATCACATGTGAAAGTTTTAACAAGTCCCAATTTCTTATACACATGAAACCAAATGTTGGTGCAAACTTGAGTTTCTTTGTATTCATATTTTTGGGACCTTTACAGTTTTGCATTTACAAGTTTTGGGACTTTTACATTCCCCCCCATAAAAGGAATCTCGTCCCGAGATTCATAAATAAGAACAATGTGGGGAGGGTGACTATCAGACATAAGCCTCTAATAGCTCCGGATGATTGAACTGTAAATACTCATCGCTTTACCACGTAGCTTCCTCGGACGTGTGATTCTCCCATAGCACTTTGAAGAATCGCAAGGTCTGGTTTCTTGTCTCGCGAGTCTTTTCATCAATTATCCGGGTTGGATGCTCAACATAAGTGAGGTCTGGCTTCAAATCTGCTATGCCTCCCATGAGATTCCCGTTTGAACTTTCACGCACTTCCACAACTGAGATATGTGGAAGACGTTATGAACTCCGTCTAAGGCTGCCGGTAACTATAAACGGTATGCCACGGGTCCACATCTTTTGATGATGACAAAGGGATCGATAAAACGTGGAGCTAATTTTCCTTTCACTCTGAATCGGTGAATTCCCTTCATAGGAGATACGTGGAGATATACATGGTCTCCAACTTAAAAGTTCATAGGACGACATCTCTTATCCACATAGCTCTTTTGTCTGTACTGAGCGGCTTTAAGATTTGCTTGAATAAGCCTTACCCGCTCTTCATCTTCATTTATGAGATCAATCCCGTAAATAACTCTCTCTCCAGATTCACACAAGTTCAAGGGTGTGCGGCACTTCCGGCCGTAGAGAGCTTCATAAGGTGCCATCTTGATGCTCGCTTGATAACCATTGTTATAAGCAAATTCCGCCAACGGTAGATGATCGTCCCATCCTTTACCGTGGTGTATGGCACATGCTCGAAGCATATCTTTGAGAACTTGGTTCACCCTCTTTGTTTGCCCATCGGTTTGAGGGTGATATGCGGAACTTCTAATCAATTTGGTTCCCAGTGAGGCATGTAGCTGCTCCCAGAAACAAGCGACGAACAACGCGCTTCGATCGGAGATGATCGTCCAGGGAACTCCATGTAAGCACAATATTCTTGCAATATACAGCTCCTCATACTTCTTGGCATGGAATCCCATATGTACCAGGATGAAATGTGCTGATTTGGTTAACCGATCAACGATCACCCAAATTGAGTCATGCTTATTAGCCGTGAGAGGTAATCTGACAATGAAGTCCATACTAATATCCTCCCACTTCCATGCTGGAATGCTTAGCGGTTGCAATGTTCTCGCTTTCTTCATGTGGCCGGCTTTAACTCGCAGACACGTATCACATTCTGATACGTATTTAGCAATCTCCCGTTTCATCCGGGTCCACCAAAATTTAGTTTTCAATTCTTGATACATCTTGTTGCTACCTGGATGAATAGAAAATTTGGATAAGTGAGCCTCATCCAAAATTTTCTTCCGCGGCCTCATATCACGGGGTACAACTATCCGATCCTTGAACCATAAGGTACCTTCATCATCTAACCGGAAATTTCATTTCCCCATTCTTTAACCTTCTTTAAATATGAAACATGCCCTTGTCTTGCTTTTGAGCTTTCATAATCTCCTCTTTTAATGTGGGTATGAGAGCTAGATTATGTAAAGCTCCATATGGAACCAAATGGAGACTTGGTTCTTCCTCTTCTATGGGCGTAATGGTCAGATTGTGAATATGAGATTTCCGGCTAAGTGCATAGGCAACCACATTTGCCTTGCCCGGATGATAGTGAATTTCAATCTCATAGTCTTTGATCAGCTCTAACCATAGTCGTTGTCGCATATTCAACTCTTTCTGAGTGAATATGTACTTCAACCTTTTGTGGTCGGTATAGAGATGAACTAGATTTCCCAATAGGTAGTGTCTCCACATCTTCAAAGCTAATACCGCTGCAGCAAGCTCGAGATCATGAGTTGGATAATATTGTTCATGATTCTGTAATTGTCGTGATCCATATGCGACCACACGTCCTCCTTGCATAAGTACACAACCAAGTCTAATGCCAGACGCATCACAATAAACAGTGAAGGGCTTGGTTGTATCCGGTTGAGCTAAAACCGGGGCTGTTGTGAGGTGTTTCACCAATGCTTGAAAAGCTTCCTCACATGGCTTGCTCCAATCATATTTGGTGCCCTTTTTCAGTAGCTCCGTCATAGGTTTAGAGACCTTGGAGAAACTCGGGATGAACCTCCGATAATATCCCGCCAAACCTAAGAAGCTACGAACTTCATGAACTGATGTTGGAGACTTCCATTTCAGCACTTGTTCAATCTTGCTTGGATCAACAGTGATGCATTCCGCTGAAATTATATGACCAAGGAATGGTACTTGGTTGATCCAGAATTCACATTTGCTTAACTTCGCATACATCTTGTGATTTCTCAATCGTTGGAGCACAATATGCAAATGTTTAGTGTGTTCCTCCTCTGATTTGGAATAGACCAAGATATCATCGATGAATACAATGACGAACTGATCCAACTCTGGCATGACCACTGAGTTCATAAGATACATAAAGTGAGCCAAAGCATTGGTCAACCCAAATGACATGACAAGATACTCATAGAGTCCATATCTTGTCGAGAAAGCTGTTTTCAGAATATCTTCCGCTCGAATCTTGATTTGATGATATCTGTAAAATCCGCGAGAGTGGTAGCAAGAAAATTCTGCTCATGAGCACTTATGAAAATTGAATAGAATTAAAACTTTGAATTATAATAAGTATGAGTTCAAAGTGAGGGTTTAGACTTCCCAAAAACTTCCAAACATGGAGATCTAAATGTACAACTTGGATCTTCATAGTCCAAATATTCAACCTTCCAAATTTCAGCTCATTTGGAGGATTTTTAATATTTGTTTGGGATTAAAAGGAGGCCCTCTAATCTGAATTTTAAATTCAGTTTCAAATTCCGATTCCCTCAATTTCAAAATTTGGGTTCACAAATGTGTTCTCCACCTTTGAATGAGCAACCATGCCAAAAGTTGGAAATTTTGGAGCTGGTTTGCTATATTTTTGAGGCAATACAAAGTGGAGAATTCAAACTCCTTTTCAAATTCAAATGATCAAACCCCATTCAAATTCTACACCAGAATTCAAACCATTTGAATTCTGCGAATTCAAACTTAACTTTGGGATGAAGTAAAGCTTTTAATGTTGAGTTGCTGGAGTGAAAAATATCAGAAAAGTTTGACTAAACAAAGGGGGAGGTGGGGCCCAATTGTCAGCCACCTAAAGCAAACAACCGACTGTTTTTTCCCTCTCTCTCTGTTCCCGGTTGATCGCGGCGCGACAGCTCCCGGAAAAGCGCTCCACCCGACGTCCTCACCGAGCCACCGAGCTGGTTCTCGCTGGCCGACGTCGGCGCGCGCGCGTGGGCGATAAGAGCGGCCGCCCGAGTACCCCAGCTCTACTTCTCCTCCTCCTCAGCTCGGTTGCCGCGGCTGCTTTGTCCACAACGAGCACCACCGATAGCCTTCTCTCCCGATCGACCACCGCCTGCTGAGCTCGGCTGCTCGGGCCATCCATAGCAAAAATTAGTGTCTGGACGTGCTCTAGCCCTCGCCAAAGCCCCTTCGAGGTTTGCCGGCCCGAACTGCTCGAGAAACGCGGATTGGCGCCAAAGCTTCAAGGTGCCCGGACCTCGCCGTTTCGGCTCTCCGTCGACAGCAGCACCCGGCCACCCTCTCCCCCGACTTCCTATACAAGAAAGGTGCGTGGACATGTCCTGGTCGTGTAGCCGGAGGCTGTTTAGCGTTTGCTAGGACCGGTGGTGAGAATTTCACCGTTTCCCCAAATGGTACACCGACGGGTAGTGCGCGGTCTAGCCAAAAATTCATGGTGCACAATCCTTTAGACCTCGAGTAAGCTTGCACAGAGCTTCTCTACTTCCTAGCGCCTCTCCTCGACGAAGAACCAAGCGAAAACATCAAGAAACGAGGGAGCCCTAGCTGTTTTCTTAATCGCCGGTACAAAAGCACCTCGGGTCACCGTGGAGCCCTCGGTTGCCGGCAGTTTCACCGGCGGCCAGGACCCTTACGGGCTCCTACATCATTCACTGATGCTCTAGAGCCCGAGAATTGATCGTATGATGGATGAATAAGGGTTCCCGACCTCGCCGGAGTTCAAAACCTTGCTGCCACCGGTGCGCAATGGTTTCCGGTGAGCCACGGCCATCGGCGACCCCACCATCGTGTTCAGCACGGTGTAGAACTCACAGGCGGCGAATTTGACGAAGTTTGGACCACGGGAACCCCGTTCCGGCGAGTCTCGCCGGCGTGCGCCGCCGTGAGAGGCGCGGGCAGCGCGAGGAAGACGAAGGAGGGTCGGGTCCCACCGGTCAGCCTCCGTATGCGCGCGGGGATCGGATTGTGGCTCGGGATCGACTGTGACTGCGCGGGAATAACCCCATAGCCCCCGGTGTTGCCGAAATCTGACTGGTCCGAATTAAAACAGTGGGCCCAGCCCAATTATTTGAAGTTTCTATTAGAGAAATAATTCCAGGAATTAGCTGATCTTTACAAGGCCATAACTTTGTGTAGAAAACTCCAAAAAGAGTGAGACCAATTTTGTTGGATTCATCATGAGGAGTACTTCACAGAGAAACCAATTTTTGGCTATGAAATTGCCCAGGAATTTCTGTAGAATTGTTTTATTAAATCCTTTAGGGATTTATTATAGGAGCAATTCTTTATGAAATATTCCCAAAATTTGGGCAGCAAATCCTCTTCATAGATACTGATCTCCAGTAAAAATTTGGGGCTTCATTGGAGTTCATTTGCTACGTCAAATTACCTTCCCATGTTCAGCTTTTATTTGGAAAATTCAATTTAACAGAAAACTTTTCAGAACTCCTGTCCAACTTCAAAAATTCATATCTCTCTGATGGTAGCTCCAAAAATGGTGAAACAAAGTTTGTTAGAACCATGGGGACTTACCCTAATCAGATCTTCCATTTCTAGCTATGTCAAAGCTCCTGAATTGGGCTCAAAATTCAGAGAAGCATTGTACTTGTAGGAATTTTAAATACTACATTGTGCAATGACATATCTCCAAATTTGGCTCAAATCATCCTTAGAGAGTCTAGTATCCACTGTAAAAATCCCAAAGCCAATTAAGGATTATAAATAGCAGTAGCTATGAATAGTAGTTCAATTCTTATAAAGCCTTAATACTTATACGTGTATTTTATTACATTTCATAATAGTGACCGAAGTTGAGGATACGCCGGAGCCTTTGGACGTCCTTCCACCAGAAGCTGACTTCCCCTTTAACTCACAACCAGGCAAGCCCCGGTTTGCACTTAAGTACCTTTTATAAAGTTTTTTTTCATTTGTATCACTTATGTCTAGGTTGAAATGTATGCATTAGAGTTAGGGTGATTGAAACCCCAATTGCATAGCCCTTTTAAATCCTAATAAGGTTTGGGTAGTTTACAAACTCGACGAGTAGAGAATGCCATGCTAATGTTTAGGATCTCGGTAGAAGTCGAGTAGTTGGAAGCTACTCGCGAGATAGTACTTATCACACGGGAAGAAAAGAGGTAGATAATGGCTTGAGTTGAAAAAAATGAGACCCAGCAGGGGGGATAGGATGCAGTGAGCAGAGGTCTCACGTGCGTAGCCCTGTTGGTGTCGGTTGAGGACCGTCCGTGTGCGGCCCTGCTGGACAAGTATCGAACAGTACCGGATGCATACTGGCATATGGGAACCAGGAAACCGATGTAATTGGTTAACCTGGGTGTCGAGGCTTACCCAACCGTAAATAGGAGTGGGTTGAGGGTAGCAAGGTGTAAATCTGCCGGTGGGCACAGTCACGCTCCACGCGGGGACCTCCTACCCGTTACGGATGGACCGGTTCGGCATTTGGGTTGCCTTTGAAAGGTTGTTGCATACAACAGAGTAGGAAGGGGTGTGGAATCACGCTTCTGAAAGTGGGTGTATGTGAAGTGTTATCCGGGTGTGGCTTGATTGCAATCACCGTCCCTCGCGGTTATTTGAGTACCCGCTTGTTCACTGCGCTGTGACGTAGTAAGAAGTGAAATAAGCCAACTAAAAATGTTGTATTGAACTATTAAATGTCTTGAATACCTTGATTGCTGTAGATATAGAGCTAATTAAGTTTATATTCCACTTTGGGCATCACCACATCGGAGGAAAGCGTTTCTTGTTTGATTGTGGACTTCCGATGTGAGGGCTGCCTAAGGCACATGAATCTGCTGCTATAAAAATGAAAGTAAGGACCAACTTATAGGCGTGTCTTTGTCGCAAATTCCTTTTCCCATCTTACATATCCTTGCACGTAGAGTTCCATGCTTAGGGTTGACGGTTAAGACTTGCTGAGCCTTCGTGCTCACGGTTGCGATATTTGAGCTGTATGCAGGTGAGAGCTATGAGGAGGGGTCCGATGACGAGGCGATGCCCCCGTCGGGTTACACGGCCGAGCTGGAGCCCTGCACGCCGCCGTGATTCTCCGGTTCCATGCTGCTAGTGTGTAGCGTCCTCGGGCTGGACGGCTGCACTTCTGCTTAGATAGGATTCGAGAGTAGCTATGTATATAACTTCCGCTGTATAATTAAGTTTTGTAAAAAGACTTCTGCTGTTTTATATCAAATAAACGTTTGTACGTTGTTCTTTATTCTTTTCGTGTGTGCTGTTGGGTGCCGCATCGCACGGCACCACCCTATGCGATCCTGGAGTGGGTGAACCATGGGGTGGTCCCCACAATATCCCGACCTTAAGTCCATCTTGGAGAAAACTTTAGCACTCACTAGTTGATCGAAGAGAATATCGATTCTTGGTAGTGGATACTTGTTCTTTATCGTCACAACATTTAACGGACGATAATCAACGCATATCCTCAGCATCTCATCTTTCTTCTTGACAAATAAAGCCGAGCAACCCCATGGTGATGAACTTGGATGAATAAATCCCTTGTCCATCAGATCTTTTAGTTGCTCCTTCAATTCAGCTAGTTCATTCGGAGCCCTTTTGTATGGTCTCCGAGATATCGGCGTGGTTCCCTGTATCAACTCTATTTTGAATTCCACCTCGCGCTCAGGTGGTAAGCCTAGAAGATCTTTGGGAAACATGTCCGGGTATTCACGGACTACCGGAATGTCTTCTAACTTTCAAGCTTCGACATTACATACTTCTGGAACTTCGGAAACAGCTTTGCCGAGAAACAACGTATGACGCCCGTGAAGTGGAGAGTCCAAATGAACACTACGGTTCTTGATGTCCAGAACAGCCCTATGGAAATTTAACCATGACATTCTCAATATGGCATCGAGAATAATGAGGGTGGTAGGATAAAATTTTCCACCCAAACAAAGTGGTGCTTTAGGAATGACGTCATTAGCCGATATGTCTCACCAGGCGAATGAATAAGGTAAGAATCTGATCTCGGATTACCATCGCCTTGCTAATGAAATTATGTGTTGCACCCGAGTCGAATAGAATGACAACCGGCTTGTCATTTATTGTGAATGTGCCCGCGAGAACTGGTTCTCCCTTGGGCAGATCGTCGACTGACACATAGTTAACAATTCCCACTTTGGACATGGCTTTTCTTTGCTGTCAAAGATCATTCTTTAGAACTGGACCTGCAGACCTCATGTTGCTGTTCGGTTCAGTTGCTTCATTGACATTATATTCATCGCCAATTTGAAGTGGGATACCACTCGGTTCAGCTGAGAAATCACCTTGATCATCTTCAATATCTTGAGAGAAATAATATTCTGGTGCACATTGTTGGTACTGGGGTGCACAAGAAATAAGTTGTTGCTGCGGTGGAGGTAAAGAAAACCTCTGTGGAGTATAAGAGTTGTCATACTCCAAGAATGACTGCTCTTTTTGTAGAACCTCTCGACCGGAAGGTGAACGAATTACCAACCGATACTTCTGAGGCATATGATTGCAATCATCCCGTGATGAGTCCCACTCCCTCTTTTCTTTAAGGAAGAGGTTGGAATAATATTCCTGAGTGATAACACAGCTAACAAACTCGTCGAAATTCATTTGGCTAACTTGAGCCAATTCACACCGCAGCCTAACATTCAGCCCTCGGTAAAAATGATAACTCTTCATGGATTGTGATTTCACATAATCAGGTGCTTATTGAGCTAAGTGATTACATTCCTTCGCATACTCAATAACACTCATTTCCCCTTGTTTTAGATTCCAAAATTTGTCAAGACTTGTTTGCATTATACCAGCAGGAACGAAGCGAGCACGAAATGCACCCTGGAACTCCATCCACGTGACACGATGCTCTTCTTGTTGGATAGCAAGGTATTCTGCCCACCAGGATCCAGCAAAGCCGTGAAGCTTCTGAGCGGAAAATAGAGTCTTTTGGAAGTCGTCACATTAAATCATCCCAAACTTGGACTCAATGACACGTAACCAGTGATTTGCTTCACAATGGTCAGCCGCTTCATACGGCGGTTGTGTCGCCAAGAAATCCAGATAAGTACCCTGTGTTGGCATGTGATGTTGAGCTTCTCTATTGATCCCTTGCTGAACTAGAGTTTGGAGAGTTTCATTCATCTTCACCATAATTTCCGCCAATCTGGTTGGCGATGGCTCTTGTGATGAAGTCGAGTCATTCCCACCTCGACTCGAACCTCCAAGCTCCATTTGAGAATGTGCACGTACCATACTGCACGAAATAAATTTTGAGTCAATCAAAATTCTATCTCAGCAATAAGTAAAGATAAGTAAAACATGAACATGTCATGAACTTTATGAAAGCATAACCACATTCATGTTTAAACAAATCTTATGTACGCTAAACTAATCAGCTTGTCTACCCTGACCAGTTCACACAAACTCCAAAATTTACTCAAGTTAACTACATATTCTTCACTTGAGTTCAATACCAAAGTTTTAGTAAACTTCAGTACCTTTCCAATGCCTTTTTGTGGTCCCTCATAGCTGTTCTGGTTCGACAGATATGAAGTTTTCAAATCAACAGAAATCCTGGAAAATTTCTGCAGCACCTCCTTTAAAAGTGTCTGATTTGGACCCATAATAAAATATATTTCCAGAGAAAATATGGAAAACAACTTAACAACAAAGTTGTAGGATATTT
The DNA here is from genome assembly GCA_030760725.1 of Neostapfia colusana. Lineage (NCBI taxonomy): Eukaryota > Viridiplantae > Streptophyta > Magnoliopsida > Poales > Poaceae > Neostapfia > Neostapfia colusana. The sequence continues at coordinate 39,879,239 of JASWHV010000013.1, read as the reverse complement.
CCATATTTTCTAACGGTATATTGCATGACCCTAGGTAAATTTTATGTCAAAACTTATGGCCAGATTACAGAAAATACAGAGAACATTTTTGCCCTATCCTGGTTCTGACCAGTTCTGGAAATCTGCAAATTTCACTAAGTTGCAATCTGATTCTGACTTGGGTTTGTAAACAACATATCTAAATGACTTCATAATATTCCCATCCATGTCAAGAACACTCCATTTGGTTACTCGGAACTAAAGTTATGCCATGACAAAATCCAGCGACACTGCTGCCCCAAAACAGAGGATACTCTGTTTTGGTAACTCGGTTCCGGTTAACGATCCTTCACTTCGACATAGTCATGAGTGATAAAATTTGAATTTTGTTTCAACCTAAGTTCAAAAACTTTTATTTCAACTCAATGTTGGGTCTTTCGTTCAGTCCTACATCATGAACCTTGTCATATATGCAATTTTTCAACCAATGTCGGTACTATGTATCCTTACCAAAGAAAAACCTATTCCGGAGTAACCGGTAATCGTTTAGCTGTGGCACTGTAACACCCTCATTTTTGTTTTCTGCATATATTCATGTTTCATGAAGAGAAAACATATTAAAAGAAGTAGGAACAGAGAAAATTATCAAAAAGATAGCCAATAAGAGCCAAATCCAGTTCACAGAGAGCGCCGAAGACAACTTCCGCGGCTCGCTGGCCACGTGCCGTGTTCGGAGCTCATTCCTGTGGAGTGGGAAGAGGTCTGCCGCTAAACTGGCTACGTGGTAGGCTCAGGGCTCATCTCCGCAAAGGGGAGAGGTCCGACCCTGTGGGACACGTGTTGCCCCCGGAGCTAGCCTCTGCGGAAGAAGCAAAGGCATTTCCGCAGGACACATGTCACCTTCGGAGCTAGTCACCACGGGAATCAGAGGACCAGTCGTGCGGGATACGTGTCAATCTCGGAGCTCACCTCCGAGAGGTCTGGTTCTATTGAACACATGTCGCCACCGGAGCTTATCTCCGGGAGGTTCGTCACTGTTGGACACGTGTTAACCTCGGAGCTCGTCTCTGAGAAGAAAGGAAGTCTGGCGCTGGAGCCACCTCCGGAGAGAGGGAAGGTCCGGCACTGACACGTGGCGTGCGTGGAGCGACCTCCGAATAAGAGAGGAGGTCCCGACGGCCAGGATATGTGGCGCACGCGGAGCCCACCTCCGAAGGAGAGGGAGATCTCGCTCGCTTGACACGCGGCACAACCGGAGCTCGTCTCTATGGAAAGGGAGAGACCAGGCCCAGTGGACACGTGGAGCTTCCGGAGCTCATCACCGAGGAGGTAATGAGTTCTGGAGCGGTTTTGGATTCTGTACGCGTAGAAATACCGGTACGGAGGAGAAACCGACCTGAATTCAACAATGTTACCGTACCAAATCAACTAAAGATAAGATGTTAGGATTCAACGACGATCTGAATAGGACTCTTATTCAGAAGATAATCAGATTAGGACTCTTCTTCTCCCGATTATAAATAGAACACAGAACCTCTGGCCAAAAACCACGAACTTCTTTTCCAACTCCTAAGCCGACGACTTAGAGCCCTAGCCCCAACCCGCCAAGTAAGCCATCGCCGGAGTTCAGTCGAGGAAGATCGCCGGAAGAGAGCCCAATGATCTGAGATGGACCCGAGACTGAGAAGAACGTAAGGTAGGTCTCCAACACCACCTTATCACATCGTTGTGTTTTCTTTGCATCTGTTCTTCGATTCCCTTCGAACAGAAGCTTTCTCGTGGACAGATCACTTGTTGATCGGGTTGATCTAAAGACAAGGTCATCGCCACGTCCACATCTGATCCGAACACCCCTGTTCATCATAAAGCCATGCAAGAATACGTACAAACCGATCGAATAAAGCTGATCATAGGATAGCATGCATATGCATCATCGCATCTAGTTAAAGTTTGTGCATAATATTGATTGTTGTGAATCTTGTATGTGCGTGATTGTGTATAGAAGGACAAGCTCAGGGAGTTGTCTACGATGAGCTGCAACAACAAGGTTTCGAGATCCAAGAGCAACCAGGACCGCAAGAACAAGGCAAGTGCTCCTTGACCATATTGATCCAATATTTTTGGAAAAACTGTTTTGTTTTGCGAAAAGGTGTGTGTGCTGAGTCAAACATAATGGGAAACCCTTTTATAGGAGTTTACTAGCTTTGGTTAAACCACCCTTGTCGCCAGGGATGTTTATGAGTCGGGTATGGTTTTTACTTTTATGCTTCGCTCAGTCCATGGGATTGGGAAGCGAGATAGATGTGTCTAGCTAACTGCACTCGTAATGATAATGAGAAACTGATGTTAATAATAAACATGGATCGGAGGGAGATCTAGGCAAGACTGGGTTTGTGAATGAGGTAGCATGAGATGGTGGTTTACTTGCCGTAGATCTAAGGACCAGTTCATGCATGCACATGCCAGGATAACAGTGCTACCACAAGGCCATGTATGGGTGCGGCTTAGCTGAGTAATTAGGTAAGTTACTAGATTGTTATGGACTGTGGAAGGCGCGGGGAATGGGAGTCGAGTGAGGACTGCTCTGGGAACTGCATGGCACAAGAGGGGGCCCGTGGGTGGGAGAATTGGAGATTCTAGCCTGCTGGTGAAACCTTAGTGAGTCCATATATCTAGTAACCCCTTTGTAAAGGCTATTTTGTGATCTCTTGGCCATACACTGACGGTTGTGTACTGGTATAATGGAGGTTCTGCAGTCGCCGACGGGTGACGAAATCACAAACTTGTGGGTAAAGAGGTGCAAACTCTACAGGGTTCTTAAAACTATCATGATAGCCGAGCTTATGGTCACGAGCGTCTGGCCAACTGCCATGATTAGTTGGGATGGTTATTGGTATGGTTACTGGTTATGGTTTGGATGGTTTGGTTTTGGTTTGGATTTTCGGGACTGTTGAGTCCGGGTGATAAGATGGGTTGCATGACTGTTGAGTCATGGCAACGAGGTTGGTCTCGGTGGGAGACGAAGTTGTTTATGAGATAAAATGGTAGCGAAGACGGGATGGTATTCATGAGATGGTAGCGAATACGAGGAGGTATTCGTGAGCAAGAATGAGGTTGATTGATGTCTGGATGGGACATGGAAGGTAATGAACATAATGGAGGTATGAATGGTATTTTAATACATGTTGGGATTACATTCACCTAAAAATGAGTTGCTGTTTTATCATGGTTTGATAAATAACTTTGCTTTCTGCAATGAGCCTTTTTATACCTACCTTGGTATGAGCTACATATCATATTTCCCGCACTTGCTGAGTACATCATTGTACTCAAACTTGCATTATTATTTCATCATCAGCAACAGGAGAAGATTTCTATGAGGACCAAGTGGAGCATTAGGCGTGTGATCTGTTCTCAACCTTGCCTGTGGGGATGGAGTAGAGATGGAGCCATTGCTGCCTAGAATTGCTTCCGCATTAGTTGAATCGCTTCTGCATTAGTTAGAAGACTTCCGCTGCATAAAAATAAGACTTCTGCTGTGAGCATGAGTCCAAGACTCATGAGATATTGTAATAAACTCTGTTATTTGTGGTAATATATAATCTGAATTCAGTTTGTGGAACATATGTATATGTGTGATGAACATCCTGGGCACACATATGCATTAGTTCTCGGTTCCGTGGTTTTCCACAGAATTGAGGGCGTCACAGGCACTACTCGATCACTCACAAACGTACTCTACACGAGATACATAAACGTGGTTAGTAGCTGCAGAAGAACACCCAATAGTGATGCACACACGGTTTTGTCATTTCAGGCAGGTCCATATCATAGTAAAAACATACGCCCCATATCATTGCCATACGTGCCGTCCTTGAGTTAAGCCACGTCTCAAGGTACATGGTTGGGTTATTCAGCACCCTAAGGGGGCTTCACACCTTTGCAATTAAGCACACCGGTGGAACAACGCTTTCGTATGTCTCATAGGACATGAAGAGTTCAAGAGGACATACTTCGTGTTACAGACCACACAATAGGGTCTCCTCTTCTTGCCCCTGGGTTTGCGCACTGGAGGCTAGTGTCGTTCATATGTCTCTAAAACATGAAGAGTCTTAGAAAAAATATTCACTTTCCATTGGTTGCCGAATGGAACACCTCATGCTACTTTCCTCGCATGAGGGAGCTAACCAAAATTAAACCGCTTTCGGTGGCGTTCCTTACCAGTCTTACCTCCACGTAGGTGCATCGTTACGGAATTAAAATGCAAAAATAGTAACACATAAGTTAGCATTGCCACCTTACTGGGCTACACTAATAATACTCCTTATGTGGGCATTAACCGATTCCTCACTCGTAAACCCTAGTTTTTGAAAACTTGTTCATTTTCGGGCATGCTATTCCCAATGCGGCTCTGATACCACGACTGTGGGAGACGGACCGCCCAGCCACTTCAGGAATCGCATTGGGTGGTGCCGTGTTAGGCGACACCAACTAGCACACACAGAAATGAATCCAAGACATACACAAGTGTGTATTAAACAAGAGATTTGTTTTACAAGTAGTAATGTACACTTTAATGTACAGCAGCGGAATATAAAATCAGAGTTGCAGCGAAATTATAACTGTGATCACACTCACGAACCTAGCTAAGCAGCAAAGGAGATATCCTGCCCGAGGATACCACTTTCTAGCAGAAGGAAATGGATTCGGCGGTGATCTGGGTTTCTTGTGACCATGCAGCCAAGAATGGCGCTGTCATGCTTAACCCTTCACGGTATACGGCGGATTACCTGCAAAACAACAACTCTGCAAGAGTGAGCATGAAGGCTCAACAAGACTTAACCGTCTCTCCTAAGGCATGCAACTCTACATGAAGGTAACTTAAGACATAAGCATGTAAGTTGCATAAAGACTCGCCTACAAGTTCATCCTTGATTTTCAGATTTTAGCCATCATAGTAATGACCTTGCGCCGAGCAACATTGGAACTCCACAATCAAAAAAGAAACGCTTCATTCCAATATTACTTGTCTCAAGGTGGAAAATAACTTTAATTTGCTCTATCTCTACTTCATACATGGTTATCATGCAATTTAATTTAACATAACATCATATAAAACTTGCAAACTGTTGTCACACAAATTTGATTACTACGTCACAACACAGTGAGCAAGCGGTACTCATATCCGCGAGGGTCGGTGATTCGAATCAAACACTACCTGACTTACTCGACACATACGCCCGCCTCTGAAGGCCCAAATCTGGCATCCTTCATTACGTCGTATGTGGCAACCTTTCACAGGACACCCGACTATAAAACCGGTCACGCCTTCTTGGGCTCATAGGTCTAACAAGATGATGTAGTATGCCTCTACAATCCAGTTAACCTGGTACATCGGTTTTCTGGGTCCCATATACCAGTAAGCATCCGGTACACAACTCAATACTTGCTCAGCGGGGCCGCACACGAGAATGGTCCTTAACCGACACAGGCAGAGCTACTCGACCAAGACCTCGTCTTTTTGCTGCCTACACTCTCTACCCAGTCTCATCTTTGGAAACATAAACTTTAGTTTGCCTTTTAAACCATAACCGTATGATCCCGAACTATAGCTCGCGAGTAGATTCCAACTACGCGACTTAATTATGTGACTTTGCTATCAAAGTTTAAATACAAGATGGAGAACAGAATTCTGGTTAGGAGCTAGAATTGAGAGGATCCTAGTTGATGAACCTAGATTTAGCAAAGTGGAATCAAGTGCTAAGTGTTATTCTTAATTGTTGCATTTTCACCTAAGGAAGGTATATAGACAATTATTGATCCAGAGCTGAAATTTATCTGATAATTTTCCTGTGAGTTCCTTGTCACAAGAAAACATTATGAACCAAACTTCAGAACTTTTCAATGAGCAGTTCATCCAGAACAATTCCCTAAGCATTTAGGCAAAAAGGAATTAATTCTGAATAAATTTGCACTTTCATGCAAATTCAGGTGAACCAAAATTTCAAACATATCTCAGGGAGCATGCCTGAATTTTACTAGGATTTTTGGATCTAAGAATTGCCCAGCACTGATTTTTTAATCTGGGGATTTTCTCTGAAAAAGTTTCTGGACTTTTTGAACACAGCAACTTGTAATCTGGATTTTCATACTCATATCAAATCGAAATGAGCTGAAAATTTAGCAGGAGTTCAATAATATACTATGGAATATTCTGGCATAATTTGGGGACTTTTGGACGAACGAAACTCCCTCCAAAATTCTTTTACTGAAAAGATTCAAAGAATTTTCCAGAATTTATTATTGACTTTCATACAAATTTGGTTGCAGATTTGGATGGATATTTTCCAGCTGAATCTAACCTAATTTGAATCACCGAATTTGGAGTTTTCTAGCAAAAGTTATGAGGTTCTAAAGTTTGAACTAAATCTGTGAATTCAAATAATCCGAAGAAAATTTAAACTCTGACAGCGGGTCTGGGGATGATGTGGTGGTCCCTCGATGCAGCCACACCGTGGTCCACATATAATTTGGCTGTAGCCACAAAAGATCGAGTAGCCACAACAAATCCCGGGTTACAACTAACTGTCACTGACCGGTGGGACCCGCAGTTTCTTCTTCCCCCCGAGCTCATTTCCTGCGCGCACCTCCCTTCTCGCCGGCAGCGGCGGCGCTTCTCGGAGCTCCGTTCTCCGGTGGACTCATGGGCTGAAAATCACCGCTAGCCGCAATTCTACCGTGAGGAACACGTCCCCGCGCTCACCAGAGGCTGGCGACGGCTCTAAACCACCGTGTGACGTGCGGCGGCTCGGTTTTCCCTGCGGCGGTGTCGAGCTCCATCCCAAGACCCTTAAACACAAGAGGATTTGCTCCTAAAGAATCAGTGAGTCATGGACATGCTCGACGTGGACTCAGTTTTGATGGGGGATTGCTCTAGGTAGGTTCCCACCGTGGCCGCCGATCGGAAACCTCATAATTTGCTGCAACTACCCGGTTTTAAGCTAGGTCTCTGAAGGCAAAATGTTCCCTAACCACTCTAGCTCATGTGTGAGCAAAATGATGAACCCTAACCGAAATTTAAACGCCAATTTCAGAGATTCTTACCCGCAGTTAGGTTTTCCTCGTCCCAGAGAAAAACTCGAAATTCTCGAGCTATGGTGCACGGCTTGAGCTGAAATTTGGGGAGGAGCAGCGTGACATTCCGGCGCGTCTCGGAGTGCCCTAGCTCGGCTGTGAAAGTCTTTGTTTCGAGCTGTCCACGTGAGCGTCGGTTCCGGTTGTTTTAGGTCACCGTGAGGAAGAAAGGTTTTCAGGTTGGGAAGGTCGGAAATCGTTCGGTTTGGCGCCGAGGAGGTAGAGGACAATCACTTAGTGCCGTTTTGTGGTTTGGAGGGGTGCTGTGCGAGGCGGCTTTGCCGATTCCTGATCGAAGCACAGAGGCGGCGATGAGGCTCTGTTCTTGCGTGAGGGGTAAAACAGGAGTCGGGGTTTTGGTGTATGGCTAAAGCGAACACGTTGAGTGGTGCTAGGAACGCCGAGCAGGTCACCAGCACGAGAAGCGAGCGAGGAGGTGTCCTCTGCATCAAGCCTCGGTGGCGCTTGCCGATGCTTCAGTCTGTTCGAGTGCAATCCGACAAACAGAGACTTTGGGTGCAAGTTTGCTCCTCTCAATGACAAGTGGGTCCCACAATTCTCTCCCCAAAATATCTTCAAATTTGGCATGTTACATAATTCAGTCATGAGGAGCTCAAATCTTAAATCCCTTTGGAGAATTGGAAAAGTTTACCTCAGATTCAATCTGAATTTGAATTCTAAGGAAATTCAAAGTCCTCCTTGACATGAATAGTAAAGTAACTCCAAACTTCATCAAATTTTGCATTCCTCTTAATTTGGACCTGAAGAGTTTAAATATGAATTCAAACTTCGAATTTTTCTGCTGCAATTAGGATGTTTGCAACCACAGTTTGTATCCTCTATTTGAGATGGCCACATTTTAATTTAAGTGAACATTTGGATTCAAAAGTGGACTTTGAAATATGTTCTTGCACATGGCAACTTTCACATGGGGGTTTAAGTCAACCTGGGCTTAAAACATCGCATTGAATTTTTTTGGAGCTCATTTGGTTGCACACCTATGTGTATCATCATGTCTTAGAAAGTTTTTGCAAGTCCCATTTCCTTGAATTTGAAAACCCAACTTTATTCATAACTCAAGTTTTTGCATTTACAAGTTTTGGGACTTTTACAGTGTGTTTTATACTTCATATGTTTTATATACATCTGTTATGATTAAAATGCCAGAAGAGGGGCAGGGGTTCTCACGGGTCTTAGCAAAAAAAAAAGGATTTTGTGCCCGACCCTCTGAAGGATGAGTTGCCCAGTGGACGGGCGAGAGGTACTCATTTCTATAAAATTTTTAAATGGCACCCCATTTTATAAATTTCAAAGAAATATTACTATTTCTGAAAAAGTCCATATATATATATATATATTGTAATACAGAATTCATATATATGCTATTTTGATTTTGCTGTTGGAATGGAGTTTTGACATTTCTGAAACTCTTTTCTGCAGATGGCCAACACTAGGGTGTGTTTGTGCAACGGTTGGTTTTGCTTGGAGTGCATTCGTCGCAGGGCTATCTGTTGTCTTGCAGATTCTCCAGACTTTTGGTTACACTGAGGCTCCTGTCTACGTCAAGAGAGAGACCCTAGATAGGGGAGAATCATCGTGCATTATGCATGTGGTTACCCCTACGGGTCCAAGTCCCACGGTTGGGCTATCAACATCACGGGGCTCAGCCTAGGCGGCATGTGGGACTTGATGGGTCATCAAGCCATCATGCAGTTTTGCAACGAGCACTAGCGAGAGTTGAAAGGAACAGCGTACACTATCCTTCTGATGAGAGGCCAGTCCAACCATTTGTGGCAACACCGGGTGAACCAGGTGCATGACATCCCGTGCGTGTTCGTGCTCAGCTACTATTTGATGCTAGGCCATCCCGTTCATTGTGCCCAGAGGAGCACCGATGACATGAGGTTGGAGGAACTACAACAGACCCATCTTCAAGAAGATGCTGACGAGAACATCATCGAGATGTAGAGCGCTCAAATCATCAATTTAAGGTGCCAAGTACAAGAGAAGGACAAGACTATCCAATAGAAGGATAAGGCCTTGCAGCAGAAGGATGAGATGATCCAGCGACGAGACCGGGGGATAGAGGATCTCACCATAGAGATATGATGTACATGCGGATATGATGTTCCTTCAGCAGGAGATGCTTGAGGCACAGAACGCGTTGGCCGAGTTTAAGGCCAACCATCTTCGGTTTGGTGATCCAAAGAGGAGATACGGTAGACCAGGGGAAGCAGGTACCACCCGTTGTAGAGGTTGAGCCACCAGTTGTCGAGCCTATATAGGACCCCGAGACAGCGTCTGACTCAAAGACAGAGTCAGTGCAGGGGTCAAACTCTGGGTCAGAGATGGAGTAAGCTTCAGGGCTATAGGTTGAGGCAAAGCCAACCGCGGCGCGAGGACCCTAGCACGAGTAGTCCGGTCATCCTACTAGTAGCATGCAACTATCTCGTGTGTGTGTCGTGCTATGTACTTTAGTAACTTTCGTTGTGATAGTATAGTTGTACTAAATCTTTTATTGACTATGTGTGGACAAACTCCTATGGTGCCAGTGCGTCATTTGGGAGGTTGATGTTGTAAACTTGGTCAGATGACAGTGTTAGACTTTTTAAAATTCCAGTCATGCTAATATATGTATGTTGTTGTAAAAATATGTGATGAATTGTTATGGTTATTGCTCTTTTAGAAAACAAGTATGTATTTCAGCCTTGTAATTAACCGTATACTAATCACTATTGCAGCATGGTAGGCATCCACTCTCTGCACGAGGTTGAGAGTTCTTAGCAAGGCGGAGATGACTCGCCACCGCCACCTCCACCCTTATTGGCAGAGGCCATCGCTCAATGATGGGTTCACATCAAGAGAACATCAAGCTGTTGTGAGCATTAGTGTAGAATACATCCCATCAGGGAGGATGTCAAGATGTAGCCCCTCGCGAGCCGCAAAAAAGCACATACTTGGACTTTCTGATGACTTGCCCATTGGTTTCCACCGAGATGGGAGAATCATTGGAGGTGGACAATTGTCTCCGCACCACAGAGTCGAAGTTTGGGCTCCTGTAATACACCAAGCACTAGAAGATGTTGTTTGTAGACCATCAGCTTGAAGCCTGAACTGGAGCGTGGTCGGTGAATTACCTTGCTGCCATCCGTGAAGCATTCCTTGCACACAACATCCCTACGGGGATTATGAAGAGAAAGTTTAAAGAATTCTTAGAGCTGAAGCAAGGGAGGAGTGCTCACAATTACTCTAGATGTTCAACCACCTAGCAGAATATACGCAAGATCACGTTAACACGGAGGCTAAAAAGCGACAGTTCTTTTTTAAATGGCTGAGCACCAAGCTACACGAATATTTGTCCTTGCACAATAGCAGAAGTTTCAATGATATCGTCAATGTCGTAATAGTCCAAGAAGATGCTTATCACAACCACCACACAGAGAAGAATAAGAAGAGGAGTGCCTCTGAGAGCATCTCCAACAGACCTCCGCAGAAATATCATATGATATTATGCTCACCATCCAGTCAAAAGTTTCGGGCTATCCCACGATCGCAGCAAGATCGCCCTTTCAATTCTCCATCCACCACCACAACAGCAGCAGAGGATGGCTCTTAGTGCACCCCATCACAACAAGGTGTACAAGGTTACCGATCACCTCAGCCCATCGGAGCTCTGAGCCACAACTATGGCCGTCAGGCCATTTTGCGCGAGAATGTCATGAACCCAAGCAGCACAGCAGCAATGCACGCCTGTTAAAAGGGTCAACCAGCCACATGGGCAGCAAAGGAAGTCATCACCAAATACCGACCGAGTCAACTATACTGCGGTTGAGGAGATACTAGAGGTAGAACCCATTCTGGAAGGTACGTTCACTCCAGATGACCAGCCCACAGACATTCTTTTTTATCCCTGTGCCACTCATAACTTTATTAGTAAATCATACACAAAAAATATCAGCCTTCTTCTACTTTGGTGAGGTTCTTGTATATTATTCAATCCCCCGTAGGTATTACTTCAGCTAACAAAATAGTAACTACAGCACCTCTCCTCCTGAGTGAAAAAGTTTATCGTACTAATATCATCATGCTAGAAGGTTGAATAATAGATGTTATCCTGGAATGCCAAGGATGACACAAGATAGGGCTGTCCTGATAGGGGCTCGCGTACTGTTCAACTAAATTCCTCAAATCACAGTCATAACACTTTGATCCTTGAAAAATCACCGCCAAAAATTTCAGCCACCTATTACACGGAAGACACTCGCCTTGAAGATATTCCAGTGGTATATGAGTACGGAGATGTCTTCCCAGATGCCTTCTTGGGTATGCCACTCAATCGGGACGTCAAACTCAAAATATAGTTGCTACCGCGAACCACCGTGATTTATTGAAAACCATATAAAATGTCGCCGAACGAGCTAGCTGAATTGAAAGAGCAGCTGAAAGGACTTACGGATAGAGGATTCATAAATTCCTTTTCCGTGGGGATGTCCAGCTTTGTTCGTGAAGAAGAAATATGAATCCTTTAGTCTATGCGTAGATTACCATCGGTTGCATGTTGTCACGATCAAGAACAAGTGCCCACTTTCGAGTTCTGGCGTTCTTTTTCACCAGATCAAGATACGGGCTGAAGGCGTTATAAATATGACATTCTTGACTAGATACAAACTTAATGAGTACCTAGTCATGTCTTTTGGCCTCACCATTGCACTGACATAATTTTCGTATCTAATGATTTTGGTGTTCATGCCAGAGTTGGATAAATTTGTTGTAGTCTTCATCGATGACATTCTTGTTTATTACAAGTATGAGAAAGAACACTCCAAACGTTTTCATATTGTTCTCCAAAGAGTTCGAGATCATAAGCTATATGCAAAACTCAGCAAGTGTGAATTTTGGTTGAAGTAAGTATTGTTCTTTGAATACATCATTTCAGCAGTGGGAATAGCCTTGGCCCCGAGTAAGGTTGAAGATGTGCTAAGATGGAAGTCTCTAACCTCCGTCCATGAAGTTCATAACTTTCTAGGACTGGTAGGTTACTATCGAAGGTTTATTCTCAATTTGACCAAGATTTCTAATTTAATGATGGAGTTGTTGAAGAAGGGTGTCAACTACATGTAGAGCGACGCCTGTGAGGAAGTTTTCTATACTTTAAAGTAGTGTACCACCAAGACACACCTATGTTAGCTCAACCGGATATTACCAAGCCATATGAGATGATTATGACACATCGAGTACTGGTCTCGGATGCATCCTTATGCGAGATGATTGGGTAATTGCTTATGCATCCCGTCAACTTTGGAAGCACGAGCAGCACTATTCTACCAATGATCTTGAGCTAGCCACAGTGGTATTAGCTCTAAAAATGTGGAGACATTACCTCTTGAGAAACTTTATTCATTTCTACTCCAATCATAAGAGTCTCCATTATACTTCACACATAAGGATCTAAATATGAGCCAACGTAAATGGCTAGAATTAATCAAAGATTATGGATTAAAATTCATTACCATTCTGAAAAGGATAATGTGTTGTCGATGCATTATGCCCCAAACCACATGTTCACCATTTATCGATGCTGCCCTCTGATATCATAGAGCCAAGTTTTCATGTAATTCCACACGGGGCACTATACAACTTTGCTCTGATACCCACCATTCATGAAGAAATCATAGCAGCACAAAAAGAGGACCTCAAAATATCCCACATCCATAAAAGGTTGAGAAATAGAGGTGAAATGTTTCCATGATGATGAAGAATGAGCCTTGTGGTTTAACAACTAACTTGTAGTGCCCAAAAATGTGGGGCTATGAAAGAAGATCTTGGAGAAGCTCACTTGTCCAAATACTCCATGCATCTAGACGGCAACAAAATGTACCAAATTTTGAGGAAAATATTTTGGTGGGCACGGATCATGTGAAGAAGGCGGGGTTGCTCCAGCAATTGAGCATTCCTGCATGGAAGTGGAAAGACATTAATATGGATTTTATCGTGGTACTTCCTCTCACCATCCACAAGCATGATTCAATTTGGGTCATTGTGGACCGCCTAACCAAGTCAGTCCATCTTATTTCGGTGAATACCTAGTTCAAATTGAAGTAATATGCAGAGTTGTACATATGTTGTATCATGTGTTTACACGAGGTTCCCCACACTATCATATCTGATAGAGGCGAACAATTCGTTGCTAGGTTTTGAAAGAAACTACATGAGTCCCTGAGAACCAAACTTATTTGTGAATCCGCATATCACCCGTAGACGGATGGTCAGATGAAGCAAATAGATCAGATCCTCAAAGATATGCTATGAGCTTGTGCTCTCATACATGGCAAAAATCAGGACGAGCACCTACCCTTAGCCGAGTTCTCGTACAAAACAACTATCAAGAGAGTATTCAATAATCATTGTATGAGGCTCTGTATGGCAGAAATGTCGGATGCCCCTGAATTGGTGTGATTCCTGTGATTTTTGGACTTGATCTAGTCTAGGTAGTCAAAGAGCAATTGAAATTATTCAATAAAATCTAAGGGCAGGTAAAACTCAGCGGATGAACGGTGTTACCTACTTGAAAGGGTACATCATTTTAGAGTCAAAGAAAAACTAACTCCGCAATTCATCGGTCCCTTTCATATTTCCATGAAATGTGGGCTCATCACTTATCGCTTGAAGTGAACCACATCATTTTTCTAACCATGTGACATTTTCACATCTCGTAGCTGCGAAAATGTCTCAAGACACGATCAGAAGTCGTTGTGGAAGACATAGTAGCATTGCAATCCGGTATCACTTACATCAAACATCCTGTCAAAATTATCGATGAGAAGACCCGAGTCATAAGAAATCAGAATATAATTTTTTTTTTCAAAATCCAATGAAGCAATCACTCCATCGAGGAAGCCACCTGGGAACAAGAACATTATCCCCATTTCTCTCGTGACCACCCCCTCCTCTCTACAAAAATCTTCCTATTTCCCTCAAATTCTCGGACCAGGATTTATTTAAGGGGGGGGCTATAACATTTCATGTTTCAAACGATCTATGTACCCAAAAATCCCAGACCCCAAAAGTTACAAGGAAATTTTGAATTCAAAATTCAGATGCAAATTCAAGTTAAATTGAGAAATATATTCCAAACCTTTAGATATTTTGAAGCGAAATTACCTACATTAAATTTACTCCAGTTTTTTAGAGCCAAATAGAAAGCTCTACAAAAATTTGTATGAATCTGTGATGAAATTTTAAATTCTTACTAATCAAATCAAGTAATTAAGAGCAGACTTTATAATTCAAACTCCCCTTGAGTAAATTAGTAGAAAAAATTGTAATCCTCTAATATTAAGATTATGGGTTAAGGAACCTCTTTGTAAACTTTCAGAAATTTTGGATACCTATAACTATTTCTTTTTGAATTTTCTGTGAGAGGGCATAGAGCAAAAATTAGAAACAGATTTTAAACCTCATGGGATCTACCTGTCAGCATCCTTTCCTTCCTCTCTCTCCCTCCCTTGGTTCCATGCTGCAGCTGCAGGCCTCCCACCTTGACGGGCTGGCGTGCACGCCGCGGCTAGCACAACAACATTATCTTAACTTGTCCCTTGCTGACCCATTTCCCCTCTTTTTCGGTGGACAAGGAGCTACGAATCGACAACTTCTTCGCCACTGACTATCATTCCAGGGAGCCTCGCTATTGCACCCCAACTTCCAACCGTCCACGTCCCGATTTGGGTCTTCTTCGCATCAACATTCCCGAGAATCTCGTGATCCTCTCCAAGCCTTCTGCGAGCTCTCCCACTCTTCGCATTTCCCATAGACGGTCACTGAAAGTCCTCCCGTCACAATGGTCCACTGTCGGCTTTCCCTGCTAAGATCCTCCATCCCTAGGCCCCTCCAACGTCTTCCCCACGGTTCGCAATAATTTTATTCTCTGTGCCCCACCATGTTCCGTCGGGTTGGGTCGCGCCAGCAAGCCGCGCTGCCACTGGCTGCCGTCCTTGTCATGCTGAATCTGCCTGAGGGGCGGAGATCCCGTGCACCATGGAATCTCATGCGGCAACCCAGCTGCCAGTGGTGTGGCACTAAGCTGAGTGGCCGGATGCTACGAAAATTTATGTTTTTATTTTCTTTTTTTTTTCAAAATAGTTCTAGGAAATGGTGTAAAACTTGTATTACTCATAGAAAATTCTAGGAAGGAGAAAAACGTGAGACCAATTTTGTTATACTCTATGTACCCAGGAACAAATTAGACATGTTTATTTTTTATGAATTTTTATGGTAGCTTGTTAAAATTACATTAAGTATGGATCTTGGAAATTAAATTGTGGTAAATCTAACCAACAGAAAAAATCTGAAAAAATGCGGAACACACTAGTGCATGCCATATATCTCCTAGTAAAACTTTCAACTCCTTTTGACATGTAGATTCCTCATTATGACTCCTGCCATTTAAATTATAGTAATTAAATTAAGGTCTGATAAATCTCCAAAGTCCCAGACCTTGTGATAAAATACTTCGACATGATCGACACCCCTAGTAAATCAGTCATGTACAGACCATAACTATAAACGCACAATATGAATTAATTGTATGAGCTAGTTAACCAAACTTATATTTCTTGTTGACAGAAGCACAACAATAAAAAACCCAAGTAACTTAACAAACCACCTCTAACCAGAGAGTATATTCAACTGATGGAAAAAATATTTATGCACTGATGTACATGTGTACACCTTAGTTAAATTTCAATTATTGTTAATTACATGCATTATTTGACTATGCATATCGGTAGTGTCAACAATCGAGGAACATAACCAGGTGGAGCTCCATACTGAGCTTGACTTCTCTGTTGGAGAGTTTGACCCTGAGCTTAATCTAGACAAGTCCCAATTTCATTAATCATTTGTTAGATCTATTACTTTAGACATGATTATATTGAATAGTGCTTTTGGTTGCATTAAGTCTAAGAATTGTTACGATACTCCACTTGCATTAATCATAAATCTGTGTTTAGATCAGTGGGTAGATCAGCCATGTAATTTCACATTCTTCCTAAGCTAATTAGACAGATTTAAGAATAGACGAAAGCTACTCGCTACCTCTAGCTTTTTCCAGGAAATATGGATATGTAAAGTAGCTTATGGATCACAAATGATATTTAGAGACTGAGAAGGTTGTAGGGAGCAGCAGAACGTGAGATCCGTGTGTGTAGACCTGCCTGTGTCAGTTAAGTACCACGTCTTTGTCGCCCCCTTGGACAAGTATTGAATGAACTAGTGACTTGCTAGTGATTTGAGCACTAGTAAACCGACATAACTTGATCACCCTTGAGTCGACGATCATTCCGCCATCCTAGGTTGGAGTCAGAGAGGGCAGAAGGAAGTGAAGTTCCTGGTTTTAGAGAGGATGAACAGGGAACAGTGTGGCACGGGAAAAGGATCTGTGTGCTAGAAGTAAAGGAGATCCGTGAATTAATTTTGAAGGAGGCTCACGATTCTGACTATTCCATTCATCCTGGGAGTACGAAGATGTACCAGGACCTCAAGAGCAGATATTGGTGGTATGGCATGAAGCGAGATGTCGCGGAACATGTTGCCCTATGTGACACATGTCAGTTGGTGAAAGCAGAACATCAACGACCCGCGGGATTGCTGCAACCACTCAAAGTGCCTGAATGGAAGTGGGAAGAAATCAGCATGGATTTTGTCGTGGGATTGCCTAGGACCCAATCCGGGTATGATTCAATATGGGTCATTATTGATAGGCTAACCAAGGTAGCTCATTTCATTCCGGTGAAAGAAAGCTACAGCGGATCCAAATTGGCAGAATTGTACATGTCAAGGATTGTGTGTTACCATGGAGTGCCAAAGAAGATAGTGTCGGACCGAGGGACACAGTTCACCTCGAGGTTTTGGCAAAAGTTGCATGAAACCATGGGAACCCATCTGAATTTCAGCTTTGCCTATCATCCTCAAACTGACGGGCAGATGGAGAGAACCAATCAGATCCTTGAAGATATGTTAAGGGCATGTGCACTCAAAAACAATAGGAGTTGGGACAAGAACCTACCGTATGCGAAGTTTTCCTATAACAACAGTTATCAAGCTAGTATGAAGATGTCACCGTTTGAAGCTTTGTATGGAAGGAAGTGCAGAACTCCCCTATTTTGGAACCAAACAGGAGAAAGTAAAGTGTTTGGTCCAGAAGTGCTACAAGAAGCCGAGGCGAAGGTGAGGGAGATTCGCAACAACTTGAGGATAGCACAAACACGCCAGAAGAGTTATGCTGATGTACGAAGAAGAGAACTCGTTTTCAATGTGGGAGACTATGTTTATCTCAAGGTGTCCCCTATCAGAGGACTTCGTCGGTTCAAGGTGAAAGGGAAGTTGTCACCTCGATACATCGGACCCTTTCAAGTTTTGGAAAGAAAAGGCGAAGTGGCGTACCAACTAGAGTTACCGGTTCATCTATCGGACGTGCACGATGTATTTCATGTGTCACAACTCAAGAAATGCCTGAGGACGCCTGAAGAGGTGTTACCCATGAATGAAGTGGATGTAGCTGAAGATTTGTCTTATGCCGAGCAACCATACAAGATTTTGGAGACAATGGAACGCCTCACCAGAAATAAAAGAATCCGGATGTGCAAGGTGCAGTGGAAGCATCACTCAGAAGAGGAAGCCACCTGGGAACGGGAAGATGAGCTCAAGGCACAATTTCCGGAATTGTTTTCTTAGAAACACCAATCTCGAGGACGAGATTTCTTTTAAGGGGGGTAGAGCTGTAACACCCCAAATTTTGATTCAAAACTCTAAACCATGTTCAGAGGGGAATTTAAAAATTTTTGGACGTGTTGCATGTTTTGCAAAAATTCAAATTCAAACTGGAATTCAAATTATACTCAAAACAGAAAAGAAATGGAAAAAGAAAAAGAGAAACGGGAAAAAAACCGGCCAGTGGGCCGAAACCCGCCAGCCGGCCCAGTTTCCCTGCGCCAGCCCGCCCCCGCGCGCGCCGCGCTGTCTCTCACAGACAGGTGGGACCCACCTGTCATCCCTAACCCCGAGCGTCTGCGGCCCGGACTTTCCCCCCGAGCGCGCGGCGATCTTAACCGATTGAAAACCGCGTCCCTCAGCCCGAATTCCGGTCCCAGAAGAATCAAACTCGATCACAACCGACCCACCGCCCTCCCCCGGCTATAAAAACCCCAGCCCCGATCGGGTTTTCCCACGCGATCGCCGATTTTTACTCCGGTGAGCACCAAGACTTCGCCGGTGAATTCTGGCCGATCTAAGCTCGGAAATTCTGATCTAACTCGCTGGTCTTGATCCACCGCCTCCGGGGAACTTTGCAGGTGCAGAAAACCCGAAGACTTACGGTGTAAACCCAGCGCCGACGAGCTTCGCCGTGGTTTTGCCTCGGACCTCGCCGCCGAGCACTTTCCAGGACCCCCGAGCTCGAGAAAACCCCCGAGGTGAGATCCCTGACCTCCCCTCTACCGATCTATGCCATAAGATCACAGTTTTAGGCAGAATTCTCGAGGATCCGAAACTTTCCGGCGAGATCGCCGCTTCCCGCCGCCGTGCGCCGCCGGCAGCGCCGCCCGCGCTCGATCAGAGCGACGTGGCCGCTTGTGCGCCGTTTATTTTAAATCGCACGGTAGACTTTAAAACCCCGCGTACCGGTTCGATGTTATAATCTCAGCCGTCGGTTTAAAATCGGACGGTCCACGTCAGCCCCGCGTTATAAAGACTGGAATTCTTACGTGCTACCCCCTGGGGTTCTCGGGAAATAAGAGCTAGCCCCGAAAACTTCAGATCTAGCCCTTGGAACTCCAGAAAATCATGTAAATTTATTTAAAAATCAGTTTTAGCCCCTGGACTTAATAAAAATTAGGTAAAACACCTCTGATAAGTGTAGCTAGACCCCTGGAAATTATGAAAATAATATTATAGACCCTGTAATGGGGTGAATTCATTATTTTAGCCTTGTTTAGTATTTAATTTAGAAAATTGAATATGTAACTAGTGTTTAAAAATTAAAAAGGGGGACAAACATAATTGTCAAAATTAATTAAAAACTTTCTCAGTACTTAGAAAACTTTGGAGTGAGATAAAAATATATTTTTGGGCTAAAATAAATCTGTTTCATCTATTATTCACATTTATTAGTATAGGGACACATTTTTAAGTAAAGAATAGCTATAGAAAAAAAAATAGGGAAAATAATTATGAAATAGTATACATCAGAAGCCAAGGTCAAAATATGTTATTAAATTATTTAGGACCAGAACCTATACTGTTTAGGTGATGTGTATTACTAATTTCATAATAAAATACACAATTATGCATGGGAGTATAAAAAAATGATAAATGGAGTTTTTAAAATCCAAAGGGTTCAGTTTAGGGTTGGTAGAAATTATGAAGGCACATATGGGGAAGAAAAATACTTTTCATACACACTTGGTAGTAAAAAGGTGTAGTAGTTGAATATAAGAAATTTATTGGAAACCCATATAAATAGTATGTAAGTATAAATGTGGACACAAAAGTAGGAATCATATATACATGGTTAAAAGTGCATGCAAGCCACAACTTAACACACATAAAGTAACCACAACACATATAATGGTAAAGAACTTTTATAAATATGAATGTGTGGTTTGTATGAAGTAGAAGTGAGAACTATGTCTTATGATTGTTGTTTTTCTTTTGCTATGTGTGATGGTATGAAGTAGAACCTGTTCAAGAGCAAGTTATTCCTTTCCAAGATCAGGACTACCCATTTCAAGAGCAACAAGAAGGAGGCAAGTGTCCTTGACCACTTTGATCCTATGCTAGGATGTGTAGATAGAATTATTTGCATTGTCAAATGAAATATGAAACCCATGCTAGGAAAGTTTCCCTAGAATTGCATTACCTTGTTTCCTTGTAGCTTGGGTTGGGATTTATTTTATCATGTCATTTATTATCATGCATATGCTTAGCCATGCTTAGAATGGGATATTTGGGACATGAGATCATCAGTTTATATTACCATACTCTTGAATGAGACATTGTGAGTTATGTAGAGGTAGGGATCAAGGCAAGTTGGATGTTTTGGTTGTGTGCTGGGTGCACGAGACTTGGGTTTGTGTTTAGTACTTGCCTGGATCCTAAGGACCGGTTCATGGAGCATGTAACCCGGCTTTACAGTGCCAACCACATGCTGAGATGGGGCAGCTTGGCCAATTAATTAGGTGTATCCCCGGCGTAGTATGGGTGTGTTGGATGGTGCGGGGAGTAGGTGTCAGCTGGACTACCATATGAACCGCAAGGCTCAAGAGGGGGCCACTGCAGCGGGGTTGGAGCCTCTTGTATGCTGTTAGGGGTGAAACCTCAGTGGGCCCACGCTCGTCGGGAATCCCGTTGTAAAGGCTTCGTAGTGATCTCCTGGCTACACACCTGGGAAGTGTGAATGTGGATCGTAGCCACTGGCATAATGGAGGTTCTTTTAGTCCACCCGGCAACGGGGGATGAAATCACTACATGTGGGTACAGTGGTACAAACTCTGCAGAGTCAAAACTGTCTTGACAGCCGTGCTCACGGTTAAGAGCGGCCTGGACTTATTCATGATTAGAGGATTGATGGTTTTGGAAGTTAAGCGGGGAGCTTAACATTGGTAATGATGTTATGGTTATTGGATTACAATGATGGGATGGGAAATTGGGACCATTTCACCTGTGTAATAATGTAGGTGCTTAATAAGCTAAGGTGATAGGCATTAATTGCGTAGTGCTTTAACCATGAGTTCAACCTCTCCTTGTTCTAGCCATGCATGATATAATTTTCCCACACTTTCTGAGTACCATTGGTACTCAACCTTGCATTTTTGTTGGTTTATATTGCTGCTCAGGTCAAGATAATGAGGTGGTGTATAATGACCAAGATTTTGGACCCGAGGAAGGTTTTTAGGTTCATGAAGACCCCCGGGCAACGCCTGTGATGGAGCCCTAATGAATAATATTCCGCTGCTAGTTTATTTACTTGTGATGAACTTATTATTGTCCATCGAGACATTTACTTTGTAAGACTTACTTATATTCGACACCTGGCTTGTAATAAATGATGCTTCACTATTTGTCATCACATGTTTGAGAAAAAGATCCTGGCATACATGTGGTATTCACTTGGTTGTTCTTCGGAAAAACCGGGTGTGACAGAGGTGGTATCAGAGCCAAGGTTGCCCGTAGGAACGTGGACCTAGGTAGAAATGGACGTATTTAAGGGCCCTATTTTCTTAAAAACTATTTTCCAAGGTGTGGGTGGAAAAGTGTTATTAAAGGAGTCATTTTCTTCATCTTACCCCAACTTTCATTCAAAATAGGATTTTTGTTTGAGAATTTATCTAACCTAATTTTAAATTCTTTTGTTTTAGATGGTTCGCATGATTCGCACCGCTCGTAAGTCCATAGGAGGGAGAGTTCCCGTAGTTGCCCTTGCCGAAAGAGAGGAGAGTCGTCCAGTGACGTACCTTTCCTACGGATTGGCAGTAGGAGATTTGTTGCGCCGTCTTCGACGTATGCTCGAAGCCGCCGGCAATACGGGCAAGCTAATCATCCACTATAACTCCACCAGGACCATCCGTGAGAAGAGGGAAGAATGGAGTTCGGAGATGAGGATTATACACGAGAATCAACTGCTTAAGATTCACCACTCTCCAGCTTGTCGAGCAACACAAGTTGACGCGGAGAAAGATGTCACCTGGGAGGCCATCACCTGCCAGAGTCACATCTATCGTCACCACTTGGACAAAACTGAGTACATGTATGTCCTCCAACGTGAGAGTGGTACCACGGAGTACAAGTACCCACCGGTGCAGCAAGGGACTTCCCATGAGCACATGGACTTGTGTTTGGAGGATGCTGCTATGCTCAGCACTCGACTGCAGGAGTGTCAACAAGAGCTTCAGGATGTCCGAGACACCCTGAAGGAAACGGAGGCGTTGCTGCGAGTTTGCTTAAAGGCGAGAGAAAGAGGAGATGGGAATGAACTGTGTGTCACCGTTAGTGATCCATGGACTCCTGACTCCCCGGATCGCCGAGCAATCAGGCGTCGTCGCACTTCTCCACCAGCAGCCTCCCCACCCAAAGCAGAGTCAGAAGGTAGCCGAAATGAGGAGGAAGATCCCGAGGAGCCAGCTCAAGAGGACGAGTAGTGTAGAGTCTTTCCCCTAGCTAGCAAGAGGTTGAGTAGTCGAGTCGTTACGTAGTTAATGGTGTGATAATGCTTGGTGTGTGACGTGAGTTGTGGAAGCCATGAGCAATTGTCCACAGCCTCGTCTTCAGATTGTTTTGCTTTGGTGTGTGAACCCACAGGAAATAATAGTGCATTTATTTGGTGTGAGATATAAACCCTCGTAAAATTTTAACAAAGCCTCAACACCTTAAAGTACCAACAAATGAAAGTAGTAAGATGATACTAAATTGTATCAAATTAACATTTGTTGATTTTGCCAGATGGCCGGAAGAGGAAAAGGACGTGCTGCCAACCCCGCCAACAACAATGATGAGGCATGCAACCCTCATCTTTCTGGAGGCCAGGACCGGGGTGGTCGCCGTGAAGAAGTTGATCCTCTCCACCAAATGCTGGAGAATCAAAATCAGCTTATCCAGAACTTGACTCAAGTGGTGGCCAACTTGCATCAAGTTCCACCTACACAAGCTGCACCACGCCAACCAAGGTTGAGTGAGTTTCTAGGAACTCAACCTCCAAAGTTTGCAAGTGATGCTGAACCTCTGGAGGCAGATGATTGGCTGAAGACCATTGAAAGTAAGAT
Organism: Neostapfia colusana; assembly: GCA_030760725.1. Taxonomy (NCBI): domain Eukaryota; kingdom Viridiplantae; phylum Streptophyta; class Magnoliopsida; order Poales; family Poaceae; genus Neostapfia; species Neostapfia colusana. The sequence continues at coordinate 39,856,314 of JASWHV010000013.1, read as the reverse complement.
GAGGATCATACAGTGCCAAGGATATGAAAGGGTGCTGTTTGCCTCTCATCAATTGCAAGGACCTGCTGCTGATTGGTGGACCGCCTACGTGGCCGCCCATCATGACCCTGAGAACATCACTTGGGAAGAGTTCAAGCGTAGCTTCCGCAACCACTACATCCCAAGAGGTGAACTCAAAAACAAGAGGAAGGAGTTTCTGGGACTGCAGCAGGGAAACATGACGGTGAGGGAATACCTCACTAAATTTACTCAACTATCCCGTTATGCTCCACGAGACATAGAGGCCGATGAGCAAAAACAAGATTGTTTCGTGGAAGGACTTACCGCTGAAATGCAGTGTGCAATGTCCTCAAATGAGTATGAAAGCTTTCAAAAGATGGTGGACAGAGCATTTGTGGTGGAAAGGAAGCTAAAGGCCCTGGAAAATGAGAATAAGAGGAAGGCGGGGTGGTCACATCAGGCCTCAGGGAGCAACACCCGCCCACGTATGATGCAGCAACCTACGGGGCAGACGAGCCGTGCTGCGGTACCCTATTCAGCACCAAGAGGGTACAACCCAAACTACAGGCCTCCCGCAGCACCAGTGCAGCCGCAACGTCAGTTTGTGCAGCAGCCTCGCCCCGCATATCCACCTCGACCAGCAGTGCAAGGACCCCCAAACCAACCCCAAGACAACAAAGGCCAGACATCTAAGATTGGGGTGCAATGTTTTAATTGCGGAGAAGTAGGGCACTACGCCCATAAGTGTCCAAAGAAGAAGCCCACGCAGCCAAAGCAGCAGAATGTAATGAGAGGACGGGTGAACCACGTCACTATGGAGGAAGCACAAGAGGCACCCGACGTGGTAGTTGGTAAGTTTCCTGCCAATTTACACCTTGCCACTCTGCTGTTTGATTCTGGTGCTACCCACTCGTTCATTGCTCAAGGGTTTGTTAAGAAGCATGACCTAGCAACCACACAAATGAACCATATGCTAGCCGTAAACTCTCCAGGTGGAGAAATAAGGACAAGACAAGTGTGTCCCAAAGTGAGCCTAGACATTAATGGGGTAGTATTTACTGCTAACCTCATAGTGATAGATTCACAAGGGATAGATATTATTTTGGGTATGGATTGGTTGACCAAACATAAAGGAATCATCCATTGTTCGACCAGAACGGTGGAACTAACTCACCCCAATGGCACAAGAGTAAAGTTCATAACGATACACGAGCCTAGGAGGGACATCAAATTAAATCAAGTGGAAGTGAAAGTTGAGGAAATCAGTACTATCAGGGAATATCCAGATGTTTTTCCGGAGGAGTTGCCAGGTATGCCTCCCGACCGTGACGTGGAATTCGCAATTGAGCTAGTACCGGGAACAGCCCCGATATACAAGAGACCTTATCGAATGGACTCCAAGCAGCTAGAAGAGCTCAAGGATCATTTGAGAGAATTGACGGAGAAGGGGTATATTCGCCCTAGTTCCTCACCATGGGGAGCTCCGGTGATATTTGTGCCCAAGAAAGACGGAACCCAAAGGTTATGCGTGGATTACCGTGCCTTGAATGAGGTAACCATCAAAAACAAGTACCCATTACCCCGCATTGAAGACTTGTTTGATCAGTTGAGGGGAGCTTGTGTGTTCTCGAAAATTGATCTCAGGTCGGGGTACCACCAACTCAAGATAAGGCAATCAGATATTCCCAAGACAGCTTTCGTATCTCGGTACGGACTGTATGAATACACTGTCATGCCTTTTGGGCTAACCAATGCCCCGGCATATTTCATGTACCTCATGAACAAGGTATTCATGGAATATCTGGACAAATTTGTGGTGGTTTTCATAGATGATATTCTCGTCTTCTCCAAAGATGAAGAAGAACATGAGAAACATCTAAGGTTGGTGTTACAGAGGCTGAGAGAACACCAACTATATGCCAAGTTGAGCAAGTGTGAGTTTTGGCTGAAGAGAGTTCCCTTTTTAGGACATATAATCTCGGAGGGAGGAATCTCCGTAGATCCCGCCAAAATCGAAGATATCCAGAAGTGGAAAACCCCTGAAAATGTCGGGGAAGTTCGAAGCTTTTTGGGATTGGCTGGATACTATCGACGGTTTATTGAGGGATTCTCCAAGATCTCGAGACCTCTCACCAAACTGTTGGAGAAGGGAATCACATTCACCTGGACGCCACAGTGCGAGACGAGCTTTCAGGAGTTAAAGAAGAGATTGACAACAGCCCCAGTGTTGGTTATGCCAGATATGCAGAAGAATTTCACAGTGTACTACGATGCCTCTGGAAATGGGTTGGGATGTGTTCTCATGCAAGAAGGACATGTCGTGGCTTATGCATCCCGGCAGCTTCGGAAGCACGAGAAGAACTATCCTACACATGACCTAGAACTAGCCGCAGTGGTACACGCGTTGAAAATTTGGGGGCACTATTTGATGGGGAAGAGGACAGAGATATATACGGATCATAAGAGTTTGAAGTACATATTCACACAGCCAGATCTCAACCTCAGACAAAGGAGATGGTTAGAGCTAATCAATGACTTTGATGTGGGCATCAACTATCATCCCGGGAAAGCAAACATCGTGGCCGATGCTTTGAGTCGGAAAGTGCAGGTCAATAAGTTGAGCTTGAAGGACATGCCCGCAGAATTGAAGGACGAGGTTATAAGGCTCAATCTATGTCTAGTAAATAGTGGTGAAGCCATCGCCATGGAAGTGGACTCCACACTCGAGCAAGACATACGCGAGGGCCAAAAGAATGATGAGAAGATACAAGAGATCAGACAGCTCATTAAGGAAAATAAAGCTCCTGGTTTTAGAGAGGATGAACAGGGAACGTTGTGGCACGGGAAAAGGATCTGTGTGCCAGAAGTAAAGGAGATCCGTGAATTAATTTTGAAGGAGGCTCACGATTCTGACTATTCCATTCATCCTGGGAGTACGAAGATGTACCAGGACCTCAAGAGCAGATATTGGTGGTATGGCATGAAGCGAGATGTCGCGGAACATGTTGCCCTATGTGACACATGTCAGTTGGTGAAAGCAGAACATCAACGACCCGCGGGATTGCTGCAACCACTCAAAGTGCCTGAATGGAAGTGGGAAGAAATCAGCATGGATTTTGTCGTGGGATTGCCTAGGACCCAATCCGGGTATGAATCAATATGGGTCATTATTGATAGGCTAACCAAGGTAGCTCATTTCATTCCGGTGAAAGAAAGCTACAGCGGATCCAAATTGGCAGAATTGTACATGTCAAGGATTGTGTGTTACCATGGAGTGCCAAAGAAGATAGTGTCGGACCGAGGGACACAGTTCACCTCGAGGTTTTAGCAAAAGTTGCATGAAACCATGGGAACCCATCTGAATTTCAGCTCTGCCTATCATCCTCAAACTGACGGGCAGACGGAGAGAACTAATCAGATCCTTGAAGATATGTTAAGGGCATGTGCACTCAAAAATAATAGGAGTTGGGACAAGAACCTACCGTATGCGGAGTTTTCCTATAACAACAGTTATCAAGCTAGTATGAAGATGTCACCGTTTGAAGCTTTGTATGGAAGGAAGTGCAGAACTCCCCTATTTTGGAACCAAACAGGAGAAAGTAAAGTGTTTGGTCCAGAAGTGCTACAAGAAGCCGAGGCGAAGGTGAGGGAGATTCGCAACAACTTGAGGATAGCACAAACACGCCAGAAGAGTTATGCTGATGTACGAAGAAGAGAACTCGTTTTCAATGTGGAAGACTATGTTTATCTCAAGGTGTCCCCTATCAGAGGACTTCGTCGGTTCAAGGTGAAAGGGAAGTTGTCACCTCGATACATCGGACCCTTTCAAGTTTTGGAAAGAAAAGGCGAAGTGGCGTACCAACTAGAGTTACCGGTTCATCTATCAGACGTGCACGATGTATTTCATGTGTCACAACTCAAGAAATGCCTGAGGACGCCTGAAGAGGTGTTACCCATGAATGAAGTGGATGTAGCTGAAGATTTGTCTTATGCCGAGCAACCATACAAGATTTTGGAGACAATGGAACGCCTCACCAGAAATAAAAGAATCCAGATGTGCAAGGTGCAGTGGAAGCATCACTCAGAAGAGGAAGCCACCTGGGAACGGGAAGATGAGCTCAAGGCACAATTTCCGGAATTGTTTTCTTAGAAACACCAATCTCGAGGACGAGATTTCTTTTAAGGGGGGTAGAGCTGTAACACCCCAAATTTTGATTCAAAACTCTAAACCATGTTCAGAGGGGAATTTAAAAATTTTTGGACGTGTTGCATGTTTTGCAAAAATTCAAATTCAAACTGGAATTCAAATTATACTCAAAACAGAAAAGAAATGGAAAAAGAAAAAGAGAAACGGGAAAAAAAACCGGCCAGTGGGCCGAAACCCGCCAGCCGGCCCAGTTTCCCTGCGCCAGCCCGCCCCCGCGCGCGCCGCGCTGTCTCTCACAGACAGGTGGGACCCACCTGTCATCCCTAACCCCGAGCGTCTGCGGCCCGGGCTTTCCCCCCGAGCGCGCGCGATCTTAACCGATTGAAAACCGCGTCCCTCAGCCCGAATTCCGGTCCCAGAAGAATCAAACTCGATCACAACCGACCCACCGCCCTCCCCCGGCTATAAAAACCCCAGCCCCGATCGGTTTTTCCCACGCGATCGCCGATTTTTACTCCGGTGAGCACCGAGACTTCGCCGGTGAATTCTGGCCGATCTAAGCTCGGAAATTCTGATCTAACTCGCTGGTCTTGATCCACCGCCTCCGGGGAACTTTGCAGGTGCAGAAAACCCAAAGACTTACGGTGTAAACCCAGCGCCGACGAGCTTCGCCGTGGTTTTGCCTCGGACCTCGCCGCCGAGCACTTTCCAGGACCCCCGAGCTCGAGAAAACCCCCGAGGTGAGATCCCTGACCTCCCCTCTACCGATCTATTCCATAAGATCACAGTTTTAGGCAGAATTCTCGAGGATCCGAAACTTTCCGGTGAGATCGCCGCTTCCCGCCGCCGTGCGCCGCCGGCAGCGCCGCCCGCGCTCGATCAGAGCGACGTGGCCGCTTGTGCGCCGTTTATTTTAAATCGCACGGTAGACTTTAAAACCCCGCGTACCGGTTCGATGTTATAATCTCAGCCGTCGGTTTAAAATCGGACGGTCCACGTCAGCCCCGCGTTATAAAGACTGGAATTCTTACGTGCTACCCCCTGGGGTTCTCGGGAAATAAGAGCTAGCCCCGAAAACTTCAGATCTAGCCCCTGGAACTCCAGAAAATCATGTAAATTCATTTAAAAATCAGTTTTAGCCCCTGGACTTAATAAAAATTAGGTAAAACACCTCTGATAAGTGTAGCTAGACCCCTGGAAATTATGAAAATAATATTATAGACCCTGTAATGGGGTGAATTCATTATTTTAGCCTTGTTTAGTATTTAATTTAGAAAATTGAATATGTAACTAGTGTTTAAAAATTAAAAAGGGGGACAAACATAATTGTCAAAATTAATTAAAAACTTTCTCAGTACTTAGAAAACTTTGGAGTGAGATAAAAATATATTTTTGGGCTGAAATAAATCTGTTTCATCTATTATTCACATTTATTAGTATAGGGACACATTTTTAAGTAAAGAATAGCTATAGAAAAAAAAATAGGGAAAATAATTATGAAATAGTATACATCAGAAGCCAAGGTCAAAATATGTTATTAAATTATTTAGGACCAGAACCTATACTGTTTAGGTGATGTGTATTACTAATTTCATAATAAAATACACAATTATGCATGGGAGTATAAAAAAAATGATAAATGGAGTTTTTAAAATCCAAAGGGTTCAGTTTAGGGTTGGTAGAAATTATGAAGGCACATATGGGGAAGAAAAATACTTTTCATACACACTTGGTAGTAAAAAGGTGTAGTAGTTGAATATAAGAAATTTATTGGAAACCCATATAAATAGTATGTAAGTATAAATGTGGACACAAAAGTAGGAATCATATATACATGGTTAAAAGTGCATGCAAGCCACAACTTAACACACATAAAGTAATCACAACACATATAATGGTAAAGAACTTTTATAAATATGAATGTGTGGTTTGTATGAAGTAGAAGTGTGAACTATGTCTTATGATTGTTGTTTTTCTTTTGCTATGTGTGATGGTATGAAGTAGAACCTGTTCAAGAGCAAGTTATTCCTTTCCAAGATCAGGACTACCCATTTCAAGAGCAGCAAGAAGGAGGCAAGTGTCCTTGACCACTTTGATTTTATGCTAGGATGTGTAGATAGAATTATTTGCATTGTCAAATGAAATATGAAACCCATGCTAGGAAAGTTTCCCTAGAATTGCATTACCTTGTTTCCTTGTAGCTTGGGTTGGGATTTATTTTATCATGTCATTTATTATCATGCATATGCTTAGCCATGCTTAGAATGGGATATTTGGGACATGAGATCATCAGTTTATATTACCATACTCTTGAATAAGACATTGTGAGTTATGTAGAGGTAGGGATCAAGGCAAGTTGGATGTTTTGGTTGTGTGCTGGGTGCACGAGGCTTGGGTTTGTGTTTAGTACTTGCCTGGATCCTAAGGACCGGTTCATGGAGCATGTAACCCGGCTTTACAGTGCCAACCACATGCTGAGATGGGGCAGCTTGGCCAATTAATTAGGTGTATCCCCGGCGTAGTATGGGTGTGTTGGATGGTGCGGGGAGTAGGTGTCAGCTGGACTACCATATGAACCGCAAGACTCAAGAGGGGGCCACTGCAGCGGGGTTGGAGCCTCTTGTATGCTGTTAGGGGTGAGACCTCAGTGGGCCCACGCTCGTCGGGAATCCCTTTGTAAAGGCTTCGTAGTGATCTCCTGGCTACACACCTGGGAAGTGTGAATGTGGATCGTAGCCACTGGCATAATGGAGGTTCTTTTAGTCCACCCGGCAACGGTGGATGAAATCACTACATGTGGGTACAGTGGTACAAACTCTGCAGAGTCAAAACTGTCTTGACAGCCGTGCTCACGGTTAAGAGCGGCTTGGACTTATTCATGATTAGAGGATTGATGGTTTTGGAAGTTAAGCGGGGAGCTTAACATTGGTAATGATGTTATGGTTATTGGATTACAATGATGGGATGGGAAATTGGGACCATTTCACCTGTGTAATAATGTAGGTGCTTAATAAGCTAAGGTGATAGGCATTAATTGCGTAGTGCTTTAACCATGAGTTCAACCTCTCCTTGTTCTAGCCATGCATGATATAATTTTCCCACACTTGCTGAGTACCATTGGTACTCAACCTTGCATTTTTGTTGGTTTATATTGCTGCTCAGGTCAAGATAATGAGGTGGTGTATAATGACCAAGATTTTGGACCCGAGGAAGGTTTTTAGGTTCATGAAGACCCCCGGGCAACGCCTGTGATGGATCCCTAATGAATAATATTCCGCTGCTAGTTTATTTACTTGTGATGAACTTATTATTGTCCATCGAGACATTTACTTTGTAAGACTTACTTATATTCGACACCTGGCTTGTAATAAATGATGCTTCACTATTTGTCATCACATGTATGAGAAAAAGATCCTGGCATACATGTGATATTCACTTGGTTGTTCTTCGGAAAAACCGGGTGTGACAAAACCGACGGGCAATCTGAGAGGACAAATCAGATTTTGGAAGACATGTTGAGAGCTTGCGCCTTGAAACATGGGAGTAGTTGGGATAAGAGCTTGCTGTATGTTGAATTCTCATATAACAACAATTACCAAGTCAGCTTGAAGATGTCACCTTTCGAAGCATTGTATGGTTGACGTTGTACAACACCTCTGTTCTAGAATAAGACGGGAGAAAGCCAAGTATTTGGACTCGAAGTGCTGCAAGACGCCGAAAAGCAAGTCCAAACAATACGTGAAAACTTGAAGGCCGCTCAGTCACGATAAAAGGGTTATGCGGACATTAGGCGAAGGAGTTTGACAATCGAAGTTGGAGACTTTGTGTATCTTAAGGTGTCACCTATCCGAGGCCAACGACGGTTTAACGTCAAAGGCAAGCTAGCACCCTGCTACATTGGGCCTTTCAATATTTTGGGTAAGCGAGGAGAGGTAGCCTATCAACTAGAGCTGCCAACGCACCTCTCTGATGTACACGATGTATTTCACGTATCCCAGCTCAAGAAGTGCCTAAGAGTACCGGAAGAACAAGTACCGATGGATGAGCTAGAACTTCAGGAGGATCTGACTTACGAGGGACACCCCATCAAAATCATGGACGTAAAGGAAAGGGTCACGAGGAACAAAGTAATCCATTGGTGCAAAGTACAATGAAGTCATCACACGGAAGCCGAAACTACATGGGAACGTGAGGAAGACCTAAAGACGGAATTCCCTCATCTTTTTTCCACTCTATCGGATCTCGAGGGCGAGATTCATTTTAAGGGGGTAGGTTTGTAACACACTCAGAATTACTACCATGCATTGCATACATTTTCCATATAGTGAAGCATTTAAAAAGAAGAAGAAATGAAGAGAGGAATATAGAAGCTAATAAAATAATAAAAGGAAATAGAAATGGAAAATAATGAAAAAAATAGAAAAGGAAAAGAAAAAATAAAAATAAAAAATAGACAAATTGGGCCACCCCAATTTTCCCCCAAATTCCCCTCTCCCCTAATTTTCCAAAATTTTCCCGAAAAATTTCCAATTTTTCTGATTTCCCCAAATTTGCCAAAATTCCCCTAGGGGGATTTTCCCCCCAATTTAGCCGCACCAAATTAGGGGGGACCCTAATTGGCCCCCACCCCCCTTGGCCGCATCCCATTAGGGGGGGGGAAACCTAGCCGTCCCTCCTTTGGACTCTTTTGGGCTTTTATTTTCTAATTAAATCCTAGCCATTGGATGAAAATAAATAATAAAATCCCAGCACTTAGCTTCCACCTCTTTTAAAATTAAATCTTAGCCATTAGATATTTGATTTGCCAAAATCCTAGCCACCCTAGCTCTTTTCCCCCTTATAAATATAACTCGCCCCCCTAGCCGCCTGTGACACCCGGATCTGAAAGTGAACCAAGTGAATGCATATGTGTGCCCAGAATGTTCATCACACATACACATGTATTCCACAAACTGAATTCAGAGTTTAATCACGTACAAATAGTGTTTAAGTACTTTATTACAATGACTCAATGTCTCACTCATAAATATCTAACTTATTCTTGCAGCGGAAGACTCTAAACGATAGCGGAAAATGACTAAAACAGCAGGCTCCAACTTCAACTCCACATGCATGTTGACGGTAGTGCGCACGCCTAGTACTGCACATATTCCTCAAAATATTCTTCTCCTGTAGCTGATGTATATGTGGGAATGCAAGGGTGAGTACATGTCGTACTCAGCAAGTGTGGGAAAAGTATGATATGTAGCTTACAACAAGTTAGGAAATAAAAAGGTTCATTGCAGCAAGTTTTATTTCACAAATATGGTCAAAACAACAACTATTTCTAGGTGAGTTTAATCCCATCATAACCAAGTATTTCATCAACATTTCTTTATCATAATTCACCATTTATCAAGTCTCAACCAGCCATTAATCTTTCTGAAGTTCATCTCATACTCATAAATATTCATAACCATCTCATATTCATATAACCGAAACCAAACTCATTTTCATGACCCAAAACAGTCCCAAAACCAATCCCAATGACCATACCATAACCATACTCGAATAACATTTCAAGATTTGCCACTAATCATGTAAGTTGGCCAGGTGCTTATAACCAGGAGCACGACTATCATGATAGTTTTACACTCTACAGAGGTGGCACCATTTTACCCACAAGTTTGTGTTTCGTCACCTGTTGGCGACTAGAAAGAATCTTCATTATACCAGTACACAACCATCGGTGTATGGCCAAAAGATCACAAAATATCCTTTACAAAGGGGCTACTAGGATGTATGGACCCACTGAGGTTTCACCGGCAGGCTCGCATCTCCATTCTCCCACCCATGGACCCCCTCTTGTGCCATGCAGTTCCCAGGGCAGTCCTCCTCGACTCCCATTCTCCGCACCATCTAACGGTCCATAACAAGCTAGCAACACTCTAATTAGTCAGCTAAGCCACACACATATTTGTCCTTGCGGTGGCAATGTTTTCCTGGCATGTGCTCGCGTGAATCGGTCCTTAGGTCTACAACAAGTAAATCACCATCTCATTCAGCAACATCCATAAACCAAGCTTGCCTAGATCTCCCTGATTACATGCTCATAATGTCATCAAGTTATCATCATCTTTATTCATATGAAAGCAGTAGCTAACAAGTCTTGTTTCAGCTTCCCGTATCCTGTAAGTTAAGCGAAGCAAAAAGGAAAAACGACCATACCCGACTCTTCAACTTTCCCGGCGATGAGGATGGTTAAAAAACTAGTAATGAACCTCATTGATGATGTGGTTGTGAAATCAGATGCTAATGAACCTCATTTAGCTGATTTGCGCTTAGCCTTTGAGAGGATGAGAAAGTACGGGTTCAAGATGAATCCTTTGAAATTTGCATTCGGTGTATCGGCTGGAAAATTGTTGAGTTTTATTATTCATCAACACGGCATAGAAATTGATCCCAAGAAAATTGAAGCTATACAGCAGGTACAAGCCCCGACATGCAAAAAGGACATGCAAAAGTTCATCGGCAAGGTTAATTATTTGAGGCGGTTTATAGCAAATTTGTCAGGGAAAGTTAATGCATTTACACCTATTCTTCGGTTGAAAAATGATGATGATTTTGCTTGGGGGGCAAAACAGCAAGATGCATTCGAGAAGATAAAAAATTGTTTGTCTACTCCTCCAGTATTAAAAGCGTCTAGGCATGGAGAGCCTTTTAGGCTTTATATTGCGGCGGAGGAAGCCATTATCGGTGCTGTTTCGACTCAAGAGACTGAGGGTAAAGAGCATGCCATCACTTATTTGAGCCGACGCTTATTGGATGCTGAGACAAGGTACGCATTTATTGAGAATCTATGTCTGTGTTTATATTATACTTGTACTAAATTAAGGCATTATTTATTATCTAGTATGTGCACTGTAGCCTGTCAAACTGATGTTATTAAACATATGATGCATCGGCCAATTCTTAGCGGTAGGATTGGTAATGAGCTTATGCATTGATTGAATACGATTTGGCTTATGAACCCTTAAAATCTATGAAAGGCCAAATTGTTGCTAATTTCATAGTTGAGCATCGGATTGACAATGAGAATAATGTTGATATAGATCTTGTCTCTTTAGTACCATGGAGGTTATACTTTGATGGTTCTGTTTGTAGCAATGGCCAAGGTGTTGGTGTTGTTTATATATCTCCTCATGGTGCTGTTTTTGAAGCCTCATGTCGTCTAGAATATTTTTGCAGAAATAATCAAGCCGAATATGAAGCTTTGTTATTCGGGCTGGAACTTTTTACTTGCTATAGGTGCCACGCATATTGAAGCTTTTGGTGATTCGCTGTTAGTCATACAACAAGTATCCAGAGTTTTCCAATGTCTTGATGGATCACTTAATGTCTATCTCGATAAGTGTCTAGATATTATTTCTACATTGGATTATTTTAGCATTGCTCATATATCTAGACAGGATAATCATATTGCCAATGAGTTAGCACAACAAGCATCAGGCTATCATATTGATCGTGGTATTTTTCATGTATCATATAAGCCGATGTTTGCTCTCGCTGACACAGGTAATGCCGAATTAAAACCCATGGATTTGGTTGTTGCTAAAGAATATGGTGCAGGGAATGACAATGATTAGAGGACCCCTATCATTGAATATTTACATAATCCTAGCAGGAAAACAGATAGGGCTGTTCGGCGTCTGGCTTTTAAATATACATTGATAGATAATGAACTCTACCGCCGAACAGTTGATGGTATTATTTTGAAGTGCTTAGACGAAGATCAGGCAAGGGTTGCCATGGGAGAGGTACACAAAGGCATTTGTGGTACCCATCAGCCAGCCCATAAGATGAAGTGGTTGTTGCGGCGTGCATGATTCTATTGGCCAACGATGATCAATGATTGTTTCAGATATTATGAAGGTTGTGAAGCTTGTCAAAAATTTGGTGACATCCAGTTGGCTCCTGCTGCTATGTTACAACCTATTATAAAGCCGTGGCCATTCCGTGGTTGGGGATTGTATTTCATTGGTATGATTCATCCTACTTTTTCAAAAGGGCATTGGTTCATGTTGGTAGCCAGTGATTATTTTACAAAGTGGTCACAAGCAGTACCTCTCAGGAATATGACTCACAAAGAGGTGATACACTTCTTGACCGAGCACATTATACACAGATTTGGTGTGCCACAGACCCTGTCTACAGATCAGGAAACATCATTCATGGCAAAAGAGGTAAGAGAGTTTGCTGAATCCTATAAAATAAAGTTGCTCAATTCATCTCCTTATTATGCGCAAGCTAATGGACAAGCTGAATCTAGCAACAAAATTTTAATCAAGCTCATCAAAAAGAAAATAGAAGATCATCCAAAGAAGTGGCATGAAATATTATCTGAGGCTTTATGGGCACATAGAATTTCAAGGCACGCTGCCACAAAGGTAACTCCCTATGAGCTTGTGTATGGGCAAGAAGTCGTCTTACCTGTGGAGGTAAATCTGGCTGCATTGAGGTTTGCTAAGCAAAATGACCTATCGGCAAAAGATTTTCATAATTTTATGATGGATAATATTGATGAGGTTCCCATAAGCGTTTGCTCGCTCAAAAAGGAATAGAGAAGGAGAAGATACGGGTAGCAAGGGCCTACAATAAGAAGGTGAAATTAAAGGGTTTTCAGGTTGGTGATCTAGTGTGGAAGGTAATTCTACCAATTGGTTCAAAGGATAGAAAATTCGGCAAATGGTCACCAAGTTGGGAGGGTCCTTTCAAGATTGTGAGAATAGTCCCTGGAAACTCATATCTGACAGAATCTATGAAAGGGGATTTATTACCTCGAGCACTCAATGGAAAATACCTGAAGAAGTTCTACCCGAGCATGTGGCAAGAAGCCTAGATGCGTGCATAGCCAATACATAATTAACCATTAAAGTATATGGCCGATATGCAGTTTTCGCCCTAAGAATGTATGGCCGATGAGATTGGCATCGTCCTTAGGCAATTGTTTTCTGGTTATGCAAGCTACACCAGAAAACAGGGGGGCATGTGTTCGTAACGGTTTTTGCCAAGACACGATTCCTGGGAGGAACTTTTGCCATGGCGAAAATATTGGTAAAACATCATCACAGAATTGTACAAAATCAGGAGAAACAATTTGGATATCTGTTATCAAGACTTGATCAGTGTACTACATTATTTTGGTGCTGAATAGAGAACGTGCATCAAGGGAAAACAAAGAAGTATATGGCTGCCTGCTTACATTATTTAATTCCTTTGATATTCAAAGTGCATGCAAGGGTAACAGATATGCAGGTGATATATGACAATCTTAGCGCTATCTTTAATGGCAAGTTTGGTAAGTATGGGGAGACCAGATGTGGAGGTAAAACATGCCAAGTGAAGATATCTTTTATAGCAGGTTTTATGTGTATGGGGAAGCTAGGATATGGAGCCAAAGTATGCCTGGTTTAGAAATGTATTTTTGGCAAGTGGATTACCTGTACGTGAAAGTCTGCTGCTATGCATATATATGTGTTAGGTGCTGGCCGGCAGAAGGGAAACAATTCTATAATCGAAAACATTATTAGCTTTTGCCCTGCTTTTTCTACTTCTCTCTCTGCTCTCATGTTCTGGTGATTTTTCTTTGAATCATCGCTGGACCATGAATCGTGTTCTAGAGGCGAGCGAATCGATCTAGAACAACCCATTACTGCTGCGAACTCCGATGGGTTCCATCCCGAGTGAGCGGTACATCGGATCTTCAAAAGACCTCGCCGGCTGTCCTGCGTATCACGCTTCCGGCGAGGCTCCTCCGGCGACGTGTCTTGCATATCGCGCTCGACGTCGGAGGTACACATGACGTGTTCTTGTGCGGACAGGGAACAAAGAGTCCTAGAGGTGGGGGACTAACCAAAGAGTCCTAGAGGTGGGGGACTAGGGTCCCCCTCCTAATGGGCTGCGGCCAAGGGGGTGTGCCCAATTAGGGTTTCCCCCCTAACTTGGTGCGGCCAATTTGGGGGAAAATTCCCCCCAAATGTGGGGGGAATTCTCCCTAGGGGAAGTTTAGGGAATTTGGGGAAAATCAGAAAAATTGGGTAAAATTTGGAAAGATTGGGGAAGGGGGAAATTTGGGGAAAAATTGGGGTGGCCCAATTTGGCTATTTTATTTATTTTTCATTTTCTTTCTTTTCCTTTTCTATTTATTTTCATTATTTTTCATTTCTATTCCCTTACACTATTTTATTTGCTTCTATATTCCTCTCTATATGGAAAATGTACGCAATGCATGGTAGAACTTTTGAGTGTGTTACAAATCTACCCCCCCTTAAAATGAATCTCGCCCTCGAGATTCGATAGAGTGGATAAAAGATGAGGGAATTCCACCTTGAGATCTTCCTCACGTTTCCATGTAGTTTCGGCTTCCGTGTGATTGCTCCATTGTACCTTGCACCAATGGATTACTTTGATCCTCGTGACCCTTTCCTTCACGTCCAAGATTTTGACGGGGTGTTCTGCGTAGGTCAGATCCTCTTGAAGCTCTAGCTCATCCATCGGTACTTGTTCTTCCGATACTCTTAGGCATTTCTTAAGATGGGATACGTGAAACACGTCGTGCACGTCGGAGAGGTGCGTTGGCAGCTCTAGTTGATAGACTACCTCTCCTCGCTTGCTCAAAATCTTGAATGGCCCAATGTAACGAGGTGCTAACTTGCCTTTGACGTTGACCGGTCGTTGTCCTCGGATAGGCGACACCTTAAGATACATGAAGTCTCCAACTTCGAATGTCAAACTTGTTCGCCTATTGTCTGCATAACCCTTTTGTCGTGACCGAGCGGCCTTCAAGTTTTCACGTATCGTTTGGACTTGCTTTTTGGCGTCTTGCAACACTTCGGGTCCAAATACTTGGCTTTCTCCGGTCTCATTCTAGAACATCGGTGTTCTACACCGTCTACCATATAATGTTTCAAAAGGTGACATCTTCAAGCTGGCTTGATAACTGCTGTTGCCGAGAATTCAGCATACGGCAAGCTCTTATCCCAACTACGCCCATGTTTCAAGGCACAAGCTCTCAACATGTCTTCCATAATCTGATTTGTCCTCTCGGTTTGCCCGTCGGTTTGCGGGTGATATGCGGAGCTGAAATTCAACCGTGTACCCATGGCTTCATGCAACTTCTTCCAGAACCTAGAGGTAAATTGAGAACCTCGATCTGAAACTATCCTCTTCGGAACTTCATGATGACACATGATTTTCTCCATATACAGCTCGGCTAGTTGTGCGACGGTGTACTTGGTTCTAACAGGAAGGAAGTGGGATGTTTTCGTCAATCAGTCCACGATAACCCAAATAGAGTCGTACCCTGATTGAGTACGTGGCAATCCGACTATGAAATCGATGCTGATGTCTTCCCACTTCCACTCGGGTATTTTCAATGGTTGTAATAGTGCAGCGGGTCTTTGATGTTCGGCCTTCACTCGTTGGCATATGTCACATAAGGCAACATATTCAGCAATGTCCCTTTTCATACCATCCCACCAATAGCAAGTTTTCAGATCCTTGTACATCTTTGTACAGCCGGGGTGTATGAAATAAGGTGAGTCATGTGCCTCCTTTAGTATCATGTTACGGATGTGCTTCACGTTGGGCACACAAATCCTTTTCCCTAACCAAAGTGTGCCATTCTCGTCTTCCTTGAAATCCTTTTCTATGCCTTATTGGTTTCTTTCCTTAATTTACTTGATTTCCTCATCCGTTTCTTGGCCATCTCGTATCTCTTGTTCCAGCGTTGAGTTCAGTTTGATCACCTCCATATCGTTCAAGAACCCGAGATGTAACCGTTCGAACTCCTTACGCAGCTCGGGTGGCAGTTCCAGAACCGTGAGTTGGTGACATACTCCCTTTCGGCTCAACACATCAGCTACTACATTGGCCTTTCCGGGGTGATAGTTGATTCCATCATCATAATCCTTGATGAGTTCCAACCATCGACGTTGCCTCAAATTCAGATCTGTTTGCGTGAATATATACTTGAGGCTTTTGTGATCCGTGTATATCTCACATCGGCGACCAAGGATGTAATGCCTCCAAATCTTCAAGTTATGTATCACGGCTGCAAGTTCCAGGTCGTGCGTAGGGTAATTCAACTCATGTTTCTTTAATTGCCTCGATGCATAGGCAACCACTTGTCCTCCTTGCATGAGCACTCATCCAAGCCCTTGTCTTGATGCGTCACAATATATATCGGAACTCTTGCTCACGTCCGGCAATACTAAAATCGGCGCTGTTGTTAATCTCTTCTTTAGATCCTCAAAGCTGTATTGACATGCTTGTGTCCAATGAAATGCTTTCCCTTTCATCAGCAATTCAGTCATAGGCTTCGCTATTTTGGAGAAATCCTTGATGAACCGGCAGTACTATCCAGCCATCCCAAGGAAACTCCGAATATCCCTGACATTATGTGGTTGGTTCCACTTCAAAACATCTCTCACTTTTCCGGGATCAACCGATACTCCTCCCTCGAAGATGATATGGCCTAGGAATGATATCTCATTTAGCCAAAACCGACACTTGCTAAACTTAGCATACAATTGATGCTCTCGCAGTTTCTGCAACGTCAATCTCAAGTGTTCCTCATGTTCTTCCTTGCTTTTTGAATACGCCATGATGTTGTCGATGAAAACCATGATGAACTTGTCCAAGTACTCCATGAAGACCTTATTCATGAGGTACATAAAGTATGTGGGTGCATTCGTTAACCCAAAAGACATAACGGTACTCATACAAACCATACCTTGTTCAAAATGCAGTCTTGGGTATGTCAGAGGTCTTAATCTTCAGCTGGATGTATCCCGACCGAAGATCAATCTTGGAGACAATTCGGGCACTTTTCATTTGATCAAATAAGTCCTCTATGCGGGGCAGTGGGTGTTTATTCTTGATCATCACTTCGTTGAGAGACCTATAGTCCACACACATCCTTTGGGTCCCATCTTTCTTGTCTACAAAGAGCATGGGGTCTCCCCACGGTGACGAGCTTGGGCGTATGAAACCCTTTTCTAGCTGCTCCTAAATTTGCTTCTTGAGCTCCACTAATTCATTAGCAGGCATCCTATATGGCCTCTTTGCTATAGGTGCAGTTTTGGGTACTAAATCAATGGCAAATTCAATGTCCCGGTCAGGTGGCATACCTGGAAGTTCTTCCGGGAACACATCTAATATTCGTGAACCACCGGAATGCTTTCCAATGTCGCTTTTCGATGTGGTTCGCCACTGCCTTCTCAGTTGCAGGTTGGGCTACCTCGAACTCAATACGAGTACCGTGCTCACTCGTCAACTACACGATCCTCTGAGCACATTGAATCACTCCGTTGTGCTTGCTTAACCAATCTATTCCAAGTATTATGTCAATCTCTTGGGAATCCAAGACAATAAGGTTGGCAAGAAAGTCTAACCCCCCTTATTTTAATGCTTACTCTCGGAATAGAATTTAGAATTGAAAGAAGCGATTTCGCAACTATATGCATCAAGGAATATGAGACTAAGAAACTCCTTTTATTAATTTCAGCCTATATGAGGATGTGAACAAGTGCCGAAACATCTCACATCTCTCCACTATGTGTGGATGTAGACATTCGCCGAAGCATCCCACAACTCACACCAGCACACAAACACAAGCAATCATCATAAAAATTTCTGCACACCACTCTTATTTGACTTACTACGATCTAAACATTCCTATTACAGCTTTATTCAATGGAAACCTAAACTTAATCTTGAGAACCGGTGATGTTCTCGCCATGTGACGGGGGTGGTCCATACATGGGCGCAGGCCATGGTGAGTCAGCGGTTCATGTTGGGATAGATGACGCTGGTTCTCCAATTGTTCCCACGTTGGCACAAGTCTCCTCTTGTTTTTCCAGCAAGTACAACTTCTTGCGGTGGTAACGGATATTTTCTTGTGCGCTTGCGTAGCGGTTTTCTAACTCCACGAGCAACCTCTGAGACTTATCAGTAGCTTGTGGGTTGGAAAGAGCTCCTCCATGCGGTCCAATGATCTCCCTTGTACCATTCTTCCGATACGGGTGCAGTACAAAAGTAGTGTTCTCAAACTGCTCACGAAAGGTGTAGCACAGTCCGGTCAATGCATCCCATGCGGCATCATCAATAGCTTCTGCCCTTGTAGCTCTCCATGTGGGTGTGAAGTGTCGAGTGACAACCCTACCGTTAGATAGGATGGTTACCTCAGCCTTCCACTCTTTATGTCCGAGACGAGGGACTTTCTTGAGGAGATACTCCAGATATAAGCTGCAGCAGTCCAGGAACTCTTTAAACTCCTTAGATATGTGTCCTCCTTCCAACCCGTCGGACCTAAATTCTTGAACTGAACGGTTGGCCCGTTCATCACCTTCATTCTCGGCCTCAGCAAGGGGTGGTTCCTCTTCGGATTCATCTGCTTTCGACATAGCTTCATGAGGCTCCACTGGGTGTAAACCCGCGTGAAACTCCTCCTGAGGTGCGTACCAATGCTGTTCTTGTGGATCATCTTCTAAGTCGTTTTCAATTGGTTCCACCTCTTCTAGATCCTCTTCCTCATGCATGAAGCTACTGACTTCATCTTCATCATGAGGTTCCATCTTCACCTCCTCCCAATATGGTCCATCGGACACCTCAATGGGGTTAAGTGCACTCCCAAGTGGTGGTGGACGAGTCCTTATGCATGTTGTGCTCCTAGTCACCGGCATCTATAAATAAGACATGAGAAGCTTTAGAGAAAAAGGAAATAACTCCAAAACTTCAGAAGCTATGAAGTAAGAAAACAAAATTGTTGCTGTCCAAAAGAAGAGAAAAAGAGGAGATGAAAATAGCACTTTGCGGTGGCTAAATTGACAAGTAAAGTGCAACAGCAAGCAATTTTGGAAAATAATAGTTTAGAGGGGTGTTCCTATGTGTTTTAGAGTGTCCATTCTAACTAGGCTTGCGTCCTATGGTCAACGTGGCTCTGGTCCCAATTTGTGACACCTAGTTCTGAAAACGAACCAGGTGAATGCATATGTGTGCCCAGAATGTTCATCAGACATACACATGTGTTCCACAAACTAAATTCAGAATATAACCACGTACGAATAATGTTTAAGTACTTTATTACATCGACTCATTGTCTCACTCATGAATGTCTATCTTATTCTTGCAGTGGAAGACTCTAAACGACAGCAGAAAATCACTAAAGACAGCAAGCTCCAACTTCAACTCCACAGGCATGTTGACGGTAGTGCGCGCGCCTAGTACTCCACATGTTCCTCGATGCACTCTTCTCCTGTAGCTGATGTATATGTAGCAATACAAGGGTCAGTACATGTCGTACTCAGCAAGTGCGGGAAAAGTATGACATGTAGCTTACAACAAGGTAGGGGATAAAAAGGTTCATTGCAGCAAGCAAATTTTATTTCACAAACATGGTAAAAACATCAACTATTTATAGGTGAGTTTAATCCCATCATAACCAAGTATTTCATCAACATTTCTTCATCATAATTCACCATTTATCAAGTCTCAACCAGCCATTATTCTTTCTCAAGTTCATCTCAGACTCATAAATATTCATAACCATCTCATATTCATATAACCGAAACCAAACTCGTTTTCATGACCCAAAACAGTCCCAAAAACAATCCCAATGACCATACCACAACCATACCGAATAACCATGTAACACCCTCAAATTCATTTCTATGCATTGCATACATTTTTCATGTAGAGAAGCATTATAAAAAAAGTAGAAATGGAGAAAGAACTCTAGAAATGGAGAAAGAACTATAGAAATGGAGGAAGAACCATAGAAATGAAGGAAGGAACCATAGAAATGGAGGAAAAACAACAGAAATGGAGAAGGGTATATAGAAAATGGACAATGGGGCATAGAAATGGAGAAGGGAAATATAGAAATGGAGAATGAGGCATAGAAGTGGAGAGAGGAATGTAGAAATGGAGAATGGGACATAGAAATGGAGAGGGGAATGTAGAAATGGAGAATGGGACATAGAAATGAAGAGGGGAATGTAGAAATGAAACAAGTGACATAGAAATGGTGAGGAATGGGAAAAAGATAGCTGAAATGAGTCATTACCAAATTTGCCCAAATTTTTTCTAAAATATCCAAATTCCCAAATTCCCCAAAAGGGGAATTTTCCCCATATTTGGGGGGATAAAATCCCTAAGGCTGCTGCACCTAACTAAGGGGATAAGTTGGTTGAGCTCCAAATTGAGTAGGACTTTTATTTGAGTTCCAATTGGAGTAGGACTCCTCTTTTTCCCCCTTATAAATATAACCCCACCCCCTGGCCGCACCCCTCTCTATTTTGGACATTCCCCCTGCTGCCAAGCCCCCTTCCTTGCTGCCAAGTCGCCAAGTTCCCCCCCTTTCCGGAATTTGGCCGCCGTCGCCGGAAAAGAAGCCCGACGACCTGTCCTACCAAAATTTTTCATAGAAAAATTCTTCGCTGCTGCCATTGCTAGGAGAAAGGCCCTGCCACAAGGAGGAAGAGAGGTAGGTCTCCCTTACCCATCTTACGATGTCGCCGCTATTTCTACGCATCCATTTTCTTCGCCCCCTTCGAGCAGACACTTTTGCGTGTGGACAGATCGTGTTTTGATCGATTTTTGACGGTGAAATTGATCTAGATCTTGAGTCAAGATCATCACCACGTCCACACTTGATCTCTACACCCTTGTTCATCATAAAACCCCATGAAAGCCCATTAAAACATGCAAGAACACGTACAAACTGGTTTAATAAAACAGCACCATAGGATTTACATTCATGTACCCCATCGCATCTTGAGTAAAATTTGTGCATGATGATTGATTACTGTAAATTTTGTATGTGCGTGGTTATGAGTAGAAGGACAAGCTCAAGAGGTCATCTACGAGGATCTACAGCACCAAGACTTCGAGACGCTCGAACAACAAGAACCACGGGAGCAAGGCAAGTGCCCCTTGACCATATTGATCCCATGTTTCGAAACTGTTTTGTTTGCGAAAACTCGTATGCTTGAGTCAATTTGATGGGATAACCTTTTATAGGAGTTTACTAGTTTTGTTAACCATCCTTGTCACCGGGAAAGTTGATGAGTCGGGTATGGTCGTTTTTCCTTTTTGCATCGCTTAATTCACGAAGGACTGCCCTGGGAACTGCATGGCACAAGAGGGGGCACGTGGGTGGGCGAATGGTGATTCGAGCCTGCCTGTGAAACCTCAGTGAGTCCATACATCTAGTAGCCCCTTTGTTAAGGTTATTTTGTGATCTATTGGCCATACACCGACGGTTGTGTACAGGTATCATGGAGGTTCTGCAGTCATCGACGGGTGACGAAATCATGAACTTGTGGGTAAAGTGGTGCCACCTCTGCAGAATGTAAAACTATCATGATAGCCATGCTTCCGGTCACAAGCACCTGGCCAACTTCCATGATTAAAGGCAAAACTTGGGATGTTTATTCGTTATGGTTATGGTATGATCATTGGGATTGGTTTCGGGACTGTTTTGAGTCATGACAATGAATTTGGTTTCAGTTATATGAATATGAGATGGATTTGAATTTTTATAAGTATGAGATGAACTTGAGAAAGATTAATGGCTGGATGAGACTTGATAAATGGTGAATTATGAGGAGAGAATGTTGCTGAATTATTTGATTATGATAGGATAAATTTCACCTAGAAATAGTTTTTGTTTTATCATGTTTGCGAAATAAAATTTACTTGCTGCAATGAGCCTTTTTATTCCTTACCTTGTTGTAAGCTACATGTTTTCCGCACTTGCTGAGTACGACATGTACTCACCCTTGTATTTCCCACACATACTTCAGCAACAGGAGAAGAATATTTCGAAAAATATGTGGAGTACTAGGCGTGCGAACTACCGTCAACATGCCTGTGGAGTTGAAGATGGAGCCTGTTGTCTTTAGTCACTTTCTGTTGTCGTTTAGAGTCTTCCGCTGCAAGAATAAGATAGACATTCATGAGTGAGACATTGAGTCATTGTAATAAAGTACTTAAACACTATTTATTCGTGGTTATATTCTGAATTCAGTTTGTTGGTTACATGTGTATGTTTGATGAACATCCTGGGCACACATATGCATTCACTTGGTTCTATTTCCGGAACCGGGTGTCACAAACCATCCCAAGTTTTGCCTCCAATCATGGAAGTTGGCCAGGTGCTTGTAACCAGAAGCACAACTATCATGACAGTTTTACACTCTGTAAAGGTGGCACCACTTTAGCCACAAGTTTGTGATTTTGTCACCCGTCGGTGACTAGAAAGAACCTCCATTATACCAGTACACAACCATCGGTTTATGGTCAAGAGATCATAAAATAGCCTTTACAAAGGGGCTAATAGCATGTACGGACCCACTGAGGTTTCACTGGCAGCCTCGAATCTCCATTCTCCCACCCACGGGCCCCCTCTTGTGCCATGCAGTTCCTAGGGCAGTCCTCCTCGACTCCCATTCCCCACGCCATCCAACGGTCTATAACAAGCTAGCAACACACCTAATTAGTCAGCTAAGCCGCACCCATATTTGGCCTTGTGGTGGCACTGTTTTCCTGGCATGTGCTTGCATGAACCGGTCCTTAGATCTACGGCAAGTAAACCACCATCTCATTCAGCAGCATCCACGAACCAAGCTTGCCTAGATCTCCCCGATTCCATTCTCATTAACATCATCAAGTTATCATCATCTTTATTCATATGAGTGCAATAGCTAACAAGCCTTGTTTCAGCTTCCCGTATCCTGTAAGTTAAGCGAAGCAAAAAGGAAAAATGACCATACCCGACTCTTCAATTTTTGCAGCGACAGGGATGGTTAACAAAACTAGTAAACTCCTATAAAAGGGTGTCCCATCAAGTTGACACAAGCATACACGTTTTCGCAAATGAAACAGTTTCAAAACATGGGATCAATATGGTCAAGGGGCACTTGCCTTGCTCCCGTGGTTCGTGTTGCTCAAGTGTCTCGAAGTCTTGGTGCTGTAGCTCCTCGTAGACGGCCTCTTGAGCTTGTCCTTCTATTCACGACCACGCACATACAAAATTTACAGCAATCAATTATCATGCACAAACTTTACTCAAGATGCAATGGGGTAGATGAATGCAAATCCTATAGTGTAGTTTTATAAAACCAGTTTGTACGTGTTCTTGCATGTTTTAGTAGGCTTTCATGGGGTTTTATGATGAACAAGGTTGCTGGGATCAAGTATGGACGTGGTGATGATCTTGGCCCACTTTGTAGATCAATCCCACCATCAAAAATCGACCAAAACATAGTCTGTCCACACGCAAAAGTTTCTGCTCGAAGGGGGCGAAGAAAACGGGTGCGTAGAAACAGCGGCAACGTCGTAAGAGGGGTAATGAAGACCTACCTCACTTCTCCCTTGCGGCAGGGCCTCCCTCCTAGCAATGGCAGCAGCGGAGGATTTTCCGTGGAGAATTATGGGGCTGCGGGTAGGGCAGAACGTCGGGGGCTTCTTTTCCGGGCGAGGTGTGACGGGGCTCGACGGCGGCCAAATTCCGGTAGGGGGGGACTCGGTGACTTGGCAGCAGGGGGGTGGCGACCAAAGAAAGAGGGGTCGGCGGCTAGGGGGTGTTATATTTATAATGGGGAAAAGAGACGTAGGGGTGGGGAACAAAGAGTCCTAGAGGTGGGGGACTAACCAAAGAGTCCTAGAGGTGCGGGACTAACCAAAGAGTCCTAGAGGTGGGGGACTAACCAAAGAGTCCTAGAGGTGAGGGACTAACAAAAGAGTACTAGAGGTGGGGGACTAACCAAAGAGTCCTAGAGGTGGGGGACTTACCAAAGTGTCCTAGAGGCGGGGGACTAACCGAAGAGTCCTAGAGGTGGGGGACTAGGGTTCCCCCCTAATGGGCTGCGGCCAAGGGGGGTGTGCCCAATTAGGATTCCCCACTAATTTGGTGCGGCCAATTTGGGGAAAATCAGGAAAATTGGGAAAAATTTGGAAAGATTGGGGAAGGGGGAAATTTGGGGGAAAATTGGGGTGGCCAATTTGGCTATTTTATTTATTTTTCTTTTTCTTTTTATTTTTATATCTTTTCCTTTTCTATTTATTTTCATTATTTTCCATTTCTACTCCCTTTCACTATTTATTTGCTTCTATATTCCTCTCTTTATTTCTTATTC
This sequence comes from Neostapfia colusana, assembly GCA_030760725.1. Lineage (NCBI taxonomy): Eukaryota > Viridiplantae > Streptophyta > Magnoliopsida > Poales > Poaceae > Neostapfia > Neostapfia colusana. The sequence continues at coordinate 39,831,987 of JASWHV010000013.1, read as the reverse complement.
TTTTTAAATGCTTCTCTATATGAAAAATGTATGCAATGCATGGTAGAAATTTTAAGGGTGTTACAATGTCCTCGACAGCTGAGGAGTCGATGGAGCTGCTGGAATCTTTGTCGTCGACGACTCCGCTCCAGAAGTCTTCTTCAACGACGGCTTTCGAGCCAGGGACGCGCCCAAGGACTTCTTCTGCATCGCAGGCGTGTCGGGGGCCCTCCTCGAAGCTCAAATAGCGCTTGCCGCCCTTCCCGCGGCCACCGGGGCTGCTCCGGCAGCAGCAGCTCCAGAGCTGCCACCGGCGCCAGCCGCCACGCCCGGTATGGGACTGCGGGAAGCCTGGGAACACCCCACCTGGGGTCCCAAGACGAAGCTTCCGTTAGGATGAACCAGCTTCCTCTTCGGTGCCCTCCTCGACTCCGGGGCATCCTTGGGTGGCGAATTAGGGCGCGCAACAGGTGCAGGTCTCCCAGACAAGTCCTTCCCTATGTTTTTGAGTGAGTTTGGCACAGGACAGAAAGTCAGCCAGGACCATCAGCGCGGTCAGACCTTCCTCTGCCAAGTATCTGATCCTCTCTAGCACCGGCGTGTAGGCGTCCTGCAGGTCAGGGATCTCATCACCGACGGCCACCTCAGCCATCGACGGGCCATCCGACAGCTCAAGGCGGTCGTGGACATCAGTCTGGGCGATCACCTAGTCCTTCCTATAGTGCTCCCACTTCCCGGGAGTGAAGGGCGCGACGTAGGGCGCTGAGTTCCTCCCTCGGTGCTGGAAGTAGTAAGCCACCAGGTGGCTTGTGCTTCTCGCTGAGGCCCTCAAGGATAAGAACGCCATGAAGAGCCGCACTAAAGGCCGCACACACACGAACATCTCATAGAAGTGGACGAAAATAACCACCAGAGCAAGGGCGTGCGGCGTGAGGTGCTGCAGCTGGAGCCCATACACCTCCAGCAGGGTGAGGAGGAAGGACGACGCCAGGAGCACAAACCCGGAAAGCACATACGAGGTCAAAAGAACCACCTTGTTGGGCTGCATGTCGGTTAGCGGGACCCTCCCGCGACGGATCTTTCCGTCGAATATGGTTGATTGCCAGCCGAGCAGGCGCCTCACAAGCACGATGTCGCCATCACTACGAAGCCTACAGGAACGGAGGCCGGAAGACATGGTGGTGAAAGAAAGATGAGAGTGCTGGGGAGCGGAGGCTTCGAGCGTGCAATAGGAAGACGAAGATCGCAAAAGGCAGGAAGGAACCACCCTTCTCCGGAAGGCTTCCTTTTCTATGTCCGCTACCTCTTGCAGGGCAACAGGCGCAACATCTGGGTTTCCACCGCCGCACTGCCCGCCACCCCAATGAGGGATGGGACCCAGGTCCACTCATCAAACACTGGGGGCCATGCGGGTGATTTCTCGGGAACGTCCAGCGGTTTCCGAGAAAAGCGGTGTGACGGAACTGCAGCGGCTGACCCGAGGGCTGCCGTAGTAAATACCCCATGCAACCCCTTGAGCACGTCGCCATGACCCGCCAGTCAAGAGCAGACACGCGTCCAGTATGCTGACGACGTGCTGCCGCTTCGACTGTCGAGTACGCCCATTACGCCAAGGATGTGCATCCTTTTTCGTCTCCCAGGTACAACCACACACCCGCTACGCTAGAATCCCGCCACCATTTCGGCTTCCAAAGTGCAGGCTCAGAGCCACCACATGGAAAAGATGGATGCCCCACCGGCGGACTTGTTGCCTCCCCAGAGATGGGCCTGAGGGCCAATGTTGGTACCCTGCAGATCGGGTACCCCCCCCAATGGAGGGAAAAATACAGCCCAGGCCTCGCCTCCCTGCTGAGGCGGGCGCCAGCGTAGCCACGTGTCCTTGGCTTCACGGTCAGCCCCAGGGATGCCACGTGCACTTGGGCTCCGGAGCCCACACGTGACCTTGGTTCCGGTCTGAGCCTCCCCACTGAGGTGAGGTCCGGAGCTGCCATGTGTCGGTGGGCTATGAACCTCCTCCCTGCTGAGGAGTGTCCGGAGCTGACACTTGCCCTTGGCTCCGGTCCGAGCCTCCCTGCTGTTGTGAGGTCCGGAGGTACCACGTGTCGGTGGGCTCTGAACCTTTATCATCGTTTATCGTTAGGGATCATCCTCAAGACCACATAACCTTTAGAGTCCTCTTGTTCCAAATTTGCAAACATTGTGTTCGGGAGGACGGTTGCAGGAGATGACTTCATCGATCAGTTCTTTGCTCCCAGTGGTAGCAACTAGGTAAGTTCATCGTTCCTACTAAGAAACCTCTAGAGTCATCTTGTTACAAATCCATTTTGTTTCCTGTTTTCAAAATGAATTCATTTTTAAGAACTCATAGGAATAATATAGAATTATATATCATATTACTTTTCATTTATATTTTATCAAATGCTAAAACTTCACTTTGGCTATACAGGGAGAAAGGTGAGGGGGAAGACCTGTTACGGCATAGATTTGGGGCATTTTAATATGAATTGTACTTGCTTGTGAGTAATGGACGTTTTAATATAAGTTGTACTTCTTTCATGTTGTATTGACCATGTTTGAACTATGTAATGGACGTTTTAATATGAATTGTACGTGGTTGTGCGTTGCAGGGTGTTATGTTTGTTATGAATAGTGGAAATTGTTATGTGTTTGACTGCTAATATTATTCTTTTTATTTATGTGCTCAAAACGAAACAATAAGCATGTTTTTGACACTGCAATATTATGTATTTTCATGAGACAAAAACAGACACACGAATATATGACCAAACTATTTTTGTGTGCTTTCAGGAGGCCAACAAAAATATGGAATAACAATTTTCATGGGCTTTCAAGAGGCCTATGAAAATATGGACTAATTATTTTCGTGGGCTACAACGTGGGCCAAAAATAATCAGGAAGTATTTTCGTGGACCGCAAGTTGGCTCACAAAAATATTGTCTGGTTATTTTTGTGGGCCAGGTTGTAGCTGTTGGGTGTGCAAAATGGTTGTGTGTTTTGCAGGTGGGGGGACTCCAAAAAGTAGGTTCCGGGAGGCTATTTTATCTTGTAAACTCAACGTGCGGACGTCCCATCCGGAGAACCTACCTGGACCCAAGTTTCAGCCTGCGGGAGACAGTTTTACATTGAAAACCCAAGATACAAGCACCCGGGTTTTAAGAGCCAGTCTGGAAACCAAGTTTACCTTGCAGTCACAAGATTAATGAGCTAAACCGCAAGATGCATAGGCTAGAACGGGACTTAGTAATTTTTTGCTAGATAGACAAACTTTGCAGGACTCCTATCACACCTCGGGGAGAAGATGGAGGGCGTCGAGTTTGGAGACGTCAACCAAGTACCGCAGCGAGCTTTGGCACATGAGAACTGAGCCAAAGAAGCCAAAGCACACGACCGGTTGAAAGAAGTCAGCCACAAGGACCGAGAGAAGCAACATGTCAACAACCTCGGGGAAGACTCGGCCTGCAAGGATCAGATGGACGTTTGTGTGGCCAAGTGGGTTGAAAACCACAAGAACAAGCCCTTGGCTTATACATTCTTGAAATCCTCCCCGGGAAGGAGGAAATCAAGTTCACCTTCGACATAACAAATGCGATAAGCTCTTCGATGCGCTCTTACAAAACCGGGTGATCAAGCTCAAGAATGTCCATGTTATCCCATAACCCGAGCAGCTATCCAACAAACGCTATTGTAAGTGGCACGACTCATACTCGCATTCGACTAACGATTGCTACTTCTTCCGTCGACAGGTACAATCGGCTATTAACGACGGCCGGTTGACACTCACAGATGGACACGGAATGGAACTTGACACCGACCCCTTTCCCGTTAGCATGGTAAGCTTTGAGGGGAAGAAGATCATCATGAGGACCGATCAAGCAGCTACAACAAAGGGAAAACATGTGATTGTGTCTGATGACCTGCGCAAGAGGATGATCAAGCCAAGAAACCGCAATGTTGGCATATGGAAACTCAATGAACCAAACAAGACTACTTTGTTCAAACCAACTTCTGAGTTTTTGATCGACAAGTTGTAACACCCTCAAATTCATTACCATGCATTGCATACATTTTTCATATAGAGAAGCATTGTAAAAGAAGTAGAAATGGAGAAAGAACCCTAGAAATGGAGAGTGAACTATAGAAATGGAGAATGAACCATAGAAATGGAGAAAGAACCATAGAAATGGAGAAAGAACCATAGAAATGGAGGAAGAACCATAGAAATGGAGAAGGGAATATAGAAATGGAGAATGGGACATAGAAATGGAGAGGGGAATATAGAAATGGAAAAAAGGACATAGAAATGGTGAGAAATGGAAAAAGATAGCTGAAATGAGCCATTCCCAAATTTCCCCCAAAATTTCCGAATTCCCCAATTCCACAAAAGGGGAATTTTCCCCACATTTGGGGGAATTTAATCCCCAAAGCTGCCGCATCCAAAAAGGGGGGAAAGTCCCTAGGACTCTTTGGTTGAGTTCCAAATTGACTAGAACTCTTTGGTTGAGTTCCAAATTGACTAGGACTCTTGGTTGAGTTCCAATTGGAGTAGGACTCCTATTTTCTCCCCCTTATAAATACAACCCCCAGCCCTCCCCCTTGGCCGCAGCCCTCCCCCTCCCCAAGTCGCCGAGGTTGAGCCCCCCTCCAAGTCGCCGAGTTGGGCACCCCCCTGCCGGAGTTTGGTCGCCGGTGAGCCCGCCGTCGAGCCCTGTCGTCGAGACCCGCCGACGAGCCCCGTCACGCCTCACCGTCGTCGGAAAAGAAGCCAACAATCTGTCCTACCCTAATCTTCCATAGAAAAATTCCCCGCTGCTGACGTTGCTAGGAGAAAAGGCCCTGCCGCAAAGGGAGCAGTGAGGTAGGTCCCCATTACCCATCTTACGACGTCGCCGCTGTTTCTACGCATCCGTTTTCTTCACCCCCTTCGAGCAGAAACTTTTGCGTGTGGACAGATCGTGTTTTGATCGATATTTGATGGTGAAATTGATCTAGATCTTGAGTCAAGATCATCACCACGTCCACACTTGATCCCTGCACCCTTGTTCATCATAAAATCCCATGAAAGCCCATTAAAACATGGAAGAACACGTACAAACTGGTTTAATAAAACTGCACTATAGGATTTGCATTCATCTACCCATTGCATCTTGAGTAAAGTTTGTGCATGATGATTGATTGCTGTAAATTTTATATGTACGTGGTCATGAGTAAAAGGAAAACCTCAAGAGTCCATCTAAGAGAAACTACAACACCAAGACTTCGAGGCGCTCGAGCAACAAGAGCCACGGGAGCAAGGCAAGTACCCCTTGACCATATTGATCCCATGTTTTTGGAACTGTTTTGCTTGCGAAAACTCGTATGTTTGAGTCAATTTGATGGGACACCCTTTTTATAGGAGTTTACTAGTTTTTTAACCATCCTTGTTGTCGGGAAAGTTGATGAGTCGTGTATGGTCGTTTTTCCTTTTTGCGTCGCTTAATTTACAGGATACGGGAAGCTGAATTAAAATATGTTTAGCTACTGCACTCATATGAATAATGATGATGAGAACTTGAAGATGATAATGAGCATGGAATCGGGGAGATCTAGGCAAGATTGGTTCATGGATGTTGCTAGATGAGATGGTGGTTTACTTGCCGTAGATCTAAGGACCGGTTCATGCGAGAATATGCCAGGAAAACAGAGCCACCACAAGGCCAAGTATGGGTGCGGCTTAGATGATTAATTAGGTGTGTTGCTAGCTTGTTATGGACGGTTGGATGGCACTGGGAATGGGAGTCGAGAGGGACTGCCCTAGGAACTGCATGGCACAAGAAGGGGCCCTTGGGTGGGAGAGTGGAGATTTGTGCCTGCCGGTGAAACCTCAGTGGGTCCATACATCCTAGTAGCCCCTTTGTAAAGGCTATTTTGTGATCTCTTGATGAGAATTGATATATGGTGAATTATGATGAGAGAAGGTTGCTGAATTACTCGATTATGATGGGATAAATTTCACCTAGAAATAGTTGATGTTTTTACCTTGTTTGTGAAATAAAATTTGCTTGCTGCAATGAGCCTTTTTATTCCCTACCTTGTTGTAAGCTACATGTCATACTTTTCCCGCACTTGCTGAGTACGACATGTACTCACCCTTGCATTCCCACATATATATCAGCTACAGGAGAAGAGTACTTCGAGAAACATGTGGAGTACTAGGCGTGCGCACTACGGTCAACATGTCTGTGAAGTTGAAGATTGGAGTCTGCTGTTTTAGTTATTTTCCGATGTCGTTTAGAGTCTTCTGCTGCAAGAATAAGTTAGATATTCATGAGTGAGACATTGAGTCATTGTAATAAAGTACTTAAACAATATCTATTCATGGTTATATTCTGAATTCAGTTTGTGGATTACATGTGTATGTGTGATGAACATCCTGGGCACACATATGCATTCACTTGGTTCTATTTCCGGAACCGGGTGTCACAGATTGGTATCAGAGCCACGTTGACCGTAGGATGCAAGCCTAGGTAGAATGGACACTCTAAAACACATAGGAACACCCCTCTAAACTGCTATTTTAGAAAATCTATTGCTGCTGCACTTTACTTGACAATTCAGCCACCGCAAGGTGCTATTTTCAGCCCCTCTTTTTCTCTTCTTTTGGACAGCAACACTTTTGCTTTCTTGCTTCATAGCTTCTGAAGTTTTGGAGCTATTTTCTTCCTTCTCTAAAGTTTCTCATGTCTTATAGATGCCGGTGACTAGGAGCACAGCACACATAAGCACTCGTCCACCACCACGTGGGAGTGCACTTAACCCCATTGAGGTGTCCGATGGACCATATTGCGAGGAGGTGAAGATGGAACCTCATGATGAAGATGAAGTCAATAGCTCTATGCATGAGGAAGAATATCCGGAAGAGGTGGAACCATTTGAAGACGACATGGAGGATGATCCACAAGAACGGCATTGGTACACACCTCAGGAGGAATTTCAGGCGGGCTTACACCCCGTGGAGCCTCATGAAGCTATGTCGGGAGGAGATGAATCCGAAGAAGAGTCACCCCTTGCTGAGACCAATAATGAAGATGATGAATGGGCCAACCATTCAGTTCAAGAATTTCGGTCCGACGGAATGGAAGGAGGACACATATCCAGGGAGCTCAAAGAATTTCTGGATTGTTGCAACTTATACCTGGAATATCTTCTCAAGAAAGTCCCTCGTCTCGGACATGAAGAGTGGAAGGCTGAAGAAACCATCCTATCTAACGGTAGGGTTGTCATTCGGCACTTCGCACCCACATGGAGAGCTACAAGGGCAGAAGCTATCGATGATGCTGCATGGGATGCACTCACCGGACTGTGTTATGCCTTCCGTGAGCAGCTTGAGAACACTACTTTTGAGCTGCACCCATATCGGAAGAGTGGTACAAGGGAGATAATTGGACCCCATGAAGGAGCTCTTTCCAACCCACAAACTTCTGACAAGTCTCAGAGGTTTCTCGTGGAGTTAGGAAACCGCTATGCAAACGCACAAGAAGAGATCCGCTACCTCCGCAAGAAGCTGTACTTGCTGGAAAAACAGGAGGAGACTCGTGCCAACGCGATAGCAAATGGAGCACCAGCATCATCTAACCCTGCATGGACTGCCGACTCACCATGGCGTGTGCCCATGTATGGACCACCCACGTCACACGGCGAGAACAGCACCGATTCTCAGTATTAAGTTTAGATTTCCATTGAATAAAGCTGTAATAGGAACGTTAAGATCGTTGTAGCTTGAATAAGAATGGTGTGCTGAACTTTTGTGATGATTGTTTGTGTTTATGTGCTGATGTGAGTTGTGGGAAGCTTCGACGAATGTCCAGATCCACATATAGTGGAGAGATGTGAGACGCTTCGGTACGTGTTCATTTCTTCATATAGGCTGAAATTAATAAAAGAAGATACTTAGTTCATACACCTTGATGCATATAGTTGGGGGATCAATCTAAATTTCTACTCTACTCCACTCTCTTTCACAGATGGTGAGGGAAAATGCCAACCGCCAAAGGAGGAACGCTCGTGGCAACAACGAACCACAGGAGGATGGCAATGTTAAAGTTCCTGAAAATGCTAACACCGGGGCTAATGCAAGCAACCTTGAACGGTTGATGGCTATGCAGAATCAGCTCATGCAAACTATGATACAAACATTGGGTCAGCTGCAGGCCAACAACAACAACAATCCTAACCCCGTTCCTGCACCCCCGCCACCGCCACCACCGCCAGCTCACAACAGATTGGGAGAGTTCATGAGGACTAGGCCACCTACTTTCGCACAAGCCAATGATCCTATGGAGGCTGATGATTGGCTGAAGTCCATGGAAAAGAAGCTTTCTATTGTTCAGCGCAATGATCAGGAGAATGTTCTCTTCGCATCGCACCAACTTATGGGAGCAGCCGCTGACTGGTGGGATGCTCTTTCAATGCTCATGTCAACCAAGAGACTATCACTTGGGCTGAATTCAAGGAGAGTTTCTGCTCTCATTACGTCCCTGCAGAAGTCATGATGCTTAAAAGGCAAGAGTTTGAAGGTCTCCGCTAAGGAAGGTAGAGCGTGAATGAGTACCTCAACAGGTTCACGCTGCTGTCAAGGTATGCTCCAGAATATGTCAATTCAGATCAAAGAAAGCAATACTTGTTCATGAGAGGATTGAACAATGAGATCCAAGTTCAGCTGCTCAACAATGATTATGCAAACTTCCGGAAGCTCGTTGACAAAGCTATAGTGGTTGAGAGCAAGATCCGTGAGATCGAGCAAGAGGGCAAGAGGAAGATGCCATACCAAGGACAACCACAAGGGAGCAATGTACGTCCCCGTTTCATGCCACCAGATGCACCACATTATGGCTTGTTCGCTTCTACTTTTCGCCCTGCAAATCCACCTCGCACTAATCAGCCACCGCAGCAATGTCCTGTTATGCAAGCACCTCGTATGCCTTTACCTCCTGCGCCCCATCCCAACATGGGCGCCTATGCTCAAAACCAGCCTCGCCCCAACATCCCTGCTGTTATGGGCAACAAAGCATGTTTTTCATGCGGAGAGGCGGGACACTTTGCAAGTCAGTCCCCGAAGAAAGGCCTTGGACAGCCGAGCAACGCACCCAAATAAAACCCACTGCCGATGGAGGAGCTAATCAAGGTAACCGTGGACAGCAGAACTATGCTCGTGGCAATGTGAATCATGTCTCCGCTGAGGAAGCACAACAAGCTGAGGACGTCGTGATTGGTATGTTTCTTGCCAACTCCAACCCAGCCACTGTTTTATTTGATTCCGGAGCATTGCATTCATTCATATCATCCAAGTATGTTGCCAAGTATAACCTGCCCATATCACATATGGAACAAACTATGTTCGTTAATTCTCCTGGTGGAGAGATGAGGACCAATATAGTATGTCCGAAAGTAAGCCTTAAAATAAAGGGGGTAGACTTTCTTGCCAACCTTATTGTCTTGGATTCTCAAGGGATTGACATAATACTTCGGATGGATTGGTTAAGCAAGCACAACGGAGTGATTCGATGTGCTGAGAGGATCGTGCAGCTGACAAGTGAGCATGGTACTCGTATTGAGTTCGAGGCAGCCCAACCGGCAACAGAGAAGGCAGTGCTGAACCACGTCGAAGAAGCGACATTGGAAAGCATTCCGGTGGTTCAAGAATATTCAGATGTGTTCCCGGAAGAACTTCCAAGTATGCCACCTTACCGAGACATTGAATTTGCCATTGATTTAGTACCCGGAACTGCACCTATAGCAAAGAGGCCGTATAGGATGCCCGCTAATGAACTAGTGGAGCTCAAGAAGCAAATTCAGGAGCAGCTAGAAAAGGGTTTATACGCCCAAGCTCGTCACTGTGGGGAGCCCCCGTGCTCTTCGTAGACAAGAAGGATGGGACCAAAAGGATGTGTGTGTATATAGGTCTCTCAACGAAGTGACGATCAAGAATAAATACCCGCTGCCCCGCATAGAGGACCTATTCGATCAAATGAAAGGTGCCCGAATTTTCTACAAAATTGATCTTCGGTCAGGATACTTCCAGCTGAAGATTAAGCCCTCTGACATACCCAGGACTGCATTTTGAACACGGTATGGTTCGTATGAATATACCGTTATGTCTTTTGGGTTAACGAATTCACATGCATACTTTATTTACCTCATGAATAAGGTCTTCATGGGGTACTTGGACAAGTTCGTCGTGGTTTTCATCGACGACATCATGGTGTACTCGAAAAGCGAGGAAGAACATGAAGAACACTTGAGGTTAATGTTGTAGAAACTGCGAGAGCATCAATTGTATGCCAAGTTCAGAAAGTGTTAATGAAGGGAAAAGCCTTTCAGTGGACACCAGCGTGTCAAGAAATCTTTGAGGAGCTAAAGAAGAGATTAACCACAGCGCCGGTTTTGGTATTGCCATATGTGAGCAAGAGCTTCGATATATATTGTGACGCATCAAGACAAGGGCTTGGATGTGTGCTCATGCAAGGAGGACAAGTGGTCGCATATGCATCAAGATAACTAAAGAAACATGAGCTGAATTACCCCACACCTGACTTGGAACTTGCAGCCGTGGTACATGCCTTGAAGAATTGGAGACATTATATCCTTGGCCACCGATGTGAGATCTAACACAAAAACCTCAAGTATATATTCGCGCAAACGGATCTGAATTTGAGGCAACGTCGATGGTTGAAACTCATCAAGGATTATGATGTTGGAATCAACTATCACCCCGGAAAGGCCAATGTAGTAGCTGATGCGTTGAGCCGAAAGGGAGCATGTCACCAACTCATGGTTCGGGAGCTGCCACCCGAGCTGCGTAAGGAGTTTGAACGGTTGCATCTCAGATTCTTGAACGAGATGGAGGTGATGCAACTGAACTCAACGCTGGAACAAGAGATACTAGATGGCCAAGAAACGGATGAGGAAATCAAGGAAATCAAGGAAAGAATCTGACAAGGCATAGAAAAGGATTTCAAGGAAGATGAGAAAGGCATGCTTTGGTTAGGGAAAAGGATTTGTGTGCCTAACGTGAAGCACCTCTGCGACACGATATTAAAGGGGGCACATGACTCGCCTTATTCCATACATCCCGGATGTACAAAGATGTACAAGGAGCTGAAAACATGCTATTGGTGGGATGGTATGAAAAGGGACATTGCTGAATATGTTGCCCTATGCGACACGTGCCAACGAGTGAAGGCCGAACATCAAAGACCTGTTGGACTGTTACAACCATTAAAAGTATCAGAGTGGAAGTGGGAAGACATCAGCATGGATTTCATAGCCGAATTGCCATGTACTCAGTCGGGTTACGACTCTATTTGGGTTACCGTGGAACGATTGACGAAAACAGCCCACTTCCTTCCTGTTAGAACCAAGTACACTGTCGCACAATTAGCCGAGCTGTATATGGAGCAAATCGTGTGTCGCCATGGAGTTCCGAAGAGGAAAATTTCAAATCAAGGTTCTCAATTTACCTCTAGTTTCTGGAAGAAGCTGCATGAAACCATGGGTACATGGCTGAATTTCAGCTCCGCATATCACCCGCAAACCGCGTGCAAACTGAGAGGACAAATCAGATTTTGGAAGACATGTTGAGTGCTTGCGCCTTGAAACATGGGCGTAGTTGGGATAAGAGCTTGCTGTATGCTGAATTCTTCGTACAACAACAGTTACCGAGCCAGCTTGAAGATGCACCTTTCGAAGCATTGCATGGTAGACGGTGTAGAAAGCCGCTGTTCTGGAATGAGACCGGAGAAAGCCAAGTATTCAGACCCAAAGTGCTGCAAGACGCCGAAAAGCAAGTCCAAATGATACGTGAAAACTTGAAGGCCGCTCAGTCACGTCAAAAGAGTTATGCGGACAATACGCGAAGAAGATTGACCTTCAACGTTGGAGACTTCGTGTATCTTAAGGTGTCGCCTATCCGAGGCCAACGACGGTTCAACGTCAAAGGCAAGTTAGCACCTCACTACATCGGGCCATTCAAGATTTTGGGCAAGCGAAGAGAGGTAGCCTATCAACTAGAACTGCCAATGCACCTCTCTGACGTGCATGACGTGTTTCACGTATCCCAACTCAAGAAGTGCTTAAGAGTACCGGAAGAACAAGTACCGATGGATGAGCTTGAGCTTCAAGAGGATCTGACCTACGCGGAACACCCCGTCAAAATCTTGGATGTGAAGGAAAGGGTCACGAGGAACAAAGTAAGCCGTTGGTGCAAGGTACAATGGAGCCATCACACGGAAGCCGAAACTACATGGGAGCATGAGGAAGATCTCAAAGCAGAATTTCCTCATCTATTCTCCATTCTATCGAATCTTGAGGGCAAGATTCAATTTAAAGGGATAGGTTTTTAACACCCTCAAATTCATTACCATGCATTGCATACATTTTTCATGTAGAGAATTATTGTAAAAGAAGTAGAAATGGAGAAAAAACCCTAGAAATGGAGAAAGAACTATAGAAATGGAGAATGAACCATAGAAATGGAGAAAGAACCATAGAAATGGAGAAAGAACCATATAAATGGAGGAAGAACCATGGAGAATGGGACGTGGAAATGGAGAGGGGAATATAGAAATGGAAAAAAGGACATAAAAATGGTGAGAAATGTAAAAAGATAGCTGAAATGAGCCATTCCCAAATTTCCTCCAAAATTTCAAAATTCCCCAATTCCACAAAAGGGGAATTTCCCCATATTTGGGGGAATTTAATCCCCAATGCTGCCACAGCCAAAAAGGGGGAAAAGTCCCTAGGACTCTTTGGTTGAGTTCCAAATTGACTAGGACTCTTTGGTTGAGTTCCAAATTGACTAGGACTCTTTGTTGAGTTCCAATTGGAGTAGGACTCCTCTTTTCTCCCCCTTATAAATACAACCCCCAGCCCCCCCCCTTGGCGGCAGCCCTCCCCCTCCCCAAGTCACCAAGTTGGAGCCCCCCTCCAAGTCGCCGAGTTGGCCACCCCCCCTCCCCTGCCGGAGTTTGGTCGCCGGTGAGCCCGCCATCGAGCCCCGCCGTCGAGCCCCGTCATTGAGACCCACCGACGAGCCCCGTCACGCCTCGCCATCGCCGGAAAAGAAGCCGATGATCTGTCCTACCCTAATCTTCCATAGAAAAAATTCCCCGCTGCTGCCATTGCTAGGAGAAAAGGCCCTGCCGCAAGGGAGAAGTGAGATAGGTCTCCATTACCCATCTTACGACGTCGCCGCTGTTTCTACGCATCCGTTTTCTTCGCCCCCTTCGAACAGAAACTTTTGCGTGTGGACAGCTCGCGTTTTGATCAATTTTTGACAGTGGAATTGATCTAGATCTTGATTCAAGATCATCACCATGTCCACACTTGATCCCTACACCCTTGTTCATCATAAAATCCCATGAAAGCCCATTAAAACATGCAAGAACACGTACAAACTGGTTTAATAAAACTGTACTATAGGATTTGCATTCATCTACCAATTGCATCTTGAGTAAAGTTTGTGCATGATGATTGATTGTTGTAAATTTTGTATGTACGTGGTCATGAGTAGAAGGACTATCTCAAGAGGCCATCTACAAGGAACTACAGCACCAAGACATCGAGACGCTCGAGCAACAAGAGCCACGGGAGCAAGGCAAGTGCCCCTTGACCATATTGATCCCATGTTTTCGGAACTGTTTTGCTTGCGAAAACTCGTATGCTTGAGTCAATTTGATGGGACACCCTTCTTATAGGAGTTTACTAGTTTTGTTAACCATCCTTGTCACCGGGAAAGTTGTTGAGTCGGGTATGGTCGTTTTTCCTTTTTGCTTCGCTTAACTTACGGGATACGGGAAGCCGAATTAAAACATGGTTAGCTACTGCACTCATATGAATAATGATGATGAGAACTTGAAAATGACAATGAGCATGAAATCATAGAGATCTAGGCAAGATTGGTTCGTGGATGTTGCTCGATGAGATGGTGGTTTACTTGTCATAGATCTAAGGACTAGTTCATGCGAGGATATGCCAAGAAAACAGTGCCACCACAAGGCCAAGTATGGGTGTGGCTTAGCTGATTATTTAGGTGTGTTGCTAGCTTGTTATGGACCGTTGGATGGCGTGGGGAATGGGAGTGGAGAGGGACTGCCCTGGGAACTGCATGGCACAATAGGGAGCCCATGGGTGGGAGAATGGAGATTCGAGCCTGTCGGTGAAACCTCAGTGGGTCCGTACATCCTAGTAGCCCCTTTGTAAAAGCTATTTTGTGATCTCTTGGCCATACACCGATGGTTGTGTACTGGTATAATGGAGGTTCTTTCTAGTCGCCGACGGGTGACGAAATCACAAACTTGTGGGTAAAGTGGTTCCACCTCTGCAGAGTGTAAAACTATCATGATAGCCGTGCTTCCGGTCACAAGCACCTGGCCAACTCCCATTATTAGAGGCAAAAATGGGTATGGATATTTGGGTATGGTCATTGGGATTTGTTTTGGGACTTTTTGAGTTATGAAGATGAGTTTGGTTCCGGTTATATGAATATGAGATGGTTATGAATATTTATGAGTATGATATGAACTTGAGAAAGATTAATGGCTTGATGAGACTTGATAAATGGTGAATTATGATGAGAGAATGTTGCTGAATTACTTGATTATTATGGGATAAATTTCACCTAGAAATAGTTGCTGTTTTTACCTTGTTTGTGAAATAAAACTTGCTTGCTGCAATGAGCCTTTTTATTCCCTACCTTGTTGTAAGCTACATGTCATACGTTTCCCGCACTTGCTGAGTACGACATCTACTCACCCTTGCATTTCCACATATACATCAGGTATAGGAGAAGAGTACTCCGAGGAACATGTGGAGTACTAGGCGTGCGCACTACCGTCAACATACCTGTGGAGTTGAAGATTGGAGCCTGCTGTTTTAGTTATTTTCCCTGTCATTTAGAGTCTTCCGCTGCAAGAATAAGTTAGATATTCATGAGTGAGACATTGAGTCATTTTAATAAAGTACTTAAACACTATTTATTCATGGTTATATTCTGAATTCGGTTTGTGGATTACATGTGTATGTGTGATGAACATCCTGGGCACACATATGCATTCACTTGGTTCTATTTTCGGAACCGGGTGTCACACAAGTACCTGGGGAGGAAGCAGGAGAGGAGTGTCTTCCACAGGCTCAGAAGCTGCAAGTGTGACGGGTCCTCAGCTTATGTCAACAGGAGTCTTCGGAGCACTCTCCGTAGAACTGGGTTTGGGAGCCATCGGCATCTAGGAAAACCAATGATTTTCCAAGGTAAACAGCTTTCCGAAGGGGCTCGGGAAGCACAGATACAAGAGCAACGACCAGATGGGCGTGGGAGCAGCACCGCAGCATGGAGACTGAAGCAAAAACCCCTAGTGGTGCTGGTACTTCCACTCCACATCAGAGGTGTGTCGACAGGGCCCAAGTCTAGGAAAATGCAAGATCGGGATAACAAATGCTGATGATCGCGTCGGTACCTTGCGTGATCCAAGGTAAAGTGGTCCCTGGGAACTCGGGAAGTGAAGGTCAATGCGCCAAGCAAGACTCGAGTAAAGGACACGAGGCCAGGAGCCCCAACGTGAAAACTGGGGCTGGGGCAAGCAAAGCCGAGAGGGTAAAAGTTGATCCAGAACCTCCTGTCCAACGCTCTCGGTTGGTTTCTCCAGAGGGAGGGATAATCGTCGGTTCGGGCATCACACCGGCACCCAAGGACAAGGTGCAGAGGCCAGTTGAACGTGCACGACCTCAACAACTCATGACATCGACTGAGCAGTCTAAGACAGCTCCAAAACAACTCAGCAGGTGGGACGTGAAGCCGGAAGAGGTGAAGCAAGACACGATCAAGATGGTGGCCCCGAGAACAAAGCCATAACCTCAATGGTGTCCCACAGGGCTCAACAAGACCCAGAGGAGGAGTGTACAAAGGCTTGAGTCCTAGAGCTTGCTGAGAAAAGGAAGGAGGAGCAAAGGGATCATTGGTTCAACCAGGAAAGACCAATGATCACCAAGAAGACATGGAAAGAGAAGAGGATTGCCCGAGAGGAAGCTGGAAATGATGAAACGTAGGAAGACATCCCGGGCAAGAATGAAAACCAGGTTGAAATGAACATGGTGTTCCATCTACCGGCTGAGTTCTGCATCCTGGAAGTTGAGGTGGTCGAGCTTGATCTGGGAGCCAAAAATATTGTCTTTGAGAAGCCAGAAAAGCTCGGATAACACATGAAACCCCTCTACATCTATGGCCACGTTGATGGAACACCGGTTGGGCGCATGTTGGTCGATGGAGGAGCTGGGGGAAACATAACGCTGATGACTATGCTTTTGAGAGACATGGTTATCGGGAAGATTATCCCATCAAGACCATCACGATGCTGAGTGGGTTTGCCGGAGAACCAACAGAAGCTAAAGGGGTATTATTCGTGGAGCTCACCGTAGGATGCAAGACAATACCCATGGCCTTCTTCATCGTTAACATTCGGAGCAGATACAACCTACTACTTAGGCGATATTGAATACACGTCAACGGGTGTGTGGCATCCACGCTTCACCAGTGCCTTGTCCAATGGGTTGGCGACGAAGTAGAGTTGATTGAAGTTGACAACTAGGCTTGTGTGGCAATGGCCGAGTCGTCCAACCTCCAACATGATAACATTAGATGTCTCACGGGTTGGGACCTCACCGACTACGACTTTGTAAGTGTTGGAAGGGATGGGTTTGTACCTGTGTGCGTAAAGCCGACTTATATCACTCGGTTTAGAAATGTAACTTGAGAATGTTGGATAAATAGGGCCATTTAACTTGGCTATGGGAGAAAACCGAGCGCTATCGTTTGGGTAAAAACAATATGGGTGAACTAGTCGAAGACCTCAATGACTTGGGGAAACTTGGACAGGGTTTTCTTCTGTGGACGAGTTAGAAGAGGTAGACCTTGGTGATGGATCAGTACGACGACCAACTTTCATCAACATGAACCTCGGACATGCTCAGAATGAAGAGATGAGTAGACTCCTCAAAGAGTACATGGATTGCTTTGCATGGGAGTACACTGAGATGCCAGGGCTAAGACGAGATCTTGTGGAACACAAGTTGTCGATCAAGCTAGGTTTTAGACCTCATAAGCAACCCTTTAGACAATTTAACCCGGCCATACACAACAAGATCAAGGAAGAGGTAAATCGTCTACTCAAAGAATTTCATTAGACTGTGTAGATACTCCGAGTGGGTCTCAAACATAGTCCCGGTAGAGAAGAAAAACACAGGAAAACTAAGGATTTGCATTGAATTCCAAAATCTCAACCGGGCTACACCCAAAGATGAGTACCCTATGCCCATTGTCGATTTGTTGATAAACAATGCCTCAAGGAACAAGATGATCAACTTCTTGGATGGCAATGCGAGGTACAACCAGATCTTCATGTCCGAGGAAGGCACATCGAAGACGACTTTTTGTTGCCCGGGGTTTGTGGGACTCTTTGAATGGATTGTGATGACCTTCGGGTTGAAGAACGTCGGTGCAATGTAACAGAGGGCCATGAACCTGATCTTCCATGATCTGTTGGGAGATATCCTTGAGGTGTACATTGATGATCTCGTGGTAAAATTGGCTGGTTTACAAGGACACATGGCTGATTTGAGGGTGTCCTTTGAGAGGATAAGAAAATATGTGTGACACCCTCATTTTTGGTTTCTGCATATATTCATGTTTCATGAAGAGAAAACATTTTAAAAGAAGTAGGAACAGAGAAAAATATCAAAAAGATAGCCAATAAGAGCCGAATCCATTTCCTAGAGAGCGCCGAAGACAACTTCCGCGACCCGCTGGCCAGTGGCGTGTTCGGAGCTCATCCCTGCGAAGTGGGGAGAGGTCCGCCGCTAAACTGGCTACATGGCAGGCTCGGGGCTCATCTTCGCAAAGGGGGAGAGGTCTGACCCTGCGGGACACTTGTTGCCCTCGGAGCTAGCCTCTGCGGAAGAAGCGAAGGCAGTTCCGCAGGACACATGTCACCTTCGGAGCTAGTCACCATAGAAATCAGAGAAACCGTCACGCGGGATACGTGTCGATCTCGGAGATCACCCCCGAGAAGTCTGGTTCTATTGGACACGTGTCGTCACCGGAGCTTATCTCCGGGAGGTCTGACACTGTTGGACACGTGTTGACCTCGGAGCTCGTCTCTGAGGAAAGGGAGGTCCGGAATGGATACGTTGCACACCCGGAGCTACCTCCGGAGAGAGGAAAGGTCCGGCATTGACACGTGGCGTGTGCGGAGCCACCTCCGAAAAGAGAAGAGGTCCCGACCGCCAGGATATGTGGCGCACACGGAGCTCACCTCCGAAGGAGAAGGGAGGTCTCGCTCGCTTGACACGCGGCACAACCGGAGCTCGTCTCTGCGGAGAAGGAGATACCAGGCCCCAATGGACACGTGGAGCTTCCGGAGCTCATCACCGCGGAGGTAACGAGTTTTGGAGAGGTTTTTGGATTCTGTACGCGTAGAAATACCGATACGGAGGAGAAACCGACCTGAATTCCACAATGTTACCGCACCAAATCAACTAAAAATAAGTTGTCAAGATTCAATGATAATCTGAATAAAACTCTTATTCGAAGTCCAATCAGATCAGGATTCTTCTCCCAATTATAAATAGAACCCAGAACCTCTAGCCGAAACCACAAACTTCTTTTCCAACTCCTGAGCCGACAACTTAGATCCCTAGCCCCAACTCACCGAGTAAGCACATCGCCGGAGTTCAGTCGAGGAAGATCACCGGAAGAGAGCCCCAACGATCTGTCTGGTCAGAGAAGGACGTAAGATAGGTCTCCAATACCACCTTACGACATCGTTGTGTTTTCTTTGCATCTGTTCTTCGATTCCTTTCGAACAGAAGCTTTCTCGTGGACAGATCACTTTTTGATCGGGTTGATCTAAAGAAAAGGTCATCGCCATGTCCACATCTGATCCGAACACCTCTGTTCATCATAAAACCATGCAAGAACACGTACAAACCGACCTAATAAAACTAAACTGATTATAGGATAGCATGCATATGCATCATCACATCTAGTTTAAAGTTTGTGCATGATATTGATTGCTGTGGATCTTGTATGTGCGTCATCCTGTATAGCAGGATAAGCTCAGGGAGCTGTCTACGACGAGCTGCAACAACAAGGTTTCGAGATCCAAGAGCAACCGGAACCGCAAGAACAAGGCAAGTGCCCCTTGACCATATTGATCCTATGTTTTGGGAAAAATTGTTTCGTTTTGCGAAAAGGTGAGTGTGCTGAGTCAAACATGATGGGAAACCCTTTTATAGGAGTTTACTAGCTTTGGTTAAACCACCCCTGTCGTCAGGGAAGTTTATGAGTCGGGTATGGTTTTTACTTTTAAGCTTCGCTGAGTCCATGGGATTGGGAAGCGAGATAGATGTGTCTAGCTAACTGCACTCGTAATGATAATGAGAAACTGATGTTGTTAATGAACATGGATCGAAGGAAGATCTAGGCAAGACTGGGTTTGTGAATGAGGTAGCATGAGATGGTGGTTTACTTGTCGTAGATCTAAGTACCGGTTCATGCAAGCACATGCCAGGATAACAGTGCCACCACAAGGCCAAGTATGGGTGCGGCTTAGCTGACTAATTAGGTAAGTTGCTAGATTGTTATGGACCATGGAAGGCTCGGGGAATGGGAGTCGAGTGAGGACTGCCCTGGGAACTGCATGGCACAAGAGGGGGCCCGTGGGTGGGAGAATTGGATATTATAGCCTACTGGTGAAACCTTAGTGAGTCCATACATCTAGTAACCCCTTTGTAAAGGCTATTTTGTGATCTCTTGACCATACACCGACGGTTGTGTACTGGTATAATGGAGGTTCTGCAGTTGCCGACGGGTGAAGAAATCATAAACTTGTGGGTAAAGAGGTGCAAACTCTGCAGAGTCAAGAGGTGCAAACTCTGCAGAGTCTAAAACTACCATGATAGCCAAGCTTATGGTCACGAGCGCCTGGCCAACTTCCATGATTAGTTGGGATGGTAATTGGATATGGTTATTGATTGGTTTTGGTTTGGTTTTCGGGATGGTTGAGTCCGGGTGATAAATGGGTTGCATGACTGTTGAGTCATGGTAACAAGGTTGGTCTCGATGGGAGACGAAGTTGTTTTATGAGATGAAATGGTAGCGAATACGAGATGGTATTTGTGAGATGGTAGCGAATACAAGGAGGTATTCATAAGGGAGAATGAGGTTGATTGATGACTGGTTGTGACATGGAAGGTAATGAACATAATGGAGGTATGATTGGTATTTTAATACATGTTGGGATTACATTCACTTAAAGAGGAGTTGTTGTTTTATCATGGTTTTTGATAAATAACTTTGCTTTCTGCAATGAGCCTTTTTATACCTACCTTGTTATGAGCTTCATATCATATTTTTCTCGCTCTTGCTGAGTACATCATTGTACTCAAACTTGCATTATTTCATCATCAGCAACAGAAGAAGATTATTATGAAGACCAAGTGGAGCATTAGGCGTGTAATCTGTTCTCAACCTTGCCTGTGGGGATGGAGTAGAGATGGAGCCGCTACTGCTTAGAATTGCTTCCACACTAGTCAAAAGACTTTCGCTGCATAGAAATAAGACTTCTGCTGTTAGATTAAGACTTCCGCTGTGAGCATGAGTCCAAGACTCATGAAACATTGTAATAAGCTCTGTTATTCGTGGTTATATATATTCTGAATTCAGTTTGTGGAACATATGTGTATGTGTGATGAACATCCTGGGCACACATATGCATCAGTTCTCGGTTCCGTGGTTTTCCACAGAATTGAGGGTGTCACAGATTGGTATCAGAGCCACGGTTGACGGTGGGTTACACGCCTAAATAGGAAACAGAGATTGGTATCAAAAGCCACGGATGAGGGTAGATTACACACCTAGATACAATCACAGATTGGTACCAGAACTACGGGTTGATGGTAGGTTACACACTTAGATAGATCACAGATTGGTATCCGACACAGATTGGTAGCTATGCCGCGCTGACCATAGGGTGCAAGCCTAGGGTGCTTAGATTGGCCTTGAAACTACCTTGACATAGGATACAATCCTAGGAGAAGCCATAGTTGGATCACAGATTTGACATCACCCTAAGCCATATAGGACCCTCATTGAACAAGCCTTGAATAGGAGTTGTGTGAGCCCTTGTGATGATTGTTTGTGAATTGTGTGCTTTGTGTGAGTCGTGGGACGTCTCAAAACGTTGTCCATATCCACACATAAGTAGAAAGAGGTGTGAGATGCTTCGACACTTGTTCACATCCCCATATGGGCTAATATATATATAGTCCAACCCACCTTGATGCATATAGTTGAGGGGATCTACCTAACCTTCTAAATTTCTATTCTATTTCGATCTCTCTCACAGATGGTGAGAGGAAACGCCGGCCGAAGGAACGTCCGTGACAACCAAGAGGATGGCCACGATGAAGTTCCTGTTAATCCCGGAGCTGGTGAGAACAATCTGGAACGGTTGATGGCCATGCAGAATCAACTTATGCAAACTATGATCCAAACTTTGGGTCAGTTGCAGGCCAACAACAACAACCCCGTTCCGGCACCACCGCCACCACCACCGCCGGCTCATAACAGACTGGGTGAGTTCATGAGGACTCGACCACCCACCTTTGCTCAAGCTAACGACCCCATGGAGGCCGACGATTGATTGAAATCCATAGAGAAGAAGCTTACCATAGTGCAGTGCAATGACCGAGAGAAGGTCCTCTTTGCATCGCACCAACTTATGGGAGTTGTCGCTGACTGGTGGGATGCCCTATGCAACGCTCATGTCGACCCGGAGACGATCACTTGGACTGAGTTCAAGGAAAGTTTACGCTCTCATTACATCCCTGCTGGTGTAATGATGCTCAAGAGACAGGAGTTTGAAGGTCTCCGCCAAGGACAGAGAAGCGTGAATGAGTATTTCAACAAGTTCACACAACTGTCCCGGTATGCCCCCGAAGATGTCAACTCAGACCAGAGGGAGCAATACCTGTTCATGAGAGGGTTGAACAATGAGATCCAGGTTCAACTCCTCAACAATGACTACGCAAGCTTTCAGAAGCTGGTTGACAAGGCTATAGTGGTTGAAAGCAAGATCCGAGAGATCGAGTGAGAGTGCAAGAGGAAGATGCCATATCAGCCCGAAGGGAGCAACGTACGACCTCGGTACATACCCCCGGCCGCACCGCAGTATGGATCGACCACTCCTGCATACCGCCCTAGTCAGCCACCACAACAATGACCCGTTGCACCAGCACCTCGTGTGCCCATGCCTCCTGTGCTCCGACCTAACATGGGCGCTCCTGTTCAAAACCCCCGCCCCAACGTACCTGCTGCCATAGGCAACAGGGAATGCTTTGCATGCCGGAAAACATGACACTTCACGAACCAGTGGCCGAGGAGAGGCCCTGGACAGCAAGGCAACATGCCCAAACAGAACCCGCGACCGAACGGAGGGGACAATCAAGGAAACCGGGGACAGCAGAACTATGCTCGCGGCAACGTGAACCATGTCTCTGCTGAGGAAGCACAACAGGCTGAGGACATTGTAATTGGTATGTTCCTTGCCAACTCTAACCCAGCCACCATCTTATTTGATTCTGGAGCATCACATTCCTTAATATCATCCAAGTATGTTGCCAAGCATAATCTACCCATATCCCACTTAAAATGTGCTATGTTAGTTAATTCTCCCGGAGGAGAAATGAGGACTAATATAGTATGTCCGAAAGTAAGCCTTAAAATAAGGGGGTAGACTTCCTTGCCAACCTTATTGTCTTGGATTCCCAAGGGATTGACATAATACTCGGGATGGATTGGTTAAGCAAGCACAACGGGGTAATCCAATGTGCTGAAAGAAGCGTGAAGTTGACAAATGAGCACGGTATTCGTGTCAAGTTTGAGTCAGCCCAACAAACAACCGAAAAGGCAATCTTGAACCACGTTGAAGGAGCAACATTGGGCAGCATTCCAGTGGTTCATGACACGACCCCACTGGTCCTGTCGAGCCAGGATCACGCTGAGGGGTGCTGCGTTGCACAACACCGTATAACACACGTCAAAGGTACAAAGCGGAAGCGGAAGCTTTATTACATAAACAAGTTTATTAACATGTTTACATCAAAATAAGTTTAGTCCACACTCGCGGGCGTAGACTAAGCATCAAGTGCACGTTCAGCCCTCGAACGTGTCCTTGCTAGCACACTCGCACACTAACTCTGCGGCGTGCACGACTCCCACTCGACGGGGTTCCCCTCCTGGGGTTCCGTCTCCTCTTCGGGAGTCCCTTCCTCATAGAACCCTGCAAAAGCTTCAAACACAAGCAGTGAGCACGAAGGCTCAGCAAGTCTGACCCGTCTCACCTAAACATGAAACTTCTACATGAGGGTGATGGGTTGCATGAAGTAAAAATCATTTGCAAGGACTCGCCTAATTAGTAGAACCTTACTTTCAAGTTTTAGCAGCAGGTTGTGGAGAACTTTACGCTAAGGCACATGAGAGAGCCGCAATCAAACAAGAAACGCATTTCTCTCATGTACTTTGCCCAAAGTTGAAAAGAACTTTAGTTAGCACTAAGCTACAACATATCATTAACAATCAATATCCAACTTTCAATCAGCAACATTTTAACATGTAACTAGCCTGTTCTTTCTACGTCACGGTACAGTGAACAAGTGGTACTCACTGACCGCGAGGGACGGCGATTATAATCGATTTACACCTGCAGGGTTACCCGAACAACCCGTCACGTACGCCCGTACTCGATGTTGCCTACAACAACCATCACGGACGCCGTACGCGACTACCTTTCACCCGTTAGCCAAATATTGAACCGGTCCCATCGTCCCGAGCAAGAGGTCCCTGCACGCGCATCTCTGTGCCGCCAGCTGATTTACACCTCGAGCTCTCAACCTACCCTCTGAACGACGGGCAATGCCTCAATACCCAGCTACCCGAGTTACATCAGTTTCCCGGTTCCCATATAGCCGGTAGGTCTTCGGTACTGTTCTAGCTTGTTCAACAGGCCCGCACACGGCTCGGTCCTCAATCGACACAAGCGGAGCTACAGCACACAGGCCCCAAAGTCCTGCTGCCCTTACTCTCCGCTCGGTCTCATTTTCTTGCCATGTGTATCATGTGCTATCTCTACCCGAGCAATGTGCCTCTAGCCTATTCTCGCGAGTAGTTCCAACTACTCGACTTGTACCGAATCCTACTCTATCCTAGCAATGCAGTGGCTAACGGGGTTTGCAATCCTAAACCCCAACCCATGGTTTTCTTGGCTATGCAGTGGGGTTTCCAAACAAGACTCTGATGCACAACATAAAGAAAACAAGTATGTGCTCAAAACAATAAAAATTTATAAAATGGTTAATGCAAACCGGGGCTTGCCTTGCTGCTCTTGGTCGTAGGCTAGCTGTTCCTCCGGAGTAACGAAGTCTAGGACTTCGGGTTCCTCCTCGACCTTAGCGACTACATGATAGAACAATACATGTATTAATTTAATGCATTTGTATTAAGTTGGAAGTTGTGAAGTCTATAACCTTTGCTAGACAGACCTAATGACTGTGAAACTTTTACTGTGGCTTGGTTACAACCTAAACAGAGACTTGGTCAAGTTTTAGTTGCAGCAAAGCTCAATTGAGCCCTCCACAATTAATTATGTCCTTGACCTTAATTACAGGCTTTTAGGGTATTCTAAGGATTTTCATGAGACAAACTATGACTTTCTGAAAACTAGATTTTCAGAGGGTTCTAATGGAGTTGGTCTTACTTAATTTGGAAGTCTCTAACTAAAGATATGAGCTAAACAATTTCAGAGAAAATTCTGAAAATGTTTCTGAACATTTTCTATTTTCTCTGGAACAGTTTTACTAATCACACCATTAGGTGGACTAAATGAGCTCAAATGGATCTGAAATTTTTATGGTAGTTCAAGGATATTTTGGTGAACATCCCAGAAAAATTTCAGGATTTTTCTCCAAAGGATTCTCCAGTTAAAATTCCTAACAGTTTAAACTTTAAGGAATTAATTCTGGAGAATTAAGGAATTTCATGAAGTGAAACTTGATTTTCTGGAAAGTACTCAGAGAGCTGAACCCAGCAAAATTTGGTTCACTCGATTTGGAGCTTTCTAGCCAAAGTTATAAGGATTTGAAGTTTGAAGGAAATCTGAAAATCGGGGAAAAGTTTAAACTCGCGCGTGGGCCCAGGGGACACGCGTCGCACGCCGAAGCGACAGCACACCGCGGCCCACAAGGATTTTGCGCGCCAGCACACCCGATCCCGGCCGCAGCCGGATCCCGATTTAAAATATCGGCCGCTGACAGTTGGGGTCCACCCCCTTCTTCAACCTCGCGACACCCGCGCTCCGCCGCCGAGGGACCTCGCCGGAGAGCTCGCCGCCGGCTGCTGTACAGCTCCAAACTTCTTGATTCTGGCCGCCCCTGCCTACTTTTACTTGGGGAACATGATCCGAGGGTCAGCTGCTCATGACAACGGCCGGAGCATGGTCGGCGACGAGCCGCCATATCGGAACGACTTCGGCCATGTCGGCTGATGCTCCTAGTGCCTCAGCTACTTGGGAAACCGGTCGGGGAGTATCAGTGGACCTCAGAGAAGGTCGACATGAACTCGGGGCAGCTCGGGGAAGGCCCGAAATAGGTCCTCACCGTGCGCCCGATACCCCCCGTGCGTTCCGCCATTAGTAGACCTTGAATTACGCCGGGCACAGAAGTTCTCCGGCCCAGAGTTGTGAAGGCAACTTGTGCGTCACCGTGTCTAGTTCGTGTGGGAGTGGCCTGAGGCCCTCTAATCCTTTCTAGAGCACGAATTAAACAGAATCGTACCCGAGGGTCGTTCTGCACACAGAAAGGGGAAAAGTGGAAATTCGCCGCCGGTGAGCAACCACTCGAGCTGTGGCTCGGGGATGAGCAGCACCGATCACTTGCGCGTCCAAGGGTGCCTTGGCTCGGGCGTGACAACGCCCAGGTTGGGCTGTCCACGAGAGCCCGAGGTGCGGCGGTTTCCAGTTCCGAGTTTGATCTTTCGGCACAGCCGATATCACTCGGTTTCAATCGATTTCTATCAATGGGAAGGATGGAGGATGGTTGCTAGTACCTTGCTGGGACCTTGGAATGGAAAGAGGGAGCTGCGATCGGCTTGATCAAGCAGGAACTCGAGCGGCGGCGATGGCAGTGGGAAAAGCAGTCGCGCACGTCGGTAGCTCGGGGAAATGGTGACTGAGGCACGCCGGGGAGGGAATAAATAGCTCGGCGGTCTGGTCTCCGGCTTGGGGCACGCAGCAGGAGCTGGCGCCGGCCGGCCCCTTCGGTGGCGCGCGCGCACAACAGCCGGGAACCGACTGAACTGTGGTTCAGTCGGTTTGCTTTGAGGCTGAGGCTGACATGTGGGTCCCACTCCTCTTTTAACCTCTGAAATTTATTCCTAACAGCTGTGGTAAACAGTGAACCCTATTCTACCCTTGGCAACTCAAATTATTCACCCAAGAGCCATTTGAATTGATCAAAGTTCAAATGAGGTTTGGTTTGAATGAATTTCAGCACAAGTGCAGTTTGAAATTCAAATAAAGTTTGAATTTCTCCCCCTTAGCTCATGTCAAGATCAACTCCAAATGGAGTGAAAATTGGTGTGTGAGCTCACAAAAATGTGCTGAGCAAGAATATGCCTTCCACTTTTAAATTCAGTGGGTGAAAACAGTTTGAATTTGAATATGTTTTCAAACTGCCCCTTTCCTATCTACACCCAAGATGACCTCAAAAATGTTTTGAATTTGGGTGAAACTTGGCATGGACATCCTTGGCAAAGTGTAGGAGTTTTCATATGTCCAGCCCATCTATATCACATGTGGGAAGTACCACTTTTGCAATGTGTGAGTTTGTTCCCTAATGAGCATGTTGATAATTGTTACTTGCTCTTTATTTGTGTTCATCATTTTTCCTCAAATGAGGTGTGTGGTGTGGGGATGAACACTGCAAATGGGTGTCAAAAACTGAGGCCCTTACATTCCTCCCCCCTTAAAAGAATCTCGTCCCGAGATTATAAGGTGAAAATGAGAGAGAGGACGGTGGAAAAATTACCGGATATGCGACGTGAGAAAGTCGGGGTAGTTAGTGCGAAGGAATTCTTCGCTCTCCCATGTCGCTTCATCCATGGAGTGATTACTCCACAGAACCTTGTAGAACCACAACGTACGGTTGCGTGTGGTTCGGGCCTTTTCATCAATAATCTGCACCGGTTCCTCCCGATAGGTGAGATCCGGTTGCAGTTCTTCAATGTCTTCCAGCTGAACGGTAGTTGATAGCTTGAGACACTTCCTCAGCTGGGAAATGTGAAAGACGTCGTGCACACCGGAAAGTGCTTCTGGTAATCTTAGCCGGTATGCCACCGATCCACATCTTTCGGTAATCTGGAATGGACCGATGAATCGGGGTGCTAACTTTCCTCTCACCCCAAATCTGTTTACGCCCTTCATTGGAGACACTCGTAGATATACGTGGTCTCCAGCTTCGAATTGTAACGGACGCCTTCTCCGGTCCGCATACTGTTTCTGTCGGGATTGAGCGGCTTTTAGGTTCGCTTGAATTAATCGAACCTTTTCTTCCGCGTTGTTGACAAGATCAATCCCGAAGGTAACCCTCTCGCCAGACTCACACCAATTCAATGGTGTGCGGCATTTTCTCCCGTATAGCGCCTCGTAGGGCGCCATCTTGATGCTGGCTTGGTACCCATTGTTGTACGAGAACTCGGCTAACGGCAAGTGATCATCCCAGTTCTTGCCGTGGTCGATAGCGCAAGCTCGTAGCATGTCTTCTAAGATTTGATTTACCCGCTCCGTTTGCCCATCCGTCTGCGGGTGGTAGGCTGAACTACGGATCAGCTTCGTCCCCAAGGCAGCGTGGAGCTGCTCCCAAAAACGGGACACAAATAAAGTGCCCCGGTCCGATACGATAGTACGGGGTACGCCGTATAAGCATAGGATCCGTGAGATGTACAGTTCAGCGTACTTCTTGGCGTTGTAGTTGGTGTTGACCGGGATGAAATGGGCAACTTTGGTGAGCCGATCGACGATCACCCACACAGAATCATGTTTCTGTAAGGTGGTGGGTAAACCGACGACGAAATCCATGCTCACGTCCTCCCACTTCCAGGCAGGAATGCCCAGTGGTTGCAGCAGTCCCGGTTTCCGCATGTGGTCTGCCTTCACCCGTCGACATGTATCACACTCGGACACGTATTTTGCAGTCTCTCGCTTCATCCGTGTCCACCAAAACTTGCTTCTGAGTTCTTGATACATCTTGTTGCTGCCGGGGTGAATAGAAAACTTTGATAAGTGAGCCTCATCAAAGATTTTCTTCCGTAACTCCGGGTTTCGGGGTACGACGATCCGGTCCTTGAACCATAGGACGCCGTCTCCGTCCTTCCGGAAACATTTCAACTCCCCACTGTCTACACGTCTCCGCAAATGTGATATGCCCTTGTCATTCTTCTGGGCTGCCGCTATCTCTTCACGGATGGTGGGGATCAAAGCTAGATTGTAGAGAGCTCCATGTGGAATCACATGTAGTGGTGGTTCGCTCTCTTCCAACGGTGTGATGGTCAGATTATTGACGTGTGACTTGCGGCTTAGCGCGTCTGCCACAACGTTTGCCTTGCCCGGATGATAATGGATCTCTATCTCGTAATCCTTTATCAGTTCTAACCATCTTCGTTGCCTCATGTTCAGCTCCTTCTGAGTGAATATGTACTTGAGGCTTTTGTGGTCGGTATATAAATGTACGAGGTTACCGAGTAGGTAGTGCCTCCACATTTTCAGTGCAAGTACCACGGCAGCGAGCTCCAAGTCGTGAGTTGGATAATTTTGCTCATGATTCCTAAGCTGCCGTGACCCATACGCGACCACCCTTCGGTCTTGCATCAACACACATCCGAGCCCAATGCCGGATGCATCGCAGTACACATCGAACGGTTTTGTTGTGTCTGGCTGCGCCAAAACCGGTGCTGATGTCAGGTGCTTGACTAAAGCCTTGAATGCTGCTTCACATGCTGGACTCCAAACATATTTGGTAGCCTTCTTCAGCAGCTTTGTCATTGGCTTGGCAATCTTCGAGAAGTTCGGAATGAACCTCCGATAATATCCCGCGAGTCCGAGGAAACTCCGTACCTCATGAACAGTTCTCGGGGATTTCCAATTCAGCACTTGCGTGATTTTGCTCGGGTCCACAGCGATACCCTCCGCTGAGATGATATGCCCGAGGAAAGGCACTTGCGATATCCAAAACTCGCATTTGCTGAACTTTGCGTATAACTTGTGATCCCGCAGCCGTTGCAAGACTATACGCAGATGTTTCTTGTGATCTTCCTCCGACTTGGAATATACCAGGATGTCGTCGATGAAGACCACGACAAACTTGTCCAGCTCCGGCATGAACACCGAGTTCATTAAGTACATGAAGTGAGCTGGAGCATTGGTGAGGCCAAAGGACATGACCAGGTACTCATAAAGTCCGTACCTTGTCGAAAAAGCTGTCTTTGGAATGTCCTCAGCCCTGATCTTAATCTGATGGTACCCGGATCTTAAATCCATCTTGGAAAAGACCTTTGCTTCGACCAACTGATCAAACAACATGTCGATCCGTGGCAACGGGTACTTGTTCTTGATGGTTACGGCATTTAATGGACGGTAGTCCACGCAAAGCCGCAACGTTTCATCCTTCTTTTTGACAAATAATGCCGAACAGCCCCATGGCGAGGAGCTCGGCCTAATAAAACCCTTCTCCAGAAGGTCCGTGAGCTGAGTCTTCAGTTCAGCCAACTCCTTGGGCGCCATCTTGTACGGCCTTCGGGATATTGGCATGGTTCCCGGTGCAAGTTCAATCTTGAACTCCACCTCTCTATCGGGTGGCATCCCCGGCAAATCATCCGGGAATACATCAGGGAATTCTCGGACCACTGGAATGTCTTCCAATCTGATGGTTGTGGCTTGATAGACACTTGGAAGTTTTATTTCTGGACTGTCCAGAAATAATGAGTGAGAACCGTGCACTCCTGAGTTTAAGTGCACGACTCGGAGGACGGTGTCTAAAACAGCGCCGTGGCGGTTTAACCACGACATCCCTAGGATGACATCGACCTTCTGTCCCTCTAAGATAATGAGAGACGTGGGGTACACTCTACCCGCTAAGCATAATGGTGCTTTGGAGACCATTACGCTTGCTGAAATCTTCCCACCCGGTGAACAAATTAAATATGGACTATCGGTGGGTAGTATTGGCAAGCTGTGTTTAGCAATGAAAGCTTGGCTAATAAAATTATGCGTGGCGCCTGAATCAAATAGTACTATAGCGGGATGCTGGTGGAGTTGGAACATACCCGCAAGGATTGGCTCGCCCTCCGGCACGTCCTCAATGGCAAGCTGGTGGACAGTACCGGGCCTAGGGTTTGCCCGCCGCGCATTAGTAGGGTTCCGGGGTTGATTCCTCCCCGGAAACTGTGGTACCACTCCGCCGCCTTGCCTCTCCGGGCAACTGCTCGCGAAGTGTCCTGGACGACCACACTTGTAACATGTGGCCGCTGCTGGTGGAGTACTTGGTGGACGAAAGCCCGGCATGCGTTGCGGAGGTACAAACGCACGCGGCATCGCCCGCTGCTGCTGTTGTTGTTGCGGTGGTGCTGGCAGTGCCGGCCGGAATGCCGGTGAAGAATACGGCCGACCGCGGAACGGCATCGACCGCTGTGGTGGCTGCCAGCGCGGACCTGATGGTGGGCGATTCACCATCCGAAACTTCTGAGAAGGACCGCCTCCTTCTCCGCTGCTCTGCGGCGCGCTTCGCTTTCGCTCTGCCGCCGCCAACTCCTTGCCGGAGTCTTCCTGAACAATCGCAGCATCAATTATGTCGTTGAGGCTGCCGCGATTGAACATCGCCAGCTTGTCCTTCAGGAGCGGGTTAAGCCCCTGGTAAAAGTGGTCCCGCCGCTTCTCGTCCGTATCTGCGTGATACGACGCGTAGAGTGCGAGATCGTTGAACGCTCTGGAGTACTCCAGCGCGTTCCGGCTCCCTTGTTGCAGGTGTAGGAATTCCTGCGTCTTCCTCTTCATCAAACCGGGCGGTATATGATAGGCCCGGAAGGCCGTCCGGAACTCCGCCCAGGTCATCACTCGGTCGGTGGGTTGTGAAGCACAAAAGTTGGCCCACCACGCGCTCGCGGATCCTTGGAGCTGCTGGACCGCGAACTGAGTCTTGCGCTGCTCGCTGATTTGGAGCAGCCCGAACTTCATCTCTATGGCGCGGAGCCAGTTGTCCGCGTCAAGTGGTTCATCCGCCCTTGAGAATACAGGGGGATGAGTCGCCAGGAAGTCAGAGTAGGAGCTCTGTTGGCGCTCCTCACGATCTTGACGTCTCTCTGGGCGAGACGTATTCGCAATTAACGTTTGCAGCAGCTCTGTATGCTGCTGGTGTGAACCCGCCATTGCCGCGACAATGTCGGCCAATGTAACCGTTGGCAGTGGCGGTGGCGGTGTTTGCTGTTGCTGTTGCTGCTGCTGTCCCGAGGAGTCCTCGGGAGGTGGTTGGGAGGTCTCTCCCCCTTGGCTAGTACCTCCAACATCGGGGTTGGCACGAGTACGCGTCATTCTGAAATTCAACACAGCAGCAATTAGCACATGTCTTACTCAAAATTCCATAAACAGGAGTAAGTATTGAAGCGACGCATGATTAACTTGCACAACATTCACATATATTGATAAAGCATAAACTTTATACAAGATACATTATTCTCGGATCTCCGAGAAGTCGTGCTCATGTCGTCACTACCTATACATACGCTACTGTCCACACGACATGTCACCGATTACAAAAGTTGGGTTACGCTACCCTAGCTGCCCTACTTGGCAACCGTAACCCCCTACTCGGAGTAGAACTCGACCTCCTGTGGGTCGTCCTCCTCCGGTACCTCTGCTGGTGGCTCGGGGTCTACCACCTCTTCTCCCATTCCAGGTTCTCCCATGGCTGGAAGACCCAAGACTACCGGTACGCCCAATACCGGGGGCACGAGGTCCTGCAATGCATGCACCTCGTCCATAGCCTGGTTGTAGTCCTCTTCCCAGCCTTGTCCTTCCTCAATAGCGTCGTCCCGCTCTTGAGCAAGGTCCTCATTCTGCTGGGTTAGGGTCTGCACCAGCTCTTGCAACGCCGCAATGTCAACACGGCTCTTCTTCTTTGCCTTCTTCAGACGACGCAACTGATTGTGTTGTTCATTCAGTCGCTTGATCGTCGGAAGGAGCACATTGCGGAGTGCACTGTGAGCACTCTCAAAATGATCTCCACGGCTTGTGCTCTCCTTGAGCTTGGTGGCGAGATGCTCCGTATGAACAGCTTGGCTGTCCATCACAGCGTTTCCCGCCCTCATTTGGAGGCTGAGATTTGCCTCCGCGGGGTTGTACCTTGGGCAACTCGGGTTTGTTGCCTCTAGGTACCTCTCTTCCCACACATGCTGAGCTCGTCCCTCCACCGGAACGAGTGCGTATGGAGTTCCCTCCATAGCCTGTACGTGTAGTTGGCAGAAACGTGACATAGTGTCACGGGCTGCCACTTGCCACATCCCTTCCGGTTGTCTTCCTCTCACCGTGACGGTGAATGGCACCCAACCGGGTGGCGTAGGCCCTGCAGGAACCTCGACATGGATCGTCCACGTCTTGTTCCCCTCTTCGCCTTCTTCCTTGGCGAAGTATTGCGGCATCTGGTTGTACCCGAAATATTGGAGCATTAGCCACAATGCTCCCGGGTAGCCGCTACGGTCAGAGCAGTGGGAAACTACCCACCCGTTCTCCAACCGTTTATCTGCTGCCATCTGTAAAAATATATTTGAGAAATGTCAAATATTTATTTAAACAGTAAACCATTGAGTTATAACATAAGATATGTCATTGAACCCTTAACACTTGGAAACATAGTTCAAATTTTTAAACAAATTTGACTGCTGATCTGCTGTTCCCATGACAGCCCTGACCAGTTTCCATATCAATCTGATTTAGGCCAGGTTAAAAGCAAAACCAGTCCTGGAGCTCAACATCAAAGTTAAAGTTAACTTCAATAGCTTTCCAGAAAGTATTTGGTTGGCCTAAGATCTGCTCTGGTTCAAAAGTTATGAGATGTCAAAGTTAACAGAATTTCTGGGAACAATTGGACAGCACCTCCCTGCCTTAGGTACTGATTTGATCCAAGAATTCCAGTTAATTCTGTTCCTAATCTGACAAAACTTTCTGTTACAAAGTTGTAACCCATCTCATAAGCTTCCCAGAACTACCTCATTTTCTATTTTTGGATTTTTATGCAGGAAGTTATGCTTAATTTACAGAGAGTCTACAGAGAGTCTTTGCTCCGTCCTGTTTTCTGGACAGTTTCAACTCTGCTGCATTTTTCGAGTGGTTAAGGGATGAAACACCTCTGGAACTCAACAGAAAAGTTGTAAAGCTCCTCCAAAGCTTTCCAGAAATGTATCATACGACCCCAACCTCGAAAGAACTCAACCTCTAACCTCTGATTAACTCCAGCCTTGATTCAGCTGAAAACAGAGTGCTCTGTCCTTAACATCCTATAAGTTGAAAACTTGTTAACTTTGAATATCCTGTATAAGGGAAGGAGTTACATCAAGTTTTACTACTTTGGATCAAAACCTTCAAGTTTTTAAATGAAGTTGTTCATTTAGTTGGGTGTGACGTCGATGCGTCACCAGATTATGTCGGTACTACGTCCTCACAAAGGGAAAACCTATACCGGACTTAGCCGGCTTCGTTAGTTCAGTGGCACTACTCGTCACTCGCACACGGATGCTACACGTCTACCGTTTCGTGGTCAGGCTACCTGCAGAAACTCAAACAATCATCAGACTCGGCTGCACACCGAGCCCGGAATCCATACAGTTGGTACACCCGGCCGTCATCACTCGCCCGGATGTTCTCAAGCCAAACACGCCTTGAGTTACGTGTTCACGTTTCAGACCACGTGACGGGGTCTCCCATGTTGCACCACGCACGCCAGGGACAGACGTTGCTCGAATACCCCAAACGACATGAAGAGTCGTAGAGGATACTAAAGCGGGTCGGGTTACCTGCCACCCGTGGGGCTCCACCCTTCAGCTTGTGCGCACTGGTGGACAGCGCTTACGTGCACCCCCCAAGACATGAACGTCCCGAGATGCACGATTTTCCGACATAACAAATAAGTTAATAAGCCACTTTCTATATACTAATAACATCCTTATACGGGCTACTAACTCGTTCCTCACTGGATTTTTGAAAAAGAAGACCTTTGTACTGTGTTAAACCTCAAGCGAGCTCTGATACCACGCTGACACGACCCCACTGGTCCTGTCGAGCCAGGATCACGCTGAGGGGTGCTGCGTTGCACAACACCGTATAACACACGTCAAAGGTACAAAGCGGAAGCGGAAGCTTTATTACATAAACAAGTTTATTAACATGTTTACATCAAAATAAGTTTAGTCCACACTCGCGGGCGTAGACTAAGCATCAAGTGCACGTTCAGCCCTCGAACGTGTCCTTGCTAGCACACTCGCACACTAACTCTGCGGCGTGCACGACTCCCACTCGACGGGGTTCCCCTCCTGGGGTTCCGTCTCCTCTTCGGGAGTCCCTTCCTCATAGAACCCTGCAAAAGCTTCAAACACAAGCAGTGAGCACGAAGGCTCAGCAAGTCTGACCCGTCTCACCTAAACATGAAACTTCTACATGAGGGTGATGGGTTGCATGAGGTAAAAATCATTTGCAAGGACTCGCCTAATTAGTAGAACCTTACTTTCAAGTTTTAGCAGCAGGTTGTGGAGAACTTTACGCTAAGGCACATGAGAGAGCCGCAATCAAACAAGAAACGCATTTCTCTCATGTACTTTGCCCAAAGTTGAAAAGAACTTTAGTTAGCACTAAGCTACAACATATCATTAACAATCAATATCCAACTTTCAATCAGCAACATTTTAACATGTAACTAGCCTGTTCTTTCTACGTCACGGTACAGTGAACAAGTGGTACTCACTGACCGCGAGGGACGGCGATTATAATCGATTTACACCTGCAGGGTTACCCGAACAACCCGTCACGTACGCCCGTACTCGATGTTGCCTACAACAACCATCACGGACGCCGTACGCGACTACCTTTCACCCGTTAGCCAAATATTGAACCGGTCCCATCGTCCCGAGCAAGAGGTCCCTGCACGCGCATCTCTGTGCCGCCAGCTGATTTACACCTCGAGCTCTCAACCTACCCTCTGAACGACGGGCAATGCCTCAATACCCAGCTACCCGAGTTACATCAGTTTCCCGGTTCCCATATAGCCGGTAGGTCTTCGGTACTGTTCTAGCTTGTTCAACAGGCCCGCACACGGCTCGGTCCTCAATCGACACAAGCGGAGCTACAGCACACAGGCCCCAAAGTCCTGCTGCCCTTACTCTCCGCTCGGTCTCATTTTCTTGCCATGTGTATCATGTGCTATCTCTACCCGAGCAATGTGCCTCTAGCCTATTCTCGCGAGTAGTTCCAACTACTCGACTTGTACCGAATCCTACTCTATCCTAGCAATGCAGTGGCTAACGGGGTTTGCAATCCTAAACCCCAACCCATGGTTTTCTTGGCTATGCAGTGGGGTTTCCAAACAAGACTCTGATGCACAACATAAAGAAAACAAGTATGTGCTCAAAACAATAAAAATTTATAAAATGGTTAATGCAAACCGGGGCTTGCCTTGCTGCTCTTGGTCGTAGGCTAGCTGTTCCTCCGGAGTAACGAAGTCTAGGACTTCGGGTTCCTCCTCGACCTTAGCGACTACATGATAGAACAATACATGTATTAATTTAATGCATTTGTATTAAGTTGGAAGTTGTGAAGTCTATAACCTTTGCTAGACAGACCTAATGACTGTGAAA
Organism: Neostapfia colusana; assembly: GCA_030760725.1. NCBI lineage: Eukaryota > Viridiplantae > Streptophyta > Magnoliopsida > Poales > Poaceae > Neostapfia > Neostapfia colusana. The sequence continues at coordinate 39,795,959 of JASWHV010000013.1, read as the reverse complement.
CTTTTACTGTGGCTTGGTTACAACCTAAACAGAGACTTGGTCAAGTTTTAGTTGCAGCAAAGCTCAATTGAGCCCTCCACAATTAATTATGTCCTTGACCTTAATTACAGGCTTTTAGGGTATTCTAAGGATTTTCATGAGACAAACTATGACTTTCTGAAAACTAGATTTTCAGAGGGTTCTAATGGAGTTGGTCTTACTTAATTTGGAAGTCTCTAACTAAAGATATGAGCTAAACAATTTCAGAGAAAATTCTGAAAATGTTTCTGAACATTTTCTATTTTCTCTGGAACAGTTTTACTAATCACACCATTAGGTGGACTAAATGAGCTCAAATGGATCTGAAATTTTTATGGTAGTTCAAGGATATTTTGGTGAACATCCCAGAAAAATTTCAGGATTTTTCTCCAAAGGATTCTCCAGTTAAAATTCCTAACAGTTTAAACTTTAAGGAATTAATTCTGGAGAATTAAGGAATTTCATGAAGTGAAACTTGATTTTCTGGAAAGTACTCAGAGAGCTGAACCCAGCAAAATTTGGTTCACTCGATTTGGAGCTTTCTAGCCAAAGTTATAAGGATTTGAAGTTTGAAGGAAATCTGAAAATCGGGGAAAAGTTTAAACTCACGCGTGGGCCCAGGGGACACGCGTCGCACGCCGAAGCGACAGCACACCGCGGCCCACAAGGATTTTGCGCGCCAGCACACCCGATCCCGGCCGCAGCCGGATCCCGATTTAAAATATCGGCCGCTGACAGTTGGGGTCCACCCCCTTCTTCAACCTCGCGACACCCGCGCTCCGCCGCCGAGGGACCTCGCCGGAGAGCTCGCCGCCGGCTGCTGTACAGCTCCAAACTTCTTGATTCTGGCCGCCCCTGCCTACTTTTACTTGGGGAACATGATCCGAGGGTCAGCTGCTCATGACAACGGCCGGAGCATGGTCGGCGACGAGCCGCCATATCGGAACGACTTCGGCCATGTCGGCTGATGCTCCTAGTGCCTCAGCTACTTGGGAAACCGGTCGGGGAGTATCAGTGGACCTCAGAGAAGGTCGACATGAACTCGGGGCAGCTCGGGGAAGGCCCGAAATAGGTCCTCACCGTGCGCCCGATACCCCCCGTGCGTTCCGCCATTAGTAGACCTTGAATTACGCCGGGCACAGAAGTTCTCCGGCCCAGAGTTGTGAAGGCAACTTGTGCGTCACCGTGTCTAGTTCGTGTGGGAGTGGCCTGAGGCCCTCTAATCCTTTCTAGAGCACGAATTAAACAGAATCGTACCCGAGGGTCGTTCTGCACACAGAAAGGGGAAAAGTGGAAATTCGCCGCCGGTGAGCAACCACTCGAGCTGTGGCTCGGGGATGAGCAGCACCGATCACTTGCGCGTCCAAGGGTGCCTTGGCTCGGGCGTGACAACGCCCAGGTTGGGCTGTCCACGAGAGCCCGAGGTGCGGCGGTTTCCAGTTCCGAGTTTGATCTTTCGGCACAGCCGATATCACTCGGTTTCAATCGATTTCTATCAATGGGAAGGATGGAGGATGGTTGCTAGTACCTTGCTGGGACCTTGGAATGGAAAGAGGGAGCTGCGATCGGCTTGATCAAGCAGGAACTCGAGCGGCGGCGATGGCAGTGGGAAAAGCAGTCGCGCACGTCGGTAGCTCGGGGAAATGGTGACTGAGGCACGCCGGGGAGGGAATAAATAGCTCGGCGGTCTGGTCTCCGGCTTGGGGCACGCAGCAGGAGCTGGCGCCGGCCGGCCCCTTCGGTGGCGCGCGCGCACAACAGCCGGGAACCGACTGAACTGTGGTTCAGTCGGTTTGCTTTGAGGCTGAGGCTGACATGTGGGTCCCACTCCTCTTTTAACCTCTGAAATTTATTCCTAACAGCTGTGGTAAACAGTGAACCCTATTCTACCCTTGGCAACTCAAATTATTCACCCAAGAGCCATTTGAATTGATCAAAGTTCAAATGAGGTTTGGTTTGAATGAATTTCAGCACAAGTGCAGTTTGAAATTCAAATAAAGTTTGAATTTCTCCCCCTTAGCTCATGTCAAGATCAACTCCAAATGGAGTGAAAATTGGTGTGTGAGCTCACAAAAATGTGCTGAGCAAGAATATGCCTTCCACTTTTAAATTCAGTGGGTGAAAACAGTTTGAATTTGAATATGTTTTCAAACTGCCCCTTTCCTATCTACACCCAAGATGACCTCAAAAATGTTTTGAATTTGGGTGAAACTTGGCATGGACATCCTTGGCAAAGTGTAGGAGTTTTCATATGTCCAGCCCATCTATATCACATGTGGGAAGTACCACTTTTGCAATGTGTGAGTTTGTTCCCTAATGAGCATGTTGATAATTGTTACTTGCTCTTTATTTGTGTTCATCATTTTTCCTCAAATGAGGTGTGTGGTGTGGGGATGAACACTGCAAATGGGTGTCAAAAACTGAGGCCCTTACAGTTCAAGAATTCTCGGACGTGTTTCTAGAGGAGCTTCCAGGTATGCCCCCTGATCGGGACATTGAGTTTGCCATTGATTTGGTACCCGAAACTGCACCCATAGCAAAGAGACCCTATAGGATGCCTGTCAATGAACTAGTAGAACTAAAGAAGCAAATCCAAGAGCAGTTGGAGAAGGGGTTTATACGTCCAAGCTCGTCACCATTGGGAGCTCCTGTGCTCTTCGTAGACAAGAAGGATGGGATCCAAAGGATGTGCGTGGACTATAGGTCTCTCAACGAAGTGACAATCAAGAACAAATACCCTCTGCCCCATAAAGAGGACCTATTCGACCAAATGAAAGGAGCCCGAGTGTTCTCCAAGATTGATCTTCGGTCGGGATATTTCCAGCTGAAGATTAAACCCTCTGATATACCCAAGACTGCCTTTCGAACACGGTATGGTTCGTATGAATATACCGTCATGTCTTTTGGGTTAACAAATGCACCCGCATACTTCATGTACCTCATGAACAAGGTTTTCATGGAGTACTTGGATAAGTTCGTCGTGGTTTTCATCGACGACATTATGGTGTATTCAAAAAGTGAGGAGGAGCATGAAGACATTTGAAATTGACGTTGCAGAAAATGCGTGAGCATCAATTGTACGCCAAGCTTAACAAGTATCAATTTTGGCTAAAGGAAATATCGTTCCTAGGCCACATTATCTCCGAAGAAGGGGTATCGGTTGATCCCGAAAAAGTGAGGGATGTTCTGAAGTGGGACCAACCGCAAAACGTGAGGGATATTCGGAGTTTTCTTGGGATGGCTGGATACTACCGACGCTTCATTAAGGACTTCTCTAAGATAGCAAAGCCTATGACGGAGTTGCTAACGAAGGGGAAAGCCTTTCGATGGACACCAGCATGCCATGAAAGTTTTGAGGAGCTCAAGAAAAGGCTAACCACAGCGCCGGTTTTGGTATTGTCGGACGTAAGCAAGAGCTTTGACATATATTGTGACGCCTCCAGACAGGGGCTCGGATGTGTGCTCATGCAAGAAGGACAAGTGGTAGCCTATGCCTCACGACAATTAAAGAAGCACGAGCTTAATTATCCTACACATGACTTGGAGCTAGCAGCAGTAGTGCATGCATTGAAGATTTGGAGACATTATATCCTTGGTCATCGATGTGAGATCTATACGGATCATAAAAGCCTCAAGTACATATTTACACAAACGGACTTGAATTTGAGGCAATGTCGATGGTTGGAACTCATCAAGGATTACGATGTTGGAATCAACTACCACCCTCGGAAGGCCAATGTAGTAGCTGATGCATTGAGCCGGAAGGGAGCATGTCACCAACTCACGGTTCGGGAGCTACCACCCGAACTACGTAAGGAGTTAGAACGGTTACACCTCGGATTCTTGAACAACATGGAAATGATGGAGATCCACTCTTCATTGGAGCAAGAGATAAGAGATGGCCAAGCAACGGATGAGGAGGTCAAGGAGATCAAGTAAAGGATCCGACAAGGAATAGAGAAGGATTTCAAAGAATATGAGAAGGGTACGCTTTGGCTAGGAAAAAGGATTTGTGTGCCTAACGTTAGCACATCCGCGACATGATATTAAAAGAGGCACATGATTCACCCTATTCCATACATCCCGGAAGTACCAAAATGTACAAGGACTTGAAGACTTGTTACTGGTGGGATGGTATGAAAAGGGATATAGCCGAATACGTTGCCCTATGCGACACATGCCAACGGGTGAAGGCCAAACATCAAAGACCCGCTGGATTGTTACAACCTTTGAAGGTACTAGAGTGGAAGTGGGAGGACATCAGTATGGATTTCATCGTCGGATTGCCACGTACTCAGTAGGGTTACGACTCCATCTGGGTTATCGTGGACCGATTGACGAAAACAACCCATTTTCTCCCTATAAGGGCCAAGTACAACGTTGCACAATTAGCCGAGTTGTACATGGAGCAGATCGTGTGCCGTCATGGAGTCCCGAGGAGGATAGTCTCAGATCGAGGTTCTCAGTTTACCTCTAGATTCTGGAGGAAGCTGGAGAAAGCTATGGGTACACGACTGGATTTTAGCTCCGCCTATCACCCACAAACCGATGGGCAAACCGAAAGGACAAACCAAATTTATAGGACATGTTGAGAGCTTGCGCCTTGAAACGTGGGCGTAGTTGGGATAGGAGTTTACCGTACGCCGAATTCTCCTATAACAACAGCTATCAAGTTAGCTTGAAGATGTCGCCTTTTGAAGCATTGTACGGTAGACAGTGTAGAACACCGCTGTTCTGGAACGAGACCGGAGAGAACCTGGTGTTTGGACCCGAAGTGCTACAAGAAGCTGAAAAACAAGTCCAAACGATACGGAAGAACTTAAAGGCTGCTCAGTCACGACAGAAAGGCTATGCGGACAATAGGCGAAGGAAGTTGACCTTCAAAGTAGGAGACTTCATATACCTTAAGGTATCGCCTATCCGTGGCCAACGACATTTCAACGTCAAAGGCAAGCTAGCACCTCGCTACATCGGACCATTTAAGATTTTGGACAAGCGAGGAGAAGTAGCCTATCAACTAGAGCTCCCAACATATCTCTCCGACGTACATGACGTATTTCATGTATCCCAGCTCAAGAAGTGCTTGAGAGTACCAGAGGAGCGAGTACCAATGGAAGAGCTTGAACTTCAAGAGGACCTGACTTATACGGAGCACCCTGTCCGAATTTTGGACGTAAAGGAAAGGGTCACCAGGAACAAAGTGATTCGATGGTGCAAGGTACAATGGAGCCATCACACCTAAGCTGAAGCCACATGGGAGCGTGAAGAAGACATCAAGGTAGAATTTCCTCATCTATTATCTACTAACGAATCTCGAGGGTGAGATTCCATTTAAGGGGGGTAGATTTGTGACACCCACATTTTTGGTTTCTGCATATATTCATGTTTCATGAAGAGAAAACATTTTAAAAGAAGTAGGAACAGAGAAAATATAAAAAAGATAGCCAATAAGAGCCGAATCCAGTTCCCAGAGAGCGCCGAAGACAACTTCCGCGGCCCGCTGGCCACGTGGCGTGTTAGGAGCTCATCTCTACGAAGTGGGGAGAGGTCCGCCGCTAAATTGGCTACGTGGCAGGCTCGAGGCTCATCTCCGCAAAGGGGGAGAGGTCCGACCCTGTGGGGCACGTGTTGCCCCCGGAGCTAGCCTCGGCGGAAGAAGCGAAGGAAGTTCCGCAGGACACATGTCACCTTCGGAGCTAGACACCGAGGAAATCAGGGAACCCTTCGCGCGGGATACGTGTCGATCTCGGAGATCACCCCCGAGAAGTCTGGTTCTATTGGACACGTGTCGTCACCGGAGCTTATCTCCGGGAGGTCTGACACTGTTGGACACGTGTCGACCTCGGAGCTCGTCTCTGAGAGAAGGGAGGTCCGGAATGGATACGTGGCACACCCGGAGCTACCTCCGGAGAGAGGAAAGGTCTGGCACTGACACGTGGCGTGCGCGAAGCCACCTCCGAATAGAGAGGAGGTCCCAACCGCCAGGATACGTGGCGCATGCGGAGTTCACCTCCGAAGGAGAAGGGAGGTCTCGCTCGCTTGACACACGACACAACCGGAGCTCGTCTCTGCGGAGAAGGAGATACCAGGCCCCGATGGACACTTGGAGCTTCCAGAGCTCATCACCGCAGAGGTAACGAGTTCTGGAGCGGTTTTTGGATTCTGTACGTGTAGAAATACCGGTACGGAGGAGAAACCGACTTGAATTCCACAATGTTACCACACCAAATCAACTAAAGATAAGTTGTCAAGATTCAATGATAATCTGAATAGAACTCTTATTCGAAGTCCAATCAGATCAGGACTCTTCTTCTCCCGATTATAAATAGAACCCAGAACCTCTGGCCAAAACCACGAACTTCTTTTCCAACTCCTGAGCCGACGACTTAGATCCCTAGCCCCAACTCGCCGAGTAAGCCCATCGCTGGAGTTCGGTCGAGGAAAATCACCGGAAGAGGGCCCCAATGATCTGTCTGGTCAGAGAAGGACGTAAGGTAGGTCTCCAATGCCACCTTACGACATCGTTGTGTTTTCTTTGCATCTGTTCTTCGATTCCTTTCAAACAGAAGATTTCTCGTGGACAGATCACTTGTTGATCGGGTTGATCTGAAGACAAGGTCATCGCCACGTCCACATCTGATCCGAACACCTCTGTTCATCATAAAACCATGCAAGAACACGTACAAACCGACCTAATAAAACTAAACTGATTATAGGATAGCATGCATATGCATCATCGCATCTAGTTTAAAGTTTGTGCATGATATCGATTGTTGTGGATCTTGTATGTGCGTAATCCTGTATAGCAGGACAAGCTCAGGGAGTTGTCTACAACGAGCTGCAACAACAAGGTTTCGAGATCCAAGAGCAACCGGAACCGCAAGAACAAGGCAAGTGCCCCTTGACCATATTGATCCTATGTTTTGGGAAAAACTGTTTTGTTTTGCGAAAATGTGTGTGTGCTGAGTCAAACATGATGGGAAACCCTTTTATAGGAGTTTACTAGCTTTGGTTAAACCACCCTTGTCGTCAGGGAAGTTTATGAGTCGGGTATGGTTTTTTACTTTTAAGCTTCGCTGAGTCCATGGGATTGGGAAGCGAGATAGATGTGTCTAGCTAACTGCACTCGTAATGATAATGAGAAACTGATGTTGTTAATGAACATGGATCGGAGGGAGATCTAGGCAAGACTGGGTCTGTGAATGAGGTAGCATGAGATGGTGGTTTACTTGCCGTAGATCTAAGGACCGGTTCATGCGAGCACATGCCAGGATAACAGTGCCACCACAAGGCCAAGTATGGGTGCGGATTAGCTGACTAATTAGGTAAGTTGCTAGATTGTTATGGACCGTGGAAGGCGCGGGGAATGGGAGTCGAGTGAGGGCTGCCCTGGGAACTGCATGGCACAAGAGGGGACCCGTGGGTGGGAGAATTGGAGATTCTAGCCTGCCGGTGAAACCTTAGTGAGTCCATACATCTAGTAACCCCTTTGTAAAGGCTATCTTGTGATCTCTTGACCATACACCGACGGTTGTGTACTGGTATAATGGAGGTTCTGCAGTCGACGACGGGTGACGAAATCACAAACTTGTGGGTGAAGAGGTGCAAACTCTGCAGAGTCTAAAACTATCATGACAGCCGAGCTTACGGTCACGAGCGCCTGGCCAACTTCCATGATTAGTTGGGATGGTGATTCGATATGGTTATTGATTGGTTTTGGTTTGGTTTTCGGGACTATTGAGTCCGGGTGATAAAATGGGTTGCATGACTGTTGAGTCATGGTAACAAGGTTGGTCTCAGTGGGAGACGAAGTTGTTTTATGAGATGAAATGGTAGCGAATACGAGATGGTATTCGTGAGATGGTAGCAAATACAAGGAGGTATTCGTGAGCGAGAATGAGGTTGATTGATGATTGGTTGTGACATGGAAGGTAATGAACATAATGGAGGTATGATTGGTATTTTAATACATGTTGGGATTACATTCACTTAAAGATGAGTTGCTGTTTTATCATGGTTTTTGATAAATAACTTTGCTTTCTGCAATGAGCCTTTTTATACCTACCTTGTTATGAGCTTCATATCATATTTTTCTCGCACATGCTGAGTACATCATTGTACTCAAACTTGCATTATTTTATCATCAGCAACAGAAGAAGATTATTATGAAGACCAAGTGGAGCATTAGGCGTGTAATCTGTTCTCAACCTTGCCTATGGGGATGGAGTAGAGATGGAGCCGCTACTGCTTAGAATTGCTTCCACACTAGTTAGAAGACTTCCGCTGCATAGAAATAAGACTTCCGCTGTTAGATTAAGACTTCCGTTGTGAGCATGAGTCCAAGACTCATGAAACATTGTAATAAACTCTGTTATTCGTGGTTATATATATTCTGAATTCAGTTTGTGCAACATATGTGTATGTGTGATGAACATCCTAGGCACACATATGCATCAGTTCTTGGTTCCGTGATTTTCCACAGAATTAAGGGCGTCACAATATGGACTCAAGATGAATCCTCTCAAGTGTGCGTTTGGCATGTCAGTTGGACGTTTCTTGGTTTTTATCGTGCACGAACACGGTATAGGATCCAACCCCAAGAAGGTAGAATCTATCAAGAGAATAGGAGAGCCAACATGCAAGAAGGATGTTCAGATCCTACTAGGGAAAATAAACTACTTAAGAAGGTTCATTTCAAACTTGGCTGGCAAGATTGGGACCTTCATGCCTCTCTTAAAGCTCAAGCACGAGCAGGAGTTCACTTGGCAGGCAGAGCAGAAGGAGGCTCTCGAAAGAATCAAAGACTACTTGATCAAGCCTTACCAAGTTATTGAAGCCATTTTAACTCAAGAAAACCAAGGTAAGGAGTACTCCGTAGCCTACTTGAGTAGAAGAAAAGTATGATTATCTCTCTACTACGCATGTTCTAAATTTCGGTATTATATTCTCCCTAGTACTTGTTTTGTGACATGTCAACACGACATCATCAAACACATGTTGCAACAATCGATTCTAAGTGGCAGGATAGGTAAATGGGCATACTCATTAGTGGAATACGACTTGGTATTTGAGCCTCTCTGGAGTATGAAGGGTCGAGTCGTAGCTAACTTCATCATGGAGCATAATGTGCAACTCGAAGAGGAATGCTTGGTTGAGGTATGCCCTGGAAACTATTTTTCAATGGATCGGTTTGTGACAAAGATCAAGGGATTGGGTACGTGTTGGTTTCACCTACAAATACAACATATGAGTTCTCTATTCAGCTAAGCTTCGCACGCACCATAACCAAGCCGAATATGAAGCTCTATTGAACGGTTTGGAACATCTGATTGATATGGGAATCAAGATTGTCGAAGCCTTCGGTGATTCCAAGCTCATCATCCAACAAGTCAGTGGTGAAAGCCAATGTTATGATGGGACTTTGAATGACTACCAAGAACGATGCTTGGATGTCATCAAAACCTTAGATACATTCTATGCCAAGCACATCCCAAGGGAGGAAAATTGGAGAGCAAACAACTTGGCACAACAGGCATCGGGCTATGAGGTAAAGAGAGGAAAGTTTCATGTAAAGACAAGGTCAACATTGTCCAAAGGTGATTGAACTAAAGAAGAACAAAACAATTTGGCGTAAATCAACGTGTTGGCAATAAAAGACTAGAGTCCAGAGATCATAGAATGCATCAAAGACACAAGTATGTGCTGGGATAGGAAGGTTCGGCGCAAGGTGTGGGGGCCACCCTGTGGTCCTCCCACTCCGGGACCGCAGAGGGTGGTGTCGTGCGATGCGGCACCCAACAGCATACAAGAAAAGATTAAGAACAACATATAAACTTTTATTTACATAAAATAGCGGAAGTCTTTTACAATACTTAATATACAGCGGAAGTCTTACTCATAGCTAAACTCTCAGCCTAGCTATGCAAAAGTGCAGTCGTCCACCCCGGGGACGCTACACACTAGCTACACACATACATGTACCCCGACGGGGGCATCGCCTCATCCTCGGAGCCTTCCCCATAAACCTCACCTGCAGCAACTCAATTATAGCAACTGTGAGCATGATGGCTCAGCAATACTTATCCATCACTCCTAAACATGAGACTCTACATGTAGGGATTAGTAATATAGGAAATAATAGTGCGATAAAGACACACCTACATGTTAATCCTTATTTTCAGTTTTACAGCAGCAGATTAATATGCAGCAGATTTTCAGTTGTATGCAGCAACCTTTCAAAGGAAACCAAAATGCCAAACTGGTCCATCCGTAACGGGCAGGAGGTCCCCACGTGGAGCGTGTCTGTGCCCACCGGCAGATTTACACCTTGCTACCCTCAACCCACTCCTATAAAATGGTTGGGTAAGCCTCGACACACAGGTTAACCAATTACATCGGTTTCCTGGTTCCCATATAGCCAGTATGCATCCGGTACTGTTCAAACTTGTCCAGCAGGGCCGCACACGGCTCAGTCCTCGACCGACACCACCAGGGCTATGCACGTGAGACCTCCTCTCACTGCATCCTATCCCCCCTGCTGGGTCTCAATTTCACATTCTTAAGACATTCTTTCTTTCTATCCCGTGTGATAAAATCCTATCTCGCGAGTAGATTCCAACTACTCGACTTCTACCGAGATCATAAGAACATTAGCATGGCGTTTTCTACTCATCGAGCTGTAAACTACCCAACCCTCCACAGGATTTAAAGGTCATGCAAGTGGGGTTTCAATCACCTTAACTCTAATGCAAGCAATTCATCCTAGACATAAGTGATATAAAGTGAAACTTTGCAAAAGTAATTAAATGCAAACCAGGGCTTGCCTTGGTTTTGCCAGTGATTAATAGTATATATATCAGTTAGAATCTTCTCTTCCTTGCGGCTTGATCAACTTTTTCACACATCAATGGATGTACTCCATTGAACTCCTTCTTTGATCGCCTTCGTCGTGATCCTTCGTCGTATGCCCTACCGATATGAATATGCACGAGTTTATAATGCAAATTAGGAATTAAAGACTTGAATTTGTTAATATCAGAGGAATGTGTGGGAGTTCTAAAAAATGAATTTGGGATCCCTGTTGTGCAGAGAAATTAATGGAAAAATCCATTTGCCATAGGCAATGAAGTCCTAGTGTTCTATGTTGTCTAATGGGGACATAAGGTGGGCTGAAGTTGTTTTGGATGAAACTGAACAACCTGATATCTAATGGCTTTGAAATTTTTACAGTAAGTCCTACACTACACAGGGACTTATCTTTCCAAATTTCAGCTAAAGTGGATGGAAATTGTGTCCCCACTAAATCCCCCAATAATCCCTATACTTTTCTCACATACATAAGCATGGAGAACAAGGACAGAAAGATCTAAGACTCAACTTGAGCTGAAACTTTGAATGTGAGTTCCTGGTCACAAGAAAGTATTTTGATCCAAAATTCAGGAATTTTACTTGAGTAGTTCCCCAGAATAATTTCCTAAGAATTGATGCAAAAAGGAATTAATTCTAAAGTAAATTGCATTTTTCATGCCAAATCAAGTGAACTAAAATTTCAAGTATGAATCATAGAGCATTCCTGAATTTTCCTAGGATTTCCGGAGCTAAGGATTGCCTTGAATGAATTTTACAAAGTGGAAGCTTTTTCTGAAAAGTTTCTGGACACTTTTGAGCACAGAAGCTTGGACTCTGAAAATTCCTACACAAATCAACTCCAAATGAGCTGAAACTTTGCTGGACGTTCAATAATATACTAAAGAATATTCTGGAAAAATTTGGTGATTTTTGGCTTAAGCAAACTCCCTCAATAATTTTTTAACAGAAAAACTTAAAAGAATTATCCAGAATTTATTATTGACTTTCATACAAATTGGGGTGCAAATTGGGATAGAATTTTGTAAACTGAATCTAACCCGATTTGAATCACCCCATTTGGAGTTTTCTACACAAATTTATGAAATTTCAAAGTTGTAGCAAAGTCTGGAATTTATTTGCTACTGAAAATCGGACTGGGCCCACGGTTTAAACTGCAACTAATGAAATGCGAGGACACATGGGGCCGCAGGGTTTTAACTATATAGCCACACCGGATCCACAGCCACATTAAATCCCAATTTAAACATCCGGTCGCTGACAGTGGGCCCGGCTCCCTCTTCCCACGCCCCCCCCCCTCACCGGAGTGGGATTTCCGGCCGCCTCCTGGCCGGAGGCTCGCCGCCTGGGTGTTTTCGAGGTCGGGAAATCCATTTTTGAGCTCGATGTGGGCTCTAGAGGACCGGAAATGTAACGGCGACATGCGGCGGCCTAGGGAGAGGTTCGGCGCCATCGGCCGGTCGTCCTAGCCCGCCATCTCTCGGGTTTTTGCCTTTACAGCACTGGTGGAACTTGTAGAATCTAGACATGAATCCAAATGAGCTCGAGAAGGTCAGCTAATATGGTTTCAACGTGCGCCCAAGGTGTGCCGCCGGGTTTGAGCTCGGGAAACCTTGAAATGGGCCACCAACACCGGGTTTCGAGCTAGGGTTGCTAAGGAAAATTGACCACTAGCTCGTCTAGCACCTTTGTGCATGATTTAGTGGACTAAGGACGAAAATTGAGGGTGAATTCAACGGATTCTTACCCAGAGGTTCGTTTATATGCGCCGTGAGAAAAACGCCGAATTGGAGCTCGATGATCTACGGCATGCTCTGAGGTTTGGGGAGGAGTAGCATGAGTAGACGGCGTGTCCTTGTGAGTGCTTGCTCGAGCATGAACACCTCCGTGTGGGGCTGTCCACAGGAGCCCGAGTTATGGCAGTTTCTCGGTCACCACGAAGAACCGCCGAGCTAGGGTTAGGTAGGCTGAAACTCGAACATTTTTGCGCCGAGGATGTGGATGACGAGCCTCTGGTGCGGTTTTGCTGCTCAGTAGGGTGCTGTCCGCAAGAATTTGCCGGCTTCCTATTGAGACCGAGGCCGTAGCGCTAGTTCGGCCCTGTTTTTACTCGAGGGAGAGGCAACACCTGTGTGCATCGGTTGTATGAGAAAAAGATCGAGCCGGGAGCTAAGGACGCCAACAAGCTGTTCGCCAGCATGACGAAACAACGGGGATGTGGCCTCTGCGTGGAGCCTTGGTGGCACTGGAGGAGGTCCTTCGGTGGTGTTCGACACTGAACAGGAGAAACCGACCCAACCTGAGTTTTGTGTGCAAATGACAGTTGGGCCCCACTTGGTTCCTCCCTCTCTCAACTGATGGCTGGCCCTCACCCCCTCAAAAGATCTTCTCCGTGTCAATCTACTCAATCCAAAAGTTCTAAAGTGTAAAAATGGGCTGTACTTTGAATTAACCAAATTCAGTTTGAATTTGCCTTTCAAATTTGAATTCAGTTTGAATTTGGAAATGCTCCTATTTAACTCCTTTTTAGCCCACCCTAAATCAGAAAGTTGCCATTCAAATTTTTCCTCATTTTCAAATGTATGAGGTTTCATGTGCGAGGGGAAAGTAGCGCTCGGGGTTGCAGTTTATGAGCAAAAGATCACGCCGGGACTACTCAATCCAACAAGGTGGTCGCCAGTGCGATGGAAGCGGTGAGGAGGTAGCCTCTGCTTACAGCTCGGTGGCGCGCTGTGAGAGCTCGGGTTGTTCCTGCAAGGAACTGAAACAGAGGAACTGAAACTTCGGGTATAAGTTTCAGTGCCCCAGTTACAAGTGAGGTCCACCAATTTTTCCTCTCCTTATCCTCCCACAATTCTCTCCATTTTGACAGGTGATCAATTCAAATGTTTATAATTCAATTTTTGGACCCATTTGGACAATTGATCATGCTTCATCCAAATTCAAATCTGAATTTGAATTCCCATGCAATTTAAGGTCCTCTTTGAAATGAATAGCAAAGCATCTCCAAATTCCTTCAAACTTTGCATTCCCACTAAATTGGACCTGAGGAATTCAAATGTGCAATTTGAATTTTAAGTTGACCACTGCAAATAGGATTTTTTGAACCACAGTTGGTATTCCCGTTTTGGAATGACCACCTTTGAATTTAGGTGAACAAATTGAGTTCAACATCTGAATTTAAACTTTCTCTTACACATGAGAACTTAACACCTGGTGTTTAATTCAACCTTGGCTTAACACATTTCAAATGAACGTGAGAGCTCGTTTGGTTAGACACCCATGTGCATCATCACGTGTATAAAGTTTTTGTAAGTCCCATTTTCATGCATTCCAAACATAACGGTATTAAACCCTCTGTTTATTGCCTTTACATTTTTAGGACTTTTACATCAGGCTTTGAAGTATACGCTGATCAATGACGAGTTATATAGCCGAACTGTCGATGGACTCTTGCTGAAATGCTTAGATAAAGACCAAGCAAATAAAGCCATGGGAGTGGTGCACAAAGAGCTTTGTGGCACGCATCAATCTACCCACAAAATGAAGTGGGTGCTCAAACGAGCAGGATTCTATTGGACAACCATGCAAGAGGATTTTTTCAAGTATTACAAGGAGTGTGAAGCCTGCCAGAGGTTCGGAGATATCCAACAAGCCCTGGCTAACATGTTACATCCTATCGTGAAGTCGTGGCCATTTAGAGGATGGGGTCTGGATTTCACTGGAGAGACACACCTTCCATCGTCAAAAAAGCATCGCTTCGTGTTGGTTGCTACGGATTACTTCACCAAGTGGACAGAAGCCGTTCCTCTAAAGAGCAACACATACAAAGAGGTGATCAGCTTTGTCCTTAAGCATATCAGTCATATATTCAGTGTTCCATAAACTTTAACTATGGATCAAGTAGGAGCATTCATATCCTCTCAGTTTAGAGAGTTTGTCGAATCCTTTAAGATAAAATTGTTGAATTCTTCACCATACTATGCTCAAATTAATGGACAAGATGAGGCTAGCAACAAGATATTAATCAAGTTCATCAACAAGAAGATTAAAGAGAACCCAAGATGGTGGGATGAAACATTGAACGAGGCTCTATGGGCTCATAGAGTATCCAAGCACGGCGCCGCCAAGGTAACTCCTTGAAAGCTTGTATATGGACAAGAAGCCGTATTACCGGTGGAAATCAAGTTGCAAGCATGTTGAGTAGCTCAACATGACAACCTTTGGGCTGTGGAATATCAAGAATTAATGATGTACGAGGTAGATGAAGCACCCGAGAGCCGAATGGAAGACTTGAGAGAAATTGAGAAGGAAAAGATCAGGGTGGTCAAGACTTACAACACAAGAGTTAGAGAGAAATCATTTCAAGTCGGAGACTTAGTAACAAAAATGATTTTGCCATTGGAAACTCGAGATAAAAAGTTTGACAAATAGTCACCGAACTGGGAGGGACCTTTCAAGATTGTGGGAATCATCCCCGAGCATGCTTACATTGTGGAGACCTTGCTAGGGGGGAACTTGGGAAAAGCTATCAATGGAAGATACTTGAAGAAATTTTACCCAAATATGTGGCAAGAAAGATGAAGTGTCTAAAACTTGCAAGGTAAAACAACTGATTTATCTAACGAATCGTGGCTAAGAAAAGGTGTTTTTTGGCAGGTTGCTCAAAAACAAGGGGACATGTGTTAGGTGTGCAAAATGGTTGTGTGTTTTGAAGGTGGGAGACGCCAAAAAATGTGTTGCGGGAGGCCATTTTATCTTGGAAACTCAAGTTGCGGACGTCCGCGGGAGAACCCACCCGAACCCTAGGTTCGACCTGTTGGAAATAGTTTTACCTTGAAACCCCAAGATACGGACATCCGGGTGAAGAGCCAGTCGGAAACCAAGTTTACCTTGCGTCCACAAGATAAACGAGATAAACCGCAAGATGCATAGGCTGGGGCGAGACTTACTAATTCTCAAGTGGATCCAAATAATGTAACTTTTTATATTTTCGTCGTGTCAATGTTCTAGAAAGTGTTTGCACTATACTTTTATGTATACGTGCGTTAGAGATAAGATAAAGTTTATAAAGTTTTAGTTTAAACCTAGAATAGATAAGATCGTCAATATTTGTACCGGGACTATATAAAGGCAGCCCTCTATTGAGAAAGACATCCGAATTTCAATCAAAACATTTGTTATTTACTTTTTCCTTAGTTCTTTGTAGTTCTTAGATGTAGTTCGTAGTTTTTTGGTGCTTTACCGAGAAAAGCATACGGGCTCTCTCCACAAAAAGTGAGATTTATCTTATTTCTACTGTAGAAACTTTACGTTCATCTATGTTTCGGTGACTAACGCCCAGACTCATCACAAAACAGGCTCCCTCTGATGATCTGTTCACCAACAGTAGCCCACGAAAATATATGTTTTAGTAGGTCTAGGGTGGCCCACTACAATAGCTGTATATTCGTGGGCGGCCCACGAAAATATGTTTATTTTCGACAGTTTATTTTTGTGGGCAGGGAACCCACAAAAATAATGCCTAAACCCATGAAAATAATAATTTTTGTGGACATTCATTTTATTCTCGTGTGTTCCCGACCCATGAAAATAGTACGGTTTCCTGTAGTGTGTGTCATGCATGCCATTCCTATCTGTTGACCTTCTAGTACAATGAGAGTAGTAGGATAAATCTTTCCATCCATGAGGAGAGGGGCTTTGGCTATTATTTGGCTGGCTTATATGGTACCTTCGGGTGAGCGAAGTTATCTTGACGAAGTAATGAGTTGCACCGGAGTCAAATAGAACGATGGTGGGCTGCTCATGAGTTCGGTAGAGTGAACCTACCCACGTGAACTGATTCTCCTTTACGGATTTCTTCCATGGTGACATAGTTCACATAGCCGGTTTTGGTTACTACCTCTTGTTGCTGATCACACGGTTGATTTGAACGGTTAAAGGGGGGCCTATTCCTGCCACCCTGCTTCAAGTGATGACAAGCTCACGCGTAGTGGTCCAGGAGACTACAATTGTAGCAGGTTTGTTGCTAGGTCCTTCTATAAGCTGAGGTGGACGGCATTATTGCGCATCTTGCTATAATGTAGATGTGCGAGGGACCATCTGTTGTTGCTGAGACGGGCGGAAAACTTGTAACTGGGATGGACGAGCTTGTTGATGAGGTGTCACACGAATTTTCCGACTAGTTAGAGAGGTGAAGACCATGCGATATTTAAGTGAACGACTACTAGATCTGACCTTACAGAGACTGTCTTCTTCTTCTTGACCTGATGATTTTGATAAGTATCTTGTATGATGGCAATATTGACGAGGTCATTGAGACTACTGTTGTTATACATGACCAATCAGTCCCGTAATTTAGAGTTCAACCCATTTCTTTTCTTCGGTGCTCACGTACTCTTGCGCATACTGATCCAGATGATTAAAAATCTTTTGAGTACTCATGAGCACCCCCTTGCTTCAGTTTTAAAAATTTCTTAAGCTTCCTCCTTACAATCCCATAGGGATGTGATGTGCTCAAAATGCCTCACGAAACTGATCTAGGGCACTGGTTGACTAGCGGGGAGGGTGGCGACTTTAATTCTTCCACTAGGCTCCAACTGAACCATGAACCTGTTGAGCGGCGAACGTCTTCTGGTACTCGTTGCACTAGAGCAGCGCATGGGCTAGGATTTGATGGTCAAAGCTAATTTTCTGCCTCTAGTGGTTCCTCCGCCTCTGTGAATATCATAGGATGTGTCATCAAAAACTATGAATAAGAGCTTTGCTAGAGGCTGGAGAGAAGATGCATCTTGACGTCCACCTTCACAGGATATATTATGCACCAAAACTGAGTAACTCGGTATTCTCTTGATGAGAAACCATCATCTCTTTGACGGCCTTGTGTTGCTGAGAAGTCGCCTTGTGTTGCTGAGAAGTCCCAATCTCGCGTAAAGGACGTGTGCGAACCATACTGCAATAGTGACTAATGCACGGCTATTTCCAAGTCTACTAATCATACTTTCCTCATAAGAGCAATACCATATCAATTTATCACACTTTTTGCAATAAAATCAAGTTAAGCTACTCGTAGGCATGATATAGAATTTGTTATAATGTTTGATAATCATTCATTTTACTGCAATGCAAATCCTAGATTTTTGCTTAAACGATCCAATTACTCGTTAATTTGTCCTAATCACGTGGCTGAGAGGGTTTTAAAAAAGTGACATAATTGGGGGTAGATTTTTTGCTCAAGTTGAATATCAAAGTTAAAACTTTCTTATCTTTCCAACAAGAATTTATATGCACCCAAACGATAATCAGATCAAAAGACATGATTTTTAGAAGTTGACAAAAAATCCTGAATTTTTCTGATCCGGACAGTTTTATTGGACAGTCTCACGTGTTTGAATTCTTCGGAGGTCTTTACTCACTGGAATATGACTCACTGAACTTTCCAATTGTGATTTGCGCGTTGCTATGCAGTGAGTACAGCAGGTTTTACACCCATTTCTCTCCAAAAATAGTACTGAAAATCAAATCTGTCAACTATGACAGTTTTCAAACTTTTTGAGTTTTTTCTGCAACTTTAGAGGCAAATTTTGGACTTTCCATGAACGCCAGAATTAAAAAGACTTCCTTAAATTTTCCAACTATTATTCACACGCCTCTGTTTGACTAGTAGATCAAATTTTGCAACCCTTTCAAATAGAAGTTCAGTGCTGCCAATTGTTATGACGGGAATTCAATATCAGAGGAGGACTGCTCCTGCCTAGCAGGCGCATGCAGGGAAGGCCAAAATGGGCCCAGGACATTTTCCTATTATTTGAGAGCTATTATTAGAAACTTGGCCCAGGACATTTCCTATTATTTGAGAGCTATATAATTGTAAAGACAATGGAATAAGGGGTAAGCAGAAAACAGATTGTTCTGGCTTCCTGCAGTGAGCCAGGAATTTCCAAACCCTAGCCGCCGCCCCTGTGTTCTCTCACCTCGCCATCGCTGGCGTCTCGCCGCCGGTCAACTCTCAACCCGTGCCCACCGATCCTCCACACGTACAACCTCCGATCGGTGAGGGGCAGAGAGCAGCAGCATAAGGGACCTCCGATCCGATGTCGCTGCCACTGCCCGCTTCAACCGCCGATCCCGGCCGCACCGCGTCACCGCCGGATGCCGACGGGTCCGTGCCGATCCCGGCCGCACCGATCCCGCCTACATCGCTGGCCGCGGGATCGCGGCCGCTGGCCGCCGGGGCTTCATCCTCCACCGTGGGGGTGATGTCCAACGAGCAGCTCACCAAGGCCGTCCTCGACCTCGGCAGGATGATGACCAGCGTCCACGCCTTCCTCTTAGGAGCGCAGCCAGGCGTGGCACCGTCTCACCCGCAGCCGCAGTTACCGCCGGCGCCCAAACCGCAGCAGCAACTGCCTTCTGCCGCCTCGGGCACCTTCATCCCCGTACAGGAGATCCAGTTCCCCCACTCGCCGTCCCCACTTCCGTCTTGGCTCACCGACGTCGCGCCGCCAGCCTACTCCTACGCGCCGGCGCGCCCGTCGGTCCATTCGACCCCTCACAGCACAGCGGGCTTCGGCCATGGGGGCGTTCCGGCGTCGGGAACGCTCTATGGCGGCGTTGACGACCCAATCCTCCACGGCTCCACCTTCGGGTCCACGCCGGCTGCAGCGCCAGCGATCGGCGGGGCGCCCCCGGCTGCCGCCCCTGCGACGTTCGGCGCGGCGCCTTTCCAGCCTCGGACCTACAAGATCGACTTCCCGACATACGACGGCTCGGTCGACCCGCTGAATTGGCTCACACACTGTGAACAATTTTTCTGGGGCCAGCGCACTCCGGTGGAGCAGCGGACGTGGATGGCCTCCTACCACCTCATCGGCGCCGCTCAGACCTGGTACTACGCCCTCCTATCGGACGAAGGCATGCCGTCCTGGGAGCGCTTCAAGGAGCTTTGCCGCTTTCGTTTCGGACCGCCTATATACGGCTCGCGGCTAGCCGAGTTGGGGCGTCTTCCTTTCCACTCCACGGTCCAGGAGTTTGCGGACCGCTTCCAGACGGTGCTAGCGCATTCCAGAGACATCTCCACGCGCCAAAAAGCGGAGCTTTTTGTCGGTGGCCTTCCGGAAGACATTCGGGTCGACGTCGCGATGCGCGCCACCCCCGACCTCCAGACGGCCATGTTTCTTGCCCGCGCCTTCGAGACACGGGCTCTGGCCGCGGCAGCGCCACCTCAGCAGCGCGGCGCCTGCCCTCCCCCGCGGCCAGCCCTTCCCCCACGCCAACCGGGGGCGACCGCGGCTCCGACTGGCGCACCAGCGCTGCCTGCGCCGCCCGTAGCCGGCGCTGCAGCACCGGGCGCAGCAGCCCCGACGGCACGCGTGCGGCCGTACCGTCGCCTTTCGCCGGCCGAGATGCAGGAACGCCGTCGTCAAGGCCTCTGCTACAACTGCGACGAGCAATACGTGCGTGGGCACGTGTGCCCCCGCCTGTTCTTTCTGGAGGTGGACGATTTCCTCGACGCCGATGAGGAGGCGACCGCCGATGCTGCGGCCACGGCCTTGCCCGCAGACACCGCCGCCGCAGCGGACGCTCACGCTCACGCTCTGGTGGTTTCTGTACACGCTCTTGCAGGCATCAGGACGTACCACACTATGCTCCTGCCCATGACGATCCAGGGCGAGCGCCTCCTCGCCTTCCTGGACACTGGCTCCACCCACACTTTCCTCCAGGGCACGGCCATGCGGCGCCTTGGTCTCGCTCCTCAGGGGGGCGACCAGCTTCGCGTTACGGTGGCCAACGAGGAGCGCGTGCCGTGTGAAGGTATCGCACGCCACGTGCCCGTCAACATCCACGGGGCGCCTTTCTCCATCACCTGCGTGGGCCTCGCGCTCGGCTGTTTCGACTTCATCCTCGGCGTCGACTTCCTTGGCACGCTGGGCCCCATCACCTGGGACTTCGAAGGGCTCGCCGTATCCTTCCTGCACGAGGGCCGCCGCGTCACGTGGCAGTGTGTGGGCGCCCCGGGCGCGCCCTTCCAGCAGCGGTCGCTGGTAGCGGTAGCTTCGGACCCGCACCACCCGCTGCTGGACGAGCTCCTGTGTCAGCACGACGCCGTCTTCGACACACCACACGGACTTCCACCAGCCCGCCCCTACGACCACCGCATACACCTTCTGCCCGGGACCGCACCAGTGGCAGTGCGACCGTACCGGTACCCTCAGATGCAGAAGGACGAGCTCGAGCGGCAGTGCGCCGCCATGCTGGAACAGGGCATCATCCGCCCCAGTACTTCTCCGTTCTCGGCACCCGTGCTCCTCGTCAAGAAGGCAGATGGGTCGTGGCGCTTCTGCATCCCCGGCGACCGCCAGCTGGTGTGGGCAAATATCTCCATGGACTTCATCGAGGGGCTGCCGAAGGTGCACGGCAAGTCCGTGGTCCTGACGGTGGTGGACCGCTTCTCGAAGTACGCCCACTTCATCGCGCTCAGCCACCCCTACACCGCCGCCTCCGTCGCTCGTGCTTTCTTCGACGGGATCGTGCGCCTACACGGTTTCCCCAGCTCCATCTTCAGCGATCGCGACCCAGTCTTCACCAGCAATCTTTGGCGCGGTCTCTTTAAATGTGCAGGTGTCAAGCAGCGGCTCAGTACGGCCTTTCACCCCCAGACGGACGGCCAGTCCGAGGTCGTCAACAAGATCATCGCGATGTATTTGCGCTGTGCGACAGGTGATCGGCCTCGCTCATGGGTCGACTGGCTACCCTGGGCGGAGTACTGCTACAACACCTCTTACCACACGGCACTCCGAGCGTCGCCGTTCGAGGTTGTGTACGGCCGACCCCGGCCACCACTCCTGCCACACCACGCCGGGGCGGCCCAAACCGAGGCGGTGGACACCATGCTGCGGAACCGCGACGCCTTCCTGGAGGAGGTTCGCGAGCGTCTTCTTCAGGCTCAGCAGTACGCCAAGCGCCACTACGATGAGCACCATAGCGAGGTGGAGTTCGACGTGGGCGCATGGGTGCTGCTCCGACTTCTCCACCGCCCCACCCATGCGCTCGCCTCGCCGTCCAAGGGCAAGCTACGCCCACGCTACGCGGGGCCGTTCCAGATCGTCGAGCGCATCGGGCAGGTGGCTTATCGTCTCCGACTTCCCGCGGACGTGCGACTGCATGACGTCTTCCATGTGGGGCTGTTAAAGCCTTACAACTACGCCGGCTCGCCACCATCAACGCCGGCCGTGCTGCCACCGGTTCAGGACGGGCGACTGCTGCCAGCCCCTGCACGGGTCCTGCGCGCCCAGCTCCGTCGCGACGCGTGGCACATCCTCGTCAGGTGGCAAGGCCTTTCGGAGGACGAGGCCACCTGGGAGCCCCTGGACGACTTCAAGACTCTCGACCCGGATGTACAGCTCGAGGACGAGCTGTTTGTCGAGACAGGGAGAGATGTTATGACGGGAATTCAATATCAGAGGAGGACTGCTCCTGCCTAGCAGGAGCATGCAGGGAAGGCCAAAATAGGCCCAGGACATTTCCTATTATTTGAGAGCTATTATTAGAAACTTGGCCCAGGACATTTCTTATTATTTGAGAGACAATGGAATAAGGGGTAAGCAGAAAACAGATTTGTTCTGGCTTCCTGCAGGGAGCCAGGAATTTCCAAACCCTAGCCGCCGCCCCTGTGTTCTCTCACCTCGCCATCGCTGGCGTCTCGCCGCCGGTCAACTCTCAACCCATGCCCACCGATCCTCCACACGTACAACCTCCGATCGGTGAGGGGCAGAGAGCAGCAGCATACCACCAATGTCTGAATATGCACCTAATTCGGTAGCTGAACAATTTCGACTTTTTTGAAGAGCTTAGAGGCGGATATGGAAAGGTCCAATAGTATCAACATCAAAGGGGCCTTTCTAAACTTTCCTGATAATTTCCACATGTCTCGATTCACTGGACAGAACAACCTCTACGATCTTCCAAAGTTGGAGCTCGGTTCTGAAATTTCTGGAGCTGAATCAGTATCCTCCTTCGACGGGTGAAGCTCCTTGATCGTCATGGGCACTACCGATATGTGCAAAATAATGCATGTCATTAGCAATAATTAAAGACTAATGAAGGGACAAACATGTTCATAACCGCATAATAATAATTTTAGATATATGAATATATTTTTTGGTCAGGGATGATATTAAGCAAATTAAATTTTAATTAGAGGATCTCTGTTATGCGTAATTATACTTTCTATTAATTAGTCATATGGTTGAATAAATTTACTAACTTATATTTACATTCTTAACATGGGTGATTTACTAGATGTGAGGAACATGTTGGGGAAATGTACCACCAATTTCTAGGATTGATTTAGCCATATTTGAACGTTTTACTGCAAGATACTTAACATGCATCTATCTGTTGTGCAATTTCTCAGATTTTTCCAATCTATGGATCTCCCACAAATTAACTTACCAAGCACTGACTTAATGCATTTGCCAATAAAATACAAAGCACTTTCATGCAAAACTTGTTTCATATTTTTTATGACATTTCTAGAATTTCCTATGATTTTTACAACATTTCATCATTTTCTGGGATTACTTTAATACAGAAAAAGGTTGGGCTCCTTTTACCAGTCAAAACGTGCCACATAAGGGGCTATAGAGCTCGGCGCACCTGATCTGATGGCCACACAGGATCTGCGACCCTGGGCAGATCGCCTATGACTGCAGCGGCTAACCCCACGAGGTATTTTTATGGTAAAGCATCTGTGCAGCAAGGGGGGTCTATTGGAGGAGAAAGTAGGGGGTGGATGCTCACCGGTTTGGTCCAGCGGCGAGGGGCGTCTGCGGGCGAACTCCGGCGAGGGGCAGCTGCGGGCGAACTCCCGCGAGGGGCGTCTACGGCAAACTCCGACGAGGTCAGGGGCGTGGTGGCGAGCTCGGAGAAGGATGGGGTTTGGTCGTAGAGATTCACAAGGACTTCGATAACATCAGCATGTGGTCAGAGGACGCGGAAATCGGCAGGAGGCAGAGTGGTGCTGTCGACCGTTGGTGGCTAGGAAACTCTGATATCTGGCTCATAGGCCGGTTCCCCTGCCGAAAAGATCGCTCAGATCGGTTCGTGGGAGATTGAAGGAGTTATGCGTGAAAGAAATTGAGATTTTGTTTACTGTCGATGAGGAAATCGCTGAGTGGCGGTTCGGCAGCCGGCTTCGGTGAAGAGAACGGTGGGAGAAGGACGGAATGAACGAGGGCAGTGTGGGCTGTGGAAATAGGAGACATCGCCGAGGGAGTGAGATTTTATTCCCGGCCTTGGCCTCGGTCACGCGGCCATGCCACTGCCTTCGTGGCAGCCATGCAGGGCTGCAGCTGTTCACGGAGGAGGAAGGAGAGATAGGTGGCTTACAGGTGGGACCAGCAAGGTTTTTTATTTTTCCGAAATTATCTTTTCTCCCTCTTTTTTAATTTTAAAACAAATACCTAGAAGCCTCTTAAAATAGCAAACATTAGCAAAGAGGTCCTCCATAATGAAAAATTCACCTTGGAGAGGTCAAATTTGGATTTACGTTTGAAAATTTTAACTTATGAGTTTTTCCTCATAAGTAATTGATTTAAATGACAAATGTAGAAAACAATGTAATAATTCATAGGAAAAACAACAACAAAGCCTTTATCCCAAGCACGTTGGGGTAGCCTAGACATGAAACCCAACAATTTTTTTAAAATGAAGTAAAAGAGAGGAAGAGATATAAGAGTAACAAGGAAAAAAGAAAAAGAAAAGAAAAAAAAGACTACAATAATTCTTAGGAAGTTGTTATGAATTTCTAGTTTGACACACATTCAGTTGGTGGGTTTATTTTACATGGATGGGATACAAAAAAGTTCTAAATTTGAACTTGCTTTATTCAATGTGATTTAAATTCAATTTAAACTTTTGATTTTTTTACTCTTCTTGATTTTTCAGTTTGCCTTTTTGAAACATGGAACGTTACAGTTAGGAATTTAGGAATGGTTATTCTTTTATAAAAGTCGTAAGTTCACAACTTAGAACCATTTTTTAAAAAAAAAAAGTGGTGTAGGTTTATAACCTAGGTTTGACTGTTTTTATAACAAAATGGTGTGTGCTTAAAACTTAGGACCGACTGCTTATGCAAAAGATGTTGTTTTAAAATTTTAAATATATTTCAGTCAATATTTTGTGTAACTTAATTGCATGATTTGTAGACTGTTACATCTCTTTATATACAAAAATATAAGTTACCTACTATCTTGTAAAAAGTATCAGTTCTTATTATGTAAAGGGAAGTTAGCAAGATCTTACTTATAACTGACTGCATTTTCTAGATCTCCCGCTAGATAAAAGTGATGGTTGATGCACAGAACTGACTAAAACTCATCCATCACAGCCCTCGTGTGTCCAATTAATATGATGTAGGTCACAAACACTACAACAATACGAGGACCCACGAAAATAAAGGTCCAAACCCATGAAAATAATTATTTTGTGTGTTTGGTCCTTATTTTCGTGGGTCCTCGGCCCACGAAAATAACCCAGGTGGCTCACGAAAATACATGTATTTTCGTCGGCCAGTTCCAGCTCACGACAATATCTATTTTCGTGGGCCACATAAACCCATAAAATTAAACAAATATATTATCGTGGGCCAATATTAAACCCATGAAAATAAGGTAACTTATTTTCGTCAGCCAGTTTAAAACCCATGAAAATAAGGTCCATTATTTTCGTGGGCCATCTGAAAACCCACGAAAATAAGGCCCATTATTTTCGTGGGTGACTAGAAACCCACGAAAATAATGAGGACTTATTTTTATGGGTTACTGGAAACCCACGAAAATAAGACCTAATTATTTTCATGTGCCTTTAAAATCCACAAAAATATGGCTGTACAGTTGGAGAATATAACCTAATTATTTACTTCCAGCACATAAATAACATTATAGTTCAAATCAAAATATCAACAACACATATTACTTTTCAAAATTAAACTCACAACCATTTTCAATTCACATGAAAACATTTATAACATAATCAAAACAAGTTTAGTGCACAAAGCCATTACATAATCACATTACAACTCACAACGAGTTTGTGACGCCCTCAATTCTGTGGAAAACTACGGAACCAAGAACTAATGCATATGTGTGCCCAGGATGTTCATCACACATATACATATATTCCACAAACTGAATTCAGAATATATATAACCACGAATAACAGAGTTTATTACAATGTCTTATGAGTCTTGGACTCATGCTCACAACGGAAGTCTTATTTCTATGCAGCGGAAGTCTTTATTCTAATGCTGAAGCGATTTAACTAATGCGGAAGCGAATGTAAGCAGAAGTGGCTCTATCTCTACTCCCTCCACGGGCAAGGTTCAGAATAGATCACATGCCTTAATGTTCCACCTGGTCTTCATAGTAATTTTCTCCTGCTGCTGATGAGGAGATAATAATGCAAGTTTGAGTACAATAATATACTCAGCAAGTGCGAGAAAAACACATGATATGTAGCTCATAACAAGGTAGGTATAAAAAGGCTCATTTGCAGAAAAGCAGATTTATAAAACCATGATAAAATAGCAACTTAACTTTAGGTGAATGTAATCCCAGCATGTATTGAATTACCAAGGTACCTCCATCACTTTCCATATTCCACCCGAACATTAACCAACTTCATTCTTACTCACGAATACCTCCTCGTATTCGCTACCATCTCACGAATACCTTCCTGTATTCGCTACCATCTCATCTCATAAACAACCTTCATCTCACACCGAGACCAATCTCGTTGCCATGACTTAACAGTCATGCAACCATCTTATCACCCGTACTAAACAGTCCCAAAAACTAAACCATAACCATAATCAATAACCATAACCAAGAACCATCCCAATAACCATCCCAACTAATCATGGCAGTTTAGCCAGGTGCTCGTGACCGTAAGCTCGGCTATCATGATAGTTTTAGACTCTGTAGAGTTTGCACCTCTTTACCCACAAGTTTGTGATTTCGTCACCCATCGGCGACTGCAGAACCTCCATTATACCAGTACACAACCATCGGTGTATGGTCAAGAGATCACAAAATAGCCTTTACAAAGGGGTTACTAGATGTATGGACTCACTAAGGTTTCACCGGCAGACTAGAATCTCCAATTCTCCCACCCACGGGCCCCCTCTTGTGCCATGCAGTTGCCAGGGCAGTCCTCACTCGACTCCCATTCCCCGCGCCTTCCACAATCCAAAACACTCTAGCAACTCACCTAATTACTCAGCTAAGCCGCACCCATACTTGGTCTTGTGGTGGCACTGTTATCCTGGCATGTGCATGCATGAACCGATCCTTAGATCTGCGGCAAGTAAACCACCATTTCACGCTACCTCATTCACAAACACAGACTTACCTAGATCTCCCTCCGATCCACGTTCATTAACATCATCAGTTTCTCATTATCCTTACGAGTGCAGTCAGCTAGACACATCTACCTCGCTTCCCAATCCCATAGACTCAGCGAAGCATAAAGCAAAAACCATACCCGACTCATAAAATATCCCTAACGACAAGGGTGGTTTAACCAAAACTAGTCAACTCCTGTAAAAAGGGTTTCCCATCATGTTTGACTCAGCACACACACCTTTTCGCAAAACAAAAAAGTTTTACTCAAAACATAGGATCAATATGGTCAAGGAGCACTTGCCTTGTTCTTTCGGTTCCGGTTGTTCTTGGATCTCAAAACCTTGTTGCTGCAGTTCATCGTAGACAGCTCCCTGAGCTTGTCCTGCTATGTAGGATCACGTGCATACAAGATTCACAACAATCAATATCATGCACAAATCTTTAACTAGATGTGATGATGCACATGCATGCTATCCTATGATTAGTTTTATTGGTTTGCACGTGTTCTTGCATGGCTTGCATGGACAAAGGTGTTCGGATCAAAGGTGGATGTGGCAATGATCTTTGTCTTTAGATCAACCTGATCATCAAGTGATCTGTCCATGAGAAGGCTTCTGTTCAAAAGGAATCAAAGAACAGATGAAAAAGGACACAACGATGTCATAAGGTGGTATTGAAGACCTACCTTACGTTCTTCTTGGCCTCGAGGTCCTCCTCAGATCGTTGGGCTTCCTCCGGCGATCTTCCTTGCTGCACTGCGACGATGGTCTACTCGGCGGGTTGGGACTAGGGCTCTAAGTCGTCGGCTTAGGAGTTGGAAAAGAAGTTTGTGGTTTCGGCCAGAGGTTATGGGTTCTATTTATAATCGGGAAGAGAAGAGTCCTAATCTAATTGTATCCCGAATAAGAGTCCTATTCAGATCATTGTTAGATCCTAACATCTTATCTTTGGTTGATTCGGTACGGTAACGTTGTGGAATTCAGGTCGGTTTCCTTTACGTACCGGTATTCTTACGCGTACAGATTACAAAATCGCTTCAAAACCCGTTACCTTCGCGGCGATGAGCTCCGGAGGCACCACGTGTCCATCGGGCCTGGTCTCTCCTTTTTCGCAGAGACGGGCTCCAGTTGTGTCGCGTGTCAAACGAGCGAGCCCTCCCTCTTTGTCGGAGGTGAGCTCCGCGGGTGTCACGTATCCTGGTGGTCGGGACCTCCTCTCTTACTCGAAGGTGGCTCCGCACACGCCACGTGTCGAAGTGTTCGGTCGACACTTCTCCCGGGCCTGCACTGGGCAGCCCGCGGAGGTTCTTTTTTCGGTGGGGCTAGTCCCTTGCGGAGAGCTTGCACGGATGGACGAGTTAGTAAGAGCTTGACGCGGTGAGTTTTACGTGGTTCAGGCCGCCGGAGCGTAAAACCCTACGTCCACGGCGAGCTATGGAGCTCGATGTATTGCTTGCTGCTCAGGGCCGGAGTCCTGAGCTTGGGGGTGAGTTACAGCTTGGGAGTGTATGGCTAGCGTATGAGTGGCAAAGTGCGAACCAACAGGGTTCGAACCCTTGCTAACGTTGCCTACCCGAGCCTTTTATAGTCCAAGACTCGGGTGGCTTACAAGGGGGGCCCGGGACCTGACAGGTGGTCCCGGGGAGATTGTCTATTATCTACCGTATCTGCAGTTATGCCGATAGTTGTCTCTGGCGAAGGATTCTGAGTCTTCGTCTTGCAGCCCTGCCCATGCCGCATGCTAGTCGTAGTGGTTGATGACGGCGGGGGCGGCATGGGATGTCTTGTCGCTGTGTTTATTGGCTGGCAGGCCCTGACACCGCGCGCCAGTCTGTGATGCGACTGGGCGCAATGGCACCTGACAGAGGTGTGCTCCGCGTCTCCGTGTCTTGGGAAGGCGCGGGCCTTGAATACCTTGTACGGGCAAGGTATGGGGCGTCTTTACGCCCGCTGCCTACCGCTCGGGGGCAGGCAGCGCTGTTCTGCTGGACACGTGGCGGGCCCGGAGCTCTCCTCTGAGGAGGGGGAGGTCCGGCCCCGCAGGACACGTGGAGCCTTCGGACCTCCCCCCGCGGAGGGGGGAGGTCCGGCTTCTGTCGGCCACGTGGCGGGTCCGGAGCTCTCCTCTAAGGAGGGGGAGGTCCGGCCCCGCGGGACATGTGGCACCTTCGGAGCTCTCCCCACAGAGGGGGAGGTCTGGCTGCTGTAGGCCACGTGGCGAGCCCGGAGCTCTCCTCTGAGGGGAGGGAGGTCCGGCCCCACTGGACACGTGGCGCCTTCGGAGCTTTCCCTACGGAGAAGGGCGAGACCCTTAGGCATTTCCCCTGTGCGCGGGGGTACCCCATATTGCGGGTACCGACAGTGGCCCCCGGGCTCACCTGGGGGGAGGTAACGAGCCCGAGGTGAGGCCTTCTCCTACCCGCGCACTTTCTTGTATTGAGTACTCCCTGTGCTGGCAGGGTCTTGACGGCTTCGGAGTTCAGCCTCTTAGGAGAGGGTGAAGCCTGGCATCGGAGCTCGGCCCGGCTGTGGGGGCGGAGGTCCGGAAGTCATCGGAGCACAGGTCCACAAAGGGCGTGAGGTCCGGCATCAGGGCTCGCCTCTGAAAGGAGGGCAAGTGATGGCATCGGAGCTCGGCCCAGCTGCGGGGGTGGAGGTCCGGAAGTCGTCGGAGCTCAGGCCAGCGAGGGGCATGAGGTCCGGAGGTCATCGGAGCTCAGGCCAGCGAAGTGCGTGAGGTCCGGCATCAGCGCTTGCCTCTGAAAGGAGGGCGAGGGCTGGCCTCGGAACTTGGCCCAACCGTGGGGGCGAAGGTCCGGAAGTCATCGGGGCTCAGGCCAGCGAAGGGCGTGAGGTCCGGCATCAGCGCTCGCCTCTGAAAGGAGGGCGAGGGCTGTCCTCGGAGCTCGGCCTGGCTGTGGAGGCGGAGTCCGGAAGTCATCGGAGCTCAGGCCAACGAAGGGCGTGAGGTCCGGCATCAGCGCTCACCTCTGAAAGGAGGGCGAGGGCTGACCTCGGAGCTCGGCCCAGCTACGGGGGCGGAGGTCCGGAAGTCATCGGAGCTCGTGCCAGCGAAGGGCGTGAGGTCCGGCATCAGCGCTCGCCTCTGAAAGGAGGGCGAGGGTTGGCCTCAGAGCTCGGCCTGGCTGTGGAGGCGGAGTCCGGAAGTCATCGGAGCTTAGGCCAGCGAAGGGCGTGTGGTCCGGCATCAGCGCTCGCCTCTGAAAGGAGGGCGAGGGCTGGCCTCGGAGCTCTGCCTGGCTGTGGAGGCAAAGTCCGGCACTGCTCAGTGGTCCCCCTTTCCTGTCCCTTAGTCTCATTTGGCTTACTGTCCCAGGCCGGAATACGGGGCTCGGGTAATCCAATGCACTTGGTCCCGGAGGTCTGGCCCCAGCCCCAGTCAGGGTGTAACCGTCCGGCCCCCTGGTACTCAAAACGTAGCGCTGGGGGGTAGAGTGCGCATGCTTTGGGTGCAAGACCGGGCAAAGCAAGGCTCCTGACCCCCCGGTCTAGCGTAGATCTTTTCTCGGAGGAGACCAACTGGCGGTACAGTACCCTCATAGGGGGAGATCCAAAAGGCCATCGGGCCTTTGGCAGGTACCCCAAGCACTACCGTTTTCGGCAGGACGGCAAATATCGACTATGCATGAGAGCAGGAAAGAGGAACCAAGTGTACAATGGACGCACACTTTCTAGAGCGTGGGGAGGTGTTCATATAAATTAATGCGTAATTTAAATGAACACCTAAGTAAGCATGGTGAACTTACTGGGGTAGCGTCGGAGCGCCTGTCTTCACGCAGAGCGGGTCATGCGTGGCTTCGTCGTACGCCGGACACGGGGGGACCCCCATGGCGATCTCAGGGGGAAGCATGGCTTCGGCCCCGCATACCATGTGGAAGGGTAGTTCCCGTGACCCGGCCCTGGGAAGTCCGGCTGGCCCTCGACATGTAGGAGCCGGTATCCCCCGACGGCTCTGGGTGCGCGTCTGCACCGGTTGTGTGGGTCTGCTTGGCGTGGACCTGGCACGCATTGCATTCCTAACCGGTTTGACGGTGTCCAGGTGGCTCTCGGTCAGTAGGAGCCATGCCGGGTGGCTTAACTGACCAACGTGCAGGACGATGAGCGTTCCCAGCACTCGCCTCCTTGGACTACTGCGAGCTAATCGCAGCCTTCCTCCTGGTTATGCACCGCAATAGGATGTCGTGGCGCCACGCCAGTAAATATACCAGCGCGTAGCACTTAGCCATCCGCACCACCCGTTCAGCGGATGCACGTTCATCAGGAAGGATGTCCTTCAAGGAGTCCCGGACCTCCGTGGTCCATGCATCGGGACTACTTGAGCTTCTGGATCTTGAGCGCTGGGTTGCACGGAGTCCCCAGTGACTCTTACTATCCTTTGGCGGCATCCAGGGCCGCCGGGACTGCCTAGCTTCGAGGCACTGGTTCAGCCCCCTTCGCCCGGCTCGGCGGGCCGGGATGTGGACCGCAGCAACGTCCTCTCGAAGACTCCTTCGTGCACAGGGGCTCCGATGGAGGCTTTCGTTGAGAGGTCGTCAGCTGCGGCTGTGCAAGCGCGCGGTACATGGTGCAGGTCCAAGGCGAGGAATTCTTTCTCCAACATCCGCACGTGAAGCAGATAAGCAGCTAGCTGTGGGTCATTGCAGGGGCATTCACCCTTAACTTGCTTGATAACTAGCTGGGAGTCGCCCTGCGCCAACAACTGGCGAGCGCCCAGAGACAGCACTGTCTTTTAGGCCAAAGATGAGTGCTTCATACTCTGCCAAGTTGTTGGTTGCCTTGGAATTGAGACGCACCATGTACCCAGACTGCTCCCCCGATGGCATGAGAAGCAGTACACCGGCACCGGCCCCCTGCTTTCGCGAGGAGTCGTCGAAGAAGAGCATCCAGTGAGGCCCGGTGAAGACCAGAGCTCGGTACTTTGGTTCACCGTCTTCACGGCCCCCTGGGTCAGCCTTCGTTGGCGTCCACTCAGCCACGAAGTCAGCCAGTGCTTGGCTCTTGGCTGTCTGACGTGGTCGGGAGCTCAGCTTGAACTCCGCCGTCTTCGGGCTGTCTTCCGGCTTCGGAAGCTGGCAGTGAGTGCCAGCTCCGCCCTCCGGCTGCTCTGGCGCACTTGTCCGCCAGGCTGAAGGGCTCGGAAGCATCACAGACCTCTCTGGTTGCAAGCCTCTCAAGCATCTTTTTGTCCTGGAC
The DNA here is from genome assembly GCA_030760725.1 of Neostapfia colusana. NCBI lineage: Eukaryota > Viridiplantae > Streptophyta > Magnoliopsida > Poales > Poaceae > Neostapfia > Neostapfia colusana. Next base: position 39,763,459 of record JASWHV010000013.1, on the reverse strand, counting down.
ACTGTCGAAGTGCCGCCACCACAGAAGCACTTTCAATATGTGGAATGGTGTTGTGTACCTGGGAGAACTGCTGGATGAAGGAGCGCAGTGACTCCCCAGGTTGTTGCTTGATGGCTTGGAGGTCAAGCTCCGTGCCGGGACAGGTGTAGGAGCTGCCGAAGTTGGCGATGAACTGCCGGCAGAGCTCTCCCAGGAAGTTATGGAACCCCGAGGGAGGTTCATTAGCCAAGACCGGGCAGGGCCGGTCAAGGCGACGGGGAAGTAGTTTGGCCATGACGGCCTCATCCCCTCCTGCGACAAGTACGGCGGTGGAGTAGATCTGAAGGAACCCCGCCGGATTGACGCTGCCGTCGTACTTCTCGGGCAGGTGTGGCCGAAACTTGCACGGCCACCTCGTGAAGCGGAGGTGAGGCTCTAGGGCCGTACATCCTGCCCCTGTTGCTGCAGATGTTGGTGCCGCGAACGCTTGGTTCACCGCTGGCACAGTGTACCCCGGTATGGGCAAGGTTGCGCCATAGACCGGGGGCGCCGTTTGGAGGACATATGGATGTGGCATATGCTGCGTGGCGTATGTCTGGGGCAGAGTTCGCGTGGCGAAAGTCTGCGCCTCAGGCAGGGTTGAGGCAATCGTCATGCTGACGCCGGCCTCTTGGCTGCGACGCCTTTCTCGTCGCTGCTCGAGGAACATTCGGGCGTCTTGGCCCAGGTGGCATCATTCCAGCTCAGTCCTCAGGTCCGTCGACGGAAGCCTGGTGGAGCTGGAATCCGCCATCTGTCTGTCAACCGTTGGCGTGCGCGTCAGCGACACAGCCGGTTGGCCGGAGCGTCGTCCCCGCCGAAGTCAAGGGTTTGCAGCGGCGACGACAAGACGGTCTACCACGCGAATCCACTGCTGGGTCGCTGCCTGAGGCGCGTCCCCAGCAGACGGATTGTGCAGTAGCGCTCTTGTTGCGGCTAGCGCATCCCCGCCGGGTACACCCAGCGCTACTGAGGACCTGACGCTGGTTGGAGCCTGCATTGCCGGGGTCGGCGCTGCCAGAGCCGGTTGCTGGCTCCCAGTGCAGGTACTGGTGCCACGAACGCTTGGTTGCGCCTGGCACAGTGTACCCCGGTATGGGCAAGGTTGCGCCATAGGCCGGGGACGCCACTTGCAGAGCACATGGTTGTGGCTTATGCTGTGCGGCGTACGCCTGGGGCAGAGCTCGCGTAACGAAGGTCTACCCTCCAGGCTGGGTCGAGGCCGACGTCATGTTGTCGCCAGCCTCTTGAGTGTGACGCCTTTCTCGACGTCGCTCGAGGAACACTCAGGCATCTTGGCCCAAGTGGTACCGTTCCAGCTCTGTCCTCAGGTCCGTCGACGGAAGTTTGGTGGGGCTAGAACCCGCCGTCTGCCCGTCAACCGTTGGCGTGCGCGTCAGCGACACAGCCGGTTGGCCGGAGTGTCGTCCCCGCCAAAGTCAAGGGTTTGCGGCGGCGACGACGAGACGGTCTACCTCGCGAATCCACTGCTGGGTTGCTGCCTGAGGCGCGTCCCCAGCAGGCGGATTGTGCAGTAGCGCCCTTGCTGCTGCTAGCGCACCCCCACCAGGTACGCCCGGCGCTACTGAAGGCCTGACGCTGGTTGGAGCCTGCATTGCCGGGGTCGGCGCTGCCAGAGCCGGTTGCTGGCTCCCAGCTTGCCCAAACACTCTGTCCTGAGTGTGTCATCATGTACTCTCCCCTGGTCACGGTTTGCCGCGGACGCAGGGGGGAGAGTTTGCCGCTGAAGGAAGCTTGGTCATCTTCGTCGGCGGAAACTCGTCGCGCAAGGGGAAAAGCCCCTTCCTAGCGCGCCAAATGTCGAAGTGTTCGGTCGACACTTCCCCCCGGCCTGCACTGGGCAGCCCGCGGAGGTTCTTTTTTCGGTGGGGCTAGTCCCTTGTGGAGAGCTTGCGTGGATGGACGAGTTAGTAAGAGCTTGACGCGGTGAGTTTTACGTGGTTCAGGCCGCCGGAGCGTAAAACTCTACGTCCACGGCGAGCTATGGAGCTCGCTGTATTGCTTGCTGCTCAGGGCCGGAGTCCTGAGCTTGGGGGTGAGTTACAGCTTGGGAGTGTATGGCTAGCGTATGAGTGGCAAGGTGCGAACCAACAGGGTTCGAACCTTTGCTAACGTTGCCTACCCGAGCCTTTTATAGTCCAAGACTCGGGTGGCTTACAAGGGGGGCCCAGGACCCGACAGGTGGTCCCAGGGAGATTGTCTATTATCTACCGTATCTGCAGTTATGCCGGTAGTTGTTTCTGGCGAAGGCTTCTGAGTCTTCGTCTTGCAGCCCTGCCCATGCCGCATGCTAGTCGTAGTGGTTGATGACGGCGGGGGCGGCATGGGATGTCTTGTCGCTGTGTTTATTGGCTGGCAGGCCCTGACACCGCGCGCCAGTCTGTGATGCGACTGGGCGCAACGGCACCTGACAGAGGTGTGCTCCGCGTCTCCGCATCTTGGGAAGGCGCGGGCCTTGAATACCTTGTATGGGCAAGGTATGGGGCGTCTTTACGCCCGCTGCCTACCGCTCGGGGGCAGGCAGCGCTGTTCTGCTAGACACGTGGCGGGCCCGGAGCTCTCCTCTGAGGAGGGGGAGGTCCGGCCCCGCAGGACACGTTGAGCCTTTGGACCTCTCCCCCGCGGAGGGGGGAGGTCCTGCTTCTGTCGGCCACGTGGCGGGTCCGGAGCTCTCCTCTAAGGAGGGGGAGATCCGGCCCCGCGGGACATGTGGCACCTTCGGAGCTCTCCCCACGGAGGGGGGGAGGTCTGGCTGCTGTAGGCCACGTGGCGAGCCCGGAGCTCTCCTCTGAGGGGAGGGAGGTCCGGCCCCACTGGACACGTGGCGCCTTCGGAGCTTTCCCTGCGGAGAAGGGCGAGACCCTTAGACATTTTCCCCTGTGCGCGGGGTACCCCATATCGCGGGTACCGACACCACGTGTCAGTGTCGGACCTCCCGTAGGTAAGCTCCGGTGGCAACATGTGTTCATTGGAACCGAACCTCTCAGAGGTGAGCTCCGAGATCGACACGTATCACGCGCGACTAGTCCTATGATTTTCCATGATGACTAGCTCCGGGGGCAACATGTGTCCCATAGGGTCGGACCTCTCCTCCTTTGAGGAGATGAGCCCCGAGCCTGCCACGTAGCCATTTTAGCGGCGGACCTCTCCCCACTTTGCAGGGACGAGCTCCGATCACGCCACGTGGCCAGCGGCCGCAGTAAGTTGTCTTCGGCGCTTTCTGTGAACTGGATTCGGCTCTTACTGGCTATCTATTTGATAATTCCTTCGTTCTCACTTCCTTTAAAAATGTTTTCTCCATATGAAATATGAATACATGCAGAAACCAGAGATGAGGTGTCACAAATCTACCCCCCTTAAATTGAATCTCGCCCTCGAGATTCGTTAGTAGAGAATAGATGGGGAAATTCTGCCTTGATATCCTCTTCACGCTCCCTTGTGGCTTCATCTTCGGTGTGATGGCTCCATTGTACCTTGCACCATCGAATCACCTTGTTCCGGGTGACCCTTTCCTTTACGTCCAAGATTCGGACAATGTTCCGCATAAGTCAGGTCCTTTTGAAGTTCAAGTTCTCCCATTGATACTTGCTCCTCTGGTGCTCTCAAGCATTTCTTGAGCTGGGATATATGAAACACATCATGTACGTCGGAGAGGTGGGTTGGGAGCTCTAGTTCATAGGCTACTTCTCCTCGCTTGTCCAAAATCTTAAATGGTCCGATGTAGCGAGGTGCTAGCTTGCCTTTGACGTTGAAATGTCGTTGGCCTCGGATAGGCGATACCTTAAGGTATACGAAGTCTCCTACTTCAAAGGTCAACTTCCTACGCCTATTGTCCGCATAGCCTTTCTGTCGTGACTGAGCAGCCTTTAAGTTCTCCCGTACCGTTTCGACTTGCTTTTCAGCTTCTTGTAGTACTTTGGGTCCAAACACTTGGTTTTCTCCGGTTTCGTTCCAGAACAGTGGCGTTCTACACTGTCTACCATATAATGCTTCGAAAGGCGACATCTTCAAGCTAGCTTGATAGCTGTTGTTATAGGAGAATTCGGCATACGGTAAACTCCTATCCCAACTACGCCCATGTTTCAAGGCGCAAGCTCTCAACATGTCTTCCAAAATTTGGTTTGTCCTTTCGGTTTGTCCATCGGTTTGTGGGTGATCGGCGGAGCTAAAATCCAGTCGTGTACCCATGGCTTTCTGCAGATTCCTCCAGAATCTAGAGATAAACTGAGAACCTCGATCTGAGACTATTCTTCTCGGGACTCCATGACGGCACACGATCTGCTCCATGTACAACTCGGCTAATTGTGCAACGTTGTAATTAGCCCTTATAGGGAGAAAATGGGCGGTTTTCGTCAATCGGTCCACGATGACCCAGATGGAGTCATAACCCGACTAAGTACGTGGCAATCCGATGATGAAATCCATACTGATGTCTTCCCACTTCCACACTGGTACCTTCAAATGTTGCAACAATCCAGCGGGTTTTTTATGTTTGACCTTCACCCGTTGGCATGTGTCGCATAGGGCAACGTATTCGGCTATACCCCTCTTCATACCATCCCACCAATAACAAGTTTTCAAGTCCTTGTACATCTTGGTACTTCCGGGATGTATGGAATAGGGTGAATCGTGTGCCTCCTTTAATATCATGTCGCGGAGGTGTTTTATGTTAGGCACACAAATCCTTTTTCCTAGCCAAAGCGTACCCTTTTCATCTTCTTTGAAATCCTTCTCTATTCCTTGTCGGATTCTTTCCCTGATCTCCTTGATCTCCTCATCCGTTGCTTGGCCATCTCTTATTTCTTGCTCCAATGAGGAGTGGATCTCTAGTATTTCCATGTTGTTCAAGAATCCGAGGTGTAACCGTTCGAACTCCTTGCGTAGTTCGGGTGGTAGCTCCCGAACCGTGAGTTGGTGACATGCTCCCTTTCGGCTCAATGCATCAGCTACTACATTGGCCTTGCCGGGGTGGTAGTTGATTCCAACATCGTAATCCTTGATGAGTTCCAACCATCGACGTTGCCTCAAATTCAAGTGCGTTTGTGTAAATATGTACTTGAGGCTTTTATGATCCTTATAGATCTCACATCGATGACCAAGGATATAATGTCTCCAATCAATGCATGCACCACTGCTGCTAGCTCCAAGTCATGTGTAGGATAATTAAGCTCATGCATCTTTAATTGTCGTGAGGCATAGGCTACCACTTGTCCCTCTTGCATGAGCACACATCCAAGCCCCTGTCTGGATGCGTCACAATATTTGTCAAAGCTCTTGCTTACGTCTGGCAATACTAGAATTGGTGCTGTGGTTAGCCTTTTCTTGAGTTCCTCAAAACTTCCTTGGCAGGCCGGTGTCCATTGGAAGACTTTTCCCTTCATTAGCAACTCCGTCATAGGCTTTGCTATTTTAGAGAAGTCTTTAATGAAGCGTCGATAGTATCTGGCCATCCCAAGAAAACTCCGAATATCCCTCACGCTCTGCAGTTGGTCCCACTTCAGAACATCTCTCACTTTTCCGGGATCAACCGATACCCCTTCCTTGGAGATAATGTGGCCTAGGAAAGATATTTCCTTTAGCCAAAATTGAAACTTGTTAAGCTTGACATACAATTGATGCTCACGCAATTTCTGCAAGGTCAATTTCAAAAGTTCTTCATGCCCCTCCTCACTTTTTGAATACACCATAATGTCGTCGATGAAAACCATGATGAACTTGTCCAAGTACTCCATGAAAACCTTGTTCATAAGGTACATGAAGTATGCAGGTGCATTTGTCAACCCAAAAGACATTACGGTATATTCATACGAACCATAACGTGTTCGAAAGGCTGTCTTGGGTATATCGGAGGGCTTAATCTTCAGCTAGAAGTATCCCAACCGAAGATCAATCTTGGAGAACACTCGAGCTCCTTTCATTTGGTCGAATAGGTCCTCTATACGGGGCAAAAGGTATTTGTTTTGATTGTTACCTCGTTGAGAGACCTATAGTCCACGCACATCCTTTGAGTTCCATCCTTCTTGTCTATGAAGAGCACCGGAGCTCCCCATGGTGACGAGCTTGGACGGATAAAACCCTTCTCCAACTATTCTTGAATTTGCTTCTTGAGTTCTACTAGCTCATTGACGGGCATCCTATAGGGTCTCTTGGCTATGGGTGCAGTTCTGGGTACTAAATCTATAGCAAACTCAATGTCCCGGTCAGGTGGCATACCTGGAAGCTCTTCCGGGAACACGTCCAAAAATTTCTGAACCACTAGAATGTTGTCCAATGTTGTACCTTCGACGTGGTTCAAAATTGCCCGTTCGGTTGTTTGCTGGGCTGACTCAAACTCGACACGAATGCCGTGCTCGTTTGTGAACTGCACGCTCCTTTCAGCACATTGGATTACTCCATTGTGCTTGCTTAACCAATCCATTCCGAGTATGATGTCAATCCCTTGGAAGTCCAAGACAATAAGGTTGGCCAGGAAGTCTACCCCCCTTATTTTAAGGCTTACTTTTGGACATACTATATTAGTCCTCATTTCTCCTCCGGGAGAATTTACTAACATGGCACATTCTAAGTGGGATACGGGTAGATGATGTTTGTCAACATATTTGGATGATATGAAGGAATGTGATGCTCCAGAATCAAATAAGATGGTGGCTGGGTTGGAGTTGGCAAGGAACGTACCAATTACGACGTCCTCAGCCTGTTGTGCTTCCTCAGCAGAGACATGGTTCACGTTACCGCAAGCATAGTTCTGCTGTCCACGGTTTCCTGGATTGTCCCCTCCGTTCGGTTGCGGGTTCTGCTTGGGCATGTTACCTTGTTGTCCAGGGCCTCTCCTCGGGCACTGGTTCGTGAAGTGTCCTATTTCCCCGCATGCAAAGCATGCCCTGTTGCCTACGACAGCAGATACGTTGGGGCGGGGGTTCTGAACAGGAGCGCCATTGTTGGGTCGGGGCGCAGGGGGCATGGGCACACGAGGTGCTGGTGCAACGGGTCGTTGCTGTGGTGGCTGACCAGGGTAGTATGCAGTAGTGGTCGACCCATACTGCGGTGCAGGGGGCATGTACCGAGGTCGTACGTCGCTCCCTTGAGGCTGGTATGGCATCTTTCTCTTGCACTCTCGCTCGATCTCTCGGATCTTGTTTTTAACCACTATGGCCTTGTCAACCAGCTTTTGGAAGCTTACGTAGTCATTGTTGAGGAGCTGAACCTGGATCTCATTGTTCAACCCTCTCATGAACAGGTACTGCTTCCTCTGAACTGAGTTGACATCTTCGGGGGCATACCGGAACAGTTGCGTGAACTTGTTGAGGTACTCATTCACACTTCTCTATCCTTGGCGGAGACCTTCGAACTCCTGCCTCTTGAGCATCATTACACCAGCAGGGATGTAATGAGAGCGAAAACTTTCCTTGAACTCAGTCCAAGTGATTGTCTCCGGGTTGACATGGGCGTTGCATAGGGCATCCCACCAGTCAGCGGCAGCTCCCATAAGTTGGTGCGACGCAAAGAGAACCTTTTCTTGGTCATTGCACTGAACAATGGCAAACTTCTTCTCCATGGATTTCAACCAATCATCGGCCTCCATGGGATCACTAGCTTGAGCAAAGGTGGGTGGCCGAGTCCTCATGAACTTTCCCAGTTTGTTGTGAGCCGGCTGTGGTGGTAGCGGTGGTGCCGGAACGGGGTTGTGGTTGGCCTGCAACTGACCCAAAGTTTGGATCATGGTTTGCATAAGCTGGTTTTGCATGGCCATCAACCTTTCTAGGTTGTTCTCGCCAGCTCCGGGGTTAACAGGAACTTCCTCGTGATCATCCTCTTGGGTGTCACGGACGTTCCTTCGGCCGGCGTTTCCTCTCACCATCTGTGAGAGAGACCAAGATAGAATAGAATGTTAGGAGGTTAGGTAGGTCCCTTCAACTATATGCATCAAGGTGAGTTGGACTATATATATATTAGCCCATATGAGGATGTGAACAAGTGCCGAAACATCTCACACCTCTTTCTACTTACGTGTGGATATGGACAATGTTTGGAAACGTCTCACAACTCAAACTAAGCACACAATCAAAATAATTATTGCAAGGGCTCATACAACTCCTATTCAAGACTGGTTTCCTATGCCAAGGTGGTTTCAAGGCCAATCTAAGCGTCCTAGGGTGCTTCTTTCGGTCAACGTAGCTTAACTACCAATCTGTGTCTAATACCAATCTGTGTCTCCTATTTAGGGGTGTAACCTACTGTTAGCCTGTGGCTCTAATATCAATCTGAGGTTCCTATCTAGGCGTGTAACCTACTGTCAACCCGTGGCTCTCATGCCAATCTGTGACGCCCTCAATTCTGTGGAAAACCACAGAACCAAGAACTAATGCATATGTGTGCCCAAGATGTTCATCACACATATACATATATTCCACAAACTGAATTTAGAATATATATAACCACGAATAACAGAGTTTATTACAATGTCTTATGAGTCTTGGACTCATGCTCACAGCGGAAGTCTTATTTCTATGCAGCGGAAGTCTTTATTCTAATGTGGAAGCGATTTAACTAATGCGGAAGCGAATCTAAGCAGAAATGGCTCTATCTCTACTCCCTCCACAGGCAAGGTTGAGAATAGATCACACGCCTTAATGTTCCACCTGGTCTTCATAGTAATCTTCTTCTGCTGCTGATGAGGAGATAATAATGCAAGTTTGAGTACAATAATGTACTCAGCAAGTGCGGGAAAAACACGTGATATGTAGATCATAACAAGGTAGGTATAAAAAGGCTCATTTGCAGAAAAGCAGATCTATAAAACCATGATAAAACAACAACTTAACTTTAGGTGAATGTAATCCCAGCATGTATTGAATTACCAACGTACCTCCATCACTTTCCATATTCCACCCGAACATTAACCAACTTCATTCTTACTCACGAATACCTCCTCGTATTCGCTACCATCTCACGAATACCTTCCTGTATTCGCTACCATCTCATCTCATAAACAACTTTCGTCTCACACCGAGACCAATCTCGTTGCCATGACTTAACAGTCATGCAACCATCTTATCACCCGGACTCAACAGTCCCAAAAACCAAACCATAACCATAATCAATAACCATAACCAAGAACTATCCCAATAACCATCCCAACTAATCATGGCAGTTTAGCCAGGTGCTCGTGACCGTAAGCTCGGCTATCATGATAGTTCTAGACTCTGCAGAGTTTGCACCTCTTTACCCACAAGTTTGTGATTTCGTCACCCGTCGGCGACTGCAGAACCTCCATTATACCAGTACACAACCGTCGGTGTATGGTCAAGAGATCACAAAATAGCCTTTACAAAGGGGTTACTAGATGTATGGACTCACTAAGGTTTAACTGGTAGGCTAGAATCTCTAATTCTCCCACCCACGGGCCCCCTCTTGTGCCATGCAGTTCCCAGGGCAGTCCTCACTCAACTCCCATTTCCCGTGACTTCCACAGTCCATAACACTCTAGCAACTCACCTAATTACTCAGCTAAGCCGCACCCATACTTGGCCTTGTGGTGGCACTGTTATCCTGGCATGTGCATGCATGAACCGGTCCTTAGATCTACGGCAAGTAAACCACCATTTCACGCTACCTCATTCACAAACCCAGACATGCCTAGATCTCCCTCCGATCCACATTCATTAACATCATCAGTTTCTCATTATCCTTACGAGTGCAGTCAGCTAGACACATCTACCTCTCTTCCCAATCCCATAGACTCAGCGAAGCATAAAGCAAAAAACCATACCCGACTCATAAAACATCCCTGGCGACAAGGGTGGTTTAACCAAAACTAGTCAACTCCTATAAAAAGGGTTTCCCATCATGTTTGACTCAGCACACTCACCTTTTCACAAAACAAAACAGTTTTACTCAAAACATAGGATCAATATGGTCAAGGAGCACTTGCCTTGTTCTTGCGGTTCCGGTTGTTCTTAGATCTCAAAACCTTGTTGCTGCAGTTCGTCGTAGACAGCTCCCTAAGCTTGTCCTGCTATGTAGGATCACGTGCATACAAGATTCACAGCAATCAATATCATGCACAAACGATTAACTTGATGCGATGATGCACATGCATGCTATCCTATGATTTGTTTTATTGGTTTGCACGTGTTCTTGCATGGCTTGCATGGACAGAGGTGTTCAGATCAAAGGTGGACGTGGCAATGATCTTTGTCTTTAGATCAACCTGATCATCAAGTGATCTGTCCACGAGAAGGCTTCAAAGGAATTAAAGAACATATGCAAAAAGAACACAATGATGTCATAAGGTGGTATTGGAGACCTACCTTACGTTCTTCTTGGCCTCGTGGTCCTCCTCAGATCGTTGGGCTTCCTCCGGCGATCTTCCTTGCTGCACTGGTCTACCCGGCGGGTTGGGACTAGGGCTCTAAGTCGTCGGCTCAGGAGTTGGAAAAAAAGTTTGTGGTTTCGGCCAGAGGTTTTGGGTTCTATTTATAATCGGGAAGAGAAGAGTCCTAATCTGATTGTATCCCGAATAAGAGTCCTATTCAGATCGTTGTTAGATCCTAACATCTTATTTTTGGTTGATTCGGTACGGTAACGTTGTGGAATTCAGGTCGGTTTCCTTTACGTACCGGTATTCTTACGCATACAGATTCCAAAATCGCTTCAGAACCCGTTACCTTCGCGGCAATGAGCTCCGGAGGCGCCACGTGTCCATCGGGCCTGGTCTCTCCTTTTTTCACAGAGACGGGCTCCGGTTGTGTCGCGTGTCAAACGAGCGAGACCTCCCTCTTCCTTGGAGGTGAGCTCCGCGGGCGCCACGTATCCTGGTGGTCGGGACCTCCTCTCTTACTCGGAGGTGGCTCCGCACATGCCACGTGTCAGTGTCGGACCTCCCGTAGGTAAGCTCCGGTGGCGACATGTGTTCATTGGAACCGAACCTCTCGGAGGTGAGCTCCAAGATCGACACGTATCCCGCGTGACCAGTCCTCTGATTTTCCATGATGACTAGCTCCGGGGGCAACACGTGTCCCATAAGGTCGGACCTCTCCTCCTTTGCGGAGATGAGCCCCGAGCCTGCTACATAGCCATTTTAGCGGCGGACCTCTCTACACTTCGCAGGGACGAGCTCCGATCACGCCAGGTGGCTAGCGGCCGCGGTAAGTTGTCTTCGGCGCTTTCTGTGAACTGGATTCGGCTCTTACTGGCTATCTATTTGATAATTCCTCTGTTCCCACTTCCTCTAAAAATGTTTTCTCCACATGAAATATGAATACATGCAGAAACCAGAGATGAGGGTGTCACAGAGTTCAATTCAAATTGAAACGTTATTACACGGCTCAGAATAATTACAACTGACAACTCATCAGCTCATCCCGCTTGCCGTTCTTCCTGTATCACCTATTTATACATTAGAACCAATTTGATAAGATTTAAATGAAAAGTAACATCATATCGTTTTGGAAAATGGAAGCGGAAACAGATATGTGACAAAAGGACTCTAAATGCATCTTAGATTGTTTTAACAACTTACCTAGTTGCTACCACCCGGAGCGAACAACTGATCGACGAAGTCTTCTCCACACCGTTCTCCTGTAGATGATGTGGGCAAATTTGCAATATGTCTCTAAAAATTTTGTGGTCTTGAGGATGATCCATAATGAAAAATAAAGATACATGTTATAAATATATTAATCATCTATAAAAGTGAAAAGAATATTATAAGTATATATTATTACCTGTGTTCTAACAGCAGGAAGTTGTGGAAGCACCGGTATTGATGGAGATGTCGGTAGCTGTGGGGGCATCGGTAGCGGTAGCATAGCGGCAGGCAATCCAAGTTGAGAAAAGTATCCCTAAATTTATTTTGAAATGTTTAGCATACTTATTCTTTAAATATTAACATAAATTCTTAAACTCTTATAACAATTTACCTGCATCTATTGTTGCCATGCTGTCAAGTTCGCAAAGTAGTCATTTTTGCTTTTATGCACTCTTCCTGTCGTCTCATGTGATCTTCCTGTCGTCTCATATGTTCTCTCAATGCAGCTTGCTCCTCTTCCATTTGTTTGAATCTTGACTCATCTCTAGTATGCGTACGTCGAGAAGAACTTGCCCTGCTCTGTGTTGACCGTGACATCGAAAGAACCACATCAGTGTTCATCACAACATTGAACATTGAATACCTACATAAACAAATATGACATGATTATAAGATAACACTCGAAGCAAGTTTAGTATGTGAATAAAAGAATATGAGGTTAGTAAAAGTTCACCTCCCGTGAGGCTTTCCTCACCAGATTGGTACAAAGCCACGACATCGACGTCTTGTTTTCTCCAATCATAGTCATCTCCATGACGTCTAGCCATCTCTTCAGCATATTTCTCCTACACACAAGAAAAACTAAGTAAACCAACTATTTGTATTGTTTCATAATAAAATTGATTAATATGGCATACCAAGTTCTGAGTTGATGTCAGTGTGCACAACTGGCTGTCATCTGAGCCTCTATGTCCTCTTATATAAGTATCGATGAAAAAAGGCTCCTCGCCACTTTGAGCAGCTTACAAAGATATATTATAAACATATTGCTATAAAATCTAACATTATAATAACAAATTGTAAATGAACTAAAACTCACCATTCTTTTCGAAAGACGAATATGACCATCTCCACCATAACGATGGAGAACTTGACCACCAGACCCACTTGATTCTTTTGGAGTTAGATCTCTCTCGATACTCACTCGATGCCCAATAAGTACATAAAGCGTAATAAGCATCAGAACACTTTACCATCCAAGGAATCATTACCTGATGGTATTAATCGTCGTCTAGGTAAATTTTTGAAGCTCCCATTCTCTTGGTCATCATTTGTCCAACCTTCTCCTTGTAGTATAAACACACAGCCGATATTCATGCATTTGACATCATATCATTGACAACTTTTCGCGCAGCTTTATGGAAGACTTTGTGTGCTCTAGACTCGAGAGCAGCGTCATGGTCATCCGGCAAGCGATATCGTTCGTACAAATAAAATGGTACATGTAGTAATGAAAATTTTATTAAGATAAATATGGTGCATATATATGAAACATACCCAAAAAGCATACAGTTGTTAGGACAACAATTAATCTTTTCGTACTTCATACCAAGGCCTGCCATGAATTTCTTTGACTGGTACATGCCCCTCGACAACTTATGATTCATCGAAAGAATGTCTGATATTAAATCTAAGAGATCATCGTAGCACTTGTTCGACAATTGTACTTTGATTTTATAGACATGAGACGAGTAACGGTTGAAAGGATGGACACTTTAGTGTGCTCATGCAATTGTTCATGTGATGCGGAGAGATTTCTATAGAACTCTTGAACTTCGGGTCCAGGAATTTCTGTAGATGTACCTTCACCATAATCACGATGTAGTGCTTCAACCATGTCTTCCATTCTGTCCTCGTTATCAGCATCTACTTCATCAACATCAACATTACTATGGTATAACTCACCATGCTCATACTATGTTTCATAACCTGGCATAAAACCAAATTGACAAAGATCTCGTTCCATGTCAAACTTCTCCTTGCATAAAAAGTTACGACACTTGTTGCACGGACACTTCACAAAATGGTTGGTCGATAAAGAAAAAGCCCGACTGATAAATGCCTTAGTATTGATAGCCCATTCATCCGAAGGCGCAGCATTCTTCCACCAACCATCATACATCCATCGTCTATCATCGTCCACTTTCTAGACTATACAATATAAGAAAATAAGAATTTCGCAAGAACAAATTATTATTTATTTACGTTCACTTTACATCTATTGGAAGGGATAGGTCCTAAACCTGTGGGGACCACCCCGTGGTTCACACACTCCAAGATCGCATAGGGTGGTGTCGTACGATGCGGCACCCAACAGCACACACGAAAAGAATAAAGAACAACATACAAACTTTTATTTGATATAAAACAGCGGAAGTCTTTTACAAAACCTAATTAACAACGTAAGTTATATAGATAGTTGCTCTCAAATCCTAACTAAGCAAAAGTGCAGCCGTCCAGCCCGGGGACGCTACACACTAGCATCAAGTAACCGGAGATCACGGCGGCGTGCAGGGCTCCAGCTCGGCCGTGTACCCCGACGGGGGCATCGCCTCGTCATCGGACCCCTCCTCATAGCTCTCACCTGCATACGGCTCAAATATTGCAACCGTGAGCACGAAGGCTCAGCACGTCTTAACCGTCAACCCTAGGCATGGAACTCTACGTGCAAGGATGTGTAAGGTAGGAAAGAACTTTGTAGGAAAGACACGCCTATAAGTTGATCCTTGCTTTCAGTTTTTATAACAGCGGATTTGTATGCCTTAGGCAGCCCTCACATCGGAAGTCCACAATCAAACAAGAAACGCTTTCCTCCGATGTGGTGATGCCCAAAGTGGAATATAAACTTAATTGGCTCTATAACTACAGCACTCAAGGTATTCAAGACATTAATAGATCAATACAGCATTTTCAGTTGGCTTTTTTCACTTCTTACTACGTCACAGCGCAGTGAACAAGCAGGTACTCAAATAACCGCGAGGGACGGTGATTGCAATCAAGACACATCCAGATAACACGTTACATACACCCACTTTCAGAAGCCTAATTCCACACCCCTTCCTACTCTGTTGTATGCAACAACCTTTCAAAGGCAACCCAAATGCCGAACCGGTCCATCCGTAATGGGCAGGAGGTCCCCGCATGGAGTGTGACTGCGCTCACCGGCAGATTTACACCTTGCTGCCCTCAACCCGCTCCTATTTACGGTTGGGTAAGCCTCGGCACCCAGGTTAACCAATTACATCGGTTTCCTAGTTCCCATATGCCAGTATGCATCCGGTACTGTTCGATACTTGTCCAGCAGGGCCGCACACGGACAGTCCTCAACCGACACCAACAGGGCTAAGCACGTGAGACCTCTGCTCACTGCATCCTATCCCCCCTGCTGGGTCTCATTTTTATAACCCAAGCCATTATCTACCTCTTTTATTTCCGGGTGATAAATACTATCTCGCGAGTAGCTTCCAACCACTCGACTTCTACCGAGATCCTATACATTAGCATGGCATTCTCTACTCGTCGAGTTTGTAAACTACCCAACCCACCATAGGAGTCAAGAGGCTATGCAATTGGGGTTTCAATCACCCTAACTCTAATGCATACATTTCAACCTAGACATAAGTGATACAAATGAAAAACTTTATAAAAGGTACTTAAGTGCAAACCGGGGCTTGCCTGGTTGCGAGTTAATCGGAAAGTCAGCTTCTGGTGGCAGGACGTCCAAAGGCTCCGGCGTATCCTCAACTTCGGTCACTATTATTAAATGTAATAAAATACATGTATAAGTATTAAGGCTTTATAAGAATTGAACTACTATTCATAGCTATTGCTATTTAGGATCCTTAGTTGGCTTTGGGAATTTTACAGTGGATACTAGACTCTCTAAGGATGATTTGAGCCAAATTTGGAGACATGTCATTGCACAATGTAGTCTTTAAAATTCCTACAAGTACAATGCGTCTCTGAAATTTGAGCCCAATTCAAGAGCTTTGACATAGCTAGAAATGGAAGATCTGAGTAGGGCAAGTCTCCATGGTTCTAACAAAATTTGTTTCACCATTTTTGGAGCTACCAACAGAGAGATATGAATTTTTGAAGTTTGGACAGAAGTGCTGAACAGTTTCTGTTTAAATTTGAATTTCTAAATAAAGGCTGAACTTGAGAAGGTAATTTGATCTAGCAAATTACCTCCAATGAAGCCCAAATTTTTACTGGATATCAGTATCTATGAAGAGGATTTGCTGCCCAAATTTGGGAATATTTCATAAAAAATTGCTCCTGTAATAAATCCCTAAAAGATTTATTAAAAACAATTCTACAGAAATTCCTGAGCACTTTCATAGCCAAAAATTGGTTTCTCTGTGAAGTACTCCTCATGAGGAATCCAACAAAATTGGTCTCACTCTTTTTGGAGTTTTCTACACAAAGTTATGGGCCTGCAAAGATCAGCTAATTCCAGGAATTATTTCCCTAATAGAAACTTCAAATAATTGGAACTGGGCCCACTGTTTTAAATCGGACCAGTGAGATTTCGGCAACACCGGGGGCTACGGGGTTATTCCCGCGCAGCCGCACTGGATCCGGCGCCACAAGCCGATCCCCGCGCGTATACGGAGGCTGACCGGTGGGACCCGGCCCTCCTTCGTCTTCCTCGCGCTGCCCGCGCCTCCCGCGGCGGCGCACGCCGGCGAGGCTCACCGGGACGGGGTTCCCGTGGTCCAAACTTCGTCAAACTCGCCGCCTGTGAGTTCTACACCGTGCTGAACACGATGGTGGGGTCGGGAGCCGATGACAACGGCCGGAAAGGTGCTTGCACCGGCGACCATGTCGAACTTTACTTCGGCGACCTCGCTCTCCCTCAACAGTGGGTCTTTCGGGCTAGGGTTTGCTTCAAAAGCACCAGTGTCCCATGGACAACATCGACCCATAGCTCGCTCTCCATGAAAACCACCAGAGAGGGGACCTCACCGGCGACCCGAGCCCGCAAAACTCCGGCGGCGACAAAAACTCGGTACCCGACATCTCTACTTGCTCATTTGAGCTGCTAGAACTTCGGGGAGATGCGCAAGCATGTCCCGGAGCTACTCTAAGCTCATCTAGCACGGAGCTACCCCGAGCACAACGAATTTCTTCGAAGGGTCCTCGGGATTCTAAAGAACCGCCGGCGCCAAACTTCAAAATACTCGGTACTGGAGCTAATAAAGCAGGAACTGGTGGAAGGGAAGGAAGAAGGGTTCCTCACGCACCTCAGGGACCTTTTGGTTGATCGGAAGAGGCCGTAAATCCGTCGGGCGACAGTGTGGCGTACAGGCGATCAACACCGGAGCTCCGAAGGGAATTCCAGCTCGTAGGCGCCAACCGTCGGTGCTGGTGTTCACTTGAGGCTTTGGGAAGCAGGAGCGAGACCTGGCGCAAGGTTCCCGTGGCTCAGCCGCGCGCGAGGCACGCCGAGTTCGCCGGGCGTTGATGAGCCGAATGGTTCTTCCGCCGGGCAGGGTTCTGAGTTCGCGAGGCTCGAGCAGAGCGTGGAGAGGCTACGGGGTAATGGGGATAGGGCAGATACTGCACTCGGCTGCCGCTATAACCGGCCACGCGCGTGAACCGACGTCGGGGAAAGCAGCTCGGTGGACAACGTCGGGCGACGGGCTGCTCGGGAGCTGGCGCGCGGTGATCACCTGAGGAGGAAAACAGTCGGTTGGTTTGCTTTGGGTGGCTGACAATTGGGCCCCACTATTTCTAATTCTTATCCAATTTTCTCTGATATTTTACCCCAGCAACTCAACATTAAAGACTTGACTTCACCCCAAAGTCATAGTTTGAATTTGCTGAATTCAAATAGTTTGAATTCTGGTGTGAAATTTGGATGTGGTTTGATCATTTGAATTTGAAAAGAAGTTTGAATTCTCCACTTTGTATTGCCTCAAAAATATAGCAAACCAGCTCCAAAATTTCCAACTTTTGGCATGGATGCTCATTCAAAGGTGGAGAACACATTTGTGAACCCAAATTTTGAAATTGAGGGAATTGGAATTTGAAACTGAATTTGAAATTCAGATTAGAGGGCTTCTCCTTTTAATCCCAAACAAATATTGAAACTCCTCCAAATGAGCTGAAATTTGGAATGTTGAATATTTGGACTATGAAGATCCAAGTTGTGCATTTAGATCTCCATGTTTGGAAGTTTTGGGAAGTCTAAACCCTCACTTTGAACTCACACTTATTATAATTCAAAGTTTTAATTCCCCTCATTTTTCATAAGTGTATATGAGCTGAATTTTCTTGCTACCACTTTTGGGGATTTTACAAAACCCACCCAAGAGTGACTAAGAGGAGCGTCCTTATAACAAGACGGGGAGTCCGGATTTAGACAAAATTTCGGCAGCATAACCCTGTTGTTCTCCAACTGCACGCCCGATAATGGTGCAGCAGAGAACATTAGGTTACACCGTCAAAATTTCGTCCGAATCCATACCCCGCGTCTCGTCATAAGCATGCCCCCTTGGTCACTCCCAGGCTGTCCAAAAAGGGACAATTCCGAACCTACACGCCTCACATGCGTAACGCATGTGAGATGGGCCGGTCCGAAACGGGTGACGCATATTGTCTAGGTTACGTGAATCTTACTTTTTGGAGTGATTTTCGAGAGAGATAAGAACGAGAGACAAAGAAAGAACAAGGGAGAGACAGTGAAGTGGGTCGCCCACAAAAATATTTGTATTTTCGTCAGCCATTTTTGGCTCATGAAAATACTTATTTTCGTGGGATTTTGTGTGGTCGGGGAGAAAACGTAGCCCAAGCAACATAATTATTTCAAAACTTATATATCAAAATAAGCTAACTTCAAATTGGTAGAACAGACATCTAAAGTAATATAACATAATTGCATTACTCAAAAATAACATCAACTTATAAAAGCTCACACACAAAAGAATCTAAAGCCAAGTGCGTGTCTACATGACTAGGTTGGCATCAAAATGTCGTAGCCGTAGCTCATCACATGGGCTCAACACATGAATAAATAATTACTTCAATCTAAATGCACGCTCTTTTTATGTCAAACGACGGTCAACGGCAACACTACAAGCAGATCATAGCTAGGTTTGATATGGTCAATCTTGCCAAAGCCCAATGCCCATTTGCATGTTCACTTCCACCATCTAAGAAGAGTCAATAGTGTTTTTGCAACATAAATGATGCATATGCTACTGTTGGATGTCTTGTATTATCATCGTTAAATTCTTCATGCAAACTTCTATACTAAAACCAATCCATACTACGATTGCAGAATTCACATAAATAAAGTTGATTAACTCGGGTTGCATTATATTCCACAAAATGTATCATTTTGATTAACTATTACATATCATATGTACCTATTCTCAGGAGCAACGGCCAAGACGGGCTCGGAGTAGAGGTGGCCGGGGCAGGCTCGCAGCAGGGGTGACGGAAACCTTGCGGCGCAGCAGCTTCGGCAATGACGAGTGGACACCGACGTGGCGCGGCACGGCGGTCAGCGCGGACTCGGTGCTGCAGCCAAGCGGCAGCAGCAGGGCAGCCTTGGTGCTGTTTTCACGCGGCAGCGGCTGTCAAGGCTCCACGGGCGGCGTGTCGGCGACATGGTAGCCGGGCGTGAGAGGCAGTGCAGCCTACGGTGTGCAGCGTGGAGGCGAGCTCGTGCCAGGCGACGCTGTGGGTGGGAGGCACGGTTGTCCGGCGGCCTGGCGACGCTTTGGGCGGGCGGCACGGTGGTCCGGCGGCCTAAAAGCGCTGTGGGCGGGCGGCACGGTGGTCCGGCAGTGTGGCGGCACGGTGCGGGCGGCACGGTGGTCCGACGGACTGGCGGTGCGGTGGGCGGGCGGCCGGGCGTCGCCGTCGGCCGGTGGCGCGGTCGGGCCCCGGGCGGGCGGCCTAGCGGCGGCCGGGCCTCGGGCGGGCGGCGCGGTCGACCGGGCGGCGCGCGGCCGGGCGGTGCGGGCGGCTGGCGGCCGGCCGACGCGGTTGCCGCTCTTCCGGGCGGCGCGGTTGCAGCGTCGCGCTCGGGCAGGGTGGCGGCGGCGGCTTCTGTAACACCCCAAATTTTGATTCAAAACCCCAAACCATGTTCAGAGGAGAATTTAAAAATTTTTGGACGTATTGCATGTTTTGCAAAAATTCAAATTCAAACTGGAATTCAAATTATACTCAAAACAGAAAAGAAAAGGAAAAAGAAAAAAGGAAAACGGGAAAAAACCGGCCAGTGGGCCGAAACCCGCCAGCCGGCCCAGCTACTCCCGCGCAGCCCGCCCCCGCGCGCGCCCGCGCTCTCTCTCACCGAAGGGTGGGACCCGCCTGTCATCCCTAACCCCGAGCCCCCGCGACCCCGGACTTTTCTCCCGAGCGCGCGAAATCGCAACCGACCGGGAAAGCCCGTCCCGCAGCCGAATTCTGGTCCCAGAGGACTCCAGCTCGATCACAACAGACCCACCGCCCTCCCCCTGCTATAAAAACCCCCGATCCGATCAGTTTTCCTCACGCGATCGCCGATTTTCGCTCCGGTGAGCACCGAGACTTCGCCGGTGAATTCTGGCCGATCTAAGCTCGGAAACTCTGATCTAACTCGCTGGTTTTGATCCACCGCCTCCGGGGAACTTTGCAGGTGCAGAAAACTCGGAGAGTTACGGTGTAAACGCAACGCCGACGAGCTTCGCCGTGGTTTTGCCTCGGACCTCGCCGCCGATCACTTTCCAGGACCCCCGAGCTCGAGAAAACCCCTGAGGTGAGATCCCTGACCTCCCCTCTACCGATCTAGGCCATAAGATCATAGTTCTGGGCAGAATTCTCGAGGATCCGAAACTTTCCGGCGAGATCGCCGCTTCCCGCCGCCGTGCGCCGCCGGCAGCGCCGCCCGCGCTCGATCGGAGCAACGTGGCCGCATGTGCGCCGTTTATTTTAAATCGCACGGTAGACTTTAAAACCCCGCGTACCGGTTCGATCTTATAATCTCAGCCGTCGGTTTAAAATCGGACGGACCACGTCAGCCCCGCATTATAAAGACTGGAATTCTTACGTGCTACCCCCTGGGGTTCTCTGGAATTGAGAGCTAGCCCCGGAAACTTCAGATCTAGCCCCTGGAACTCCAGAAAATCATGTAAATCCATTTAAAAATCAGTTTTAACCCCTGGACTTAATAGAAATTAGGAAAAACACCTCTGATAAGTGTAGATAGACCCCTGGAAATTATGAAAATAGTATTATAGACCCTGTAATGGGGTGAATTCATTATTTTAGCCTTGTTTAGAATTTAATTTAGAAAATTGAATATGTAACTAGTGTTTAAAAATTAAAAGGGGGACAAGCATAATTGTCAAAATTAATTAAAAACTTTCTCAGTACTTAGAAAACTTTGGAGTGAGATAAAAATATATTTTTGGGCTGAAATAAATCTGTTTTATCTATTATTCACATTTTATTAGTATAGGGACACATTTTTAAGTAAAGAATAGATAAAGAAAAATAGGGAAAATAATTATGAAATAGTATACATCATAAGCCATGGTCAAAATATGATTTCAAATTACTTAGGACCAGAACCTAATCTGTTTAGGTGATGTGTATTACTAATTTAATAATAAAATATACAATTATGCATAGGAATATAAGTCTGAAAATATAGCAACTAGTAGATGATAAATGGAGTTTCTAAAATACAAAGAATTCAGTTTAGGGTTGATAGAAATTGTGAAGGCACATTGTATGCAAGTATAAATGTGGACACCAAAAGTAGGAATCATATATATGCATGGTTAAAAGTGCATGCAAGCCACAACTTAACACACATAAAGTAACCACAACACATATAAGGGTGAATGAATTTCATAAATATGAAATGTGTGGTTTGTATGAAGTAGAAGTGTGAACTATGTCTTATGATTGTTGTTTTTCTTTTGCTATGTGTGATGGTATGAAGTAGAACCTGCTCAAGAGCAAGTTAACCTTTTCCAAGATCAGGACTACCAATTTCAAGAGCAGCAAGAAGGAGGCAAGTGTCCTTGACCACTTTGATCCTATGCTAGGATGTGTAGATAGAATTATTTGCATTGTCAAATGAAATATGAAACCCATGCTAGGAAGTTTTCCCTAGAATTGCATTGCCTTGTTTCCTTGAAGCTTGGGTTGGGATTTATTTTGTCATGTCATTTATTTACATGCATATGCTTAGCCATGCTTAGAATGGGATATTTGGGATATGAGATCATCAGTTTATATTACCATACTCTTGAATGAGACATTGTGAGTTATGTAGAGGTAGGGATCAAGGCAAGTTGGATGTTTTGGTTGTGTGCTGGGTGCACGAGACTTGGGTTTGTGTTTAGTACTTGCCTAGATCCTAAGGACCGGTTCATGGAGCATGTAACCCGGCTTTACAGTGCCAACCACATGCTGAGATGGGGCAGCTTGGCCAATTAATTAGGTGTATCCCCGGCGTAGTATGGGTGTGTTGGATGGCGCGGGGAATAGGTGTCAGCTGGACTACCATATGAACCGCAAGGCTCAAGAGGGGGCCACTGCAGCGGGGTTGGAGCCTCTTGTATGCTGTTAGGGGTGAAACCTCAGTGGGCCCACGCTCGTCGGGAATCCCTTTGTAAAGGCTTCGTAGTGATCTCTTGGCCGCACACCTGGGAAGTGTGAATGTGGAACGTAGCCACTGGCATAATGGAGGTTCTTTTAGTCCACCCGGCAACGGGGGATGAAATCACTACTTGTGGGTACAGTGGTACAAACTCTGTGGAGTCAAAACTGTCTTGACAGCCGTGCTCACGGTTAAGAGCGGCCTGGACTTATTCATGATTAGAGGATTGATGGTTTTGGAAGTTAAGCGGGGAGCTTAACATTGGAAATGATGGTTATGGTTATTGGATGATGGGATGGGAGATTGGGACCATTTCACCTATGTAGTAATGAAGGTGCTTAATAAGCTAAGGTGATAGGTATTAATTGCGTAGTGCTTTAACCATGAGTTCAACCTCTCCTTGTTCTAGCCATGCATGATATAATTTTCCCACACTTGCTGAGTGCCATTGGTACTCAACCTTGCATATTTGTTGGTTTATATTGCTGCTCAGGTCAAGATAATGAGGTGGTGTATAATGACCAAGATTTTGGACCCGAGGAAGGTTTTTAGGTTCATGAAGACCCCCGGGCAACGCCTGTGATGGAGCCCTAAAAGAATAATATTCCGCTGCTAGTTTATTTACTTGTGATGAACTTATTATTGTCCATCGAGACATTTACTATGTAAGACTTACTTATATTCGACACCTGGCTTGTAATAAATGATGCTTCACTATTTGTCATCACATGTATGAGAAAATGATCCTGGCATACATGTGATATTCACTTGGTTGTTTCTTCAGAAAAACCGGGTGTGACAGAGGTGGTATCAGAGCCAAGGTTGCCCGTAGGAACGTGGACCTAGGTAGAAATGGACGTATTTAAGGGCCCTATTTTCTTAAAAACTACTTTCCAAGGTGTGGGTGGAAAAGTGTTATTAAAGGAGTCATTTTCTTCATCTTACCCCAACTTTCATTCAAAATAGGATTTTTGTTTGAGAATTTATCTAACCTAATTTTAAATTCTTTTGTTTTAGATGGTTCGCATGATTTGCACCGCTCGTAAGTCCACAGGAGGGAGAGTTCCCGTAGTTGCCCTTGCCGAAAGAGAGGAGAGTCGTCCAGTGACGTACCTTTCCTACGGATTGGCAGTAGGAGACTTGTTGCGCCGTCTTCGACGTATGCTCGAAGCCGCAGGCAATACGGGCAAGCTCATCATCCACTATAACTCCACCAGGACCATCCGTGAGAAGAGGGAAGAATGGAGTTCGGAGATGAGGATTATACACGAGAATCAGCTGCTTAAGATTCACCACTCTCCAGCTTGTCGAGCAACACAAGTTGACGCGGAGAAAGATGTCACCTGGGAGGCCATCACCTGCCAGAGTCACATCTATCGTCGCCACTTGGACAAAACTGAGTACATGTATGTCCTCCAACGTGAGAGTGGTACTACGGAGTACAAGTATCCACCGGTGCAGCAAGGGACTTCCCATGAGCACATGGACTTGTGCTTGGAGGATGCTGCTATGCTCAGCACTCGACTGCAGGAGTGTCAACAAGAGCTTCAGGATGTCCGAGACACCCTGAAGGAAACGGAGGCGTTGCTGCGAGCTTGCTTAAAGGCGAGAGAAAGAGGAGATGGGAATGAACTGTGTGTCACTGTGAGTGATCCATGGACTCCTGACTCCCCGGATCGCCGAGCAATCAAGCGTCGTCGCACTTCTCCACCAGCAGCCTCCCCACTCAAAGCAGAGTCAGAAGGTAGCCGAAATGAGGAGGAAGATCCCGAGGAGCCAGCTCAAGAGGACGAGTAGTGTAGAGTCTTTCCCCTAGCTAGCAAGAGGTCGAGTAGTCGAGTCGTTACGTAGTTAATGGTGTGATAATGCTTGGTGTGTGACGTGAGTTGTGGAAGCCATGAGCAATTGTCCACAGCCTCGTCTTCAGATTGTTTTGCTTTGGTGTGTGAACCCACAGGAAATAATAGTGCATTTATTTGGTGTGAGATATAAACCCTCGTAAAATTTTAACAAAGCCTCAACACCTCAAAGTACCAACAAATGAAAGTAGTAAGATGATACTAAATGTTATCAAATTAACATTTGTTGATTCTGCCAGATGGCCGGAAGAGGAAAAGGACGTGCTGCCAACCCCGCCAACAACAATGATGAGGCATGCAACCCTCATCTTTCTGGAGGCCAGGACAGGGGTGGTCGCCGTGAAGAAGTTGATCCTCTCCACCAAATGCTGGAGAATCAAAATCAGCTCATCCAGAACTTGACTCAAGTGGTGGCCAACTTGCATCAAGTTCCACCTACACAAGCTGCACCACGCCAACCAAGGTTGAGTGAGTTTCTAGGAACCCAACCTCCAAAGTTTGCAAGTGCTGCTGAACCTCTGGAGGCAGATGATTGGCTGAAGACCATTGAAAGTAAGATGAGGATTATACAATGCCAAGGGTATGAGAGGGTGCTGTTTGCCTCTCATCAATTGCAGGGACCTGCTGCTGATTGGTGGACCGCCTACGTGGCTGCCCATCATGACCCTGAGAACATCACTTGGGACGAGTTCAAGCGTAGCTTCCGCAATCGCTACATCCCAAGAGGTGAACTCAAAAACAAGAGGAAGGAGTTTTTGGGACTGCAGCAGGGAAACCTGACGGTGAGGGAATACCTCACTAAATTTACTCAACTATCCCGTTATGCTCCACGAGACATAGAGACTGATGAGCAGAAACAAGATTGTTTCGTGGAAGGACTTACCGCAGAGATGCAGTGTGCAATGTCCTCCAATGAGTATGAAAGCTTTCAAAAGATGGTGGACAGAGCATTTGTGGTGGAAAGGAAGCTAAAGGCCCTGGAAAATGAGAATAAGAGGAAGGCGGGGTGGTCACATCAGGCCTCAGGGAGCAACACCCGCCCACGTATGATGCAACAACCTACGGGGAAGACGAGCCGTGCTGCGGTACCCTATTCAGCACCAAGAGGGTACAACCCAAACTACAGGCCTCCCGCAGCACCAGCACAGCCGCAACGCCAGTTTGTGCAGCAGCCTCGCCCCGCATATCCACCTCGACCAGCAGTACAAGGACCCCCAAACCAACCCCAAGACAACAAGGGCCAAGCATCTAAGATTGGGGTGCAATGTTTCAGCTGTGGTGAAGTGGGGCACTACGCCCATAAATGCCCAAAGAAGAAGCCTGCGCCGCCACAACAGCAGAATGTAATGAGAGGACGGGTGAACCATGTCACTATGGAGGAAGCACAAGAGGCACCCGACGTGGTAGTTGGTAAGTTTCCTGCCAATTTACACCTTGCAACTCTGCTGTTTGATTCTGGTGCTACCCACTCGTTCATTGCTCAAGGGTTTGTTAAGAAGCATGACCTAGCAACCACACAAATGAACCATATGCTAGCGGTAAACTCTCCAGGTGGAGAAATAAGGACAAGACAAGTGTGTCCCAAAGTGAGCCTAGACATTAATGGGGTAGTATTTACGGCTAACCTCATAGTGATAGATTCACAAGGGATAGATATTATTTTGGGTATGGATTGGTTGACCAAACATAAAGGAATCATCCATTGTTCGACCAGAACGGTGGAACTAACTCACCCCAATGGCACAAGAGTAAAGTTTGTAACGATACACGAGCCTAGGAGGGACATTAAATTAAATCAAGTGGAGGTGAAAGTTGAGGAAATCAGGACTATCAGGGAATATCTAGATGTTTTTCCGGAGGAATTGCCAGGTATGCCTCCCGACCGTGACGTGGAATTCGCAATTGAGCTAGTACCGGGGACAGCCCCGATATACAAGAGACCTTATCGAATGGACTCCAAGCAGCTAGAAGAGCTCAAGGATCATTTGAGAGAATTGACGGAGAAGGGGTATATTCGCCCTAGTTCCTCACCATGGGGAGCTCCGGTGATATTTGTGCCTAAGAAAGACGGAACCCAAAGGTTATGCGTGGATTACCGTGCCTTGAATAAGGTAACCATCAAAAACAAGTACCCATTACCCCGCATTGAAGACTTGTTTGATCAGTTGAGGGGAGCATGTGTGTTCTCGAAAATTGATCTCAGGTCGGGGTACCACCAACTCAAGATAAGGCAATCAGATATTCCCAAGACAGCTTTCGTATCTCGGTACGGACTGTATGAATACACTGTCATGCCTTTTGGGCTAACCAATGCCCCGGCATATTTCATGTACCTCATGAACAAGGTATTCATGGAATATCTGGATAAATTTGTGGTGGTTTTCATAGATGATATTCTCGTCTTCTCCAAAAATGAAGAAGAACATGAGAAACATCTAAGGTTGGTGTTACAGAGGTTGAGAGAACACCAACTATATGCCAAGTTGAGCAAGTGTGAGTTTTGGATGAAGAGAGTTCCCTTCTTAGGACATATAATCTCGGAGGGAGGAATCTCCGTAGATCCCGCCAAAATCGAGGATATCCAGAAGTGGAAGACCCCTGAAAATGTCGGGGAAGTTCGAAGCTTTTTGGGCTTGGCTGGATACTATCGACGGTTTATTGAGGGATTCTCCAAGATCTCGAGACCTCTCACTAAACTGTTGGAGAAGGGAATCACATTCACCTGGACGCCACAGTGCGATACGAGCTTTCAAGAGCTAAAGAAGAGATTGACAACAGCCACAGTGTTGGTTATGCCAGATATGCAGAAGAATTTCACAGTGTACTGCGATGCCTCTGGAAATGGGTTGGGATGTGTTCTCATGCAAGAAGGACATGTCGTGGCATATGCATCCCGGCAGCTTCGGAAGCACGAGAAGAACTATCCTACACATGACCTAGAACTAGCCGCAGTGGTACACGCGTTGAAAATTTGGCGGCACTATTTGATGGGGAAGAGGACAGAAATATATATGGATCATAAGAGTTTGAAGTACATATTCACACAGCCAGATCTCAACCTCAGACAAAGGAGATGGTTAGAGCTAATCAATGACTTTGATGTGGGCATCAACTATCATCCCGGGAAAGCAAACGTGGTGGCTGATGCTTTGAGTCGGAAAGTGCAGGTCAATAAGTTGAGCTTGAAGGACATGCCTGCAGAATTGAAGGACGAGGTTATAAGACTCAATCTATGTCTAGTAAATAGTGGTGAAGCCATCGCCATGGAAGTGGACTCCACACTTGAGCGAGACATACGCGAGGGCCAAAAGAATGATGAGAAGATACAAGAGATTAGACAGCTCATTAAGAAAAATAAAGCTCCTGGTTTTAGAGAGGATGAACAAGGAACGGTGTGGCACGGGAAAAGGATCTGTGTGCCAGAAGTGAAGGAGATCCGTGAATTAATTTTGAAGGAGGCTCACGATTCCGACTATTCCATTCATCCTGGGAGTACGAAGATGTACCAGGACCTCAAAGGCAGGTATTGGTGGTATGGCATGAAGCGAGATGTCGCGGAACATGTTGCCCTATGTGACACATGTCAGTTGGTGAAAGCAGAACATCAACGACCCGCGGGATTATTGCAACCACTCAAAGTGCCTGAATGGAAATGGGAAGAAATCAGCATGGATTTTGTTGTGGGATTGCCTAGGACCCAATCCGGGTATGATTCAATATGGGTCATTATTGATAGGCTAACCAAGGTAGCTCATTTCATTCCGGTGAAAGAAAGCTACAGCGGATCCAAATTGGCAGAATTGTACATGTCAAGGATTGTGTGTTACCATGGAGTGCCAAAGAAGATAGTGTCGGACCGAGGGACACAGTTCACCTCGAGGTTTTGGCAAAAGTTGCATGAAACCATGGGAACCCATCTGAACTTTAGTTCTGCCTATCATCCCCAAACTGACGGGCAGACGGAGAGAACCAATCAGATCCTTGAAGATATGTTAAGGGCATGTGCACTCAAAAACAATAGGAGTTGGGACAAGAACCTACCGTATGCGGAGTTTTCCTATAACAACAGTTATCAAGCTAGTATGAAGATGTCACCGTTTGAAGCTTTGTATGGAAGGAAGTGCAGAACTCCCCTATTTTGGAACCAAACAGGAGAAAGTAAAGTGTTTGGTCCAGAAGTGCTACAAGAAGCCGAGGCGAAGGTGAGGGAGATTCGCAACAACTTGAGGATAGCACAAACACGCCAGAAGAGTTATGCTGATGTACGAAGAAGAGAACTCGTTTTCAACGTGGGAGACTATGTTTATCTCAAGGTGTCCCCTATCAGAGGATTTCGTCGGTTCAAGGTGAAAGGGAAGTTGTCGCCTCGATACATCGGACCCTTTCAAGTTTTGGAAAGAAAAGGCGAAGTGGCGTACCAACTAGAGTTACCGGTTCATCTATCGGATGTGCACGATGTATTCCATGTGTCACAACTCAAGAAATGTCTGAGGACGCCTGAGGAGGTGTTACCCATGAATGAAGTGGATGTAGCTGAAGATTTGTCTTATGCCGAGCAACCATACAAGATTTTGGAGACGATGGAACGCCTCACCAGAAACAAGAGAATCCGGATGTGCAAGGTGCAGTGGAAGCATCACTCAGAAGAGGAAGCCACCTGGGAACGGGAAGATGAGCTCAAGGCACAGTTTCCGGAATTGTTTTCTTAGAAACACCAATCTCGAGGACGAGATTTCTTTTAAGGGGGGTAGAGCTGTAACACCCCAAATTTTGATTCAAAACCCCAAACCATGTTCAGAGGAGAATTTAAAAATTTTTGGACGTATTGCATGTTTTGCAAAAATTCAAATTCAAACTGGAATTCAAATTATACTCAAAACAGAAAAGAAAAGGAAAAAGAAAAAAAGGAAAACGGGAAAAAAAACCGGCCAGTGGGCCGAAACCCGCCAGCCGGCCCAGCTACTCCCGCGCAGCCCGCCCCCGCGCGCGCCCGCGCTCTCTCTCACCGACAGGTGGGACCCGCCTGTCATCCCTAACCCCGAGCCCCCGCGACCCCGGACTTTTCTCCCGAGCGCGCGAAATCGCAACCGACCGGGAAAGCCCGTCCCGCAGCCGAATTCTGGTCCCAGAGGACTCCAGCTCGATCACAACAGACCCACCGCCCTCCCCCGGCTATAAAAACCCCCGATCCGATCAGTTTTCCTCACGCGATCGCCGATTTTCACTCCGGTGAGCACCGAGACTTCGCCGGTGAATTCTGGCCGATCTAAGCTCGGAAACTCTGATCTAACTCGCTGGTTTTGATCCACCGCCTCCGGGGAACTTTGCAGGTGCAGAAAACTCGGAGAGTTACGGTGTAAACGCAACGCCGACGAGCTTCGCCGTGGTTTTGCCTCGGACCTCGCCGCCGATCACTTTCCAGGACCCCCGAGCTCGAGAAAACCCCCGAGGTGAGATCCCTGACCTCCCCTCTACCGATCTAGGCCATAAGATCACAGTTCTGGGCAGAATTCTCGAGGATCCGAAACTTTCCGGCGAGATCGCCGCTTCCCGCCGCCGTGCGCCGCCGGCAGCGCCGCCCGCGCTCGATCGGAGCAACGTGGCCGCATGTGCGCCGTTTATTTTAAATCGCACGGTAGACTTTAAAACCCCGCGTACCGGTTCGATCTTATAATCTCAGCCGTCGGTTTAAAATCGGACGGACCACGTCAGCCCCGCATTATAAAGACTGGAATTCTTACGTGCTACCCCCTGGGGTTCTCTGGAATTGAGAGCTAGCCCCGGAAACTTCAGATCTAGCCCCTGGAACTCCAGAAAATCATGTAAATCCATTTAAAAATCAGTTTTAACCCCTGGACTTAATAGAAATTAGGAAAAACACCTCTGATAAGTGTAGATAGACCCCTGGAAATTATGAAAATAATATTATAGACCCTGTAATGGGGTGAATTCATTATTTTAGCCTTGTTTAGAATTTAATTTAGAAAATTGAATATGTAACTAGTGTTTAAAAATTAAAAGGGGGACAAGCATAATTGTCAAAATTAATTAAAAACTTTCTCAGTACTTAGAAAACTTTGGAGTGAGATAAAAATATATTTTTGGGCTGAAATAAATCTGTTTTATCTATTATTCACATTTTATTAGTATAGGGACACATTTTTAAGTAAAGAATAGATAAAGAAAAATAGGGAAAATAATTATGAAATAGTATACATCATAAGCCATGGTCAAAATATGATTTCAAATTATTTAGGACCAGAACCTAATCTGTTTAGGTGATGTGTATTACTAATTTAATAATAAAATATACAATTATGCATAGGAATATAAGTCTGAAAATATAGCAACTAGTAGATGATAAATGGAGTTTCTAAAATACAAAGAATTCAGTTTAGGGTTGATAGAAATTGTGAAGGCACATTGTATGCAAGTATAAATGTGGACACCAAAAGTAGGAATCATATATATGCATGGTTAAAAGTGCATGCAAGCCACAACTTAACACACATAAAGTAACCACAACACATATAAGGGTGAATGAATTTCATAAATATGAAATGTGTGGTTTGTATGAAGTAGAAGTGTGAACTATGTCTTATGATTGTTGTTTTTCTTTTGCTATGTGTGATGGTATGAAGTAGAACCTGCTCAAGAGCAAGTTAACCTTTTCCAAGATCAGGACTACCAATTTCAAGAGCAGCAAGAAGGAGGCAAGTGTCCTTGACCACTTTGATCCTATGCTAGGATGTGTAGATAGAATTATTTGCATTGTCAAATGAAATATGAAACCCATGCTAGGAAGTTTTCCCTAGAATTGCATTGCCTTGTTTCCTTGAAGCTTGGGTTGGGATTTATTTTGTCATGTCATTTATTTACATGCATATGCTTAGCCATGCTTAGAATGGGATATTTGGGATATGAGATCATCAGTTTATATTACCATACTCTTGAATGAGACATTGTGAGTTATGTAGAGGTAGGGATCAAGGCAAGTTGGATGTTTTGGTTGTGTGCTGGGTGCACGAGACTTGGGTTTGTGTTTAGTACTTGCCTGGATCCTAAGGACCGGTTCATGGAGCATGTAACCCGGCTTTACAGTGCCAACCACATGCTGAGATGGGGCAGCTTGGCCAATTAATTAGGTGTATCCCCGGCGTAGTATGGGTGTGTTGGATGGCGCGGGGAATAGGTGTCAGCTGGACTACCATATGAACCGCAAGGCTCAAGAGGGGGCCACTGCAGCGGGGTTGGAGCCTCTTGTATGCTGTTAGGGGTGAAACCTCAGTGGGCCCACGCTCGTCGGGAATCCCTTTGTAAAGGCTTCGTAGTGATCTCTTGGCCGCACACCTGGGAAGTGTGAATGTGGAACGTAGCCACTGGCATAATGGAGGTTCTTTTAGTCCACCCGGCAACGGGGGATGAAATCACTACTTGTGGGTACAGTGGTACAAACTCTGCAGAGTCAAAACTGTCTTGACAGCCGTGCTCACGGTTAAGAGCGGCCTGGACTTATTCATGATTAGAGGATTGATGGTTTTGGAAGTTAAGCGGGGAGCTTAACATTGGAAATGATGGTTATGGTTATTGGATGATGGGATGGGAGATTGGGACCATTTCACCTATGTAGTAATGAAGGTGCTTAATAAGCTAAGGTGATAGGTATTAATTGCGTAGTGCTTTAACCATGAGTTCAACCTCTCCTTGTTCTAGCCATGCATGATATAATTTTCCCACACTTGCTGAGTGCCATTGGTACTCAACCTTGCATATTTGTTGGTTTATATTGCTGCTCAGGTCAAGATAATGAGGTGGTGTATAATGACCAAGATTTTAGACCCGAGGAAGGTTTTTAGGTTCATGAAGACCCCCGGGCAACGCCTGTGATGGAGCCCTAAAAGAATAATATTCCGCTGCTAGTTTATTTACTTGTGATGAACTTATTATTGTCCATCGAGACATTTACTATGTAAGACTTACTTATATTCGACACCTGGCTTGTAATAAATGATGCTTCACTATTTGTCATCACATGTATGAGAAAATGATCCTGGCATACATGTGATATTCACTTGGTTGTTTCTTCGGAAAAACCGGGTGTGACAGCTTCGCACATAATTAAGTCAGCCTCGGGGCGCTACCTAGTTAAACCGGGCATCTTTTCGTGTGTCAGGCGAGCAAACCCACAAAAGTAGATTAATTTCGTGTGCCAAGTACAGAAACCCACGAAAGTATCCACCCGCACGACTGACCTAATTTCGTATGCCTCGAAGACAACCCACGAAAATAAATTAGTTTCGTGTGCCAGGCCCAGAAACCCACAAAAAAGAACCTAATTTTGTGTGCCTTTAATGGAAACCCACGAAAATAACCCTAATTTCGTGTTCCTGCTCCACACCCACGAAAATATGTCGGACCGACAGCAGCCGCCCTGACAGAAACTTAATTTCGTGTGCCTGGGAGGAAAACCCACGAAATTAAACTTGTTTTGTGTGCCGGGCCCGGAAACCCACGCTAATAAACTAATTTTGTGTGCCCTGGGGTGAAACCCACGAAATAACCTAATTTTGTGAGCTAGCTCACAGATCCACGAATATACATTGGGATGACAGGGCGTCATTTTATGTAGTTATTTTCGTGAGCTTGTTCTACCCACGACAATACAATATCTCATTTTCGTGTGCCTTTGAGAAACCCACGAAAATAAATGCATTTTCGTTTGTTCCAGTTTCGGCACACTAAATTAGCCTTTAATTTCGTGGGCTTTCGACGAAACCCACGAAAATAACTTGGAATTTTGTGTGCAGACCTTTGGTTCACGATAATAACTCTTATTTCGTGGGGGCCGACGAAATTAAGTTTGGCCCACGAAAATGTATCGTTTTCCTGTAGTGAAAAAAGAAGCAAATGTGGTCCATTAATTGCAGTAATATTTTGTTTATTCCTTTATTTTGTGTGGACACCCTTGAAGTGCTCTATCATACTGTGCAGAAGCACTTTATTGAATGAACTGGTGAAAATAGCTTCCTTTTTAGTCCTTTCTCAGAATTTGCTGAACTTATATGATATTATAGAATTCTAGTGTTTGACATCACTTGTTCCTATTTTTGTGGACAAGTTGATAAACAATCCATGCCAAAACAGGTCTAGGAGTTCGGCTTAGAAGATGAAGTGGAATGGCAGCGAAGGAGAATTGATCCACGAAAAAGAGCAAATTAACTCCGTTACTTCTTCAATTATGTCACTTCCATAAGCTGGTGATCATGCACCCTCCGTTGCAATTTACAAGTCGTTTTGGCTCTAGCTACAAAAATTAAGGAGGCGTGGAAAAGGTTTTATCCATAGAAACAAAAAGGTGAAAGTAGAGACGGAGATGTACTGAATAGAGAGAAAGACACATTAAAAGGTGAAAATTATAAGTAAATTGAAAAAATAGGAAAAAACTAGGATGATAAATAATATGGACGAACAGAGTATTTATATGCATGCAAGTTATCTGTGTGCTATCACGGGATGTTAGCAATTAACTAGTAAAGTGACCTAGAACCCTGGCTCTAAGGCCTCTTTTTGAATGGATTTGTGGTGGAATTCAGTAGGATTTGATTCTTATAAGAATTCTTTTTCTGTGAAGCCCAATAGAACATAGGGTCCCATGAGAAAATTCCATAAAACACAATGTGAAGGTACCAATAGTGTGCTATATACATTAAAGTCATTCATGTTCAAATTTGGACTTTTTAAAGAAGCTTGCGTATCTACAGTTAATTTTGAATTCCAACACTGCAATTTAAAATTAGGGACAGGAGAAGAAACGCTGCCAGAGTTAGTGATAGATTACGGGCATGTTTGGTTGATATACTATGTTTGTCACTAGTTGCCATAAATTTTACCAAACTTGACCAAGGTTAGGTGCTCAAATTCTTAGCCACAACTTGGCAAGAATAAAAGAATATTACCACATTTTGTTGAGTCATTAATATGTGAGACCTAGTTAGATGGAAAGGATTATTGCTACAGTTGTGACTGTGAACCAAAATGTAGCAAATTGTGGCTTCAAAACAAACATGCCCTATATCAACCAGTAGTAGGGCTATCAATGAGTTGAGCTCGAGTGAGTTTGCCTCTGTAAGCTTGAGTTTGATAAAAAAACGAGTCAAACTCAAGTCGAGCCTAATTTCATATGATCCTACGATCAAGCTCAAGTTTGGCTCGTTTAGAAATTGGTTCAAATCAAGTCTAGAATGAGTTGAACACGAGCGAGTTACGCTCCTCAAAATTTTATTGAAAGATCTAACATCATCGGTCTCATGTACATCTAATATAGTCCAATAAATTTAGATTAGGTTAATGATATTTATACCATTTACTTCTACCATTATATCAAAATCGTACTTCAGGAGACTTTGTTGATAGGGTTGGATAGTTAAATAACCATTTAGCGGAGAAGCAATATAACTACTTATATCGTAGTTACAACTCATGGATGACAACAACAAATGAGAGCTACTCGACCTCGAGCTCATCAGTCTTGTGAGCTTACATGCAAGCTCAAGCTTGGCTCGTTTAAAATTTGAATCTAACTCGAATCAAACCTATAAAAAGCGTTTATTGACAGCCCTAACAAGAAGAGTCATCTTGCGTTTGAGCGCCATTGGCCTTGCCTTTGCGAGTGAGCTTGGCCCGTCAAGTTTTTGTAGCCCGAGGCCGTCCTAGAGGCAGTTCTGCTAATGCTAGGGATGAAAATGGTCGGATACGATCGGATAAAAGGCTAAACCGTTTTCATATTATAAAGCGTCCCGACCCATAAGATCGGAATTAAACATGTAATACTATGCCAGAAACAGAGTTCGATACATAATATTACAACACAAGTGGAACCACAACCATATAGATAACGACATACACTTTAGTACAACAATAATAAGGACTAACATAAGGATGACTAACGACATAAAAACATGGACGACTAGCTCCTCCTCGTACATGGTTCCATGGTAACACCTTGGGTGTGGATGCGACCCTACTCGAAGTCCTCCAGGTTGAAGTCAGGGTCCTCTGAAGATATAAGAAACAGTTGAGTACAAAAGTACTCAGCAGGCTCCACCTCGCCCTTTGGGAGGGGAATGAAACAAACATAGATGCAATGCACAACAATAAGAGTGATGCAACCTAATGCAACTAAATGCAACCAAATAACCCATCCAGAGACATATCTCACCTTATTCTCACAACAGGTGGCTTCCTAGTTGTTAGGACCACACCATAACCTGTCCTATGCCGAGGACACGGCCGTCC
Source organism: Neostapfia colusana (assembly GCA_030760725.1). Classification (NCBI taxonomy): domain Eukaryota; kingdom Viridiplantae; phylum Streptophyta; class Magnoliopsida; order Poales; family Poaceae; genus Neostapfia; species Neostapfia colusana. Next base: position 39,728,067 of record JASWHV010000013.1, on the reverse strand, counting down.
GAACGGATTCTATGCTCAGCAGAGGTTGTACGCTGTACCCACACGCACGGACCATCAAAGACAGCCCGCCATAACCGACACCCAGTCGAAACATCACCCAGACCAGTCGTCCCCAACCCAGTGTCATGACTTATCTCAATATCATCTCAATTTTCACTCATAAATGCATTTCTCTCTCTCTCCACTGTGGACGACTGTCGGGCTAGCCACCGGGTTAGGCTAAGCCCCGCCCATACAGGGTCATGTGGTCGTACTAAAGAAAGTTAGATGAGATGTCAAAACAACTCGGTCCTTAAGGCTCACCAGGGCAGCCTCAATACTCAAACCATGAGCCTATCATCTTGATAGTACTCGCTGTAAGTCTACCACCACGGTAGCGCTTACAACAACACTAACCATTCTACTCCGGTCTCAACTCATGCTCTCCCCAACCGTGCAACATAAACAGGGCAACATCATCATGCATAATCTCATCATATCAATATGCTGCAAAAGGAGAAACTAGTATGTTTACACTCTATCACTCGAATAACTCATTCTCAACGATGTAAAGGCCTAATCTACTGGCCACAATGGATGAACCTCAGATAGGAGCAATATGATCAAAAAGGGGGTGATGGAACTTGCCTTCGCTACCATCTGCCACGTCGTGCTCTTGGTCACTTGGCTCCCCTGGGTTCTCTTCTGGCACTGGTTCTACACCGCGCACAAGCAAATATACATCATTCAGACTTGCTTGCACTAACTATATTATGATATTAGATGATTTTTATAAGAAGAATCGGATTAAGTGATCTTTGTGTGTGGATGAGATCTAGTCTAAGGCCAATCAAAGGGTTTCTTATGGTTTGGCTCAAATCAGCGAGAGTAAACCGGGGGAGGCTGGCCAGAGAGTAAGAAATCGAACGCCGAGGCTATGACTCACTCGATTAAGCTGCCAATTTTGGGTAGGGATATAGGAAGTTGAGCAACTTCACGGCAGGGCGGCCATGCCACGGGGTTGTCGCGACCAAACCCGAGGAGAGGGAGAAGGGGGATGACTCAGAAAGAAGAGTGGAGGTTGGGGTGCTCACCTTGGTCGTGGCTTGGCGGGTCTTGGTGGGGAGGGTTCCTCGTCAGAGATCGATGTTGGGGGAAGACGTGAACGCCGGTGCTCAATGGGGCGGGGGAGAAAGTGAGCTCCCAAGCCCCTTTTATAGATGAAGGGGGAAGGGATATGGATGGAGGAAGGAGAGGTAGGTGAGGTGTAATTAATGCATGTTCCGGGAGCTTCTCGTGGAGTGGATAAGGATGGGGAAGAAAGAGATATGTGAGGGGTGGTTCCGGAAGCTTCTCGTGGAATGGATAAGGATGAAGGAGGAAGGGATATGTGGTGATTCCGGAAGCTTCTCGTGAAATGGATAAGGATGGAGGAGGAAGGGGTATGTGGGGGTGATTCTGGAAGCTTCTCGTGGAATGGATAAGGATGAAGGAGGAAGGGGTATGTGGGGGGGTGATTCCGGAAGCTTCCCGTGAAATGGATAAGGATGGAAGAGGAAGGGGTATGTGGGGGTTGATTCCGAAAGCTTCTCGTAGAATGGATAAAGATGAATGAGGAAGGGGTATGTGAGGGTGATTCCGAAAGCTTCTCGTGGAATGGATAAGGATGAAGGAGGAAGAGGTATGTGGGGGGCTGATTCCGGAAGCTTCTCGTCAAATAGATAAGGATGGAGGAGGAAGAGGTGGGTGATGTGTTGTTCTAGAAGTTTCTCGTAGAATGGATGAGGATGAGGGAGGAAGAGGAAAAGGGGGGGGTTGCCTTTAGGCAGAGGTAGAAGGGTGGCTGCACCAGTTTCGATGAAAGGCATATCTGAAATCAGCCAAGAGTGTGCGTAACATGTCTGGTGGTTAATTCTATAACCCTGATTTATTAGCTTTATAAAAAATGAGGCATTATAGACCTACCCCACTTAGGATGAATCTCGTCCTTGAGATTCGAGTGGTCTGCAAAGAGTTTGGGGAACTCTGTCCGCAATGCATCTTGTCTTTCCCAAGTAGCTTCGGCCTCTAAGTGTCTGCTCCACTGGACCCCACAAAGTGTGATGGTGTTTCTCTGTGTCCTTCGGGTGACTGTTTCCAAGATCTTTACTGGCATCTCCTGGTAGCGCAGATCATCTTGCAGGTCTAGTGTTTCTTGTGCCACCTGTTCCTCGGGAACCCGTAGGCATTTTCTTAGCTGTGACACGTGGAAGACGTTTTGCATGCCTGACATTTCTTCGGGTAGCTGAATCTCATAGGTGTACTGATCCTACCCTTTTTAGGACTGAGAAAGGACCGATGTACCATGGTGCCAACTTTCCACGTACTTGGAATCTGCGCGTGCCACGGATAGGAGATACTTTAAGGTACACATGATCTCTAGCTTGGAAACTGAGTTCACGCCTCATTTTATCTGCGTAGCTTTTCTGACGTGATTGGGCGGCCTTGAGATTCGCTCGAATCTCCGCTACCTTGTCCTCTGCTGCCAAGATGAAGTCTGGTTGCTCCACAATGTGGTCCCCAACTTCTGACCACATGAGCGGGGTTTGACACTTCCTTCCATAGAGGGCTTCATACAGTGACATCTTGATGCTGGCCTGATAACTGTTGTTGTATGAGAACTCGGCATACGGTAAACTGTCTTCCCAATCCTTACCGTAGGTGAGAACAGCGGCCCTCAACATGTCTTCCAATATTTGGTTGATCCTCTCTGTCTGACCATCCGTTTGAGGGTGATATGCTGAACTAAAGTCCAACTTGGTACCAAGTGCCTTTTGAAGACTTCTCCAAAACCTTGACGTAAACTGAGTACCTCGATCTGAGACTATCCTCGAGGGTACTCCATGTAGTTTCACAATACGGTCTATGTATAACTTGGCCAGCTTATTCCCATTGTAGGTAGTGCGCACAGGAATAAAGTGTGCAACTTTAGTCAGACGGTCGACCACTACCCACATGGAGTCATTACCATTCTTGGTCCTTGGTAGGCCAGTGATGAAATCCATTCCTACCTCATCCCATTTCCAAACGGGAATCGGTAAGGGCTGTAATAGGGCACTCGGCTTTTGATGCTCAGCTTTGACCCTTCTACACACATCACAATAAGCCACGAATTTGGCTATGTCACCCTTCATGCAACCCACCAATATTTCTGCTTAATATCCACGTACATCTTTGTGGCTCCAGGGTGGATAGAGTAGGCAGAGTTATGAGCTTCATCCATGATCGTATTCTGATAGTGACCTTGCGAAGGCACACACAACCGTTTATTGAACCACAATATTCCATCTCTATCAACTCTAAAGTCTGGTACCTTGCCTTCACCGGTTTGTTCCTTGATCTTCATTAACTTTTCATCCTCCTGTTGAGCCTTCTTAATCTGGTCATCCAGGACAGGGTGGACGCTAAGGTTGTAGTTGTAGGAGTGAGGTACAATATAGGTTCAACTTCATTATCTCCTCGCACAGTTGTGGTACTTGAGTCACCAAGTGATGACAGTATGCTTTCCTGCTGAGAGCGTCTGCCACAACATTTGCTCTACCCGGGTGGCAGTGGATCTCCACATCATAATCCTTAATTAGTTCCAACCATCTTTGTCGTCTTAGGTTCAAATCAGGCTGGGTAAAGATATACTTGAGGCTCTTGTGGTCTGTGTAGATTTCACACTTGTTACCGATCAGATAGTGTCTCCAAATCTTAAGAGCATGCACTACCGCAGCCAATTCCAAGTCATGGGTTGGGTAGTTCTGCTCATGCGGCCTTAACTGACGAGAGGCATAGGAAACCACTCGTCCTTCTTGCATTAACACACATCCTAGGCTGTGTCTAGAAGCATCACAATAAATAACGAAGCTCTTGTGAATATCCGGTAAGACTAAGACTGGGGCTGTGGTTAGTCTTCCCTTCTACTCACGAAAACTTCGCTCACATGCTTCAGTCCACACAAACTTCTTATCCTTTTTGAGTAGTTCCGTCATTGGTAGGGCTAGCTTAGAAAATCCTTCGATGAACCTTCATAATAACCAGCCATACCCAGAAAACTACGAATCTCCGAGACCGAAGTTGGTTGCTTCCAAGGTGATACAGCTTTGACCTTCTCTGGATCAATTGCAACTCCCTCGGCTGTCAGCTCATGCCCAAGAAAACTAACTTTCTGTAACCAAAACTCACATTTGCTGAACTTGGCATAAAGTTGATGGCTCCTGAGCCGCTCCAGAACAACACGCAGGTGTTGTGCGTGCTCTGCTTCGCTTCGTGATTAGACTAGAATGTCGTCAATGAAGACAACAACAAACTTGTCCAACTCTTGCATCAACACCCAGTTCATTAGGTTCATGAAGTAGGCAGGGGCATTGGTTAATCCAAAAGACATCACTGTGAACTCAAACTGACCGTAGTGAGCCACAAATGCTGTCTTAGGTATATCTTCAAGTTTAATCCTCACTTGATGATATCCAAACCTCAAGTCAATCTTTGAGAAAAACTTGGCCCCCTTTAGCTGGTTGAATAGATCATCTCTTCATGGTAGAGGGTATTTTTTCTTGATGGTCACCACATTAAGAGCTCGGTAATCTACATAGAGTCTCTTACTTCCATCCTTTTTCTCTACGAAGAGGACTGGTGTGTCCCATGGTTATGCACTAGGCCTTACGTACCCTTTCTCTTGCAACTCATCTAAATGTTTCTTTAACTCGTCTAGTTCTGGCGCTGCCATTCTATAAGGCCTCTAAGCTATTGGGGCAGTTCTAGGAACTAGATCAATGGAGAACTCCACTTCTCTTCCTGGCGGCATGCCTAGCAAATCCTCAGGGAACACATCAACATACTCCTTAATCACTGGCACTTCCTGAGGTGTTTCTGCCTTCAAGTGATTTACTACTGGCTCAGACAGGCTAGTCTTGACATGACATGTGACAGTCTTCCCTTCATGGTTTGTCACTATCATAGTCCTCTATGCACAAGCTATACTCCCATTGCACTTGGCTAACCAATCCATACCAAGGATCACATCTATCCCATGGGAGTCAAGCACTATTAGATTAACCAAGAACTCTACCCCACTTAGGTTTAAATGGATGTTATTAACTCATAGGTGGCTAGGTATATAACCTCCCGGTGATAGAGTCATTAAGGGCCTCTTAAGGGCTATCGTAGATATATCATGTGTCTCTACGAAGTGTGATGATATAAAAGAATGCGATGCACCAGAATCAAATAGTACTGAAGGCAAAACTGACTGAACCAAGAACTCACCAAGTAGAACTCCTGTGTTGCATCTGCCTCTTCGGCGTAGACGTGGTTTACTGTGGCCTTTCCAAAGGAGTGTTGAGTCCTTGACGGTGCTCTGCGGCTGCCTCCGGCTGGTTGCATTGGTCTGTTAACTGAGTTGGAGACGACAGATGGTGTTGGCTTAACCTTGTAAGGGCAGTTAACGGCGATATGCCCAGGCTCATGTCAGCTGAAACAGATCCTCCGACCACCAGTCTGATTGACCCCAGATTGCTGAGGACGGAATGAGCCATGTGATTTAGCAGGCTGTACCGGTTGCTTGAAGGTGGTGGTTGGTGCTTTGTAGGATACACCACTATGAGCCATCTGCCCAGAGTAAATAGGTTGTTGGATCTTCTGCACAAAGTAGGTCAGTTGTTGGGCCCTATGTACTGAATAAACAGTTTGATTAGTCCTATGAAATTTCACCTGCTAGAACACCTTTTTGTCCTCAAATTTTCTTTTCTTCTCCCATATCTCATCCTGTATGTTCTTTTCCATAGTGATGGCCTTGTTAAGAAGGGTACTGAAATTTGGATAAACAGATGCTTCAAGAAATTTCCTTATCTCAGTGTTTAATCCACGCAGAAAGGCTTCTTGCTTCTTCTCTTCTGTATCCACAGCGTGTGGGTCATAGCGGGATAACCCGGTGAACTTGTGTAGATACTCCGTCACGGTTAGACCCTTCTGTTTAAGGTTCATAAACTCTTTTCTCTTTAGCTTCACAATGCTACTTGGGATGTGTTGCTCTCAAAACAACTTCACAAACTCATCCTATATCATGGTCCTGGCATTTGGATGCATCTCTCTGTAGCTGTGCCACCAAGCTAAAGCAGATCCTCTCAGTTGTTGGACTGCAAGCAGAACCTTATCTTGCTCATCCACATGCACAACCTCAAGTTTCATCTCAATCTCTCTTAGCCAGTCATCCGCCTCAATAGGGTCCTCAGATCCAGAAAACTTGGGCGGGTTCATCTTATTGAAGTCTGCGATCTAGTGATTGTTCTACGGCGCCGGCTGATGGTTGTTGAGACCATTGTTGTTCCGAACAGCCAGGGTGTTCCCAAGTATCTCGAGGAGTCGAGTCTGGCGGTCCAGAATGGTAGTCAGATCACAGGTAGGTGCTTGGGGATGTAGCCGGACAGGTGCACTCTCCGCTGTCTCATACTCGTGAAGTGCAGGCGGAATCTCTCGCAGTCCCTAGTTCGCCTCGTGTCCATTTGTGGCTCGGCTCGAGTGGTGAGGCATATGTGGTAAGGGAATTGATGGGTTTAGATTTTCTTCTTATTATTATTACTATGGTGCGTCAAAATTAGTTATGCTTATTGTCTTTTATTATTGTTATATTTACTATTTTACTATGTGTATCTAAATACACATATATAGTTTTATACCACACAATTCACGCAAACATCAAACATTGCAAGCAACACACCAAGCATTCATGCATTCAGGAAAGCGGGTATAAGATATATAGTGCATGTCGTCCCTGGGTCCGTTCCCTTAAGGGTCAGCCGGGACCTCTGCCTGGCTACTGGGTCCTACATCCTGGTCTTCAGGGTCTTCGTTGGTCCCGCGAGGTGAGGTCGGAGGGGTAGGTGGCACGGGCTCACAAATCCTCCTACGGGGGTTGGATATGTGATATGCTGGAGTCCCTTCTAGGATCAGTGGATCCGTCATTGCACCTCCCTGAAGGTCCTTCCGCTTGGCCTGGTCTATGAGGTAGACACCCCTAAGCAGCTGGCTGTGGCGATCGACCTGCTCCCTAAGGTTCTCCTCGACCAAGGCGACACGACTTTCGGCACTGGCAACCCGGGCTTCGGCCTGCGCTAGTGCTAGCTTAGCCTTTTGTCAACGGGTCTCCAATGTCTCAGCACGCTCGACAAGGGTCTTCATGCGCTGGTTCAGCTGGTCGCACAAGTCGTCCAGGCTCAATAAATAACCGGACATGGCGACAATGGTGGGGTCGTATTTGGTCGACCCGAGGCCTTCCAAGTTGTGGATCCTCGCCATCCATGCGGGACGACAACGATCCAGTGGTGGGAAGTACTTCATGGGTATGGAACCCAAATGCCAGTCAAACATGTGGCAAAGGTATTTCAGGGCTTTGCGGGCCGCCAATTGGCACGTATCTTTCATGCGGCATCCAGTGGCGGAGACATTACATGGCTTCATGTCCGGGAACCTCTTACTGGCACCGATGTGCACAGTGACCTCGCAGCTTTCGATGCCATGCTCTGCGAACTCATGACCCACGTACTCCGGACGGTCTGGAATACTAAGTCGCGCCGTGGCGGCATAGAGCACCTTGGGGAAGCCATCTTCGTTGATGCAGAAGGTGGTGATACGGTCGTCGGCCATCTGGCTTAGAACAGGGCATAAGGATTAGATGAGAGCAAAACCTATCACCAAGGCTCTACGGTCCAGGTTTCCTACAGGCCAACTATTTTACGGTCTCCTACGGTCACTCAAGTACTAGGATACGCATCCTACAGCCAAGTATGGCTCTGATAACACTTGAAGCGTCTCGACCCATAAGATCGGAACAAAACATGTAATATTATGCCAGAAACAGAGTTCGGTACATAATATTACAACACAAGTGGAACCACAACCATACAGAGCTTTGTTACAACGGCATACACTTTAGTACAACAATAATAAGGACTAACATAAGGATGACTAACGACATAAAAACATGGACGACTAGCTCCTTCTCGTACATGGTTCCACGGTAGCACCTTGGGTGTGGATGCGACCCTACTCGAAGTCCTTCGGGTTGAAGTCAGGTTCCTCTGAAGATATCAGAAATAGTTGAGTACAAAAGTACTCACCAAGCTCCACCTCGCCCTTTGGGAGGGGAATGAAACAAACATAGATGCAATGCACAACACTAAGAGTGATGCAACCTAATGCAACTAAATGCAACCAAATAACTCATCCAGAGACATATCTCACCTCATTCTCACAACAGGTGGCTTCCTAGTTGTTAGGACCACACCATAACCTGTCCTATGCCGAGGACACGACCATCCGAACGGATTCTACGCTCTGCAGAGGTTGTACGTTGTACCCACACGCACGGACCATCAAAGTAAACCCTCCATAACCGACACCCAGTCAAAACATCACCCAGACCAGTCGTACCCAACCCAGTGTCATGACTTATCTCAATATCATCTCAATTTTCACTCATAAATGCATATCTCTCTCTCTCCACCGTGGGCGACTGTCGGGCTAGCCACTAGAGTTAAGCTAAGCTTCGCCCATACAGGGTCATGTGGTCATACCGAAGAAAGTTAGGTGAGATGTCAAAATAACTCGGTCCTTAAGGCTCACCAGGGCAGCCTCCATACTCAAACCACGAGCCTATCATCTTGATAGTACTCGCTGTAAGTCTACCACCATGATAGCGCTTACAACAACACTAACCCTTCGGCCCGGTCTCAACTCATGCTCTCCCCAACTGTGCAACATAAATAGGGCAACATCATCATGCATAATCTCATCATATCAATATGCTGCAAAAGGAGAAATTAGTATGTTTACACTCTATCACTCGAATAACTCATGATCAACAATGCAAAGGCCTAATCTACTGGTGTGACGCCCTCAATTCTGTGGAAAACCACGGAACCGAGAACTGGTGCATATGTGTGTCCAGGATGTTCATCACACATATACATATCATCCACAAACTGAATTTCAGAATATATATAACCACGAATAACATGGTTTATTACAAAGTTTCATGAGTCTTGGACTCATGCTGACAGCGGAAGTCTTTATTCTAGTGCGGAAGCAATCTAAGAAGCAGCAGCGGCTCCATCCATTCCACAGGCAAGGTTGAGGACAGATTACACGCCTAAGGCTCCTCTTGGTCTTCATAGTAATCTTCTCCTATAGCTAATGATGAAGTAATCATGGAAGTTTGAGCACAATGATGTACTCAGCAAGTGCGGGAAAATATGATATGTAGCTCACAACAAGGAAGGTATAAAATGGTTCATTGCAGAAAGCAAAGTTTATTTCTCAAAACACGATAAAAACAACAACTTAGCTTTAAGTGAATGTAATCCCAACATGTATTAAAATACCAACATACCTCCATTATGTCTCATCACTTTCCATGTCTCAACCAGACATTAATCAACTTTCATCTTTGCTCACGAATACCTTCTCGTATTCGCTACCATCTCACAAATACCATCTCGTATTCGCTACCATCTCACGAATATCATCTTGTATTCGCTACCATTCAAATCTGTCTCATACCGAGACCAAATCTCGTTGCCATGACTCAACAGTCCTGCAACCAATCTCATTACCCGAACTCAACAGTCCCAAAAAAACCAAACCAAAACCAACCATAACCTTCCAAAAACCATCCCAACTAATCATGTGGGTTGTCCAGGCGCTCGTGACCGTAAGCTCGGCTATCATGATAATTTTAAGACTCTGCAGAGTTTGTACCACTTTACCCACAAGTTTGTGATTTCGTCACCCATCGGCGACTGCAGAACCTCCATTATATCAATACACAACCGTCGGTGTATGGCCAAGAGATCACAAAATAGACTTTACAAAGGGGTTACTAGATGTATGGACTCACTAAGGTTTCACCGGCAGGCTAGAATCTCCAATTCTCCCACCCACGGGCCCCCTCTTGTGCCATGCAGTTCCCAGGGCAGTCCTCACTCGACTCCCATTCCCCGCGCCTTCCACGGTCCATAACAATCTAGTAACTTACCTAATTACTCAGCTAAGCCGCACCCATACTTGGACTTGTGGTGGCACTGTTATCCTGGCATGGCTCGCATGAACCGGTCCTTAGATCTACGGCAAGTAACCACCATCTCATTCTACCTCATTCACAAACCCAGGCTTGCCTGGATCTCCCTCCGATTCACGTTCATTAACAACATCAGTTTCTCATTATCCTTACGAGTGCAGTTAGATAGACACAAATATCTCGCTTCCCATATCCCATGGACTCGGCGAAGCATAAAAGCAAAAATCATACCCGACTCTGTAACTTTCCCAGTGACAAGGGTGGTTTAACAAAACTAGTAAACTCCTATCAAAGGGTTTCTTATCATATTGACTCAAGCACTCGCACCTTTTCGCAACAGAACAGTTTTCCAAAACATAGGATCAATATGGTCAAGGGGCACTTGCCTTGTTCTTGTGGTTCCGGTTGCTCTTGGATCTCGAAACCTTGTTGTTGCAGCTCGTCGTAGACAGCTCCCTGAGCTTGTCCTTCTATACGCGATCACGCACATACAAGATTCATAGCAATCAATATCATGCACAAACTCTAATCAGGATGCGATGATGCATATGCATGCTAATCCTATGGTGCAGTTTTTTTATTAGATCTATTCATACGTGTTCTTGCATGTTTGCATGGCTTTTACAATGAACAAAGGTGTTCGGATCAAATGTGGACGTGTTGATGATTTTGTCTTTAGATCAAACCTATCAACACGTGATCTGTCCATGAAAAAGCTTCTGTTCGAAAGGATAGAAGAACAGATGCAAAGAAAACGCGATGATGTCGTAAGGTGGTATTGGAGACCTACCTTACGTTCTTCTTGGTCTCGTGGTCCTTCTCCTAGCAAGACAGATCGTCGGGGCTCCTCCGGCGATCTTTGGGACTGAACTCCGGCGAAGGGTTTACTCGGCGAGCTGGGGCTAGGGCTCTAAGTTGTCGGCTCAGAGGTGAAAAAGAAGTACGTGGTTTTGGCCAAAGGTTCTGGGTTCTATTTATAATCGGGAAGAGAAGAGTCCTAATCTGATCGGAATTCGAATGAGAGTCCTATTCAAATTGTTTTTGAATCTTAACAACTTATCTTCAATTGATTTGGTGCAGTAATATTGTGGAAATCGTGTCGGTTTCCTCAGTACCGGGGATTCCCACGCGTACAGAAAAAACCGCTTCAGAATCGCGTCCTTACATGGTGATGAGCTCCGGAGGCTCCACGTGTCCTGCGGAGGCCTGAGCTTCCATTTTCCACAGAGGCGAGCTCTTGTTGTGCCGCGTGTCAGGCGGGGGAGACCTCCCTCTCCTCAGAGGCCAGCTCCGCGTGCGCCACGCGTCCTTTCTCCTCAGAGACGAGCTCCGAGGTTGACACATGTCTAACAGTGACGGACCTTCCAGAGATGAGCTCTGGAGGTGACACGTGTCCAGTAGGACCGGACCTCTTGGAGGTGAGCTCTGAGAGCGACACGTGTCTAGCGGGGCCGGACCTCTCGGAGGTGAGCTCCGAGAGCGACACGCCTCCCGCGCAGCTGGTCCTCTATTTTCCGCGGTGACTAGCTCCGCAGCCGACACGTGTCCTACAGGACTGGCCTCGCTCCTCTACAGAGGCTAGCTCCGGGGGCAACACGTGTCCCACGGGGTCGGACCTCTTCCCCTTCGCGGGGATGAGCCCCGAGCATGCCACGTAGCTTGTTTAGCGGCGGACATCTCCCCCTTTGCGGAGATGAGCTCCGAACACACCACGTGGTCAGCGGGCCGCGGGAGTTGTCTTGAGCGCTCTCGGTGAACTGGAATCGGCTCTTTTTGGCTATCTTTCTGATTCTTTCTCTGTTTCAACTTATTTTAAAATGTTTTTCTACATGAAACATGAATACATGAGGAAATAAAAAATGAGGGTGTCACAAATCTACCCCCCCTTAAATTGAATCTCGCCCTCTAGATTCGTTAGTAGAGAATAGATGAGGAAACTCTATCTTGATGTCTTCTTCACGCTCCCAGGTGGCTTCAGCTTCGGTGTGATGTCTCCTTTGTACCTTGCACCTTCGGATCACTTTGTTCCAAGTGACCCTCTCTTTTACGTCCAAAATTCGGACAGGGTGCTCTGCATAGGTCAGATCCTCTTGAAGTTCAAGTTCATCCATTGGTACTTGCTCTTCAGGTACTCTCAAGCACTTCTTGAGCTGGGATACATGAAACACGTGATGCACGTCGGAGAGGTGTGTCGGGAGCTCTAGTTTAATGACTACTTCTCCTCGCTTGTTTAAAATCTTAAATGGCCCAACATAGCAAGGTGCTAGCTTGCCTTTGACGTTGAAACATCGTTGACCACGGATAGGCCATACCTTAAGGTATACGAAGTCTCTTACTTCGAAAGTCAACTTTATTCGCCTATTGTCCGCATAGCCCTTTTGGCGTGACTGAGCAGCCTTCAAGTTCTCCCGTATTGTTTGGACCTGCTTCTCAGCTTCTTGTAGCACTTCCGGTCCAAACACTTGGTTCTCTCCAGTTTCGTCCCAAAAAAACGGTGTTCTACACCGTCTACCGTACAATGCTTCGAAAGGTGACATCTTCAAGCTAGCTTGATAGCTGTTGTTATAGGAGAATTCCGCGTACGGCAAGCTCCTATCCCAACTACGCCCATGTTTCAAGGCACAAGCTCTCAACATGTCTTCCAAAATTTGGTTTGTCCTTTCGGTTTGTCCATCGGTTTGCGGATGGTAGGCGGAGCTAAAATCCAGTCGTGTACCCATAGCCTCATGCGGCTTCCTCCAAAACCTAGAGGTAAACTGAGAACCCTGATCTGAGATTATTCTCTTCGGGACTCCATGATGGCACACGATTTGCTCCATGTACAGCTCGGCTAGTTGTGTAACGTTGTACGCGGTCTTAACAGAAAGAAAATGGGTTGTTTTCGTCATTCGGTCCACGATAACCCAGATTGAGTCGTAACCCGACCGAGTACGTGGCAATCCGACAATGAAATCCATACTGATGTCTTTCCACTTCCACTCGAGTACCTTCAAGGGTTGCAACAATCCAGCGGGTCTTTGATGTTCGGCCTTCACCCGTTGGCATGTGTCGCATAGGGCAACATACTCGGCTATGTCCCTCTTCATATCATCCCACCAATAACAAGTCTTCAGGTCCTTGTACATCTTGGTACTTCCGGGATGTATGGAATAAAATGAGTCATGTGCCTCTTTTAATATCGTGTCGCGGATGTGCTTCACGTTGGGCACACAAATCCTTTTTCTTAGCCAAAGCGTACCGTTCTCGTCTTCCTTGAAGTCCTTCTCTATTCCTTGTCGGATCATTTCCTTTATCTCTTTGATCTCCTCATCCGTAGCTTGGCCATCCTTTATCTCTTGTTCCAATGATGAGTGGAGTTCCATCACTTCCATCTCGTTCAAGAACCCGAGATGTAACCATTCAAACTCCTTTCGTAGCTCAGGTGGTAGCTCCCGAACCGTGAGATGGTGACATGCTCCCTTCCGGCTCAATGCATCAGCTACTACATTGGCCTTTCCGGGGTGGTAGTTGATTCTAACATCATAATCCTTGATAAGTTCCAACCATCGACGTTGCCTCAAATTCAAATCCTTTTGGGTGAATATGTACTTGAGGCTTTTATGATCCGTATAGATCTCACATCGATGACCAAGGATATAATGTCTCCAAATCTTTAATGCATGCACCACGGCTGCAAGCTCCAAGTCATGTGTGGGGTAATTGAGCTCGTGCTTCTTTAATTGTCGTGAGGCATAGGATACACTTGTCCTTCTTGCATGAGCACACCTCCAAGCCCTTGTCTGGATGCGTCACAATATATGTCAAAGCTCTTGCTCATGTCCGGCAATATTAAAACCGGTGCTGTGGTTAGCCTTTTCTTGAGCTCCTCAAAGCTTTCTTGGCATGCTGGTGTCCATTGGAAGGCTTTTCCCTTTGTTAGCAACTCCGTCATAGGCTTTGCTATCTTAGAGAAGTCCTTGATGAACCGGCGGTAGTATCCGGCCATCCCAAGAAAACTCCGAATATCCCTCACGTTTTGAGGTTGGTTCCACTTCAGAACATCTCCCACTTTTCCGGGATCAACCGATACTCCTTCCTCGGAGATGATGTGGCCTAGGAACGATATCTCCTTTAGACAAAATTGACATTTGCTGAGCTTGGCATACAGTTGATGCTCTCACAGCTTTTGCAATGTCAACCTCAAGTGTTCTTCGTGTTCCTCCTCACTTTTCGAATACACCATGATGTCGTCAATGAAAACCATGACGAACTTTTCCATGTACTCCATGAAGACTTTATTCATGAGATACATGAAGTATGCGGGTGCATTCGTTAACCCAAAAGACATCATGGTATATTCATACGAACCATACCATGTTTGAAAGGAAGTCTTGGGTATATCGGAGGGCTTAATCTTCAGTTGGAAGTATCCTGACCGAAGATCAATCTTGGAGAACACTCGGGCTCCTTTCATCTCGTCGAACAGGTCCTCTATACGGCGCAAAGGGTATTTGTTCTTAATCATCACCTCGTTGAGAGACCTATAGTCCACGCACATCCTTTGGGTTCCATCCTTCTTGTCTACGAAGAGCACGGGGGCTCCCCATGGTGACGAGCTTGGACGTATAAAACCCTTCTCTTGCTGCTCCTAGATTTTCTTCTTCAGTTCCACTAGCTCGTTGACGGGCATCCTATATGGTCTCTTTGCTATAGGTGTGGTTCCGGGTACCAAGTCAATGGAAAACTCGATGTCCCGATCAGGTGGCATACCTGGAAGTTCTTCCAGGAACACGTCCGAGAATTCTTGAACCACCGGAATGCTGTCCAGGGTTGCTTCTTCGACGTGGTTCAATGTTGTCTTCTCGGTTGCCGGTTGGGCTGACTCAAACTCGATACGGATTCCGTGCTCGTTTGTCAACTGCACGCTTCTCTCAGCACATTGGATTACTCCGTTGTGCTTGCTTAACCAGTCCATTCCGAGTACTATGTCAAGCCCTTGAGAATCCAAGACAATGAGGCTGGCAAGGAAGTCTACCCCCTTATCTTAAGGTTTACTTTCGGACATACTATATTAGCCCTCATCTCTCCACCGGGAGAATTAACCAACATAGTATATTTCAAGTGTGTTATGGGTAGATTATACTTGACAACATACTTGGATGATGTGAAAGAATGTGATGCTCCGGAATCAAATAGAATGGTGGCTGGGTTGGAGTTGGCAAGGAACATACCAATCACGATGTCCTCAGTCTGTTGCGCTTCTTCAGCAGAAACATTGTTCACGTTGCCGCGAGTGTAGTTCTACTGTCCACGGTTTCCTTGATTGGCTCCTCCGTTCAGCTGTGAGTTCTACTTGGGCACATTGCCTTGATGTCCAGGACCTCTCCTCGCGCACTGGCTCGCGAAGTGTCTCGTCTCCCCGCATGCAAAGCATGCCCTATTACCCACGACGGCAGGTACGTTGGGGCAGGGGTTTTGAACAGGAGCGCCCATGTTGGGTCAGGGCACTGGAGGCAAAGGCACACGAGGTGCTAGTGCAATGGGTCGTTGTTGTGGTGGCTGATTAGGGCGGTATGCAGGAGCGGTCGATCCATACTGCGGTGCAGCTGGGGGCATGTACCAAGGTCGTACGTTGCTCCCTTGTGGCTGGTATGGCATCTTCCTCTTGCCCTCTTGCTCGATCTCTCGGATCTTGCTTTCAACCACTATAGCTTTGTCAACCAGCTTCTGGAAGTTAGCATAGTCATTGTTGAGAAGTTGAACCTGGATCTCATTGTTCAACCCTCTCATGAACAGGTATTGCTTCCGTTGGTCCGAGTTAACATCTTCAGGGGCGTACCGTGACAGCTGCGTGAACTTGTTAAGGTACTCATTCACGCTCTTCTGTCCTTGGCAGAGACCTTCGAACTCTTGCCTTTTAAGCATCATTACACCAGTAGGGAAGTAATGAGATTGGAAACTCTCCTTGAACTCAGTCCAGGTGATCGTCTCCAGGTCGATATTGAGCATTACAAAGGGCATCCCACCAGTCGGCGGCTGCTCCCATGAGTTGGTGCGACGCAAAGAGAACCTTCTCTCTGTCATTGCACTGAACTATGGCAAGCTTCTTCTCCATGGACTTAAACCAATTGTCGGCCTCCATGGGGTCATTAGCTTGAGCAAAAGTAGGTGGTCGAGTCCTCATGAACTCTCCCAGCCTGTTGTGAGCCGGTGGTGGTGGCGGTGCCGGAACGGGGTTGTTGTTGTTGGCCTGCAGCTGACCCAAAGTTTGGATCATTGTCTGCATAAGTTGATTCTGCATGGCCATCAACCGTTCTAGGTTATTTTCACCAGCTCCGGGGTTAATGGAAACTTCATCGGGGCCTTCTTCTTGGTTGCCACGGATGTTCCTTCCTTGGCAGCCGGCATTTCCTCTCACCATCTGTGAGAGAGAACGGAACAGAATATAGGTTAGAAGGTTATATGGATCCCCCTAACTATATGCATCAAGGTGGATAGACTATATATATTAGCCCATATGAGGATGTGAACAAGTGCCGAGGCATCTCACACCTCTTTCTACTTATGTGTGGATATGTACAACGCTTGAAATGTCCCACAACTCACACTAAGCACACAATCACAAGCAATCATTTCAAGGTTCAGCACACAACTCCTATTCAAGGCTTATTCAATGGGGGTCCTATGTGGTTTAGGGTGAATACCAATCTGTGACTTCACCCTATGTCAAGGTGGTTTGGGGTGATACCAATCTGTGATCCAACTATGGCTTCTCCTAGGCTTGCGTCCTATGTCAAGGTGATTCCAATGCCAATCTATGCATCCTAGGGCTGCATCCTATGGTCAGCGTAGCTCCTAATGCCAATCTGTTACTGGGGTTGCGTCCTACAGTTAATGTGGTTCAGCTACCAATATGTGATCAATCTAGGCTTGTGTCCTATAGTCAATCATGGTAGATTGATATCAATCTGTGGATTGTACCAATCTGTGACTAGGCATGGAAGCTCTAATATCAATCTATGATTTCTATCTAGATGTGTGACCTATGATCAACCCGTGGCAGGTTGATACCAATCTGTGTCTGATACCAACTTGTGACTTCTATCTTGGTGTATAACCTACTGTCAACCCGTGGCTCTGATACCAATCTCTGACGCCCTCAATTCTGTGGAAAACCACGGAACCGAGAACCGATGCATATGTGTGCCCAGGATGTTCATCACACATATACATATCATCCACAAACTGAATTTCAGAATATATATAACCACGAATAACAAGGTTTATTACAAAGTTTCATGAGTCTTGGACTCATGCTGACAGCGGAAGTCTAATCTTAGCAGCGGAAGTCTTTATTCTAGTGCGGAAGCAATCTAAGCAGCAACAGCGGCTCCATCTCCATCCATCCCACAGGCAAGGTTGAGGACAGATTACACGCCTAAGGCTCCTCTTGGTCTTCATAGTAATCTTATCCTGTAGCTGATGATGAAGTAATAATGCAAGTTTTGGGCACAATGATGTACTCAGCAAGTGCAGGAAAATATGATATGTAGCTCACAACAAGGAAGGTATAAAATGGTTCATAGCAGAAAGCAAATTTTATTTCTCAAAACACGATAAAAACAACAACTTAGCTTTAAGTGAATGTAATCCCAACATGTATTAAAATACCAACATACCTCCATTATGTCTCATCACTTTCCATGTCTCAACTAGACATTAATCAACTTTCATCTTTGCTCACGAATACCATCTCGTATTCGCTACCATCTCACAAATACCATCTCGTATTCGCTACCATTCAAATCTGTCTCATACCAAGACCAAATCTCGTTGCCATGACTCAACAGTCATGCAACCAATCTCATTACCCGGACTCAACAGTCCCAAAAAACCAAACCAAAACCAACCATAACCAAAAACCATAACCTCCCAAAAACCATCCCAACTAATCATGTGGGTTGTCCAGGTGCTCGTGACCGTAAGCTCGGCTATCATGATAGTTTTAAAACTCTGCAGAGTTTGTACCACTTTACCCACAAGTTTGTGATTTCGTCACCCGTCGGCGACTGCAGAACCTCCATTATACCAATACACAACCGTTGGTGTATGGCCAAGAGATCACAAAATAGACTTTACAAAGGGGCTACTAGATGTATGGAGTCACTAAGGTTTCACCGGCAGGCTAGAATCTCCAATTCTCCCACCCAACGGGCCTCCTCTGGTGCCATGCAGTTCCCAGGGCAGTCCTCACTCGACTCTCGTTCCCCGCGCCTTCCACGGTCCATAACAATCTAGTAACTTACCTAATTACCCAGCTAAGCCGCACCCATACTTGGCCTTGTGGTGGCACTGTTATCCTGGCATGGCTCGCATGAACCGGTCCTTAGATCTACGGCAAGTAACCACCATCTCATTCTACCTCATTCACAAACCCATGCTTGCCTAGATCTCCCTCCGATTCATGTTCATTAACAACATCAGTTTCTCATTATCCTTACGAGTGCAGTTAGCTAGACACATCTATCTCGCTTCCCATATCCCATGGACTCGGCGAAGCATAAAAGCAAAAACATACCCGACTCAGTAACTTTCCCAGTGACAAGGGTGGTTTAACAAAACTAGTAAACTCCTATCAAAGGGTTTTTCATCATATTGACTCAAGCACTCACACCTTTTTGCAACAAAACAGTTTTCCAAAACATAGGATCAATATGGTCAAGGGGCACTTGCCTTGTTCTTGCGGTTCCGGTTGCTCTTGGATCTTCAAACCTTGTTGTTGCAGCTCGTCATAGACAACTCCCTGAGCTTGTCCTTCTATGCATGATCACGCACATACAAGATTCATAGCAATCAATATCATGCACAAACTCTAATCAAGATGCGATGATGCATATGCATGCTAATCCTATGGTGCAGTTTTTTTATTAGATCTATTCATACGTGTTCTTGCATGTTTGCATGGCTTTTACGATGAACAAAGGTGTTTGGATCAAATGAGGACGTGTTGATGATTTTGTCTTTAGATCAAACCTAGATCTATCCACGAAAAAGCTTCTGTTTGAAAGGATCGAAGAACAGATGTAAAGAAAACGTGATGATGTCGTAGGGTTGTATTGGAGACCTACCTTACGTTCTTCTTGGTCTCGAGGTCGTTCTCCTAGCAAGACAGATCGTCGGAGCTCCTCCGGCGATCTTCGGCGACTGAACTCCGACGAAGGGTTTACTCAGCGAGCTGGGGCTAGGGCTCTAAGTTGTCGGCTCAGAAGGTGGAAAAGAAGTACGTGGTTTTGGCCAAAGGTTCTGGGTTCTATTTATAATCGGGAAGAGAAGAGTCCTAATCTGATCGGAATTCAAATGAGAGTCCTATTCAAATTGTTTTCGAATCTTAACTACTTATCTTCAATTGATTTGGTGCGGTAATATTATGGAAATCGTGTTGGTTTCCTCAGTACCGGGGATTCCCATGCATACAGAAGAAAAACTGCTTCAGAATCGTGTCCTTACGCGGTGATGAGCTCTGGAGGATCCACGTGTCCTGCGGAGGCCTGAGCTTCCATTTTCCGCAGAGGCGAGCTCTGGTTGTGCCGCGTGTCAGGCGGGTGAGACATCCCTCTCCTCAGAGGCGAGCTCCGCGTGTGCCACGCGTCCTGGCGGGCGGGACCTCCCTCTCCCTCAGAGGGGAGCTCCACGTGCGCCACGTGTATGTTGGGTCGAGACCTCCCCTCTCAACAGAGGTGAGCTCCACGAATGCCACGTGTCAGTTCCGGACCTCCCCTCTCTTCGGAGGTGGATCCGGGGGTGCCATGTGTCAATTCCGGACCTCCCCTCTCTTCGGAGGTGAGCTCCGAGAATACCACGTGGCAAGTAGTGCCAGACTTCCTTTCTCCTCAAAGACGAGCTCCGAGGTTGACACGTGTCCAATAGTGACAGACCTTCCGGAGATGAGCTCCGGAGGTGACACGTGTCCAGTAGGACCGGACCTCTCGGAGGTGAGCTCCGAGAGCGACACGCGTCCCGTGCGGCTGGTCCTCTATTTTCCGCGGTGACTAGCTCCGTAGCCGACACATGTCCTACGGGACTGGCCTCGCTCCTCTGCAGAGGCTAGCTCCAGGGGCAACACGTGTCCCACGGGGTCAGACCTCTCCCCCTTCGCGGGTTTGAGCCCCGAGCCTGCCACTTAGCCAGTTTAGCGGCGGACCTCTCCCCCTTTGCGGAGATGAGCTCCGAACACACCACGTGGCCAGCGGGCCGGGGGAGTTGTCTTCAGCGCTCTCGGTGAACTGGAATCGGCTCTTTTTGGCTATCTTTCTGATTCTTTCTTTGTTTCAACGTATTTTAAAATGTTTTTCTACATGAATACATGCAGAAATAAAAAATGAGGCTGTCACAACTGGCCACAATGGATGAACCTCACATAGGAGCAATATGATCAAAAAGGGGGTGATGGAACTTGCCTTCGCTACCGTCTGCGGCGTCGTGCTCTTGGTCACTTGGCTCCCCTAGGTTCTCTTCCGGCACTGGTTCTACACCACGCACAAGCAAACATATAAACAAAACAAATATACATCATTCAGACTTGCTTGCACTAACTATATTATGATATTAGATGATTTTTATAAGAAGAATCAAACTAAGTGATCTTTGTGTGTGGATGAGATCTAGTCTAAGGCCAACCAAGGGGTTGCTTAGGGTTGTGCTCAAATCAGTGAGAGTAAACGGGGGGAGGCTGGCCAGAGAGTAAGAAATCAAACGCCAAGGCTATGACTCACTCGATTAAGCTGCCGATTTTGGGTAGGTATATAGGAAGTAGAGCAACTTCACGGTAGGGCGTCCATGCCGTGGGGTGGTCGCGGCCAAACCCTAGGAGAGGGAGAAGGGGGATGACTCGTGGAGAAGAGTGGAGGTTGGGGTGCTCACCTTGGCCGTGGCTTGGCAGGGCTCGGCGGGGAGGGTTCCTCGTCAGAGATCGATGTTGGGGGAAGACGTGAACGCCGGTGCTCAATGGGGTGGGGGAGAAAGTGAGCTCTTGAGCCCCTTTTATAGATGAAGGGGGAAGGGATGGGGATGGAGGAAGGAGAGGTAGATGAGGTGTAATTAATGCATGTTCCGGGAGCTTCTCATGGAGTGGATAAGGATGGAGGAAGAAAGAGATATGTGAAGGGTGGTTCCGGAAGCTTCTCGTGGAATGGATAAGGATGGAGGAAGGGGTATATGGTGATTCCGGAAGCTTCTCGTGAAATGGATAAGGATGGAGGAGAAAGGGGTATGTGGGGGTGATTCCGGAAGCTTCTCGTGGAATGGATAAGGATGAAGGAGGAAGGGGTATGTGGGGGGTGATTCCGGAAGCTTCTCGTGAAATGAATAAGGATGGAGGAGGAAGGGGTATGTGGGGGGGGTGATTCTGGAAGCTTCTTGTGGAATGGATAAGGATGAAGGAGGAAGGGGTATGTAGGGGGTGATTCCGGAAGCTTCTCGTGGAATGTATAAGGATGAAGGAGGAAGGGGTATGTGGGGGGGTGATTCCGGAAGCTTCTCGTGAAATGGATAAGGATGGAGGAGGAAGAGGTGGGTGATGTGTGGTTCTATAAGTTTCTCGTAGAAAGGATGAGGATGGGGGAGGAAGAGGAAAAAAGGGGTTTGCATTTAGGTAGAGGTGGAGGGGTGGCTGCACCAGTTTCGATGAAAGACATATCTGAAATCGGCCAAGAGTCTATGTAATTTGTCTAGTGGTTAATTCTATAACCCTGATTTATTAGCTTTACGAAAAATGGGGCGTTACATATTCCTATACCAATTTCGGAACCGGAGTCGGAAACTATATCGTTGAAAATGGTTTTGATGTCGGATATGTCGGGAACGGATCAATCGAATCGGAAACATTTCAACATTAGACGGATTCAGAAATTTATTTTGGAAACAACTTTTTACATATGTTGTCATATAAGACTTTCCGTATGGTATGACCCATAAAATAGACTTTATAAATAAATAGCCAATAGTAGGGTGGTGAATATACTTTATGAACATATAGTTCATTCCAATCCCTCAAGTTCATAACATAAAATTATTAGTGAAAAATATTAATTTTGAGGTTGCAGGTGAATTTTTTAATTTCTTGTTATTTAAATGATTATTGAATGGTTATAGCTAATTTACTAGTATCCACAATTTATTTTGGACAATTATCACTTGAATTATGCTATAGAGATGAAATATCATTTTTAGATATTTTTCTCTAATTTTAAGTGTTCAATTGTTTAATTTTGAGGTTGCATGTAATTTTTTAAATTTTTTATTCAAATGATTACTAAATGGTTATAGTTAATTTACTACTATGTACAATTTATTTTTGACGACTATCACTTGTGTTCTGCTTTAGAGATCATTTATTTTTATTGATTTTTATGAATTTTATGTACTCGAGAAATGTATTTTATAATATCTTGTGTGTAATTTTTGTGTGGACTTAGCAGTTTTTTGTTCGGATATTAACTGGATCTATTTCGAATATATCTGAATAAATATGAATATCCGACTGTTCGGTCGGATATTGATCAATACTGTTTCCGATCCGGTATCCGAAATTGAATATCTGAATCTGAATTTAAAAAATATGCAACAAAAATAAATATAGATCATATATTTTCGAAAATAATAACAGATGATCCGAAACATTTTTGATCCGTTTTCTCATTAGGTTACTCAGCGCTAGGGCAGACATTGATACGTGGGGGCGCCGTGAAACGTGAGTCGTGATAGTTTGTGCGAACAACCGCCAGCCGTCTTTGACTGCTTGACAGGCTGGAGAAATAGAAACCGGGCTAACCAAGGGTGGTCCTTCGTGGCCCACCCTCGCCATCTGTATGTCTATCCGGTTCTCTTCTAGCAAAATCTTTGTGCGTTCCTCAAGGAAAAAATATTTGTGTTTATTTTTTTCTATGTTTTTCGTGTGGCACATCCAAGTAGTAGCTCACATGTTTTGAATTCCTATGCCATTTCAAGTGGGGCAGA
This sequence comes from Neostapfia colusana, assembly GCA_030760725.1. NCBI lineage: Eukaryota > Viridiplantae > Streptophyta > Magnoliopsida > Poales > Poaceae > Neostapfia > Neostapfia colusana. Next base: position 39,704,996 of record JASWHV010000013.1, on the reverse strand, counting down.
GCACAACAATTCTACGCCTGAGACACTGTAAATCAATGGTGAAACTGGAACGACTTGGAACGTATAGCCTCTGTACACATATGACATATGCATGTGATCCGTTGCCCGTCGAGCTTGCTATCTCCGGCATGCAGCTCACCGGCCATCAGGGAATGCTATGCTCCCAACCATCCGACGTGCATCTCCTGTTGTGTTGCGCCCGTCGAGCTTGCGACGTTGATCCGGCAGCATAATGCAACGGCATGCAGCTCCAAGCGCAAGGCGCCAAGACCGGCTAGCACCAGTAGCTAGCATCAGCTACGTGCCGACCGGTCGACGGCATGCCATGCGAAGGGGCCAGCAGCCATGCATGGCGTCGGAATGCTACCTTGTGAGGCGTGATCGATCGCGATGGCGACCGAATCGGCCGCCTAAGCAGTGGTAGCCATCGCAGCTGCTGCTGGCTGCATCGGAGTCGGCGCCGGCCGGCCGGCGGATGCTGCCGTTGTCCCGGCGTGGCGTGGTGAGACAGTGGACGGAGGAGGCCGCAGCGTAGGCCAGATGTGACTTGGCGCGTCAAAGGCTGCCACCGCCTCATCTCGTGCCTGGGCTGACGATGGTCCTGCTTGCCTGGGAGGAAGCTAGCTATGAAGGACTAGGAGTACAGTTCGTTACTGGGCTGCACGCCAGAGTAAGGCTTGGTCGTGGTCGCTGGTCCGGGGTGCATGGCAGTGACAGGAACACATCAGCAAATGGACCGGTCAAGGACGCGGCAGACATGTCCCCATATGGGTTAATTTAGGTAGGAGCCTGTTTGCCGCCACCTCCACCCTCGTTTCTTGTTTCGTTGCGCTCTGCTGCTCACGAATCCCGATCCACATGAATCTTCTTTCCTCTTTCCATCGATTACCTTGACTGAAGACAAGGACGTCGTAATCCTACGCGAAAGCTGTGATTTCTCCCTCAGCCACTCAAGTCACCTAAGATTTCAGTTTGTGTAAAAAGTGCTATGGTTTTGTCCGCACTCGATCGCCAGGAATTTGTATTCGTTTTTCGTCATATCGAGAATTAGGATCTCGATTGTCGACGGCAGTACCATCTATTTACATTCCATGACTATGTCCTATCGTGTGGAACAAAGATTGATATCACTACAGGAAACAGGGCAACATACGACAGCCAGTATAACATACGACGGCTAGCTGTCGTATATAAACTTACATATGACGGTCAGCCGAGGCTGTCGTATATAAGTTTATAAACGACAGTACAGCCGTCGTTTAGTATGTGGCTGTCGTATATAAGTGTTATATATGACAGCCAACCCTAGGCTGTCGTATATAGCAGTTATATACGACAGCCAACCCTAGACTGTCGTATATAGCAGTTATATACGACAGCCTAAGTCTTATTTACGACGGCCCATGGTGTGGCCGTCGTAAATAAGGCTTATATACCCGCGGGGGCTCGGGTCGGCGCGGGCATTCACGCCCGCGTCGACCCGAGCCCGAGCCGCCCGCCGCCGCCCGCCCGCCGCCGCCAGCCGCGTGCTTCTTTCGTGCTTCGACCTAATCAAAAGAAACAAGTTATGGAATGGTTGAAAACTTTGAAATTCCCAGATGGTTATGCTGCTAGTCTGAGACGAGCCGTGAATGTTAAAACGAGAAAGCTCACTGGGTTGAAGAGTCATGACTATCATATAATAATGGAAAGACTCTTACCTGTTATGTTTCGGGGATATATGGATGATGCGGTGTGGAAGGTGATAGCTGAGCTATCATTATTCTATAGGCAGTTATGTGCCAAAGAAATAACGAAAGACATGATGGAGAAGTTAGAGAAGGAGATACATGTACTTTTATGTAAGATGGAAAAAATATTTCCTCCTGGTTTCTTCAATCCAATGCAGCATCTTCTTATACATCTTCCATTCGAAGCAAAAGTTGGTGGTCCTGTGCAATATAGATGGATGTACCATATTGAAAGAGCATCGAGATATTTGAAAACTATGGTTGACAACAGAGCAAGGGTTGAAGGGTGCATTACCGAAGCATTTACTCTAAAGGAAGTAGGTTACTTTTCTAGTTTCTACTTTGCAGAAAAAAACAATGTCAATACTTCGGCAATGCGATACAATGTAGATGACGAACCACCAGTTAGTGATCTCTCTATTTTTGAATCGAGGGGAACTACTGTTGGCAGCAGCACATTATACGATTTTACTGAAGGAGAAAGGACTGTTGCTTTACTCTACATGTATGCTAATATCGATGGCATGAAGAAATATTTCGAGTAAGTGTTTCTCTTACATTTATGATGATTATTGTATTTACCAATACATGTATGCTAATATCGATGGCATGTGTTTTGTGTGTACAGTGAGTTCCACAACCAAAACTGGAAACATAAGCATCAACCAACGAGAAAGCAAGTAGAAACGATGCGACGGGCTGGAATTAATGGAGGGCCTAATTTCTTATCCTAGTTTCGAGCTTATGTATTAGCGAACACAGACATCCATCAAGATTTACGACAACTATCTTATGGATTAGTGAAAGTTAGAAGCTATGGTCGATATGACGTAAATAACTTTTGATTCCGTTTAACTCAATTCGAAACTCTTCGTCCTCTCGCAGCAACATCAAATTGCGGAGTTGTGACGAGAGCAATCGACTCACAAGGGAAAGAAACCAATTACTATAGAATCATTAACAAAATTCTGGAATTTACTTTCGCTGGCAATAAAGAACTTCGAGTGGTGTTCTTTGATTGTGATTGGTTTGATAACAATCATGGAACTCGAGAAAATCAATTTGGCATGGTGGAAGTGAATCACAACGAACGCTTACGAGGTTTAGATACATACGTTCTTGCACATCAAGTGGAACAAGTGTATTATCTACCTTATCCATGTAAGAAGCTTAGCACTTGGTGGGTGGTATATAAAGTGAATCCTCGTGAGCGCTTGTATACTCCTGGAGATGATGGTTATCATAATAGTGGAGACACTGAAGAAGTTTACCAAGACGAAGAGTTGCCAGACTCTTTTATCGTCGAGTCTGGTGCAGGACTCGATAACTTAGTAGGAGACGTTGCAGATGTAGAGACATCTACAATGCGAAAGCGAAAACGTAAATAGCTCAAGACGACAGATCGCGATGTTGATGATCGTGATGTTGATGATCACGATGTTGATGAATTTTGAAACTGATTACGAGTAATGTTCTTTTAAATGAAAGTGACATTAATTATCGCTTACATTACTTTTGAAACTGATTAGGAGTAATTACTTTTTAAACTGATTAGGATGTCGTCAAGCAAGGGTTCAAAGGGTTCAAAGGGGAAGAAGGCGCCGAGTGTGAGGGGTTTCCTCCCCTCGCAGGAGAGAGACGACTACTTCTACGGTTCCACTTATAGCGGGAGCAGACGCACTCAGCTGTTAAGTGCGTGTCCAGAGTTGCGGGACAGGGTTATCAGTTTGTAGCGTACAGAGGTAAATTTTTCTACAATGCACAAAATTATTAAAATCACTTTTTCAATTTAGCTTACTTACTTTACCATTGTAGTCTGATTCGGACTATGAGTCCGAGGCCAGAGCGGCACCTCAGGAGACGGGTACGCAGCGCAGCGTGCCCTCGGGCAGCGAGCCCTCTGGTAGCCAGCCCTCCGGCAGCCACCCCCAGGGTAGTCTGCCCAGCGAGCCCGAGGGCACCCAGCCTGAGGACACGCCCGGTGACCAGCCTTCTGGCTCACCAGACGTGGTGCCGCAGCGGAGGAGACGCACGAGGAGGAGTAACTTTGTTGGCCCTCCACCTATTCCTAGAGAGCCGGTAATTATTCGTCCGGTTGGAGACAGGTAACACATTAATAAAGTATTCATTTCTATTTATTCTCAAAGACTATGATCTTACTTAATGACTTAACAAACGACTTTTTAGTTCTTGGGAGGACCTCTCGTACGACGGGCAGAAACACCACAGGACGGTGAACGGTTGCATCGGGAACTTAGTGCGTCTGCACTACCCCGGTGCGATTGATGGACGTGCAGCTACGTCGTGGGACGACTACGCACGCGTTCCTCACCCGGAGAACGACAACCTACAGAGAGTCGTGTGGGCATATTTTTGGGTAATTAACTTTCATAAATATTTGAAGTTTCAATTCTTTATGTTCCTTCAAATATTAATGTGCGTATATGTCGAACTGTGTTGGCTTCCTACAGCTCAGGTACCGCCTTGAGGACCCGGCTGAGCAGATGGATCACGCCCGCTCCGTGTTCGAAGTGAACGCTCGAAAGCTTGTTATGCAAATGCTTTCGAACGCTCGGAGTCAAGTAGTTAACGACTACTTAAAGCTCCACAACCACGAGGTTGGGTCGTTTAGAGACGCCTCCGACACGTACTTGACGGAGGAGCAATACGCAGAGGTAGGTTGCGTAATCTTTAAATTGTTCATATTAATATTGCTAAGTAACACCTAATGAACTACGCATGTGTGCAGGTTAGTGTCCATTGGTTACAGGGACGAACTGAAGATTACTGAGCCCTTTGCAGGTATTGGGCTAGCGATGAGTTCATCGCTAAGTCCAAGAAGGCTCGAGATGCCAGAGGGAGCTCAGGGAAGCACGGTATGGGCGTCCAAGGTTTTGTGCGAATGGCTAAACGGATGGTAAGTTTCTTGGTAGTTTTTATTATATTCATAATGTAGTATTGTTTGTACTAACATATGTTCACAGGAAAAGGAGACCAGCGTGCGACCGAGTGCTACTGCGGTCTATAGGAGAGGTCACGCTGACCCTTCTCAGCCGGAGCAGTGTAGTCAGTACGCAGCGGAGCGCCTGGTAAGTTTCATGACCTCTGAAATTATTTGACATTATATATGTTGTTAAACTTACACAATTTCATTGTTTTTCAGACTAGGTATGGGCAAGAGGCTGTGAGGATACACGGCGAAGGGTTCGATTGGGAAAACTCCCCGAACATCGACCCTCAAGCCGCGTATGCAAGCGGAGGTGGAAAAGCACACGGAAGGTGAATTCATTTACTTTCATTGTTTTCAATTCAAGATTATTTAATTTTACCTTGAATTGATTCGTTTTTTTTAGGCTTGCCATATTCTCTGGAGTCGTCAACTCTAGTGAGGCACGACCTGCGAGAGGCAGCTCCTCGCAGTCTTCGGCTGCAGTCTCCTCCAGCCGCCGTGTCACCGAGAGAGATCTCGAAGTCATGGCGCTTCGGGAGAGCTTGGCTCGGCAGGAGGAGGCCTTGGCGAGAGAGCGAGAGAACAACAGGGCTGCCATGGCGTACCATGCGTCCTATATGGCACAGATGCAAGCGGCAATGGAAGTAAGAAACATACAATTATAGTTTAATTACATTGCATTTCAATTAGTTTTGTAAATTGTAATGTTTGAAATGGCAGGCGCTAGCTCGACAGTAAGGGCAGCAAATCCAGATACCGTTGTGGCAGCCACCTCCGTTCGTGCTGGAGCCGTCGCCACCACAGGAGCAGTTTCCTGGAGTACAGGTATAAAAAGAAAGTTACATTAAGTGGAAGCCCCAACCGCTAAAAATCCTAATGAACTTAGAAAAATAATTGTAAACTTGTACATATGTCACTTTGTTTCGCAGGGATCAAGGACGGAGGCTCAGACTCCATCGCCACAGCTAAGGGCGCCAGGTTCGCCGTGGCAGGATGACTTCTTCGCTCCCGGAGGTAGTGGAGGGGCTAGTAATCAATAGATTTGTGATTTTGTTTTATTTGTGTTGATGTCAGACTTTGTGATTGTCGATGTGTATTATTGCACTTTGTTGTGAATTTATATATCAAACTGTTTTGTTGTTGTCTTTGGATGTGCAGCTGGCCATCGAGCCAGGTTAGCCATTTTCTATTTTTTTAAAAAAATGGAAAAGCTTATATACGACGGCCTGTATAGTTTATATATAACGGCCGCTATACAGGGCCGTCGTAAATAAGCCATACGACGGCTGGGTCAGGCTGTCGTATATAAGCCCTTATATACGACAGCCAGGGCCCAGCGGCTGTCGTATATAAGGCCTTATATACGACAGCCAGGGCCCAGCCGTCGTATATAAAGGCCCTGGCCCACTGGGCCAAGTCCACGAAACGGGCCATTGTATATAAGCGGCCGTCGTATATATATTGTTATATACGACGGCGCCGTCGTATATCTATATATACGACAAAATATATACGACGGCCACAAACAATCGTATATAAATAACTGCCGTCGTATATAAACTATATACGGCGGCTTCTGCTTTATATACGACGGTTTTAGCCGTCGTATGTTGACGGAAATCCTGTAGTGTATATGATGTGCGTTAAGTGACATGAGCAAATGATGAAAGGGTTAACCCCTGGCTAACTGTACGGAAAGCTACGAGTCGACAGGAGACAGGCAGGGGCGGACTCGTCTCTCTCCTCTTCTTAACCCTGAACTCATCACAAGCCTTGTGTCACCATCCGTACCAGCCTCCCTCCATCTCTGGCCGTATATGCAGCACGCGCCTATATATACCATGCCCGTTCGTTGGCCGAAATCCCGAAGCAGCAAGCACAACTGCACAACCACACAAAGACCAACCGAGACTAGGATCGGAAATGGCAGGCCAGGTAATGGAAGCCCCAGCAATGCACCAGCAGGTTTCCATGTTCCTGGGACAGCTGCAGGGCAGCTACAAGCCCGACCACCACCTCGCCGCGACGACGTCGACGACAATGCCCAGCTCCTCCTCCGCCGCCGGCGCCACCACGGCCGCGGCCGAAATCGCGTACCTCCAGCAGCTGCAGACGGCCGCCGCCGCGGCCGAGGCGAACAGCAGCAACAGCAACGGCGGCGCGCGGGGGGAGCAGTGTCCGCGGTGCGCGTCACACGACACCAAGTTCTGCTACTACAACAACTACAACACGTCGCAGCCGCGCCACTTCTGCCGCGCGTGCCGCCGCTACTGGACGCTGGGGGGATCCCTCCGCAACGTCCCCATCGGCGGGTCGACACGCAAGCGCCCGCGCCTGGCGCACCCTCCGATGCCGCCGGCGATCAGGCGCCACCCGGCGCACGTCGTCTTCGGCGGCGGAGGTGCGGCGCCTGCTGCTGCTGCCCCGGCGCCGTCGTCGCACGGACTCCTCGGCTCGCTGTTCGCGCTCGGCGCCGCGCCGCTGCTGGAGGGGCGCGGCGGGGCCGGATTCGACCTTGGCCTCGGGCTTTCCGTGCCGAGCGAGCAGATGCAGGGTCTCGGCTTCAGGGGTGGGCTTGCGGGCACGTCCCCGCTGCTCTGGCCCGCCGCCGGTCTGCTGGACAACGACAGCGTGGACGCGTGGAAGGTGCCCGGCGTCGTTGGGGCAGCAGACGGTGGGGCGATGTGGCCGGAGTTTTCTGCAGCGGCGGCGCCACCGCCGCAGGCCGGCGGGCTGCTGCACGGCGGGGCTCAGCGCATGTGAGAATGCATATATGCAAACGTACATGTCGCGTTTCCTTCCACCATAGGCGTGTGTCGTAGTAGTCTGTGTTGCCTCAATTTATCGTTCCAGATTTGCCCTGCCGCGTGTCTTCTTCGCTACTGTTGCATGTGTGCCGTCTAATTACGGTCTCTAGAGACTAGAGTAGAACGCACACACGGTCTCTTTGGCCCACATGCTCGTGGTTGCACGCTACTACTGGCTTGCTCTTCTTGGGCCACTTCTGCCGCGTGTATGCATGTGCATGAGAAGTTTAATTACATTTTATCATCTATATATATAGCTGGTTTTGTTGAATTATCCGGCCATGCCTTATTAATGTTGTTACCTCTCGTTGGATTTGCATGGTATCTTCTTAAATTCTATGCACATATATGAACAATTCTACAAATCGTGATGCACTTTGTCCCTACTATGTTTTTCCGATACAGTGATACCGCTGAACAACCTTATTTACCTTTTTTTCTCAGTTGTAAACACTAAACATACAACCATCAAATCATCGTGTGGGGTACACTTTATTTAGATTTTGTTTACTCCTTTATGGCATATATATAATCAACTTACGTTTCCTGAACAATGAGAAATACATTTACGAGGGCCAAATCAAAATTTGATGATCAAACGGCGCCAACCTATGATTTGGCGCTTCCGCGCGAAAGCCTATATATATGAAGTCCCGGGGCACCTGTGTTTGATGATAAGCATGGCGCTGCTTGTTTATGAAACATTACGTTACGGTACAAAATCAACAACCTACCATCAGTCGGCAAAACGGCCTTCACCAGACTTACATAGGTCGGTAGAAGTCTTTGCCAACCTACAACATTAGTCTGTGTAAGTGGCATCCGTAAAAGTTTTAGCGACCTATCGCTTGTAGAAATACCGACCAATAGTTATTAACACTAATCACCATTATCTATCAGCCACCTTGAATCACAAACGCAACCAATCTGTACAGAAGCTCACAGAGCACAACTTTTTCACGACTTGAAATGCATTGTCACAATGATAAACTTAAAATTAGTAGCCATTTATACAATTCACACAACAACCAACCAATCTGTATAGAAGCTCACAGAATACAACTTTTTCGCAAATTGAAATGCCTGCATACTTACAGGCTCCAACTATTTGGTCTCAAAACCTCTCACTTATGCAATCGATCTGAGCTCTCTTCATTTGGTAGGAGCAGTTACTAATTTCTAAGGCAGGCTAGCTCACTTCTCACTTGTTGCTTTTGTTCTAAAAATAAAACAATTAAGCATATGTTCTTTGAATGTCAGTTATTTGCGCGATCAGTTTGGAACATACTTTTATGTGTCAATAAATTATGCAGGTACTGGTAGTGTATCAAATATGTTTGGTAATTGGCTATGAAGAATTAGTAAAGAGTTAAAGCCACTTGTACTATTAAGGTGGCAGCAATTTGTTGGGCTATTTGGTATCGTAGGAATGATATTGTCTTTCATAGAAATATCATGTTTTTTCCTTGGCAAGCTATTTTCTCGGCAACCCACTGGCTTCGTACATGGTTTGTCTTGTAGAAGCCAATGCTACAGGATATGACCCTGATTACATGTCAATGGTTGGAACAAGTGGCTATGGAATGTTTTTTCAGACGCATGGGTGGTGATCTAATCTTCAAATTGAGTACTACTATTGTGTTTGAGGTATTTGTTTTTTTCTTTTCTTTCATTTTAAGTCAGGTGCATCATTTAATGCATAGGTCACAAGTGTGTTGTCAAGATAGTTATATCATCTCGATATAAATATTTTGATATCAATAAAATTTCCCTTCTTAAAAAAAGAGAGTCTAAAGCAACATTGTGGTGGGCACAACCTGCAGCTACATTTGAATTTAAAACTTTGATTCTGATAGCTTTGAATCTTTATCCCTCAAGAGATAGAGGAAGAACACATACACAACTACACATCATTCTAACTTGTACAGAGGTTGTGAGAGCAGACTCTGCTTGCTTTAGGTGCCCGTATAGCGCAAGACGTACCTCGGAGGAGAAGATTAAGATGTGATATTCCATCGAGCAGCATGTCCATAAGAAAAGGAAATAACAGTCTACTGGCAAACAACTATAGACCCTGATCTAATTCAAGGTCACTAACAAAAACTGCAAGCAAAGATATATAGAACTATTTATTTTAGGTGGTAAATCTGAGGCCCCGTATAAAATATTAAAATAGAATGTATCTTTATAAAAAATAGGATTATAAATCTATAAAAATATATAATATCTTACATAATAGAATATAGCGGTTCGTATTAGCCTACCCCAATATGATTGGGACAAAGACTTGGTCGTCGTCGTTGTTGTTGTATAATAGAATATGTCAAGAAACATATCTATTATTGAAAATTTTGTTTTTGATGCATAATGTTTATCTAAATAACATCATTCTTCTAGTGTTTTTGAAATAAAATACTCAACTATATGTTCATATTCAATTTTCTCTAAAATTTCACTCTCGAGTGATATTGCACTCCAAAATTGCATGCTCATATTATAGTCAGTTCTGCAAACAAGCTGATAGCTTGGTGGTAGTAATTCCAGTAGAGGAGCCGCAGGTCCTGGGTTCGAACCCAGGATTTGCACATGGCCCGTGTCGAGATCTCGAGGTCTGACGCTCGCATTGTGAGCTTGGGTGGAAACCACCCGTTTCAAAAAAAAATATTATAGTCAGGAAGTCTTTATTATGTCATTGTACAATGTAAATAGGACTTCAGTATGCTGAGGTTACTATCAGTACGTATATCAGTTATTTTTGGGTAAAGTGAAGTGAGGTTGTGAAGATATCCGTGATGGTGTCGCGGTTCTGGTGGAGATGGTGACGCATTGGGAATTGCGTTACCATGGGAGTACTCATCCTCGTAACTGATCCGTCAGGTGACCAAGGGCAAGGGTGTTGCGCTGATCGGTTTGATAAGTAGTACAATACTCCTTCCCTAATTATTTGCCTTTACGGACATGTTTAATAAAATTAAGGATAGTGTGAAATGATAAAACTGCCCTTAGTATAAAGGAACCAGAGTCTAAAATAGAAGTAACACGAAGAGCAGCGACACCCAATAGCGTGCACCTTCTTGCAACACATAAATGCAAGGTCAGGATGAGGTCTGTCGGTGTTTTTACCACCGGATAGTAATTGAATGCTTTACGTTCTATGTCTGGATGGCCAACTAACAAAGAAAGATTTATACTAGTTCCAACAATGTGTCCTACATACAGTCTGGGATGTTCGTAGGCCTTGTATTAGCTCAGGCGGTTCAAGGAACCGCGGTTACAAGCGAGGTTGTCCTGCGTGCGAGAACGAAGAGAGAGCCTAAGTGTCGAGCGTGTCTGTGAGCTGTGTTCACCGTGTGAAGGGAGGTTCCAGGCCTCCCTTTTATAGCCCGGACGCCTATACCTACCCGTCGGCTCCTCTTAAACGGGGCGGGGGTTTACATGGTGTGTCAACGCCCAAAGCGGTATAGGGGCGATGAGTACACCTGCTCCCGTCTACTCTACGCCTTACGTCTACTTTCCGTCCCTATACACCCGCGTTGAGCGGGACGGGAAGGGTGATGACGATGGTCCGACATCGTGCTTGTCTTGTCATGTGTGACCTCCCACTCCGCCTTAAATCTCTTCTGTCGTCCTGTCACATCGGCATTTAAGTTCTTCGCCTGCTCCCGATCTGGCCTCTAGCCTACATCGCTTCCCTCCCCCAGTCTTGTCATCTGGGCATGAACGTCGGTTGCCGCTCCCGTCCCCAAGGGTCGGTCTTCGATGGTGTCACCCCGAGTTTGTGCCCCTGGTCGTGGCCCGTGGAGCCACATGTCTTCGTGCGGTTGGTCGTCGACTACTTCTTGGGTACCTGGGGTATGTTACCCCGTCAGTAGCCCCCCGGCCTTCAGCCGAGCTTCCTCTAGATCGGTTGGAGGCATATCTCTACGTATGGCGGAGGACCTGAAAGGATAAGGAAAAACGAAAGTTGTGTGAGCTCGTTGTTTTGTTTTGCGTGGCTATGTCCAAGCTCAAAGCCTCAGGTGCGGAGCTTTTCGTGATTTTAAGTCATCAAATAGCCCCTGAGCCCCTGTCGGTACCCTCGATATGGGGTACCCCCACGCACAGGGGAAAATGCCTAAGGATCTCACCCTTCTCCGCAGGGAGAGGTCCGAAGGCGCCACGTGTCCAGCGGGGCCGGACCTCCCTCTCCTCAGAGGAGAGCTCCGGACCCGCCACATGGCCAGCAGCAGCCGGACCTCCCTCCTCCGCGGGGAGAGCTCCGAAGGCTCCATGTGTCCTGCGGGGCCGGACCTCCCTCTCCTCAGAGGAGACCTCCGGGCCCGCCATGTGGCTAGAAGAAGCCGGACCTCCCCCTCCGCGGGGAGAGCTCCGAAGGCTCCACGTGTCCCGCGGGGCCGGACCTCCCTCTCCTCAGAGGAGAGCTCCGGGCCCGCCACGTGGCCTGCGGGACGACACTGCCTGCCCCCGCGCGGTAGGCAGCGGGCGTAAAGACGCACCATACCTTGCCCGTTCAAGGTATTCAAGTCCCGCGCCTTCCCAAGACGCGGAGACGCGGAGCACGCCTCTGTCAGGTGCCGTTGCGCCTAGTCGCATCACACACTGGCACACCGTGTCAGAGCCTGCCCGCCAATAAACACAGCGACAAGACATCCCCTGTCGCCCCTGCCGTCATCAACCACTACGACTAGCTTACGGCATGGGCAGGGCGGCGGAACAAAGACTCGGAATCCTTCGCCAGAGACAACTACCGGCATAACTGCAGATATGGTAGATGGCAGGAAATCTCCCCGGGACCACCTGTCAGGTCCCGGGCCCACCTTGTAAGCCGCTCGAGCCTTGGACTATAAAAGGCTCGGGTAGGCAACGTTAGCAAGGGTTCGAACTCCGTGAACTCGCATCCTAGACATCACTCACCCTCAAGCTCAGGACTCCGGTTCTGAGAAACAAGCAATACAGCGAGCACCTCTGCTCACCGTGGACGTAGGGTTTTACGCTCCGGCTGCCCGAACCACGTAAAACTCGCCATGTCAAGCTTCTCCCTCACTCGTCCCTAACGCTTAAGCTCTCCGCAAGCGACTAGCCCCTCCGAAAAAGAACCTCCGCGGGCTGCCCAGAGTAGGTCCGGGGGAAGTGTCGACCACACACTTTGACATTTGACGCGCCAGGAAGGGGGCTTTTCCCTTGCGTGACGAGCTTCTGCCGACGAAGATGACAAAGCTTCCTTCAGCGGCAAGCTCTCCTCCCCCGCGTTCACGACGGACCGTGACTAGCGGGAAGTACGTGTCGACACACTCTGGACGGAGTGTGTCGGGGCAAGCTGGAAGATAGCAGCCGACTCCGGCAACGGAGGCTCCAGCGAGCGTCAGATCCTCTGCAGCGATGAGCGTCCCCCACGGGGGCGCGCTAGCTGCAGCAAGAGCACTACTACGCAATCCACCTGCTGGGGACGCGCCTCAGTCAGCGACCCAGCAGTGGATTCGCGAAGTAGACCGTCTCGTCGTCGCCGCCGCAAACCCTCGACTTCGGCGGGGACGACGCCCCGGCCAACCGGCTGTGTCGCTGACGCGCACGCCAACAGTTGACGGGCATACGGCGGATTCCAGCTCCACCAGGCTCCCATCGACGGACCTGAGGACAGAGCTGGAACGATGCCACTTGGGCCAAGATGCCCGAGTGTTCCTCAAGCGATGACGAGAATGGCGTCGCAGCCAAGAGGCCGGCAACAGCATGACGTCTGCCTCGACCCAGCCTGAGGCGCAGACTTTCGCCATGCGATCTCTGCCCCAGGCATATGCCGCGCAGCATATGCCACATCCATATGCCCTGCAAACGGCTCCCCCGGTCTATGGCGTAGCCTTGCCCATACCGGGGTACACAGTGCCAGCAGCGAACCAAGCGTTCGCGGCATCAACGCCTGCAGCAACTGGAGAAGGATGTGCGGCCCTGGCGCCCCACCTTCGCTTCGCGAGGTGGCCGCGCAAGTTTCGGCCGCACCTGCCCGAGAAGTACGACGGCAGCGTCAACCCGGCGGAGTTCCTCTAGATCTACTCCACCGCCGTCCTTGCTGCAGGAGGGGAAGAGGCCGTCATGGCCAACTACTTCCCCATCGCCTTAACCGGCCCAGCCCAGTCTTGGCTCATGAACCTCCCCCAGGGTTCCATAACCTCCTGGGGAGAGCTCTGCCGGCATTTCACCGCCAACTTCGGCAGTTCCTACACCCGGCCTGGCACGGAGCTCGACCTCCACGCCATCCAGCAACAACCTGGGGAATCACTGCGCTCCTTCATCCAGCGGTTCTCCCAGGTATGGAACACCATCCCACATATCCAAAATGCTTCTGTGATGGTGGCGTTCCGTCAAGGCGTCCGAGACAAGAAGATGCTTGAGAAGCTCGCGACCAGAGAGGTCCGCGACGTCTCAGAGCTCTTCAGCCTGGCGGACAATTGCGCCAGAGCAACAGAAGGGCGGAACTGGCACTCCCTGCCAGCCTCTGAGTCAGGAGGGCAGCCAGGATCTGGCGCCGCTTCCTATTGAAGCGGCAAGAAGATCGAGAACCGGGGCGGTGGCAAGATGAAACCACCGGCCGCGGCTCCCGTTGCCGCAGCAGAGGCACCCAGTGGGGCTCGGGGGCCGCGCCCCGACAAAAGGCAGCGACGATCACCAGCTCCAGATGGTGACCAAGGCGAGCTATGCCCCGTGCACGGCACCAGTTACCATACTGCTGCCGAGTGCCGGGAGATCCAGAAGCTTGCGGAGCGCTTCCGGAAAGGGAAGCAACTTCGAACTGATGCCCCACCCTACCGTCAAAGGGAGGGCAAGCAGAAGGTCGACGCCCCAGACAACGTCGACCACCAGGTGGAGTTCCAGGAGCCCAGCGCGCCGTGAAGGCGGTGCGCAACCATGAGGACTCCAGCTCCAGTGATGACGAGCGCCGGAAGATGCTCTACGTCATCTACGGTGTGTCCGCTGACCCCTCGTCCCGAAGCGCGGTTAAGACCCTACGCCGAGCGGTAGCGTCGGTGGCTCCCCTCCCGAGTGCCACGCCGCACCTCAAATGGATGGGAACCCCCATCAGCTTCGATGCCACCGACTGCCCCAGGAACATGGCTGGGGCCGGCCAACTACCGCTCTTGGTAGCTCCCACCATTGCCAACGTGAGGATGTACCACATTTTTTGGATGGCGGGGCTGGACTGAACCTCATCAGTCGTGCAGCTTTCCGGAAGCTGCAGATCCCGATGGCCAAGCTCACCCCATCGAGCCCGTTCTCAGAGGTAGGGCCAGGACAGGTCATTCCCTACGGCAACATCAGCCTTCCGGTGACCTTTGGGGCACCGGACAGCTATCGGACAGAGTACATTCTGTTCGATGTGGCGGAGATCGACCTCCCCTTCAACGCCATAATTAGCAGGCCAGCCCTGTACCGATTCATGGCAGTAGCCCACTACGGCTACCTCGTCTTGAAGATGCCTACACCAACAGGCGTCCTCAGGATTCGTGGAGACCGCACTGCTGCAGTGTCAGCCTTGGAAAAGCTCCAAGCGCTTGCAACAGCTAGAGCACCAGCCCCTGGCAGTGCAGAACCGGACCGGCTCCACCCGAGTGCATGCCACCGTGCCTCTACTGCAGCACCCCGTGTGCAACCCCTCGATGAGGGCGACGTCCCCCTGAAGCTCGTCCAAGTCGGCGCCGATGCCACCCAGACCACCCGGGTAGCTGGGGGCCTGGATAGCAAATAGGAAGGCGCGCTCGTCACCTTCCTCTGGCACAACGTCGACGTGTTTGCATGGCAGCCGTCGCAGATGCCGGGGATCCCTAGGGAGGTGATCGAGCACCACTTGAAGGTCTTCCCCGACGCCCGGCCAGTCCAACAGAAGCCCCGCAAGCAGTCCATCGAGCGGCAAAACTTCATCCGGCAAGAAATCAAGAAGCTGCTGGACGCTGGCTTCATACGGGAAGTCCATCACCCCCGGTGGTTGGCGAACCCCGTTGTTGTCCTGAAGGCCGGCGAGAAGCTCCGGATGTGCATCGACTACACCAGTCTCAATAAGGCATGTCCCAAAGATCCATTCCCTCTCCCTAGAATAGATCAAATAGTAGACTCGACATCAGGCTGCGATATGCTGTGCTTCCTAGACGCCTACTCGGGTTTCCATCAGATCCCTATGTCTAGAGAAGATGAAGAGCACACCTCCTTCATCACGGTAGACGGCCTGTACTGTTATGTCTCTATGCCTTATGGCCTAAAGAATGCTCTTCCCACCTTTGTACGTGCAATGCACAAAACCTTCGGGGAGTTAATAAGAGACTTAGTTGAGGTGTATGTCGATGACATCGTTGTTAAGGTCAGGTAGAGTTCATCCCTGCTAGATAACCTGGCCTTAGTCTTTGACAAACTGCGCTCTACGCGCACCAAGCTGAACCCCGGCAAGTGTGTGTTCGGCGTATCCTCTGGAAAACTCTTAGGATTCCTGGTCTCACACCGAGGAATTGAGGCTAACCCAGAGAAGATCAAGGCCATTGACTTGATGCGGCCCCCCGCCCGCATCAAAGAAGTCCAAAAACTCACGGGATGCCTAGCCGCGCTGAGTCGGTTTATACCGAGGTTAGCAGAGCGAGCGCTCCCATTGTTTAAGCTCCTGTGCAAATCCGGCCCATTTGCTTGGACCGACGAAGCAAAAGAAGCTTTCCAGGAGTTGAAGCAACTCCTGACGACCCTACCCATCATGGTAGCCCTCGAGCCCGAAGAGCATTTGTTGCTCTACATTACAGCGACAACTTAAGTGGTGAGTATGGTCCTCGTCGCAGAGCGGCCGGACCTCTCGTCGCCACATCCTGCTCCGGTAGTAGAAGACAGGCACCAGGAAACCCCCGGAGGTCCAAGACGGCCTCCCGGACCTCCAAGAAAACCCCCCGGAGGTCCAAGACGGACCCCCGGACCTCCATGACAACCTCCCGGAGGACCAACGGGACCTCCCGGAGCTCCCGGAAAATCAGCAGGACCTCCCGGAGGTCCAAGGCGGCTTGGGAGCCTTCGAGTCTCAGCTCCCGGCAGCCCCTGGACCCACCCACCTCCGGTAGGCCTGAGCCAATGGATGAAGACATCTCTGGCCTGGGAGGGAGGGTCCGGACAATCCAGAGGCCTGTCTACTACATCAGCGAGGTCCTCCATGACGCCAAGACAAGGTACCTAGAGGTCCACAAGCTGCTGTATGCAATGCTCTTGGCGTCCAGGAAGCTCCGCCACTACTTCCAAGCCCACCGGGTCTCGGTGGTCACCTCCTATCCGCTGAAGGCTATCCTTCACAGCCCCCATGCGACTGGCAATGTCGCTAAATGGGCAGCGGAGCTGGCGGAGTTTGAGCTGGACTTCCTTCCTCGTCATGCAGTCAAGAGCCAAGCACTGGCTGACTTCGTGGCTGAGTGGACGCCAACGAAGGCTGACCCAGAGGGCCACGAAGACGGTGAACCAAAGCACCGAGCTCCGGTCTTCACCGGGCCTCACTGGACGCTCTTCTTCGACGGCTCCTCGCGAAAGCAGGGGGCCGGTGCCGGCGTACTGCTTCTCATGCCATCGGGGGAGCAGTTTGGGTATATGGTGCGTCTCAATTTCAAGGCAACCAACAACATGGCAGAGTATGAATCACTCATCTTTGGCCTAAAGACAGCCCTGTCTCTGGGCGCTCGCCAGTTGTTGACACAGGGCGACTCCCAGCTAGTTATCAAGCAAGTTAAGGGTGAATGCTCCTGCAATGACCCACAGCTACCTGCTTACCTGCTCCACGTGCAGATGTTGGAGAAAGACTTCCTTGCCTTGGACCTGCGCCACATACCGCACGCTGGCAATGCCGCAGCTGACGACCTCTCAACGAAGGCCTCCACTGGAGCCCCTGTGCCCGAAGGAGTCTTTGAGAGGACGTTGCTGCGGCCCACAGCCTGGCCTGCCGAGCCGGGCAAAGGGGGCTGGACCAGCACCTCGAAGCTGGCGGTCCCAGCGGCCCTGCAGCCATGGACGCCGCCAAGGATCGTAAGCGTCGCTGGGGACTCCGTGCAACCCAGCGCTCAAGATCCAGAAGCTCAAGTCAGACCCGATGCATGGATCACGGAGATCCGGGACTACTTGAAAGATAACATCCTCCCTGATGAACGTGTATCCGCTGAACGGATCGTGCGCATGGCTAAGAGATACGCGCTGGTAGAAGGGGATCTCTATCGGCATGGCACCAACCATGTCCTATTGCGGTGCATAACCCAGGGGGAAGGCTGCGACTTGCTCGCTGAGATCCATGGAGGCGAATGTGGGAGTCACTCTTCCTCACGCACACTTGTCGGTAAAGCCTTCCGGCATGGCTTCTACTGGCCGACAGCACTCCAGGATGCCGTCAAGCTGGTCGAGAGCTGCAAGGCGTGCCAGTTCCATGCCAAGCAGATCCATACACCGGCTCAGGCGGTACAGATGATCCCTCCCTCATGGCCATTTGCCGTATAGGGGTTGGACATCCTGGGACCATTCCCCAGAGCCGTCGAGGGATTCCGGTACCTCTATGTCGCCATCGACAAGTTCACCAAGTGGCCGGAAGCCACACCAGTTGTCACCATCAACAAGCAATCCACAGTAAAGTTCATCAAGTCGATTGTCTGCCAGTTTGGGGTCCCGAACAGAATCATCACCGACAACGGGACCCAGTTCACCAGCGCAGCGTTCCAAGACTACTGCAAAAACCTCAGCATCCAGATGTGCTATGCCTCTGTTGCTCACCCAAAGAGCAATGGGCAAGTCGAGAGGGCCAACCCTGAGATTCTTCGGGGCCTCAAGACTCGCACCTATGCCGGCCTGAAGAAACATGGTGTCAATTGGGTGGATGAGCTTCCGAGCACACTATGGGCTAACCGGACATCCCAGAGTCGGGCCACCGGAGAGACACCCTTCTTCATGGTGTACGGGGCCGAAGCTGTGCTTCCCCCAGAGATCACCATGAAATCTCACTGTGTCCGAGCTTACGACGAAGCCACGCAGGACAACCTTCGGCGTGGAGACATCGACCTCGTCGACGAGGTCCGATTGCATGCAGCACTCTGTAACGCACGGTACAGCTAAGCGCTCCGGCGCTACCATCAGAGGTCTGTGCGTGTCCAGGAGCTGCAGGAAGGCGACCTGGTGTTGCGGCGCATACTTTCTCGCGAAGGGACCCACAAACTCTCCCCTAGCTGGGAAGGTCCCTTCCGAGTCACAAAAGTGTGCCGTTCCGGGTGTGTACGCCTTTCCACCGAGGACGGGGATCCGCTCCCTCACCCTTGGAACATAGAGCACCTCCGTAAGTTCTATCCCTAGGGCAATAGTAGGACAGCCTCTTCCTTTTGTAATAGATTCCATAGAGTCCAGGAACAACGCTCGGAGCCGCTAAGTCTCAGGGGATGGTCCAGGACTACGTTCAGCTTTGCCTGGTTCCGACCCTAAGCGCGTAGAGTCTTGCTTCCCTTTTTAATGGGACGGGTCGTGGCCTCCATGTTTAGCCTGCCTTCCTCCTATGGAAATTTATATGAAAAGAAACCTGTCCTACTTTGCTTTTCCCTTGTGCTCATTTAAATTACGTATTAAATTTTTATGACCGCACTTCCGGCGTATGCTCACCATGCGCTCAGCTCCCTCTTCTCATACTCACCTCTAGTCGGCATTTGCTGCCCTACCGAAGGCGGTTGCGTTGGAGGTACCTGCCGATGGCCAGGGGGCCCCGAGCTCCCGGCTCTTCATGCACGGTAGTCCCCAAGCACCGTACAAGTGGATGGGAACCGTAAGCCAAATAAGACTATGAGATAGGGAAGGGGGAGCCCCCAAGGAGAATTACGTTTCCCTTACTTGTGTGCAGCACCTCTCGGCCTCAGGTCCCCGCAAGAGTATGGTAGGAGCACCCAACAAATGGGCCACACCTACCAGGGGGCCACTACGGGATCGCGCAAGACCGGAACTCCAAGGTAAGACCGAAGGATCCGGACCTCGCCACCTCCGCAAGGGCGAGCCCCGAAGGCCCCACGTGTCCAGCGGGGCCGGGCCTCCCTCCCCTTAGAGGGGAGCTCCGTGCCGCCACGTGGCCGGCAAATCCAGACCTCCCATCCTCATGGGGCGAGCTCCGAAGACCTTCTCGGTCCTCAATACAATAAGGACCCAGGGAAGGTGTCTGTGCAGAGCTTCGAGATTGGTGAAGGCCTCTGAGTACCTTGCGGAGCTGAGGGCTCGGCCAGGCGAAACCAAGAAGAAGACAAAAGCATAACAGGCACAAAGGGTCACAAGAGTCTATTTATTCATGGCTCCATGAGCTGGGCTACAGACTCGATAAAAAGAAAGAAAAAAGCCCTAGGGTCCCCCTGGCTCGTGCTGGAACCTAGAGGCTACAAGGACGGCCACATCCCCAACTTCAGCCCTGGCGGTCTCCTCCCGCTCCGCGGCAGGGCCCTCTCTCGCTGGCTCCAGTGAGAAAGAAGGGTCCCAGCTCCTGAAGCATGCCAACACATGCGTGGCAACCTCCAAGGCCAGGCCCCGTCCCTCTGCCTCAAGCTCGCTGGCGACCGCGTGTAGCCTGTTCAGCTTGGTGCCGATTGACTCCAATGCGGGGATCACTTCGGCCACCTTCAGCGCAGGAGCCGCCGCCTTTACCGGGCTGAAGCCAAGAGGGACCAAGGCGGACCCCTCCTGATCAACGAAGCTCGAGACCGCACGGGCTTCAGAGGACCGCGAGGCCAAGAGCTCCACTACCTCGCGGCGGGCTGCCCGCAGGGCGTCGCGGCTTCCCTCGGAGAATTCCTTCTCCTTGGCCGCCAGGGAGCTTTCCCGAAGGCGGAGAGACTGGGCAAGCCGCTCCAACTCTGAAGCCCGGAAATTGACAGCCAACTCCTGATCCAGGATTGCCTGGCGTTCCCGGAAGACCTCCTCTTCCCTCATGGCAAGGTCTGCCTTCTGGGCCTCTAGCTCCCTGGCTTGAGCGTGCAGGTCGTCCTCGCCTGCCGCCAGCCGCGCAGCGACCCTCTCCGCCTCGGCCGCCACGGAGTGCTCCTGGTCCTCAACGGCGTGCTTACGGTGCTCCAGCCTCTGCCGTATCTCCTCCACAGAAGAGACGCTCTCCTCGGCCCGGACAGGCGCCTCAAGGGCCTCCCTGTGGAGCCGCCGCGTCTCGGAGTCCAGACGGTCGACAGCCCGCTTCTGCCGGTCGAGGAGCGCTCCCATAATGTCAAGCGACTCCCACCTGGAGTCGAGCTCGCCCTTGACCTACGCGGTCCGCTCCCGCAAAAGGCTCCCCCAGGTGAGGAGGCGATCCCTCTCAACCGCCTGCTCCTCTCGCTCATGAACAAGCGCGGCCAAGACCTGCCAGATGCTCGCTTGGGCGAGCACAAAGGCATCCGCCAGGGGCAGTGGGGCAGAAGAGGCCGGAGCGACGCCCCCGACCTCCTCCATCACATCGTCCTCAAGAAAAGACGACGCACCAAGGACCAGAATGAGACGCCAGTCAGGAGAAGCCGACACCGGGACTTCGACAGCCGGACCCGCCGAACCCTCACTGACAGCTGGCTCCTCAGCCGGTGGAGAGGGACGAGTGGAAGGAGTCGACGCTGAAATAGAAGTCGGGCCGCCTGATACAGGGCGGACCTGCGCTGGCTTGGGGACCGCGGCAACTATCTCGGCAGGAGGAGTTGACGCTGCCATAGATTCCAGGCAAACCAGAACAGGAGGAACTCGCGCTGGCTTGGGGGCCGCGGCAGCTGTCCCGGTTTCCGAGCGCAACGGTGCAGACTCCCCATCAGTCGGGGACGGCCAAGAAACGCGAGCAGTCCAACGGGCCCTAAACCCCGACTTCCGAGCCGGGGTAGGACCACCAGAGCCCGCCGTCGCCGCCGATGACCGCCTTGCAGTCGCCTGGACCGACGGAGTAGGGGACGCTCCAGAAGCTCCCCTCGACGCATCAGCGGCTTCCCTGGAGACTCCACCGCTTGAGGAGGGAGGACGTGACGCCTGGGAACCTTCGGCCTGTTGTCGCTTGAGAGGAGTCCCGTCGGGATGATGAGCCCCAGACCTCTTGGGGTCACCACCGGACGGAGCGCCATCTCCAGAAGCGGGCGGTGCAGGCGCCCTGGTTCCCTGACTCGGCGCAGATGCCGCCACCAGAGAAGATCGAGTGTGTTTCTTCTCCAGGGGCGGGTTGGAAGCCATGAAAGGGGAGAGCTCAAGGATAGGGAAGACAAAGGCGCAAGATTTCAAGGAAAGTGCAAGTGCTGGGAAGTGCGAAGGGAAGCCGCGATGCGGGTAAGATCCCCTTTTAAAACTTCCCAGGTGCGATTCAAAGCGATTCGAAGCTCTTCGAATACGCTGCTTGGGCAACCACTTCTGCTCCAAGGCCGAGCACTGATGACAAGTGGACCCAAGTCATCCAGCTGAAGCGGTGGCCCAAGAAGTCAGTCTCCCAAGGAGACGAGCCGGCAAGGCGCTTCGGCGGTTCCCGAAAAAAGCGCCACAACGTGCAGAAGTGGTGGCCTTGGGAACCGCCGCAGTAAAAGCAACCATCAAGTGGGCGCACGCTCCCACGATCCCGTGACTGTTCGTGCTCCAGCAACGGTCAATGCGGGACTTAGAGAAAGTGCACGGAACGGAAGAGATGGAGGCCCCACCTCGGGCTCGCTATCTCCCCCAAGATGGGTTCGGGGGCCACTGTCGGTACCCTCGATATGGGGTACCCCCGCGCACAGGGGAAAATGCCTAAGGATCTCACCCTTCTCCGCAGGGAGAGCTCCGAAGGCGCACACATCCAGCGGGGTTGGACCTCCCTATCCTCAGAGGAGAGCTCTGGACCCGCCACATGGCCAGCAGCAGCCGGACTCCCCCCTCCGCGGGGAGAGCTCCGAAGGCTCCACGTGTCCTGCGGGGCCGGACCTCCCGCTCCTCAGAGGAGAGCTCCGGGCCCGCCATGTGGCTAGCAGAAGCTGGACCTCCCCCTCCGCGGGGAGAGCTCCGAAGGCTCCACGTGTCCCGCGGGGCCGGACCTCCCTCTCCTCAAAGGAGAGCTCCGAGCCCGCCACGTGGCCTGCGGGACGACACTGTCTGCCCCCGCGCGGTAGGCAGCGGGCGTAAAGATGCATCATACCTTGCCCATACAAGGTATTCAAGGCCCGCACCTTCCCAAGACGCGGAGACGTGGAGCATGCCTCTGTCAGGTGCCGTTGCGCCCAGTTGCATCACAGACTGGCGCACCGTGTCAGAGCCTGCCCGCCAATAAACACAGCGACAAGATATCCCCTGCCACCCCTGCCGTCATCAACCACTACGACTAGCTTGTGGCATGGGCAGGGCGCGGAACGAAGACTCGGAAGCCTTCGCCAGAGACAACTACCGACATAACTGCAGATATGGTAGATGGCAGGAAATCTCCCCGGGACCACCTGTCGGGTCCTGGGCCCACCTTGTAAGCCGCTCGAACCTTGGACTATAAAAGGCTCGGGTAGGCAACGTTAGCAAGGGTTCAAACTCTGTGAACTCGCATCCTAGACATCACTCACCCTCAAGCTCAGGACTCCGGTTCTGAGCAACAAGCAATACAGCGAGCACCTCTGCTCACCGTGGACATAGGGTTTTACGCTCCGGCGGCCCGAACCACGTAAAACTCGCCGTGTCAAGCTTCTCCCTCACTCGTTCCTAACGCTTAAGCTCTCCGCAAGCGACTAGCCCCTCCGAAAAAGATCCTCCACGGCTGCCCAGAGCAGGTCCGGGGGAAGTGTCGACCACACACTTCGACAGCCCCCTCATGGGTCGGTCTTGGTTTCTTTAGCGAATCCGCTTCGCTCCCCATCCGCAAACCGTTCGTGGGCTTGGAGGGGTTGAGCCAGTTGGGAAATTACCTAGGTGGTCGAGTTCCCGGGCTCGGTAAGCTGCCTAATGGGTTAATCCAAGTGGAACCCCACTGCCTTTTCGCAAGGATGGGGGAATCAGGTTTGACCTGACCGAGGTTCGATGCCCGCGTTCCGTAAGATCCCTCTTGGTACACTCGCACGGATCCTGGGCCATTCGCGAGCCCAAGCGGCTCGATGCCGGCCCGTCGAGGGGGCTGTAAAATCCCCAAAAGTGGTAGCAAGAAAAATTCAGCTCATGTACACCTAGGAAAAATGAGGGGAAATTAAAACTTTGAATTATAACGGTTTAAGTTCAAAGTAAGGATTTAGACTTCCCAAAAACTTCCAAACATGGAGATCTAAATGCATAACTTGGATCTTCATATTCCAAATATTCGACCTTCCAAATTTCAGCTCATTTGGAGGAGTTTTAATATTTGTTTGGGATTAAAAGAAGAAGCCATCTAATCTGATTTTGAATTTCAGTTTCAAATTCCAATTTCCTCAATTTGCAAATTGGGTTCCACAAATGTGTTCTCCAAATTTGAATTAGCAGCCATGCCAAAAATCAGAAACTTTGGAGTTGGTTTGCTATGTTTTTGGAACAATGCAAAAGGGAGAACTTAAATACCATTTCAAATTCAAATGATCAAACACAATTCAAACTCCACACCAGAATTCAAACCATTTGAATTCAGTAAATTTAAACCATGACTTGGGGTGGAAGTATGGACTTTAATTCTGAGTAGCTGGGTAAAAATATCAGAGAAAAATTTGATTAAAAGAGGAGGAGGTGGGACCCAGTAGTCAGCCTCACAACAGGGCTACCGCCTCTGTTTTGCTTCAGCCGATCGCCGAGACGCCGCCAGATCCCGCGAAACCCGCTCCCGAGGCCCTCCACCACGCCACCTCCTGGTTTCCTCACAGCTGCTCGTCTTGATCACCTCACCCTGAGTGCAACAGGGCTATTTCGCCACTTACAGCTCGTGCTTCGGCCTCTGTTCTGCTCCCACGCGCGAACGCGAGCCGCCGACGCTGCCCTGCCATTTTTGTTCGCAAGCCGGCGTTGATACCTCCTTGCTTGAGTTGCCAACACAAAAGGGGAGCGCTGACGTGGGTACAAGGTAGTCCCCAGCTCAGCTCTGACGCCTGGGGCTGCTGTGGCCCTAATTCGAAGATCGGCGCCAAGAGCCGAAGCCACCGGCGGAAACCGAAGTCGGGCCACCGTGGACAGAGCGCCACGTCCACCCTCTTTCCCAACTTGCTTTACATGAAAGGTGCGTTTGCATGTCCTGATCGTGTAGACGGAGGCCGTTTAGCGGTTGCTAGAACCGGTGGCGAGAATTTCGCCGTTTCCTGAAACTGTGTGCAGGCGGGTAGGGCTCGGTCTAACCCAAATTCGTGTTGCACGATGCACTAGAGCTCGAGCAAGCTTGCACACAGCTTCCATACTTCCTAGCGCCCCTCCACGAAGAAGAACCAAGCAAAAACATCAAGAAATGAGGGAGTTCTAGCTGTTTTCTTAGTCGCCGGTGCAAAAGCACCTCGGGTCACCATGGAGCCACCGGTTGGCGGCTGTTTCACCGGCGTTAGAGGCCATTACTAGCTTCTACACCGTCCACTGGTGCTCCAGAGACAAAAATCTGAGAGTTCGGTGAGGTACTGGGCTCGGTTTTACCTCGCCGGAACCCTAGTGGCACACTGTCACCATCGCGCACCACCCTCCGGGCATCGCCGGCCGCCGGAGACCATGCAGCGAGTTCAGCATGCCAACTTAGTGGGGGGCGGCAAGTTTGAAGCCGGGGTGGCCGGGAAGTTGATTCCGGCGGCCCTCACCGGAGCACGCCGCCGCTGCCTCTGTTTGGCGCGAGGAAGGAGATGAGCTGACATGTGGGGCCCGCAGTCGAGTTTAAACTTTTCCAGGATTTTCCTATTCCAGTTCAAACTTTGAAGAGCCATAACTTTGTGTAGGAATGTACAAAAATTGTCAAACAAATTTGTTGGACTCCTCTCAGAGAATACTATCCAGGGGTACAGCCCAATGGTTATGAAAATCTCTGTATTTGGCTCATTAATTCAATTAAAAATCTCGTAGGAATTTTCACTGGAGTTCTGTTTATTGGAAAATTCCCAAATTTTGGCATGACATTCTTCCAAAGATCATTGAACTCCAGTAAAAATTTCAGAGACATTGGTCCTCATTTGCTTGGCCAAATGTGGTGTCAATCCTTTATGTCTCTGGAAAATGGGAAAATAAACAGAAGCAATTTCAGCATTTCTTATCAAGTTCCAAAATTCATATCCCTCTGTTGGTAGCTCCAAAAATGGTGAAACAAATTTTGTTAGAACCATGGAGACTTACCCTAATCAGATCTTCCACTGTTGGTCATGTCAAAGCTTCTAATTTGGCCTCAAAATTCAGAGAAGCCTTGTACTTGTAGGCATTTTGGAGACTACATTGTGCAATGACATTTCTCCAAATTTTGCTCAGATCATCCTTAGAGAGTCTAGTATCCACTGGAAAAATCCCAAAGCCAATTAAGGATCCTAAATAGCAGTAGCTATGAATATAAGTTACTTCTTATAAGTCCTTAATACTTATACATATATTTTGCTACATTTCATTTAGTGATCGAAGTTGAGGATGCACCGGAGCCCTTGTACGTCCTCCCACCAGAAGTTAACTTCCTATTTAACTCGCAACCAGGCAAGCCCCGGTTTGTGTTTAAGTACTTTTGCAAATTCATCATTTGTATCACTTATGTTTAGGGTGAATGCTTGCATTAGAGTTAGGGTGATTGAAACCCCACTTGCATAGGCTTTTAAATCCTATAAAGGGTTGGATAGTTTACAAACTGGACGAGTAGAGAACGCCGTGCTAATGTTCTTAGGATCTCAGTAGAAGTCGAGTGGTTGGAATCTACTCACGAGATAAGACTTTATCACATGGGATGAGAAGAGGTAGATAATGGCTTAAGATTGTGAAACTAAGACCCAGCAGGGGCGATAGGATGCAGTGAGCGGAGGTCTCACATGCATAGCCCTGTTGGTGTCGATTGAGCACCGAGCCGTGTACGGCCCTACTGGACAAGTATCGAACAGTACCGGATGCATACTGGCATATGGGAACCAAGAAACAAATGTAATTGGTTAACCTGGGTGCCGAGGCTTACCCAACCGTTTTATAGGCTCACGTGCATAGCCCTATCTATGTATAAGACTTCCACTGTATAATTAAGCTTTGTAAAAAGACTTTCGCTGTTTTATATCAAATAAAAGTTTGTATGTTGTTCTTAATTCTTTTCGTGTGTGCTGTTGGATGCCGCATCGGACGGCACCACCCTATGCGATCCCGGAGTGGGTGAACCACGGGGTGGTGCCCACAGGGGCTACCGGGGAGTCACCAAGTTAGGACTCAGATATCAGACTTAGAGATGTCGAGGGTGTCGAAGCCACCACGTGTGCCATGGATGGCCATCTCACATCGCCTGTCACTCGCTCTGGTTCGTTCCTGGTGGTACTTTCAACCTAAAATGTTAGAAATATCTTAGAACCTGAAATCTTGATCGGACCCCAAAAGTGGGCCCTAAAAACTTACCTACTTACGTGGGTCCTCGATTTGTGCAACCCGTCGACATTGCGTCGAAGGTAGGCGAGGGGACGCGACGGTTGTGAGAAAGAGAAGTAGCGTGCGACTCTTCAAGTCGTCGTGGATATCGAAGAGGCGGGTCTGTCTGGGTGAAGTTATGGTGGGCGTCGCATCCCTGAATTTTGTTAGGAGGCACACAAGTTCCTCTGCGCCGCCCTCTTCTACTACGGACTGGAGCTTCACCATCTGATGCTGAACAGGATCCTCCATGCCGCTGTTTTGTGCATGCTATGCGAGGCATTTCTTGGGATCGAACCCCACTTTGAGTTGTGGAGGCGTATCTTTTGGGTGCGGCTGTCTTTCGTGGATTTTTTGATTTCGGTGGTCGGTGGTGCCTGCATTCAGCTTCGACGGGCTCAGTCACGATACTTCGACCTTCCGCTCCCAAAGTCCGTGAAGAGATGGCGCCAGGACTGGCTCTACATCCAAAACTATGGCCCGACGCTTCCATCCTTTACGGGCCAGACACCTGTCGCCCGGGAGCAATGGCAATGGGGGGTCGTAGAGAAGGATAGGCGACAGGTCTCTGTCATCCCGAAGCAGGTGGAGGCGTTGCAGGCGGAGGGGTTGAAAAGAGAAGTCATCCTGCATACCTTCCTTGAGCGAAGGATCCAGCCCCTTCGCATCTGCGTCCACGCCATGTGGCAGTACACCAGACTCAATGACTTTACGCATGGGTTGGCGAAGGAGGTTCCCTGCTCCAAAGTCCGATGGAGGTTTCGCGACCTCACCAGGAAGGACATGGAGGTCGGCAGGCCATCCACGCCCTCTTTCCATGGATCGTCCTTCTACTCAGGTAAGCGTCCGATCTCCATCCCATAACATCGTTGCGACTTCCTCTGGGGCTCTGACCCGATCTAATGCCGCGATGTCTTGTTCAGGGGCCCGGAGGCATAGTCATCCTGCGGAAGTTGCCTAAGGACAAGTCAGGAAGGGAGGAGAGGGCTGCCCGTGATGCTGCCCTGAAGAAAAGATGATCGCAAGACTAGCCGTCTTCATCGTCAGGGGAGGCTGGAGGAGCACCAGAGGGTGGCGCGGGCCGCAAGGGCCGCCGGAGAGTCTACCCCTTCTATGCCTTCGGAGTCGACATCCCCTTCCTCTGGATCATACGATTCTTCAAGGCTGACAGAGCAGCGAAAGAGGAAGGCTGGTGATAACGCTCCGACGGTGAGGAAAGCCCGAGCGGGCAAAAGAAGCGGCTCTTCCTTACCCCACGCCGATGCTTTCGGGGGGTTTGGTCAAGATGGGACCTTCGTCAACCATGTTCCCGGATGGGTCGGAGGGCCAGAAGCTCGCTGCTCGGTCTTCAACGGGTCGTGCTCCGATGGGGTCCCCGTAAGCGCCCGACGCTCGGGCCTTAGGTTGATGTGGGATGCCAGGATGCGGAAGGCTCGGCAGGTCAGGCGGTGAGGCCCCGGGAGACCCTGGTCATCCCCCAGGTGCTAGGCCCCGGGCGGTCGTGCCTCCGATTCGTCCCGGTCGAAGAGATTCGTCCCTTAGTTTTCGTTCCTTTTCCTTGTTTAGATCTCTCCCGCTTTGGTTTTCTTGATTTCTTTTTCTGTTGCCTGCCATAGGCCATATCAGCCAGGCGTCTTGTCTTCACTGGGAGCTTCACCGCCTCTGGTCTCCGGTGCTTCGTTTGTTGGGATCGCTCCTTCATTGGCCGAAGGCACGGAGCTGGTGGTGGAAGAGGTACCCTCTCTCCTGACCGAGGCGGGGTCGTTTCAGCCGTCTATACCGATCCCAACCGTCATCGTGCCGGCCCTGGCCGGGGAGGTTTAGTCTGTGAGCGGAGAGGTTCCTCTCCCTAGAGTGGGGCCGATTGCCTATGAGTAGGAGGTCGAGTCGTCTCCGGAGGTACTGCTGATTCGTAGGAGATCACAGGGCTGGGCGATGGAGGAGGCACTTGTGGCAGGGGTGGTTCCTCCCTCGGTCGCCTTCACTTCCCAGGCTTTGGAGCCCGGGGTTTTAAGCAAAATGGCTTTTGCTGTGTCTTTGGGACAAGCCTTGGAGGGGTCGGAGCCTCCTTCGGCGGGCAGTGGACCCTCCGGTCCCAGCGGCGTGGGGGGCCAGGAGGGCGACACTTCCTTCTCCCGCTCTTGACTTTCTGAAGCTGTGAAGTTGTTTCGCTCCGGCCAAGATCGTCTCGCGGACGTGCTCCAGTGGCTCGATCACGGATGCTTCTGAGCGGGGTAGGTCTTGTTTCCCCAACTTTCTTCTACACGGGTCACCCTGAGGCTTGTTCCTGACCGTGTCTTCGACTTCCCTTATCCAGAGGCTTTTCGGACGAGAGGCCGAGCGGGAGCGGTTCCTTGAGGGGTCCCTTGATCGCCAAAGGCTTGAGGCGGTGAAGTGGAGAGGGTAAGCCAAGAGGGACCGGGCTTAGACCGTGGCTGCCTAGGAGGAATTGGACCGCCTCCATACCGCAATCGCGTTGTCCAGGAAAAAGTGGGTCGCCTTTGTGAGGTGGCCGCTACCACCCGAGAGAAATCCTCCCAAGTTGCTCTCGCGAGGGAGGAGGCCTTGGCGGCAATTAGGGTGGAGGCTGCCGGGGAGATTGCCAATGCTCTTGCCGCAGAGAGAGCCTTTCGGGAGGAAGCTGAGAAGGTCAAGGCTCGGGCGGATGCGACCATCCGAGCCACTAAAGATGCCTTCTCCAAGGAGCTTTATCGTGAGTCCCTTCGTCGGGCTTTTGCCATGCTCATCTATTCTTTGACTCTAAGCCCTCCATTTTGCTTCCTTCTTGCAGAGGTGAAGCGCTCTCTTGTCGCGGCGAAGGATCAGGTCACCGCTCGAGAAGCTGAACTGGCGAAGCTTGAGAAGGCCTGTGTGGAGGTCTGTGAAGCCGTGCTGGGGGGCTCGATGCTTGTGACTGAAGGGGGGGGTCCGGAGCAGTGACTTCCCGGCTTGATGACGCGATCAAGGTCTTGGGAACCCTCATTATGGAGCTTGAAGACCTCCGTGCCACGGGCCAAGTCGACAACAACGCGGCACAAGGGAGCTTTGCTGCCCCTCTAGACGTGCAGTTGACGTTGTAGGATCGAAGTACACGTGTAAAGCTACCAGAGGGAGGGGGGTGAATGGTAGATAAAAACTTTTCAGCGGAAGCAACAAAACACCCCTCAGCAGAAAACCGATCTGTTAAAGAAACCGTGTGTGCGACGAATCTAAACATGTTGAACTGTGACAAAACTACTATAGATTTTAGAGAATCAAGTCAAAAAGACGTCACAACAAGAATCATGAAAATCCATTGAGAGAAACTCATGTTACGATCGAAAGATCGAACAAAGGTCAATCTGTCCTACGTGAGAAAAACAGTTCTGGAATACTGCAAAGAAACTCGTGTAGATCAGAAACCACAAATTCAATGACCGTGAAATTTTCACAGATGATATATAATCAAGTTGTGAAGACAACCCAAAAAGAATCACATCAATTGGATCGGTAAAACTCGAGTTATGATAACCACCGAAGCAAGGTAGTGCTGAACAGAAACTCGACGAGAAAAACTTGTCTGAAACAAGTCGGACGAACAAGGCACAACAGTTCCTTTAGAATACTAATTTTATTTATCAAAACATAAGAGGAACAGCCCCAAAGTCGTGCCCCACGAGCTCTGGCCTCCCTTGCTTATATAACCAGCCCGAAGGCCAACTCAACTCAAACTAGGACTCCTACTCCTACTTGGATTAAAACTGTAACTTTTCAATACTGCTTAGGACTCTTCTATATGCAGATAGAAGCAATCTTAAGACTTCCAAATACCTTAGAAACGTATCCCACATTTCTAAAATAACTCAAATTCGTGACTCACATGAAATCCTATCATAACCAACTCAAAACTTTCCATATTTGTGTCAAACACGACAGCCGCAGCCTGAGTCCATAACCTAGTCGGTTGGACCTTTCCGACCAATTCTTTACGTCCACATCTCTTCATCACGCCTTAGAACCATGCAGCCATGTCCATGCAATCCTTGCACACGTGCAAACATCTTCCAACGACGTCCAAGATACCTTCATATGCATTGTTCTTGATTCAAACATACTACGCAACCTCCCGATCAACTCAACCACAATTCCTCCCGAACTTGGTTGTTGAACCTCATCTTATTCCTAAGACTAGTTCAATGGATCCCGTCACCAGCCATGTCTTGAACTCAAGCAACACCTGCACATGAATAAACAATCAATACTTCCAAGCACAAGTCCTCGACTTGACTCTCGTTAGTTTCAAAACTACAACATCTTACGTGAGCACCTCACATAAGCATGTTATAAACCATAGCAAAATGATATCAGCCATAACCACCAAAACACACCAAAAACTTAGTAAAATAATACTAAGCAAACTTTCCATAAGAGTAAAGCAAGTTCGAAACATTGTAAGTTAAAAGCAGAACCATTGCAATCAATCTCTGAACCTTACCAAAGCTAACCGGACCTTGAACCGGAGCTTACCAAAGCTAGTCGGATCCAGCGCCGGAGCTTACTAAAGCTTAGTTGGACCTAGCATGGAACTTACCAAAGCTAGTCGGACCTAGCACCGGAGCTAGCAAAAACAATTCAGACCTAGCCAAAATAAGTCAGAACTAGAGAAAGCAAGTCGGACCTTACGTCGGACCTTGCCGGAGCTACCCAAAACAAGTCGGACCTATCGTCGGACCTTACAGGAGCTCGGACCTAGAGTCGGACCTTCTTAAAAAGTGTTTTGGTAGTATTCAAAACTTTTATTGTCAAAGCCAATGTGTTCAGCACACATAGGTCTCACAATCTCCCCTTGATGAATGCATTGGCAACACCACTTAAAATCCGAACATTGGCTTATTCACATGAAAATTTTGAAAACAATTTCTCCCCCTTTGTAAATCAGAAATAAAATGAGAAGAAAAACAAAAATACCAAAAATTCTCCCCCTGAGAAGAATCGTGCCAAAACACTTGTGAATGTGTGCAATGCGTGATCAATTTCTCCCCCTTTGACAATGTATTCAACAAGGTACAAAAGATAAATTTTAATTTGTTATGAGCATATTATAACATATACATATAAAACAAAGCTCATCCAAATCATACTATCAAGTAATTTACACTAACACATCAATGAGATACATAAAGTAGTGTAAGCCATGCTAGAGATCAAGCATAATTTTCAATTTAAGCAAGTCATGATCTCACAAACTTAACTATTTCAAGACCTGAAAGCATGACACTTGTTGCTGCATTTTATTTAACATTTAAAGCACAAATTTTGATCTTATGACATTTGCAAGAGATTATATGCAGCATCAGCCTTATTCTAACCAACCAAGCCAAGCCTATGTCATTTGACAGTCAGAAGCTTAAGGACATGATTTTAGTCATACACAACTCCTTTCAAGTTCATATCTAAGTGCAATGATAAGCCATCTCAAAAGAAGAAGTGCGATGCATGCATATTCTCTTGATCTTTTCTCATTTTTTATTTGAACATAAAAACTCAACATGTGAGTTGATTACTTGATTAATTATTTATGATTAAAAGCACTTGTGAGCATGCAACAAGTTCAAAACAGCAAGAAAGTTCAACCATGACCAGATTTAGTGTAAGTAATTATTCCAATTACTAGACATGGTAAAAACTACAAAATGTATAACACGAGTAATGTAGTAAGAATTTTCAGCATGAAAAAGGAATCACAAAGTCATATATGCATGAAATACTATGCTCATATTATTTTAATTTCAGATTCACACAGACTTCCTAAGTTTCAAAATTCTCCCTCAATTTAAGCCATGAGGATGCATAACGCCTATTTCACTACGAATGTAACAAAAACGAGTGAAATCTAAAGGTTTTGTAAAAATGTCAGCCAATTGTTATTCGGTATCTACATGGTGAAGCACAATGTTCCCTTTTTCGACATTATCACGGAGAAAGTGATACCTAATGTCAATGTGCTTAGTTCTTGAATGTTGCACGGGGTTTTTAGCAATGCAAATGGCACTAGTGTTATCACAAAATAGTGGAACACTATCTAGATCAACCCTAAAGTCCTTAAGTGTTTGAATAATCCAAAGAATTTGTGAGCAAGCACTAGGAGCAGCTACATATTCAGATTCGGCTGTGGATTGTGCAACTGAACTTTGTTTTCTAGAGGACCAGGCAACAAGTGAATTACCAAGAAAATGACAAGCACCAGAAGTACTTTTCCTATCAATCCTACAACCCCCAAAATCAGCATCGAAAAAAGCTTTCAAAGTAACGGTTGAGGAAGAAGGAAGAAAAATGCCAAATTCTTGAGTTCCATGTAACTACCTGAGAATCTTTTTGATGGCTTGACGATGTGAAGCACGTGGAGAGGATTGAAACCGTGCATAAAGACATAAGCTGAATTGTATGTCCGGTCTTGATGCCGTGAGATACAAAAGGGATCCGATCATGCTTCTATATTCTTTTTGATCAACGGGATTGCAACCTTCATCAAGTTCAAGTGTTGTTGCTGTTCCTATTGGTGTCCGAAGAGGCTTGCTTTTGTCCATGTTGAAGCGCCTTAGGAGATCTTTTGTATACTTTGTTTGATGCACAAAGGTACTCTCCTTGGTTTGCTTGATTTGCAGCCCCAAAAAGTACGTGAGTTCTTCCATCATACTCATCTCAAATTCTGAACTTATCATAGCTGAAAACTTGGACACAAGATCATGAGAAGCACAACCAAAGATAATATCATCCACATACACTTGAACGAATAATGAGTCATTGCCATGCTTAAGCACAAAAAGAGTTTTATCAACCTTGCCCATGGTAAACCCCTTTTCAAGTAAGAATGTTTTTAACCTATCATACCATGCGTACAAGGCTTTGGACAGTTTGTAAACATGATTAGGAAAATTTAGATTTTCAAAACCAGGTGGTTGTTTGACATAAACCTCCTCATCTATGTAGCCATTAAGAAAAGCACTTTTAACATCCATTTGATATAGCTTAAAACATTTAGATGCAGCAAAAGCTAACAAAATTCTTATGGCTTCTAATCTAGCAACAGGAGCAAATGTTTCATCAAAATCTAGACCTTCAACTTGTGTGAAACCTTGAGCAACCAACCTAGCCTTATTCCTAACCACAACCCCATCCTCACTTTGTTTATTTTTAAATACCCATTTAGTTCTAATTAAAGTGTGACCTTGAGGCGGAGGTACAAGTTTCCAAACATTATTTCTTTCAAAATTTTCTAACTCTTCTTGCATGGCAATAATCCAAGATTCATTAGTGAGTGCATGTGATATATCTTTGGGTTCAAAAGAAGCAACAAAAGCAGAATGAGCATGAGAATAGGGGTCGAAAAATATGGATCTTGTAACTCGTTCATGCAAGCTTCCAATAATTTGTTGTGGAGGATGACTTTTGAGAATCCGTAGGGGAGTGGACACTTCACAAGCTTCTTCTTCTTTATGTTCATCACAAATAGATGAGCTTGTGACGTGAGGAGGATCTGGACCAGCAATGGTGGTCGTCGGTGCTGGCTGTGAATCAAGATCAGGAGCTGGAACAATGTCATTAGCTGCTAAATTTTTGGGCAGCAGCACCACTTCTTCCTCTTCTTTAACGAAAATACTCTCCCCCTGCGGATATGGATCCGGACCTGCAATACTTGAACTAGTACCTGGGCTAGCTTCATCAAAAGAAACCTCACAAGTCTCCACAATTTTGTTAGTATCAAGTTAAAGCACAAGGTAGCCTCTAGTATGAGATGGATAACCAAGAAACATGCCATCAACAGATCTAGCTTCAAATTTATCAAGATTACCATATTTCTTAACAAAGCATTTGCAACCAAAGACCCTAAAGTGTGTGACACTAGGCCTATGTCCAAACCTGAGCTCATATGGTGTTTTACCTAGCTTAGCACGCAAGAAAACACGATTTGAGACATAACAAGCGGTTGCAATTGCATCAGCCCAAAATTTCCTAGGAGTTTGATATTCATCAAGCATAGTCCTAGCCATCTCAACTAAGGTTCTGTTCTTTCTCTCTACAACACCATTTTGTTGAGGTACATATGGTGAAGAAAATTGATGATCTATTGCATTTTCAGCACAAAAGTGATCAAACAATTGATTTTTAAATTCGGTTCCATTATCACTTCTAATTGCTCTTAAAGATCCTGGGTGATTAATTGATAATCTAAGAAATAAAGTTCTAAAGTGACTAAAAGCTTCATTCTTAGATGCCATAAAGTAAACCCAAGAGTATCTAGAATAGTCATCAACAATCACAAGAACATACAATTTATCTTCGAAGGATTGAACACGTGAAGGTCCTACGGTGTCAAGGTGTAAAAGTTGACCCGGTTCAGTTGTCATGGTCATTGTGAGAGGAGCATGTGAACCTGCAACCATCTTAGCATGTCTACAAGAAGAGCACACAATTTGTTTGTCCCCTTTAAGCTTAGGCAGCCAACGTATGCGATCAAGAGCACTAACACACGTGAGATGATCAAAGCCTACGTGACCAAGTCTACGATGCCAAAAATATAAATCTTTGGAATCATTTGCAATTAGACATCTATGCTTAGAGGAGGATATATCAAAATCAGCTTTAGAAACTCTTCCAAACCAAGACATGTTAAAAATAAGCTCACTATTTGAACCTACAACTTTGCAGAAGTTTTTATTGAAAATAATTTCCAGATTTTCATCTAGCAATTGTGAAACAGAAAGCAAGTTGTATTTCAAATTTTTGACAAGTGCCACATCCTTCAAAGTCTAGTGATCATTTACTCTAACCGAACACTTAGCAATTATAGGAGTTGAAGAATTATCGGCAAAAGTAACATTCTCTACACGTGACACAAGAGAGAGAGAGGAAAACCATTCTTTGTTACCGCTCATGTGGCGTGAGCAACCTGAATCCACAATCCAAATGTTCTCTTTCCTCAAGCATGTAACCTACATAAAAGCACAATACGTCGATGACTTAATACTGGGGTTAGTTAAAAGGCATTTAAGAATCCAGTACTGAGTCACATGATGTCCAGCAGGAATAACATGCGAAAGCTGAGATAAAACAGCAGGTTTATGAGTCAAAGTTTGAGATTTTTTGTTCTTAACTACTGACCTATGAGGTGTTACTTGTGTAGCACAAAAATCAGTAGCTCCGGAGGCAAAAACAGAAGCTCCGGAGGCAAAAACTAAAGCTCTAGAGGCAAAAACTGAAGCTCCGGAGGTAAACTTTGAATATTTCTGACTCATAACAGCAGGTTGCATGTTCCTGACATTCGGTTTGGTATGTGCAGTAAATTTTGCATGAGAGTTATAAGATCTAGCTTGCATTCTTTCCTTTTTATGTTGTTTAGCTAGTCTATAACAAAAAACTATGACATGACCATCTCTACCACAATAGGTACAATGAAATTTAACTTTGTGTTCATGTCTAGATGAGCATGCAGTATACTTATTTGAACCCGAATGTGACAACACTCCTGCAGATTTAAAAACACTTCTTTTTGCTTAGGAACTGTTTGAATCAAACCACTTCCTAATGATTTTACAATTTTAGGTGGATGTTCCTTAGCATGAGCATGTGAATCAAAACCTAAACCAGTTTGATCATTGCAAGACTTGGAAGAATTCAGCAGCAAGTTTAGGTTCTTATTCCCATTACAAAACCGATCTAATGTCTTATGCATGTTATCAAGTTTATTTGATAGATCAAGTCAATTTTCACATGAAGTTTTTCCTTTTAATTTGCAATTGGAACAATATTTACCTTCATGAGAACGTAAAGCATTGTTCAATATAGAAATTTCTTTCATAGCATCTTGTAGTTTCTTATCAAGATCATCGCAAGTAGAACAATGCAAATCAATTGTAGAACAACAAGCATCTTTCAAGTTTTTATCATTAAGTGCAGCAAGCTTTTTGTTCTATTCAATTTCAAGTTCAAGTTTATCAAGTGTGGAGGTGTGTGCATTTCTTAGAGATGACAATTGTTCATATATTAAATCACATGAGGAACAAGAATCATCACTAGGAATCAAGGATTTTAAACGATTAATTTCAGATTCTAGTGACTCAATTTTAACAGCATTGTCCCTAAGCTTTTTGTCCTTTTTCTTAACAATAATAGTGGCACGAGAAATAGCATCACACATTTCTTCGCAAGTAGGACATACCTCTTTGTTGTCACTGTTGTGTTCTGCATCCTCCATACTTGATTTTGATTTGCCCGCCATGAAGCACAAGTTTGCCAGATCATCTTCATCTCCATCACTTCCAATGTCTACATCACTCGTGCCAAGTTCTTAAAGTGCGGTGATGAAATTGTTTATCAGTTTGCGTCCTGTAAGACCCTTCTTTTTCTTGTTGGTGTTGCCAAACGAGGACTTGACTTTATTCTGCTTTTCATCACGGTTAGAAGGACCTGAAAGGTTAGGGCAATCTGTATGAAAGTTTCCTGTCTTACCACATTTAAAGCATCGTTGAGGTCCGGAGCTTCCTCTCCTTCTAGTTCTCACATTTTGCAATGCTTTTGAGAACCTAGTAGAAAGAAGTACTAGCTCCTCCTCTGGAAACTCCTCAATCTGTTCTAGGATTAATGAAGACAGCAAAGCAAGTGTATTGCTAGATGATTGACCGGAGCTAGGCATATCACGTTGTGAGACAAATGCAATAGTCTTATTTGGGTTCTTACGTGATATAATGTCAATTTCATGAGTTTTTAGGTTAGAATAAAGCACATCTAATGTAAGAGTACTCATGACAGTGGATTCACGTATGGATGTTATTTTCATCTCCCAAATTGAAATGTCTAATGCACTTAGTAATTACCTAGCATTTTCAGCATCTAAAAAATTAACATTGACGCTATGCAAGTTGCTGAGAATTTTATTAAAGCGAGCAAAGAGGTCATCAATGGACTCACCGGGTTGCATCTCAAAGCACATGTATTCTTTCTTGAACATATCCTTTCTTACCTCCTTGATCGTGTTGGATCCTTCATGGTAGTCACAAAGTGCTCTCCACACATCGTACGCCGATCGGAGGTGTGCAACACGGTCGAAGTCGCTCTGAGTTAGTCCTTGTATGATCAAGTTCCGAGCCTTGTTGTTGTTGTCGACATCTCTCATGTTTGTAGCCGTGACTTGATCGTTTGAAGGCACATCGTAAGGCTTGTACAGCTTTTACCATATTGCAAAGCCTTGCACCTGGATGAAATCTTCCATGCGTGCCTTCCAAACCTGAAAATCAATACCACTAAACACACAAGGTTTGGCGGAGTATTTCTCCATGATGATTAGTCAAAACATGTGCAAATCATAAAGATTAGAGCAACCTGGCTCTGATACCAATTGTAGGATCAAAGTACACGTGTAAAGCTACCAGAGGGGGGATGAATGGTAGATAAAAACTTTTCAGCGGAAGCAACAAAACACCCCTCAGCAGAAAATCGATCTGTTAAAGAAACCGTGTGTGCGACTAATATAAACGTGTTCAACTGTGAAAAAACTAGTATAGATTGTAGAGAATCAAGTCACGAAGGCGTCACAACAAGAATCATGAAAATCCGTCGAGAGAAACTCAAGTTATGATCGAAAGATCAAACAAAGGTCAATCTGTCCTACGCGAGAAAAACAGTTCTAGAATACTGCAAAGAAACTCGTGTAAATAAGAAACCACAAATTCAATTACCGTGAAATTTTCATAGATGATATATAATCAAGTTGTGAAGACAACCATAAAAAGAATCACATCAATTGGATCTGTAAAACTCGAGTTATGATAAAACCATCGAAGCAAGGTAGTGCTGAACAGAAACTCGACGAGAAAAACTTGTCTGAAACAAGTCGGACGAACAAGGCATAAAAGTTCCTTTAGAATACAAATTTTATTTATCAAAACACAAGAGGAACAACCCCAAAGTCGTGCCCCACGAGATGTGGCCTCCCTTGCTTATATAACCAGCCCGAAGGCCAACTCAACTCAAACTAGGACTCCTACTCCTACTTGGATTCAAACTGTAACTTTTCAATACTGCTTAGGACTCTTCTATATGCATATAGAAGCAATCTTAAGGCTTCCAAACACCTTAGAAACGTATCCCACATTCCTAAAATAACTCAAATTCGTGACCCACACAAAATCCTATCATAACCAACTCAAAACTTTCCATATTTGAGTCAAACACGACTCAGCCGCAGCCTGAGTCCATAACCTAGTCGGTTGGACCTTTCCGACCAATTCTTTATGTCCACATCTCTTCATCACGCCTTGGAACCATGCAGCTGTGACACCCTCATCTCTGGTGTCAACATATATTCATGTTTTATGAAGAGAAAACATTTTAAGAAAAGTGGGAACAGAGAAAATTATCAAAAGATAGCCAATAAAGAGCCGAATCCAGTTCACCGAGAGCGCCGAAGACAACTTGCCGCGGCCCTCTGGCCACGTGGCGTATTAGGAGCTCATCCCTGCGAAGTGGGAGAGGTCCGCCGCTAAGATGGCTACGTGGCAGGCTCGTGGCTCATCTCCACAAAAGAGGAGAGGTCCGACCCTATGGGACACGTGTTGCCCCCGGAGCTAGCCTCTGCGGGAGAAGCAAAGGCATTTTCCGTAGGACACATGTCACCTTCTTGAACAATACAGACAACAACGTCCAGCGGATTGTGCTGATGAGTTGAGACTGAACAGATTGGTCGGGCAACCAGGAGCATGCTTCGGAGGCTCGGTATACAACCAATGTGTTGGGCTGATGAGTTTAGGCCAACGCGGACCAGGCCTGATGAGTGAATAAAAAGATATTGCCTCGTGAAAAATGAGGCTCTATACGGTCACAAGGTTGCACTTATATGGGCCTGAACCTACCTACTAGGCTAGTGAAATAAGAAAATAAAACAATTATCACTTCTTTACAATAAATCTATCCATGACTTATTTTGAGTTTGAGTTAAATCCTTTATTCTTTTTGTTTTGTTTTATGTTTTTGCCTACCGGAATTGATTTGCAAATGACCTCGATCTTAGAACATTAAACATAAGATGAAAAGAATAAATTTGATGATTCAACATTTAAATTATTAAAATTGAAAGAATTAAAGATTAAAAGATAAATTTATAGAAATTACAGTGGATCTGAGCCGAGCAGGTAAACAGCCGTGCACTCCCGTGTTTATGACGATCATTGCGTGTCCTGTGGCCCGGCCCTGTTCATGCTGCTACCGAGTTGGTGTCACAGTCATTATGATCATTGAGTGTAACAAGTGAATGGCGCAGGATTAGTGGGCCAGACGATGACGCAGTTCAAGGGTAAAGATAGTACACCAGAGGTGAAGTGACATTATCAGATCGATCTTTGTCCTACCTTCAACTAGAGGCTGCTATTGAGCTTGGGCCTGTTGAGCAGAGAAAGAAAATAGAAGCTCTAGAAAATGGAGGTTGTGTGCGGGCCGCACTCCCATGAGCCCGACTATGATGTTCTATAAACATGTCATGGCCGTAAGTATAATGTGTGAGCTAGACACTGTTGTGCACAAACAAAACATCTTTGGTTCCTGATAAGAATGTTATAATATGACCATACAACCCAGGATCCAGAAATAATCAGGCTCCGAGCACCGGCCGGTGGTGCCAGTCCCCGAGGCCACGGGCGCCCCTTTGCAGACGCGTCGCCGGGCGCTGTGAACGCGCTCGCCGCTTTAGGTTGTCTCTCTTCCAGCGTCGTACGAAAATATGCTAATGGTGTTGGCTCCGGTTTTAACAGATTATCTTCATTGCATTAATCTTGATTTAATTCGAATATTCATTTTTATGATGAATTTACTCACTCAGTTCAGATTACCAGTAATATAAAATGTTCTGATTAGTTAATGCGTATATGTGTTGTCTGGCTTTCTTGCTCGAATGTTGCATAAATGGACTTCTTGTTCATTGACAAGAAAAAATGTTTAAATGATTCCTTGAATTTCTTCCTTTTTTATGAACCTTAGGTATCTTAAAACAATCAACACTACAGAAAAAGAGTTTTGTAAGTGTCCCTTATTTTACAATTAAGCTTCTAAATCCGCACATACAACTCATATAGCGTACTCGACTATTGAAAAACGTCTCAAGAAATTTATTTATACACATGGCTGGTTAAGACAACCACTCGTAGAAATCAAATCTATTATATATGGCGGAAAGTTAAGTGGGTTGCTGTCGGTACCTTGGGTACCCTCGCGTGGAGGTTTGAAGGGGCTCCAGACCCAGCCTCCCTGCTGAGGCGGGCTCTGGCGCCGTCACGTGTCCTCAGCCCCGGACCTGGCCTCCCCGCAGAGGCGAGGTCCGGGGCTGCCACATATCCTCGGGCTCCGGCCTGACCTCCCAGCTGAGGAGAGCTCTGTAGCTGCCATATGTCCTCGGCCCCGGACCTGGCCTACCCGCTAAGGCGAGGTCCGGCGCTGCCACGTGTCCCTGGGCTCCAGGCCTGACCTCCCCGCTAAGGAGGGCTCCGGAGCTGCCACCTATCCTCGGCCCCGGACCTGGTCTCCCCGCTGATGTGAGGTCCGGTGTTGCCACGTGTCCTCGGGCTCCGGGCCTAACCTCCCCGTTGAGGAGGGCTCCGGAGCTGCCACGTGTCCTTGGCCCCAGACCTAGCCTCCCCGTTGAGGCGAGGTCCGGCGCTGCCACATGTCCCCGGGCTCTAGGCTTGACCTCCCCACTGATGAGGGCTCCGGAGCCGCCATGTTTCCTTGGACCCCGGACCAAGCCTCCCCGCTGAGGCGAGGTCCGACGCTGGCACGTGTCCCCCAGCTCCGGGCCTAAACTCCCCGCTGAGGAGGGCTTCGGAGCTGCCACGTGTCCTTGGCCCCGGACCTAGCCTCCCCGCTTAGGCGAGGTCCGGCTATCACGTGTCCTCGACCCGCCATGGGCCGTGGGCCTCAGAAGTCAAGGAAGATGTGCGCAGTCCAGTCATACATTCAAGACTCCGCGTTCTCCATAAGCATGGCGCGCGGTGCACGCCTCCGTCCACTCCCGACATGCATTACAGTGACAGGACTGGGCGGTACGGCGTGACAACGACACAGTTCTGCACAGCTGACCGAGTAGGACGTGGCAACAAGACGGAGCCTTCTCCCGCCATCATCAACCACTACTCGGACAGAGACGCCCGGCGGGTCAGGCGGTGCGCCTTAACTCCTCCGACAGCGAGCACTACAAGAAGATGTAAATACCCTAGATCATGTATAGGGTACGGACAGCCGCGGGGCCACCTATCGGCCCACGGGCCACAGTATAACTGCCAGGACTTGAAACATAAAAGGACCGGTCAGCCTCCTAGAGAGGGGATCAGTTCTGGACTCTCAAACTCACAAACGCGCAAGCTCAAGCAATCCAACTCACACTCCCGTGGACGTAGGGTTTTACGCTCTGGCGGCCCGAACCACGTAAATCCCGGTGTTCATCCCTGTTCTTCAAGCTCGAACGATCTAGGGACGTTAGCCCCTCCAAACAACGAATCTCCGCGGACTGCTCCAGTAGCGGTACTAGAGGAAGTGTCGCAGGTTACACTTCAACATTTGGCGCGCCAGGAAGGGGGCTTTCATGCTCTCTAGATGACCGAGCATCACCACTATGGTGAACATCCAGTCCATCGCTGGCTCCTCTCACTCCACTCGTCGTCGTCTCCAGGAGAGGGAGGAGGAGGCCACTTCCTGCTCCAGAGCGGGTAGATCTAGTCGAGCTGGCGACTAGATAGTTTCTGTTCCCGAGGAAGCCACCGCTGCCACCACACGACGGCCATCTTCCGCCACGACGGTTATGACGCCACCAGTTGCAAGCCCGGAGAGAGTGCTGGCCGCAGCACACGCTCTTCTCCACAACCCTCTGGGCGAGGGTGCTCCCCCACTGGCGGTAGAGCAGTGATGCAATGATGTCGACCACCTCGTTGCCGCCGCCATGAACACGCCCGCCTACAGAAGGCAGTGGGCCAAGCCGTCGTAGGCGCAGTCGCATACGCCGATGGTGGCCCGCAAAACGGCTACGACGCGCGTGGCGACCACAGCTAGACAGGCCACAACTGACCTCAGGGTCGAGATGGACCACCGCCGCGTGAGTGAAGATGGTCACGTCACCATCGAGCGACGCCGCAACCTCAAGGGCGAGTATGGCGCTCTGTGTGCCGTACCCGCAAGAAGCGCTGCGCAGACCCCTGCTTCTCGAGTAGCAGTCTCGGGCTGCATGGCTCTCACCCCACATTTCTACCTAGGTCCTTAAATACATCCATTGCTACCTAGGTCCACTTTCCTACGGACAACCTTGGCTCTGATACCACTTCTGTCACACCCGGTTTCTCCGAAGAACAACCGAGTGAATATCACATGTATGCCAGGATCATTTTCTCATACATGTGATGACAAATAGTGAAGTTCATTTATTACAAGCCAAGAGTTTGAATATAAAATAAGTCTTACCTAGCATAATGTCTCGATGGACGATAATATGTTCATAACATATAAATAAAACAGCAGCGGAATATAAATCTTGTGGGCTTCGTCACAGGCGTTGCCCGGGGGACTCCGTGAACCTAGAAACCTTCTTCGGGTCCAAAGTCTTGGTCATTGAACACCACATCATCCCCTTGACCTGAGCAGCAATTTAAACCAACAGAAAAGCAAGTTTGAGTACCGTGGGTACTCAGCAAGTGTGGGAAAGTTATGTCATGCATGGCTAGAGCAAGGAGAGGTTGAACTCATGGTTAAAGCACTACGTCATTCATACCTATCACCTTAGCTTATTAAGAACCTACATTACTACACAGGTGAAATGATCCCAATCTCCCAACCCATCATCAAAATCAAGTAAACATAGTCTCATCTCCAATGTTAAGCTTCCCGCTTAACATCCACAACTTCTCAATCCATCATCCTCTAATCATTAATAAGTCCAAACCGCTCTTGACCGTGAGCACGGCTGTCACGACAGTTTTGACTCTGCAGAAAATCCACCACTGTACCCACATGTAGTGATTTCATCCCCCGTTGCCGGGTGGACTAAAAGAACCTCCATTATGCCAGTGGCCGCGAACCACGTTCACACTTCCCAGGTGTGTAGCCAGGAGATCACTACGAGGCCTTTACAAAGGGATCCCCGACGAGCGTGGGCCTACTAAGGTTTCACCCCTAACAGCATACAAGAGGCTCCAACCACGCTGCATTGGCCCCCTCTTGAGCCTTGCAGTTCATATGGTAGTCCAGCAGACACCTATTCCCCGCACCATCCAAAACACCCATACTACGCCGGAGATACACCTAATTAATTGGCCAAGCTGCCCCATCTCAGCATGTGGTTGGCACGGTAAAGCCAGGTTACATGCTCCATGAACCGGTCCTTAGGATCCAGACAAGCACTAAACACAAACCCGAGTCTCGTGCACACAGCACCAACCAAATCATCCAACTTGCCTTGATCCCTACCTCTATATAACTCATAATATCTCATTCAAGAGTAAGGTAAACAAATTGATGATATCATATCCCACTTATCCTCTCCTACCAAATATTTTGAACTTCCTCTCTGATGTGAAACAATTTAAATTTATTTTACTAGTTTTTTTAGAATTATTTCCTAGCCTAAAATGTGTCTCTAGAGATAATAAAAATGAGCAACACTTAGGCAGATTTCATTTCAGCCTAAAATCTATTTTTAACTCATTCTAAAGTTTTCCAAGTGCTAGGAGAGTTTAAATTATATTTGCACATGTGTTTGCATCACCATTTAAATTTAATTCCTAGTCACATGTTCCAATTTCTAAATTTAATATCCTATAGGGTCTAAAAGGCAAATCCACCCTACTGCAGGGTTTAATTTACTATTTCCTAAATTTTCAGGGGC
Source organism: Neostapfia colusana (assembly GCA_030760725.1). NCBI lineage: Eukaryota > Viridiplantae > Streptophyta > Magnoliopsida > Poales > Poaceae > Neostapfia > Neostapfia colusana. The sequence goes on along the minus strand of JASWHV010000013.1, from coordinate 39,660,140 downwards.
TTAATTACACATAACAGAGGGGTTTTCCTAATTTTTATTAAGTCCAGGGGCTAAAACTGAGTTTTAAATGAATTTACATAAATTTCTGAAGGTCCAGGGGCTAGATCAGAAGTTTGCAGGGCTAGCTCATGTTTTCCGAGATCCCTAGGGGGTAGCGCGTAAGAATCCTGACCTTTATAATGCGGGGCCGATGTGGACCGTCCGATTTAAAACAGGCGGCTGAGATTATAACGCGAAGCGGTACGGGTTAGATCTAATAGGAACCGCACGATTTAAAATGGACGGGCCTCAGGGGGCCACGTCGCCCTGGCCGTGCACGGGCGGCGCTGCTCGGCGGTGCGCGGCGGCGGGAGGCGGCGATCTCGCCGGAGATCTTCGGGTTTTCGTCTATACTTCCTAAAACTTGGATTTCTTGGCATAGAACGGAAGAGGGGAGGTAGGGGATCTCACCTCGGGGTTTTTCTTGAGCTCGGGGGCACTGGAACACGGTCGGCGACGAGGTCCGAGGTGAAAACACGGCGGTGCTCGCCGGAGCTGTGTCCAGAGCGCAAAACACTGGGTTTCCTTCACCTGCGAGACTCCCCGGAGACGGTGGAACATGATCAGTACGTTAGATCAGGAAATTCGAGTGAGGATCGAAGGAAATTGGCGGTAGAAGCTTTGGTTCTCACCGGAGAGAATAAGGGAGTGGCGCTGGGGCATTCGACGAGTTTCCTTGCATGGAATACACGAGGAGAGGCGGCGGAGGATCGGTTTGGATAAGTAGCAGCGCCCGAGGCCGAAGACCGGGCTGGGGGCACGAGTTCCGGAGGTTGGTCTTGATTTGGGTGCGGGAGAGAGAGTCGGGGTCGGTTGGGGCGCGCGGGGGAAGAAGATGACGGGCGGGCCCCGCGCGTCAGAGAGAGGGAGAGAGGCGTGCACGGGATCTGGGCCGGCTGGCGGGTTTTGGCCCACTGGCCGGTTTTTTCTTTTTCTTTTTCTTTTTCCTTTTCCTTTTTCTGGTTTGATTCAAATCTAAATTCCAGTTTGAATTTGAATTTCTGCACCACATGCAATACGTCCAAAAATTTTTAAATTCCCCTCTTTAGCAATTCCCCTCTTTAGCATGTTTTTGGGTGTTACAGCTCTACCCCCTTAAAAGAAATCTCGTCCTCGAGATTGGTGATTCTAGGAAAACAAATCCGGAAACTGTGCCTTAAGCTCGTCTTCTCGCTCCCATGTGGCTTTTGCTTCCGAGTGATGCTCCACTTCACCTTGCACATTCGGATTCTTTTATTTCTTCTGAGGCGTTTCATTGTCTCCAAAATCTTGACCGGTTGTTCGGCATAAGAAAGATCCTCTCGTACATCCACCTCATTCATGGGTAACATTTCTTCGGGCGTTCTTAAACACTTCTTGAGCTGTGACACATGGAATACATCGTGTACATCTGATAGGCGAGCCGGTAGTTCTAGTTGATATGCCACTTCGCCTTTCCTTTCTAGAATCTGAAAGGGTCCGATGTATCGAGGTGATAATTTCCCTTTCACCTTGAACCGACAAAGTCCTCGAATAGGGGACACCTTGAGATAGACATAGTCCCCCACGTTGAAAATGAGCTCTCTTCTCCGTACATCAGCATAGCTCTTTTGTCGGGCCTGTGCTATCCTCAAATTGTTGCGAATTTCCCTCACTTTTGCCTCGGCTTCTTGTAGTACCTCGGGCCCAAACACTTTACTTTCCCATGTTTGGTTCTAGAATAGTGGAGTTCTGCACTTCCTCCCATAAAAAGCCTCAAATGGTGATATCTTCATACTAGCCTGATAGCTGTTGTTATAGGAGAACTCCGCATACGGTATGTTCTTATCCCAACTCCTATTGTTCTTGAGCGCACACGCTCTCAGCATATCCTCAAGGATCTGATTGGTTCTTTCCGTCTGCCCGTCAGTCTAGGGGTGATAGGCAGAACTAAAATTTAGATGAGTTCCCATGATTTCATGTAACTTCTGCCAGAACCTTGAGGTGAATTGTGTCCCTCGATCTGACACTATCTTCTTTGGCACTTCATGAAAACACACGATCCTTGACATGTACAATTCCGCCAATTTGGATCCGCTGTAGCTTTCTTTCACGGGGATGAAATGAGCTACCTTAGTTAGCCTATCGATGATGACCCATATCGAATCATATCCCGATTGGGTCCTAGGTAGTCCCACTATGAAGTCCATGCCTATTTCTTCCCATTTCCATTCAGGCACTTTGAGTGGTTGCAATAGTCCCGCGGGTCATTGATGTTCTGCTTTCACCAACTGACATGTGTCACATAGGGCAACATGTTCCGCGACATCTCGCTTCATGCCATACCACCAATATCTGCTCTTGAGGTCATGATACATCTTCGTACTCCAAGGATGAATGGAATAGTCGGAATCATGAGCCTCCTTCAAAATCAATTCACGGATCTCCTTCACCTCAGGCACACAGATTCTTTTCCCATGCCACACCGTACCTTGTTCATCCTCTCTGAACCCAGGACCTTTATTCTCTTTGATGAGTTCTCTGATTTCTTGTATCTTCTCATCATTCTTCTGACCGTTGCTTATGTCTTGCTCTAATGTGGAGTCCACTTCCATGGCGATGGCCTCACCACTATTCACCAGACATAGATTGAGTTTTGCAATCTCTTCCTTCAATTCTGTAGGCATGTCCTTCACACTCAACATGTTGACCTGCACTTTCCGGCTTAAAGCATCCGCCACGACGTTCGCTTTCCCGGGATGATAGTTGATGCCCACATCAAAGTCGTTGATTAGCTCTAACCATCTCCTTTGTATGAGGTTGAGATCTGGCTGTGTGAAAATGTACTTTAAGCTCTTATGATCTGTATATATCTCTGTCCTTTTCCCCATCAAGTAATGCCGCCAAATCTTCAATGCGTGTATTACTGCGGCTAGCTCTAGGTCATGCGTAGGATAGTTCTTATCGTATTTTCGAAGCTGCCAGGACGCGTAAGCCACGACATGCCCCTCTTGCATGAGAACACATCCCAACCCGTGTACAGAGGCATCGCAGTACACCGAAAAGTTCTTCTGCATATCTAGCATAACTAGCACTGGGGCTGTTGTCAATCTTTTCTTCAATTCTTGAAAACTCGTCTCACACTGTGGTGTCCATGTGAATGTGGTTCCCTTCTCTAACAATTTGGTGAGGGGTCTCGAAATCTTGGAGAAACCCTCAATAAACCGTCGATAATACCCATCCAATCCTAAGAAGCTTCAAATTCCCCGACATTTTCAGGGGTCTTCCACTTCTGCACATCCTCGATCTTGGCGGGATCTACCGAGATTCCTCCCTCCGAGATTATATGTCCTAAGAAGGGAATCCTCTTCAACCAAAATTCACACTTGCTCAGCTTGGCATATAGTTGGTGTTCTCTCAGCTTTTGCAACACCAATCTTAAATGTCCCTCATGTTCTTCTTCATCTTTGGAGAAGACGAGAATATCATCAATGAAAACCACCAAAAATTTGTCCAGATATTCCATGAATACCTTGTTCATGAGATACATGAAATATGCCGGGGCATTAGTCAGCCCGAACGACATGACGGTGTATTCATACAACCCGTACCGAGATACAAAAGCTGTCTTTGGAATGTCGGTTTGCCTTATCTTCAGTTGGTGGTATTCCGACCTGAGATCAATTTTTGAGAACACACAAGCTCCCCTCAGCTGATCAAATAAGTCTTCAATGCGGGGTAAGGGGTACTTGTTCTTGATGGTTACTTCATTCAACGCACGGTAGTCTACGCAAAACCTTTGGGTTCCGTCCTTCTTGGGTACAAATATCACTGGAGCTCCCCATGGTGAGGAACTAGGACGAATATACCCCTTCGCTGTTAATTCTCTTATATGCTCCTTGAGTTCTTCCAGCTGTTTGGAGTCCATCCGATAAGGGCTCTTGTATATCGGGGCTGTTCCAGACACTAGTTCAATCGTGAATTCCACTTCACGATCGGGAGGCATACCTGGCAACTCCTCCGGGAAAACATATGGATACTCCCTGATAATCCTGATCTCTTCCACTTCCACCTAAACTTGATTGAGTTTAAGTTCCCTCCTAGGTTCAGGTACGGCTATGAACTTCACTTTTGTGCCACTAGGGTGAGTTAGTTCCACCGTTATTGTCGAACAATGGATGATTCCTTTATGTTTGGTCAACCAATCCATACCCAAAATAATATCTATCCCTTGTGAGTCTATCACTATGAGGTTTGCAGTAAATACTACCCCATTAATGTCTAGATTCACCTTGGGCACACTTGTCTTGTCCTTATTTCTCCCCCTGGAGAGTTCACTGCTAACATATGGTTCATTTGTGTTGTTGCTAAATCATGCATTTTAAGAAACCCTTGAGCAATGAACGAGTGGGTAGCACCAAAATCAAACAATAGGGTTGCAGTGTGTAAATTGGCAGAAAACTTACCAATCACCACGTCAGGTGCCTCTTGTGCTTCCTCCATGGTCACGTGGTTCACCCGTCCTCGCATCACATTCTGCTGTTGTGGCTGCATGGGCTTCTTCTTTGGGCACTTATGGGCGTAGTGCCCCACTTCACCACAGTTGAAGCATTGCACCCCAAGCTTAGGTGCCTGGCCTTTGTTATCTTGGGGTTGGTTCGGTGGTCCTTGTCCTGCTGGTCGAGGTTGATATGTGGGGTGAGGCTGCTGTACAAACTGATGCTGCGGCTGTGCTGGTGCTGACGGAGGCCTGAAATTCGGGTTGTACCCTCTTGGTGCTGAGTAGGGTACCACAGAACGGCTCGTCTGCCCTGCGGGTTGCTACATCAGACGTGGACGTGTGTTGCTACCTGAGGCTTGGTGTGACCATCCCGCCTTCCTCTTGTTTTTATTTTCCAAGGCCTTCAGCTTCCTCTCCACGACAAATGCTCTGTCTACCATCTTTTGGAAGCTTTCATACTCGTTGGAGGACATTGCACATTGCATTTCCATAGTAAGTCCTTCCACAAAACAGTCCTGTTTTTGCTCATCAGTTTCGATGTCCCATGGTGCATAACGGGATAGTTGGGTGAACTTGGTGAGGTATTCCCTCACAGTCATGTTGCCTTGCTGTAGTCCCAAGAACTCCTTTCTCTTGTTTTTGAGTTCACCCCTTGGTATGTAGTGGTTGCGGAAACTGCGCTTGAACTCTTCCCAAGTGATGTTCTCGGGGTCATGATGGGCTGCCACGTAAGCGGTCCACCAATCAGCAGCAGGTCCATGCAATTGGTGAGAGGCAAACAGCACCCTCTCATACCCTTGGCATTGTATGATCCTCATCTTGCTCTCAATGGTTTTTAGCCAATCATCTGCCTCCAGAGGTTCAGCAGCACTTGCAAACTTTGGAGGTTGAGTCCCCAGAAACTCACTCAACCTTGGTTGGCGTGGTGCAGCTTGTGGGGGTGGAGCTTGGTGCAAGTTGGCCACCACTTGAGTTAGACTCTGGATGAGCTGATTCTGATTTTCAAGCATTTGGTGGATAGGATCAGCTCCTTCACGGCGACCACCCCTGTCTTGTCCTCCAGAAAGGTGAGGATTGCCGGCCTCATCGTTGTTGTTGGTGGGGTTGGCACCACAACCTTTTCCTCTTCCAGCCATCTATCATGATCAACCAAGTGTTAACTTAAAGCATTACGTATTAACTTCCCAAATTGCTTGTTTAAACTTAGACTTGTGAGGTCTTAATATATTAAACAAATTCTGAAGATTTCACGTAGATCTTTGGGCGTCACGTCTCACACGAAAATAAATGCACTATTGATTCATAGGGGTTCACACACCAAAGCAAAGCAACCTAAAGACGAGGTTGTGGACAAATGCCCATGGCTTCCACAACTCACGTCACACACCAAACATTAACACACACACAAACAAATAGGGTATTGACTTGACTACTCGATAACCTGCTGAAATAAGGGAAATGACTCTAAACAACTCGTATCATTGAGCTGGCTCGTTGGGGTCTTCCTCATTATTGCGGCTGCCCTCTGATTCCGCTTTAGGTGGGGAAGCTGCTGGTGGAGAAGTGCGGCGACGCTTGCTCGCCCGGCGGTGTGGAGGGTCAGGAGTCCATGTGTCATTCACGGTGACACGCAGTTCATTCCCATCTCCTCTTTCTCTCGCCCTCAGGCTGGCGCGAAGCAATGCCTTAGTCTCCTTCAGGGTGTCACGAACATCCTGAAGCTCCTGCTGGCACTCCTGTAGTCGAGTGCTGAGCATAGCAGCATCCTCCAAGCACAGGTCCATGTGCTCATGGGAAGTCCCCTGCCGCACTGGCGGGTACTTGTACTCCGCGGTGCCACTCTCACGCTGGAGGACATACATGTACTCAGTCTTGTCCAGGTGGCGACGGTTGATGTAACTCTGCAGGTGATGGCCTCCCAGGTGACATCCTTCTCAGCATCGGCCTGAGTCGCCCGACAAGTTGGAGAGCGGTGGATATTGAGCAGCTGATTTTCATGGATAATCCTCATCTCTGAGCTCCATTCTTCCCGCTTCTCACGGATAGTCCTCGTGGAGTTGTAGTGTATGATCAGCTCGCCCACATTGCCGGCAGCGTGGAGCATACGCCGAAGACGGCGCAACAAGCCTCTTACTGCCAACCCGCAAGAGTGGTACGTCACCGGACGGTTCTCCTCTCTCAAGGCAAGGGCAACTACAGGAACTCTCCCTCCGGTGGACTTGCGGGCGGTGCGGATCATGTGAACCATCTAAAACATAAAGCATTTAAAATTAAGTTAGATAAGAGTCAAACCAAAATTGTATTTTGAATAAAAATTGGGGGAAGATGAATAAAGTGACCCCATTAGATGACACTTTCAACCCACACCTTTGTAAAATAGTTTTTAAGAAAATAAGGTCCTTAATTACGTCCATTTCTACCTAGGTCCACGTTCCTTCGGGCAACCTTGGCTCTGATACCACTTATGTCACACCCGGTTTCTCCGAAGAACAACCGAGTGAATATCACATGTATGCTAGGATCATTTTCTCATACATGTGATGAGAAATAGTGAAGCATCATTTATTACAAGCCAAGAGTTCAAATATAAAATAAGTCTTACATAGCATAATGTCTCGATGGACGATAATATGTTCATAACAAATAAATAAAATAGCAGCGGAATATAAATCTTGTGGGCTCCGTCACAGGCGTTGCGCGGGGGACTCCGTGAACCTAGAAACCTTCTTCGGGTCCAAAGTCTTGGTCATTGAACACCACATCATCCCCTTGACCTGAGCAGCAATTTAAACCAACAGAAAACAAGTTTGAGTACCGTGGGTACTCAGCAAGTGTGGGAAAGTTATGTCATGCATGGCTAGAGCAAGGAGAGGTTGAACTCATGGTTAAAGCACTACGCAATTAATACCTATCACCTTAGCTTATTAAGCACCTACATTACTACACAGGTGAAATGGTCCCTGTCGGTACCCGCGATATGGGGTACCCCCGCGCACAGGGGAAAATGCCCAAGGAACTCGCCCTTCTCTGCATGGAGAGCTCCTAAGGCGCCACACGTCCGGCGGGGCCGGACCTCCCTCTCCTCAGAGGAGAGCTCCGGGCCCGCCACGTGGCATACAGAAGCCGGACCTCCCCCTCCGCGGGAGAGAGGTCCGAAGGTGCCACGTATCCGGCGGGGCCGGACCTCCCTCTCCTCAGAGAGGAGCTCCGGGCCCGCCACGTGGCCGACAGAAGCCGAACCTCCCCCTCCGTGGGGAGAGGTCCGAAGGCTCCACGTGTCCCGCGGGGCCGGACCCCCCCTATCCTCTGAGGAGGGCTCCGGACCCGCCTCGTGGCCAGCAGAACGGCGCTACCTGCCCCCGAGCAATAGGCAGCGGGCGTAAAGACGCCCCATACCTTGCCCGTACAAGGTATTCAAGGCCCGCGTCTTCCCAAGACACGGAGACGCGGAGCACGCCACTGTCAGGTGCCGTTGTGCCCGTCGCATCACAGACTGGCGCGTAGTGTCAGAGCCTGCCAGCCAATAAACGTAGCGACAAGACATCCCATGCCGCCCCCGCCGTCATCATCCACTACGACTAGCATGCGGCATGGGCAGGGCTGCAAGACGAAGACTCAGAAGCCTTCGCCAGAGACAACTACCGGCATAACTGCAGATACGGTAGATGACAAACAATCTCCCCGGGACCACCTGTCGGGTCCCGGGCCCCCCTTGTAAGCCACCCGAGTCTTGGACTATAAAAGACTCGGGTAGGCGACGATAGCAAGGGTTCGCACTCTAGCCATTCGCACCCTGGGTTCGCATCTCTGCAACTCAGACGCTAGCCATTCACACCCAAGCTGTAACTCACCCCAAGCTCAGGACTCCGGTTCTGAGCAGCAAGCAATACAGCGAGCTCCATAGCTCGCCGTGGATGTAGAGTTTTATGCTCCGGCGGCCTGAACCACGTAAAATTCTCCGTGTCAAGCTCTTACTAACTCGTCCATGCGCGCAAGCTCTCCGCAAGGGACTAGCCCCACCGAAAAAAGAACCTCCGCGGGCTGCCCAGTGCAGGCCCGGGGGAAGTGTCGACTGAACACTTCGACAGTCCTAATCTCCCAACCCATCATCAAAATCAAGTAAACATAGTCTCATCTCCAATGTTAATCTTCCCGCTTAACATACACAACTTCCCAATCCATCATCCTCTAATCCTGAATAAGTCCATGCCGCTCTTGACCGTGAGCACGACTGTCATGACAGTTTTGACTCTGTAGAGTTTGCACCACTGTACCCACATGTAGTGATTTCATCCCCCGTTGCCGAGTGGACTAAAAGAACCTCCATTATGCCAGTGGCCGCGAACCACGTTCACACTTCCTAGGTGTGTAGCCAGGAGATCACTACGAGGCCTTTACAAAGGGATTCCCGACGAGCGTGGGCCCACTGAGGTTTCACCCCTAACAGCATACAAGAGGCTCCAATGCCGCTGCAGTGGCCCTCTCTTGAGCCTTGTGGTTCATATGGTAGTCCAGCTGACACCTATTCTCCGCACCATCCAATACACCCATACTATGCTGGAGATACACCTAATTAATTGGCCAAGCTGCCCCATCTCAGCATGTGGTTGGCATGGTAAAGCCAGGTTATATGCTCCATGAACCGGTCCTTAGGATCTAGGCAAGCACTAAACACAAACCCGAGTCTCGTGCACACAGCACCAACCAAATCATCCAACTTGCTTTGATCCCTACCTCTACATAACTCATAATATCTCATTCAAGAGTAAGGTAAACAAATTGATGATATCATATCCCACTTATCCCATTCTAAGCATGGCTAAGCATAAGTAACATGAATGAATGACATAATAAAATAAATCCCAACCCAGGCTACAAGGAAATAAGATAATGAAAATCTAGGGAAACTTCCTAGTTTGGGTATCATATTCCAAATTGACAATGCAAATTAATTCTAACTACACATCCTAGTATAGGATCAAAGTGGTCAAGGACACTTGCCTTCTTCCCGCTGCTCTAGAAATGGAAAGTCCTGGTCTTGGAAGAGGAGAACTTGCTCTGGGGCAGGTTCTACTCATGCCAATACACATAGCAAAAGAAAACAACAATCCATAAGCCATAGTCCACACTTTCACTCCATGCAAACCACACATACATACATATGAAAGTCATTCAACTTTCTAAGTGTTGTGGTTACCCTAGATGTGTTGATTTTAGGCCTACATGCACTTTTAAAAATATATATATTATTTTTAACTTTTATATTCAGATTTCTATTTGCACACTATATATGAATTTCCTACTCCAAATAGGTTTACAGATCTTCTACAAAATCCTAAACTGAAGTTTTTGGATTTGGTGACCTCATTTATCATTTCCTAATTATGCATACTTATTTTCCTATATTTTCAGATTTATTTTCTATGCCTAAAAGTAAATTTTAATATCACCGGCGCCAGCTCCTTCTTATTGACTTTTTGGCCGCCCTTATCTCCCACACAACCAGAACAATCAGTATTCTTCACGTTCACCTGCTCGTGCACTCGCTCTCTGCTCTGTCCCGCCCGACACCGGTCTCTGTTCTTCCCGATCGCACAATCCAACCGATCATCGTGTGATCAAGCTCCAAACAGAGAAGGAAGTAGCCACAGTGTGCTCGTGTGTGCTATCACCTCAGCTACGAGAGTTCGTGCTCCTGTTGTCAGCAAATTGACAGTCATCGCCGAGCTCCCGAGGTCTCCCGGCGCAGCTCGCTTCGGTTCACCGTGGACAGCACACCGCGGCAACCCTCACCTCCAACTCCCTACACAACAAAGGTGCGTCCGTATGCCTAGAACGTGTAGCCAAAAACCATTCATCCTTTGATCCACCATGTAGCTAGAATTTCCAAAGTTTGTGAACACTAGTTCATTATACCAAGCTCGGTCGAAATCCAAAATTTGGTTTAACCGGACCCTTCTCGATCGAGCTACTTCGGAAATAGCTTCTACACACCCTAGCACTCACTCTCGAAGAAGAAGTAAAGGAAACTGTCGAGAATCGGCCGTGATATAGTCGTTTTCCATGCCGCCGACGCAAAACACCTCGGCTCACCGTTGAGAGTAGGTTTGCCGTCGTTTCTAGCTTCCAAGGCTTTGCTTTTCGCATTCCTCCTGCTCCACAGATGCTCTCCGAGCAAGCCCCGACCCTTTTAGTGCCATCTAGCATGAGAACCATGTGACACCCGGTTCTGAAAATAGAACCAAGTGAATCCATATGTGTGCCCAGGATGTTCATCACACATACACATGTAATCCACAAACTGAATTCAGAATATAACCATGAATAAATAGTGTTTAAGTACTTTATTACAATGACTCAATGCCTCACTCATGAATATCTAACTTATTCTTGCAGCGGAAGTTTCTAAACGACAACGGAAATAAACTAAAAAGCAGGCTCCAACTTCAACTCCACAGGCAAGTTGACGGTAGTGCGCACGCCTAGTACTCCACATGTTCCTCGAAATATTCTTCTACTGTAGCTGATGTATATGTGGGAATGCAAGGGTGAGTACATGTCATACTCAGCAAGTGCAGGAAAAGTATGACATGTAGCTTACAACAAGGTAGGGAATAAAAAGGCTCATTGCAGCAAGCAAATTTTGTTTCATAAACATGGTAAAAACAGCAACTATCTCTAGGTGAGTTTAATCCCAACATAACCAAGTAATTCAGTAATATTATTTCATCATAATTCATCATTTATCATGCTTCAATCAGCCAATAATCTTTATCAAGTTCATCTCATGCTCATAAATATTCATAACCATCTCATATTCATATAACTTAAACAAAATTCATTGTCATGACTCAAAACAGTCCCAAAACCAATCCCAATGACCATACCACAACCATACCGAATAACTATCCTAAGTTTTGCCTCTAATCATGGAAGTTGGCCAGGTGCTTGTAACCGGAATCATGGCTATCATGATAGTTTTACACTCTGCAGAGGTGGCACCACTTTACCCACAAGTTCATGCTTTCGTCACCCGTCGGCGACTAGAGAACCTCCATTATACCAGTACACAACCGTCGGTGTATAGCCAAAAGACCACAAAATAGCCTTTACAAAGGGGCTACTAGGATGTACAGACCCACTGAGGTTTCACCGACAGGCTTGAATATTCATTCTCCCACCCACGGCCCCCTCTTGTGCCATGCAGTTCCCAGGGCAGTCCCTCTAGAATCCCATTCCCCGCGCCATCCAATGGTCCATAACAAGCTAGCAACACACCTAATTAATCAGCTAAGCCGCACCCATATTTGGCCTTGTTGTGGCACTGTTTTCCTGGCATATTCTTGCATGAACCGGTCCTTAGATATACGGCAAGTAAACCACCATCTCATCTAGCAACATCCACGAACCAATTTTGCCTAGATCTCCCCGATTCCATGCTCATTATCATCATCAAGTTCTCATTCTCATTATTCATATGAGTGCAGTAGCTAAACATTTTTTAATTCAGCTTCCCGAATCCCGTAAATTAAGCGAAGCAAAAAGGAAAAACGACCATACCCAACTGATCAACTTTCCCGGCGACAAGGATGGTTAACAGAACTAGTAAACTCCTATAAAAGGGTGTCCCATCAAGTTGACTCAAGCATACGGGTTTTCGCAAACAAAACAGTTTCAAAAACATAGGATCAATATGGTCAAGGGGCACTTGCCTTGCTCCCGTGGTTCGTGTTGCTCAAGCGTCTCGAGATCTTGCTGCTGTAGTTCCTCGTAGATGGCCTCTTGAGCTTGTCCTTCTACTCACGACCACACACCTACAAAATTCACAGCAATCAATCATCATGCACAAACTTTACTCAAGATGCAATGGGTAGATGAATGCAAATCCTATAGTGCAGTTTTATTAAACCAGTTTGTATGTGCTCTTGCATGTTTTAATGGGCTTTCATAGGGTTTTATGATGAATAAGGATGTAGGGATCAAGTGTGGACATTGTGATGATCTTGACACAAGATCTAGACCAATTCCACCGTCAAAAATTGATCAAAACACGATCTATCCACACGCAAAAGTTTCTGCTCGAAGGGGGCGAAGAAAACGGGTGCGTAGAAACAGCGGCGATGTCGTAAGAGGTGTAACGGGGACCTACCTCTCTTCTTCCTCCTCTCCTCCTTGCAGCTGGACTTTTTCCCTTGCAAAGGCAGCAGCTGGGGTTTTACTGTGGAGAAGAATAGGGCTGCGGCCAGGGATTGGCAGCAGGGGTCTTCTTCTCCGGTGACAGTGAGGAGGGGCAGAGTTTCGATGGCGGCCAAGGTAGCAGCAAAGGGGTGGCGACCAGAATAAAGAGGGGTGCAGGCAGGGGGTGAGGTTATATTTATAAGGGGGAAAAAGAGTCCTAGGGGTGGAAACAAAGAGTCCTAGAAGTATGGGACTCAACCAAAGAGTCCTAGGGGTGGAAACAAAGAGTCCTAGAAGTATGGGACTCAACCAAAGAGTCCTAGGGGTGGAAACAAAGAGTCCTAAAGGTAGGGGACTCAACCAAAGAGTCCTAGGGGTGGGGGACAAAGAGTCCTAGAGGTGGGGGACTTAACCAAAGAGTCCTAGAGGTAGGGGACTTAACCAAAGAGTCCTAGAGGTGGGGAACTTCACCAAAGAGTCCTAGAGTTTCCCCCCCCCCCCCTCTAGGGCTGTGGCCAATTTGGGGGCAAATCCCCCAAATGTGGGGGGAAATTCCCCCTTTGGGGAATTTGGGGAGGATTTGGAATTTTGGGAAAATTTGAAATGGCTCAGCTCAGCTATCTTATTTCAATTTCTCTCCATTTCTATGTTCCTTTCTTCATTTCTATGTTTCCTTCTCCATTTCTATATTCCCTTCTCCATTTCTATATTCCCTTCTCCATTTCTATGGTTCTTTCTCCATTTGTACTTCTTTTTAAATGCTTCTCTACATGAAAAATGTATACAATGCATGGTAGTGAAATTGAGAGTGTTACAAACCTACCCCCTTAAAATGAATCTCGCCCTCGAGATTCGATAGAGTGGAGAAAAGATGAGGGAATTCTTCCTTGAGATCTTCCTCACGTTCCCATGTAGTTTCGGCTTCCGTGTGATGGCTCCATTGTACCTTGCACCAACAGATCACTTTATTCCTCGTGACCCTTTCCTTACATCCAAGATTTTGACGGGGTGTTCTGCGTAAGTCAGGTCTTCTTCAAGCTCTAGATCATCCATCGCTACTTGTTCTTCCGGTACTCTTAGGCACTTCTTGAGCTGGGATACATGAAATACGTCGTGCACATCGGAGAGGGGCGTTGGCAGCTCTAGTTGATAAGTTACCTCTCCTCGCTTGCCCAAAATCTTGAATGGCCCGATGTAGCGAGGTGCTAACTTTCCTTTGACGTTGAACCGTCGCTGGCCTCGGATAGGCGACACCTTAAGATACACGAAGTCTCCAACTTCGAAGGTCAATCTTCTTCGCCTATTGTCCGCATAACCCTTTTGACATGACTGAGCGGCCTTCAAGTTTTCACGTATCATTTGGACTTGATTTTCGGTGTCTTGCAGCACTTCGGGTCTGGATACTTGGCTTTCTTCAGTCTCATTCCAGAACAGCGGCGTTCTACACCGTCTATCATACAATGCTTCGAAGGGTGACATCTTTAAACTGGCTTGGTAACTGTTGTTGCACGACAATTCAGCATATGGCAAGCTCTTATCCCAACTATGCCCATAATTCAAGGCGCAAGCTCTCAACATGTCTTCCAAAATCCGATTTGTTCTCTCAGTTTGCCTGTCGGTTTGCCGGTTATATGCAGAGCTGAAATCCAACCGTGTACCCATGGCTTCATGCAGCTTCTTCAAGAACCTAGAGGTAAATTGAGAACCTCGATCTGAAACTATCCTCTTCGGAACTCCATGGTGACACACGATTGCTCCATATACAGCTCGACTTGTTGTGCGACGGTGTACTTGGTTCTAACAGGAAGGAAATGGGCTGTTTTCGTCAATCGGTCCATGATAACCCAAATGGAGTCATAGGCAGACTGAGTACGTGGCAATCCGACAATGAAATCCATGCTGATGTCTTCCCACTTCCACTCGGGTACTTTTAATGGCTGCAATAATCCGGCGGGTCTTTGATGTTCGGCCTTCACTCGTTGGCATGTGTCGCATAAGGCGACATATTCAGTGATATCCCTTTTTATACCATCCCACCAATAGCATGTTTTCAGGTCCTTGTACATTTTTGTACAACCGGGGTGTATGGAATAAGGTGAGTCATGTGCCTCCTTTAGTATCGTGTCGCGGATGTGCTTCACGTTAGACAAACAAATCGTTTTCCCTAACCAAAGCGTGCCTTTCTCGTCTTTCTTGAAATCCTTCTCTATGCCTTGTCAGATTCTTTCCTTGATTTCCTTTATTTCTTCATCCGTTGCTTGGCCATCTCGTATCTCTTGTTCCAGCGTTGAGTTCAGTTCGATCACCTCCATCTCGTTCAAGAACCCGAGATGTAACCGTTCGAACTCCTTACGAAGCTCGGGTGGCAGCTCCCGAACCGTGAGTTGGTGACATGCTCCCTTTCGGCTCAACGCATCAGCTACTACATTGGCCTTTTCGGAGTGATAGTTGATTCCAACATCATAATCTTTGATGAGTTCCAACCATCGAAGTTGCCTCAAATTCAAATCTGTTTGCATGAATATATACTTGAGGCTTTTGTGATCCGTATAGATCTCATATCGGTGGCCAAGGATATAGTGCCCCCTAAATCTATAAGGCATGTACCACGGCTGCAAGTTCCAAGTCATATGTGGGGTAATTCAGCTCATGTTTCTTTATTTGTCTCGATGCATAGGCTACCACTTGTCCTCCTTGCATAAGCACACATCCAAGCCCTTGTCTTGATGCGTCACAATATATATCGAAACTCTTGCTCATGTCCGACAATACCAAAACCGGCACTGTTGTTAATCTCTTATTTAGCTCCTCAAAGCTGTCTTGACATGCTTGTGTCCACTGAAATGCTTTCCCTTTCATGAGTAATTCAGTCATAGGCTTCGCTATTTTGGAGAAATCCTTGATGAACCGGCGGTAGTATCATGCCATCCCAAGGAAACTCTGAATATCTCTCACATTCTGTGGTTGGTTCCGCTTCAAAACATCTCCTGCTTTTCCGGGATCAACCGATACTCCTCCCTCAGAGATGATGTGGCCTAGGAACGATATTTCCTTTAGCCAAAACTGACACTTTCTGAACTTGGCATACAATTGATGCTCTCGCAGTTTCTGCAATGTTAACCTCAAGTGTTCTTCGTGTTCTTCCTTGATCTCTGAATACACCATGATATTGTCAATGAAAACCACGACGAACTTGTCCAAGTACTCCATGAAGACCTTATTCATGAGGTACATAAAGTATGCGGGTGCATTCGTTAACCCAAAAGGCATAACTGTATACTCATACGAACCATACCATGTTCGAAATGCAGTCTTGGGTATGTCAGAGGGCTTAATATTCAGCTGGAAGTATCCCGACCGAAGATCAATCTTAGAGAAAATTCGGGCGCCTTTCATTTGATCGAACAGGTCCTTAATGCAGGGCAGTGGGTATTTATTCTTGATTGTCACCTCGTTGAGAGACCTATAGTCCACACACATCCTTTGGGTCCCATCTTTCTTGTCTAGAAGAGCACGGGGGCTCCCCACGGTGATGAGCTTGGGCGTATAAAACCCTTGTCTAGCTGCTCCCGAATTTGCTTCTTGAGCTCCACTAGTTCACTAGCAGGCATCCTATACGGCCTCTTCGCTATAGGTGCAGTTCTGGGTACTAAATCAATGGCAAATTCAATGTCCCAGTCACGTGGATACCTGGAAGTTCTTTCGGGAACACATCTGAATATTCTTGAACTACCAGAATGCTTTCCAATGCCGCTTCTTTGATGTGGTTCAGCACTGCTTTCTCCGTTGTAGGTTGAGCCGCCTCGAACACAATACGAGTACCATGCTCACTTGTCAACTACACGATCCTCTGAGCACATTGAATCACTCCATTGTGCTTGCTTAACCAGTCCATTCCAAGTATTATGTCGATCCCTTGGGAATCCAAGACAATAAGGTTGGCAAGAAAGTCTACCCTCCGTATTTTAAGGCTTACTTTCGGACATTATATGAGATAGAATTCAGATTTGACTTCCCAACTATATGCATCAAGGTGTATGAACTAAGCAACTTCTTTTATTAATTTCAGCCTATATGAGGATGTGAAGACGTGCCAAAGCATCTCACATCTCTCCACTATGTGTGGATGTGGACATTCGCCGAAGCGTCCCACAACTCACATCAGCACACAAACACAAGCAATCATCACAAAATTCAGCATACCACTCTTATTCAAGCTACTACGATCTAAACATTCCTATTACATCTTATTCAATGGGAAACCTAACTTAATCATGAGAACCAGTGCTGTTCTCGCCGTGTGATGGGGGTGGTCCATACATGGGCACACGCCATGGTGAGTCAGCAGTCCATGTAGGGATAGATGACGCTGGTGCTCCATTTGCTCCCGCGTTGGCACGAGTCTCCTCTTGTTTCTCCAGCAAATACAGCTTCTTGCGGAGGTAACAGATCTCTTATTGTGCGCTTGCATAGCGGTTTCCTAACTCCACGAGCAATATTTGAGACTTATCAGAAGCTTGTGGGTTGGAAAGAGCTCCTCCATGGGGTCCAATGATCTCCCTTGTACCACACCTCCGATACGGGTGCAGCTCCAAAGTAGCGTTCTCAAGCTGCTCACGGAAGGCGTAGCACAGCCCGGTGAGTGCATCCCATGCGGCATCATCAATAGCTTCTGCCTTGTAGCTCTCCATGTGGGTTTGAAGTGCCGTGTGACAACCTACCGTTAGATAGGATGGTTACTTCAGCCTTCCACTCTTCATGTCTGAGACGAGGGACTTTCTTGAGAAGATATTCCGGATATAAGCTGCAGCAATCCAGAAATTCTTTGAGCTCCTTGTACATGTTTCCTCCTTCTATTCCGTCGGACCGGAATTCTTGAACTGAATGGTTGGCCTGTTCATCACCTTCATTCTCGGTCTCATCAAGGGGTGACTCCTCTTCAGGTTCATCTCCTTCCGACATAGCTTTATGAGGCTCCACGGGGTGTAATGTAAAAGTCCCAAAAATGACTTTTCTTCATGCTAAGTAATACATGGATGAGCATCCAAAAATGAGGCTCACATTTTTATTTAAAAGTGTTGAACCGATAAGGAGTTATATACCTCTTTGCATGCAAGTTTAAAAATCAGATTTGAAATTCAAAGTTCACACATGTGGTGACCAAAAACTTTGAATAAACATGCAGCCATATAGTTGGAATTATAGGGAAAAGTTTGGTCACAAACTTTCCATTTGTAGGGTCGGCTCAAAAAGGAGTAAAGAGAAGAAGAGTTCAAATTCTAGCCACCCCTTTTTAAACTTAGAATTCTGGGGATTGAGAGGATCAGCTTGAGAAGATATTTGGGAGGTAAATGTGGAGTGGGACCCACATGTCATAGAGCTAAAGAGGGTGCCTTGCGCACTAAGTCCCAACCTCAGTGGGAAATTTCATCGAACAGCTCGCGTGAGCCACGAGCAGCTTCCACCGTGGAGCCACTGGGAGGCTCGGCAGCGCCACCAGCTGCTTCATTCCCCCACGCGCAGCGCCCAGAGGCGGTTCAGCGGCTTGATCACCCCCCTGGCCGAAGCAAAGCCCATTCGTTTTCCCTCCTCGCGAGCGACACTAAACAGAGCCGTGTTTTTCTCCTCACCGCTCGGTCGATCGGGAAACCGAATGCACGCTCACGCCCTCTCCTCCCTGAGCTGCTAGAAAGCGCACCGAGCTCGGCCTCCACCTCCCTGACCCGCAAGCAAGTGAACTTCGGCCTCCTGTGCCCTAGAACCACCGCCACAGCGACGAGCTAGTTGCAACCAACGACCGGGCGCACGAGGACAGCGCACCAGAGCAACTTTCACGGCCGAGAAACGGCGGCAAAAGGAGCGCACGGACTCCACGCTGCTTCCACCTGAAGCTCAAGCCACGTCGTGAGCTCTCGCCGACGAATTCCGAGATTTTGCTCCGGCGGCCTCAACCCGAGCTCCCGGTACAGTTCCTTAAAATTCCCCCTCTCCAAGCCTCCACAGATCATCAAACTTTGCACACAGATACTGGATTTGCGGCGGTCAATTCTCCTTTAGTATCCAGCGCATGAAAACGCCTCCGTGCGACGGAATTCGAGCTCTACTAAGGATGTTCATGGCGGACACATTCGGTCGCACGATGACAACCTATTTGCAGTCACTCCCGAGCTACTTTGAGGTCGTGTCGATCTTCCTAGAGCTGCGCTGGTGCTGTAGAGTTCATCGGTGCAAGTGTTGGAGGGCTGGAGACCTCGGGCGACGGCGCCGAACCACAACAGTAGCCGCCGCACGTCGCCGAGCTGGTTCCGGCCACCAGCAGCCCAAGCAGAACCCACCATCGTGTTCCTCGGTGCCCTAAACCCTCTGGCGGCGAGCCTCTAGCTGGGCGGCGGCCGGAAACGCCGGTCCGGCGAGCAGCCGTTTGCTCCGGCGAGGGGGGGGGGGGAGCGCGCGGGCGCGAGAAAGAGGGCATGAGGAAGAAGAAAGTGTGGGCCCCGGCTGTCAGCAGCTCAGAATTCAAACCCGTGATCGGGTGTGGCCGGGATTCCGTGTGCTGGCGCGCAAAACCCCGTGGTCCCGGTGTGGCTTCAATTCTAGTGGCTGGAATTTAAATAAGCGGGCCCAGTAGGATTTTCTGTAGGAAAACAATTCCAGTGAGGGCTCAAACTTTGGAAATTCATAGCTCCCTGTAGAAACATCCAAATTAAGTGATTCCAATTGGGTTGGATTCATTTTGCAGAGGTCTATCCAAATATGAACTCATATTTGTATTAAAGTCCATATTATATTCTGGATAATTCTTTGAAGTGTTTCTGAAAAAGAATTATTGAGGGAGTTTGGTTTATCCAAAAATCCACAATTTTTGCCAGAATATTCTGTAGCATATTGTTGACCTTCTACAAAAATATCAGCTCATTTGAAGATCATTTGAGTAGGAATTTTCCAAAAACAAATCGCTGTGTTCATAAGGGTCCAGAAACATTTTCAGAAAATGTTTCCAACTTGTAAAATCTATTCTGGGCAATCCATAGCTCCAAAAATCCTAGGAAAATTTAGGCAAGCTATCTGAGACATATTTGAAATTGTAGTTCACTTAATTGAGCATGAAAATGCACATTACTTCAGAATTAATTCCTTTAAGTAGAAATGCTTAAAAGAATTGTTCTGGAAGAATTACTCAAGTAAAAGGGCTGAATTTGGGACCAGATTACTCTCATGTGACCAAGAACGAACATGTAAATTATCAGCTCAAGTTGAGCCCTAGAACTTCCTGTTCTTGTTCTCCATACTTATTTATATGTGGAAATACATGAGGGACATTATGAGAATTATGGAGAACACAATTTAATTCCACATTAGATGCAATTTGGCAAGCTAAATCCTTAGGTAGTATAGAAGCTGCTGTAAAACTTTTGAGGCCATTGGAGTTCTTGTTCTTCAGTGGCACTCAAATCTTTTCAGTTTATCTATTAGGTTCATTAGGGAAAATGGTTAGTGTATAGCTAAGGCCTTAAGGTCAATTTAGTTTAAGTCTATTCTTTGCACAACAGAGGCAAACCAAGCCATTCTTGGTTTTCCCACACAACCTCTGTTCCTAAGTACTTCATTCTATAACTTCTTTCCATTACAGTCTATAAAACATGTGCATATGCATTTCAATAGGAACCACAACGAAGGGGATTCAAAGGAGTGATTCATTGAAGTGGATCAAGCTCCGGAGAATCAAGGGGTGGATCAGCAAGGATACTAACTGCTTATATACGACTACCCTGCAAAACAGGCAAGCTCCGGTTTGCATTTAACAGCTATCAAGTTTTTATTTTGTATTCACCTTCGGTTAAGATTTGAATTGTGCATTAGGTCTAGGGTTTGATACTCCTCTTGCATAGCCAAATGACCCATGGAGTATTGGGTAGGTATCTTTCACTGTGTAGAACTGCCATGCTTAAGTAAGGTTCTGTAGAAGTCGAGTGGTGCGATGCTACTCGCAGGTTCAGGAACAACAGGGGCATACGGGATTGGTTCAAAAATGAATTAGCAAGTTAAAGTTGAGGCCGGAAGGTTGTAAGGGCAGCAGGACATAGGGGCCTAGGTGCTATAGACCTGTCCATGTCGTTCAAGGACCGATCCGTATGCGGCCCTGTTGAACAAGTTTGAGTTGTGTACCGGACTCATGCCGGCTATATGGGACCCAGTAAACCGATGTACCTTGGGAAGCTGTCGTTGGGACTTTTCGGGTCGCCTCAGGCGGACGGCCGGTGTGCAGTATGTGGGGAACATTCTCATGACATCTCACGTCGGCAGGTGCACCATGACAGTGGCTACTGTACGGGGTGACTTGATCGATTCAGCGGGGGTGAAACGGGGGAAAGGCTGCCACGTACAACGTCAGTGATGGTTGTTGTAGGCAACGTCGAGTATGGGCGTACGTGTCGTGTAGTCCGGGTGTTATTGATTCGAATCACCGTCGCTCGCGGAATGGACCGAGCATACTTGTTCTCACAGTGTGACGTAGTAAGAACTTGCATGGGAAAGGAACTAATCACATTGGTCTGAAGGTTCATACTAGCTTTGTATTGGATCTTGATGAATAGGCTAGTGCAAACTCGATTCTTTTATGCCATGAGCAATTTACATCGGGGGAAAGCGTTTCTTGTTTGATTGTGGACTCCCGATGTGGCGTGCCCAAGGTTACTTAAAATGCTGCAATTAATACCTGAAAGTAAGGATTCACTTTTAGGCGAGTTTAATTATGCTTATGCCATCCTATTTTAGGTTCATAACCTCACATAGAGTTTCATGTTTAGGGTGACGGTTAAGTCTTGCTGAGCGTTATGCTCACGGATGCTATCCGAGTTGTTTTGCAGGTAATTGACTCATGCTTACGAGAAGGGATGCCGATGAGACTCGGGATCCTCCGAGTGCTTACTCGAAGAGCATCCTCGCCGCTGCAGATTGTTCTTCGTGTTGCTAGTAAGAAACGTCCGTGGGCTGGACCGTTTATTTGTTGCTAGTTTAGATATGAGTCGTGAGAGTGATAGTCTTCCGCTGTAGCTTACTCTGATACAAGTATTTGTAAAACTTTCTGGTATGCTTCCGCAAACTATTTATGTAATATGATGTGTTTCTGCAACCCGTGTGCTGTTGGGTGCCGCATATCACGGCACCACCCAATGAGGTCCTGTCCGTCACAGCGTGGTATCGGGGCTGTGACATGTAAGCCCGCGTGAAACTCCTCCTGAGGTGCGTATCATTGTCGTTTTTGTGGATCATCTTCCATGTCGTCTTCGAGTGGTTCCACCTCTTCCGGACCCTCTTCCTCATGCATAGAGCTATTGACTTCATCTTCATCATGAGGTTCGTTCTTCACCTCGTCTCAATATGGTCCATCGGACACCTCAATGGGGTTAAGTGCACTCCCACGTGGTGGTGGACGAGTCCTTATGCGTGCTGTGCTCCTAATCACCGGCATCTATAAATAAGACATTAGAAACTTTAGAGAAGGAAGAAATAACTCCAAAACTTCAGAGGCTATGGAGCAAGAAAGCAAAAGTGTGTCTGTCCAAAAGAAGTGAAAAAGAGGGGCTGAAAATAGCACTTTGCGGTGGCTGAATTGACAAGTAAAGTGGCACCACTTTACCCACAAGTTCGTGATTTCGTCACCCATCAGCGACTAGAGAACCTCCATTATACCAGTACACAACCATCGGTGTATGGCCAAGAGATCACAAAATAGCCTTTACAAAGGGGCTACTAGGATGTACGGACCCACTGAGATTTCACCGGCAGGCTCGAATCTCCATTCTCCCACCCAAGGACCCCCTCTCGTGCCATGCAATTCCCAGGGCAGTCCCTCTCGACTCCTATTCCCCGCGCCATCCAATGGTCCATAACAAGCTAGCAACACACCTAATTAATCAGCTAAGCCGCACCTATATTTGGCCTTGTGGTGACACTGTTTTCCTAGCATATTCTCGCATGAACCGGTCCTTAGATCTACGGCAAGTAAACCACCATCTCATCCAGCAACATCCATGAACCAGTCTTGCCTAGATCTCCCCGATTCCATGCTCATTATCATCATCAAGTACTCATCTTCATTATTCATATGAGTGCAGTAGCTAAACATGTTCTAATTCAGCTTCCCGTATCCCATAAATTAAGCGAAGCAAAAAGGAAAAACGACCATACCCGACTCATCAACTTTCCTGCCGACAAGGATGGTTAACAAAACTAGTAAACTCCTATAAAAGGGTGTACCATATAGTTGACTCAAGCATACGGGTTTTTGCAAAAAAAAACAGTTTCAAAAACATAGGATCAATATGGACAAGGGGCACTTGCCTTACTCCCGTGGTTCATGTTGCTCAAGCGTCTCGAAATCTTGGTGCTGTAGTTCCTCGTAGACGGCCTCTTGAGCTTGTCCTTCTACTCACGACCACGCACATACCAAATTCATAGCAATCAATCATCATGCGCAAACTTTACTCAAGATGCAATGGGTAGATGAATGCAAATCCTATAGTGCAGTTTTATTAAACCAGTTTGTACGTGTTCTTGTATGTTTTAATGGGCTTTTATAGGGTTTTATGATGAATAAGGGTGTAGGGATCAAGTGTGGACGTGGTGATGATCTTGACACAAGATCTAGACTGATTCAACCGTAAAAAATCGAACAAAACACGATCTGTCCACACGCAAAAGTTTCTGCTCGAAGGGGGGCGAAGAAAACGGGTGCGTAGAAACAGCGGCGATGTCGTAAGAGGTGTAACGTGGACCTACCCTCTTTCTTCCTCCTCTCCTCCTTGAAGCTGGGCTTTTTCCCTTGCAATGGCAGCAGCTTGGGTTTTACTGTGGAGAAGAATAGGGCTGCAGCCAGGGATTGGCAGCAGGGGTCTTCTTCTCCAGCAACAGCGAGGCGGGGCAGAGTTTTGACGGTGGCCAAGGCAGCAGCAAAGGGGTGGTGACCAGAAGAGAGAGGGGTGCGGCCAGGGGGCGGGGTTATATTTATATGGGGGGAAAAAGAGTCCTAGGGGTGGAAACAAAGAGTCCTAGAAGTATGGGACTCAACCAAAAAGTCCTAGGGGTGGAAACAAAGAGTTTTAGAAGCATGGGACTCAACCAAAGAGTCCTAGGGGTGGAAACAAAGAGTCCTAAAGGTAGTGGACTCAACTAAAGAGTCTGAGGGGTGGGGGACAAAGATTCCTAGAGGTGGGGGACTTTACCAAAGAGTCCTAGAGGTGGGGGACTTAACCAAAGAGTCCTATAGGTGAGGGACTTCACCAAAGAGTCCTAGAGTTCCCCCTCCCTCTAGGGCTGCGGCCAATTTGGGGGCAAACACCCCCCCCCCCCCAAATGTGGGGGGGGGGGGGGGGGGGAATTCCCCTTTGGGGAATTTGGGGAGGATTTGGAATGTTGGGAAAATTTGAAATGGCTCAACTCAGCTATCTTATTTCCATTTCTCTCCATTTCTATGTCCCTTTCTCCATTTCTATATTCCCTTCTCCATTTCTATATTCCCTTCTCCATTTCTATGGTTCTTTCTCCATTTCTATGGTTCTTTCTCCATTTCTACTTCTTTTTAAATGCTTCTCTACATGAAAAATGTATGCAATGCATGGTAGTGAAATTGAGGGTGTTACAAACCACCTCGCCGGAACCCTAGCCGCCGCGATTGCCGTCGCGCGGGTATTTCCGGTCGCAGTCGATGAACTCCGATCTCCTAGGCGTGTTCAGCGTCATGAGTTAGGGTTTGGTGGTCACTCTCAGCTCCGGGGACGGACGGGAAGTCGATTCCGGCGGACCTCGCCCGGGCACACTTGGCACGAGGAAGGAGATGACCAGTGTGTGGGACCCACTGGCAGGGTTTTAAACAATTCCCTGATTTTCAGTTTCAGTTCAATCTTTAAACGGCCATAACTTTGGCTAGGATTGTCCAAATCGAGTGAACCAAATTTTGTTGGATTCAGCTATCTGAGTACTTTCCAGCAAAACAAGTTTAACTCCATGAAAACCATTATTTCTCCAAAATTTAAACTGTTAGGGATTTTGACTGGAGATTTCTTTTATGGAAAATTCTGAAATTTTACTGGGATGTTCATTGTAATATCCCTGAGTCTCATGAAAAATTGCAGAGCCATCCGAGCTAGGTTAGTCCACCTAATGGTGTGATTAAGTAAATTGATCTATAGAAAAAGAAAAATGTCCAGAAACATTTTTCAGAATTTCTCTGAACTTATTTAGCTCATATCTTTTGCTAGGATTCTCCAAATTAAATGAAACCAATTCCATTAGAACCATCTGGAGTCTAAATATGGCTAAATACACATTTATTTGTGCAGGGCTCAAATGAGCTTTGCTTCAAATGAAATTTGGCCAAGTCCCTGTTTAGGTTGTCGCCAAGCCACAGTAAAAATATCAGACTCAAAAGAGTTGTCTAGCTAGAGTTCTTGTATATACATTATCACTTCAACCCCAAATGCATTTAAATTTGACACGCATCGTATTTTATTTTGTGTAGTCGTTAAGGTGGAGGAAGACCCATAGGTTCTAGACTTTATCCCTCTGGAAGAAACTTTAGTCTACGACCAGCAGCTAGGCAAGCTCCGGTTTGCATTAGCCTACTTTTAAATATTATTGTTTTGATCACTTACTTTATGCAAGTCTTATAATGTGCATTAGAGTCTTGACTTGAAACCCACTTGCATGGACAAGAGAACCAGGGATTTCGGGCTTAGGATCTGAACCTCCAATAGCCACTGCAATGCTCAAATGGTATAGGATTCGGTACAAGTCGAGTAGTTGGAACTACTCGCGAGAATAGGCTTAGAGGCACACCAATCGGTTAGAGAAATAGACAATGACTTACATGGCAAGAAAATGAGACCAAGCGGAGAGTAAGGGCAGCAGGAATTTGGGGCCTGGGTGCCATAGCTCTGCTTGTGTCGATTGAGGACCGAGCCGTGTGCGGGCCTGTTGAACAAGCTAGAACTGTACTGAAGACTTACCGGCTATGGAAACTGGGAAACCGATGTAATTCGGGTAGTAATATGTTGAGGCATTGTTTGTCGTCCAGAGGGTAGGTTGAGAGCAGCGAGATGTAAATCGGCTAGCGGGCACCAAGGATGCTCTGCATAGAGACCTCCTGCTCGGGACGATAGGACCGGTTCAACACTTGGCTTCTGAATGAAAGGTGGCTGTGTACAACGTCCGTGATGGTTGCTGTAGGCAACGTCGAGTACGAGCATACGTGACGGGTTATTCGGGTAACCCTGCAGGTGTAAATCGATTACAATCATCGTCCCTCGTGGTCAGTGAGTACCACTTGTTCACTATACCGTAACATAGAAAGAACAGGCTAGTTGTCATGATTAAATGTTGCTGGTTGAAAGTATTAAATTGTTTGTTAATGAAATGCTTTAGTTTAGAGCAAATCAAAGTTCTTTTCAACCTTAGGCAAGTCCCATAATAGGAATGCGTTTATTTGTAAAAGCCCAAGAAAAAGGGACTTGCAAAAACTTTTCTTCACCTCACAACACCACAGTTTTTATTGTGGATATCTTAGGAAATATTGTGAAGAGCAAGTAACCTCCATCAAAAGAGTGATTAGAGGGGAAAGCCTTCATTTTCACAAAATGGGATTTGTACACATGAACATGAGAGGTTGAGCTCACCCCTAGAACTTAAAAAGTCTTGGGAAGGTTCAGTCCAAGTTTCATGTAAATCCAACACTTTTTGAGGCACTTTTGGAGGTAATTGAAAAAGAGGCCAAATTGAATGTAAATTCAAATTGCAGCAACTTTCATCCCTCAATTCAAAAGTTAGCTTCATATTCAAATTCAGCACATTTTTCTGAGTAAGCCCACCAATTTTCATTCTCATTGGAGTTCATCTTGTCAAGAGCTAAATTTGCAAGAATTCAAAAACTGAATTTGAATTTCAGTTTAAACATGCAGCAAATTTAGCCAAACGTAGTTCAAATTTGAGAATTCAAATTCAAACAAAGACTTGGTGACTAAGTCTCACATTAAATTGTGAGTAGCTGAGGATATTTTGTCACCCCAGAATTAAGAAAAAGAAATTGAGAGGAGGCCCCACATGTCAGTGGACTTAACAGAGAAGTTTCCACTGATTTCCTTTCCTCTCACGGCTGAGACAGCGCACGGGAGCGCCGGCGCCGACCTCCTCGCGCGGCCACCTCCTGCTTCCCGCCCGCGCTGGCTGCCATTTGTTTAACTCCCTCTTCACTCGGCGTGATCTTTTCTTCACAGCACGAGCCGATCGTGTTTTGCTTCCTTCTCCCGAGCAGCGCCACACCGAGCTCGGTTCTTCTTCCCCCGACGCAACTCCCCCGATCCTCCCCTGCACACCGACGTCTGCTCGGCCTTTGCCCGAGCTCCCAACACAGAAAGGGAGCGCCTGGGTGTGCTCTAGCTAACCATCCCACCACCTCGCGGTGTTAGCACCACACTCAACCACAAATCGACGATCGCCACTGAGAACTCAGGCCACCGGCGGAAAGCCGAGAACTGCTCCCCGTGGACAGCACGCCACGGCCAGTTTCACCGCCGGACTCCTACACGAAAAAGGTGCGCCGTGCTCTCTAGATCGTGTAGATGCAAGCCGAATAGCGGTTGATCCACCGGATGAAGAGTATTTCCAGTTCTTCCGTAACGTAGTGTGTTCGGGTAGAGCGCGGTCTACCCCAAAATTCCTGCTACTCACTTAGCTATTGGCCGCGCCGGCTTGTCAGCACCTTCCTCACTCCCTAGCGGCCCTCCTCGACCAAGAATCAAGGGAAATGATCCAGAAATGGCCGAGTTTGGGTTGTTTTTCGGGCCGCCATAGAATAACAGCTCGGTTCACCGTGGAGCTCTAGGTTGCCGACCTTTTCATGGGGTTTGGTGGCCATTTCCATCACCCTCGAGCTCCCACGGTGCTCTCCGACCCTTTGCCGATCGTTTGGATGCGTTGTAACGCATTCCCGACCACGCCGGAACCCTAATCGCCGCTGTCACCGTCGGGAGCCCTGTTCCGGTGAGCTACAGCCGCCGACGACACCATCACCGACGAGTTCAGCGTCGTGAGTTAGGGCGGGGCGGCGAGTTTGGGGTCGGGAGACGGCCGGGAAAGCGGTTCCGGTGACGCTCGCCGGAGTGCGCCGCCGCGGAGCCCTGTTTTGGCGCGAGGAAGGAGAAGACTGCCGGGTGGGACCCACTGGCAGACATTTAAACGATTTGAAATTTCCAGTTTGTAGTTCAAACTTTGGAGGACCACAACTTGGGGTAGGAGAATCCAAAAATTATGAAACAAATTTTGTTGGATTCCTCTAACAGAGTACAATCCAAATCTGAAGCCCAATTTGTATGAAACCATTAATTAATTCTGGAAAATTCTTTAAAACTTTTCAGCAAAAGAATTTTAGAGAGAGTTTGGTTCATCCAAAAATCCCCAAATTTTGCCAGAATGTTCTTTAGGACATTCGTTAACCCCTGTAAAAGTTTCAGACCATTTGGAGTTGATTTGGTCAGAGCAATTCAAATGTGAAGGTGCTGTGTTCATTTGAATACAGAAACATTTTCAGAGAATTTCCAAAACTTGGAAATTCAGTTCTGAGCAAATCTTAGCTCCAAAAATGCTGGGAAAATTCATGCAAACTCTATGAGCTATAATTGAAATTGTAGTTCACTAAGTTGGGCATGAACAGGGGTGTTACCTCAGAATTAATTCTTCTTTGATTAATTGCTAAAAGAATTATTCTGAGCAAACCACTCAATGAAAAGTGCTAATGTTTGGTCCAGAGGGTTTTCTTGTGACAATGAACTCACACAAAAATTCTCAGCTCCATTGGAGCTCTGAATCACCCCTGTCGTGTTTAACCACTTGGGGGATTAATATGGAAAAGGGGGAAAATCACTTAGCACTTAACCATGTACTTAGGTCCAAACCCAAACCACTAAACCCCAGTTCCATTTTAAATTCTTAAACAGAGTCCCAGTTGTTAGAACTGGTTATTAGAACTAATAGCAGTAACCTTACAATAACTTGTATGCATATTAATTAACATGTAGTATTTCGATAACGTGTAGTCGCTGAAGGCGAGGAAGCTCCGGAGATTCTCGACTTCCTGCTTCCAGAGGAAGAAATAACTCCTAACCAGCAGCAACAAGGCAAGCCCCGGTTTGCATTAACCTTTTATAAGTTTTTACTTTGTTTACAGGTGTCATATGAAGTATGATTGTGCATTAGGTATAGGATGGATGGAACCCCACTTGCATAACCAGAACTTTTCCCTAAGAGTGAGGGTAGTGTCTAAGACCTCGAGTAGACAGGCTACGCTTAATGATTCATAGGACTTCGGTACAAGTCGAGTAGTTGGAATCTACTCGCGAGATAGGCATTGGGACACACGGGTTCGGTTGAGTGATGTGAGATCACTTTAGTAATGAAAATGAGACTAGGCAGGGGCTAGGGCGCAGCAAGAGGAAGTCTTGTGTGCGCAGCCCTGTCCGTGTCGATTGAGGACCGAGCCGTGTGCGGCCCTGCTGAACAAGTATTGAACGTACCGAAGGCATATCGGATATATGGGCCCCGATAAACCGATGTAGCCTAAACCTCCGGGCATCGAGGCATAGCACACCGATTTATAGGTGTAGGTTGAGGGCAGCAAGGTGGAAATCTGCCAACGGGCATAGAGAGATGCTCCGTGTGGGGAACCTCCTGCTCGTTTCAGTGCGACCGGTTCGACATTTGGGCTGTTGGGTGAAAGGTTGTCACGTACGACATCGAGTGAGCGTGCTGTGCAGCTCCACGGGTGGGCGTACGTGACGTGCTCTTTGGGTTTACCTGCAGGTGTATATCGAGTCGATTCGCCGTCCCTCGCGGTGATGAGTACCGCTTGTTCACTGCGTCGTAACGTAGACTAATGAATGAAATGTTATGATTCCATATTGCTGTTACGATATAATTGTATTTCTACATGTGTGCCACCAAATATTGCTCACTAAATTTCAGCTTCATGAACCATTAACTTGTTGCTAAAAGATGAACTAAGGATGAACTTGTAGGCGTGTCCATTTGCTGCAACATTGCTATCCTAAGTCATGGTACACCTCATGTAGAGTTTCATGCTTAGGTGAGTCGGTTAAGCCTTGCTGAGCCTTCGTGCTCACGGTTGCTTCTTAAGTGTTTTTCAGGTGGGGAGCCACCCACGGACTCGGAGTACGAGTCCACCGGCGAGGGTTACCCTCCGTCGGGGACCACGGCTGAGTGGGAGCCAGACACACCGCGCTGAGCTGAGACGTACAGCTAGTGTGGGTTGCCCTAGGGCTGGGAAATCGACTTTTGCTAGATAGGCGGGCGTGAGTTGTACAAAATAAACTTCCGTTGTGTAATAAAGACCCTAGTTTGTAACTGAGAAGTGTACTACCTTGTACATTCAGTTTGTTTTCCCGTGTAATCTATTATGTTCTTATGACGTGTGCTGTTGGGTGTCGCATCGCGCGGCACCACCCTCTATGATCCTGGATGAGCGGATTCCGGTCCGCCACATTATTTTTTGATTGCGGACTTCTTATGTGGCTAAATACAAGGTTTTCCAATAACCCGAGGCTAAAACTTGAAAGTAAGGATCAACTACTTAGGTGAGTCCTTATGCAAAGAAGTTCCTATTGTACACTTGCATTTCCGCATATAGAGTTACATGTTAGGTGAGACGGGTCAGTCTTGCTAAGCCATTGTACTCACGGCTTGTTTGTTGAAGCGTTTGCAGGGCCTTATGAGGAGGAGGCTCCCGAGGAGGAGACATATCCCACAGAGGGAATCACTGTCGAGCGGGAGCCATGCACGCCGCCGTGATAGTGGTGTGTGTGTGTGTGTGTGTGATAGTGAAGACACGTTCACGGGCTGAACATGAACTCTTTTTGGCTTAGTCTACGCCCGCGAGTTTAGACTACAAACGTTATTGTGATGTAAATTATGTTTCTAAACAGTTTATGTAATAAAACATAGCTTCCGCTTATTGTCTTTTCTGTGTGTTATCCGGTGCTGTCTATCGCAGCACCCCTCAGCGAGATCCTGGAATGTCGGGATCGTCGGGTCCTCACACAAGAAGCTCGCGGAGCGCAGCAGTGGAAGCGCCAAGATGGCGCGCCCTTCCGCCAGCGGGAGGGCAAGCAGAAGGCCGACCCTGAGGCCGGCAAGGAGCAGGAGATGGAGTACCAGGACACCAAACGAGCGTTGAAGGCCGTCTACAGCCACTCAGACTCCAACTCCAGCGCCAACAACGAGCGTCGCAAGACACTCCACGTGATGTATGGGGGTTCCTGGGACATCACGTCCTGACATGCCGTCAAGATCCTGCAACGGGCGGTGGCGGCAGCTGCTCCTGCCCCCGGGCCGGCGCCCCACCATAGGTGGATGGAGACGCCGATCAGCTTTGATGCCTCCAACTGCCCCAAGAACATGGCGGGTGTCGCGCAGTTGCCGCTCCTCGTCACCCCCACCATTGCCAACGTGAAGCTCTACGGCATGCTGATTGATGGTGGGGCGTCCCTCAGCGTCATCAGCCTTCCAGCTTTCAAGAAGCTGCAGATTCCAATGTCCAGGCTCACCCCCTCGCGTCCATTCTCAGGGGTGGGTCACAACCCTATTTGGGTATGCGGTAGCATCTCCCTCCCGGTGACTATCAGGATGCCTGAGAACTACTGCATGGAGAGCGTCGTCTTCGACGTTGCGGGAGGTCAGCCTCCCCTTCAACGTCATCATCCTCAGGCCAGCCCTGTACCAGTTCATGGCCGTAGCCCACTGCGACTAGCTGGTCCTGAACATGCCGACACCAAGCGGCGTCCTCAAGATTCACGGAGACCGCTATGTCACCGTCTCATCACTGGAGAAGCTCCAGGCGTTGGCAGCGGCACTGGAGGCTGCTTCCGGCTACGGTGAAGCTAGCCGGCCGCCTCCAAGTATGCACCAGCGAGGGTCGACATCTGCACAAGCGTGCAGCCCTCAGACGGAGGGGACATCCCCGTCAAAGTTGTCAAGATTGGCTCGGACGCTGCCCAGACCATCCGCATCGTGGGGAATCTGGGTGACAAATAGGAACTCACGCTCGTCACGTTCCTCTGGCTAATGTCGACGTGTTTGCATGGAAACCGTCACAGATGCCTGGGATCCCCAGGGAGGTGATTGAGCACAATCTGAAAATCTATCTTGACGCCAGGCCAGTGCAACAGAAGCCTCGGAAATAATCCATCGAGTAGCATAATTTCATCCATGAAGAAATCAAGAAGCTGCTCGACGCCAGCTTCATCCGAGAGGTCCACCATCCACGATGGCTGGCCAACCCTGTTGTCATCCTGAAGGCAGGCGGGAAGCTTCGGATGTGCATCGACTACACCACTCTCAATAAGACATTACCAAAGGATCCTTTTCCTCTCCCTCGCATAGACCAAATAGTGGATTCTACATCCGGCTGCGATCTACTGTGCTTCCTAGATGCTAACTTAGGTTTCCACCAAATACCAATGTCTAGAAAAGATGAAGAGCATACTGCCTTCATAACAGTAGATGACCTATTTTGCTATGTATCCATGCCTTATTGTCTTAGGAATGCTCTTCCCACTTTTTCACGTGCTATGCATAAAACATTTGGAAACCTTATTCGGGTCCTAGTAGAGGTGTATGTCGATGACATCGTCGTTAAGGTTAATTTGCATGCATCTTTACTCGACAACCTTGCCTTAGTCTTCGACAGGTTGCGTACAACATGCACGAAGTTGAACCCGGACAAGTGTGTCTTCGGGGTCTCTGCCGGAAAGCTACTCGGTTTCATGGTCTCAATCCGGGGAATTGAAGATAACCCAGAGAAGATAAAGGCAATCAAAGTGATGCGGCCACCTGCCCGCATCAAGGACGTGCAGAAGCTCACTGGATGCTTGGCTATGCTCAGTCGGTTTATCTCTAGACTGGCTGAGCGGGATCTCCAGTTCTTCAAGCTTCTGTGCAGGCCCGGACCCTTTGTCTGGACCGAGGAGGCGGATGAAGCATTCCAGGAGCTCAAGAAGTACCTCAAAATACTGCCGATCATGGTGGCTCCTGTCGATACCCTGCAGTCCGGGTACCCCCGCGTAGAGGGTAAAAGACAGCCTAGGCCCCTGCTGAGGCGGGCCCCGGCGTAGCCACGTGCCCTTGGCCCTGATGTCAGCCCTGAGGCTGCCACATGCGCTTGAGTTCCAGAGCCGGCACGTGTCCTGGGCTCTGGGCCGAGCCTCCCCGCCGAGGTGAGGTCCGGAGCTGCCACGTGCCTTTTGGCCCAGATCCTCCTCCCTGCTGAGGATAGATCCGGAGCTGACACATGCCCTGGGCTCTGATACGAGCCTCCTCGCTGGGTGAGGTCCGAAGCTGCCACGTGTCTCCTGGCTCAGAGCCTCCTTGCTGCTGAGGAGAGCTTCGGAGCTGACACGTTCCCTGGGCTCCGATCCGAGCCTTCCCGCTGAGGCGAGGTTCAGAGCTGCAACGTGTCTTCTGGCTCAAAGTATTCTCCCTGCCGAGGAAAGCTCCGGAGCTGACACGTGCCCTAGGCTCTGGTCCGAGCCTCTCTGCTGAGGTGAGGTCAGGAGCTGCCACGTGTCTCCCGGCTCAGAGCCTCCTCCCTGCTGAGGAGAGCTCCGGGGCTGACACGCGCCCTAGGCTCCGGTCTGAGCCTCCCTGCTGAGGTCCGAACCAGGCGAAGGGGGTGAGATCAACACCTCAAAGCTGGCGGTCCCGGCGGCCCTGCTACCATGGTGCCCACCAAGGATCGTAAGCGTCACTAGGGACTCCGTGCAACCTGATGCTCAAGATCCAAGTGCTCAAGTAGGTCCCGACACATGGATCACGGAGATCCGAGACTACATGAAAGACAATTTCCTTCCCGATGAACATGTATCCGCTGAATGGATTGCTCGGTTGGCTAAGAGATACATACTGGTAGAAGGGGATCTCTAACGGTGTGGCGCTAATGGCGTTCTATTGCGGTGCATAACCTGGGAGGAGGGCTGCGACCTGCTCGCAGAGATCCATGGAGGCAAGTGTGGGAACCATGCATCTTCCCGCATGTTGGTCGGTAAAGCCTTCCGACATGGCTTTTACTGGCCGACAGCTCTCCAGGATGCCGTCGACCTGGTCAAGAGATGCAAGGCATGCCAATTTCACGCTAAGCAGATCCACAAACCAGCGCAGACGCTGTAGATGATCCCGCCCTCATGGCCCTTTGCTGTGTGAGGGCTGGACATACTGGGACCATTCCCCAGATCTGTCGGAGGGTACTGGTACCTCTACGTCACCGTAGACAAGTTCACCAAGTGGCTGGAACCTGCCCCTGTAGTAACAATTAATAAGCAGTCAGCAGTCAAGTTCATCAAGTCGATCACCTACCAGTTCGGGGTCCTAAATAGAATCATCACCGACAACGGGACCCAGTTCACCAGTGCAGTGTTCCAAGACTACTGCGAAGACCTCGGCATCCAAGTTTGCTATGCTTATGTTGCTCACCCAGAGAGTAACGGTCAAGTCGAAAGAGCAAACACCGAAATACTCCGGGGAGTCAAGGCGTGCACCTACGACAACTTGAATAAGCACGGTGCCAATTGGGTTGAAGAGCTTCGTGTGCACTGTGGGCTAGCCGGACATCCCTCAATCGCTCAACATGGGAAATGCCATTCTTCCTGGTGTATGGGGCTGAGGACGTCCTCCCCCCGGAAATCACCATGGGCTTATCCCGTGTCCGAGCGTACGACGAAGCCACGCAGGATCAGCTCCGGCGTGAAGATATCGACCTTGTGGATGAGCGAAGGTGGCAAGCAGCTGCTTGAAACACGCAATACCATCAAGTGCTTTGACATTATCAACAGCGGTTCGTGAGGAGTAGACAGCTCGAGGTTGGTGACCTGGTGCTTCGGGGAATAGATTCTCGAGATGGGGGGACAAAGTCTCCTCCAGCTTGGAGGGTCCCTTCCGAGTGGCACAAGTATGCCGCCCCGGGTGCGTCCGCCTAGCCACAGAGGATGGGGTACCTCTACCCAATCCATGGAACATAGAACACCTCCATAAGTTCTATCCTTAGCGCAGCGGTAGGGTTTTATTTTTTCTGAAAAGGTGTCATAGTGTCAAGGAACAACGCTTAGAACAGCTAAGCCCCGGAGGAGTCCTGCTACTCTTGTCATCCGGGGGCGGGTCGCTGCCTTCTTGTACGGCCTATTTCCTCCTATGAAGGAAGCCTGAAATGAGAAAATTTTGTCTTACCCTGCGCATTCTCCCTTTACAGTTTGTGCTTACTCATGTATATAAACTATAAACGGACAAGCCACGTGTCCTTGGCCCCGAGGTCAGCCCTGGGGCTGCCACGTGCGCTTGACTTCCAGAGCCGACACGTGCCCTGGGCATCAGTCCGGGCCTCCCCGCTGAAGTGAGGTCCGAAGCTGCCACATGTATCTAGGCTCAGAACCCCTTCCCTGCTGAGAAGGTTCCTCAAAGCTAACATGTGCCTTGGGCTCCGGTCTGAGCCTCCCCGCTGAGGTGAGGTCTGGAGCTTCCACGGGTATCCGGGCTCCGACACTCCTCCCTGCTGAGGAGAGCTCCGGAGCCGACACATGCCCTGGGCTCCGGTCCAAGGTTCCCCGCTGAAGTGAAGTCCGAGGCTGCCACGTGTCTCCTGGCTCAGAGCCTCCTCCCTGCTGAGGAAAGCTCCGGAGCTCACATGTACCCTGGGCTCCGGTCCGAGCCTCCCCGCTGAGGCAAGGTCTGGAGCTGCCACGTATCTCTAGGCTCAGAGCCTCCTCCCTGCTGAGGAGAGCTCCGTAGCTGACATGTTCCCTGGGCTCTGATCTGAGCCTCCCTGCTGAGGTGAGGTCCGGAGCTGCCACGTGTCTCCCTGGAACAAGTTCAGGACATCGATAAAGAGCTACCTACTTCGCCCAAGTCATTCCGGACCTTTGCGCTACCAAGGGTCCGAAATCTACATTAATGACTCAACACACAAGACTTGAAACAAAGAGTCTTTATTAACAATAGAGCGCTGGCATACAAAGGGGGATACAAGGAAACTGAGGAACCTAGCAGCTACAAGTCGGGCAATCTTCTGCTCCATGGCATACTTGGTTGTCCCCCAAGCCAACCTCTGCATAGAGAGAAGGTGAACTGCAATAAGCCCAAGGACGGCCATCAAACATATCAGTCTGGCATCTCAACTCTCGTCAGGCATCACCGATCTGCCACACAGCGACAACAGTGACATCCAGTGTTGTGTGGGCCAGACGCCATCTATGGCAGATTTGGTTGTCCATGACGACACCCAGTGTCGTGTGGTGCATGTCCTCTAGACGCCTTGCACGGGAAGGGCGACCTGGCGGCACTGGAAGGTCAAGCCTTCCTCCGTCAGGCACCTCATACCCCCAGCATTGGCATAGAGACACCCTGTGAATCCAGGATCTCGTCTCCGACGGCTTCCCTTACCATCGGCATGCCATTCGGATGGATTGTTCTTCTATCCAGAACCGTCAAGGAGAAGGACACCTCAGATAGCCGCACCGAAGGACGCACACAC
This sequence comes from Neostapfia colusana, assembly GCA_030760725.1. Classification (NCBI taxonomy): domain Eukaryota; kingdom Viridiplantae; phylum Streptophyta; class Magnoliopsida; order Poales; family Poaceae; genus Neostapfia; species Neostapfia colusana. The sequence goes on along the minus strand of JASWHV010000013.1, from coordinate 39,623,883 downwards.
ACTAACATCTCGCAAAAGTGGACGACGACGGCCACTGGTGTAAGGGCATAAGGTGGATGAGAGCGCTGGGAAGCGGAGGCTTCCAGCACGCAAGAGGAAGACAAATGCCGCATGATGAAGGAAGGTACCACCCAATACCGGAAGGCCTCCTTTTATACACATCCGCATCCTCTGGCAGGGCAACAGGTGCGTCGATTGGGTTTCCACCGCTGCATGCCGCAGTCTATTCACCACCCCCAATGATTGATAGGACCCAGGTCCACCCGTCAGATGCTGGGGGCCAGGCAGGTAACCTTTCAGGAACGCCCGGCTGTCCCCGAGAAAAGTGGTGCAGTGGAGCTGTAGCGACCAACCCATTGGTTGCCGCAGTAAGTGCCCCGAGGCAACCCTTCGAGCACGTCGCCATGGCACCCACCTCCCTCAATGATGTGTAGGACCCAGGTCCACCCGTCAGGTGTGGGGGCCAGGTGGGTAACTTCTCTGGGAACGTCTGGCGGTTCCCAAGGAGAGCCACGCGGAAGACCTGCAGCGACCGACCCATGGGCTGCAGTAGTAAGTGCCCCGAGGCAACCCCTCAAGCACGTCGTCATGACACTCGCCTTTCCCAATGATGGGTACGACCCAGGTCCACCTGTTTGACACAGGGGGCCAGGCGGGTAACTTCTCGGAAACGTCCGGCGGTTCCCGAGGAGAGCGGGGCAGTGACCAGCCCGTGGGCTGCCGCAGTAATTACCCCGAGGCAACCCCTCGAGTGTGTCGCCATGACCCACCAGTCAGGAGCAAACACCTGTCTACTACGCCGACGACGTGTTGCCGCTTTGACTGGTAGGTACGCCCACTACGCCAAGGATGTGCATCCTTCTCGTCTCCCAGGTACAACCACTCGTCCGCTACGGAAAAATCTCGCCATCGCTTCGGTTTCCAAAGTGCAGGGTCAAAACCAACACGTGGGAAAGATGGAGGCCCCACCTGCGGGCTCGTTGGTTCCCCCGAGATGGGCCCGAGGGCCACTATCGATACCCTGCAGACCGGGTACCCCCGCGTAGAGGGTAAAAGACAGCCTGGGCTCCGCCTCCTTGCTGAGGCGGGCCCCGGCGTAGCCACGTGCCCTTGGCCCCGAGATCAGCCCTGGGGCTGCCACGTGCGCTTGAGTTCCAGAGCTGGCACGTGTCCTGGACTCTGGACTAAACCTCCCTTCCGAGATGCGGTCCGAAGGTGCCACGTGCCTTTAGGCTCACAGCTCCTCCGTGCTGAGGAGAGATCCGGAGCTGACACGTGGCCTGAGCTCTGTTCCGAGCCTCCCCGCTGGGGTGAGGTCCGAAGCTGCCACGTGTCTCCTGGCTCAGAGCCTCCACCCTGCTGAGTTGAGCTCCGGAGCTAACACATGCCCTGGGCTCCGGTCCAAGCCTCCCCGCTGAGGCGAGGTCTGGAGCCGCCACGTGTCTCCTGGCTCAGAGCCTCCTCTCTGCTGAGGAAAGCTCCGGAGCTGACACGTGCCCTGGGCTCTGATCGGAGCCTCCCCGCTGAGATGAGGTCCGGAGCTGCCACGTGTCTCGTGGCTCAGAGCCTCCTCCCTGCTGAGGAGAGCTCTGGAGCTGACACGTGCCCAGGGGTCCGGTTTGAGCCTCCCCGCTGAGGTGAGGTCCGGAGCTGCCACGTGTCTTCTGGCTCCAAACCCGTCGATAAGATCTTCGAAGCCGCCACGTGCCCCACGATCCGTCGTGGGCGTGGGTCGATGAAGTCAAGGTGGAAGTGGCTGTCTAGCTGCGCATTCAAGGCTCGCGCCTTCCCTAGAAGCATGGCACACTACGCACGCCTCCGTCCTCTGCCCGTTCGCCATTACGGTGACAAGATGGGACGGCAAAGCATGACAGCGGCATAGTACCGCCCAACAGGGTGAGAAGACGCAGCGACAAGATGGCGTCTTCGTCATCACCTAACACATGGACAGGGGCGCTCAGTGCGCCAGACAGCAGGACTTAACTCCCCCACCGACTGCCCTACTCAAAGTACAAAACCCTAGATCATGTATAGGGTTCGCATAGCTTTGGGGCCACCTGTCGGGCCCCAAGCCACATTGTAACCACCCCAAACTTGGACTATAAAAGGACCAGGGTGACCACCCAACAAGGGGTTGGGCATTCGCAACCCAGCACCCTCTCACGCAAACAATACAACAAGCACTCCCGTGGACGTAGGGTATTATGCTCCGGTGTCCTGAACCACGTAAATCTCGGTGTTCATCCGCTCTCTCATGCTCGATCGGCGTGAGGGCGCCAAGCCCCCTCCAATCAAAGAACCTCACGGGCTGCTTCCGTAGCAGGCCGGGAGGAGTGTCGAAGCTCACACACTCCGACAGCTCCGGAACAAGGCGAGCCTCTACTCTTCTACATCGCCGCCACGGCAGAGGTCGTGAGCATAGTCCTAGTCGCAGAGAGACTGGAACCACAACGGGCCCAATTTCTAGACGAGGCTCTTGCTGCAGGTCCTGAGTTCCAGGACTCGGACCTTGCAGAGGAGCCAGGGGACGAGGGGCTAGTCACGTCCCAGTCTGCCGGACTTGCAACCAATGTGTATCGGTGTGACACCCGGTTCCGAAAACAGAACCAAGTTAATGCATATGTGTGCCCAGGATGTTCATCACACATACACATGTAATCCACAAACTGAATTCAGAATATAACCACGAATAATTAGTGTTTAAGTACTTTACGACTCATTGTCTCACTCATGAATCTCTAACTTATTCTTGCAGCGGAAGTCTCTAAACGGCAGCGGAATATCAATAAAGGCAGTAGGCTCCATCTTTGACTCCACAGGCATGTTGACGGTAGTCCGCACGCCTAGTACTCCACATGGTCCTCGAAGTACTCTTCTCCTGTTGCTGATGTTTATGTGATAATGCAAGGGCGAGTACATGTCGTACTCAGCAAGTGCGGGAAAAGTATGACATGTAGCTTACAACAAGGTAGGAAATTAAAAGGCTCATTGCAGCAAGCAAATTTTATTTCACAAACACGATAAAAACAGCGACTAAGTCTAGGTGAATTTAATCCCAATATAACCAAGTAAACAGCAACATTCTTTCATCATAATTCACCAATTAATTATAAAGTCTCATCCAGCCATTAATCGTTCTCAAGTTCATCTCATGCTCATAAATATTCATAACCATCTCATATTCATATAACCGAGCAAAAACTCAATGTCATGACTCAAAATAGTCCCAAAACTAATCCCAATGACCATACCACAACCATACCGAATAACCATCCCAAGTTTTCCCTCTAATCATGGAAGTTGGCCAGGTGCTTGTGACCGGAAGCACGGCTATCATGATAGTTTTACACTCTGCAGAGGTGGCACCACTTTACCCACAAGTTCGTGATCTCATCACCTGTCGGCGACTGCAGAACCTCCATTATACCAGTATACAACCGTCGGTGTATGGCCAAGAGATCACAAAATAGCCTTTACAAAGGGGCTACTAGATGTATGGACTCACTGAGGTTTCACCGGCAGGCTCGAATCACCATTCTCCCACCCACGGGCCCCCTCTTGTGCCATGCAGTTCCCACGGCAGTCCTCCTCGACTCCCATTCCCCGCGCCATCCACGGTCCATAACAAGCTAGCAACACAGCCGCACCCGTAGATTAAGTGAAGCAAAAAGGAAAAAAATGACCATACCCGACTCATCAACTTTCCCGGCGACAAGGATGGTTAACAAAACTAGTAAACTCCTACAAAAGGGTGTCCCATCAAGTTGACTCAAGCACACACGTTTTCGCAAACAAAACAGTTTCAAAACATGGGATCAATATGGTCAAGGGGCACTTGCCTTATTCCCGTGGTTCTTGTTGTTTGAGCGTCTCGAAGTCTTGGTGCTGTAGTTCCTCGTAGATGGTATCTTGAGCTTGCTCTTCTACTCACGATCACGCACATACAAAATTTATAGCAATCAATCATCATGCACAAACTTTACTCAAGATGCGATGTGGTAGATGAATGCAAATCCTATGGTGCTGTTTTATTAAACCAGTTTGTATGTGTTCTTGCATGTTTTAACGGGCTTTCATGGGGTTTTATGATGAACAAGGGTGCTGGGATCAAGTGTGGATGTGGTGATGATCTTGACTTAATATCTAGATCAATCCCACTGTCAAAAGTCGATCAAAACACGATCTGTCCACACATAAAAGATTCTGTTCGAAGGGGACGAAGAAAACGGATGCGTAGAAACAGCGGCGACGTTGTAAGATGGGTAATGGAGACATACCTCACTTCCTCCTTGGTGGCAGGGCCTTCCTTCTAGCAACGGCAGCAGCGGGAAGTTTTTCTATGGATGATTTGGGCAGGACAGATCGTCGACTCTTTTCCGGCGATGGCGAGGCGTGACGGGGCTCGTCGGCGGGGCTCGACGACGGGGCTCATCGGTGGGGCTCGACGACGGGGATCGACGGCGGGGCTCACGGGCGGGGCTCGCCGGCGACTAAACTCCGGCGAGGGGGGGAGGTCCAACTCGGCGAGTCGGGGGCTAGGGCCTCCAAGTCGCCGACTTGGGGGGGGGGGAAGGGGAGGGGGGCTGCGGCTAGGGAGGGTTTGGGTTCTATTTATAAGGGGGGAGGGGGAGAATCCTACTCCAATTGGAGCTAAATCCTAACAAACTTTTCCCCAATTGATTTGGTGCGGCAGCAATGTGGGGGAAATTTCCCAAATGTGGGGAAAATTCCCCTTTTTGGCGGAATTTGGGAATTTGGAGATTTGGGGAAATTGGAATTGGCTCATTTCAGCTATCTTTTTCCCATTCCCCACCATTTCTATGTCACTTACTCCATTTCTACATTCCCCTCTCCATTTCTATGTCCCACTCTCCATTTCTATGCCCCATTCTCCATTTCTATATGCCCTTCTCCATTTCTATGGTTCCTTCCTCCATTTCTATGGTTCTTTCTCCATTTCTATAGTTCTTTCTCCATTTTTACTTATTTTATAATGCCTCTCTACATGAAAAATGTATGCAATGCATGGAAATGAATTTGAGGGTGTTACAAACCTACCCCCCTTAAACTGAATCCCGCCCTCGAGATTCAATAGAGTAGAGAATAGATGAGGGAATTCTGCCTTGAGGTCTTACTCATGCTCCCACGTAGTTTCGGCTTCCGTGTGATGGCTCCATTGTACCTTGCACCAACGGATCACTTTGTTCCTTGTGACCCTTTCCTTCACGTCCAAAATTTTGGCGGGGTGCTCCGCGTAGGTCAGATCCTCTTGAAGCTCGAGCTCATCCATCGGTACTTGTTCTTCCGGTACTCTTAAGAACTTCTTTAGTTGGAACACGTGAAACACGTCGTGTACGTCGGAGAGGTGCGTTGGTAGCTCTAGTTGATAGGTTACTTCTCCTCGCTTGCCGAAAATCTTGAATGGCCCGATGTAGCGAGGTGCTAATTTGCCCTTGACGTTGAACCGTCGTTGACCTCGTACAGGTGATACCTTAAGATACACGGAGTCTCCTACTTCAAAGGTCAATTTTCTTCGCCTATTTTCTGCATAACCTTTTTGTCATGACTGAGCAGCCTTCAAGTTGTCTCGTATCATTTGGACTTGCTTCTCAGCGTCTTGCAGCACTTCGGGTCCAAACACTTGGCTCTCTCCGGTCTCATTCCAGAACAGCAGCGTTCTACACCTTCTACCATACAATGCTTCAAAGGGTGACATCTTCAAGCTGGCTTGGTAGCTGTTTTTGTATGATAATTCAGCATACGGCAAGCTCCTATCCCAAATACGCCCATGTTTTAAGGCGCAAGCTCTTAACATGTCTTCCAAAATTTGATTTGTCCTCTCAGTTTGCCCGTCGGTTTGTGGGTGATAAGCGGAGCTGAAATTCAGTCGTGTACCCATGGCTTCATGCAGCTTCTTCCAGAACCTAGAGGTAAATTGAGAATCCCGATCTGAAACTATCCTTTTTGGAACTCCATGGCAACACACGATTTGCTCCATATACAGCTCGGCTAGTTGTGCAACGTTGTACTTGGTTTTAACAGGAAGGAAATGGGCGGTTTTTGTCAATAAGTCCACGATAACCAAAATAGAGTCGTAACCCGATTGAGTACGTGGCAATCCAACGATGAAATCCATGCTGATGTCTTCCCACTTCCACTCGGGTACTTTAAATGGCTGCAACAGTCCAGCGGGTCTTTGATGTTTGTCCTTCACTCGTTGGCACGTATCTTATAAGGCAACATATTCGGCTATGTCCCTTCTCATACCATCCAACCAATAGCAAGTTTTCAGGTCCTTGTACATCTTTGTACAGCCGGGATGTATGGAATAAGGTGAGTCATGTGCCTCCTATAATATCGTGTCGCGGATGTGCTTTACGTTAGGCACACAAATCCTTTTCCCTAACCAAAGTGTGCCTTTCTCGTCTTCCTTGAAGTCCTTTTCTATGCCTTGTCGGATTCTCTCCTTGATTTCCTTGATTTCCTCATCCGTTGCTTGGCCATCTCTTATCTCTTGTTCCAGTGAGGAGTTGATTTCTATCACTTCCATCTCGTTCAAGAACCCGAGATGTAACCGTTCGAACTCCTTGCGCAGCTCGGGCGGCAGCTCCCGAACCGTGAGTTGGTGACATGCTCCCTTTCAGCTCAACGCATCAGCTACTACATTGGCCTTTCTGGGGTGATAGTTGATTCCAACATCATAATCCTTGATGAGTTCCAACCATCGACGTTGCCTCAAATTCAGATCCGTTTGCGTGAATATATACTTTAGGCCTTTGCGATCCGTATAGATCTCACATTGATGACCAAGGATATAATGCCTCCAAATATTCAAGGCATGTACCACGGCTGCATGTTCCAAGTCATATGTGGGGTAATTCAGCTCGTGTTTATTTAGTTGTCTCAACGCATAGGCTACCACTTGTCCTTCTTGCATGAGCACACATCCAAGCCCTTGTCTTGATGCGTCACAATATATGTCGAAGCTTTTGCTCACGTCCGGCAATACCAAAACCGGCGCTGTGGTTAGTCTCTTCTTGAGCTCCTCAAAGCTTTCTTGTGTGACACCCTCAATTCTGTGGAAAACCACGGAACCGAGAACTGATGCATATGTGTGCCCAGGATGTTCATCACACATACACATATGTTCCACAAACTGAATTCAGAATATATATTACCACAAATAACAGGGTTTTTTACAAAGTCTCATGAGTCTTGGACTCATGCTAACAGCGGAAGTCTAAATCTAAGCAGCGGAAGTCTAAATCAATTCTGGCAGCGGAAGTCTTCAATTCTAGTGCAGAAGCAATCTAAGAAGCAGCAGTGGCTCCATCTCAACTCCATCCCCACAGGCAAGGTTGAGGACAGATTACACGCCTATTGCTCCACTTGGTCTTCATTGTATTCTTCTCCTATTGCTGATGATGAAGTAATAATGCAAGTTTGAGTACAATGATGTACTCAGCAAGTGCGGGAAAGTATGATATGTAGCTCACAACAAGGAAGGTATAAAAAGGCTCATTACAGAAAGCAAAGTTATTTCTCAAAACCACGATAAAACAGCAACTTAAATTTAAGTGAATGTAATCCCAACATGTATTAAAATACCAACATACCTCCATTATGTTTCATCACTGTCCATGTCTCAACCAGACATTAATCTTTCTCAATTTTTCTCATGAATACCTTCTCGTATTCGCTACCATCTCACGAATACCATCTCGTATTCGCTACCATTCAATTCTGTCTCACACCAAGATCAATCTCGTTGCCATGACTCAACAGTCATGCAACCAAATCTTATCACCCGGACTCAACAGTCCCGAAAACAAAAACCTTAACCAAACCAAAACCAAAACCATAACCATCTCAAAATCCATTCCAACTAATCATGTGGGTTTTCCAGGCGCTCGTGACTGTAAGCTCGGCTATCATGATAGTTTAAGACTCTGCAGAGTTTGTACCACTTTACCCACAAGTTTGTGATTTTGTCACCCGTCGTCAACTGCAGAACCTCCATTATACTAGTACACAACCGTCGGTGTATGGTCGAGAGATCACAAAATAGCCTTTACAAAGGGGTTACTAGATGTATGGACTCACTAAGGTTTCACTGGCAGGATAGAATCTCCAATTCTCCCACCCACGGGCCCCCTCTTGTGCCATGCAGTTCCCAGGGCAGTCCTCACTCGACTCCCATTCCCAGAGCCTTCCACGGTCCATAACAATCTAGTAACTTACCTAATTACTCAGCTAAGCCGCACCCATACTTGGCCTTGTGGTGGCACTGTTATCCTGGCATGGTGTCACACCCGGTTTTTCCGAAGGAAACAACCAAGTGAATATCACATGTATGCCAGGATCATTTTCTCATACATGTGATGACAAATAGTGAAGCATCATTTATTACAAGCCAGGTGTCGAATATAAATAAGTCTTACATCGCAAATGTCTCAATGGACACAAATGCTTCATCACAAGTAAATAAACTAGCAGCGGAATATTATTCTTTAGGGCTCCATCACAGGCGTTGCCCGGGGGTCTTCATGAACCTAAAATCCTTCCTCGGGTCCAAAGTCTTGGTCATTATACACCACCACATTATCTTGACCTGAGCAGCAATATAAACCAACAAATATGCAAGGTTGAGTACCAATGGTACTCAGCAAGTGTGGGAAAATTATATCATGCATGGCTAGAACAAGGAGAGGTTGAACTCATGGTTAAAGCACTACGCAATTAATACCTATCACCTTAGCTTATTAAGCACCTACATTACTACACAGGTGAAATGGTCCCAATCTCCCATCCCATCATCATAATCCAATAACCATAACATCATTTTCAATGTTAAGCTCCCCGCTTAACATCCAGAACTTCCAAAAACCTTCACTCCTCTAATCATGAATAAGTCCAGGCCGCTCTTAACCGTGAGCACGGCTGTCAAGACAGTTTTGACTCTGCAGAGTTTGTACCACTGTACCCACAAGTAGTGATTTCATCCCCCGTTGCCGGGTGGACTAAAAGAACCTCCATTATGCCAGTGGCTACGATCCACATTCACACTTCCCAGGTGTGCGGCCAAGAGATCACTACGAAGCCTTTACAAAGGGATTCCCGACGAGCGTGGGCCCACTGAGGTTTCACCCCTAACAGCATACAAGAGGCTCCAACCCCGCTGCAGTGGCCCCCTCTTGAGCCTTGTGGTTCATATGGTAGTCCAGCTGACACCTACTCCCCGCACCATCCAACACACCCATACTACGCCGGGGATACACCTAATTAATTGGCCAAGCTGCCCCATCTCAGCATGTGGTTGGCACTGTAAAGCCGGGTTACATGCTCCATGAACCGGTCCTTAGGATCCAGGCAAGTACTAAACACAAACCCGAGTCTCGTGCACCCAGCACACAACCAAAACATCCAACTTGCCTTGATCCCTACCTCTACATAACTCACAATATCTCATTCAAGAGTATGGTAAAGTAAACTGATGATCTCATATCCCAAATATCCCATTCTAAGCATGGCTAAGCATATGCATAATAATAAATGACATGATAAAATAAATCCCAACCCAAGCTTCAAGGAAACAAGGTAATGCAATTCTAGGGAAACTTCCTAGCATGGGTTTCATATTTCATTTGACAATGCAAATAATTCTATCTACATATCCTAGCATAGGATCAAAGTGGTCAAGGACACTTGCCTCCTTCTTGCTGCTCCTGAAATGGGTATTCCTGGTCTTGGAAATGAATAACTTGTTCTTGAACAGGTTCTACTTCATACCATCACACATAGCAAAAGAAAAACAACCATCATAAGACATAGTTCACACTTCTACTTCATACAAACCACACATTCATATTTATGAAATTCGTTCACCATTATATGTGTTGTGGTTACTTTATGTGTGTTGAGTTGTGGCTTGCATGCACTTTTAACCATGTGTATATATGATTCCTACTTTTGTGTCCACATTTATACTCGCATACAATGTGCCTTCACAATTTCTATCAACCCTAAACTGAATTCTTTGTATTTTAGAAACTCCAGTTATCATTTACTAATTGCTATATTTTCAGATTTATATTCCTATGCATAATTGTGTATTTTATTATTAAATTAGTAATACATCACCTAAACAGATTAGGTTCTGGTCCTAAATAATTTAGAATCATATTTTGACCATGGCTTATGATGTATACTATTTCATAATTATTTTCCCTATTTTTCTATAACTATTCTTTACTTAAAAATGTGTCCCTATACTAAATAATGTGATTAATAAATGAAACAGATTCATATCAGCCCAAAAATATATTTTTATCTCACTCCAAAGTTTTCTAAGTACTGAGAAAGTTTTTAATTAATTTTGAAAATTATGTTTGTCGCACTTTTTAATTTTTAAACACTAGTTACATATTCAATTTTCTAAATTAAATACTAAACAGGGCTAAAAAGTAAACTCACCCCATTACAGGGTCTATAATATTATTTTCATAATTTCCAGGGGTCTAGCTACACTTATCAGAGGTGTTTTTCTTAATTTCTATTAAGTCCAGGGGCTAAAACTGATTTTTAAATGAATTTACATGATTTTCTGAAGTTCCAGGGGCTAGATCTGAAGTTTTCTGGGCTAGCTCTCAATTCCAGAGAACCCCAGGGGGTAGCACGTAAGAATTCCAGTCGTTATAATGCGGGGCTGACGTGGACCGTCCGATTTTAAACCGACGGCTGAGATTATAACATCGAACCGGTACGCGGGGTTTTAAAGTCTACCGTGCGATTTAAAATAAACGGCGCACAAGCGGCCACGTCGCTCTGATCGAGCGCGGGCGGCGCTGCCGGCGGCACACGGCGGCGGGAAGCGGCGATCTCGCCGGAAAGTTTTGGATCCTCGAGAATTCTGCCTAGAACTGTGATCTTATGGCCTAGATCGGTAGAGGGGAGGTCAGGGATCTCACCTCGGGGGTTTTCTCGAGCTCGGGGGTCCTGGAAAGTGATCGGCGGCGAGGTCCGAGGCAAAACCACGGCGAAGCTCGTCGGCGCTGCGTTTACACCGTAACTCTCCGAGTTTTCTGCACCTGCAAAGTTCCCCGGAGGCGGTGGATCAAGACCAGCGAGTTAGATCAGAGTTTCCGAGCTTAGATCGGCCAGAATTCACCGGCGAAGTCTCGGTGCTCACCGGAGTAAAAATCGGCGATCGCGTGGGAAAAACTGATCGGATCGGGGGTTTTTATAGCCGGGGGAGGGCGGTGGGTCTGTTGTGATCGAGTTGGAGTCCGCTGGGACCAGAATTCGGGCGGCGAGACAGGTTTCCCGATCGGTTAAGATCGCGCGCGCTCGGGGGGGAAAAGTCCGGGGTCGGCGCGAGCGAGGTTGGGGATGACAGGTGGGTCCCACCCGTCGGTGAGAGGCAGCGCGGCGCGCGCGGGGGCGGGCTGGCGCGGGAGTAGCTGGGCCGGCTGGCGGGTTTTGGCCCACTGGCCAGTTTTTTCTCGTTTTCCTTTTTTTCTTTTTCCATTTCTTTTCTGTTTTGAGTATAATTTGAATTCTAGTTTGAATTTGAATTTTTGCAAAACATGCAACACGTCCAAAAAATTTTAAATTCCCCTCTGAACATGGTTTTGGGTTTTGAATCAAAATTTGGGGTGTTATAGCTCTACCCCCCTTAAAAGAAATCTCGTCCTCGAGATTGGTGTTTCTAAGAAAACAATTCCGGAAATTGTGCCTTAAGCTCATCTTCCTGTTCCCAGGTGGCTTCCTCTTCTGAGTGATGCTTCCACTGCACCTTGCACATCCGGATTCTTTTATTTCTGGTGAGGCGTTCCATTGTCTCCAAAATCTTGTATGGTTGCTCGGCATAAGACAAATCTTCAGCTACATCCACTTCATTCATGGGTAACACCTCTTCAGGCGTCCTCAGGCATTTCTTGAGTTGTGACACATGGAATACATCGTGCACGTCCGATAGATGAACCGGTAACTCTAGTTGGTACGCCACTTCGCCTTTTCTTTCCAAAACTTGAAAGGGTCCGATGTATCGAGGCGATAACTTCCCTTTCACCTTGAACCGACGAAGTCCTCTGATAGGGGACACCTTGAGATAAACATAGTCTCCCACGTTGAAAACGAGTTCTCTTCTTCGTACATCAGCATAACTCTTCTGGCGTGTTTGTGCTATCCTCAAGTTGTTGCGAATCTCCCTCACCTTTGCCTCGGCTTCTTGTAGCACTTCTGGACCAAACACTTTACTTTCTCCTGTTTGGTTCCAAAATAGGGGAGTTCTGCACTTCCTTCCATACAAAGCTTCAAACGGTGACATCTTCATACTAGCTTGATAGCTGTTGTTATAGGAAAACTCCGCATACGGTAAGTTCTTGTCCCAACTCCTATTGTTTTTGAGTGCACATGCCCTTAACATATCTTCAAGGATCTGATTGGTTCTTATCGTCTGCCCGTCAGTTTGGGGATGATAGGCAGAGCTTAAATTCAGATGAGTTCCCATGGTTTCATGCAACTTTTGCCAAAACCTCGAGGTGAACTGTGTCCCTCGGTCCGACACTATCTTCTTTGGCACTCCATGGTAACACACAATCCTTGACATGTACAATTCTGCCAATTTAGATCCACTGTAGCTTTCTTTCACAGGGATGAAATGAGCTACCTTGGTTAGCCTATCAATAATGACCCATATTGAATCATATCCGGATTGGGTCCTAGGCAATCCCACGACAAAATCCATGCTGATTTCTTCCCATTTCCATTCAGGCACTTTGAGTGGTTGCAGTAATCCCGCGGGTCGTTGATGTTCTGCTTTCACCAACTGACATGTGTCACATAGGGCAACATGTTCCGCGACATCTCGCTTCATGCCATACCACCAATACCTGCTCTTGAGGTCCTGGTACATCTTCGTACTCCCAGGATGAATGGAATAGTCAGAATCGTGAGCCTCCTTCAAAATTAATTCACGGATCTCCTTTACTTCTGGCACACAGATCCTTTTTCCGTGCCACACCGTTCCTTGTTCATCCTCTCTAAAACCAGGAGCTTTATTTTCCTTAATGAGCTGTCTGATCTCTTGTATCTTCTCATTATTCTTTTGGCCCTCGCGTATGTCTCGCTCGAGTGTGGAGTCCACTTCCATGGTGATGGCTTCACCACTATTTACTAGACATAGATTGAGTCTTATAACCTCGTCCTTCAATTCTGCAGGCATGTCCTTCAAGCTCAACTTATTGACCCGCACTTTCCGACTCAAAGCATCGGCCACGACGTTTGCTTTCCCAGGATGATAGTTGATGCCCACATCAAAGTCATTGATTAGCTCTAACCATCTCCTTTGTCTGAGGTTGAGATCTGGCTGTGTGAATATGTACTTCAAACTCTTATGATCCGTATATATCTCTGTCCTCTTCCCCATCAAATAGTGCCGCCAAATTTTCAACGCGTGTACCACTGCAGCTAGTTCTAGATCATGTGTAGGATAGTTCTTCTCGTGCTTCCGAAGCTGCCGGGATGCATATGCCACGACATGTCCTTCTTGCATGAGAACACATCCCAACCCGTCTCCAGAGGCATCGCAGTACACTGTGAAATTCTTCTGCATATCTGGCATAACCAGCACTGGGGCTGTTGTCAATCTTTTCTTTAGCTCCTGAAAGCTCGTATCGCACTGTGGCGTCCAGGTGAAAGTGATTCCCTTTTCCAACAGTTTGGTGAGAGGTCTCGAGATCTTAGAGAATCCCTCAATAAACCGTCGATAGTATCCAGCCAATCCCAAAAAGCTTCGAACTTCCCCGACATTTTCAGGGGTTTTCCACTTCTGGATATCCTCGATTTTGGCGGGATCTACGGAGATTCCTCCCTCCGAGATTATATGTCCTAAAAAGGGAACTCTCTTCAGCGAAAACTCACACTTGCTCAACTTGGCATATAATTGGTGTTCTCTCAGCCTCTGTAACACCAACCTTAGATGTTTCTCATGTTCTTCTTCATTTTTGGAGAAGACGAGAATATCATCTATGAAAACCACCACAAATTTGTCCAGATATTCCATGAATACCTTGTTCATGTGGTACATGAAATATGCCGGGGCATTGGTTAGCCCAAAAGGCATGACAGTGTATTCATACAGTCCGTACCGAGATACGAAAGCTGTCTTGGGAATATCTGATTGCCTTATCTTGAGTTGGTGGTACCCCGACCTGAGATCAATTTTCGAGAACACACAAGCTCCCCTAAACTGATCAAACAAGTCTTCAATGCGGGGTAATGGGTACTTGTTCTTGATGGTTACCTCATTCAAGGCACGGTAATCCACGCATAACCTTTGGGTTCCGTCTTTATTGGGCACAAATATCACCGGAGCTCCCCATGGTGAGGAACTAGGGCGAATATACCCCTTCTCCGTCAATTCTCTCAAATGGTCCTTGAGCTCTTCTAGCTGCTTGGAGTCCATTCGATAATGTCTCTTGTATATCGGGGCTGTTCCCGGTACTAGCTCAATTGCGAATTCCACGTCACGGTCGGGAGGCATACCTGGCAATTCCTCCGGAAAAACATCTGGATATTCCCTGATGGTCCTGATTTCCTCAACTTTCACCTCCACTTGATTTAATTTAATGTCCCTCCTAGGCTCGTGTATTGTTATGAACTTTACTCTGGTACCACTGGGGTGAGTTAGTTCCACCGTTCTGGTCGAACAATGGATAATTCCTTTATGTTTGGTCAACCAATCCATACCCAAAATAATATCTATCCCTTGTGAATCTATCACTATGAGGTTAGCCGTGAATACTACCCCATTAATGTCTAGGCTCACTTTGGGACACACTTGTCTTGTCCTTATTTCTCCACCTGGAGAGTTTACCGCTAGCATATGGTTCATTTGTGTGGTTGCTAGGTCATGCTTCTTAACAAACCCTTGAGCAATGAACGAGTGGGTAGCACCAGAATCAAACAGCAGAGTTGCAAGGTGTAAATTGGCAGGAAACTTACCAACTACCACGTCGGGTGCCTCTTGTACTTCCTCCATAGTGACGTGGTTCACCCGTCCTCTCACTACATTCTGCTGTTGTGGCGGCGCAGGCTTCTTCTTAGGGCACTTATGGGCGTAGTGCCCCACTTCACCACAGCTGAAACATTGCACCCCAATCTTAGATGCCTGGCCCTTGTTGTCTTGGGGTTGGTTTGGGGGTCCTTGCATTGCTGGTCGAGGTGGATATGCGGGGCGAGGCTGCTGCACAAACTGACGTTGTGGCTGTGCTGGTGCTGCGGGAGGCCTGTAGTTTGGGTTGTACCCTCTTGGTGCTGAATAGGGTACCGCAGCACGGCTTGTCTGCCCCGTAGGTTGCTGCATCATACGTGGGCGGGTGTTGCTCCCTGAGGCTTGATGTGACCACCCAGCCTTCCTCTTATTCTCATTTTCCAGGGCCTTTAGCTTCCTTTCCACCACAAAGGCTCTGTCCACCATCTTTTGAAAGCTTTCATACTCATTTGAGGACATGGCACACTGCATCTCTGCGGTAAGTCCTTCCACGAAACAATCTTGTTTCTGCTCATCAGTCTCTATGTCTCGTGGAGCATAACGGGATAGTTGAGTAAATTTAGTGAGGTATTCCCTCACAGTCATGTTTCCCTGCTGCAGTCCCAGAAACTCCTTCCTCTTGTTTTTCAGTTCACCTCTTGGGATGTAATGGTTGCGGAAGCTACGCTTGAACTCTTCCCAAGTGATGTTCTCAGGGTCATGATGGGCGGCCACGTAGGCGGTCCACCAATCAGCAGCAGGTCCCTGCAATTGATGAGAGGCAAACAGCACCCTCTCATACCCTTGGCATTGTATTATCCTCATCTTACTTTCAATGGTCTTCAGCCAATCATCTGCCTCCAGAGGTTCAGCAGCACTTGCAAACTTTGGAGGTTGAGTTCCTAGAAACTCACTCAACCTTGGTTGGCGTGGTGCAGCTTGTGGAGGTGGAACTTGATGCAAGTTGGCCACCACTTGAGTCAAGTTCTGGATAAGCTGATTTTGATTCTCCAGCATTTGGTGGAGAGGATCAACTTCTTCACGGCGACCACCCCGGTCCTGGCCTCCAGAAAGATGAGGGTTGCATGCCTCATCATTGTTGTTGGCGGGGTTGGCAGCACGTCCTTTTCCTCTTCCGGTCATCTGGCAGAATCAACAAATGTTAATTTGATACCATTTAGTATCATCTTACTACTTTCATTTGTTGGTACTTTAAGGTGTTGAGGCCTTGTTAAAACTTTACGAGGGTTTATATCTCACACCAAATAAATGCACTATTATTTCCTGTGGGTTCACACACCAAAGCAAAACAATCTGAAGACGAGGCTGTGGACAATTGCCCATGGCTTCCACAACTCACGTCACACACCAAGCATCATCACACCATTAACTACGTAACGACTCGACTACTCGACCTCTTGCTAGCTAGGGGAAAGACTCTACACTACTCGTCCTCTTGAGCTGGCTCCTCGGGATCTTCCTCCTCATTTCGGCTACCTTCTGACTCTGCTTTGGGTGGGGAGGCTGCTGGTGGAGAAGTGCGACGACGCCTGATTGCTCGGCGATCCGGGGAGTCAGGAGTCCATGGATCACTCACGGTGACACACAGTTCATTCCCATCTCCTCTTTCTCTCGCCTTTAAGCAAGCTCGCAGCAACGCCTCCGTTTCCTTCAGGGTGTCTCGGACATCCTGAAGCTCTTGTTGACACTCCTGCAGTCGAGTGCTGAGCATAGCAGCATCCTCCAAGCACAAGTCCATGTGCTCATGGGAAGTCCCTTGCTGCACCGGTGGGTACTTGTACTCCGTGGTACCACTCTCACGTTGGAGGACATACATGTACTCAGTTTTGTCCAAGTGGCGACGATAGATGTGACTCTGGCAGGTGATGGCCTCCCAGGTGACATCTCTCTCCGCGTCAACTTGTGTTGCTCGACAAGCTGGAGAATGGTGGATCTTCAGCAGTTGATTCTCGTGTATAATCCTCATCTCCGAACTCCATTCTTCCCTCTTCTCACGGATGGTCCTGGTGGAGTTATAGTGGATGATTAGCTTGCCCGTATTGCCGGCGGCTTCGAGCATACGTCGAAGACGGCGCAACAAATCTCCTACTGCCAATCCATAGGAAAGGTACGTCACTGGACGACTCTCCTCTCTTTCGGCAAGGGCAACTACGGGAACTCTCCCTCCTGTGGACTTACGAGCGGTGCGAATCATGCGAACCATCTAAAACAAAAGAATTTAAAATTAGGTTAGATAAATCTCAAACAAAAATCCTATTTTGAATGAAAGTTGGGGTAAGATGAAGAAAATGACTCCTTTAATAACACTTTTCCACCCACACCTTGGAAAATAGTTTCTAAGAAAATAGGGCCCTTAAATACGTCCATTTCTACCTAGGTCCACGTTCCTACGGACAACCTTGGCTCTGATACCACCTCTGTCACACCCGGTTTTTCCGAAGGAAACAACCAAGTGAATATCACATGTATGCCAGGATCATTTTCTCATACATGTGATGACAAATAGTGAAGCATCATTTATTACAAGCCAGGTGTCGAATATAAATAAGTCTTACATCGCAAATGTCTCAATGGACACAAATGCTTCATCACAAGTAAATAAACTAGCAGCGGAATATTATTCTTTAGGGCTCCATCACAGGCGTTGCCCGGGGGTCTTCATGAACCTAAAATCCTTCCTCGGGTCCAAAGTCTTGGTCATTATACACCACCACATTATCTTGACCTGAGCAGCAATATAAACCAACAAATATGCAAGGTTGAGTACCAATGGTACTCAGCAAGTGTGGGAAAATTATATCATGCATGGCTAGAACAAGGAGAGGTTGAACTCATGGTTAAAGCACTACGCAATTAATACCTATCACCTTAGCTTATTAAGCACCTACATTACTACACAGGTGAAATGGTCCCAATCTCCCATCCCATCATCATAATCCAATAACCATAACATCATTTTCAATGTTAAGCTCCCCGCTTAACATCCAGAACTTCCAAAAACCTTCACTTCTCTAATCATGAATAAGTCCAGGCCGCTCTTAACCGTGAGCACGGCTGTCAAGACAGTTTTGACTCTGCAGAGTTTGTACCACTGTACCCACAAGTAGTAATTACATCCCCCGTTGCCGGGTGGACTAAAAGAACCTCCATTATGCCAGTGGCTACGATCCACATTCACACTTCCCAGGTGTGCGGCCAAGAGATCACTACGAAGCCTTTACAAAGGGATTCCCGACGAGCGTGGGCCCACTGAGGTTTCACCCCTAACAGCATACAAGAGGCTCCAACCCCGCTGCAGTGGCCCCCTCTTGAGCCTTGCGGTTCATATGGTAGTCCAGCTGACACCTACTCCCCGCACCATCCAACACACCCATACTACGCCGAGGATACACCTAATTAATTGGCCAAGCTGCCCCATCTCAGCATGTGGTTGGCACTGTAAAGCCGGGTTACATGCTCCATGAACCGGTCCTTAGGATCCAGGCAAGTACTAAACACAAACCCGAGTCTCGTGCACCCAGCACACAACCAAAACATCCAACTTGCCTTGATCCCTACCTCTACATAACTCACAATATCTCATTCAAGAGTATGGTAAAGTAAACTGATGATCTCATATCCCAAATATCCCATTCTAAGCATGGCTAAGCATATGCATAATAATAAATGACATGATAAAATAAATCCCAACCCAAGCTTCAAGGAAACAAGGTAATGCAATTCTAGGGAAACTTCCTAGCATGGGTTTCATATTTCATTTGACAATGCAAATAATTCTATCTACATATCCTAGCATAGGATCAAAGTGGTCAAGGACACTTGCCTCCTTCTTGCTGCTCCTGAAATGGGTATTCCTGGTCTTGGAAATGAATAACTTGTTCTTGAACAGGTTCTACTTCATACCATCACACATAGCAAAAGAAAAACAACCATCATAAGACATAGTTCACACTTCTACTTCATACAAACCACACATTCATATTTATGAAATTCGTTCACCATTATATGTGTTGTGGTTACTTTATGTGTGTTGAGTTGTGGCTTGCATGCACTTTTAACCATGTGTATATATGATTCCTACTTTTGTGTCCACATTTATACTCGCATACAATGTGCCTTCACAATTTCTATCAACCCTAAACTGAATTCTTTGTATTTTAGAAACTCCAGTTATCATTTACTAATTGCTATATTTTCAGATTTATATTCCTATGCATAATTGTGTATTTTATTATTAAATTAGTAATACATCACCTAAACAGATTAGGTTCTGGTCCTAAATAATTTAGAATCATATTTTGACCATGGCTTATGATGTATACTATTTCATAATTATTTTCCCTATTTTTCTATAACTATTCTTTACTTAAAAATGTGTCCCTATACTAAATAATGTGATTAATAAATGAAACAGATTCATATCAGCCCAAAAATATATTTTTATCTCACTCCAAAGTTTTCTAAGTACTGAGAAAGTTTTTAATTAATTTTGAAAATTATATTTGTCCCACTTTTTAATTTTTAAACACTAGTTACATATTCAATTTTCTAAATTAAATACTAAACAGGGCTAAAAAGTAAACTCACCCCATTACAGGGTCTATAATATTATTCTCATAATTTCCAGGGGTCTAGCTACACTTATCAGAGGTGTTTTTCTTAATTTCTATTAAGTCCAGGGGCTAAAACTGATTTTTAAATGAATTTACATGATTTTCTGAAGTTCCAGGGGCTAGATCTGAAGTTTCCGGGGCTAGCTCTCAATTCCAGAGAACCCCAGGGGGTAGCACGTAAGAATTCCAGTCTTTATAATGCGGGGCTGACGTGGACCGTCCGATTTTAAACCGACGGCTGAGATTATAACATCGAACCGGTACGCGGGGTTTTAAAGTCTACCGTGCGATTTAAAATAAACGGCGCACAAGCGGCCACGTCGCTCTGATCGAGCGCGGGCGGCGCTGCCGGCGGCGCACGGCGGCGGGAAGCGGCGATCTCGCCGGAAAGTTTTGGATCCTCGAGAATTCTGCCTAGAACTGTGATCTTATGGCCTAGATCGGTAGAGGGGAGGTCAGGGATCTCACCTCGGGGGTTTTCTCGAGCTCGGGGGTCCTGGAAAGTGATCGGCGGCGAGGTCCGAGGCAAAACCACGGCGAAGCTCGTCGGCGCTGCGTTTACACCGTAACTCTCCGAGTTTTCTGCACCTGCAAAGTTCCCCGGAGGCGGTGGATCAAGACCAGCGAGTTAGATCAGAGTTTCCGAGCTTAGATCGGCCAGAATTCACCGGCGAAGTCTCGGTGCTCACCGGAGTAAAAATCGGCGATCGCGTGGGAAAAACTGATCGGATCGGGGGTTTTTATAGCCGGGGGAGGGCGGTGGGTCTGTTGTGACCGAGTTGGAGTCCGCTGGGACCAGAATTCGGGCGGCGAGACAGGTTTCCCGATCGGTTAAGATCGCGCGCGCTCGGGGGGGGGGGGGGGGAAGTCCGGGGTCGGCGCGAGCGAGGTTGGGGATGACAGGTGGGTCCCACCCGTCGGTGAGAGGCAGCGCGGCGCGCGCGGGGGCGGGCTGGCGCGGGAGTAGCTGGGCCGGCTGGCGGGTTTCGGCCCACTGGCCAGTTTTTTCCCGTTTTCCTTTTTTCTTTTTCCATTTCTTTTCTGTTTTGAGTATAATTTGAATTCCAGTTTGAATTTGAATTTTTGCAAAACATGCAACACGTCCAAAAATTTTTAAATTCCCCTCTGAACATGGTTTTGGGTTTTGAATCAAAATTTGGGGTGTTACACATGGCTCGCATGAACCGGTCCTTAGATCTACAGCAAGTAACCACCATCTCATGCTAACTCATTCACAAATCCAGGCTTGCCTAGATCTCCCTCCGATCCATGTCCATTATCAACATCAGTTTCTCATTATTCTTACGAGTGCAGTTAGCTAGACACGTCTATCTCGCTTCCCAATCCCATGGACTCAGCGAAGCATAAAAGCAAAAACCATATCTGACTCATAAACTTCCCTAGCGATAAGGGTGGTTTAACTAAAACTAGTAAACTCCTATAAAAGGGTTTCCCATCAATTCGACTCGGCACACACACCTTTTCACAAACAAAACAGTTTTTCGAAATATAGGATCAATATGGTCAAGGGGAACTTGCCTTGTTCTTGCGGTTCCGGTTGCTCAAACTCTTGCTGAAGTAGCCCATCGTAGGTAGCTCCCTGAGCTCGTCCTTCTATACGCGATCACGCACATACAAGATTCATAGCAATCAATACCATGCACAAACTCTACTTTAAGATGCAATGATGCGTATGCATGTTAATCCTATGATGCAGTTTTTATTAGATCGGTTTGTACGTGCTCTTGCATGTTTGCATAGCTTTTACGATGAACCGAGGTGTTCAGATCAAATGTGGACGTGGCGATGATCTTGACTTTAGATCAAACCGATCAACACGTGATCTGTCCACGAAAATGCTTCTGTTCAAAAGGAATCGAAGAATAGATGCAAAGAAAACGCAATGATGTCGTAAGGTGGTATTGGGGACCTACCTTACGTTCTTCTTGGTCTCAGGGTCCTTCTCCTAGCAAGACAGATCGTCGGGGCTCCCTTCCGGCGATCTCCGGCGATCTCTGGCGACTGAACTCCGGCGAAGGGTTTACTCAGCGAGCTGGGGCTATGGCTCTAAGTTGTCGGCTCAGGAGGTGGAAAAGAAGTACGTGGTTGCGGCTAGAGATTTTCGGTTCTATTTATAACCGGGAAGAGAAGAGTCCTAATCTGTTTAGATTTCGAATGAGAGTCCTATTCAAATGGTTTTTGAATCTTAACAACTTATCTTAGATTGATTCAGTGCGGTAACATTGTGGAATTCGAGTCGGTTTCCTCCCGTACCGGTATTCCCGTGCGTACAGAAGAAAAACCGCTTCATAATCGTGTCCTTACGCGGTGATGGGCTCCGGAGGCTCCACGTGTCCAGCGGGAACCTGGGCTCCCCTTCAGCAGAGACCAGCTCCGATTGTGCCACGTGCCTAGCGAACGAGACCTCCCTCTCCTTCAGATGTGAGCTCTGCGTGCGCCACGCGTCCTGGCGGGCGGGACCTCCCCTCTCAACAGAGGCAAGCTCCACGTGCGCCATGTGTCTGGTGGGTCGGGACCTCCTCTCTCAAAAGAGGCGAGCTCCGCGAACGCCACGTGTCAGTTCTGGACCTCCCCCTCTCTTCAGAGGTGGCTCCGAGTGTGCCACGTGTCAAAGCCAGACCTCTCCTCTCTTCGGAGGTGGGCTACGAGTGTGCCATGTGTCAATTCTGGACCTCCCCTCTCTTTGGAGGTAGCTCCGGATGTGCCACGTGTCCTAACAGCGCCAGACTTCCTTTCTTCTCGGAGGCGAGCTCCGAGGTCAACACGTGTCCATCAGTATCGGACCTCCCGGAGGTGAGCTTCGGAGGTGACACGTGTCCAGTAGGACCGGACCTCTCGGAGGTGAGCTCTGAGAGCGACACGTGTCCTGCGGGACTGGCCTCGCTTCTCTGTAGAGGCTAGCTCCGGGGGCAACACATGTCCCATGGGGTCGGACCTCTCCTCCTTTGCGGGAATGAGCCCCGAGCCTGCCAGGTAGCCAGTTTCGTGGTGGACCTCTCCCCCTTTTGCGGAGATGAGCTCCGAAGGTGCCACGTGGCCAGCGGGCCGTGGGAGTTGTCTTCGGTGCTCTCTGTAAACTGGAATTTGATCTTTTTGGCTATCTTTTTGATATTTTCTCTGTTTCAACTTATTTTAAAAAATGTTTTTCTACATGAAACATGATTACATGCAGAACCTGAAAATTAGGTTGTCACAAATCTACCCCCCTTAAATTGAATCTCGCCCTCGAGATTCGCTAGTGGAGAATAGATGAGGGAATTCTGCCTTCTCGGCTGTTGGTTGGGATGACTCAAACTTGATATGAGTTCCGTGCTCATTTGTCAACTGCACGCTCCTTTCGGCACATTGGATTACTCCGTTGTGCTTACTTAGCCAATCCATTCTGAGTATTATGTCAAGCCATTGGGAATCCAAGACAATGAGGTTGGCAAGGAAGTCTACCCCCCTTAAATTAAGGTTTACTTTCAGACATACTATATTAGTCTCCATCTCTCCCCCGGGAGAATTAACCAACATAGTATATTTCAAGTGTGTTATGGGTAGATTATGCTTGGCAACATACTTGGAGGATATGAAGGAATGAGATGCTCCAGGATCAAATAAGATGGTGGCTGGGTTAGAGTTGGCAAGAAACATACCAATTATGGTGTCTTTAGCCTGTTGCGCTTCCTCAGCAGAAACATGGTTCACGTTGCCGCGAGCGTAGATCTGCTGTCCACGGTTGCCTTGATTGGCTCCTCCGTTCGGCCGTGGGTTCTGCTTAGGGATGTTACCTTGCTGTCCAGGACCTCTCCTCAGGCACTGGCTCGCAAAGTGTCCTGGTTCCCGCATGCAAAGCATGCCCTGTTGCCCATGGCAGCAGGTACGTTGGGGCGGGGGTTTTGAACAGGAGCGCCCATGTTGGGACGGGGTGCTGTAGGCAAAGGCACACGAGGTGCTTGTGCAATGGGTTGTTGCTGTGGTGGCTGATTAGGGCGGTATGCAGGAGCGATCGATCCATACTACGGTGCAGCAGGGGGCATGTACTGAGGTCGTACGTTGCTCCCTTGTGGCTGGTATGGCATCTTCCTCTTGCCCTCTCGCTCGATCTCTCGGATCTTGCTTTCAACCACTATGGCCTTGTCAACCAGCTTCTGGAAGCTCGCATAGTCATTGTTGAGGAGCTGAAGCTGGATCTCATTGTTCAACCCTCTCATGAACAGGTACTGCTTCCGTTGGTCCGAGTTGACATCTTCAGGGGCATACCGGGACAGTTGTGTGAACTTGTTGAGGTACTCATTCACACTATTCTGTCCTTGGCGGAGACCTTTGAACTCCTGTCTCTTGAGCATCATTACAGCAGCAGGGATGTAATGAGAGCGGAAACTCTCCTTGAACTCAGTCCAAGTGATCGTCTCCGAGTCGACATGAGCGTTACAAAGGGCATCCCACCAGTCAGCGGCAGCTCCCATGAGTTGGTGCAATGCAAAGAGAACTTTCTCTCTGTCGTTGCACTGAACTATGGCAAGCTTCTTCTCCATGGACTTCAACCAATCGTCGGCCTCCATGGGGTCATTAGCTTGATCAAAGGTAGGTGGTCGAGTCCTCATGAACTCTCCCAGCCTGTTATGAGACGGTGGTGGTGGCGGTGGTGGTGGCGGTGGTGCCGGAACAGGGTTGTTGTTGTTGGCCTGCAGCTGACCCAAAGTTTGGATCATGATCTGCATAAGCTGATTCTGTATGACCATCAACTGTTCCAGGTTGTTTTCACCAGCTCCAGGGTTAACAGGAACTTCGACATGGTCCTCCTCTTCTTGGTTGCTGCGGACGTTCCTCCCTTGATGGCCGACACTTCCTCTCACCATCTTGAGTGGAATTGGATAGAATAGAGATTTAGAAGTTCAGATGAGCCCCCTAACTATATGCATCAAGGTGGATGGACTATATATATTAGCCCATATGAGGATGTGAACAAGTGCCGAGGCATCTCACACCTCTTTCTACTTATGTGTGGATATGGACAACGCTGAAACGTCCCACAACTCACACTAAGCACACAATCACAAACAATCATCACAAAGACTCACACAACTCCTATTCAAGGCTTATTCAATGGGGGTCCTATAGGGTTTTAGGGTGATATCGATCTGCGACTTCACCCTATGTCAAGGTGGTTTCGGGTGATACCCATATGTGATCGAACTATGGCTTCTCCTAGGCTTGCATCCTATATCAAGGTGGTTCCAATGCCAATCTATGCATCCTAGGCTTGCATCCTATGGTCAGCGTGGCTTCTAACACCAATCTGTTACTAGGGTGCGTCCTACAGTCAACGTGGTTCAGCTACCAATCTGTGATCATTCTAAGTTTGTGACCTACAGTCAATCATGGTAGCTTGATACCAATCTGTGACTAGGCATGGCAGCTCTAATTCTGTGACCTATCTGGCTGTGTGACCTACGATCAACCCGTGGCAGGTTGATACCAATCTATGTCTGATACCAACTTGTGTTTCCTATCTAGGCGTATAACCTACTGTCAACCCGTGACTGGTTGATACCAATCTGGGGTTGTATCTAGGTGTGTAATCTACCCTCAACCGTGGCTCTGACTGTGACGCCCTCAATTCTGTGGAAAACCACGGAACCGAGAACTGATGCATATGTGTGCCCAGGATGTTCATCACACATACACATATGTTCCACAAACTGAATTCAGAATATATATTACCACGAATAACAGGGTTTATTACAAAGTCTCATGAGTCTTGGACTCATGCTAACAGCGGAAGTCTAAATCTAAGCAGCAGAAGTCTAAATCTATTCTGACAGCGGAAGTCTTCTATTCTAGTGCGGAAGCAATCTAAGCAGCAGAAGTGGCTCCATCTATACTCCATCCCCATAGGCAAGGTTGAGGACAGATTACACGCCTATGCTCCACTTGGTCTTCATAGTATTCTTCTCCTGTTGCTGATGATGAAGTAATAATGCAAGTTTGAGTACAATGATGTACTCAGCAAGTGCAGGAAAATTTGATATGTAGCTCACAACAAGGAAGGTATAAAAAGGCTCATTACAGAAAGCAAAGTTATTTCTCAAAATCACGATAAAACAACAACTTAACTTTAAGTGAATGTAATCCCAACATGTATTAAAATACCAACATACCACCATTATGTTTCATCACTGTTCATGTCTCAACCAGACATTAATCTTTCTCAAATTTTCTCACGAATACCTTCTCGTATTCGCTACCATCTCACTAATACCATCTCGTATTCGCTACCATATTACGAATACCATCTCGTATTCGCTACCATTCAATTCTGTCTCGCACCGAGACCAATCTCGTTGCCACGACTCAACAATCATGCTACCAAATCTTATCACTCGGACTCAACAGCCCTGAAAACCAAAACCTTAACCAAACCAAACCCAAAACCATAACCATCCCAAAATCCATCCCAACTAATCATGTGGATTGTCCAGACGCTCGTGACCATAAGCTTGGCTATCATGATAGTTTAAGACTCTGCAGAGTTTGTACCACTTTACCCACAAGTTTGTGATTTTGTCACCCATCGGCGACTTCAGAACCTCCATTATACTAGTACACAACCGTCGGTGTATGGCAAGAGATCACAAAATAGGCTTTACAAAGGGGTTACTAGATGTATCGACTCACTAAGGTTTCACGGGCAGGATAGAATCTCCAATTCTCCCACCCACGGGCCCCCTCTTGTG
This sequence comes from Neostapfia colusana, assembly GCA_030760725.1. Lineage (NCBI taxonomy): Eukaryota > Viridiplantae > Streptophyta > Magnoliopsida > Poales > Poaceae > Neostapfia > Neostapfia colusana. Next base: position 39,597,472 of record JASWHV010000013.1, on the reverse strand, counting down.
CCATGCAGTTCCCAAGGCAGTCCTCACTCGACTCCCATTCCCCGCGCCTTCCATGGTCCATAAAAATCTTGTAACTTACCTAATTACTCAGCTAATCCGCACCCATACTTGGCCTTGTGGTGGCACTGTTGTCTTGGCATGGCTCGCATGAAGCGGTCCTTAGATCTACGGCAAGTAACCACCATCTCATGCTACCTCATTCACAAACCCAGGCTTGCCTAGATCTCCCTCTGATCCATGTCCATTATCAACATCAGTTTCTCATTATTCTTATGAGTGCAGTTAGCTAGACACGTCTATCTCGCTTCCCAATCCTCTGGACTCAGCGAAGTATAAAAGCAGAAACCATACCCGACTCATAAACTTCCCTGGCGACAAGGGTGGTTTAACCAAAACTAGTAAACTCCTATAAAAGGGTTTCCCATCAATTCGACTCGGCACACACACCTTTTCACAAACAAAACAGTTTTCTGAAATATAGGATCAATATGGTCAAGGGGCACTTGCCTTGTTCTTGCGGTTCCGGTTGCTCAAACTCTTGCTGAAGTAGTCCGTCGTAGGTAACTCCCTGAGCTGGTCCTTCTATACGCGATCACGCACATACAAGATTCATAGCAATCAATACCATGCACAAACTCTACTTTAAGATGCAATGATGCGTATGCATGTTAATCCTATGATATAGTTTTTATTAGATCGGTTTGTACGTGTTCTTGCATGTTTGCATAGCTTTTACGATGAACAGAGGTGTTCAGATTAAATGTGGACGTGGCGATGATATTGACTTTAGATCAAACCGACCAACATGTGATCTGTCCATGAAAAAGCTTCTGTTCGAAAGGAATTGAAGAATAGATGCAAAGAAAACACGATGATGTCGTAAGGTGGTATTGGGGACCTCCCTTACGTTCTCCTTGGTCTCGGGGTCCTTCTCCTAGCAAGACAGATCGTCGGGGCTCCCTTCCGTCGATCTCTGGCGAATGAACTCCGGCGAAGGGTTTACTCGGCGAGCTGGGGCTATGGCTCTAAGTTGTCGGCTCAGGAGGTGGAAAATAAGTACGTGGTTGCGGCCAAAGGTTTTTGGTTCTATTTATAACTGGGAAGAGAAGAGTCCAAATCTGTTTGGATTTCGAATGAGAGTCCTATTCAAATGGTTTTTGAATCTTAACAACTTATCTTAGATTGATTCGGTGCGGTAACATTGTGGAATTCGTGTCAGTTTCCTCCTGTACTGGTATTCCCGTGCGTACAAAAGAAAAACTGCTTCAGAATCGCGTCCTTACGCGGTGATAGGCTCCGAAGGCTCCACGTGTCCAGCGGGAATCTGGGCTCCCCTTCCGCAGAGACCAGCTCCGTTGTGCCGCATGTCAGGCTAACGAGACCTCCATCTCCTTTAGAGGTGAGCTCCGCGTGCGCAACGCGTCCTGGCGGGCGGGACCTCCCCTCTCAACAAAGGCAAGCTCCTTGTGCGCCACATGTCTGGTGGGTCGGGACCTCCTCTCTCAATAGAGGCGAGCTCCGCGAATGCCATGTGTCAGTTCCGCATCTCCCCCTCTCTTCGGAGGTGGCTCCGAGTGTGCCACATGTCAAAGCCAGACCTCCCCTCTCTTCGGAGGTGGGCTCCGAGTGTGCCATGTATCAATTCCGGACCTCCCCTCTCTTCGGAGGTAGCTCCGGATGTGCCACGTGTCCTAGCAGCGCCAGACTTCCTTTCTTCTCGGAGGCGAGCTCCGAGGTCGACACGTGTCCATCAGTGTCGGACCTCCCAGAGGTGACACGTGTCCAGTAGTGTGACACCCTCAATTCTGTGGAAAACCACGGGACCGAGAACTGATGCATATGTGTGCCCAGGATGTTCATCACACATATACACATCATCCACAAACTGTATTTCAGAATATATATATGACCACGAATAACAGAGTTTATTATAATGTCTCATGAGTCTTGGACTCATGCTCACAGCGGAAGTCTTAATCTAACAGCGGAAGTCTTCTAACTAATGCGGGAACAATCTAAGCAGCAGCTCCATCTATACTTCATCCCCACAGGCAAGGTTGAGGACAGATTACTCGTCTAATGTTTCACTTGGTCTTCATAGTAATCTTCTTCTGTTGCTGGTGATGAAATAATAATGCAAGTTTTAGTACAATGATGTACTCAGCAAATGCGGGAAAATATGATATGTAGCTCACAACAAGGTAGGTATAAAAAGGCTCATTGCAGAAAGCAAAGTTATTTATCAAAAACCACGATAAAGCAGCAACTTATCTTTAAGTGAATGTAATCCCAACATGTATTAAAATACCAATCATACCTCCATTATATTCATTACCTTCCATGTCCCATCCAAACATCAATCAACCTCATTCTTGTTCACGAATACCTCCTCGTATTTGCTACCATCTCACGAATACCATCTCGTATTCACTACCATTTCATCTCATAAACAACTTTGTCTCCCACCGAGACCAACCTCGTTGCCATGACTCATCAGTCATGCAACCCATCTTATCACCCGGACTCAACAGTCCCAAAAACAAAACCAAAACCAAACCATCCAAAACCATAACCAATAACCATATCCAATAACCATCCCAACTAATCATGGAAGTTGGCTAGGCGCTCGTGACCGTAAGCTCGGCTATCATGATAGTTTTAAGACTCTGCAGAGTTTGCACCTCTTTACCCACAAGTTTGTGATTTCGTCACCCATCGGCGATTGCAGAACCTCCATTATACCAGTACACAACCGTCGGTGTATGGCCAAGAGATCACAAAATAGCCTTTACAAAGGGGTTACTAGATGTATGGACTCACTAAGATTTCACCGGCAGGCTAGAATCTCCCATTCTCCCACTCACGGGCCCCCTCTTGTGCCATGCAGTTCCTAGGGCAGTCCTCACTCGACTCCCATTCCCCGCGCCTTCCACGGTCCATAACAATCTAGCAACTTACCTAATTAGTCAGCTAAGCCGCACCCATACTTGGCCTTGTGGTGGCACTGTTATCCTGGCATGTGCTCGCATGAACCAGTCCTTAGATCTACGGCAAGTAAACCACCATCTCATGCTACCTCGTTCACAAACCCAGGCTTGCCTAGATCTCCCTCCGATCCATATTCATTAACAACATCAGTTTCTCATTATCGTTACGAGTGCAGTTAGCTAGACACATCTATCTCGCTTCCCAATCCCATGGACTCAGCGAAGCTTAAAGCAAAAACCATACCCGACTCATAAAATTTGGTTTAACCAAAGCTAGTAAACTCCTATAAAAGGGTTTCCCATTATGTCTGACTCAGCACACACACCTTTTTGCAAAACAAAACAGTTTTCCCAAAACATAGTATCAATATGTTCAAGGGGCACTTGCCTTGTTCTGGTTGTTCCGGTTGCTCAAAATCTTGTTGTTGCAGCTCGTCGTAGACAGCTCTCTGAGCTTGTCCTTCTATACAGGATCACGCACATACAGGATTCATAACAATCAATACCATGCACAAACTTTAACTAGATGCAATGATGCATATGTATGTAATTCCTATGATACAGTTCTTATTAGATCGGTTGTACGTGTCCTTGTATATTTGCATGGTTTTACGATGAACATAGGTGTTCAGATCAAATGTGGACGTGAGGAATCGAAGAACAGATGCAAAGAAAACACGATGATGTCGCATGGTGATATTGGAGACCTACCTTACGTTCTTCTTGGTCTCGGGGTCCTTCTCTGATCAGACAGATCGTTGGGGCTCCCTTCCGGCGATCTTCCTCAACTGAACTCCGGCGATGGGATTACTCGGCGAGTTGGAGGCTAGGGCTCTAAGTCGTCGGCTCAGGAGGTGGAAAAGAAGTTTGTGGTTTCGGCCAAGGGTTCTGGGTTCTATTTATAATCGGGAGAAGAAGAGTCCTAATCTGATTGTATTTCGAATAAGAGTCCTATTCAAATTGTCGTTGAATCTTAACAACTTATCTTTAGTTGATTTGGTGTGGTAACATTGTGGAATTCAGGTCGGTTTCCTCTCCGTACCGGTATTTCTACGCGTACAGAATCCAAATACCGATCCAGAACTCGTTACCTCCGCGGTGATGAGCTCCGGAAGCTCCACGTGTCCACCGGGGCCTGGTCTCTCCCTTTCCGCAGAGACGAGCTCTGGTTGTGCCGCGTGTCAAGCGAGCGAGACCTCCCTCTCCTTCGGAGGTGAACTCTGTGTGCACCATGTATCCTGGCGGTCGGGACCTCCTCTCTATTCGGAGGTGGCTCCACGCACGCCACGTGTCAGTGCTGGACCTTCCCTCTCATTGGAGGTGGCTCCGGGTGTGCCACGTGTCCTAACAGCACCAGACTTCCTTTCTTCTCAGAGACGAGCTCCGAGGTTGACATGTGTCCAACAGTGACGGACCTCCCGGAGATAAGCTCCTGTGGTGACATGTGTCCAATAGAACCGGTCCTCTCGGAGGTGAGCTCCGAGATCGACATGTATCCAGCGCGACTAGTCCTCTGATTTCCGCGGTGACTAGCTCCGAAGGTGACACGTGTCCTGCGGCTGGCCTTGCTTCTCCGCAGAGGCTAGCTCCAGGGCAACATGTGTCCCACGGTGTCAGACCTCTCCCCCTTTGCGAGGATGAGCCCCGAGCCTGCCACGTAGCCAGCGGGCCACGGGAGTTGTCTTCGGCGCTCTCTGTGAACTGGATTCGGCTCTTTTTGGCTATCTTTTTGATATTTTCTCTGTTCCCACTTCCTTTAAAATGTTTTCTCTACATGAAATATGAATACATGCAGAAACCAGAAATGAGGGTGTCACAAATCTACCCCCCCTTAAATTGAATCTTGCCCTCAAGATTTGTTAGTAGAGAATAGATGAGGGAATTCTGCCTTGATGTCTTCTTCATGCTTCCATGTGCCTTCAGCTTCAGTGTTGTAACACCCCAAATTTTTAGTCAAAACTCAAATTTTGATTTAGAACCATAAACCATGTTCAGAGGGGAATTTAGAAATTTTTGGACGTGTTGCATGTTTTGCAGAAATTCAAATTCAAACTGGAATTCAAATTAGACTCAAAACAGAAAAGAAATGGAAAAAGAAAAAGGAAAACCGGAAAAAAAACTGGCCAGTGGGCCGAAACCCCAGCCGGCCCAGCAAACCCCCGCGCAGCCCGCCCCCGCGCGCGCCGTGCTGCCCCTCGCTGACGGGTGGGACCCGCCTGTCATCCCTAACCCCGCGACCCCGGACTTCTCCCCCGCGCGCGCGATCGCAACCGATCGGGAAACCGCGTCCCGCAGCCGAATTCTGGACCCTGAGGACTCTAACTCGATCACAACAGAACCACCGCCCTCCCCCGGCTATAAAAACAACCGATCCGATCAGTTTTTCTCACGCGATCGCCGATTTTCACTCCGGGGAGCACCGAGACTTCGCCGGTGAATTCTGGCCGATCTAAGCTCGGAAACTCTGATCTAACTCGTTGGTCTTGATCCACCGCCTCCGGGGAACTTTGCAGGTGCAGAAAACCCGAAGACTTACGGTGCAAATCCAGCTCCGACGAGCTTCGCCGTGGTTTTGCCTCGGACCTCGCCGCCGAGCACTTTCCAGGACCCCCGAGCTCGAGAAAACCCCCGAGGTGAGATCCCTGACCTCCCCTCTACCGATCTAGGCCATAAGATCACAGTTCTAGGCAGAATTCTCGAGGATCCGAAAGTTTCCGGCGAGATCGCCGCTTCCCGCCGCCGTGCGCCGCCGGCAGCGCCGCCCGCGCTCGATCAGAGCGACGTGGCCGCTTGTGCGCCGTTTATTTTAAATCGCACGGTAGACTTTAAAACCCCGCGTACCGGTTCGATGTTATAATCTCAGCCGTCGGTTTAAAATCAGACGGTCCACGTCAGCCCCGCGTTATAAAGACTGGAATTCTTACGTGCTACCCCCTGGGGTTCTCTGGAATTGAGAGCTAGCCCCGGAAACTTCAGATCTAGCCCCTGGAACTCCAGAAAATCATGTAAATTCATTTAAAAATCAGTTTTAGCCCCTGGACTTAATAGAAATTAAGAAAAACACCTCTGAAAAGTGTAGCTAGACCCCTGGAAATTATGAAAATGATATTATAGACCCTGTAATGGGATGAATTCATTATTCTAGCTCTGTTTAGTATTTAATTTAGAAAATTGAATATGTAACTAGTGTTTAAATATTAAAAAGGGGGACAAACATAATTGTCAAACTTATTAAAAACTTTCTCAGTACTTAGAAAACTTTGGAGTGAGATAAAAATATATTTTTGGGCTGAAATAAATCTGTTTCATCTATTATTCACATTTAATAGTATAGGGACACATTTTTAAGTAAAGAATAGTTAAAGAAAAATAGGGAAAATAATTATGAAATAGTATACATCAGAAGCCAAGGTCAAAATATGATCTTAAATTATTTAGGACCAGAACCTAATCTGTTTAGGTAGTGTGTATTACTAATTTAATAATAAAATGCACAATTATGCATGAGAATATAAATCTGGAAATATAGAAACTAGTAAATGATAAATGGAGTTTCTAAAGAACAAAGAATTCAGTTTAGGGTTGATAGAAATTATGAAGGCACATATGAAGAAGAAAAATACTTTTCATACATACTTGGTAGTTTAATATATAAGGAATTTATTTAAAACTGAAACACACATATATATATGTATATATATATATAGTATGTGAGTATAAATATGAACACCAAAGTAAGAATCCTATACATGTAAATGAAAGTGTATGCAAGCCCCAAATCAACACACATAGAGTATCCACAACACATAAAATGGTAAAGAAACTTTCATAAATGTGAATGTGTGGTTTGTATGAAGTAGAAGTGTGAACTATGTCTTATGATTGTTGTTTTTCTTTTGCTATGTGTGATGGTATGAAGTAGAGCCTGTTCAAGAGCAAGTTATCTCTTTCCAAGATCAGGACTACCCATTTCAAGAGCAGCAAGAAGGAGGCAAGTGTCCTTGACCACTTTGATCCTATGCTAGGATGTGTAGATAGAATTATTTGCATTGTCAAGTTAAATATGAAACCCATGCTAGGAAAGTTTCCCTAGAATTGCATTACCTTATTTCCTTGAAGCTTGGGTTGGGATTTATTTTGTCATGTCATTTATATACATGCATATGCTTAGCCATGCTTAGAATGGGATATTTGGGACATGAGATCATCAGTTTATATTACCATACTCTTGAATGAGCTATTATGAGTTATGTAGAGGTAGGGATCAAGGCAAGTTGGATGTTTTGGTTGTGTGCTGGGTGCACGAGACTTGGGTTTGTGTTTAGTACTTGCCTGGATCCTAAGGACCGGTTCATGGAGCATGTAACCCGGCTTTACAGTGCCAACCACATGCTGAGATGGGGCAGCTTGGCCAATTAATTAGGTGTATCCCCGGCGTAGTATGGGTGTGTTGGATGGTGCGGGGAGTAGGTGTCAGCTGGACTACCATATGAACCGCAAGGCTCAAGAGGGGGCCACTGCAGCGGGGTTGGAGCCTCTTGTATGCTGTTAGGGGTGAAACCTCAGTGGGCCCACGCTCGTCGGGAATCCCTTTGTAAAGGCTTCGTAGTGATCTCTTGGCCACACACCTGGGAAGTGTGAATGTGGTTCGTAGCCACTGGCATAATGGAGGTTTTTTTTAGTCCACCCGGCAACGGGGGATGAAATCACTACTTGTGGGTACAGTGGTACAAACTCTGCAGAGTCAAAACTGTCTTGACAGCCGTGCTCACGGTTAAGAGCGGCCTGGACTTATTCATGATTAGAGAATTGATGGTTTTGGAAGTTAAGCGGGGAGCTTAACATTGGAAATGATGGTTATGGTTATTGGTTTATGATGATGGGATGGGAGATTTGGACTATTTCACCTGTGTAGTAATGTAGGTGCTTAATAAGCTAAGGTGATAGGTATTAATTGCGTAGTGCTTTAACCATGAGTTCAACCTCTCCTTGTTCTAGCCATGCATGATATAATTTTCCCACACTTGCTGAGTACCATTGGTACTCAACCTTGCATATTTGTTGGTTTATATTGCTGCTCAGGTCAAGATAATGAGGTGGTGTATAATGACCAAGACTTTGGACCTGAAGAAGGTTTTTAGATTCATGAAGACCCCCGGGCAACACCTGTGATGGAGCCCTAAAGAATAATATTCCGCTGCTAGTTTATTTACTTGTGATGAAGCATTAGTGTTCATTGAGACATTTGTAATGTAAAACTTATTTATATTCGACACCTGGCTTGTAATAAATGATGCTTCACTATTTGTCATCACATGTATGAGAAAATGATCCTGGCATACATGTGATATTCACTTGGTTGTTCTTCGGAAAAACCGGGTGTGACAGAGGTGGTATCAGAGCCAAGGTTGCCCGTAGGAACGTGGACCTAGGTAGGAATGGACGTATTTAAGGGCCCTATTTTCTTAAAAACTATTTTCCAAAGGTGTGGGTGAAAAAGTGTTATTAAAAGAGTCATTTTCTTCATCTTACCCCAACTTTCATTCAAAAATAGGATTTTTGTTTGAGAATTTATCTAACCTAATTTTAAATTCTTTTGTTTTAGATGGTTCGCATGATTCGCACCGCTCGTAAGTCCACAGGAGGGAGAGTTCCCGTAGTTGCCCTTGCCGAAAGAGAGGAGAGTCGTCCAGTGACGTACCTTCCCTACGGATTGGCAGTAGGAGATTTGTTGCGCCGTCTTCGACGTATGCTCGAAGCCGCCGGCAATACGGGCAAGCTCATCATCCACTATAACTCCACCAGGACCATCCGTGAGAAGAGGGAAGAATGGAGTTCGGAGATGAGGATTATACACGAGAATCAACTGCTTAAGATCCACCACTCTCCAGCTTGTCGAGCAACACAAGTTGACGCGGAGAGAGATGTCACTTGGGAGGCCATCACCTGCCAGAGCCACATCTATCGTCGCCACTTGGACAAAACTGAGTACATGTATGTCCTCCAACGTGAGAGTGGTACCACGGAGTACAAGTACCCACCGGTGCAGCAAGGGACTTCTCATGAGCACATGGACTTGTGCTTGGAGGATGCTGCTATGCTCAGCACTCGACTGCAGGAGTGTCAACAAGAGCTTCAGGATGTCCGAGATACTCTGAAGGAGACGGAGGCATTGCTGCGAGCTTGTTTAAAGGCGAGAGAAAGAGGAGATGGGAATGAACTGTGTGTCACCGTAAGTGATCCATGGACCCCTGACTCCCCGGATCGCCGAGCAATCAGGCGTCGTCGCACTTCTCCACCAGCAGCCTCCCCACCCAAAGCAGAGTCAGAAGGTAGCCGAAATGAGGAGGAAGATCCCGAGGAGCCAGTTCAAGAGGATGAGTAGTGTAGAGTCTTTCCCCTAGCTAGCAAGAGGTCGAGTAGTCGAGTCGTTACGTAGTTAATGGTGTGATAATGCTTGGTGTGTGACGTGAGTTGTGGAAGCCATGAGCAAGTGTCCACAGTCTCGTCTTCAGATTGTTTTGCTTTGGTGTGTGAACCCACAGGAAATAATAGTGCATTTATTGGGTGTGAGATATAAAACCCTCGTAAGATTTTAACAAAACTTCAACACTTCAAAGTACAAACAAGTGAAAGTAGTAAGATGATACTAAATGTTTTCAAATTAACATTTGTTGATTCTGCCAGATGGCCGGAAGAGGAAAAGGACGTGCTGCCAACCCCGCCAACAACAATGATGAGGCATGCAACTCTCATCTTTCTGGAGGCCAGAACCGGGGTGGTCGCCGTGAAGAAGTTGATCCTCTCCACCAAATGCTGGAGAATCAAAATCAGCTCATCCAGAACTTGACTCAAGTAGTGGCCAACTTGCATCAAGTTCCACCTCCACAAGCTGCACCACGCCAACCAAGGTTGAGTGAGTTTCTAGGAACTCAACCTCCAAAGTTTGCAAGTGCTGCTGAACCTCTGGAGGCAGATGATTGGCTGAAGACCATTGAAAGTAAGATGAGAATCATACAATGCCAAGGGTATGAGAGGGTGCTGTTTGCCTCTCATCAATTGCAGGGACCTGCTGCTGATTGGTGGACCGCCTACGTGGCCGCCCATCATGACCCTGAGAGCATCACTTGGGAAGAGTTCAAGCGTAGCTTCCGCAACCATTACATCCCAAGAGGTGAACTCAAAAACAAGAGGAAAGAGTTTTTGGGACTGCAGCAGGGAAACATGACGGTGAGGGAATACCTCACTAAATTCACTCAACTATCCCGTTATGCTCCACGAGACATAGAGACAGATGAGCAGAAACAAGATTGTTTCGTGGAAGGACTTACCGCAGAGATGCAGTGTGCAATGTCCTCCAATGAGTATGAAAGCTTTCAAAAGATGGTGGACAGAGCATTTGTGGTGGAAAGGAAGCTGAAGGCCCTGGAAAATGAGAACAAGAGGAAGGCTGGGTGGTCACATCAAGCCTCAGGGAGCAACACCCGCCCACGTATGATGCAGCAACCTACGGGGCAGACGAGCCGTGCTGCGGTACCCTATTCAGCACCAAGAGGGTACAACCCAAACTACAGGCCTCCCGCAGCACCAGCACAGCCGCAACGTCAGTTTGTACAACAGCCTCGCCCCGCATATCCCCATCGACCAGCAGTGCAAGGACCCCCAAACCAACCCCAAGACAACAAGGGCCAAGCATCTAAGATTGGGGTGCAATGTTTCAGCTGTGGTGAAGTGGGGCACTACGCCCATAAGTGTCCAAAGAAGAAGCCCACGCAGCCACAGCAGCAGAACGTAATGAGAGGACGGGTGAACCACGTCACTATGGAGGAAGCACAAGAGGCACCCGACGTGGTAGTTGGTAAGTTTCCTGCCAATTTACACCTTGCAACTCTGCTGTTTGATTCTGGTGCTACCCATTCGTTCATTGCTCAAGGGTTTGTTAAGAAGCATGACCTAGCAACCACACAAATGAACCATATGCTAGCGGTAAATTCTCCAGGTGGAGAAATAAGGACAAGACAAGTGTGTCCCAAAGTGAACCTAGACATTAATGGGGTAGTATTTACCGCTAACCTCATAGTGATCGATTCACAAGGGATAGATATTATTTTGGGTATGGATTGGTTGACCAAACATAAAGGAATCATCCATTGTTCGACCAGAACGGTGGAACTAACTCACCCTAGTGGCACAAGAGTAAAGTTCATAACGATACACGAGCCTAGGAGGGACATTAAATTAAATCAAGTGGAGGTGAAAGTTGAGGAAATCAGGACTATCAGGGAATATCCAGATGTTTTTCCGGAGGAGTTGCCAGGAATGCCTCCCGACCGTGACGTGGAATTCGCAATCGAGCTAGTACCGGGAACAGCCCCGATATACAAAAGACCTTATCGAATGGACTCCAAGCAGCTAGAAGAGATCAAGGATCATTTGAGGGAATTGACGGAAAAGGGGTATGTTCGCCCTAGTTCCTCACCATGGGGAGCTCCGGTAATATTTTTGCCTAAGAAAGATGGAACTCAAAGGTTATGCGTGGATTACCGTGCCTTGAATGAGGTGACCATCAAGAACAAGTATCCATTACCCCGCATTGAAGACTTGTTTGATCAGTTGAGGGGAGCTTGCGTGTTCTCGAAAATTGATCTCAGGTCGGGATACCACCAACTCAAGATAAGGCAATCTGATATTCCCAAGACAGCTTTTGTATCTCGGTACGGACTGTATGAATACACTGTCATGCCTTTCGGGCTAACCAATGCCCCGGCATATTTCATGTACCTCATGAACAAGGTATTCATGGAATATCTGGACAAATTTGTGGTGGTTTTCATAGATGATATTCTCGTCTTCTCCAAAGATGAAGAAGAACATGAGAAACATCTAAGGTTGGTGTTACAGAGGCTGAGAGAACACCAACTATATGCCAAGTTGAGCAAGTGTGAGTTTTGGCTAAAGAGAGTTCCCTTTTTAGGGCATATAATCTCGGAGGGAGGAATCTCCGTAGATCCCGCCAAAATCGAAGATATCCAGAAATGGAAAACCCCTGAAAATGTCGGAGAAGTTCGAAGCTTTTTGGGATTGGCTGGATACTATCGACGGTTTATTGAGGGATTCTCCAAGATCTCGAGACCTCTCACCAAACTGTTGGAAAAGGGAATCACATTCACCTGGACGCCACAGTGCGATACGAGCTTTCAGGAGCTAAAGAAGAGATTGACAACAGCCCCGTGTTGGTTATGCCAGATATGCAGAAGAATTTCACGGTGTACTGCGATGCCTCTGGAAACGGGTTGGGATGTGTTCTCATGCAAGAGGGACATGTCGTGGCATATGCATCCCGGCAGCTTCGGAAGCACGAGAAGAACTATCCTACACATGACTTAGAACTAGCTGCAGTGGTACACGCGTTGAAAATTTGGCGGCACTATTTGATGGGGAAGAGGACAGAGATATATACGGATCATAAGAGTTTGAAGTACATATTCACACAGCCAGATCTCAACCTTAGACAAAGGAGATGGTTAGAGCTAATCAATGACTTTGATGTAGGCATCAACTATCATCCGGGAAAGCAAACGTCGTGGCCGATGCCTTGAGTCGGAAAGTGCAGGTCAATAAGTTGAGCTTGAAGGATATGCCTGCAAAATTGAAGGACGAGGTTATAAGGCTCAATCTATGTCTAGTAAATAGTGGTGAAGCCATCGCCATGGAAGTGGACTCCACACTCGAGCAAGACATACGCGAGGGCCAAAAGAATGATGAGAAGATACAAGAGATCAGACAGCTCATCAAGGAAAATAAAGCTCCTGGTTTTAGAGAGGATGAACAAGGAACGGTGTGGCACGGGAAAAGGATCTGTGTGCCAGAAGTAAAGGAGATTCGTAAATTAATTTTGAAGGAGGCTCAAGATTCCGACTATTCCATTCATCCTGGGAGTACGAAGATGTATCAGGACCTCAAAAGCAGGTATTGGTGGTATGGCATGAAGCGAGATGTCGCGGAACATGTTGCCCTATGTGACACATGTCAGTTGGTGAAAGCAGAACATCAACGACCCGCGGGATTGCTGCAACCACTCAAAGTGCCTGAATGGAAGTGGGAAGAAATCAGCATGGATTTTGTCGTGGGATTGCCTAGGACCCAATCCGGGTATGATTCAATATGGGTCATTATTGATCGGCTAACCAAGGTAGCTCATTTCATCCCTGTGAAAGAAAGCTACAGCGGAACCAAATTGGCAGAATTGTACATGTCAAGGATTGTGTGTTACCATGGAGTGCCAAAGAAGATAGTGTCGGACCGAGGGACACAGTTCACCTCGAGGTTTTGGCAAAAGTTGCATGAAACCATGGGAACCCATCTGAATTTCAGTTCTGCCTATCATCCCCAAACTGACGGACAGACGGAGAGAACCAATCAGATCCTTGAAGATATGTTAAGGGCATGTGCACTCAAAAACAATAGGAGTTGGGACAAGAACCTACCGTATGCGGAGTTTTCCAATAACAACAGTTATCAAGCTAGTATGAAGATGTCACCGTTTGAAGCTTTGTATGGAAGGAAATGCAGAACTCCCCTATTTTGGAACCAAACAGGAGAAAGTAAGGTGTTTGGTCCAGAAGTGCTACAAGAAGCCGAGGCAAAGGTGAGGGAGATTCACAACAACTTGAGGATAGCACAGACACGCCAGAAGAGTTATGCTGATGTACGAAGAAGAGAGCTCGTTTTCAACGTGGGAGACTATGTTTATCTCAAGGTGTCCCCTATCAGAGGACTTCGTCGGTTCAAGGTGAAAGGGAAGTTGTCACCTCGATACATCGGACCCTTTCAAGTTTTGGAAAGAAAAGGCGAAGTGGCGTACCAACTAGAGTTGCCGGTTCATCTGTCGGACGTGCACGATGTGTTCCATGTGTCGCAACTCAAGAAATGTCTGAGGACGCCTGAGGAGGTGTTACCCATGAATGAAGTGGATGTAGCTGAGGATTTGTCTTATGTCGAGCAACCATACAAGATTTTGGAGACAATGGAACGCCTCACCAGAAATAAGAGAATCAGGATGTGCAAGGTGCAGTGGAAGCATCACTCAGAAGAGGAAGCCACCTGGGAACGGGAAGATGAGCTTAAGGCACAATTTCCGGAATTGTTTTCTTAGAAACACCAATCTCGAGGACGAGATTTCTTTTAAGGGGGGTAGAACTGTAACACCCCAAATTTTTAGTCAAAACTCAAATTTTGATTTAGAACCATAAACCATGTTCAGAGGGGAATTTAGAAATTTTTGGACGTGTTGCATGTTTTGCAGAAATTCAAATTCAAACTGGAATTCAAATTAGACTCAAAACAGAAAAGAAATGGAAAAAGAAAAAGGAAAACCGGAAAAAAAACTGGCCAGTGGGCCGAAACCCCAGCCGGCCCAGCAAACCCCCGCGCAGCCCGCCCCCGCGCGCGCCGCGCTGCCCCTCGCTGACGGGTGGGACCCGCCTGTCATCCCTAACCCCGCGACCCCGGACTTCTCCCCCGCGCGCGCGATCGCAACCGATCGGGAAACCGCGTCCCGCAGCCGAATTCTGGACCCTGAGGACTCTAACTCGATCACAACAGAACCACCGCCCTCCCCCGGCTATAAAAACAACCGATCCGATCAGTTTTTCTCACGCGATCGCCGATTTTCACTCCGGTGAGCACCGAGACTTCGCCGGTGAATTCTGGCCGATCTAAGCTCGGAAACTCTGATCTAACTCGTTGGTCTTGATCCACCGCCTCCGGGGAACTTTGCAGGTGCAGAAAACCCGAAGACTTACGGTGCAAATCCAGCTCCGACGAGCTTCGCCGTGGTTTTGCCTCGGACCTCGCCGCCGAGCACTTTCCAGGACCCCCGAGCTCGAGAAAACCCCCGAGGTGAGATCCCTGACCTCCCCTCTACCGATCTAGGCCATAAGATCACAGTTCTAGGCAGAATTCTCGAGGATCCGAAAGTTTCCGGCGAGATCGCCGCTTCCCGCCGCCGTGCGCCGCCGGCAGCGCCGCCCGCGCTCGATCAGAGCGACGTGGCCGCTTGTGCGCCGTTTATTTTAAATCGCACGGTAGACTTTAAAACCCCGCGTACCGGTTCGATGTTATAATCTCAGCCGTCGGTTTAAAATCAGACGGTCCACGTCAGCCCCGCGTTATAAAGACTGGAATTCTTACGTGCTACCCCATGGGGTTCTCTGGAATTGAGAGCTAGCCCCGGAAACTTCAGATCTAGCCCCTGGAACTCCAGAAAATCATGTAAATTCATTTAAAAATCAGTTTTAGCCCCTGGACTTAATAGAAATTAAGAAAAACACCTCTGAAAAGTGTAGCTAGACCCCTGGAAATTATGAAAATGATATTATAGACCCTGTAATGGGATGAATTCATTATTCTAGCTCTGTTTAGTATTTAATTTAGAAAATTGAATATGTAACTAGTGTTTAAATATTAAAAAGGGGGACAAACATAATTGTCAAACTTATTAAAAACTTTCTCAGTACTTAGAAAACTTTGGAGTGAGATAAAAATATATTTTTGGGCTGAAATAAATCTGTTTCATCTATTATTCACATTTAATAGTATAGGGACACATTTTTAAGTAAAGAATAGTTAAAGAAAAATAGGGAAAATAATTATGAAATAGTATACATCAGAAGCCAAGGTCAAAATATGATCTTAAATTATTTAGGACCAGAACCTAATCTGTTTAGGTAGTGTGTATTACTAATTTAATAATAAAATGCACAATTATGCATGAGAATATAAATCTGGAAATATAGAAACTAGTAAATGATAAATGGAGTTTCTAAAGAACAAAGAATTCAGTTTAGGGTTGATAGAAATTATGAAGGCACATATGAAGAAGAAAAATACTTTTCATACATACTTGGTAGTTTAATATATAAGGAATTTATTTAAAACTGAAACACACATATATATATGTATATATATATATAGTATGTGAGTATAAATATGAACACCAAAGTAAGAATCCTATACATGTAAATGAAAGTGTATGCAAGCCCCAAATCAACACACATAGAGTATCCACAACACATAAAATGGTAAAGAAACTTTCATAAATGTGAATGTGTGGTTTGTATGAAGTAGAAGTGTGAACTATGTCTTATGATTGTTGTTTTTCTTTTGCTATGTGTGATGGTATGAAGTAGAGCCTGTTCAAGAGCAAGTTATCTCTTTCCAAGATCAGGACTACCCATTTCAAGAGCAGCAAGAAGGAGGCAAGTGTCCTTGACCACTTTGATCCTATGCTAGGATGTGTAGATAGAATTATTTGCATTGTCAAGTTAAATATGAAACCCATGCTAGGAAAGTTTCCCTAGAATTGCATTACCTTATTTCCTTGAAGCTTGGGTTGGGATTTATTTTGTCATGTCATTTATATACATGCATATGCTTAGCCATGCTTAGAATGGGATATTTGGGACATGAGATCATCAGTTTATATTACCATACTCTTGAATGAGCTATTATGAGTTATGTAGAGGTAGGGATCAAGGCAAGTTGGATGTTTTGGTTGTGTGCTGGGTGCACGAGACTTGGGTTTGTGTTTAGTACTTGCCTGGATCCTAAGGACCGGTTCATGGAGCATGTAACCCGGCTTTACAGTGCCAACCACATGCTGAGATGGGGCAGCTTGGCCAATTAATTAGGTGTATCCCCGGCGTAGTATGGGTGTGTTGGATGGTGCGGGGAGTAGGTGTCAGCTGGACTACCATATGAACCGCAAGGCTCAAGAGGGGGCCACTGCAGCGGGGTTGGAGCCTCTTGTATGCTGTTAGGGGTGAAACCTCAGTGGGCCCACGCTCGTCGGGAATCCCTTTGTAAAGGCTTCGTAGTGATCTCTTGGCCACACACCTGGGAAGTGTGAATGTGGTTCGTAGCCACTGGCATAATGGAGGTTTTTTTAGTCCACCCGGCAACGGGGGATGAAATCACTACTTGTGGGTACAGTGGTACAAACTCTGCAGAGTCAAAACTGTCTTGACAGCCGTGCTCACGGTTAAGAGCGGCCTGGACTTATTCATGATTAGAGAATTGATGGTTTTGGAAGTTAAGCGGGGAGCTTAACATTGGAAATGATGGTTATGGTTATTGGTTTATGATGATGGGATGGGAGATTTGGACTATTTCACCTGTGTAGTAATGTAGGTGCTTAATAAGCTAAGGTGATAGGTATTAATTGCGTAGTGCTTTAACCATGAGTTCAACCTCTCCTTGTTCTAGCCATGCATGATATAATTTTCCCACACTTGCTGAGTACCATTGGTACTCAACCTTGCATATTTGTTGGTTTATATTGCTGCTCAGGTCAAGATAATGAGGTGGTGTATAATGACCAAGACTTTGGACCTGAAGAAGGTTTTTAGGTTCATGAAGACCCCCGGGCAACACCTGTGATGGAGCCCTAAAGAATAATATTCCGCTGCTAGTTTATTTACTTGTGATGAAGCATTAGTGTTCATTGAGACATTTGTGATGTAAAACTTATTTATATTCGACACCTGGCTTGTAATAAATGATGCTTCACTATTTGTCATCACATGTATGAGAAAATGATCCTGGCATACATGTGATATTCACTTGGTTGTTCTTCGGAAAAACCGGGTGTGACAGGTGTGATGGCTCCATTGTACCTTGCACCATCGGATCACTTTGTTCCTTGTGACCCTTTCCCTTACGTCCAAAATTCAAACAGGGTGCTCCGCATAAGTCAGGTCCTCTTGAAGTTCAAGCTCTTCCAATGGTACTTGCTCCTCTGGTACTCTCAAGCACTTCTTGAGCTGGGATACATGAAACACATCATGTACTTCGGAGAGATGTGTTGGGAGCTCTAGTTGATAGGCTACTTCTCCTCGCTTGTCCAAATTCTTAAACGGTCCGATGTAGCGAGGTGCTAGCTTGCCTTTGACGTTGAAACGTCGTTGGCCTCGGATAGGCGATACCTTAAGGTATACGAAGTCTCCTACTTCAAAGGTCAACTTCTTTCGCCTATTGTCCGCATAGCCTTTCTATCGTGACTGAGCAGCCTTTAAGTTCTCCCCTATCGTTTGGACTTGCTTTTCAGCTTCTTGTAGCACTTCGGTCCAAACACCTGGTTCTCTCCCGTCTCGTTCCAAAACAGCGGCATTCTACACCATCTACCATACAACGCTTTGAAAGGCGACATCTTCAAGCTAGCTTGATAGCTGTTGTTATAGGAGAATTCGGCGTACGGTAAACTCCTATACCAACTACGCCCACGTTTCAAGGCGCAAGCTCTCAACATGTCCTCCAAAATTTGGTTTGTCCTTTCGGTTTGTCCATCGGTTTATGGGTGATAGGCGGAGCTAAAATCCAGTCGTGTACCCATAGCTTTCAGCAGCTTCCTCCAAAATCTAGAGGTAAACTGAGAACCTCAATCTGAGACTATCCTCCTCGGGACTCCATGATGGCACACAATTTGCTCCATGTACAACTCGGCTAATTGTGCAACGTTGTACTTGGCCCTTACAGGGAGAAAATAGGCTGTTTTCGTCAATCGGTCCACGATAACCCAGATGGAGTCATAACCCGACTGAGTACGTGGCAATCCGACAATGAAATCCATACTGATGTCCTCCCACTTCCACTCGGGTACCTTCAAGGGTTGAAACAATCCAGCGGGTCTTTGATGTTCAGCCTTCACCCGTTGGCATGTGTCGCATAGGGCAACATATTCGGCTATATCCCTTTTAATACCATCCCACCAATAACAAGTCTTCAAGTCCTTGTACATTTTGGTACTTCTGGGATGTATGGAATAGGGTGAATCATGTGCTTATTTTAATATCATGTCGCGGATGTGCTTTACGTTAGGCACACAAATCCTTTTTCCTAGCCAAAGCGTACCCTTCTCATCTTCTTTGAAATCCTTCTCTATTCCTTGTCGGATCCTTTCCTTGATCTCCTCATCCGTTGCTTGGCCATCTCTTATCTCTTGCTCCAATGAAGAGTGGATCTCCATTACATCCATGTTGTTTAAGAATCCGAGGTGTAACCGTTCAAACTCCTTACGTAGTTCAGGTGGTAGCTCCTGAACCGTGAGTTGGTGACATGCTCCCTTCCAGCTCAATGCATCAGCTACTACATTGGCCCTTCCAGGGTGGTAGTTGATTCCAACATCATAATCCTTGATGAGTTCCAACCATCGACGTTTCCTCAAATTCAAGTCCGTTTGTGTAAATATGTACTTGAGGCTTTTATGATCCGTATAGATCAAGCATCGATGACCAAGGATATAATGTCTCCAATTTTCAACGCATGCACTACTGCTGCTAGCTCCAAGTCATGTGTAGGATAATTATGCTCGTGCTTCTTTAATTGTCGTGAGGCATAGGCTACAACTTGTCCTTCTTGCATGAGCACACATCCGAGCCCCTGTCTGGATGCGTCACAATATATGTCAAAGCTCTTGCTCATGTCCGGCAATACCAAAACCAGCGTTGTGGTTAGCCTTTTCTTGAGTTCCTCAAAACTTTCTTGGCATGCTGGTGTCCATTGGAAGGCTTTTCCCTTTGTTAGCAACTCCGACATAGGCTTTGCTATCTTAGAGAAGTCCTTGATGAAGCGTCGGTAGTATCCAGCCATCCAAAGAAAACTCCGAATATCCCTCACGTTTTGCGGTTGGTTCCACTTCAGAACATCTCCCACTTTTCTGGGATCAACCGATACTCCTTCCTTGGAGATAATGTGGCCTAGGAACGATATCTCCTTTAGCCAATATTGACACTTGTTAAGCTTGGCATACAATTGATGCTCACGCATTTTCTGCAAGGTCAATTTCAAATATTCTTCATGCTCCTCCTCACTTTTTGAATACACCATAATGTCGTCGATGAAAACCATGACAAACTTATCCAACTACTCCATGAAAACCTTGTTCATAAGGTACATGAAGTATGCAGGTGCATTTGTTAACCCAAAAGACATGACGGTATATTCATATGAACCATACCGTGTTTGAAAGACAGTCTTGGGTATATCGGAGGGCTTAATCTTCAGCTGGAAGTATCCAGACCGAAGATCAATTTTGGAGAACACTTGGGCTCATTTCATTTGGTCGAATAGGTCCTCTATACGGGGCAGAGGGTATTTGTTCTTGATTGTCACCTCATTGAGAGACCTATAGTCCACGCACATCCTTTGGATCTGTGAGACCTATGTGTGCTGAATACATTGGCAATTAGGATAAAAGTTAGCATTAACATTCAAAGTTTTGAATATTGCCAAAACATTCTTCTGTGGCAAGGTCCGGCAAGTTCTTTGTTAGGTACGCCAAGTGTTGGCAAGGTCAGGAGAGCTCCTACAAGGTCCGGAGAGCTTCTGTGAGGTCCGGAGCTTGTTTTTAGGGAGCTCCCGTGAAGTTCAACTCGTAGAACTGCAGCGTCTTGTTTTTGCTGTTAACTCGCAATGTTTCAAACTTGCTTTATGGGAAGGTTTGCTTAGTATTAATTTGCTAAGTTTTTGGTGTGTTTTGGTGGTTATGGCTGTTATCATTTGATATGGTTGCAACATGCTTATGTGACGTGCTAATGTAAGGTGTTGTGGTTTTCGAACTAACGTGAGTCAAGTCGAGGACTTGTGCTCGGAAGAATTGGTTGTTTATTCATGTGAAGGTGTTGCTTGAGTTCAAGACATGGCTGGTGACGGGATCCTTGGACTAGTCTCAGGGAGGAGATGAGGTTCCAACAACCAAGTTTGGGAGGAGCTGTGGTTGAGTTGATCGGGAGGTAGCGCAGCATGTTTGGATCAAGGGCAGTGCATATGAAGGTTGTGTGTACGTCGTTGGAAGGTGTTTGCACGTGTGCAAGGAGTGCATGGACGTGGCAACATTGTTCCAAGGCGTGATGAAGAGAAGTGGACGTAAATAATTGGTCGGAAAGGTCCAACCGGCTGGATTGCGTACTCAGGCTGAGGCTGAGTCGGATATGGCTCAAATATGGAAGATTTGAGTTGGTTATGATAGGATTTCATGCTAGGCACGAAGTTGAGTTGTTTTAGGAATGTTTATGACGTTCCTAAGGTGTTTGGAAGTCTCACGATTGCTTCTATCTGCAAATAGGAGAGTCCTGAGCAGTTATGGTAAGTTAGGATACGAGTCCAATTAGGAGTAGGAGTGCTAGATTGGATTGTTTAGCCTCAGGGCTGGCTATAAAAGCAAGGGAGGCTAGAGCTCTCGTGTGTAGAGAACTTTGGGCTGTTCCTCTTGTGTTTCTATTGAATAAAGTTCATAGTTTCGAGGAGCTTTTGTGCCTTGTTCGTCCGACTTGTTTTTCGTCAAGTCTTTCTCGCCGAGTTTCTGGACAGACCGATGTTGCTTCGGTGTTTCGTTCATAACTCGAGTTTTACAGATCCGATTGATGTGATTGTTTTTGGGTTTCTTCACAACTCAATTATCTATCATCTGTGAAATTTTCACGATCTTCGGATCTGTAGTTTTTGAGATACACGAGTTTCTTTGCAGCGTTGCAGATCTGTTTTATATCGAGTAGAACAGATTGATCTTCGTTTAATGTTTTGATCGTATCTCAAGTTTTACTTCGTGTTTTCAAGTGATTCTTGTTGCATTAGATCCGTGAATTGATTCTCTACCTCTCTACTTGATTTGTCACGGTTGAACACGTTTGAAAACACTTGCACACACGGTTTCTTTAACCGATTGATTTTTTGCTGAGGGTTTTTTGTTGTTTCTGCTGCGAAAAGTTTTAATCTACCATTCACCCCCCCTCTGGTAGCTTCTCACATGCTCTTCGATCCTACAATTGGTATCAGAGCCAAGGTGCTCTAATCTTTGTGATTTGCACGTGTTTTGACTAACCATCATGGAGAAGTACTCCGCAAAACCATGTGTGTTCAATGGCATCGATTTTCAGGTTTGGAAGGCGCGGATGGAGGCCTACATACAGGCGCAAGGCTTCGCCATATGGGAAAAGGTCTACCGGAACTTCGATGTACCACCCAACGATCAAGTTATGGCTGCGAACATGAGAGATGTTGACAACAACAACAAGGCTCGCAACTTAATCATCCAAGGATTGACTCGAAGCGACTTCGACCGTGTTGAACACCTCCGATCTGCATATGATGTTTGGAAAGCTCTTTGTGACTACCATGAAGGATCCAATACGATCAAGGAGGTAAGCCAAGATATGTTCAAGAAAGAATACATGCGTTTTGAGATGCAACCCGGTGAGTCAATTGACGACCTTTTTGCTCGCTTTAATAAAATTCTCAGCAAATTGCGTAGTGTCAATGTTCACTTTTCAGATGCTGAAAATGCTAGAGAATTGTTAGGAGCATTAGATATGTCAATTTGGGAGATGAAAGTTACATCTATTCGTGAATCTACTGTCATGAGTTCTCTTACTTTAGACGTGCTTTATTCTAAATTGAAAACTCATGAAATTGACATCATCTCACGTAAAAACCCCAACAAGTCTATTGCATTTGTTTCGCAATGTGACATGTCTAGTTCTAGTCAATCATCATCTGGTGGTGCACTCTCTTTGCTGTCCTCTCTAACCCTTGAACAGATTGAAGAGTTTCCAGAGGAGGAGCTTGCACTCAACGATGTTTTGAATGTGGTAAGACAGGACATTTTCATACGGAGTGCCCTAACCTTTCAGGTCCGACTTCACGTGAAGAAAAGCAAACAAGGCCGAAGAAATCGTTTGCAAAGAATAAGAAGAAGAAAGATTTATCAATGCGCAACATAGTGCATAGTATGATCTCTGCACTTCAAGATTTCGGCTCAAGTGATGTGGACACCGGTAGTGATGAAGATGAAGAAGCTATGGCAAATATGTGCTGCATGGCGAGCAAGTCAAGTTCAAGCTCCGAGGAGGCAGAACACAACAGCGACAATGAAGAGGTATGTCCGACTTGCGAAGAAATGTGTGATGCTATTTCTCGTGCCACTGTTATATTAAAGAAAAAGGATAAAAAACTTAGGAACAATGCTGTTAAAATTGAGTCACTAGAATCTGAAATTAATCGTTTAAAAACTTTGATTCCTAGTGATGATTCTTGTTCCCCATGTGATTTGATTTATGAACAATTATCCTCTTTAAGAAGTGCACACACATCTACACTTGATAAACTTGAAATTGAAAAGAACAAAGAGCTTGCTGCACTTAATGATAAAAATTTGAAAGATGCTTGTTGTTCTACAATTGATTTGCATTGTTCTTCATGTGATGATCTGAATAAGAAACTAAATGATGCTATGAATGAGATTTCTATTTTGAACAATGCTTTACATGTGCATGAAGTTAAATATTGTTCAAATTGCAAACTAAAAGGAAAAACTTCATGTGAAAACTGCTTTGATCTGTCCAATAAACTTGATGACATGCATAGGACACTAGATCGGTTTTCTAATGCAAATAAGAACCTAAACTTGCTGCTGAATTCTTCCAAGTCTTGTAATGATAAAACTGGTTTAGGTTTTAATTCTCATGCTCATGCTAAGGCACACCCACCTAAAGTTGTAAAGTCATTAGGAAGCGGTTTGATTCAAACAGCTCCTAGACAAAAAGAGGTGACTTTCAAATCTGCAGGAGTACTGTCCCATTCGGGTTCTAATAAACGTCTTGCTTGCTCATCTAGACATGATAATAAGGTTATTTTTTATTGTACCTACTGTGGTAGAGATGGTCATGTCATGGATTTTTGTTATAGACTAGCTAAACACGATAAGAAACAAAGAATGCTTGCAAGATCACATAACAACCAAGCAAAATCTGCCAGACTGAATGTTCGGAGCTTGCAACCTGCTGTAATGAGTCAAAAACTTGCTCCCGGACCTACTGTTTTTTGTGCTACATATAACACATCTTCTAAGTCAGTAGTTGGGAACAAAAATTTTCGATGTTTGGCTCATAAACCTGCTGTACCTTCTCAGCTTTCGCGTGTTATTCCTGCTGGACGTCGTGTGACTCAGTACTGGATTCCTAAAAGTCTTTTAACTAACCCCAGTATTGAGTCATCGACGTATTGTGCTGCTGTGTAGGTTTCACGTTTGAGGAAGGAGAACATTTGGATTGTGGATTCAGGTTGCTCACGCCACATGACCGGTAACAAAGAATGGTTCTCCTCTCTCTCTTTTGTGTCACGTGTAGAAAATGTTACTTTCGCCGATAACTCTTCTACTCCCATAATTGCTAAAGGTTCGGTTAGAGTAAACAATCTCTACACTTTGAAAGATGTGGCACTTGTTAAAAATTTGAAATACAACTTGCTTTCGGTTTCACAATTGCTCGATGAAAATCTAGAGGTTAGCTTTGCTAAAAATTGCTGCAAGGTTGTAGATTCAAAAGGTGAGCTTTTGTTTAACATGTCTAGGTTTGGAAGAGTTTTTAAAGCTGATTTTGATTTGTCAACTTCTAAGCATCGGTGTCTAGTTGCTAATGATACAAAGGATCTATATTTTTGGCATCGTAGACTTGGTCACATAGGCTTTGATCATCTCACTCGTGTTAGTGCTCTCGATTGCATACGTGGGCTGCCGAAGCTTAAAAAGGACAATGATATTGTGTGCTCTTCTTGTAGACATGCTAAGTTTGTTGCAGGTTCACATGCTCCTCTCACAATGACCATGACAGCTGAACCAGGACAACTTTTACATCTTGACACAGTAGGTCCGACACGTGTTCAATCCTTCGGAGGTAAATGGTATGTGCTTGTGATTGTTAATGATTATTCCAGATATTATTGGGTTTATTTTATGGCATCTAAGAATGAAGCTTTTAGTCATTTTAGAACTCTATTTCTTAGATTATCTATTGATCACCCAGTATCATTAAAAGCAATTAGAAATGATAATGGAACTGAATTTAAAAAAGAATCTTTTGATCACTTTTGTGCTGAAAATGGAATAGATCATCAATACTCTTCACCCTATGTACTACAACAAAATGGTGTCGTAGAAAGAAAGAACAGAACCTTAGTTGAGATGGCTAGGACTATGCTTGATGAATATCAAACTCCTAGGAAATTTTGGGCTGATGCAATTGCAACCGCTTGTTATGTCTCAAATCGTGTTTTCTTGCGTGCTAAGCTTGGAAAAACCCCATATGAGCTCCGGTTTGGACATAGGCCTAGTGTTACACACTTTAGGGTTTTTGGTTGCAAATGCTTTGTTAAGAAACATGGTAATTGTAACACCCCAAAGTTTTGATTCAAAACCCTAAATCATGTTAAGAGGGGGATTTAAAAATTTTTGGACGTGTTGCATGTTTTGCAAAAATTCAAATTCAAACTGGAATTCAAATTAAACTCAAATCAGAAAAGAAATAGAAAAAGAAAAAAAAGAAAACAGAAAAAAACTGGCCAGTGGGCCGAAACCCACCAGCCGGCCCAGCCAGCGCCGCGCCAGCCCGCAGCCGCGCGCGCTGCTGCCTCACACTAACAGGCGGGACCCACCCGATCTTCGTCTACCTCGCGACAGTGCCGGACTCCCTCGCACCCGAATCAAAACCGATCGGGATTTCGGCGTATCCCCGCTGAATTCTGTTGGTAGGCGACGCGGACGTGATCTAAACCACCCCGCCGCCCTTCCCCGTCTATAAAAACCCCGGCCTCGTTCTGTTTTTTTCCCACGATCGCCGATTTTTACTCCGGTGAGAACCGAGACTTCTCCGGCGAATTCTGGCCGATCTAAGCTCGGAAATTCCGATCTAACTCGCTGGTCTTGATCCACCACCTTCGGGGAAACTTGCAGGTGCAGAAAACTCGGTGATTTGCGGTGTAAACGCAGCGCCGACGAGCTTCGCCGTGGTTTTGCCTCGGACCTCGTCGCCGATCGCCTTCCAGGACCTCCGAGCTCAAGAAAACCCCCGAGGTGAGATCCCCGACCTCTCCTCTACCGATCTATGCCATAAAATCACAGTTCTAGGAAGAATTCCCGAAGATCCGAAAGTTTCCGGCGAGATCGCCGCTTCCCGCCACCGTGCGCCGCCGGCAGCGCCGCCCGCGCTCGATCAGAGTGACGTGGCCGCTTGTGCGCCGTTTATTTTAAATCGCACGATAGGGTTTAAATCCCCGCGTACCGGTTCGATGTTATAATCTCGGCCGTCGGTTTAAAATCGGACGGTTCACGTCAGCCCCGCGTTATAAAGACTGGAGATCTTACGTGCTACCCCCTGGGGTTCTCGGGAAATAAGAGCTAGCCCCGGAAACTTCTGATCTAGCCCCTGGAACTCCAGAAAATCATGTAAATTCATTTAAAAATCAGTTTTAGCCCCTGGACTTAATGAAAATTAGGAAAAACACCTCTGATAAGTGTAGCTAGACCCCTGGAAATTCTGAAAATAATATTATAGACCCTGTAATGGGGTGAATTTACCTTTTTAGCCCTGTTTAGTATTTAATTTAGGAAATTGAATATGTTGCTAGTGTTTAAAAATTAAAAAGTGGGACAAACATATTGTCAAAATTTAATTAAAGACTTTCTCAGTATTTAGGAAACTTTGGAGTGAGATAAAAACATATTTTGGGCTGAATTGAATCTGTCTAATTTATTATTCACATTTAGGGACACATTTTTAAGCAATGAATAGTTTTAGAAAATAGGGAAAATAATTGTGAAGTAGTTTACATCAGAGGCAAAGGTTAAAATATGTTATTAAATTATTTAGGACCAGAACCTATTCTGTTAGATGATGTGTATTACTAATTTCATAATAAAGAACACATTTATGTATAGGAAAATAAATCTGAAAATATAGCAACTAGTAAATGATAAATGGAGTTTCTAGAATCCAAAGAATTCATTTTAAGGTTGGTAGAAACTCTAAAGGCACATATGGAGAAGAAAAATACCTTTCATGCATACTTGGTAGCTAAAAGGTGTAGTAATTGAATATAAGAAATTTATTTAAATTGGAAACTCATATATATAGTATGCAAGCATAAATGTGAATACAAAAGTAGGAATCATATACATATGATTAAAAGTGTATGCAAGACACAAATCAACACACATAGAGTAACCACAACACATATAATGGTGAATGACTTTCATAAATGTGAATGTGTGGTTTGTATGAAGTGGAAGTGTGAACTATGTCTTATGGATTGTTGTTTTTCTTTTGCTATGTGTGATGGTATGATGTAGAACCTGCTCAAGAGCAAGTTATTCCTTTCCAAGATCAGGACTACCCATTTCAAGAGCAGCAGGAAGGATGCAAGTGTCCTTGACCACTTTGATCCTATACTAGGATGTGTAGATAGAATTATTTGCATTGTCAAATGAAATATGAAACCCATGCTAGGAAGTTTCCCTAGAATTGCATTACCTTGTTTTCCTTGTAGCTTGGGTTGGGATTTATCTTATCATGTCATTTATTATTATGCATATGCTTAGCCATGCTTAGAATGGGATATTTGGGATATGAGATCATCAGTTTATTTTACCATACTCTTGAATGAGATATTGTGAGTTATGTAGAGGTAGGGATCAAGGCAAGTTGGATGTTTTGGTTGTGTGCTGGGTGCACGAGACTCGGGTTTGTGTTTAGTACTTGCCTGGATCCTAAGGACCGGTTAATGGAGCATGTAACCTGGCTTTACAGTTCCAACCACATGCTGAGATGGGGCAGCTTGGCCAATTAATTAGGTGTATCCCC
Source organism: Neostapfia colusana (assembly GCA_030760725.1). Lineage (NCBI taxonomy): Eukaryota > Viridiplantae > Streptophyta > Magnoliopsida > Poales > Poaceae > Neostapfia > Neostapfia colusana. Next base: position 39,569,799 of record JASWHV010000013.1, on the reverse strand, counting down.
GGCGTAGTATGGGTGTGTTGGATGGTGCGGGGAGTAGGTGTCAGCTGGACTACCATATGAACCGCAAGGCTCAAGAGGGGGCCACTGCAGCGGGTTTGGAGCTTCTTGTATGCTGTTAGGGGTGAAATCTCAGTGGGCCCACGCTCGTCGGGAATCCCTTTGTAAAGGCTTCGTAGTGATCTCCTGGCTACACACCTGGGAAGTGTGAATGTGGTTCGTAGCCACTGGCATAATGGAGGTTCTTTTAGTCCACTCGGCAACGGGGGATGAAATCACTACATGTGGGTACAGTGGTACAAACTCTGCAGAGTCAAAACTGTCGTGACAGTCGTGCTCACGGTCAAGAGCGGCTTGGACTTATTCATGATTAGAGGATTGATGGTTTTGGAAGTTGTGGATGTTAAGCGGGGAGCTTAACATTGGAAATGATGTTATGGTTATTGGATTATGATGATGGGATGAGAGATTGGGACCATTTCACCTGTGTAGTAATGTAGGTGCTTAATAAGCTAAGGTGATAGGTATTAATTGCGTAGTGCTTTAACCATGAGTTCAACCTCCCCTTGTTCTAGCCATGCATGACATAACTTTCCCACACTTGCTGAGTACCATCGGTACTCAACCTTGCATATTTGTTGGTTTATATTGCTGCTCAGGTCGAGATAATGAAGTGGTGTATAATGACCAAGACTTTGGACCCGAAGAAGGTTTCTAGGTTCATGGAGACCCCCGGGCAACGCCTGTGACGGGGCCCCCAAGAATAATATTTCGCTGCTAGTTTATTTATTTGTGATGCCTTATTATTGTCCATCGAGACATTTGCTATGTAAGACTTATTTATATTTGACACCTGGCTTGTAATAAATGATGCTTCACTATTTGTCATCACATGTATGAGAAAATGATCCTGGCATACATGTGATATTCAATTGGTTGTTCTTCGGAAAAACCGGGTGTGACAGAAGTGGTATCAGAGCCAAGGTTGCCCGTAGGAACGTGGACCTAGGTAGAAATAGACGTATTTAAGGGCCCTATTTTCTTAAAAACTATTTTACAAAGGTGTGGATTGAAAAGTGTTATTTAAATGAGTCACTTTCTTCATCTTACCCCAACTTTCATTCAAAATAGGATTTTTGTTTGAGAGTTTATCTAACCTAATTTTAAATTCTTTTTGTTTTAGATGGTTCGCATGATTCGCACCGCTCGTAAGTCCACAGGAGGGAGAGTTCCCGTACTTGCCCTTGCCGAAAGAGAGGAGAGCCGTCCGGTGACGTACCTTTCCTACGGACTGGCAGTAGGAGGCTTGTTGCGCCGTCTTCGGCGTATGCTCGAAGCCGCCGGCAACACGGGCAAGCTAATTATCCACTATAACTCCACCAGGACCATCCGTGAGAAGAGGGAAGAATGGAGCTCAGAGATGAGGATTATACACGAAAATCAGCTGCTTAAGATTCACCACTCCCCAGCTTGTCGAGCGACACAGGTCGATGCGGAGAAAGATGTCACCTGGGAGGCCATCACCTGCCAGAGCCACATCTATCGTCGCCACTTGGACAAAACTGAGTACATGTATGTCCTCCAACGTGAGAGTGGTACCACGGAGTACAAGTACCCACCAGTGCAGCAAGGGACTTCCCATGAGCACATGGACTTGTGCTTGGAGGATGCTGCTATGCTCAGCACTTGACTGCAGGAGTATCAACAAGAGCTTCAGGATGTCCGGGACACCCTGAAGGAAACGGAGGCGTTGCTGCGAGCCTGCTTAAAGGCGAGAGAAAGAGGAGATGGGAATGAACTGTGTGTCACCATGAATGATACATGGACTCCTGACTCCCCGGATCGCCGAGCGATCAGGCGTCGTCGCACTTCTCCACCAGCAGCCTCCCCACCCAAAGCAGAGTCAGAAGGCAGCCGAAATGAAGAGGAAGATCCCGAGGAGCCCGCTCAAGAAAACGAGTAGTGTAGAGTCCCTCCCTTAGTCAGCAAGATGTCGAATAAGCGAGTCGTTAAGTTAAGTTAATGGTGTGATAATGCTTGGTGTGTGACGTGAGTTGTGGAAGCCATGAGCAATTGTCCACAGCCTCGTCTTTAGATTGTTTTGTTTTGATGTGTGAACCCACATGAAATAATATTGCATTTATTTTTGTGTGAAAAGTGAACCCTTAGAGAAGAATAACAAAGCCTCAACACTTCAAAGTACAAGAAAATGAAAGTAGTAAGATGATACTAAATGCTTTCAAATTAACATTGGTTGATTCTGCCAGATGGCTGGAAGAGGAAAAGGACGTGCTGCCAACCCCGCCAACAACAACGATGAGGCATGCAACCCTCATCTTTCTGGAGGCCAGGACCGGGGTGGTCGCCGTGAAGGAGTTGATCCCCTCCACCAAATGCTGGAGAATCAAAATCAGCTCATCCAGAACTTGACTCAAGTGGTGGCCAACTTGCATCAAGTTCCCCCTCCACAAGTTGCACCACGCCAACCAAGGTTGAGTGAGTTTCTAGGAACTCAACCTCCAAAGTTTGCAAGTGCGGCTGAACCTCTGGAGGCAAATGATTGGCTGAAGACCATTGAAAGTAAGATGAGGATCATACAATGCCAAGGGTATGAGAGGGTGCTGTTTGCCTCTCATCAATTGCATGGACCTGCTGCTGATTGGTGGACCGCCTACGTGGCCGCCCATCATGACCCTGAGAACATCACTTGGGAAGAGTTCAAGCGTAGCTTCCGCAACCATTACATCCCAAGAGGTGAACTCAAAAACAAGAGGAAGGAGTTTTTGGGACTGCAGCAGGGAAACATGACGGTGAGGGAATACCTCACTAAATTTACCCAACTATCCCATTATGCCCCACGGGACATAGAGACTGATGAGCAGAAACAAGATTGTTTCGTGGAAGGACTTACCGCAGAGATGCAGTGTGCAATGTCCTCGAATGAGTATGACAGCTTCCAAAAGATGGTGGACAGAGCATTTGTGGTAGAAAGGAAGCTAAAGGCCTTGGAAAATGAGAATAAGAGGAAGGCCGGTTGGTCACATCAAGCCTCGGGAAGCAACACTCGCCCCCGTATGATGCAGCAACCTACGGGGCAGACGAGCCGTGCTGCGGTACCCTACTCAGCACCAAGAGGGTACAACCCGAACTACAGGCCTCCGGCAGCACCAGCACAGCCACCACGTCAGTTTGTACAGCAGCCTCGCCCTGCATATCCACCTCGACCAGCAGTGCAAGGACCCCTGAACCAACCCCAAGACAACAAAGGCCAAGAACCTAAGGTTGGGGTGCAATGTTTTAGCTGTGGAGAAGTGGGGCACTACGCCCATAAGTGCCCAAAGAAGAAGCCCGCGCAGCCACAACAGCAGAATGTAATGAGAGGACGGGTGAACCACGTCACTATGGAGGAAGCACAAGAGGCACCCGACGTGGTAGTTGGTAAGTTTCCTGCCAATTTACACCTTGCAACCCTGCTGTTTGATTCTGGTGCTACCCACTCGTTTATTGCTCAAGGGTTTGTTAAGAAGCATGACCTAGCAACCACACAAATGAACCATATGCTAGCTGTAAACTCTCCAGGTGGAGAAATAAGGACAAGACAAGTGTGTCCCAAAGTGAACCTAGACATTAATGGGGTAGTATTTACTGCTAACCTTATAGTGATAGATTCACAGGGAATAGATATTATTTTGGGTATGGATTGGTTGACCAAACATAAAGGAATCATCCACTGTTCGACCAGAATGGTGGAACTAACTCACCCTAGTGGCACAAGAGTAAAGTTCATAACAATACACGAGCCTAGGAGGGACATTAAATTAAATCAAGTTGAGGTGAAAGTGGAGGAGATCAGGATTATCCGGGAATATCCAGATGTTTTTCCGGAAGAATTGCCAGGTATGCCTCCCGATCGTGAAGTGGAATTTGCAATTGAGCTAGTGCCTGGAACAGCCCCGATATACAAGAGACCTTATCGGATGGACTCCAAGCAGCTAGAAGAACTCAAGGATCATTTAAGAGAATTGACGGAGAAGGGGTATATTCATCCTAGTTCCTCACCATGGGGAGCTCCGGTGATATTTGTGCCCAAGAAGAACGGAACCCAAAGGTTATGCGTGGATTACCGTGCTTTGAATGAGGTAACCATCAAGAACAAGTACCCATTACCCCGCATTGAAGACTTGTTTGATCAGTTGAGGGGAGCTTGTGTGTTCTCGAAAATTGATCTCAGGTCGGGATACCACCAACTCAAGATAAGGCAAACTGATATTCCCAAGACAGCTTTCGTATCTCGGTACGGACTGTATGAATACACCGTCATGCCTTTCAGGCTAACTAATGCCCCGGCATACTTCATGTATCTCATGAACAAGGTATTTATGGAATATCTGGACAAATTTGTGGTGGTTTTCATAGATGACATTCTCGTCTTCTCCAAAGATGAAGAAGAACATGAGAAACATCTAAGGTTGGTGTTGCAAAGGCTGAGAGAACACCAACTATATGCCAAGTTGAGCAAGTGTGAGTTTTGGCTGAAGAGAGTTCCCTTCTTAGGACATATAATCTCAGAAGGAGGAATCTCCGTAGATCCCACCAAAATCGAGGATATCCAGAAGTGGAAAACCCCTGAAAATGTCGGGGAAGTTCAAAGCTTCTTAGGATTGGCTGGATACTATCGACGGTTTATTGAGGGATTCTCTAAGGTCTCAAGACCCCTCACCAAACTGTTGGAGAAGGGAATCACATTCACATGGACGCCACAGTGCGAGACGAGTTTTCAGGAGCTAAAGAAAAGATTGACAACAGCCCCAGTGTTGGTTATGCCAGATATGCAGAAGAATTTCACGGTGTATTGCGATGCCTCTGGAAACGGGTTGGGATGTGTTCTCATGCAAGAAGGGCATGTCGTGGCTTATGCATCCCGGCAGCTTCGGAAGCACGAGAAGAACTATCCTACACATGACCTAGAACTAGCTGCAGTGGTACACGCGTTGAAAATTTGGCGGAACTATTTGATGGGGAAGAGGACCAAGATATATACGGATCATAAGAGTTTGAAGTACATATTCACACAGCCAGATCTCAACCTCAGACAAAGGAGATGGTTAGAGCTAATCAATGACTTTGATGTAGGTATCAATTATCATCTTGGGAAAGCAAACGTCGTGGCCGATGCTTTGAGTCGGAAAGTGCAGGTCAATAAGTTGAGCTTGAAGGACATGCCTGCAGAATTGAAGGATGAGGTTATAAGGCTCAATCTATGCCTTGTGAATAATGGTGAAGCCATTGCCATGGAAGTGGACTCCACACTAGAGCAAGACATCCGCGAAGGTCAAAAGAATGACGAAAAGATACAAGAGATCAGGCAACTCATCAAGGAAAATAAAGCTCCTGGTTTTAGAGAGGATGAACAAGGAACGGTGTGGCACGGGAAAAGAATCTGTGTGCCAGAAGTAAAGGAGATCCGTGAATTGATTTTGAAGGAGGCTCATGATTCCGACTATTCCATTCATCCTGGGAGTACGAAGATGTACCAGGACCTCAAGAGCAGGTATTGGTGGTATGGCATGAAGCGAGATGTCGCGGAACATGTTGCTCTATGTGACACATGTCAGTTGGTGAAAGCAGAACATCAACGACCCGCGGGATTATTGCAACCACTCAAAGTGCCTGAATGGAAATGGGAAGAAATCAGCATGAATTTTATCGTGGAATTGCCTAGGACCCAATCAGGATATGATTCGATATGGGTCATCATTGATAGGCTAACAAAGGTAGCTTACTTCATCCCCGTGAAGGAAAGCTACAGCGGATCCAAATTGGCATAGTTGTACATGTCAAGGATCGTGTGTTACCATGGAGTGCCAAAGAAGATTGTGTCGGATCGAGGGACACAGTTCACCTCAAGGTTCTGGCAGAAGTTGCACGAAACCATGGGAACCCATCTGAACTTTAGTTCTGCCTATCATCCCCAAACCGACGGGCAGAAGGAAAGAACCAATCAGATCCTTGAAGATATGCTAAGGGTATGTGCACTAAAAAACAATCGGAGTTGGGACAAGAACTTAACGTATGCGGAGTTTTCCTATAACAACAGCTATCAAGCTAGTATGAAGATGTCACCGTTTGAAGCTTTGTACGGGAGGAAGTGCAGAACTCCCTTATTTTGGAACCAAACAGGGGAAAGTAAAGTGTTTGGTCCAGAAGTACTACAAGAAGCCGAGGCAAAGGTAAGGGAAATTCGCAACAATTTGAGGATAGCACAGACACGCCAAAAGAGTTATGCTGATGTACGAAGAAGAGAGCTCGTTTTCAATGTGGGAGACTATGTCTATCTCAAGGTGTCCCCTATCAGAGGACTTCGTCGGTTCAAGGTGAAAGGGAAGTTGTCACCTCGATACATCGGACCCTTTCAAGTTTTGGAGAGGAAAGGCGAAGTGGCGTATCAACTAGAATTACCGGCTCGTCTATCGGATGTGCACGATGTGTTCCATGTGTCACAACTCAAGAAATGCCTGAGAACGCCTAAAGAGGTGTTACCCGTGAATGAAGTGGACGTAGCTGAGGATTTGTCTTATGCCGAGCAACCATACAAGATTTTGGTGACAATGGAACGCCTCACCAGAAATAAAAGAATCCGGATGTGCAAGGTGCAGTGGAAGCATCACTCAGAAGAGGAAGCCACCTGGGAGCGGGAAGATGAGCTCAAGGCACAATTTCCGGAATTGTTTTCTTAGAAACACCAATCTCGAGGACGAGATTTCTTTTAAGGGGGGTAGAGCTGTAACACCCCAAAGTTTTGATTAAAAACCCTAAATCATGTTAAGAGGGGGATTTAAAAATTTTTGGACGTGTTGCATGTTTTGCAAAAATTCAAATTCAAACTGGAATTCAAATTAAACTCAAATCAGAAAAGAAATAGAAAAATAGAAAAAGAAAACAGAAAAAAACCGGCCAGTGGGCCGAAACCCACCAGCCGGCCCAGCCAGCGCCGCGCCAGCCTGCAGCCGAGCGCGCTGCTGCCTCACACTGACAGGCGGGACCCACCCGATCTTCGTCTACCTCGCGACAGCGCCGGACTCCCTCGCACCCGAATCAAAACCGATCGGGATTTTGGCGTATCCCCGCTGAATTCTGTTCGTAGGCGACGCGGACATGATCTAAACCACCCCGCCGCCCTTCCCCGTCTATAAAAACCCCGGCCTCGTTCTGTTTTTCCCCCACGATCGCCGATTTTTACTCTGGTGAGAACCGAGACTTCTCCGGTGAATTCTGGCCGATCTAAGCTCGGAAATTCCGATCTAACTCGCTGGTCTTGATCCACCGCCTTCGGGGAAACTTGCAGGTGCAGAAAACTCGGTGATTTGCGGTGTAAACGCTGCGCCGACAAGCTTCGCCGTTGTTTTGCCTCGGACCTCATCGCCGATCACCTTCCAGGACCTCCGAGCTCAAGAAAACCCCCGAGGTGAGATCCGCGACCTCTCCTCTACTGATCTATGCCATAAAATCATAGTTCTAGGAAGAATTCCCGAAGATCCGAAAGTTTCCGGCGAGATCGCCGCTTCCCGCCGCCGTGCGCCGCCAGCAGCGCCGCCCGCGCTCGATCAGAGCGACGTGGCCGCTTGTGCGCCGTTTATTTTAAATCGCACGATAGGGTTTAAATCCCCACGTACCGGTTCGATGTTATAATCTCGGCCGTCGGTTTAAAATCGGACGGTCCACGTCAGCCCCGCGTTATAAAGACTGGAGATCTTACGTGCTACCCCCTGGGGTTGTCGGGAAATAAGAGCTAGCCCCGGAAACTTCTGATCTAGCCCCTGGAACTCCAGAAAATCATGTAAATTCATTTAAAAATCAGTTTTAGCCCCTGGACTTAATGAAAATTAGGAAAAACACCTCTGATAAGTGTAGCTAGACCCCTGGAAATTCTGAAAATAATATTATAGACCCTGCAATGGGGTGAATTTACCTTTTTAGCCCTGTTTAGTATTTAATTTAGGAAATTGAATATGTTGCTAGTGTTTAAAAATTAAAAAGTGGGACAAACATATTGTCAAAATTTAATTAAAGACTTTCTCAGTATTTAGGAAACTTTGGAGTGAGATAAAAACATATTTTGGGCTGAATTGAATCTGTCTAATTTATTATTCACATTTAGGGACACATTTTTAAGCAATGAATAGTTTTAGAAAATAGGGAAAATAATTGTGAAGTAGTTTACATCAGAGGCAAAGGTTAAAATATGTTATTAAATTATTTAGGACCAGAACCTATTCTGTTAGATGATGTGTATTACTAATTTCATAATAAAGAACACATTTATGTATAGAAAAATAAATCTGAAAATATAGCAACTAGTAAATGATAAATGGAGTTTCTAGAATCCAAAGAATTCATTTTAAGGTTGGTAGAAATTCTAAAGGCACATATGGAGAAGAAAAATACCTTTCATGCATACTTGGTAGCTAAAAGGTGTAGTAATTGAATATAAGGAATTTATTTAAATTGGAAACTCATATATATAGTATGCAAGCATAAATGTGAATACAAAAGTAGGAATCATATACATATTATTAAAAGTGTATGCAAGACACAAATCAACACACATAGAGTAACCACAACACATATAATGGTGAATGACTTTCATAAATGTGAATGTGTAGTTTGTATGAAGTGGAAGTGTGAACTATGTCTTATGGATTGTTGTTTTTCTTTTGCTATGTGTGATGGTATGATGTAGAACCTGCTCAAGAGCAAGTTATTCCTTTCCAAGATCAGGACTACCCATTTCAAGAGCAGCAGGAAGGAGGCAAGTGTCCTTGACCACTTTGATCCTATACTAGGATGTGTAGATAGAATTATTTGCATTGTCAAATGAAATATGAAACCCATGCTAGGAAGTTTCCCTAGAATTGCATTACCTTGTTTTCCTTGTAGCTTTGGTTGGGATTTATCTTATCATGTCATTTATTATTATGCATATGCTTAGCCATGCTTAGAATGGGATATTTGGGATATGAGATCATCAGTTTATTTTACCATACTCTTGAATGAGATATTGTGAGTTATGTAGAGGTAGGGATCAAGGCAATTTGGATGTTTTGGTTGTGTGCTGGGTGCACGAGACTCGGGTTTGTGTTTAGTACTTGCCTGGATCCTAAGGACCGGTTCATGGAGCATGTAACCTGACTTTACAGTGCCAACCACATGCTGAGATGGGGCAGCTTGGCCAATTAATTAGGTGTATCCTTGGCGTAGTATGGGTGTGTTGGATGGTGCGGGCAGTAGGTGTCAGCTGGACTACCATATGAACCGCAAGGCTCAAGAGGGGGCCACTGCAGCGGGGTTGGAGCCTCTTGTATGCTGTTAGGGGTGAAACCTCAGTGGGCCCACGCTCGTCGGGAATCCCTTTGTAAAGGCTTCGTAGTGATCTCCTGGCTACACACCTGGGAAGTGTGAATGTGGTTCGTAGCCACTGGCATAATGGAGGTTCTTTTAGTCCACCCGACAACGGGGGATGAAATCACTACATGTGGGTACAGTGGTACAAACTTTGCAGAGTCAAAACTGTCGTGACAACCGTGCTCACGGTCAAGAGCGGCATGGACTTATTCATGATTAGAGGATTGATGGTTTTGGAAGTTGTGGATGTTAAGCGGGGATCTTAACATTGGAAATGATGTTATGGTTATTGGATTATGATTATGGGATGAGAGACTGGGACCATTTCACCTGTGTAGTAATGTAGGTGCTTAATAAGCTAAGGTGATAGGTATTAATTGCGTAGTGCTTTAACCATGAGTTCAACCTCCCCTTGTTCTAGCCATGCATGACATAACTTTCCCACACTTGCTGAGTACCATCGGTACTCAACCTTGCATATTTGTTGGTTTATATTGCTGCTCAGGTCGAGATAATGAAGTGGTGTATAATGACCAAGACTTTGGATCCGAAGAAGGTTTCTAGGTTCATGGAGACCCCCGGGCAACGCCTGTGACGGAGCTCCCAAGAATAATATTCCGCTGCTAGTTTATTTATTTGTGATGACTTATTATTGTCCATCGAGACATTTGCTATGTAAGACTTATTTATATTCGACACCTGGCTTGTAATAAATGATGCTTCACTATTTGTTATCACATGTATGAGAAAATGATCCTGGCATACATGTGATATTCACTTGGTTGTTCTTCGGAAAAACCGGGTGTGACAGTAATCTTGATAAATTTGAAGCTAGATTTGTTGATGGCATGTTTCTTGGTTATCCATCTCATACTAGAGGCTACCGTGTGCTTTTACTTGACACTAACAAAATTGTGGAGACTTGCGAGGTTTCTTTTGATGAAGCTAGCCCAAGTACTAGCTCCGATATTGCAGGTCCGGATCCATATCCGCAGGGGGAGAGTATTTTTATTGAAGAAGATGAAGAAGTGGTGCTGCTGCCCGAAAACTCAGAAGTAAATAACGATCAAGCTGCTGATTTTGCACCACAACCAGCACCAACAGTCACTACTGCTGGTTCGGACCTTCCTCAATCAACAAGCTCTCCTAATCAAAGGTCCGAACATGAAGAAGAAGGTGCTTGTGAAGTGTCTACTCCCCTCCGAGTACTCAAAAGTCATGCTCTACAACAAATCATTGGAAGCTTGCATGAACGAGTCACTCGGTCCAGGTTTTGCGATCCAAACTCTCATGCTCATTCTGCTTTTGTTGCTTCTTTTGAACCCAAGGATACATCACACGCACTCACTAATGAATCTTGGATTAATGCCATGCAAGAAGAGTTAGAAAATTTTGAAAGAAATAATGTTTGGAAACTTGTACCTCCACCTAAAGGTCACACATTAATTGGAACTAAATGGGTATTTAAAAATAAGCAAAATGAGGATGGGGTTATGGTTAGGAATAAAGCTAGGTTGGTTGCTCAAGGTTTCACTCAAATTGAAGGTCTAGATTTTGATGAAACATTTGCTCCTGTTGCTAGATTAGAAGCTATAAGAATTTTATTAGCATTTGCGGCATCTAAAGGTTTCAAGTTATATCAAATGGATGTTAAAAGTGCTTTTCTTAATGGCTACATAGAGGAGGAGGTTTATGTTAAGCAGCCACCGGGTTTTGAAAATCCAAATTTTCCTAATCATGTTTACAAACTGTCCAAAGCCTTGTACGGTCTAAAACAAGCCCCTAGAGCATGGTATGATAGGTTAAAAACATTCTTACTTGAAAAGGGGTTTACCATGGGCAAGGTTGATATGTAGCTGAATCCGAATATTTAGCTGCGGCTAGCACTTGCTCACAAATTCTTTGGATTGTTCAAACACTTAAGGACTATGGGGTTGATTTAGATAGTGTTCCACTGTTTTGTGATAACACTAGTGCAATTTGTATTGCTAAAACCCCCGTGAAACACTCTAGAACTAAGCACATTGACATTAGGTATCACTTTCTTCGTGATAATGTTGAAAAAGGAAACATTGTGCTTCACCATGTCGATACCGAACAACGGTTGGCTGATGTTTTTACAAAACCTTTGGATTTCACTCGTTTTTGTTTCATTTGTAGTGAAATAGGGGTTATGCATCCTCATGGCTTAAATTGAGGGGGAGTTTTTGAAACTTTGAAAGTCTATGTGTGAATCTGAAACTAAAATAATATGAGCATAGTATTTCATACATATATGACTTTGTGATTCCTTTTACAGGCTGAAAGTTCTTACTACATTACTCATGTTATACATTTTGTAGTTTTTGCCATGACTAGTAATTGGAATAATTACTTACACTAAATCTGGTCATGATCAAACTTTCTTGCTGTTTTGAACTTGTTGCGTGCTCACAAGTGCTTTTAATCATAAAAAATTAATCAAGTGATCAGCTCACATGTTGAGTTTTCAAATAAAAAATTGAGAAAAGATCAAGAAAATATGCATGCATCACACTTCTTCTTTTGAGATTGCTTACCATTGCACTAAGATATGAACTTGGAAGGAATTGTGTATGACTAAAACCATGTCCTTAAGCTTCTGATTGTCAAATGACACAGGCTTGGCTTGGTTGGTTAGAATAAGGCTGATGCGGCATATAATCTCTTGCAAATATCATATGATCAACTTTGTGCCTTAAATGATTATGAATAATAAAAATGCAGCAACAAGTGCCATGTTTTCAGGTTTTGAAATAGTTGAGTAAGGGAGATCATGACTTGCTTAAACTGAAAAATACATTTGATCTCTAGCATGGCTTACACTACTTTATGTATCTCATTAATGTGATAGTGTAAGTAACCTGATAGTATGACTTGGATGAGCTTTGTTTTGTATGTATATGTTATAATATGCTCATAACATTTAAAAATTTCTCTTTTGAACCTTGCTGAATACATTGTCAAAGGGGGAGAAATATGTATAAGGAGAGATTTTTTTTACACTTTGCATATGTTATACACTTTCTTCCTTCTCTGATTTTAAAAAATAGGGAGAAATTAATAAAGGGGGAGAAATGAGTTTTCAAAACTTTTCATAAGCCAATGTTCGGATTTTAATTGGTGTTGCCAATGCATTCATCAAGGGGGAGATTGTGAGACCTATGTGTGCTGAATACATTGGCAATTAGGATAAAAGTTAGCATTAACATTCAAAGTTTTGAATATTGCCAAAACATTCTTCTGTGGCAAGTTCCGACAAGTTCTTTGTTAGGTCCGCCAAGTGTTGGCGACGTCCGGAGAGCTCCTGCAAGGTCCGGAGAGCTTCTGTGAGGTCTGGAGCTTGTTTTTAGGGAGCTCCCGTGAAGTTCAACTCGTAGAACTGCAGCGTCTTGTTTTTGCTGTTAACTCGCAATGTTTCAAACTTGCTTTATGGGAAGGTTTGCTTAGCATTAATTTGCTAAGTTTTTGGTGTGTTTTGGTGGTTATGGGTGTTATCATTTGATATGGTTTGCAACATGCTTATGTGACGTGCTCATGTAAGGTGTTGTGGTTTTCGAACTAACGTGAGTCAAGTCGAGGACTTGTGCTCGGAAGAATTGGTTGTTTATTCATGTGCAGGTGTTGCTTGAGTTCAAGACATGGCTGGTGACGGGATCCTTGAACTAGTCTCAGGGAGGAGATGAGGTTCCAACAACCAAGTTCGGGAGGAGCTATGGTTGATTTGATTGGGAGGTCGCGCAGCATGTTTGGATCAAGGGCAGTGCATATGAAGGTTGCGTGTACGTCGTTGGAAGGTGTTTGCACGTGTACAAGGAGTGCATGGACGTGGCAACATTGTTCCAAGGCGTGATGAAGAGAAGTGGACGTAAAGAATTGGTCGGAAAGGTCCAACCGGCTGGATTGCGTACTCAGGCTGAGGCTGAGTCGGATATGGCTCAAATATGGAAGATTTGAGTTGGTTATGATAGGATTTTGTGCTAGGCACGAAGTTGAGTTGTTTTAGGAATGTTTAGGACGTTCCTAAGGTGTTTGGAAGTCTCACGATTGCTTCTATCTGCGAATAGGAGAGTCCTGAGCAGTTATGGTAAGTTAGGATACGAGTCCAATTAGGAGTAGGAGTCCTAGATTGGATTGTTTAGCCTGAGGGCTGGCTATAAAAGCAAGGGAGGCCAGAGCTCTCGTGTGTAGAGAACTTTGGGCTGTTTCTCTTGTGTTTCTATTGGATAAAGTTCATAGTTTCGAGGAGCTTTTGTGCCTTGTTCGTCCAACTTGTTTTTCGTCAAGTCTTTCTCGCCGAGTTTCTGGACAGACCGATGTTGCTTCGGTGTTTTGTTCATAACTCGAGTTTTACAGATCCGATTGAAGTAATTCTTTTTGGGTTGTCTTCACAACTCAATTATATATCATCTGTGAAATTTTCACGAGCTTTGGATCTGTAGTTTTTGCGATACACGAGTTTCTTTGCAGCGTTGCAGATCTGTTTTATATCGGGTAGAACAGATTGATCTTCGTTTAGTGTTTTGATTGTATCTCAAGTTTTACTTCATGTTTTCAAGTGATTCTTGTTGCATTAGATCCGTGACTTGATTCTCTACCTATCTACTTGATTTGTCACGGTTGAACACATTTGTAAACACTTGCACACACGGTTTCTTTAACCGATTGATTTTTTGCTGAGGGGTTTTTGTTGTTTCCACTGCGAAAAGTTTTAATCTACCATTCACCCCCCTCTGGTAGCTTTTCACGTGCTCTTCGATCCTATAGGATACCATCCTTCTTGTCCATGAAGAGCACAGGAGCTACCCATGGTGACGAGCTTGGACGTATAAAACCCTTCTCCGACTGCTCCTGAATTTGCTTCTTGAGTTCCACTAGTTCATTGACGGGCATCCTATAGGGTCTCTTTGCTATGGGTGCAGTTCCGGGTACCAAATCAATTGCAAACTCAATGTCCCGTTCAGGTGGCATACCTGGAAGCTCCTTCGGGAACACGTCCGAGAATTCTCGAACCACTGGAATGCTGTCCAATGTTGTTCCTTCGACTGCTTCCAAATTGCCCTTTCAGTTGTTTGTTGGGCTGACTCAAACTCGACACGAATACCGTGCTCATTTGTCAACTGCACGCTTCTTTCATCACATTGGATTACCCCGTTGTGCTTGCTTAACCAATCCATCCCGAGTATTATGTCAAGCCCTTGGGAGTCCAAAACAATGAGGTTGGCAAGGAAGTCTACCCCCCTTATTTTAAGGCTTACTTTCGGACATACTATATTAGTCCTCATCTCTCCACCGGGAGAATTAACTAACATAGCGCATTTTAAGTGTGATATGGGTAGATTATGCTTGGCAACATACTTGAATGATATGAAGGAATGTGATGCTCCAGAATCAAATAAGATGGTGGCTGGGTTTGAGTTGGCAAAGAACATACCAATTACGACGTCCTCAGCCTGTTGTGCTTCCTCAGCAGAGACATGGTTCACGTTGCCGCGAGCATAGTTCTGCTATCCACGGTTTCCTTGATTGTCCCCTCCGTTTGGTCACGGTTTCTGCTTGGGCACGTTGCCTTGCTGTCCAGGGCCTCTCCTCGGGCGCTGGCTCAAGAAGTGTCCTGTTTCCCCGCATGCAAAGCATGCCCTGTTGCCTACGGCAGCAGGTACGTTGGGGCAGGGGTTTTGAACAGGAGCGCCCATGTTGGGTCGGGGCACAGGAGGCAAGGGCACACGAGGTGCTTGTGCAACGGGTCGTTGCTGTGGTGGCTGACTAGGGCCGTATGCAGGGGCGGTCGATCCATACTATGGTGCGGCCGGGGGCATGTACCGAGATCGTACGTTGCTCCCTTGGGTCTGGTATGGCATCTTCCTCTTGCACTCTCGCTCGATCTCTCGGATCTTGCTTTCAACCACTATAACCTTGTCAACCAGCTTCTAGAAGCTCACGTAGTCATTGTTGAGGAGCTGAACCAGAATCTCATTGTTCAATCCTCTCATGAACAGGTATTGCTTCCTCTGGTCTGAGTTGACATCTTCGGGGGCATACCGAGATAGTTGTGTGAACTTGTTGAGATACTCATTCACGCTTCTCTGTCCTTGGCGGAGACCTTCGAACTCCTGTCTCTTGATCATCATTACACCAGCAGGGATGTAATGAGAGCGGAAATTCTCCATGAACTCAGTCCAAGTAATCGCTTCCGGGTCGACATGAGCGTTGCATAGGGCATCCCACCAGTCAGCGGCAGCTCCCATGAGTTGGTGCGACACAAAAAGAACCTTCTCTCGGTCATTGCACTGCACTATGGCAAGCTTCTTCTCCATGGATTTCAACCAGTCGTCGGCCTCCATGGGATCGTTAGCTTGAGCAAAGGTGGGTGGTCGAGTCCTCATGAATTCTCCCAGGCTGTTATGAGCCGGCGGTGGTGGTGGCGGTGGTGCCGGAACGGGGTTGTTGTTGTTGGCCTGCAACTGACCCAAAGTTTGGATCATGGTTTGCATAAGCTGATTCTGCATGGCCATCAATCGTTCCAGGTTGTTCTCACCAGCTCCGGGGTTAACAGGAACTTCATCGTGGCCGTCCTCTTGGTTGTCACGGACGTTCCTTCGGCCGGCGTTTCCTCTCACCATCTGAGAGAGAACGAAATAGAATAGAAGGTTAGAAAGTTAGATAGATCCCCTTAACTATATGCATCAAGGTGGATTGGACTATATATATTTAGCCCATATGAAGATGTGAACAAGTGTCGAGGCATCTCACACCATTTTCTACTTATGTGTGGATATGGACAACACTTTGAGACGTCCCACAACTCACACTAAGAACAAAATCACAAACAATCATCACAAGGGCTCACACAACTTCTATTCAAGGCTTGTTCAACGGGGGTCTTATATGGCTTAGGGTGTTGCCAATCTGATACCAATCTGTGTCCGATACTAATCTGTGATCTATCTAAGCGTGTAACCTACTGTTAACCCGTGGCTCTGATACCAATATGTGACGCCCTCAATTTAGTGGAAAACCACGGAACCAAGAACTGATGCATATGTGTGCCCAGGATGTTCATCACACATATACACATCATCAACAAACTGTATTTCAGAATATATATGACCACGAATAACAGAGTTTATTACAATGTCTCGTGAGTCTCGGACTCATGCTCACAGCGGAAGCTTTAATCTAACAGCGGAAGTCTTCTAATTAATGCGGGAACAATCGAAGCAGCAGCTCCATCTCTACTTCATCCCCACAGGCATGGTTTAGACACATTACACGTCTAATGTTTCACTTGGTCTTCATAGTAATCTTCTCTTGTTTCTGGTGATGAAATAATAATGCAAATTTGAGTACAATGATGTACTCAGCAAGTGCGGGAAAATATGATATGTAGCTCACAACAAGGTAGGTATAAAAAGGCTCATTGCAGAAAGCAAAGTTATTTATCAAAAACCACGATAAAACAGCAACTTATCTTTAAGTGAATGTAATCCCAACATGTATTAAAATACCAATCATACCTCCATTATGTTCATTACCTTCCATGTCCCATCTAGACATCAATCAACCTCATTCTTGCTCACGAATACCTCCTCGTATTTGCTACCATCTCACAAATACCATCTCGTATTCGCTACCATTTCATCTCATAAACAACTTCGTCTCCCACCGAGACCAACCACGTTGCCATGTCTCATCAGTCATGCATCCCATTTTATCACCCGGACTCAACAGTCCCAAAAACAAAACCAAAACCAAACCATCAAAAACCATAACCAATAACCATATCTAATAACCATCCCAACTAATCATGGAAGTTGGCCAGGCGCTCGTGACCGTAAGCTCTGCTATCATGATAGTTTTAAGACTCTGCAGAGTTTGCACCTCTTTACCCACAAGTTTGTGATTTCGTCACCCATCGGCTACTGCAGAACCTCCATTATACCAGTACACAACCGTCGGTGTATGGCCAAGAGATCACAAAATAGCCTTTACAAAGGGGTTACTAGATGTATGGACTCACTAAGGTTTAACCGGCAGGCTAGAATCTCCCATTCTCCCACCCACGGGCCCCCTCTTGTGCCATGCAGTTCCCAGGGCAGTCCTCACTCGACTCCCATTCCCCGCGCCTTCCACGGTCCATAACAATCTAGCAACTTACCTAATTAGTCAGCTAAGCCGCACCCATACTTGGCCTTGTGGTGGCACTGTTATCCAGGCATGTGCTCGCATGAACCGGTCCTTAGATCTACGGCAAGTAAACAACCATCTCATGCTACCTCATTCACAAACCCAGGCTTGCCTAGTTCTCCCTCCAATCCATGTTCATTAACAACATCAGTTTCTCATTATCGTTACGAGTGCAGTTAGCTAGACACACCTATCTCACTTCCCTATCCCATGGACTCAGCGAAGCTTAAAGCAAAAACCATACCCAACTCATAAACTTCCCTGGCGACACGGGTGGTTTAACCAAAGCTAGTAAACTCCTATAAAAGGGTTTCCCATTATGTCTGACTCAGCACACACACCTTTTCACAAAACAAAACAGTTTTCCCAAAACATAGGATCAATATGGTCAAGGGGCACTTGCCTTGTTCTGGTTGTTCCCGTTGCTCAAAATCTTGTTGTTGCAGCTCGTCGTAGATAGCTCCCTGAGCTTGTCCTTCTGTACAGGATCACGCACATACAGGATTCATAACAATCAATACCATGCACAAACTTTAACTAGATGCGATGATGCATATGCATGTATTTCCTATGATACAATTCTTATTAGATCGGTTGTACGTGTCCTTGTATGTTTGCATGGTTTTACGATGAACAGAGGTGTTCAGATCAAATGTGGACGTGGCGATGATCTTGTCTTTAGATCAACCCGATCAACAAGTGATCTGTCCACAAGAAAGCTTCTGTTCGAAAGGAATCGAGGAACAGATGCAAAGAAAACACGATGATCTCGCAAGGTGATATTGGAGACCTACCTTACGTTCTTCTTGGTCTCGGGGTCCTTCTCTGATCAGACAGATCGTTGGGGCTCCCTTCCGGCGATCTTCCTTGACTAAACTCTGGCGATGGGCTTACTCGGCGAGTTGGAGGCTAGGGCTCTAAGTCGTCGGCTCAGGAGGTGGAAAAGTAGTTTGTGGTTTCGGCCAAGGGTTCTGGGTTCTATTTATAATCGGGAGAAGAAGAGTCCTAATCTGATTGTATTTCGAATAAGAGTCCTATTCAGATTGTCGTTGAATCTTAACAACTTATCTTTAGTTGATTTGGTGCGGTAACATTGTGGAATTCAGGTCCGTTTCCTCGCCGTACAGGTATTTCTACGCGTACAAAATCAAAAAACCGATCCAGAACTTGTTACCTCCGCGGTGATGAGCTCCGGAAGCTCCACGTGTCCACTGGGGCCTAGTCTCTCCCTTTCCGCAGAGACGAGCTCCGGTTGTGCCGCGTGTCAAGCGAGAGAGACCCCCTCTCCTTCGGAGGTGAGCTCCGTGTGCGCCACGTATCCTGGCGGTCGGGACCTCCTCTCTCTTCGGAGGTGGCTCCGCGCACGCCACGTGTCAGTGCCGGACCTTCCCTCTCCTTGGAGGTGGCTCCGGGTGTGCCACGTGTCCTAACAGCACCAGACTTCCTTTCTTCTCAGAGACGAGCTCCAAGGTTGACACGTGTCCAACAGTGACGGACCTCCCGGAGATAAGCTCCGGTGGCGACATGTGTCCAATAGAACCGGTCCTCTCGGAGGTGAGCTCCGAGATCGACATGTATCCAGCGCGACTAGTCCTCTGATTTCCGCGGTGACTAGCTCTGAAGGTGACACGTGTCCTGCGGCTGGCCTTGCTTCTCCGCAGAGGCTAGCTCCGGGGCAACACATGTCCCACGGGGTCGGACCTCTCCCACTTTGCGGGGATGAGCCCCGAGCCTGCCACGTAGCCAGCGGGCCGCGGGAGTTGTCTTCGGCGCTCTCTGTGAACTGGATTCAGCTCTTTTTGGCTATCTTTTTGATATTTTTTCTGTTCCCACTTCCTTTAAAATGTTTTCTCTACATGAAACATGAATACATGCAGAAACAAGAAATGAGGGTGTCACAAGTATAACCGGACCTCTCGGAGGTGCGCTCCGAGAACGACATGTGTCCTGCGGGACTGGCCTCGCTTCTCCGCAGAGGCTAGCTCCGGGGGCAACACGTGTCCCATGGGGTCGGACCTCTCCCCCTTTGCGTGGATGAGCCCCGAGCCTGCCACGTAGCCAGCGTGGCGGCGGACCTCTCCCCCTTTTGTGGAGATGAGCTCCGAACGCGCCACGTGGCCAGCAGGCCGCGGGAGTTGTCTTCGGCGCTCTCTGTAAACTGGAATTTGCTCTTTTTGGCTATATTTTTGATATTTTATCTGTTTCAACTTATTTTAAATTTTTTTTTCTACATTAAACATGATTACATGCAGAACCTGAAAATGAGGGTGTCACATCTTGACACGCTGGTGTCCACTGAAATGCTTTTCCCTTCATTAGCAATTCAGTCATAGGCTTTACTATTTTGGAGAAATCCTTGATGAACCGACGGTAGTATCCAGCCATCCCAAGGAAACTCTGAATATCTCTCACATTCTGCGGTTGGTTCCACTTTGAAACGTCTCCCATTTTTCTGGGATCAACCAATACTCCTCTCTCGGAGATGATGTGGCCTAGGAACGATATCTCCTTTAGCCAAAATTGACACTTGCTGAACATGGAATACAATTGATGCTCTCGCAGTTTCTGCAACGTCAACCTCAAGTGTTCTTCATGTTCTTCCTCGTTTTCGGAATACACCATGATGTCATCGATGAAAACCACGACGAACTTGTCCATGTACTCCATGAAAACCTTATTCATGAGGTACATAGAGTATGCGGGTGCATTCGTTAACCCAAAAGACATAACGGTATATTCATACAAACCATACCGTGTTCGAAATGCAGTCTTGGGTATGTCGGAGGGCTTAATCTTCAGCTGGAAATATCCCGACTGAAGATCAATCTTGGAGAAAATTCGGGCACCTTTTATTTGTTCGAACATGTCCTCTATACGGGGCAGCGGATATTTATTCTTGATCGTCACCTCATTGAGGGACCTATAATCCACATACATCCTTTGGGTCCCATCTTTCTTGTCTACGAAGAGCACGGGGGATCCCCACGGTGACGAGCTTGGGCGTATAAAATCCTTTTCTAGCTGCTCCTGAATTTGCATCTTGAACTCCACTAGTTCATTAGTGGGCATCCTATACGGCCTCTTTGCTATAGGTGCAGTTCCAGGTACTAAATCAATGGCAAATTCAATGTCCCAGTCAGGTGGCATACCTAGAAGTTTTTCCTAGAACACATATGAATATTCTTGAACCACCGGAACGCTTTCCAATGTTGCTTCTTCGACATTGTCGGTACCCGCGATATGGGGTACCCCCTCGCACAGGGGAAAATGCCTAAGGATCTCGCCCTTCTCCGCAGGGAGAGCTCCGAAGGCGCCATGCGTCCGGCGGGGCCGGACCTCCCTCTCCTCGGAGGAGAGCTCCGGGCTCTCGGCGTGGCCTGCAGAAGCCGGACCTCCCCCCTCAGCGGGGGAGAGGTCCAAAGGAGCCACGTGTCCAGCGGGGCCGGACCTCCCTCTCCTCAGAGGAGAGCTCCGGGCCCGCCACGTGCCGACAAAAGCCGGATCTCCCCCTCCGCGGGAAGAGGTCCGAAGGCTCCACGTGTCCTGCAGGGCCGGACCCCCTCTCCTCTGAGGAGGGCTCCGGGCCCACCACGTGTCCAGCAGAAGAGCGCTGCCTGCCCCCGAGCGGTAGGCAGCGGGCGTAAAGACGGCCCATACCTTGCCCGTACAAGGTATTCAAGGCCTGCGCCTTCGCAAGACGCGGAGCACGCCTCTGTCAGGTGCCGTTGCGCCCAGTCGCATCACAGACTGGTGCGCGGTGTCAGAGCCTGCCAGCCAATAAACGCAGCGACAAGACATCCCATGCCGCCCCCGCCGTCATCAACCACTACGACTAGCATGCGGCATGGGCAGGGCTGCAAGACGAAGACTCAGAAGCCTTCGCCAGAGACAACTACCGGCATAACTGCAGATACGGTAGATGACAGACAATCTCCCTGGTACCACCTGTCGGGTCCTGGGCCCCCCTTGTAAGCCACCCGAGTCATGGACTATAAAAGGCTCGGGAAGGCGACGTTAGCAAGGGTTCGCACTCCCGCAACTCATACGCTAGACATCAGTCATCCCCAAGCTCAGGACTCCGGTTCTGAGCAGCAAGCAATACAGCGAGCTCCTCAGCTCACCGTGGATGTAGGGTTTTACGCTCCGGCGGCCCAAACCATGTAAAACTCGCCGTGTCAAGCTCTTCCTAACTCGTCCATACGCTCAAGATCTCCGCAAGTGACTAGCCCCTCCGAAAAAGAACCTCCGCGGGCTGCCCAGTGCAGGTCCGGGGGAAGTGCCGACCGCACACTTTGACAGACGTTGTTCAGCGCTGCCTTCTCGGTTGCCGGTTGGGCTGCCTTGAACTCAATACGAGTACCGTGCTCACTTGTCAACTGCACGATCCTCTCAGCACATTGAATCACTCCGTTGTGCTTGCTTAGCCAATCCATTCCAAGTATTATGTCAATCCCTTAGGAATCCAAGACAATAAGGTTGGCAAGAAAGTCTACCCCCTTATTTTAAGTCTTACTTTCAGAATAGAATTCAGAATTGAAAGAATAGATTTCCCAACTATATGCATCAAGGTATATGAACTAAGCAACTCATTTTATTAATTTCAGCCTATATGAGGATGTGAACACGTGCCGAAACATCTCACATCTCTCTACTATGTGTGGATGTGGACTTTCGCAGAAGCGTCCCACAACTCACACTCAAGCACACAAACATAAGCAATCATCACAAAAGTTCAGCACACCACTCTTATTCAAGCTGCTACGATCTAAATGTTCCTATTACAGCTTATTTAATGGGAATCCTAAACTTAAATCATGTGAACTGGTGCTGTTCTCACCGTGTGATGGGGGTGTGTGACGCCCTCAATTCTGTGGAAAAACCACGGAACCGAGAACTGATGCATATGTGTGCCCAGGATGTCATCACACATACACATATGTTAAACAAACTGAATTCAGAATATATATGACCATGAATATCAGACTTTATTACAATGTCTCATGAGTCTTGGACTCATGCTCACAGCGGAAGTCTTAATCTAACATCGGAAATCTTATTTCTATGCAGCGGAAGTCTTTATTCTAATGTGGAAGCAATATAACTAATGCGGAAGCAATTCTAAGCAGCAGTGGCTCCATCTCTACCTCATCCCCACAGGCAAGGTTGAGAATAGATCACACGCCTAATGCTCCACTTGGTCTTCATAGTAATCTTCTCCTGTTGCTGATGATGAAATAATAATGCAAGTTTGAGTACAATGATGTACTCAGCAAGTACGGGAAAATATGATATGTAGCTCATAACAAGGTAGGTATAAAAAGGCTCATTGCAGAAAGCAAAGTTATTTATCAAAACCATGATAAAACAGCAACTCATCTTTAAGTGAATGTAATCCCAACATGTATTAAAATACCAATCATACCTCCATTATGTTCATTACCTTCCATGTCACAACCAGACATCAATCAACCTCATTCTTGCTCACGAATACCTCCTCGTATTCGCTACCATCTCACGAATACCATCTCGTATTCGCTACCATTTCATCTCATAAATAACTTCGTCTCCCACTGAGACCAACCTTCTTGCCATGACTCAACAGTCAAGCAACCCATCTTATCACCCGGACTCGACAGTCCCGAAAACCAAACCAAAACCAAACTAATAACCATATCCAATCACCATCCCAAATAATCATGGAAGTTGGCCAGGCGCTCGTGACCGTAAGCTCGGCTATCATGATAGTTTTAGACTCTGCAGAGTTTGCACCTCTTTACCCACAAGTTTGTGATTTCGTCACCTGTCGGCGACTGCAGAACCTCCATTATACCAGTACACAACCCTCGGTGTATGGCCAAGAGATCACAAAATAGCCTTTACAAAGGGGCTACTAGATGTATGGACTCACTAGGGTTTCACCGGCAGGCTAGAATCTCCAATTCTCCCACCCACAGGCCCCCTCTTGTGCCATGCAGTTCCTAGGGCAGTCCTCACTCGACACCCATTCCCCGCGCCTTCCACGGTCCATAACAATCTAGCAACTTACCTAATTAGTAAGCTAAGCCGCACCCATACTTGTCCTTGTGGTGGCACTGTTATCCTGGCATGTGCTCGCATGAATCGGTCCTTAGATCTACGGCAAGCAAACCACCATCTCATGCTACCTCATTCACAAACCCAGTCTTGCCTAGATCTCCCTCCGATCCATGTTCATTAACAACATCAGTTTCTCATTATCACTACGAGTGCAGTTAGCTAGACACATCTATCTCGCTTCCCAATCCCATGGACTCAGCGAAGCATAAAAGTAAAAACCATACCCGACTCATAAACTTCCCTGGCGACAAGGGTGGTTTAACCAAAACTAGTAAAATCCTATAAAAGGGTTTCCTATCATGTTTGACTCAGCACACACACCTTTTCGCGAAACAAAACAGTTTTTTTCCAAAACATAGGATTAATATGGTCAAGGGGCACTTGCCTTGTTCTTGCGGTTCCGGTTGCTCTTGGATCTCGAAACCTTGTTGTTGCAGCTCATCGTAGAAAGCTCCCTGAGCTTGTCCTTCTATACAGGATCACACACATACAAGATTTACAACAATCAATATATGCACAAACTTTAACTAGATGCGATGATGCTTATGCATGTTAATCCTATGATGCAGTTTAGTTTGTACGGGTTCTTGCATGGCTTGCATGGATTTTATGATGAACAGAGGTGTTCGGATCAAATGTGTACGTGGCGATGATCTTGTCTTTAGATCAACCCGATCAACAAGTGATCTGTCCACGAGAAAGCTTCTGTTCGAAAGGAATCGAAGAACAGATGCAAAGAAAACACGATTATGTCGTAAGGTGATATTGGAGACCTACCTTACGTACTTCGTGGTCTCGGGGTCCTCCTCCTAGCAAGACTGATCGTCGGGGCTCTCTTTCGGCGATCTCTCTCATCTGAACTTTGGCAATGGGCTTACTCGGCGAGTTGTGGCTAGGGCTCTAAGTCGTCGGCTCAGGAGGTGGAAAAGAAATTCGTGGCTGCAGCCAAGGGTTCTGGGTTCTATTTATAATCGGGAAGAGAAGCGTCCTAATCTGATTGAAACTCGAACAAGAGTCCAATTCAAATTGTTTCCTAAGTTTTTAACAACTTTATCTCAGATTGATTCGGTGTGGTAACATTGTGGAATTCAGGTCGGTTTCCTCTCTGTACCAAGATTTCTACGCGTACAGAATCCAAAACCGCTCCAAAACTCGTTACCTCCGCGGTGATGAGCTCCGGAAGCTCCACGTGTCTACTGGGGCCTGGTCTCCCCTTTTCCGTAGAGACGAGCTCCGATTGTGCCGTGTGTCAAGCGAGCGAGACCTCCCTCTCCTTCGGAGGTGAGCTCCGCGTGCACCACGTATCCTGGTGGTCGGGACCTCCTCTCTTATTCGAAGGTGGCTCCGCGCACGCCACGTGTCAGTTCCGGACCTTCCCTCTCTCCGGAGGTGGCTCCAGGTGTGCCACGTATCCATTTCGGACCTCCCTCTCTTTGGAGGTGAGCTCCGTGAATGCCACGAGTCAAGTAGCGCTGGACTTCCTTTCTTCTCAGAGACGAGCTCCGAGGTTAACACGTGTCCAACAGTGACGGACCTCCCGGAGATAAGCTCCGGTGGCAACACGTGTCCAATTGGACCAGACCTCTCGGAGGTGAGCTCTGAGGTCGACACGTATCCCGCGTGACTGGTCCGCTGATTTCCGTGGTAACTTACTCCGAGGGTGACATGTGTCCTGCGGAGCTGCCTTTGCTTCTCCGCAGAGGCTAGCTCCGGGGCAACGCGTGTCCCACAGGGTCGGACCTCTTCCCCTTTGCGGAGATGAGCCCGAGCCTGCCACGTAGCCAGTTTAGCGGTGGACCTCTCCCCACTTCGCAGGGATGAGCTCCGAACATGCCACGTGGCCAGCGAGCCGCGGGAGTTGTCTTCGGCGCTCTCTGTGAACTGGATTCGGCTCTTTTTGGCTATCTTTTTGATATTTTCTCTGTCCCCACTTCTTTAAAAAATATTTTCTCTACATAAAACATGAATACATGCAGAAACCAGAGATGAGGGTGTCACAAATCTACCCCCCTTAAATTGAATCTCGCCGTCGAGATTTGTTAGTAGAGAATAGATGAGGAAATTCTGCCTTGATGTTTTCTTAATGCTCCCATGTGGCTTCAGCTTCGGTGTGATGGCTCCATTGTACCTTGCACCATCGGATCACTTTGTTCCTTGTGACCCTTTCCTTTACGTCCAAAATTCGGACAGGATGTTCCGCATAAGTCAGGTCCTCTTGAAGTTCAAGCTCTTCCATTGGTATTTGCTCCTCTGGTACTCTCAAGCACTTCTTGAGCAGGGATACATGAAACACGTCATGTACGTCAGAGAGGCGCGTTGGGAGCTCTAGTTGATAGGCTACTTCTCCTCGCTTGTCCAAAATCTTAAATGGTGCAATGTAGCGAGGTGCTAGCTTGCCTTTGACGTTGAAACGTCGTTGGCCACAGATAGGTGATACTTAAGGTATACGAAGTCTCCTACTTCGAAGGTCAACTTCCTTCGCCTATTGTCCGCATAGCCTTTCTGTCGTGACTGAGCAGCCTTTAAGTTCTCCCGTATCATTTGGACTTGCTTTTCAGCTTCTTGTAGCACTTCGGGTCCAAACACCTGGTTCTCTCCGGTCTCGTTCCAAAACAGCGGTGTTCTACACCGTCTACCATACAATGCTTCGAAAGGCGACATCTTCAAGCTAGCTTGATAGCTGTTGTTATAGGAGAATTCGGCGTATGGTAAACTCCTATCCCAATTACGCCCACATTTCAAGGCGCAAGCTCTCAACATGTCCTCCAAAATTTGGTTTGTCCTTTCGGTTTGTCCATCGGTTTGTCGGTGATAGGCGGAGCTAAAATCCAGTCGTGTACCCATAGCTTTCTGCAGCTTCCTCCAAAATCTGGAGGTAAACTGAGAACCTCGATCTGAGACTATCCTCTTCGGGACTCTATGACGGCACACGATCTGCTCCATGTACAACTCGGCTAATTGTGAAACGTTGTACTTGGCCCTGACAGGGGGGAAATGGGCGGTTTTCGTCAATCGGTCTACGATAACCTAGATAGAGTCATAACCCGACTGAGTACGTGGCAATCCGACGATGAAATCCATGCTGATGTCTTCCCACTTCCACTCGGGTACCTTCAAGGGCTGCAACAATCCAGCGGGTCTTTGATGTTCGGCCTTCACCCATTGGCATGTTTCGCATAGGGCAACGGATTCGGCTATATCCCTTTTCATACCATCCCACCAATAACAAGTCTTCAAGTCCTTGTACATTTTGGTACTTCCAGGATGTATGGAATAGGGTAAATCATGTTCCTCTTTTAATATCATATCGCGGATGTGCTTCAAGTTAGGCACGCAAATCCTTTTTCCTAGCCAAAGCGTACCCTTCTCATCATTTTTGAAATCCTTCTCTATTCTCTGTCGGATCCTTTCCTTGATCTCCTCATCCGTTGCTTGGCCATCTCTTATCTCTTGCTCCAATGAAGAGTGGATCTCTATTACTTCCATGTTGTTTAAAAATCCGAGGCGTAACCGTTCGAACTCCTTACGTAGTTCGGGTGGTAGTTCCCGAACCGTGAGTTGGTGACATGCTCCCTTCCGGCTCAATGCATCAGCTACTACATTGGCCCTCCCAGGGTGGTAGTTGATTCCAACATCGTAATCCTTGATGAGTTCCAACCATCGACGCTGCCTCAAATTCAGGTCCGTTTGTGTAAATATGTACTTGAGGCTTTTATGATCCGTATAGATCTCACATCGATGACCAAGGATATAATGCCTCCAAATCTTCAATGCATGCACTACTGCTGCTAGCTCCAAGTCATGTGTAGGATAATTAAGCTCACGCTTCTTTAATTGTCGTGAGGCATAGGCTACCACTTGTCCTTCTTGCATGAGCACACATCCGAGCCTTTGTCTGGATGCGTCACAATATATGTCAAAGCTCTTGTTCACGTCGGGCAATACCAAAACCGGCGCTGTGGTTAGCCTTTTCTTGAGTTGCTCAAAACTTTCTTGGCATGCTGGTGTCCATTGAAAGGCTTTTCCCTTCGTTAGCAACTCCATCATAGGCTTTGCTATCTTAGAGAAGTCCTCAATGAAGCGTCGGTAGTATCCAGCCATCCCAAGAAAACTCCGAATATCCCTCACGTTTCGCGGTTGGTTCCACTTCAGAACATCTCCCACTTTTCTGGGATCAACCGATACTCCCTCCTCGGAGATAATGTGGCCTAGGAACGATATTTCCTTTAGCCTAAATTGACACTTGTTAAGCTTGGCATACAATTGATGCTCACGCATTTTCTGCAAGGTCAATTTCAAATGTTCTTCATGCTCCTCCTCACTTTTTGAATACACAATAATGTCGTCGATGAAAACCACGATGAACTTATCTAAGTACTCCATGAAAACCTTGTTCATAAGGTACATGAAGTATGCAGGTGCATTTGTTAACCAAAAAGACATGACGGTATATTCATATGAACATACCGTGTTCGAAAGGCAGTCTTGGGTACATCGAAGGGCTTAATCTTCAGCTGGAAATATCCCGACCGAAGATCAATCTTGGATAACACTCGGGCTCCTTTCATTTGGTCGAATAGGTCCTCTATACGGGGCAGAGGGTATTTGTTCTTGATTGTTACCTCATTGAGAGACCTATAGTCCACGCACATCCTTTGGGTCCCGTCCTTCTTGTCCACAAAGAGCACAGGAGCTCCCCATGGTGACGAGCTTGGATGTATAAAACCCTTCTCCAACTGCTCCTGAATTTGCTTCTTGAGTTCTACTAGTTCATTGACGGGCATCCTATCGGGTCTCTTTGCTATGGGTGCAGTTCCGGGTACCAAATCAATGGCAAACTCAATGTCCCGATCAGGTGGCATACCTGGAAGCTCCTCTGGAAACACGTCCGAGAATTCTTGAACCACTGGAATGCCGTCCAATGTTGCTCCTTCGACGTGGTTCAAGATTGCCCTTTTGGTTGTTTGTTGGGTTGACTCAAACTCGACACGAATACCGTGCTCATTTGTCAACTGCACGCTTCTTTTAGCACATTGGATTATCCCGTTGTGCTTGCTTAACCAATCCATCCCGAGTATTATGTCAAGCCCTTGGGAATCCAAGACAATGAGGTTGGCAAGGAAGTCTACTCCCTTTATTTTAAGGCTTACTTTCGGATATACTATATTAGTCCTCATCTCTCCACCGGGAGAATTAACTAACATAGCACATTTTAAGTGTGATATGGGTAGATTATGCTTGGAAACATACTTGGATGATATGAAGGACTGTGATGCTCCAGAATCAAATAAGATGGTGGCTGGGTTGGAGTTGGCAAAGAACATACCAATTACGACGTCCTCAGCCTGTTGTGCTTCCTCAGCAGAGACATGGTTCACGTTGCCGCGAGCATAGTTCTGCTGTCCACGGTTTCCTTGATTGTCCCCTCCGTTCGGTCGCGGGTTTTGCTTGGGCACGTTGCCTTGCTGTCCAGGGCCTCTCCTCGGGCACTGGCTTGCGAAGTGTCCTATTTTCCCGCATGCAAAGCATGCCCTGTTGCCTACGGCAGCCGGTACGTTGGGGCGGGGGTTTTCAACAGGAGCGCCCATGTTGGGTCGGGGCACAGGGGGCAAGGGCACACGAGGTGCTTGTGCAATGGGTCGTTGCTGTGATGGCTGACTAGGGCGGTATGCAGGAGCTGTCGATCCATACTGCGGTGCGGCTGGGGGCATGTACCGAGGTCGTACGTTGCTCCCTTGGGGCTGGTATGGCATCTTCCTCTTGCACTCTCACTCGATCTCTCGGATCTTTCTTTCAACTACTATAGCCTTGTCAACCAGCTTCTGGAAGCTCGCGTAGTCATTGTTGAGGAGCTGAACCTGAATCTCATTGTTCAACCCTCTCATGAACAGGTATTGCTTCCTCTGGTCTTATTTGACATCTTCGGGGGCATACCGAGACAGTTGTGTGAACTTGTTGAGATACTCATTCACGCTTCTCTGTCCTTGGCGGAGGCCTTCAAACTCCTGTCTCTTGAGCATCATTACACCAGCAGGGATGTAATGAGAGTGAAAACTCTCCTTGAACTCACTTCAAGTGATCGCTTCCGGGTTGACATGAGCGTTGCATAGGGCATCCCACCAGTCAGCGGCAGCTCCCATGAGTTGGTGCGATGCAAAAAGAACCTTTTCTCGGTCATTGCACTGCACTATGGCAAGCTTCTTCTCCATGGATTTCAACCAGTCGTCGGCCTCCATGGGGTCGTTAGCTTGAGCAAAGGTGGGTGGTCGAGTCCTCATGAACTCTCCCAGCCTATTATGAGCTGGCGGTGGTGGTGGCAGTGGTGCCGGAACGGGGTTGTTGTTGCTGGCCTGCAACTGACCCAAAGTTTGGATCATGGTTTGCATAAGTTGATTCTGCATGGCAATCAACCGTTCCAGGTTGTTCTCACCAGCTCCGGGGTTAACAGGAACTTCACCGTGGCCATCCTTTTGGTTGTCATGGACGTTCCTTCGGCCGGCGTTTCCTCTCACCATCCGTGAGAGAGAACGAAATAGAAAAGAAAGTTAGAAGGTTAGGTAGATCCCCTCAACTATATGCATCAAGGTAGATTGGACTATATATATTTAGCCCATATGAAGATGTGAACAAGTGCCGAGGCATCTCACACCTATTTCTACTTATGTGAGGATATGGACAACGTTTTAGACGTCCCACAACTCACACTAAACACATAATCACAAATAATCATTACAAGGGCTCACACAACTCCTATTCAAGGCTTGTTCAATGGGGGTCCTATACGACTTAGGGTGTTGCCAATCTGTAATCCAACTATGGCCTTTCCTAGGCTTGCATCCTATGGTCAGCGTGGCTTAGCTACCAATATGTGTCTATCTAGGTTGTGTGATCTATCCGTGGCAGGTTGATACCAATCTGTGTCTGATACCAATATGTGATCTATCTAAGCGTGTAACCTACCGTCAACCCGTGGCTCTAATGCCAATCTGTGATTGTATCTAGGTGTCTAATCTACCCTCAACCGTGGCTCTGATACCAATCTGTGACGCCCTCAATTCTGTGGAAAAACCACGGAACCGAGAACTGATGCATATGTGTGCCTAGTATGTTCATCACACATACACATATGTTCCACAAACTGAATTCAGAATATATATTACCACGAATAATAGAGCTTATTACAATGTCTCATGAGTCTTGGACTCATGCTCACAACAGAAGTCTTAATCTAACATCGGAAGTCTTATTTCTATGCAGCGGAAGTCTTTATTCTAATGTGGAAGCAATCTAACTAATGAGGAAGCAATTCTAAGCAGCAGTGGCTCCTTCTCTACCTCATCCCCACAGGCAAGGTTGAGAACAGATCACACACCTAATGCTCCACTTGGTCTTCATAGTAATCTTGTCCTGTTGCTGTTGATGAAATAATAATGCAAGTTTGAGTACAATGATGTACTTAGCAAGTGCGGGAAAATATGATATGTAGCTCATAACAAGGTAGGTATAAAAAGACTCATTGAAGAAAGCAAAGTTATTTATCAAAACCAAGATAAAACAGCAACTCATCTTTAAGTGAATGTAATCCCAACATGTATTAAAATATCAATCATACCTCCATTATTTTCATTACCTTCCATGTCACAACCAGGCATCAATCAACCTTATTCTTGCTCACGAATATCTCCTCGTATTCGCTACCATCTCAGGAATACCATCTCGTATTCGCTACCATTTCATCTCATAAACAACTTCGTCTCCCACTGAGACCAATCTTGTTGCCATGACTCAACAGTCATTCAACCCATCTTATCACCCGGACTCAACAGTCTCGAAAACCAAACCAAAACCAAACCAGTAACCATATCCAATCATCATCCCAACTAATCATGGAAGTTGGTCAGGCGCTCGTGACCGTAAGCTCGGCTATCATGATAGTTTTAGACTCTGCAGAGTTTGCACCTCTTTACCCACAAGTTTGTGATTTTGTCACCCGTCGGTGACTGCAGAACCTCCATTATACAAGTACACAACCGTCGGTATATAGCCAAGAAATCACAAAATAGACTTTACAAAGGGGCTACTAGATGTATGAACTCACTAAGGTTTCACCGGCAGGCTAGAATCTCCAATTCTCCCACCCACGGGCCCCCTCTTGTGCCATGCAGTTCCCAGGGCAGTCCTCACTCGACTCCCATTCCCCGCGCCTTCCACGGTCCATAACAATCTAGCAACTTACCTAATTAGTCAGCTAAGCCGCACCCATACATGGCCTTGTGGTGGCACTGTTACACTGGCATGTGCTCGCATGAACCGGTCCTTAGATCTACGGAAGCAAACCACCATCTCATGCTACCTCATTCACAAACCCAGTCTTGCCTCTCCCTCTGATCCATGTTCATTAACAAAATCAGTTTCTCATGATCATTACGAGTGCAGTTAGCTAGACACATCTATCTCGCTTCCCAATCCCATGGACTCAGCGAAGCATAAAAGTAAAAACCATACCCGACTCAAAAACTTCCCTGGTGACAACGGTGGTTTAACCAAAACTAGTAAACTCCTATAAAAGGGTTTCCCATCATGTTTGACTCAGCACACACACATTTTCGCAAAACAAAACAGTTTTTCCCAAAACATAGGATCAATATGGTCAAGGGGCATTTGCCTTGTTCTTGCGGTTCCGGTTGCTCTTGGATCTCGAAACCTTGTTGTTGCAGCTCGTCGTAGACAGCTCCCTGAGCTTGTCCTTCTATACAGGATCACACACATACAAGATTTACAACAATCAATATCATGCACAAACTTTAACTAGATGCGATGATGCTTATGCATGTTAATACTATGTTGCAGTTTAGTTTGTACGGGTTCTTGCATGGCTTGCATGGATTTTATGATGAACAGAGGTGTTCGGATCAAATGTGGTCGTGGTGATGATCTTGTCTTTAGATTAACCTGATCAACAAGTGATCTGTCCACGAGAAAGATTCTTTTCGAAAGGAATCGAAGAATAGATGCAAAGAAAACACGATGATGTTGTAAGATGATATTGGAGACCTACCTTACGTTCTTCGTGGTCTCGGGGTCCTCCTCGTAGCAAGACTGATCGTCGGGGCTCTCTCAGCGATCTCCCTCGTCTGAACTCTGGCGATGGGCTTACTCGGCGAGTTGGGGCTAGGGCTCTAAGTCGTCGGCTCAGGAGGTGGAAAAGAAATTCGTGGCTGCGGCCTAGGGTTCTAGGTCCTATTTATAATCGGGAAGAAAAGAGTCCTAATCTGATTGAATCTCGAATAAGAGTCCTATTCAAATTGTTTCCTAAGTTTTCAACAACTTTATCTTAGATTGATTCGGTGTGGTACCATTGTGGAATTCAGGTCGGTTTCCTCTCCGTACCTAGATTTCTACGCGTACAGAATCCAAAGCCGCTCCAAAACTCGTTTCCTCCTCGGTGATGAGCTCCGGAAGCTCCACGTGTCTACCGGGGCCTGGTCTCCCCTTTTCCGCAGAGACGAGCTCCGGTTGTGCCATGTGTCAAGCGAGCGAGACCTCCCTCTCCTTCGGAGGTGAGCTCCACGTGCGCCACATATCCTGGCGGTCGGGACCTCCTCTCTTATTCAAAGGTGGCTCCGCGCACGCCACGTGTTAGTGCCGGACCTTCCCTCTCTCCGGAGGTGGCTCCGGGTGTGCCACTTATCCATTCCGGACCTCCCTCTCTTCGGAGGTGAGCTCCGTGAATGCCACGCGTCAAGTAGCGCCGGACTTCCTTTCTTCTCAGAGACGAGCTCCGAGGTTAACACGTGTCTAACAGTGACGGACCTCCCGGAGATAAGCTCTAGTGGCGACACGTGTCCAATTGGACCGGACCTCTCGGAGGTGAGCTACGAGGTCAATACGTATCCCGCGCGACTGGTCCTCTGATTTCCATGGTAACTTGCTCTGAGGGTGACACGTGTCCTGCGGAACTGCCTTCGCTTCTACGCAGAGGCTAGCTCCGGGGCAACACGTGTCCCACAGGGTCGGACCTCTCCCCCTTTGCGGAGATGAGCCCTGAGCCTGCCACGTAGCCAGTTTAGCGGCGGACCTCTCCCCACATCACAGGGATGAGCTTCGAACACGCCACGTGGCCAGCGAGCCGCGGGAGTTGTCTTCGGCGCTCTCTGTAAACTGGATTCGGCTCTTTTTGGCTATCTTTTTGATATTTTCTCTTTCCCCACTTCTTTAAAAATGTTTTCTCTACATGAAACATGAATACATGCAGAAACCAGAGATGAGAGTGTCACAGGGTG
This sequence comes from Neostapfia colusana, assembly GCA_030760725.1. Taxonomy (NCBI): domain Eukaryota; kingdom Viridiplantae; phylum Streptophyta; class Magnoliopsida; order Poales; family Poaceae; genus Neostapfia; species Neostapfia colusana. The sequence goes on along the minus strand of JASWHV010000013.1, from coordinate 39,535,816 downwards.
ATCCATACATGGGCACACGCCATGGTGAGTCAGCAGTCCATGTAGAGTTAGATGTCGCTGGTGCTCCATTCGTTCCCGTGTTGGCACGAGTCTCCTCTTGTTTCTCCAGCAAATACAGCTTCTTGCGGAGGTAACTGATCTCTTCTTGTGCGCTTGCGTAGCGGTTTCCTAACTCCATGAGCAACCTCTGAGACTTGTCAGCAGCTTGTGGGTTGGAAAGAGTTGTTACTTGGGGTCCAATGATCTCCCATGTACCACTCTTCCGACACGTGTGCAGCTCAAAAGTGGTGCCCTCAAGCTGCTCATGGAAGGCGTAGCACAACCCGGTGAGTGCTTACCATGCAGCATCATCAATAGCTTCTGCCCTTGTAGCTCTCCATGTGGGTGTGAAGTGCCGACTGGCAACCCTACCGTTAGATATGATGGTTACATCAGCCTTCCACTCTTCATGTCCGCGATGAGGGACTTTCTTGAGGAGATACTCCGGGTATAAGCTGCAGCAATCCAGAAATTCTTTGAGCTCCCTGGATGTGTGTCCTCCTTCCATTCCATCGGACCGAAATTCTTTAACTGAATGATTGGCCCATTCATCTCCTTCATTATTGGTCTCAGCAATGGGTGGCTCCTCCTCGGGTTCATCTTCTCCTGTCATAGTTTCATGAGGCTCCACAGGGTGTAAGCCCTCGTGAAACTCCTCCTGAGGTGCGTACCAATGCTGTTCTTGTGGATCATCCTCCATATCTTCTTCGAATGGTTCTACCTCTTCCGGATCCTGTTCCTCATTTATATAGCTATTTACTTCATCTTCATCACGAGGTTCCATCTTCACTTTCTCCCAATATGGTTCATCGGACACCTCAATGGGGTTAAGAGCACTCCCACGTGGTGGTGGATGAGTTCTTATGCATGTTGTGCTACTGGTCACCGGCATATAAATAAGACATGAGAAACTTAAGAGAAGGAAGAAATAACTCCAAAACTTCAGAAACTATGGAGCAAGAAGCAAAGGCGTTGCTGTCCAAAAGAAGAGAAAATAGGGGCTGAAAATAGCACTTTGCGGTGGCTGAATTGACAAGAAAAGTGCAGCAGCAAGCAATTTTCGAAAATAGCAGTTTATAGGGGTGTGCCTATGTATTTAAGAGTGTCCATTATACCTAGGCTTGCATCCTACCGTCAACGTGGCTCTGATACCAATCTGTGACACCCGGTTCCGAAAACAGAACCAAGTTAATGCATATGTGTGCCCAAGATGTTCATCACACATACACATGTAATCCACAAACTGAATTCAGAATATAACCACGAATAATTAGTGTTTAAGTATTTTATTACATCGACTCATTGTCTCACTCATGAATCTCTAACTTATTCTTGCAGCGGAAGTCTCTAAATGACAGCGGAATATCAATAAAGGCAGTAGGCTCCATCTTTGACTCCACAGGCATGTTGACGGTAGTTCGCACGCCTAGTACTCCACATGGTCCTCGAAGTACTCTTCTCCTGTTGCTGATGTTTATGTGATAATGCAAGGGTGAGTACATGTCATACTCAGCAAGTGCGGGAAAAGTATGACATATAGCTTACAACAAGGTAGGGAAAAAAAGGCTCATTGCAGCAAGCAAATTTTATTTCACAAACATGATAAAAACAACAACTAAGTCTAGGAGAATTTAATACCAATATAACCAAGTAAACAGCAACATTCTTTCATCATAATTCACCAATTATCAAGTCTCATCCAGCCATTAATCGTTCTCAAGTTAATCTCATGCTCATAAATATTCATAACCATCTCATATTCATATAACCGAAACCAAACTCAATGTCATGACTCAAAACAATCCCAAAACTAATCCCAATGACCATACCATAACCATACCGAATAACCATCCCAAGTTTTCCCTCTAATCATGGAAGTTGGCCAGGTGCTTGTGACCGGAAGCACGGCTATCATGATAGTTTTACACTCTGCAGAGGTGGCACCATTTTACCCATAAGTTCGTGATTTCGTCACCTGTCGGCGACTGCAGAACCTCCATTATACCAGTACACAATCATCGGTGTATGGCCAAGAGATCACAAAATAGCCTTTACAATGGGGCTACTAGATGTATGGACTCACTGAGGTTTCACCGGCAGGCTTGAATCACCATTCTCCCACCCACGGGCCCCCTCTTGTGCCATGCAGTTCCCAGGGCAGTCCTCCTCGACTCCCATTCCCCACGCCATCCATGGTCTATAACAAGCAAGCAACACACCTAATTAATCAGCTAAGCCGCACCCATACTTGGCCTTGTGATTGCACTGTTTTCCTGGCATATTCTCGCATGAACCGGTCCTTAGATCTACGGCAAGTTCCACCATCTCATCCAGCGATATTCATGAACCAAGCTTGCCTAGATCTCCCCCGATTCTATGCTCATTATCATCATCAAGTTCTCATCATCATTATTCATATGAGTGCAGTAGCTAACCACGTTTTAATTCAGCTTCCCGTATCCCGTCGATTAAGCGAAGCAGAAAGGAAAAAAATGACCATACCTGACTCATTAACTTTCCCGGCGACAAGGATGGTTAACAAAACTAGTAAACTCCTATAAAAGGGTGTCCCATCAAGTTGACTCAAGCACACACATTTTCACAAACAAAACAGTTTCAAAACATGGGATCAATATGGTCAAGGGGCACTTGTCTTGTTCCCGTGGTTCTTGTTGTTCAAGCGTCTCGAAGTCTGGGTGCTGTAGTTCCTCGTAGATGGTATCTTGAGCTTGCTCTTCTACTCATGATCACGCACATACAAAATTTATAGCAATCAATCATCATGCACAAACTTTACTCAAGATGTGATGGGGTAGATGAATGCAAATCCTATGGTGCTGTTTTATTAAACCAGTTTGTATGTGTTCTTGCATGTTTTAACAGGCTTTCATGGGGTTTTATTATGAACAAGGGTGCTGGAATCAAGTGTGGATGTGGTGATGATCTTGACTCAAGATCTAGATCAATCCCACCGTCAAAAATCGATCAAAACACGATCTGTCCACACGTAAAAGATTCTGTTCGAACGGGGCGAAGAAAACGGATGCGTAGAAACAGCGGCGACGTCGTAAGATGGGTAATAGAGACCTACCTCACTTCATCCTTGGTGGCAGGGCCTTCCTTCTAGCAATGGCAGCAGCGGGAAGTTTTTCTATGGATGATTAGGGCAGGACAGATCGTCGGCTCTTTTCCGGCGACGGCGAGGCGTGACGGGGCTCGACGGCGGGGCTCGTCGGCGGGGCTCACCGGTGACTGAACTCCGGCAAGGGGGGGGGAGGTCCAACTCGGCGAGTTGGGGGCTAGGGCCTCCAAGTCGCCGACTTGGGGAAGGGGGGGAAGGGGAGGGGGGTTGCGACCAAGGAGGAGGGGGTTTGGTTTCTATTTATAAGGGGGGGGGGGGGGAGGGGGAGAATCCTACTCCAATTGGAGCTAAATCCTAACAAACTTTTCCCCAATTGATTTGGTGCAGCAGCAATGTGGGGGAAATTCCCCAAATGTGGGGAAAATTCCCCTTTTTGGGGGAATTGGGGAATTTGGAGATTTGGGAAAAATTTTGGGGAAATTGGAATTGGCTCATTTGAGCTATCTTTTTGTGACACCCTCATTTTTGGTTTCTGCATGTATTCATGTTTCATGTAGAGAAAATTTTTGAAAAGAAGTGGGAACAGAGAAAGAATAAAAAAGATAGCCAAAAAGAGTCAAATCCAGTTCACCAAGAGCGCCGAAGACAACTCCCGCGGCCTGCTGGCCACGTGGCGCCTTCGGAGCTCATCTCCACAAATGGGGAGAGTCCACCGCTAAACTGGCTACGTGGCAGGCTCGGGGCTCATCCCCGCAAAGGGGAGAGGTCCGACCCAGTGGGACACGTGTTGCCCCGGAGCTAGCCTCTGGGGAGAAGCGAGGCCAGCCCGCAGGACAAGTGTCACCTTCGGAGCTAGTCACCGCGGAAATCAAAGGACCAGTCGTGCATGATATGTGTCGATCTCGGAGCTCACCTCTGAGAGGTCCGGTTCTATTGGACACGTGTCACCACCGGAGCTTACCTGTGACGCCCTCAATTCTGTGGAAGACCACGGAACTGAGAACTAATGCATATACGTGCCCAGGACGTTCATCACACATACACATATGTTCCACAAACTGAATTCAGATTATATATTACCACAATAACAGAGTTTATTACAATGTCTCATGAGTCTTGGACTCATGCTCACAGCGGAAGTCTTATTTCTATGCAGCGGAAGTCTTCTAACTAATGCGGAAGCGATTTAACTAATGCGGAAGCAATTCTAGGCAGCAGTGGCTCCATCTCTACTCAATTCCCACAGGCAAGGTTGAGATTAGATCACACGCCTAATGCTCCACTTGGTCTTCATAGAAATCTTCTCCTGTTGCTGATGATAAAATAATAATGCAAGTTTGAGTATAATGATGTACTCAGCAAGTGCGGGAAAATATGATATGAAGCTCATAACAAGGTAGGTATAAAAAGGCTCATTGCAGAAAGCAAAGTTATTTATCAAAAACATGACAAAACAGCGACTCATCTTTAAGTGAATGTAATCCCAACATGTATTAAAATACCAATCATACCTCCATTATGTTCATTACCTTCCATGTCACAACCAGACATCAATCAACCTCATTCTCGCTCACGAATACCTCCTCATATTCGCTACCATCTCACGAATGCCATCTCGTATTCGCTACCATTTCATAAACAACTTCGTCTCCCACCGAGACCAACCTCGTTGCCATGACTCAACAGTCATGCAACCCATCTTATCACCCGGACTCAACAGTCCCAAAACTAAACCAATATCCATCCCAACAACCATATCCAATAACCATCCCAACTAATCATGGAAGTTGGCCAGGAGCTCGTGACTGTAAGCTCGGCTATCATGATAGTTTTAGACTTTGCAGAGTTTACACCTCTTTACCCACAAGTTTGTGATTTCGTCACCCGTCGGTGACTGCAGAACCTCCATTATACCAGTACACAACCGTCGGTGTATGGCCAAGAGATCACAAAATAGCCTTTACAAAGGGGTTACTAGATGTATGGACTTACTAAGGTTTCACCAGCAGGCTAGAATCTCCAATTCTCCCACCAATGGGCCCCCTCTTGTGCCATGCAGTTCCCAGGGCAGTCCTCACTCGACTCCCATTCCCCGCGCCTTCCACGGTCCATAACAATCTAGCAACTTATCTAATTACTCAGCTAAGCCGTACCCATACTTGGCCTTGTGGTGGCACTGTTATCCTGGCATGTGCTTGCATGAACCGGTCTTTAGATCTACGGCAAGTAAACCACCATCTCATGCTACCTCATTCACAAACCCAGTCTTGCCTAGATCTCCTCCGATCCATGTTCATTAACAACATCAGTTTCTCATTATCATTACGAGTGCAGTTAGCTAGACATATCTATCTCGCTTCCCAATTCCCATGGACTCAGCGAAGCATAAAAGTAAAAACCATACCCGACTCATAAACTTCCCTGGTGACAAGGGTGGTTTTAACCTGTAACATCCCAAAACCTGCTAAAGAGGGGAATTTAAAAATTTTTGGACGTACTGTATGTGGTGCAGAAATTCAAATTCAAACTGGAATTTAAATTCAAATCAAAACAGAAAAGAAAAGTAAAAAGAAAAAGAAAAACCCCAACCGGCCAGTGGGCCGAAACCCGCCAGCCAGCCCAATTCCCCCGCGCCCGCGCGCCCCCTCCCTTCCTCTCACTGACACGCGGGGCCCGTGTGTCATCTCCTTCCTCCCGCGCGCCAACCGACCCGGACTCTTCCCTCACGCCCAATTGCAACTGATCTCCGGAAACCCGCGCCCCCAGCCCGATTTCTGGTCCTGGACGCCTCCAACTCGATCCCAACAGACCGCCGCCCTCCCTCGCCTATTTAAACACCGACAATCGCCCTGTTTCCTCCCCCCCCCCCCCCCCCCCGATTGGTCGTTCTTCTATCCGGTGAGAACCGAAGCTTCGATCACCGTTTTCTTTCGATCCTTGCTCGGATTTTCTGATCTAACACGCTGATCGTGCTCCACCGCCCCCAGGGAGCCCTGCACGTGAAGGAAGCGACAAGTTTCGCGCCCTAGCATCGGTTCCGACGAGCACCGAGGAGCAGCTTCAACCATCGTCGTCGCAGAGCCGAATTCCGACCTCCCCAAGCCCGAGAAACCCCTAGGTGAGCTCCCCTACCGCTCCGCAGTCGATCCATGTGAAAAACTGCAAGTTTTAACGTATAGCGGCAAGGAACCGAAGCTGCACTGGCGAGAACGCACCCCCGCCGCCGCGCGCGCGGGCTGGCTCCGGCCAGGGCGACGTGACCCCTTGAGGCCGTCTATTTTAAATCGCACGGTAGAAATAAAACCCGGGCGTACCGGTTCGGCGATCTAATCTGAGCTGTCTATTTTAAATCGGACGGTCCACATCAGCCCCGCGTTATAAAGGCCGGGATTCTTACGGGCTACCCCCTGGGATCTCGGAAAACACGAGCTAGCCCCGGAAACTTCTGATCTAGCCCCTGGAACTTCAGAAATTTGTGTAAATTCATTTAAAAATCAGTTTTAGCCCCTGGACTTAATAAAAATTAGGAAAACCCCTCTGTTATGTGTAGTTAGACCCCTGGAAATTTATGAAATAGTAAATTAGACCCTGCAGTAGGGTGGATTTACCTTTTTGACCCTATATGATATTAAATTCAGAAATTTGAATATGTGACTAGGATTTAATATTAAAAGGTAAGGCAAACACATGTGCAAATCCAAATTTAAACTCTCCTAGCACTTGGAAAACTTTAGAATGAGTTAAAAATAGATTTTAGGCTGAAATGAAATCTGTCTAAATGTTGTTCATATTTATTAGTTCTAGAAACACATTTTTAGGCTAGGAAATAATTCTGAAAACTGATAAAATAAATTTAAATTAGTTCACATCAGGGGAGAAGTTCAAAATATATTATTTAATATTTTAGATCAGGACCTATTCTGTTTAGATGATATGTCCTACTATTTAATATTAAAACTCACTTTTAGGCATAGAAAATAAATCTGAAAAATATAGGAAAATAGGTATGTATAATTAGAAAATGATAAATGAAGTCTCCAAATCCAAAAGCTTCAATCTAGGATTTTGTAGAAGATCTGAAAACCTATTTGGAGTAGGGAATTGCCTTTCATGCAAACTTTGTGGCTAAGAAGTGTATTAATCAAATATAAAGGATTTGTTCAAATTAGAAACTCATATATAGTGTGCAAACAGAAATCTGAATACAAAAGTTAGAAATCATATACATATGTTTAAAAGTGCATGTAGGCCAAAAATCAACACATGTAGAGTAACCACAACACTTAGAAATGTGAATGACTTTCATAGGTATGTATGTGTGGTTTGTATGAAGTGAAAGTGTGAACTATGTCTTATGGATTGTTGTTTTCTTTTGCTATGCGTATTGGCATGAGTAGAACCTGCCCAAGAGCAAGTTCTCCACTTCCAAGACCAAGAATTTCCATTCCCAGAGCAGCAGGAAGAAGGCAAGTGTCCTTGACCACTTTGATCCTATACTAGGATGTGTAGATAGAATTATTTGCATTGTCAATTGAAATATGAAACCCATGCTAGGAAGTTTCCCTAGAATTGCATTACCTTGTTTCCTTGAAGCTTGGGTTGGGATTTATTCTATCATGTCATTTATTTATATGCTTATGCTTAACCATGCTTAGAATGGGATAACTGGGATATGAGATCATCAATTTATTTACCTTACTCTTGAATGAGATATTATGATTTATGTAAAGTTAGGGATTGAGGCAAGTTGGATGATTTGGTTGGTGTTGGGTGCACGAGACTCGGGTTTGTGTTTAGTACTTGCCTGGATCCTAAGGACCGGTTCGTGGAGCATTAACATGGCTTTACCGTGCCAACCACATGCTGAGATGGGGCAGCTTGGCCAATTAATTAGGTGTATCCCTGGCGTAGTATGGGTGTGTTCTATGGTGCGGGGAACAGGTGTCAGCTGGACTACCATATGAACCGCAAGGCTCAAGAGGGGGCCACTGCAGCGGGGTTGGAGCCTCTTGTATGCTGTTAGGGGTGAAACATCAGTGGGCCCACGCTCGTCGAGAATCCCTTTGTAAAGGCTTCATAGTGATCTCCTGGCTACACACCTGGGAAGTGTTAATGTGGTTCGCGGCCACTGGCAAAATGGAGGTTCTTTTAGTCCACCCGGCAACGGGGGATGAAATCACTACATGTGGGTACAGTGGTGCAAACTCTGCAGAGTCAAAACTGTCATGACAGCCGTGCTCACGGTCAAGAGCGGCTTGGACTTATTCATGATTATAGGGTGATGAATTTGGAAGTTGAGGATGTTAAGCGGGGAGCTTGACATTGGATATGATGTTATGGTTACTTGATTTTGATGATGGGTTGGGAGATTGGGACCATTTCACCTGTGTAGTAATGTAGGTGCTTAATAAGCTAAGGTGATAGGTATTAATTGTTTAGTGCTTTAACCATGAGTCAACCTCTCGTTGCTCTAGTCATGCATGACATAACTTTCCCACACTTGCTGAGTACCCACGGTACTCAAACTTGCTTTTCTGTTGGTTTATATTGCTGCTCAGGTCAAGAGAATGATGTGGTGTTTAATGACCAAGACTTTGGTCCCGAGGAAGGATTCTAGGTTCACGGAGCCCCCACGGGCAACGCCTGTGACGGAGCCCACAAGATTTATATTCCGCTCCTGTTTTATTTATATGTTTTGAACTTATTATTGTCCATCGAGACATATGCTATGTAAGACATTTTTATATTCGACACCTGGCTTGTAATAAATGATGCTTCACTATTTGTCATCACATGTATGAGAGAATGATCCTGGCATACATGTGATATTCACTTGGTTGTTCTTTCGGAGAAACCGGGTGTGACAGAAATGGTATCAGAGTCAAGGTTGCCCGTAGGAACGTGGACCTAGGTAGAAATGGATGTATTTAAGGACCCTATTTTCTTAAAAACTATTTTACAAAAGTGTGGGTGGAAGGTGTTATTTAATGGGGTCACTTTATTCATCTTACCACAACTTTTATTCAAACTACAATTTTTGTTTAAATCCTATCTAACTTAATTTTAAATGCTTTATGTTTTAGATGGTTCGCATGATCCGCACCGCCCGCAAGTCCACCGGAGAGAGAGTTCCGGTAGTTGCCCTTGCCTTGAGAGAGGAGAACCGTTCGGTGACGTACCACTCCTACGGGTTGGCAGTAGGAGGCTTGTTGCGCCGTCTACGGCGTATGCTCCACGCAGCCGGCAATATGGGCAAGCTAATCATACACTACAGCTCCACCCGGACCATCCGTGAGAAGCGGGAAGAATGGAGTTCAGAAATGAGGATTATCCATGAAAATCAGCTGCTCAAGATCCACCGCTCTCCAGCTTGTCGGGCGACACAGGTCGATGCTGAGAAGGACGTTACTTGGGAGGCCATCACCTGCCAGAGTCACATCAGCCGTCGCCACCTGGACAGGACTGAGTACATGTATGTCCTCCAGCGTGAGAGTGGTACAGCGGAGTACAAGTACCCGCCAGTGCAGCAGGGGACTTCCCATGAGCACATGGACCTGTGCTTGGAGGATGCTGCTATGCTCAGCACTCGACTGCAGGAGTGTCAGCAGGAGCTTCAGGATGTTCGTGACACCCTGAAGGAGACTGAGGCATTGCTTTGCGCCAGCTTGAGGGCGAGAGAAAGAGGAGATGGGAATGAACTATGTGTCACCGTGAATGACACATGGGCTCCTGACTCCCCAGACCGCCGGGCGAGCAGGCGTCGCCGCACTTCTCCACCAGCAGCTTCCCCACCCAAAGCGGAGTCAGAGGGCAGCCGCAATAATGAGGAAGATCCCGATGAGCCAGCTCAGTGATACGAGTCGTTTAGAGTTCTTTCCCTTATTTCAGCAGGTTATCGAGTAGTCAAGTCAATACCTTAGTTATTTGTGTGTTAATGTTGGTGTGCGACGTGAGTTGTGGAAGCCATGGGCATTTGTCCACAACCTCGTCTTTAGGTTGCTTTGCTTTGATGTGTGAACCCCTATGAATTAAGAGTGCATTTATTTTTGTGTGAGACGTGACTCCCAAAAATCTACGTGGAACCCTCAGAAAATGTTGATATATATTAAGGCCTCAAAAGTTTAAGTTTAAACAAGCAATTTGGGAGGTTAATACGAAATGCTTTAAGTTAACATTTGGTTGATCATGATAGATGGCTGGAAGAGGAAAGGGTCGTGGTGCCAACCCCGCCAACAACAACGAGGAGGCCGGCAACCCTCATCTTTCTAGAGGACAAGACAGGGGTGGTCGCCGTGAAGGAGCTGATCCTATCCACCAGATTCTTCAAAATCAGAATAAGCTCATCCAAAGCCTAACTCAAGTGGTGGCCAACTTGCACCAAGCTCCACCCCCGCAAGCTGCACCACGCCAACCAAGGTTGAGTGAGTTTCTAGGGACTCAACCTCCAAAGTTTGCTAGTGCTGTTGAACCTCTGGAGGCAGATGACTGGCTAAAGACCATTGAGAGCAAGATGAGGATCATACAATGCCAAGGGTATGAGAGGGTGCTGTTTGCCTCTCACCAATTGCATGGACCTGCTGCTGATTGGTGGACCGCTTACGTGGCAGCCCATCATGACCCCGAGAACATCACTTGGGAAGAGTTCAAGCGCAGTTTCCGCAGCCATTACATACCAAGGGGTGAACTCAAAAACAAGAGAAAGGAGTTCTTGGGACTGCAGCAAGGAAACATGACGGTGAGGGAATACCTCACTAAATTCACCCAACTATCCCGTTATGCACCACGGGACATCGAAACTGATGAGCAGAAACAGGACTGCTTTGTGGAAGGACTTACTTTGGAAATGCAGTGTGCAATGTCCTCCAACGAGTATGAAAGCTTCCAAAATATGGTAGACAGAGCATTTGTAGTGGAAAGGAAGCTGAAGGCCTTGGAGAATGAAAACAAGAGGAAGGCGGGATGGTCACACCAAGCCTCAGGTAGCAACACACGCCCACGTCTGATGCAGCAACCCGCATGGAAGACGAGCCGTGCCGTGGTACCCTACTCAGCACCGAGAGGGTACAATCCGAACTTCAGGCCTCCAGCTCCAGCACAGCCGCAACGTCAATTTGTGCAGCAGCCTCGCCCCACATATCAACCTCGACCAGCAGGACAAGTATCACAGAACCAACCCCAAGACAACAAAGGCCAGGCACCTAAGGTTGGGGTGCAATGCTTCAACTGTGGTGAAGTGGGGCACTACGCCCACAAGTGCCCAAAGAAGAAGCCCATGCAGCCACAACAGCAGAATGTGAAGCGAGGACGGGTGAACCACGTGACCATGGAGGAAGCGCAAGAGGCACCTGACGTGGTACTTGGTAAGTTTCCTGCCAATTTGTAACACCCCAAAATCCTGTTAAGAGGGGAAATTAAAAATTTTTGGACGTATTGCATGTGTTGCAAAAATTCAAATTCAAACTGGAATTCAAAATAAATTCAAAACAGAAATGAAAAAGAAAAGAAAAAGAAAAAGAAAAAAATAAACCTTCCTGGCCAGTGGGCCAAAACCCACCAGCCGGCCCACCCAACCCCCGCGCCAGCCCGCAGCCGCGCGCCCGCGCACCTCTCGCAGACAGGCGGGACCCACCTGTCATCCCCGACCTCCCGCTTGTCCGAACCCGGGACTCCTCCGCGCGCGCACCCGATCGAAACTAACCCGGAAAACCGTGCGTTCCTAGCCGAATTCTGGTTCCGGAGGACTCCAACTCGATCTAAAATAACACGCCGCCCTCCCCCGTCTATAAAAACCCCGACATCTCCCCGTTTTTTCCCACGATCCACTGTTTTTCCTCCCGGTGAGAACCCGAGCTTCTCTGGCCAATTTCGCTCGATCTTTGCTCGGGATTTCTCATCTAACGCGCTGATCTTGATCCACCGCCTCCGGGGAACCGTGCAGGTGCAGAAAACCCGGTGGTTTGCGCTTCAAACACAGCGCCGACGAGCCTCGCCGTGAATTCACCTCGGACCTCGTCGCCGACCGCCTTCCAGGACCTCCGAGCTCAAGAAAACCCCCGAGGTGAGATCCCCGACCTCCCCTCTACCGATCTATGCCATAAAATCACAGTTCTAGGAAGAATTGACGAAGATCCGAAACTCTTCGGCGAGATCACCGCCTCCCGCCGCCACGCGCCGCCGGGCAGCGCCGCCCGCGCTCGATCAGAGCGACGTGGCCGCTTGTGCGCCGTCTATTTTAAATCGCACGGTAGAATTTAAATCCCCGCGTACCGGTTCGACGTTATAATCTCAGCCGTCTGTTTTAAATCGGACGGTCCACGTCAGCCCCGCATTATAAAGGCCGGAATTCTTACGCGCTACCCCCTGGGGTTCTCGGAAAATAAGAGCTAGCACCGGAAACTTCTGATCTAGCCCCTGGAACTTTAGAAAATCATGTAAATTCATTTAAAAATCAGTTTTAGCCCCTGGACTTAATAAAAATTAGGAAACCCCCTCTGTTATGTGTAGTTAGCCCCCTGGAAATTCTTAAAATAATATAATAGACCCTGTAGTGGGGTGAGTTTACCTTTTTAACCCTATTTGATATTAAATTTAGGAATTTGAATATGTGGTTAGTCTTTAAAATTTAAAAGATGGGACAAAAATATTGTCAATTCAAATTAAAAACTTTCCTAGTACATGGAAAACTTTGGAGTGAGATAAAATAGATTTTAGGCTGAAATGAATCTGTCTAATTAATTATTCACATTTATTAGTTTTAGGGCACATTTTTAAGTAGAGAATAATTCAGAAAATTAGTAAAATAAATCTAAAATAGTTAAAATCAGAGGAGAAGTTCAAAAATATATTATTTAATATTTTAGACCCAAAACCTATTCTGTTTAGATGAGGTGTCTTACTATTTTCATAATAAAGTTCACATTTAGGCATAGGAAATAAATCTGAAAATATAACAAAATAGGTATGCATAACTATAAATGGATAAATGAAGTTTCCAAAATCCAAAGAATTTAGTTACGGTTGGTAGAAGGTCTGAAGACATATTTGGAGTAGGAAAATGCCTTCCATGCACAATTGGTAGCTAAAAGGTGTATCAATTAAATATAAGGAATTTATTTAAATTTGGAAACTCATATATAGTAGGCAAACATAAATATGAGTACAAAAGTAGAAATCATATGCACATGTTTAAAAGTGCATATAAGCCAAAATCAACACACATAGAGTAACCATAACACATAGAAATGTGAATAGCTTTCATAAGTGTGAATGTGTGGTTTGTATGAAGTGGAAGTGTGAACTATGTCTTATGGATTGTTGTTTTCTTTTGCTATGTGTGATGGTATGAGTAGAACCTGCTCCAGAGCAAGTTCTTCCTTTCCAAGATCAGGACTACCCATTCCAAGAGCAGCAGGAAGAAGGCAAGTGTCCTTGACCACTTTGATCCTATACTAGGATGTGTAGGTAGAATTATTTGCATTGTCAACTGAAATATGAAACCCTTGCTAGGATGTTTCCCTAGAATTGCATTACCTTGTTTCCTTGTAGCTTGGGTTGGGATTTATTTTATCATGTCATTTACTTATATGCTTATGCTTAGCCATGCTTAGAATGGGATAATTGGGATATGAGATCATCAATTTATTTTACCATACTCTTGAATGAGATATTATGAGTTATGTAGAGGTAGGGATCAAGGCAAGTTGGATGATTTGGTTGGTGCTGGGTGCACGAGACTCGGGTTTGTGTTTAGTACTTGCCTGGATCCTAAGGACCGGTTCATGGAGCATGTAACCAGGCTTTACCGTGCCAACCACATGCTGAGATGGGGCATCTTGGCCAATTAATTAGGTGTATCCCCGGCGTAGTATGGGTTTGTTGGATGGTGCGGGGAATAGGTGTCAGCTGGACTACCATATGAACTGCAAGGCTCAAGAGGGGGCCACTGCAGCGGGGTTGGAGCCTCTTGTATGCTGTTAGGGGTGAAACCTCAGTGGGCCCACGCTCGTCGGGAATCCCTTTGTAAAGGCTTCATAGTGATCTCCTGGCTACACACCTGGGAAGTGTGAATGTGGTTCGTAGCCACTGGCATAATGGAGGTTCTTTTAGTCCACCCGACAACGGGGGATGAAATCACTACATGTGGGTACAGTGGTGCAAACTCTGCAGAGTCAAAACTGTCATGACAGCCGTGCTCACGGTCAAGAGCGGCTTGGACTTATTCATGATTAGAGGATGATGACTTGGGAAGTTGTGGATGTTAAGCGGGGAGCTTAACATCGAAAATGATGTTATGGTTATGTGATTATGATGATGGAATGGGAGATTGGGATCATTTCACCTGTGTAGTAATGTAGGTGCTTAATAAGCTAATGTGATAGGTATTAATTGCGTAGTGCTTTAACCATGAGTTCAACCTCTTCTTGTTCTAGCCATGCATGATATAATTTTCCCGCACTTGCTGAGTACCATCGGTACTCAACCTTGCATATTTGTTGGTCTATATTGCTGCTCAGGTCAAGATAATGAGGTGGTGTATAATGACCAAGACTTTGGACCCGAAGAAGGTTTCTAGGTTCATGGAGACCCCCGGGCAACGCCTGTGACGGAGCCCTCTAGAATAATATTCCGCTACTAGTTTATTTACTTGTGATGAACTTATTATTGTCCATCGAGACATATGCTATGTAAGACTTATTTATATTCGACACTTGGCTTGTAATAAATCATGCTTCACTATTTGTCATCACATGTATGAGAAAATTATCCTGGTATACATGTGATATTCACTCGGTTGTTCTTCGAAGAAACCGGGTGTGACAGAAGTGGTATCAGAGCCAAGGTTGCCCGTAGGAACATGGACCTAGGTAGAAATGGACGTATTTAAGGGCCCTATTTTCTTAAAAACTATTTTAAAAGGTGTGTGTTGAACAGTGTTATTTAATGGAGTCACTTTCTTCATCTTACCCCAACTTTCATTCAAAATATGATTTTTGTTTAAAAGTTTATCTAACCTGAGTTTAAATGCTTTCTGTTTTAGATGGTTCGCATGATTCGCACCGCTCAGAAGTCCACAGGAGGGAGAGTTCCCGTAGTTGCCCTTGCCCAAATAGAGGAAAGTCGTCCGGTGACGTACCTTTCCTACAGATTGGCAGTAGGAGGCTTGTTGCGCCGTCTTCGACGTATGCTCCAAGCCGCCGGCAATACGGGCAAGCTAATCATACACTATAGCTCCACCAGGACCATCCGTGAGAAGAGGGAAGAATGGAGTTCAGAGATGAGGATTATCCACGAAAATCAGCTCCTCAAGATCCACCGCTCTCCAACTTGTCGAGCGACACAGGTCGATGCGGAGAAGGATGTCACCTGGGAGGCCATCACCTGCCAGAGTCACATCTATCGTCGACACCTGGACAGGACTGAGTACATGTATGTCCTCCAGCACGAGAGTGGTACAATGGAGTACAAGTACCCGCCAGTGCAGCAGGGGACTTCCCATGAGCACATGAACCAGTGCTTGGAGGATGCTGCTATGCTTAGCACTCGACTGCAGGAGTGTCAGCAGGACCTTCAGGATGTTCGGGACACCCTGAAGGAAACCGAGGCGTTGCTCTGAGCCTGCTTGAGGGTGAGAGAAAGAGGAGATGGGAATGAACTGTGTGTCACCGTGAATGATACATGGACTCCTGACTCCCCAGATCGCCGGGCGATCAGACGTCGTCGCACTTCTCCACCAGCAGCCTCCCCACCCAAAGCAGAGTCAGAAGGCAGCCGCAATAATGAGGAAGATCCCGAGGTGCCCGCTCAGGGATACGAGTAGTGTAGAGTCTTTCCCGTAGTTAGCAAGATGTCGAATAGTCGAGTCGTTACCTTAGTTAATGGTGTTAATGCTTGGTGTGTGACGTGAGTTGTGGAAGCCATGAGCAATTATCCACAGCCTCATCTTCAGATTGTTTTGCTTTGGTGTGTGAACCCACATGAAAAAAATAGTGCATTTATTTTTGTGTGAGACATGAACCCTCAGAAAGTATAACAAAGTCTCAACACTTCAAAGTAAAAAAAACAAGTGAAAGTAGTAAGATAATACATAATGCTTTAAATTAACATTTGGTTGATCATGATAGATGGCCGGAAGAGGAAAGGGTCGTGCTGCCAACCCCGCCAACAGCAACGATGAGGCCTGCAACCCTCATCTTTCTGGGAGCCAAGACAGAGGTGAACTCAAAAACAAGAGGAAGGAGTTATTGGGGTTGCAGCAAGGAAACATGACTGTGAGGGAATACCTCACTAAATTTACTCAACTCTCCCGTTATGCCCCACGGGACATAGAGACTGATGAGCAGAAACATGATTGTTTCGTGGAAGGACTTACCGTAGAAATGCAGTGTGCAATGTCCTCCAACGAATATGAAAGCTTCCAAAAGATGGTGGACAGAGCATTTGTGGTAGAAAGGAAGCTGAAGGCCTTGGAAAATGAAAACAAGAGGAAGGCCGGGTGGTCACACAAAGCCTCAGGGAGCAACACCCGCCCACATCTGATGCAGCAACCCGCAGGGCAGACGAACCGTGCTGCGGTACCCTACTCAGCACCACGAGGGTACAACCCGAACTACAGGCCTCCGGCAGCACCAATACAGCCACAACGTCAGTTCGTACAGCAGCCTCGCCCTACATATCAACCTCGACTAGCAGTGCAAGGACCCCCAAACCAACCCCAAGACAACAAAGGCCAGGCACCTAAGGTTGGGGTGCAATGTTTTAACTGTGGTGAAGTGGGGCACTACGCCCATAAGTGCCCAAAGAAGAAGCCCGCACAGCCGCAACAGCAGAATGTAGTGAGAGGACGGGTGAACCACGTCACCATGGAGGAGGCGCAAGAGGCACCCGACGTGGTAGTTGGTAAGTTTCCTGCCAATTTACACATTGCAACCCTGTTGTTTGATTCTGGTGCTACCCACTCGTTCATTGCCCAAGGGTTTGTTAAGATGCATGATCTAGCAACAACACAAATGAACCATATGCTAGTAGTAAACTCTCCAGGTGGAGAAATAAGGACAAGACAAGTGTGTCCCAAGGTGAACCTAGACATTAATGGGGTAGTATTTACTGCTAACCTCATAGTGATAGACTTACAAGGGATAGATATTATTTTGGGTATGGATTGGTTGACCAAACATAAGGGAATCATCCATTGTTCGACCAGAATGGTGAAACTGACTCACCCTAGTGGCACAAGAGTAAAGTTCATAACACTATAAGAGCCTAGGAGGGACATTAAATTAAATCAAGTGGAGGTAAAAGTGGAGGAGATCAGGACCATCAGGGAATATCCAGATGTTTTTCCGGAGGAGTTGCCAGGTATGCCTCCTGATCGTGAAGTGGAATTCGCAATTGAGCTAGTGCCTGGAACAGCCCCGATATACAAGAGACCTTATCGGATGGACTCCAAACAGCTGGGAGAACTCAAGGATCATTTGAGAGAACTGACGGAGAAGGGGTATATTCGTCTTAGTTCCTCACCATGGGGAGCTCCAGTGATATTTGTTCCCAAGAAGGTCGGAACCCAAAGGTTGTGTGTAGACTACCGTGCCATGAATGAGGTAACCATCAAGAACAAGTACCCATTACCCCGCATTGAAGACTTGTTCGATCAGTTGAGGGGAGCTTGTGTGTTCTCGAAAATTGATCTCAGGTCGGGGTACCACCAACTTAAGATAAGGCAAGCCGATATTCCAAAGACAGCTTTCGTATCTCGCTATGGACTGTATGAATACACTGCCATGCCTTTCAGGCTAACTAATGCCCCGGCATACTTCATGTATCTCATGAACAAGGTGTTCATGGAATATCTGGACAAATTTGTGGTGGTTTTCATAGATGACATTCTCGTCTTCTCCAAGGATGAAGAGGAACATGAGAAACATCTAAGATTGGTGTTGCAGAAGCTGAGAGAACACCAACTATATGCCAAGTTGAGCAAGTGTGAGTTTTGGTTGAAGAGAGTTCCCTTCTTAGGACATATAATCTCGGGGGAGGAATCTCCGTAGATCCCTCCAAAATCGAGGATATACAGAAGTGGAAGACCCCTGAAAATGTCGGGGAAGTTCGAAGCTTCTTGGGATTGGCAGGATACTATCGATGGTTTATTGAGGGATTCTCTAAGATCTGGAGACCCCTCACCAAACTGTTGGAGAAGGGAATCACATTCACATGGACGCCGCAGTGCGAGACGAGTTTTCAGGAGTTAAAGAAAAGATTGACAACAGCCCCAGTGCTAGTTATGCCAGATATGCAGAAGAACTTTACGGTGTACTGTGATGCCTCTAGAAATGGGTTGGGATGTGTTCTCATGCAAGAAGGGCATGTCGTGGCTTATGCATCCCGGCAGATCCGGAAGCACGAGAACTGTCCTACACATGACCTAGAACTAGCCGCAGTGGTACACGCGTTGAAAATTTGGCGGCACTACTTGATGTGGAAGAGGACAGAGATATATATGGATCATAAGAGTTTAAAGTACATTTTCACACAACCAGATCTTAACCTCAGACAAAGGAGATGGTTAGAGATAATCAATGACTTTGATGTGGGCATCAACTATCATCTTGGGAAAGCAAACGTGGTGGCAGATGCTTTAAGTCGAAAAGTGCAGGTCAATAAGTTGAGCTTGAAGGACATGCCTGCAGAATTGAAGGACGAGGTTATAAGGATCAATCTATGCCTTGTGAATAGTGGTGAAGCCATTGCCATGGAAGTGGACTCCACACTAGAGCGAGAAATACGTGAGGGTCAAAAGAATGACAAAAAGATACAAGAAATCAGGCAACTCATCAAGGAAAATAAAGCCCCTGGTTTCAGAGAGGATGAACAGGGAACGGTGTGGCACAGGAAAAGAATCTGTGTGCCAGAAGTAAAGAAGATCCGTGAATTGATTTTGAAGGAGGCTCACGATTCCGACTATTCCATTCATCCTGGGAGTACGAAGATGTACCAGGACCTCAAGAGCAGTTATTGGTGGTATGGCATGAAGCGAGATGTCGCGGAACATGTTGCCCTATGCGACACATGTCAGTTGGTGAAAGCAGAACATCAACGACCCACGGGATTATTGCAACCACTCAAAGTGCCTGAATGGAAATGGGAAGAAATTGGTATGGATTTCATAGTGGGACTGCCTAGGACCCAATCAGGATATGATTCGATATGGGTCATCATCGACAGGCTGGCCAAGGTAGCTCATTTCATCCCCGTGAAAGAAAGCTACAGCGGATCCAAATTGGCAGAATTGTACATGTCAAAGATCGTGTGTTACCATGGGGTGCCGAAGAAGATAGTGTCGGATCGAGGGACACAGTTCACCTCGAGGTTCTGGCAGAAGTTGCATGAAACCATGGGAACCCATCTGATATTTAGCTCTGCCTATCATCCCCAAACTGACGGGCAGACGGAAAGAGCCAATCAGATTCTTGAGGATATGTTGAGAGCGTGTGCACTCAAAAACAATCGGAGTTGGGATAAGAACTTACCGTATGCGGAGTTCTCCTATAACAACAGCTATCAGGCTAGTATGAAGATGTCACCGTTTGAAGCTTTGTACGGGAGGAAGTGCAGAACTCCCCTATTTTGGAACCAAAGAGGGGAAAGTAAAGTGTTTGGTCCCGAAGTACTACAAGAAGCCGAGGCGAAAGTGAGGGAAATTCGCAACAACTTGAGGATAGCACAGACACGACAAAAGAGCTATGCCGATGTACGGAGAAGAGAGCTCGTTTTCAACGTGGGAGACTATGTCTATCTCAAGGTGTCCCCTATCCGAGGACTTCGTCGGTTCAAGGTGAAAGGGAAGTTGTCACCTCGATACATCGGACCCTTTCAAGTTCTGGAGAGGAAAGGCGAAGTGGCATATCAACTAGAATTACTGGCTCGCCTATCGGATGTGCACGATGTATTCCATGTGTTACAGCTCAAGAAATGTCTGAGAACGCCTGAAGAGGTGTTACCCATGAATGAGATTGACGTAGCTGAGGATTTGTCTTATGTCGAGCAACCATCCAAGATTTTGGAAACAATGGAACGCCTCACCAGAAATAAAAGAATTCGGATGTGCAAGGTGCAGTGGAAGCATCACTTGGAAGAAGAAGCCACCTGGGAGCGAGAAGATGAGATTAAGCACAATTTCCGGAATTGTTTTCTTAGAACCACCAATCTCGAGGACGAGATTTCTTTTAAGGAGGGTAGAGCTGTAACACCCCAAAATCCTGTTAAGAGGGGAATTTAAAATTTTTTAGACGTATTGCATGTGTTGTAAAAATTCAAATTCAAACTGGAATTCAAATTAAATTCAAAACATAAATGAAAAAGAAAAAGAAAAAGAAAAAAAATAAACCTTCCCGGCCAGTGGGCCGAAACCCACTAGCCGGCCCACCCAACCCCCGCGCCAGCCCGCAGCCGCGCGCCCGCGCACCTCTCGCAGACAGGCGGGACCCACCTGTCATCCCCGACCTCCCGCTCGTCCGAACCCGGGACTCCTCCGCGCGCGCACCCGATCGAAACTAACCCGAAAAATCGCGCGTTCCCAGCCGAATTCTGGTTCCGGAGGACTCCAACTCGATCTAGACTAACACGCCGCCCTCCCCCGTCTATAAAAACCCCCGGCATCTCCCCGTTTTTCCCCACGATCCGCCATTTTTCCTCCCGGTGAGAACCCAAGCTTCTCCGGCCAATTTCGCTCGATCTTCGCTCGGGATTTCTCATCTAACGCACTGATCTTGATCCACCGCCACCGGGGAACCGTGCAGGTGCAGAAAACCCGGTGGTTTGCGCTTCAAACACAGCGCCGACGAGCCTCGCCGTGAATTCACCTCGCACCTCGTCGCCGACCGCCTTCCAGGACCTCCGAGCTCAAGAAAACCCCTGAGGTGAGATCTCCGACCTCCGCTCTACCGATCTATGCCATAAAATCACAGTTCTAGGAAGAATTGACCAAGATCCGAAACTCTCCGGCGAGATCGCCGCCTCCCGCCACCGCGCGCCGCCGGGCAGCGCCGCCCGCGCTCGATCAGAGCGACATGGCTGCTTGTGCGCCGTCTATTTTAAATCGCACGGTAGAATTTAAATCCCCGCGTACCGGTTCGACGTTATAATCTCAGCCGTCTGTTTTAAATCGTACGGTCCACGTCAGCCCCACGCTATAAAGGCCGGAATTCTTACGCGCTACCCCCTGGGGTTCTCGGAAAATAAGAGCTAGCTCCGGAAACTTCTGATCTAGCCCCTAGAACTTTAGAAAATCATGTAAATTCATTTAAAAATCAGTTTTAGCCCCTGGACTTAATAAAAATTAGGAAAACCCCTCTGTTATGTGTAGTTAGCCCCCTGGAAATTCTTAAAATAATATAATAGACACTGTAGTGGGGTGAGTTTACCTTTTTAACCCTATTTGATATTAAATTTAGGAATTTGAATATGTGGTTAGTATTTAAAATTTAAAAGATGGGACAAACATATTGTCAATTCAAATTAAAAACTTTCCTAGTACATGGAAAACTTTGGAGTGAGATAAAAATAGATTTTAGGCTGAAATGAATCTGTCTAATTAATTATTCACATTTATTAGTTATAGGGACACATTTTTAAGTAGAGAATAATTCAGAAAATTAGTAAAATAAATGTAAAATAGTTAAAATCAGAGGAGAAGTTCAAAAATATATTATTTAATATTTTAGACCCAAAACCTATTCTGTTTAGATGAGGTGTCTTACTATTTTCATAATAAAGTTCACATTTAGGCATAGGAAATAAATCTGAAAATATAACAAAATAGGTATGCATAACTATAAATGGATAAATGAAGCTTCCAAAATCCAAAGAATTTAGTTAGGGTTGGTAGAAGGTCTGAAGACATATTTGGAGTAGGAAAATGCCTTCCATGCACAATTGGTAGCTAAAAGGTGTATCAATTGAATATAAGGAATTTATTTAAATTTGGAAACTCATATATAGTAGGCAAACATAAATATGAATACAAAAGTAGAAATCATATGCACATGTTTAAAAGTGCATGTAAGCCAAAATCAACACACATAGAGTAACCATAACACATAGAAATGTGAATAGCTTTCATAAGTGTGAATGTGTGGTTTGTATGAAGTGGAAGTGTGAACTATGTCGTATGGATTGTTGTTTTCTTTTGCTATGTCTGATGGTATGAGTAGAACCTGCTCCAGAGCAAGTTCTTCCTTTCCAAGATCAGGACTACCCATTCCAAGAGCAGCAGGAAGAAGGCAAGTGTCCTTGACCATTTTGATCCTATACTAGGATGTGTAGGTAGAATTATTTGCATTGTCAATTGAAATATGAAACCCATGCTAGGATGTTTCCCTAGAATTGCATTACCTTGTTTCCTTGTAGCTTGGGTTGGGATTTATTTTATCATGTCATTTACTTATATGCTTATGCTTAGCCATGCTTAGAATGGGATAATTGGGATATGAGATCATCAGTTTATTTTACCATACTCTTGAATGAGATATTATGAGTTATGTAGAGGTAGGGATCAAGGCAAGTTGGATAATTTGGTTGGTGCTGGTGCACGAGACTCGGGTTTGTGTTTAGTACTTGCCTGGATCCTAAGGACCGGTTCATGGAGCATGTAACCTGGCTTTGCCGTGCCAACCACATGCTGAGATGGGGCAGCTTGGCCAATTAATTAGGTGTATCCCCGGTGTAGTATGGGTGTGTTGGATGGTGCGGGGAATAGGTGTCAGCTGGACTACCATATGAACCGCAAGGATCAAGAGGGGGCCACTGCAGCGGGGTTGGAGCCTCTTGTATGCTGTTGGGGGTGAAACCTCAGTGGGCCCACGCTCGTCGGGAATCCCTTTGTAAAGGCTTCGTAGTGATCTCCTGGCTACACACCTGGGAAGTGTGAATGTGGTTCGTAGCCACTGGCATAATGGAGGTTCTTTTAGTCCACCCGGCAACGGGGGATAAAATCACTACATGTGGGTACAGTGGTGCAAACTCTACAGAGTCAAAACTGTCATGACAGCCGTACTCACGGTTAAGAGCGGCTTGGACTTATTCATGATTAGAGGATGATGACTTGGGAAGTTGTGGATGTTAAGAGGGGAGCTTAACATCGAAAATAATGTTATGGTTATGTGATTATGATGATGGGATGGGAGATTGGGATCATTTCACCTGTGTAGTAATGTAGGTACTTAATAAGCTAAGATGATAGGTATTAATTGCATAGTGCTTTAACCATGAGTTCAACCTCTCCTTGCTCTAGCCATGCATGACATAACTTTCCCACACTTGCTGAGTACCATCGGTACTCAACCTTGCATATTTGTTGGTTTATATTGCTGCTCAGGTCAAGATAATGAAGTGGTGTTTAATGACCAAGACTTTGGACCCGAAGAAGGTTTCTAGGTTCATGGAGTCCCCCGGGCAACGCCTGTAACGGAGCCCACAAGAATAATATTCCGCTGCTAGTTTATTTATTTGTGATGAACTTATTATCGTCCATCGAGACATATGCTATGTAAGACTTATTTATATTCGACACCTGGCTTGTAATAAATGATGCTTCACTATTTGTCATCACATGTATGAGAAAATGATCCTGGCATACATGTGATATTCACTCGGTTGTTCTTCGGAGAAACCGGGTGTGACACAATTTACACATTGCAACCCTGTTGTTTGATTCTGGTGCTACCCACTCGTTCATTGCTCAAGGGTTTGTTAAGATGCATGATCTAGCAACAACACAAATGAACCATATGCTAGCAGTAAACTCTCCAGGGGGAGAAATAAGGACAAGACAAGTGTGTCCCAAGGTGAATCTAGACATTAATGGGGTAGTATTTACTGCAAACCTCATAGTGATAGACTCACAAGGAATAGATATTATTTTGGGTATGGATTGGTTGACCAAACATAAGGGAATCATCCATTGTTTGACAAGAACGGTGGAACTAACTCACCCTAGTGGCACAAGAGTGAAGTTCATAACTGTACAAGAACCTAGGAGGGACCTTAAACTCAATCATGTTGAGGTGGAAGTGGAAGAGATCAGGATCATCAGGGAATATCCAGATGTTTTTCCGGAGGAGTTGCCAGGTAAGCCCCCCGATCGTGAAGTGGAATTCGCGATTGAGCTAGTGCCTAGAACAGCTCCAATATACAAGAGGACTTATCGGATGGACTCCAAACAGCTGGAAGAGCTCAAGGAGCATATAGGGGAATTGACGGAGAAGGGGTATATTCGTCCTAGTTCCTCACCATGGGGAGCTACAGTGATATTTGTGCCCAAGAAGGGCGGGACCCAAAGGTTATGCGTAGACTACCGTGCTTTGAATGAAGTAACCATCAAGAACAAGTACCCATTACCCCGCATTGAAGACTTACTTGATCAGTTGAGGGGAGCTTGTGTGTTCTCAAAAATTGATCTCAGGTCGGGATACCACCAACTTAAGATAAGACAAACCGACATTCCAAAGACAGCTTTCGTATCTCGGTACGGGCTGTATGAATACACCGTCATGCCTTTCGGGTTAACTAATGCCCCGGCATACTTCATGTATCTCATTAACAAGGTATTCATGGAATATCTGGACAAATTTGTGGTGGTTTTCATTGATGACATTCTCGTCTTCTCCAAAGATGAAGAAGAACATGAGGGACATTTAAGGTTGGTGTTGCAAAAGCTAAGAGAACACCAACTATATGCCATGTTGAGCAAGTGTGAGTTTTGGCTGAAGAGAGTTCCCTTGTTAGGACATATAATCTCGGAGGGAGGAATCTCCGTAGATCCCGCCAAGATCGAGGATGTGCAGAAGTGGAAGACCCCTGAAAATGTCGGGGAAGTTCGAAGCTTCTTAGGATTGGCTGGGTATTATCGACGGTTTATCGAGGGTTTCTCCAAGATTTTGAGACCCCTCACCAAATTGTTAGAGAAGGGAATCACATTCACATGGACACTGCAGTGCGAGACGAGTTTTCAAGAACTGAAGAAAAGATTGACAACAGTGTAAGGGCCTCAGTTTTTGACACATAATTGAAGTGTTCATCACCATACACACACACCTCATTTGAGGAAAGATGATGAACACAAATGAAGAGCAAGTAACCACCATCAACACGCTCATTAGAGAACAAACTCACATATTGTAAAAGTGGTATTTTCCACAGGTGATATAGGTGGGCTGGACATATGAAAACTCCTACACTTTGCTAAGGATGTCCATGCCAAGTTTCACCCAAATTCAAACTGTTTTTATCCCCTGAATTTAAAAGTGGGAGGCATATTCTTATTCAGCACATTTTTGTGAGCTCACACACCAATTTTCACTCCATTTGGAGTTGATCTTGACATGAGCTAAGTGGGACAAATTCAAACTTTATTTGAATTCAAAACTGAACTTGTGCTGAAATTCATTCAAATCAAACCCAATTTGAATTCTACTCAATTCATAAGGCTCATGGGTGAATAATTTGAATCACCATGGGTATTTTGGGACTCACTGTTTATAACAGTGATTAGGAGTAAATTTCAGAGGTTAAAATTGGAAGTGGGACCCACATGTCAGCCACTGAAGGAGATCAACCGAGTGGACTTTCAGTACTCGGGTCCCCGAGCTTCTCCTGAGAGCGCCACCGAGGGGAGGCCGCCGCGCCACCACCTGCTTGCCGCCCATGGTCGCTGAACCGACTCCCGGGGCCCTTATCTAGGCGTCCGAGCAGCGGCCGGTGCTTCCCATCCCTACCCCGACGCGCTCTTGCCCAACAGACTGAAACTCCTCGCCGCCCGAGTGAATTTTCGGTCCCTCATTGCCCGGCTGATCCAGTGACCCTCCCGGCGATCTGAGACCAGCACCGGGTGCGCCAAGCCACCTTCAACACCTTCGCATTGGTTCCACACCCTGCGCAGCCTTCCCCGAGCTCCACCGTGGTGATCTTTGCCCTGCCGGTTCAGCTCGAGCCGCCGCTGCGGGAACTGCCCTTCCGGCCACCACAGCCCACCATTCACGGAGCTGTAAACAGCAAAGAGGTTCGCCTTCAACCCCTCTCTCTTTTCCGTAAGCTCCGGCGGCGTGACAAGCGCTGCTCAAGCCGGAATTTCATGTTTTCGCGACGGTGTGCAAAAGTGAGGTTTGCACCGATCCAAGAAATTCGTAAGCCACACTGCATCATTCGTCCTCTCGTGGAGAGGATCACTTCTAGTAGCCCGTGCGGGTCCATAGGAGCAGGAACCACGAAGGACCGTTGAGAGAAACCGCTGTTCTTCGAGTTCTAGTAGAAATCCCGATTTCCGGCCTAGGTCGCACGGTGACAGCCCAACACAGCCCTTCCCGAGCTCCATGGAGCTCACGTCGACCCTTCCTATGGTCCACTGATGCTCGACGACCCTTAGATTGATCGGGGGAGGTGCTAGGGAGGGTGGACAACGCGGCCGAAGTTCTCCCGAAGCTGCGGCTCGTCGCCGACCATGTACCGGCCATTGTCATGACGAGCTGATCCCAGAATCCTGTTCCCCGAGTGAAAGTAGGCAGGGATGGCCAAGATCGTGAAGTTTGGAGCTTTACAGAAGCTGCCGGCGAGCTCTCCGGCGAGGTCCTTCGGCGGCGGAGCGCGGGCGTCGGGAGGTTGAAGAAGGGGTGGACCCCAGCTGTCAGCGACCGATATTTTAAATCGGGATTGGGCTGCGGCCGGGATCTATTGTGCTGGCGCGCAAAAACCTTGTGGGCCGCGGTGTGCTGTCGCCTCGGCGCTCAACACGTGTCCCTGCGGGCCCCGGCAGATTTAAACTTTTCCCCCGATTTTCAGATCTCTTCCAAACTTCAAATCCTCATAACTTTGGCTAGAAAGCTCCAAATTGAATGAACCAAATTTTGTTGGATTCATCTCTCTGAGAACTTTACAGCAAATCAAGTTTCACCTCATGAAAATCCTTATTTTTCCAGAATTAATTCCTCAAAGTTTGAACTGTGTGGAATTTTAACTGGAGAATCCTTTGGAGGAAAATTCTGAAACTTTGCTGGGATGTTCACCAAAATATCCAAGAACTACCATAAAAATTTCAGACCCATTTGAGCTCATTTGGTCCACCTAATGGTGTGATTAGTGAAACTGTTCCAGAGAAAATAGAAAATGTTCAGAAACATTTTCAGAATTTTCTCTGAAATTGTTTAGCTCCTATATTTAGTTAGGAACCTTCAAATTAAGTGATACCAACTCCATTAGAACCCTCTGAAAATCTAGTTTTCAGAAAGTCATAGTTTGTTTCATGAAAATCCTTAGGACACCCTAAAAGCCTTCAATTAAGGTCAAGTGCATAATTAATTGTGGAGGGCTCAAATGAGCTTTGCTGCAACTAAAACTTGACCAAGTCTCTGTTTAGGTTGTAAACAAGCCACAGTAAAAGTTTCACAGTCATTGGGCTTGTCTAGTAAGATTTATAAACTTCACAAGATTAAAAGTAAATACAACTGCATTTAAATTAATACATGTATTGCTTCTATCATGTAGTCGCTAAGGTCGAGGAGGAACCCGAAGTCCTAGACTTCGTTACTCCGGAGGAACAGCTAGCCTACGACCAAGAGCAGCAAGGCAAGCTCCGGTTTGCATTAACCGTTTTACAAATTTTTATTGTTTTGAGCACTTACTTGATTATTATGATTCTTCGCATTAGAGTCTTGTTTGGAAACCCAATTGCATAGCCAAGAAAACCATGGGTTGGGTTTAGGATTGCAAACCCCGTTAGCTACTGCAATGCTAAGATAGTGTAGGATTCGGTACAAGTCGAGAAGTTGGAACTACTCGCGAGCATAGGCTAGAGGCACTCGACTCGGGTAGAGATGGCACATGAAACACATGGCAAGAAAATGAGACCAAGCGGAGGGTAAGGGCAGCAGGACTTTGGGGCCTGTGTGCTGTAACTCCGCTTGTGTCGATTGAGGACCAAGCCGTGTGCGGGCCTGTTGAACAAGCTAAAACAGTACCGAAGACCTACCGGCTATATGGGAACCGGGAAACCGATGTAACTCGGGTAGCTGGGTGTTGAGGCATAGCTGGTCGTTCAGAGGGTAGGTTGAGAGCTCGAGGTGTAAATCGGCTGGCGGCACTGAGATGCGCGTGCAGAGACCTCTTGCTCGGGACGATTGGACCGGCTCAACATTTGGCTAACGGGTGAAAGGTGGTTGCGTACGGCGTCCATGATGGTTGTTGTAGGCAACATCGAGTGTGGGCGTACGTGACGGGTTGTTCGGGTAACCCTGCAGGTGTAAATCGATTATAATCGCCGTCCCTCGCAGTCAGTGAGTACCACTTGTTCACTGTACCGTGACGTAGAAAGAACAGGCTAGTTACATGTTAAAATGTTGCTGATTGAAAGATGGACTTGATTGTTAATGAGTTTCTGTAGTTTAGAGGTAATTAAAGTTCCTTTCAACTTTGGGCAAAGTACATGAGAGAAATGTGTTTCTTGTTTGATTGCGGCTCTCTCATGTGCCTTAGCGTAAGGTTCTTCACCACCTGCTGCTAAAACCTGAAAGTAAGGTTCCACTAATTAGGCGAGTCCTTTGCAAATGATTTTATCTCATGTACCCATCACCCCTCATGTATAAGTTCCATGTTTAGGAGAGACGGGTCAGACATGCTGAGCCTTCGTGCTCACTGCTTGTGTTTGAAGCTTTTGCAGGGTTCTATGAGGAAGGGACTCCCGAAGAAGAGACGGAACCCCAGGAGGGGAACCCCGTCGAATGGGAGTCATGCACGCCGCAGAGTTAGTGTGCGTGTGTGCTAGCAAAGACACGTTCAAGGGCTGAACGTGGACTTGATGCGTAGTCTACGCCCGTGAGTGTAGACTGGACTTATTTTGATGTAAACATGTTCATAAACTTGTTTATGTAATAAAATTTTGCTTCCGCTTTGTACCTTTGACGTGTGTTATCCGGTGCTGTGCAACGCAGTACCCCTCAGCGTGATCCTGGCTCGACAAGACCATGGGGTCGTGTCAAACGGCCCCAGTGCTAGTTATGCCAGATATGCAGAAGAACTTTTCGGTGTACTGCGATGCCTCTGGAAACGGGTTGGGATGTGTTCTCATGCAAGAGGGGCATGTCGTGGCTTATGCGTCCCGGCAGCTCCGGAAACAGGAGAAGAACTATCCTACGCATGACCTAGAGCTAGCCGCAGTGGTACACGCATTGAATATTTGGCGGCATTACTTGATGGGGAAGAGGACGGAGATATATACGGATCATAAGAGCTTAAAGTATATTTTCACACAGCCAGATCTCAACCTCAGACAAAGGAGATGGTTATAGCTAATCAACAACTTTGATGTGGGCATCAACTACCATCCTGGGAAAGCGAACGTTGTGGCAGATGCTTTAAGCCGGAAAGTGCAGGTCAATAGGCTGAGCTTAAAGGACATGCCTACAGAATTGAAGGAAGAGGTTGTAAAACTCAATCTATGTCTTGTGAATAGCAGTGAGGCCATCGCCATGGAAGTGGACTCCACATTAGAGCAAGACATACGCAACGGCCAGAAGAATGACGAGAAGATACAAGAGATTGGAGAACTCATCAAGGATAATAAAGCCCATGGGTTCAGAGAGGATGAACAAGGTACGGTGTGGCATGGGAAAAGAATCTGTGTGCCTGAAGTGAAGGAGATCCGTGAATTGATTTTGAAGGAGGCTCATGATTCCGACTACTCCATTCATCCTGGAAGTACGAAGATGTATCATGACTTCAAGAGCAGATATTGGTGGTATGGCATGAAGCGAGATGTCGCGGAACATGTTTCCCTATGTGACACATGTCAGTTGGTGAAAGCAGAACATCAACGACCCGCGGGACTATTGCAACCACTCAAAGTGCCTGAATGGAAATGGGAAGAAATAGGTATGGACTTCATAGTGGGAATACCTAGGACCCAATCGGGATATGATTCGATATGGGTCATCTTCGATAGACTAACCAAGGTAGCTCATTTCATCCCCGTGAAAGAAAGCTACAACGGATCCAAATTGGCGGAATTGTACATGTCAAGGATCGTGTGTTTCCACGGAGTGCCAAAGAAGATAGTGTCAGATCGAGGGACACAGTTCACCTCAAGATTCTGGCAGAAGCTGCATGAAACCATGGGAACACATCTGAATTTTAGTTCCGCCTATCACCCCCAAACTGACGGTCAGACGGAATGAACCAATCAGATCCTTGAGGATATGCTGAGAGCGTGTGCGCTCAAGAACAAGAGGAGTTGGGATAAGAACTTACCGTATGCGGAGTTCTCCTATAACAACAGCTATCAGGCTAGTATGAAGATGTCACGATTTGAGGCTTTGTATGGGAGAAAGTGCAGAACTCCACTATTTTGGAACCAAACAGGGGAAAGTAAAGTGTTTGGGCCCGAGGTACTACAAGAAGCCGAGGCGAAAGTGAGGGAAATCCGCAATAACTTGAGGATAGCACAGACCCGACAAAAGAGCTATGCCGATGTACGGAGAAGAGAGCTCGTTTTCAACGTGGGGGACTATGTCTATCTCATGGTGTCCCCTATCCGAGGACTTCGTCGGTTCAAGGTGAAAGGGAAGTTATCACCTCGATACATCGGACCCTTTCAGATTCTGGAGAGGAAAGGCGAAGTGGCATATCAACTCGATCTACCGGCTCGCCTATCAGATGTGCACGACGTATTCCATGTGTCACAGCTCAAGAAATGTCTGAGGACGCCTGAAGAGATGTTACCTATGAATGAGGTTGACGTAGGGGAGGATCTGTCTTATGCCGAGCAACTGGTCAAGGTTTTGGAGACAATGGAACGCCTCACAAGAAATAAAAGAATTCGGATGTGCAAGGTGCAGTGGAAGCATCACTCGGAAGAGGAAGCCACATGGGAGCGAGAAGACGAGCTTAAGGCACAGTTTCCGGAATTGTTTTCCTAGAACCACCAATCTCGAGGACGAGATTTCTTTTAAGGGGGGTAGAACTGTAACACCCCAAAACCTGCTAAAGAGGGGAATTTAAAATTTTTTGGACGTATTGCGTGTGGTGCAGAAATTCAAATTCAAACTGGAATTCAAATTCAAATCAAAACAGAAAAGAAAAGGAAAAAGAAAAAGAAAAAGAAAAAGAAAAACCCCAACCGGCCAGTGGGCCGGAACCCGCCAGCCGGCCCAATTCCCCCGCGCCAGCCCAAGACCGCGCGCCCCCTCTCTTCCTCTCACTGACACGCGGGGCCCACGTGTCATCTCCTTCCTCCTGCACGCCAACCGACCCGGACTCTTCCCTCGCGCCCGATCGCAACTGATCTCCGGAAACCCGCGCCCCCAGCCCGATTTCCGGTCCCGGACGCCTCCAACTCGATCCCAACAGACCGCCGCCCTCCCTCGCCTATTTAAACGCCAACAATCGCCCTGTCCCCCCCCCCCCGATCGGCCGTTCTTCTCTCCGGTGAGAACCGAAGCTTCGATCAACGTTTTCTTTCGATCCTTGCTCGGATTTTCTGATCTAACGCGCTGATCATGCTCCACCCCCCCAGGGAGCCCTGTACGTGAAGGAAGCGACAAGTTTCGCGCCCTAGCATCGGTTCCGACGAGCACCGATGAGCAGCTTCAACCATCGTCGTCGCAGAGCCGAATTCCGACCTCCCCAAGCCCGAGAAACCCCTAGGTGAGCTCTCCTACCCCTCCGCAGTCGATCTAAGTGAAAAACTGCAAGTTTTAACGTATAGCGGCAAGGAACTGAAGCTGCGCCGGCGAGATCGCACCCCCGCCGCTGCGCGCCGCCGCGCGCGCAGGCTGGCTCCGGCCAGAGCGACGTGGCCCCTTGAGGGCCGTCTATTTTAAATCGCACGGTAGAAATAAAACCCGCACGTACCGGTTCGGCAATCTAATTTGAGCCGTCTATTTTAAATCGGACGGTCCACATCAGCCCCACGTTATAAAGGCCGGAATTCTTACGCGCTACCCCCTGGGGATCTCGGAAAACACGAGCTAGCCCCGGAAACTTCTGATCTAGCCCCTGGAACTTCAGAAATTCGTGTAAATTCATTTAAAAATCAGTTTTAGCCCCTGGACTTAATAAAAATTAGGAAAACCCCTCTGTTATGTGTAGTTAGACCCCTGGAAACTTATGAAATAGTAAATTAGACCCTGCAGTAGGGTGGATTTACCTTTTTGATCCTATATGATATTAAATTCAGAAATTTGAATATGTGACTAGAATTTAAATTTAAAAGGTAAGGCAAACACATGTGCAAATTAAAATTTAAACTCTCCTAGCATTTGGGAAACTTTAGAATGAGTTAAAAATTGATTTTAGGCTGAAATGAAATCTGTCTAAATGTTGTTCATATTTATTAGTTCTAGAAACACATTTTTAGGCTAGGAAATAATTCTGAAAACTGATAAAATAAATTTAAATTAGTTCACATCAGGGGAGAAGTTCAAAATATATTATTTAATATTTTAGATCAGAACCTATTCTGTTTAGATGATATGTCCTACTATTTAATATTAAAACTCACTTTTAGGCATAGAAAATAAATCTGAAAAATATAGGAAAATAGGTATGTATAATTAGAAAATGATAAATGAAGTCTCCAAATCCAAAAGCTTCAATCTAGGATTTTGTAGAAGATCTGAAAACCTATTTGGAGTAGGGAATTGCCTTTCATGCAAACTTTGTGGCTAAGAAGTGTATTAATCAAATATAAAGGATTTGTTCAAATTAGAAACTCATATATAGTGTGCAAACAGAAATTTGAATACAAAAGTTAGAAATCATAAACATATGTTTAAAAGTGCATGTAGGCCAAAAATCAACACATGTAGAGTAACCACAACACTTAGAAATGTGAATGACTTTCATAGGTATGTATGTGTGGTTTGTATGAAGTGAAAGTGTGAACTGTCTTATGGATTGTTGTTTTCTTTTGCTATGTGTATTGGCATGAGTAGAACCTGCCCCAGAGCAAGTTCTCCCCTTCCAAGACCAAGACTTTCCATTCCCAGAGCAGCAGGACGAAGGCAAGTGTCCTTGACCACTTTGATCCTATACCAGGATGTGTGGATAGAATTATTTGCATTGTCAATTGAAATATGAAACCCATGCTAGGAAGTTTCCCTAGAATTGAATTACCTTGTTTCCTTGTAGCTTGGGTTGGGATTTATTCTATCATGTCATTTATTTATATGCTTATGCTTAGCCATGCTTAGAATGGGATAATTGGGATATGAGATCATCAATTTATTTACCTTACTCTTGAATGAGATATTATGATTTATGTAAAGGTAGGGATCGAGGCAAGTTGGATGATTTGGTTGGTGCTGGGTGCACGAGACTCGGGTTTGTGTTTAGTACTTTCCTGGATCCTAAGGACCGGTTCATGGAGCATGTAACCTGGCTTTACCGTGTCAACCACATGCTGAGATGGGGCAGCTTGGCCAATTAATTAGGTGTATCCCCGATGTAGTATGGGTGTGTTGGATGGTGCGGGGAATAGGTGTCAGCTGGACTGCCATATGAACCGCAAGGCTCAAGAGGGGGCCACTGCAGCGGGGTTGGAGCCTCTTGTATGCTGTTAGGGGTGAAACCTTAGTGGGCCCATGCTCGTCGGGAATCCCTTTGTAAAGGCTTCGTAGTGATCTCCTGGCTACACACCTGGGAAGTGTGAATGTGATTCGCGGCCACTGGCAAAATGGAGGTTCTTTTAGTCCACCCGGCAACGGGGGATGAAATCACTACATGTGGGTACAGTGGTGCAAACTCTGCAGAGTCAAAACTGTCATGACAGCCGTGCTCACGGTCAAGAGCGGCTTAGACTTATTCATGATTAGAGGATGATGAATTTGGAAGTTGAGGATGTTAAGCGGGGAGCTTGACATTGGACATGGTGTTATGGTTACTAGATTTTGATGATGGGTTGGGAGATTGGGACCATTTCACCTGTAGTAATGTAGGTGCTTAATTGTAAAATCCCAAAATCCTGTTAAGAGGGGAATTTAAAAATTTTTGGACGTGTTGCATGTTTTGCAACATGTTTTGCAACAATTTAAATTCAAACTGGAATTCAATTTAAACTCAAAACAGAAAAGAAATAGAAAAAGAAAAAGGAAAACAGAAAAAAACCGGCTAGTGGGCCGAAACCCACCAGCCGGCCCACCCTGCTCCGCGCCAGCCCGCGGCCGCGCGCGCCCCCTTCCTCCCACTGACAGGCGGGGCCCGCCAACTTTCTTCTTCCTCGCGCCCGCGCCGCGATCGACCGGGACTCTCTCACCCGAATCAAAACCGATCGGGAATTCTCGCGTATCCCAGCCGATTTCCGGACCCCGAAGACTCCAGCTCGATCTAATCCAACCCGCCGCCCTCCTCCGTCTATAAAAACCCCGGCCTTGTCCCGTTTTTCCCACGCGATCCGCCGATTTTACTCCGGTAAGAACCCGAGCCCCTCCGGTGAATTCTGCCCGATCTACGCTCGGGAATTCCGATCTAACTCGCTGGTCTTGATCCACCGCCTCCGGGGAACCTCGGAGGTGCAGAAAACTCGGTGATTTGCGGCTCAAACACAACGCCGACGAGCCTCGCCGTGAATTCACCTCGGACCTCGTCGCCGACCACTTTCCAGGACCTCCGAGCTCAAGAAAACACCCGAGGTGAGATCCCCGACCTCCCCTCTACCGATCTATGCCATAAAATCACAATTCCAAGAAGAATTTACGAAGATCCGAAACTCTCCGGCGAGATCGCCGCCTCCCGCCGCCGTGCGCCGCCGGCAGCGCCGCCCGCACTCGATCAGAGCGACGTGGCCGCTTGTGCGCCATTTATTTTAAATCGCACGGTAGAGTTTAAATCCCCGCGTACCGGTTCGACGTTATAATCTCAGACGTCTGTTTTAAATCGGACGGTCCACGTCAGCCCCGCGTTATAAAGACTGGAATTCTTACGTGCTACCCCCTGGGGTTCTCGGGAAATAAGAGCTAGCCCCGGAAACTTCTGATCTAGCCCCTGGAACTTCAGAAAATCATGTAAATTCATTTAAAAATCAGTTTTAGCCCCTGGACTTAATAAAAATTAGCAAAACTCTTCTGTTATGTGTAGCTAGACCCCTGAAAATTGTTAAAATAATATTATAGACCCTGTAGTGGGGTGAGTTTACCTTTTTTAACCCTGTTTGATATTAAATTTAGGAAATTGAATATGTGGCTAGTATTTAGAAATTTAAAAAGTGGGACAAACATATTGTCAAAATTAAATTAAAAACTTTCTCAGTACTTAGAAAACTTTGGAGTGAGATAAAAATAGATTTTGGGCTGAAATGATTCTGTTTAATTTATTATTCACATTTATTAGTTATAGGAACACATTTTTAAGTAAAGAATAGTTCTGAAAACAGGGAAAATAAATGTAAAATAGTTTACATCAGAGGAAAAGGTCAAAAATATATTATTAAATATTTTAGATCAGAACCTATTCATAATAAAGTTCACATTTAGGCATAGGAAATAAATATCAAAATATAGCAACTAGTAAATGATAAATGAAGTTTCTAAAATCCAAAGAATTCAGTTTAGGGTTGGTAGAAATTTTGAAGACACATATGGAGTAGGAAAATACCTTTCATTCATACTTGGTAGCTAAAAGGTGTAGTAATTAAATATAAGGAATTTATTTAAATTGGAAACTCATATATATGGTATGTTAGCATAAATGTGAATGCAAAAGTAGGAATCATATACACATGATTAAAAGTATATGTAAGCCAAAGATCAACACCCATAGAGTAACCACAACACATATAATTGTGAATGACTTTCATAAATGTGAATGTGTGGTTTGTTTGAAGTGGAAGTGTGAACTATGTCTTATGGATTGTTGTTTTTCTTTTGCTATGTGTGATGGTATGATGTAGAACCTGCTCCAGAGCAAGTTCTCCCTTTCCAAGATCAGGAATACCCATTCCAAGAGCAGCAGGAAGGAGGCAAGTGTCCTTGACCACTTTGATCCTATGTTAGGATGTGTAGATAGAACTATTTGCATTGTCAATTGAAATATGAAACCCATGCTAGGAAGTTTCCCTAGAATTGCATTACCTTGTTTCCTTGTAGCTTGGGTTGGGATTTATTTTATCATGTCATTTACTATTATGCATATGCTTAGCCATGCTTAGAATGGGATATTTGGGATATGAGATCATCAGTTTATTTTACCATACTCTTGAATGAGATATTGTGACTTATGAAGAGGTAGGGATCAAGGCAAGTTGGATGTTTTAGTTGTGTGCTGGGTGCACGAGACTCGGGTTTGTGTTTAGTACTTGCCTGGATCCTAAGGACCGGTTCATGGAGCATGTAACCTGGCTTTACCGTGCAACCACATGTTGAGATGGGGCAGCTTGGCCAATTAATTAGGTGTATCCCCGGCGTAGTATGGGTGTGTTGGATGGTGCGGGGAATAGGTGTCAGCTGGACTACCATATGAACCGCAAGGCTCAAGAGGGGGCCACTGCAGCAGGGTTGGAGCCTCTTGTATGCTGTTAGGGGTGAAACCTTAGTGGGCCCACGCTCATCGGGAATCACTTTGTAAAGGCTTAGTAGTGATCTCTTGGCTACACACCTGGGAAGTGTGTATGTGGTTCGTGGCCACTGGCATAATGGAGGTTCTTTTAGTCCACCCGACAACGGGGGATGAAATCACTACATTTGGGTACAGTGGTGCAAACTCTGCAGAGTCAAAACTGTCATGACAGCCGTGCTCACGGTCAAGAGCGGCTTGGACTTATTCATGATTAGAGGATTGATGGTTTTGGAAGTTGTGGATGTTAAGCGGGGAGCTTAACATTGGAAATGATGTTATGGTTATTTG
Organism: Neostapfia colusana; assembly: GCA_030760725.1. Classification (NCBI taxonomy): domain Eukaryota; kingdom Viridiplantae; phylum Streptophyta; class Magnoliopsida; order Poales; family Poaceae; genus Neostapfia; species Neostapfia colusana. Next base: position 39,498,822 of record JASWHV010000013.1, on the reverse strand, counting down.
ATTATGATGATGGGATGGGAGATTGGGACCATTTCACCTGTGTAGTAATGTAGGTGTTAAATAAGCTAAGGTGATAGGTATTAATTGCGTAGTGCTTTAACCATGAGTTCAACCTCCCCTTGTTCTAAGCCATGCATGACAAAATTTTCCCACACTTGCTGAGTACCACCGGTACTCAACCTTGCATATTTGTTGGTTTATATTGCTGCTCAGGTCAATATAATGAGGTGGTGTATAATGACCAAGACTTTGGACCCGAAGAAGGTTTCTAGGTTCATGGAGACCCCCGGGCAATGCCTGTGACGGAGCCCTCAAGAATAATATTCCGCTGCTAGTTTATTTACTTGTGATGAACTTATTATTGTCCATCGAGACATTTGCTATGTAAGACTTATTTATATTCGACACCTGGCTTGTAATAAATGATGCTTCACTATTTGTCATCACATGTATGAGAAAATGATCCTGGCATACATGTGATATTCACTTGGTTGTTCTTCGAAAAAACCGGGTGTGACAGAAGTGATATCAGAGCCAAGGTTGCCCGTAGGAACGTGGACCTAGGTAGAAATGCACGTATTTAGGGGCCCTATTTTCTTAAAAACTATTTTACAAGGTGTGGGTTGAAAAGTGTTATTTAATGAGTCACTTTCTTCATCTTACCCCAACTTTCATTCAAAATATGACTTTTGTTTAAAAGTTTATCTAATCTAAGTTTAAATGCTTTCTGTTTTAGATGGTTCGCATGATTCGCACCGCTCGCAAGTCCACAGGAGGGAGAGTTCCCGTAGTTGCCCTTGCCCAAAGAGAGGAGAGCCGTCCAATGACGTACCTCTCCTACGGATTGGCAGTAGGAGGCTTCCTGCGCCGTCTTCGACGCATGCTCCAAGCCGCCGGCAATACGGGCAAGCTAATCATACACTATAGCTCCACCAGGACCATCCAGGAGAAGCGGGAAGAATGGAGTTCAGAAATGAGGATTATCCATGAAAATCAGCTGCTTAAGATCCACCGCTCTCCAGCTTGTCGAGCGACACAGGTCGATGCGGAAAAAGATGTCACCTGAGAGGCCATCACCTGCCAGAGTCACATCTATCGTCGACACCTTGACAAGACTGAGTATATGTATGTCCTCCAGCGCGAGAGTGGTATAACGGAGTATAAGTATCCATCAATGCAGCAAGGGACTTCCCATGAGCACATGGACTTGTGCTTGGAGGATGCTGCTATGCTCAGCACTCGACTGCAGGAGTGTCAGCAAGAGCTTCAGGATGTTCGGGACACCCTGAAGGAAACAGAGGCGTTGCTGCGAGCCTGCTTGAGGGCGAGAGAAAGAGGAGATTGGAATGAACTGTGTGTCACCGTGAATGATACATGGACTCCTGACTCCCCAGATCGCCGAGCGATCAGGCGTCGTCGCACTTCTCCACCAGCAGCCTCCCCACCCAAAGCAGAGTCAGAAGGCAGCCGAAATGATGAGGAAGATCCCGAGGAGCCAGCTCAAGAAAATGAGTAGCGTAGAGCCTTTCCCTTAAATTAGAAGGATGTCGAGTAGTCGAGTCGATTACGTTAGTTAATGGTGTGTTAATGCTTGGTGTGTGACGTGAGTTGTGGAAGCCATGAGCAATTGTCCACAGCCTCGTCTTCAGATTGTCTTGCTTTGGTGTGTGAACCCACATGAAATAATATTGCATTTATTTTTGTATGAGATATGAAACCTCTGAAAAGTATAACAAAGCTTCAACACTTCAAAGTACAAACAAGTGAAAGTAGTAAGATAATACGTAATACTATAAATTAACATTTGGTTGATCATGCTAGATGGCCGGAAGAGGAAAAGGTCATGCTGCCAACCCCGCCAACAACAATGATGAGGCCCGCAACCCTCATCTTTCTGGAGGCCAAGACAGGGGTGGACGCCATGAAGGAGTTGATCCCCTCCACCAAATGCTTGAGAATCAAAATCAGCTCATCAAGAACTTGACTCAAGTGGTGGCCAACTTGCATCAAGTTCCACCTCCACAAGCTGCACCACGCCAACCAAGGTTGAGTGAGTTTCTAGGAACTCAACCTCCGAAGTTTGCAAGTGCTGCTGAACCTCTGGAGGCAGATGATTGGCTAAAGACCATTGAGAGCAAGATGAGGATCATACAGTGCCAAGGGTATGAGAGGGTGCTGTTTGCCTCTCATCAATTGCATGGACCTGCTGCTGATTGGTGGACCGCCTACGTGGCCGCCCATCATGACCCTGAGAACATCACCTGGGAAGAGTTCAAGCGTAGCTTCCGCAACCATTACTACTCAGCACTAAGAGGGTACAACCCGAACTACAGGCCTCCCGCAGCACCAGCACAGCCACAACGTCAGTTTGTACAGCAGCCTCGCCCCGCATATCCACCTCGACCAGCAGTGCAAGGACCCCCAAACCAACCCCAAGACAACAAAGGCCAGGCACCTAAGGTTGAGGTGCAATGCTTTAGCTGTGGTGAAGTGGGGCACTACGCCCATAAGTGCCCAAAGAAGAAGCCCACGCAGCCACAACAGCAGAATGTAATGAGAAGACGGGTGAACCACGTCACTATGGAGGAAGCACAAGAGGCACCCGACGTGGTAGTTGGTAAGTTTCCTGCCAATTTACACATTGCAACCCTGCTGTTTGATTCTGGTGCTACCCACTCGTTCATTGCTCAAGGGTTTGTTAAGAAGCATGACCTAGCAACCACACAAACGAATCATATGCTAGCCGTAAACTCTCCAGGTGGAGAAATAAGGACAAGACAAGTGTGTCCCAAGGTGAACCTAGACATTAATGGGGTAGTATTTACTGCTAACCTCATAGTGATAGATTCACAAGGGATAGATATTATCTTGGGTATGGATTGGTTGACCGAACATAAAGGGATTATCCATTGTTCGGCTAGAACGGTGGAACTAACTCATCCTAGTGGCACAAGAGTAAAGTTCATAACAATACACGAGCCTAGGAGGGACATTAAATTAAATCAAGTTGAGGTGAAAGTGGAGGAGATCAGACCATCAGGGAATATCCAGATGTTTTTTTGGAGGAGTTGCCAGGTATGCCTCCCGATCGTGAAGTGGAATTCGCAATTGAGCTAGTGCCTGGAACAGCCCCGATATACAAGAGACCTTATCGGATGGACTCCAAGCAACTGGGAGAACTCAAGGATCATTTGAGAGAATTGACGGAGAAGGGGTATATTCGTCCTAGTTCCTCACCTTGGGGAGCCCCGGTCATATTTGTGCCCAAGAAGGACAGAACCCAAAGGTTATGCATGGATTACCGTGCCTTGAATGAGGTAACCATCAAGAACAAGTACCCATTACCCCGCATTGAAGACTTGTTTGATCAGTTGAGGGGCGCTTGTGTGTTCTCGAAAATTGATCTCAGGTCGGGATACCACCAACTCAAGATAAGGCAATCTGATATTCCCAACACAGCTTTCGTATCTCGGTACAGACTGTATGAATACACTGTCATGCCTTTCGGGCTAACTAATGCCCCGGCATACTTCATGTATCTCATGAGCAAGGTATTCATGGAATATCTGGACAAATTTGTGGTGGTTTTCATAGATGACATTCTCGTCTTCTCCAAAGATGAAGAAGAACATGAGAAGTTGGTGTTGCAGAGGCTGCGAGAACACCAACTATATGCCAAGTTGAGCAAGTGTGAGTTTTGGCTAAAGAGAGTTCCCTTCTTAGGACATATAATCTTGGAGGGAGGAATCTCCGTAGATCCTGCCAAAATCGAGGATATACAGAAGTGGAAGACCCCTGAAAATGTCGGGGAAGTTCGGAGCTTTTTGGGATTGGCTGGATACTATCGACGGTTTATTGAGGGATTCTCTAAGATCTCGAGACCCATTACCAAACTGTTGGAGAAGGGAATCACATTCACATGGACGCCACAGTGCGAAACGAGTTTTCAGGAGTTAAAGAAAAGATTGACAACAGCCCCAGTGCTAGTTATGCCAGATATGCAGAGGAACTTTACGGTGTATTGCGATGCCTCTGGAAACGGGTCGGGATGTGTTCTCATGCAAGAAGGGCATGTCGTGGCTAATGCATCCCGACAACTCCAGAAGCACGAGAAAAACTATCCTACACATGACCTAGAACTTGCCGCAGTGGTACACGCGTTGAAAATTTGGCGACACTATTTGATGGGGAAGAGGACAGAGATATATACGGATCATAAGAGTTTGAAGTACATTTTTACACAGCCAGATCTCAACCTCAGACAAAGGAGATGGTTAGAGCTAATCAATGACTTTGATGTGGGCATCAACTATCATCCTGGGAAAGCAAACGTCGTGGCCGATGCTTTAAGTCGGAAAGTGCAGGTCCATAAGTTGAGCTTGAAGGACATGCCTGCAGAATTGAAGGACGAGGTTATGAGGCTCAATCTATGCGTTGTGAATAGTGGTGAAGCCATCGCCATGGAAGTGGACTCTACACTAGAGCGAGACATACGCGAGGGTCAAAAGAATGACGAGAAGATACAAGAGATCAGACAACTCATCAAGGAAAATAAAGCTCCTGGTTTTAGAGAGGATGAACAAGGAATGGTGTGGCACGGGAAAAGAATCTGTGTGCCAGAAGTAAAGGAGATCCGTGAATTGATTTTGAAGGAGGCTCATGATTCTGACTATTCCATTCATCCTGGGAGTACGAAGATGTACCAGGACCTCAAGAGCAGGTATTGGTGGTATGGCATGAAGCGAGATGTCGCGGAACATGTTGCCCTATGTGACACATGTCAGTTGGTGAAAGCAGAACATCAATGACCCGCGGGATTATTGCAACAACTCAAAGTGCCTAAATGGAAATGGGAAGAGATCGGCATGGATTTCATCATGGGATTGCCTAGGACCCAATCAGGATATGATTCGATATGGGTCATCATTGACAGGCTAACCAAGGTAGCTCGTTTCATCCCCCTGAAAGAAAGCTACAGCGGATCCAAATTGGCAGAGTTGTACATGTCAAGGATCGTATGTTACCATGGAGTGCCAAAGAAGATTGTGTCGGATCGAGGGACACAGTTCACCTCAAGGTTCTGGCAGAAGTTGCACGAAACCATGGGAACCCATCTGAACTTTAGTTCTGCCTATCATCCCCAAACTGATGGGCAGACGGAAAGAACCAATCAGATTCTTGAAGATATGCTGAGGGCATGTGCACTCAAAAACAATCGAAGTTGGGATAAGAACTTACCGTATGCGGAGTTTTCCTATAACAACAGCTATCAAGCTAGTATGAAGATGTCACCGTTTGAAGCTTTGTACGGGAGGAAGTGCAGAGCTCCCCTATTTTGGAACCAAATGGGGGAAAGTAAAGTGTTTGGTCCAGAAGTACTACAAGAAGCCGAGGCGAAGGTGAGGAAAATTCGCAACAATTTGATGATAGCACAAACACGCCAAAAGAGCTATGCCGATGTACGAAGAAGAGAGCTCGTTTAAAACGTGGGCGACTATGTCTATCTCAAGGTGTCCCCTATCAGAGGACTTCGTCGGTTCAAGGTGAAAGGGAAGTTGTCACCTCGATACATCGGACCCTTTCAAGTTCTGGAAAGGAAAGGCGAAGTGGCGTATCAACTAGAGTTATCGGCTCGTCTATTGGATGTGCACGATGTGTTCCATGTGTCACAACTGAAGAAATGCCTGAGAACGCCTGAAGAGGTGTTACCCATGAATGAAGTGGACGTAGCTGAGGATTTGTCTTATGCCGAGCAACCATACATGATTTTGGAGACAATGGAACGCCTCACCAGAAATAAAAGAATCCGGATGTGCAAGGTGCAATGGAAGCATCAGTCAGAAGAGGAAGCCACCTGGGAACGGGAAGATGAGCTCAAGGCACAATTTCCGGAATTGTTTTCTTAGAACCACCAATCTCGAGGATGATATTTCTTTTAAGGGGGGTAGAGCTGTAACACCCCAAAATCCTGTTAAGAGGGGAATTTAAAATTTTTTGGACGTGTTGCATGTTTTGCAACAATTTAAATTCAAACTGGAATTCAATTTAAACTCAAAACAGAAAATAAATAGAAAAAGAAAAAGGAAAACAGAAAAAAACTGACCAGTGGGCCGAAACCCACCAGCCGGCCCACCTTGCTCAGCGCCAGCCCGCGGCCGCGCGCGCCCCCTTCCTCCCACTGACAGGCGGGGCCCGCCAGCTTTTTTCTTCCTCGCGCCCGCGCCGCGATCAGCCGGGACTCTCTCACCCGAATCAAAACCGATCGGGAATTCTCGCGTATCCCAGCCGATTTCCGGACCCCGAAGACTCCAGCTCGATCTAAACCAACCCGCCGCCCTCCCCCGTCTATAAAAACCCCGGCCTTGTCCCGTTTTTCCCACGCGATCCGCCAATTTTACTTCGGTGAGAACCCGAGCATCTCCGGTGAATTCTGCCCGATCTACGCTCGGGAATTCCGATCTAACTCGCTGGTCTTGATCCACCGCCTCCGGGGAACCTCGCAGGTGCAGAAAACTCGGTGGTTTGCGGCTCAAACACAGTGCCGATGAGCCTCGCCGTGAATTCACCTCGGACCTCGTCGCCGACCACCTCCAGGACCTCCGAGCTCAAGAAAACCCTCGAGGTGAGATCCCCGACCTCCCCTCTACCGATCTATGCCATAAAATCACAGTTCTAAGAAGAATTTACGAAGATCCGAAACTCTTCGGCGAGATCGCCGCCTCCCGCCGCCGTGCGCCACCGGCAGCGCCGCCCGCGCTCGATCAAAGCGATGTGACCGCTTGTGCGCCGTTTATTTTAAATCGCACGGTAGAGTTTAAATCCCCGCGTACCGGTTCGACGTTATAATCTCAGCCGTCTGTTTTAAATCGGACGGTCCACGTCAGCCCCGCATTATAAAGACTGGAAATCTTACGTGATACCCCCTGGGGTTCTCGGGAAATAAGAGCTAGCCCCGGAAACTTCTGATCTAGCCCCTAGAACTTCAGAAAATCATGTAAAATCATTTAAAAATCAGTTTTAGCCCCTGGACTTAATAAAAATTAGGAAAAACTCCTCTGTTATGTGTAGCTAGACCCCTGAAAATTGTTAAAATAATATTATAGACCCTGTAGTGGGGTGAGTTTACCTTTTTTAACACTGTTTGATATTAAATTTAGGAAATTCAATATGTGGCTAGTATTTAAAAATTTAAAAAGTGGGACAAACATATTGTCAAAATTAAATTAAAAACTTTCTCAGTACTTAGAAAACTTTGGAGTGAGATAAAAATGGATTTTGGGCTGAAATGCATCTGTTTAATTTATTATTCACATTTATTAGTTATAGGAACATATTTTTAAGTAAAGAATAGTTCTAAAAATAGGGAAAATAAATGTAAAATAGTTTACATCAGAGGAAAAGGTCAAAAATATATTATTAAATACTTTAGATCAGAACCTATTCTGTTTAGATGATGTGTCTTATTATTTTCATAATAAAGTTCACATTTAGGCATAGGAAATAAATCTGAAAATATAGCAACTAGTAAATGATAAATGAAGTTTCTAAAATCCAAAGAATTCAGTTTAGGGTTGGTAGAAATTCTGAAGACACATATGGAGTAGGAAAATACCTTTCATGCATACTTGGTAGCTAAAAGGTGTAGTAATTAAATATAAGGAATTTATTTAAATTGGAAACTCATATATATGGTATGTAAGCATAAATGTGAATGCAAAAGTAGGAATCATATACACATGATTAAAAGTATATGTAAGCCAAAGATCAACACCCATAGAGTAACCACAACATATATAATTGTGAATGACTTTCATAAATGTGAATGTGTGGTTTGTTTGAAGTGGAAGTGTGAACTATGTCTTATGGATTGTTGTTTTTCTTTTGCTATGTGTGATGGTATGATGTAGAACCTGCTCCAGAGCAAGTTCTCCCTTTCCAAGATCAGGAATACCCATTCCAAGAGCAGCAGGAAGGAGGCAAGTGTCCTTGACCACTTTGATCCTATGTTAGGATGTGTAGATAGAACTATTTGCATTGTCAATTGAAATATGAAACCCATGCTAGAAAGTTTCCCTAGAATTGCATTACCTTGTTTCCTTGTAGCTTGGGTTGGGATTTATTTTATCATGTCATTTACTATTATGCATATGCTTATCCATGCTTAGAATTGGATATTTGGGATATGAGGTCATCAGTTTATTTTACCATACTCTTGAATGAGATATTGTGAGTTATGTAGAGGTAGGGATCAAGGCAAGTTGGATGTTTTGGTTGTGTGCTGGGTGCACGAGACTCAGGTTTGTGTTTAGTACTTGCCTGGATCCTAAGGACCGGTTCATGGAGCATGTAACCTGGCTTTACCGTGCCAACCACATGCTGAGATGGGGCAGCTTGGCCAATTAATTAGGTGTATCCCCGGCGTAGTATGGGTGTGTTGGATGGTGCGGGGAATAGGTGTCAGCTGGACTACCATATGAACCGCAAGGCTCAAGAGGGGGCCACTGCAGCGGGGTTGGAGCCTCTTGTATGCTGTTGTGGGTGAAACCTCAGTGGGCCCACGCTCGTCGGGAATCCCTTTGTAAAGGCTTAGTAGTGATCTCCTGCCTACACACCTGGGAATGTGTATGCGGTTCGTGGCCACTGGCATAATGGAGGTTCTTTTAGTCCACCCGGCAACGGGGGATGAAATCACTACATGTGGGTACAGTGGTGCAAACTCTGCAGAGTCAAAACTGTCATGACAGCCGTGCTCACGGTCAAGAGCGGCTTGGACTTATTCATGATTAGAGGATTGATGGTTTTGGAAGTTGTGGATGTTAAGCGGGGAGCTTAACATTGGAAATGATGTTATGGTTATTTGATTATGATGATGGGATGGAAGATTGGGACCATTTCACCTGTGTAGTAATGTAGGTGTTAAATAAGCTAAGGTGATAGGTATTAATTGCGTAGTGCTTTAACCATGAGTTCAACCTCCCCTTGTTCTAAGCCATGCATGACAAAATTTTCCCACACATGCTGAGTACCACCGGTACTCAACCTTGCATATTTGTTGGTTTATATTTCTGCTCAGGTCAAGATAATGAGGTGGTGTATAATGACGAAGACTTTGGACCCGAAGAAGGTTTCTAGGTTCATGGAGACCCCCGGGCAACGCCTGTGACGGAGCCCTCAATATTAATATTCCGCTGCTAGTTTATTTACTTGTGATGAACTTATTATTGTCCATCGAGACATTTGCTATGTAAGACTTATTTATATTCGACACCTGGCTTGTAATAAATGATGCTTCACTATTTGTCATCACATGTATGAGAAAATGATCCTGGCATACATGTGATATTCACTTGGTTGTTCTTCGGAAAAACCGGGTGTGACATTAATAAGCTAAGATGATAGGTATTAATTGCGTAGTGCTTTAACCATGAGTCAACCTCTCCTTGCTCTAGCCATGCATCACATAACTTTCCCACACTTGCTGAGTACCCACGGTACTCAAACTTGCTTTTCTGTTGGTTTATATTGCTGCTCAGGTCAAGATAATAATGTGGTGTTTAATGACCAAGACTTTGGTCCCGAGGAAGGATTATAGGTTCACGGAGCCCCCCCCCCCGGCAACGTCTGTGATGGAGCTCACAAGATTTATATTCCGCTGCTGTTTTATTTACATGTTATGAACTTATTATCGTCCATCGAGACGTATGCTATGTAAGACATATTTATATTCGACACCTGGATTGTAATAAATGATGCTTCACTATTTATCATCACATGTATGAGAGAATGATCCTGGCATACATGTAATATTCACTCGGTTGTTGTAACACCCCAAAATCCTGTTAAGAGGGGAATTTAAAAATTTTTGGGCGTATTGCATGGGCTGCAGAAATTCAAACTTAGTTGGAATTCAAATTCAAATTCAAACCAGAAAAGAAATAGAAAAAGAAAAAGGAAAACAGAAAAAAACCGGCCAGTGGGCCGAAACCCACCAGCCGGCCCACCCCATCCCGCGCCAGCCTGCAGCCGCCCCCCCCTCTTTCCCACTGACATGCGGGGCCCTCCAACCTTTCTTCCTCCTCGCGCTCGCGCCCGCGCTCGGCCGGACTCTTCTCACCCCGAATCGAAACCGCCCCGGATCCCTGCGTATCCTAGCCGAATTTCGTTCGTGGACGACGCAAACTCGATCACAACTGAACGCCGCCCTCCCCCGTCTATAAAAACCCCGGCATCGTCCCGTTTTTCCCCCACGATCCGCCGATTTTCTCTCCGGTGAGAACCCGAGCTCCTCCGGCGAATTCTGCTCGATCTACGCTCGGGAATTCTGATCTAACTCGCTGGTCTTGATCCACCGCCTCTGGGGAACCTCGCAGGTGCAGAAAACTCGGTGGCTTGCGGTTCAAACACAGCGCCGACGAGCCTCGCCGTGAATTCACCTCGGACCTTGTCGCCGATCGCTTTCCATGACCTCCGAGCTCAAGAAAACCCCCGAGGTGAGATCCCCGACCTCCCCTCTACCGATCTATGCCATAAAATCACAGTTCTAGGAAGAATTTACGAAGATCCGAAACTCTCCGGCGAGATCGCCGCCTCCCGCCGCCGTGCGCCGCCGGGCAGCGCCGCCCGCGCTCGATCAGAGCGACGTGGCCACTTGTGCGCCATCTATTTTAAATCGCACGGTAGAATTTAAATCCCCGCGTACAGGTTTGATGTTATAATCTCAGCCGTCTGTTTTAAATCGGACGGTCTACGTCAGCCCCGCGTTATAAAGATTGGAATTCTTACGCGCTACCCCCTGAGGTTCTCGGAAAATAAGAGCTAGCCCCGGAAACTTCTGATCTAGCCCCTAGAACTTCAGAAAATCATGTAAATTCATTTAAAAATCAGTTTTAGCCCCTGGACTTAATAAAAATTAGGAAAAACCCCTCTGATATGTGTAGTTAGACCCCCTGGAAATTCTTAAAATAAATTAATGGACCCTGTAGTGGGGTGAGTTTACCTTTTTAACCCTATTTGATATTAAAGTTAGGAATTTGAATATGTGGCTAGTATTTAAAATTTAAAAGGTGGGACAAACATATTGTCAAATTCAAATTAAAAACTTTCCCAGTACTTAGAAAACCTTGGAGTGAGATAAAAATAGATTTTTGGCTGAAATGAATCTGTTTAATTGATTATTCACATTTATTAGTTATAGGGACACATTTTTTTTAGTAGAGAATAATTCTGAAAATTAGAAAAATAAATGTAAAATAGTTTACATCAGAGGAAAAGATCAAAAATATATTATTAAATATTTTAGATCAGAACCTATTCTGTTTAGATGATGTGTCTTATTGTTTTCATAATAAAGTTCACATTTAGGCATAGGAAATAAATCTGAAAATATAGGAAGCTAGGTATGAGTAACTAGGAAATGATAAAAGAAGTTTCTAAAATCCAAAGAATTCAGTTTAGGGTTGGTAGAAGGACTGAAGACACATATGGAGTAGGAAAATACCTTTCATGCATACTTGGTAGCTAAAAGGTGTAGTAATTGAATATAAGGAATTTATTTAAATTGGAAACTCATATATATAGTATGCAAACATAAATGTGAATACAAAAGTAGAAATCATATACACATGATTAAAAGTGCATGTAAGCCAAAAATCAACACACTTAGAGTAACCACAACACATATAATTGTGAATGACTTTCATAAATGTGAATGTGTGGTTTGTATGAAGTGGAAGTGTGAACTATGTCTTATGACTTGTTGTTTTCTTTTGCTATGTGTGATGGTATGAGTAGAACCTGCTCCAGAGCAAGTTCTTCCTTTCCAAGATCAGGACTACCCATTCCAAGAGCAGCAGGAAGGAGGCAAGTGTCCTTGACCACTTTCATCCTATACTAGGATGTGTAGCTAGAATTATTTGCATTGTCAATTGAAATATGAAACCCATGTTAGGAAGTTTCCCTAGAATTTTATTACCTTGTTTCCTTGTAGCTTGGGTTGGGATTTATTTTATCATATCATTTATTTATATGCTTCTGCTTAGCCATGCTTAGAATGGAAAAAAAAATTGGGATATGAGATCATCAGTTTATTTACCATACTCTTGAATGAGATATTCTGGGTTATGTAGAGGTAGGGATCAAGGCAAGTTGGATGTTTTGGTTGGTGCTAGGTGCACGAGACTTGGGTTTGTGTTTAGTACTTGCCTGGATCCTAAGGACCGGTTCATGGAGCATGTAACCTGGGTTTACCGTGCCAACCACATGCTGAGATGGGGCAGCTTGGCCAATTAATTAGGTGTATCCCCGGCGTAGTATGGGTGTGTTGGATGGTGCGGGGAGTAGGTGTCAGCTGGACTACCATATGAACCGCAAGGCTCAAGAGGGGGCCACTGCAGCGGGGTTGGAGCCTCTTGTATGCTGTTAGGGGTGAAACCTCATGTAACACCCCAAAATTTTGATTCAAAACCTTAAATCATGTTAAGAGGGGAATTTAAAATTTTTTGGACGTGTTGCATGTTTTGCAAAAATTAAAAATTCAAACTGGAATTCAAATTAAACTCAAATCAGAAAAGAAATAGAAAAAGAAAAAAGAAAACTAGAACCTAACCGGCCAGTGGGCCGAACCCACCAGCCGGCCCACCATTCCCCCCCCCCCCGCCAGCCCACAGCCGCGCGCCTCTCCCTCTCACTGACATGCGGGGCCGCCGTCATCTTCTTCCTCGCGCGCGATCGGCCGACCCCGGGACACCTCTCTCTCCCGAATCAAAACTACCCCCTGGAAACCGCGTCCCCCAGCCGAATTTTGGTCCCGGACGACTCAAACTCTATCACAACCGACACACCGCCCTCCCCCGTCTATAAAAACCCCGGCCTCGTTCTGTTTTTCCCACACATCCGCCGTTTTTACTCCGGTGAGAACCCAAGCCTTCTCCGGCGAATTCTGGTCGATCTACGCTCGGAAATTCCGATCTAACTCGCTGGTCTTGATCCACCGCCTACGGGGAACATTGCAGGTGCAGAAAACTCGGTGATTTGCGGTGTAAACGCAGCACCGACGAGCTTCGCCGTGGTTTTGCCTCGGACCTCGTCGCCGATCACCTTCCAGGACCTCCGAGCTCAAGAAAACCCTCGAGGTGAGATCCCCGACCTCCCCTCTACCGATCTATGCCATAAAATCACAGTTCTAGGAAGAATTCCCGAAGATCCGAAAGTTTCCGGCGAGATCGCCACTTCCCGCCGCCGTGCGCCGCCGGCAGCGCCGCCCGCGCTTGATCAGAGCGACGTGGCCGCTTGTGCGCCGTTTATTTTAAATCGCACGGTGGGGTTTCCATAGAATTGCATTACCTTGTTTTCCTTGTAGCTTGGGTTGGGATTTATTTTATCATGTCATTTATTATTATGCATATGCTTAGCCATGCTTAGAATGGGATGTTTGGGGTATGAGATCATCAGTTTATTTTACCATACTCTTGGATGAGATATTGTGAGTTATGTAGAGGTAGGGATCAAGGCAAGTTGGATGTTTTGGTTGTGTGCTGGGTGCACGAGACTCGGGTTTGTGTTTAGTACTTGCCTGGATCCTAAGGACCAGTTCATGGAGCAGGTAACCTGGCTTTACAGTGCCAACCACATGCTGAGATGGGGCAGCTTGGCCAATTAATTAGGTGTATCCCCGGCGTAGTATGGGTGTGTTGGATGGTGCGGGGAGTGGGTGTCAGCTGGACTACCATATGAACCGCAAGGCTCAAGAGGGGGCCACTGCAGCGGGGTTGGAGCCTCTTGTATGCTGTTAGGGGTGAAACCTCAGTGGGCCCACGCTCGTCGGGAATCCCTTTGTAAAGGCTTCGTAGTGATCTCCTGGCTACACACCTGGGAAGTGTGAATGTGGTTCGTAGCCACTGGCATAATGGAGGTTCTTTTAGTCCACCAGGCAACGGGGGATGAAATCAGTACATGTGGGTACAGTGGTACAAACTCTGCAGAGTCAAAACTGTCATGACAGCCGTGCTCACGGTCAAGAGCGGCTTGGACTTATTCATGATTAGAGGATTGATGGTTTTGAAAGTTGTGAATGTTAAGCGGGGAGCTTAACATTGGAAATGATGTTATGGTTATTGGATTATGATGATGGGATGGGAGATTGGGACCATTTCACCTGTGTCGTAATGTAGGTGCTTATTAAGCTAAGGTGATAGGTATTTAATTGCGTAGTGCTTTAACCATGAGTTCAACCTCTCCTTGTTCTAGCCATGCATGATATAATTTTCCCACACTTGCTGAGTACCATTGGTACTCAACCTTGCATATTTGTTGGTTTATATTGCTACTCAGGTCAAGATAATGAGGTGGTGTATAATGACCAAGACTTTGGACCCGAAGAAGGTTTCTCGGTTCATGGAGACCCCCGGGAAACGCCTGTGACGGAGCCCTCAAGAATAATATTCCGCTGCTAGTTTATTTACTTGTGATGAACTTATTATTGTCCATCGAGACATTTACTATGTAAGACTTACTTATATTCAACACCTGGCTTGTAATAAATGATGCTACACTATTTGTCATCACATGTATGAGAAAATGATCCTGGCATACATGTGATATTCACTCGGTTGTTCTTCGGAAAAACTGGGTGTGACAGAAGTGGTATCAGAGCCAAGGTTGCCCGTAGGAACGTGGACCTAGGTAGAAATGGACGTATTTAAGGGCCCTATTTTCTTAAAAACTATTTTTCAAAGGTGTGGATTGAAAAGTGTTATTTAAATGAGTCACTTTCTTCATCTTACCCCAGTTTTCATTCAAAATAGGATTTTTGTTTGAGAGTTTATCTAACCTAATTTTAAATTCTTTTTGTTTTAGATGGTTCGCATGATTCGTACCGCTTGCAAGTCCACAGGAGGGAGAGTTCCCGTAGTTGCCCTTGCCGAGAGAGAGGACAGCCGTTCGGTGACGTACCTTTTCTACGGATTGGCAGTAGGAGGCTTATTGCGCCGTCTTCGGCGTATGCTCGAAGCCGCCGGCAATACGGGCAAGCTAATCATCCACTATAACTCCACCAGGGCCATCCGTGAGAAGAGGGAAGAATGGAGTTCAGAGATGAGGATAATACACAAAAATCAGCTGCTTAAGATTCACCACTCTCCAGCTTGTAGAGCGACACAAGTCGATGCGGAGAAAGATGTCACCTGGGAGGCTATCACCTGCCAGAGTCACATCTATCATCGCCACTTGGACAAAACTGAGTACATGTACGTCCTCCAACGTGAGAGTGGTACCACGGAGTACAAGCACCCACCAGTGCAGCAAGGGACTTCCCATGAGCACATGGACTTGTGCTTGGAGGATGCTGCTATGCTCAGCACTCGACTGCAGGAGTGTCAACAAGAGCTTCAGGATGTCCGGGACACCCTGAAGGAAACGGAGGCGTTGCTGCGAGCCTGCTTAAAGGCGAGAGAAAGAGGAGATGGGAATGAACTGTGTGTCACCCTGAATGATACATGGACTCCTGACTCCCCGAATCGCCGAGCGATCAGGCGTCGTCGCACTTCTCCACCAGCAGCCTCCCCACCCAAAGCGGAGTCAGAAGGCAGCCGCAATGATGAGGAAGATCCTGAGGAGCCAGCTCAAGAAAACGAGTAGTGTAGAGTCCTTCCCTTAGTTAGCAACATGTCGAATAGTCGAGTCGTTACGTTAAGTTAATGGTGTGTTAATGCTTGGTGTGTGACGTGAGTTGTGGAAGCCATGAGCAATTGTCCACAGCCTCGTCTTCAGATTGTTTTGCTTTGGTGTGTGAACCCACATGAAATAATAGTGCATTTATTTGGTGTGAGATATGAACCCTCGTAAAAGTATAACAAAGCCTCAACACTTCAAAGTACAAACAAATGAAAGTAGTAAGATGATACTAAATGCTTTCAAATTAACATTGGTTGATTCTGCCAGATGGCCGGAAGAGGAAAAGGACGTGCTGCCAACCCCGCCAACAAAAACGATGAGGCATGCAACCCTCATCTTTCTGGAGGCCAGGACCGGGGTGGTTGCCGTGAAGGAGTTGATCCCCTCCACCAAATGCTGGAGAATCAGAATCAGCTCATCTAGAACTTGACTCAAGTAGTGGCCAACTTGCATCAAGTTCCACCTCCACAAGCTGCACCACGCCAACCAAGGTTGAGTGAGTTTCTAGGAACTCAACCTCCAAAGTTTGCAAGTGCTGCTGAACCTCTGGAGGCAGATGATTGGCTGAAGACCATTGAAAGCAAGATGAGGATCATCCAGTGCCAAGGGTATGAGAGGGTGCTGTTTGCCTCTCATCAATTGCATGGACCTGCTGCTGATTGGTGGACCGCCTACGTGGCCGCCCATCATGACCCTGAGAACATCACTTGGGAAGAGTTCAAGCGTAGCTTCCGCAACCATTACATCCCAATAGGTGAACTCAAAAACAAGAGGAAAGAATTTTTGGGGTTGCAGCAAGGTAACATGACTGTGAGGGAATACCTCACTAAATTTACTCAACTATCCCGTTATGCCCCACGAGACATAGAGACTGATGAGCAGAAACAAGACTGTTTCGTGGAAGGACTTACCGCGGAGATGCAGTGTGCAATGTCCTCAAATGAGTATGACAGCTTCCAAAAAATGGTGGACAGAGCATTTGTGGTAGAAAGGAAGCTAAAGGCCTTGGAAAATGAGAATAAGAGGAAGGCCGGTTGGTCACATCAAGCCTCAGGGAGCAACACTCGCCCACGTCTGATGCAGCAACCTGCAGGGCAGACGAACCGTGCAGCGGTACCCTACTCAGCACCAAGAGGGTACAACCCGAATTACAGGCCTCCGGCAGCACCAGCACAGCCGCAACGTCAGTTTGTACAGCAGCCTCGCCCTGCATATCCACCTCGACCAGCAGTGCAAGGACCCCCAAATCAACCCCAAGACAACAAAGGCCAGGCACCTAAGGTTGGGGTGCAATGTTTTAGCTGTGGTGAAGTGGGACACTACGCCCATAAGTGCCCAAAGAAGGAGCCCGCGCAGCCACAACAGCAGAATGTAATGAGAGGACGGGTGAACCACGTCACTATGGAGGAAGCACAAGATGCACCCGACGTGGTAGTTGGTAAGTTTCCTGCCAATTTACACCTTGCAACCCTGCTGTTTGATTCTGGTGCTACCCACTCATTTATTGCTCAAGGGTTTGTTAAGAAGTATGACCTAGCAACAACACAAATGAACCATATGCTAGCCGTAAACTCTCCAGGTGGAGAAATAAGGACAAGACAAGTGTGTCCCAAGGTGAAACTAGACATTAATGGGGTAGTGTTTACTGCTAACCTCATAGTGATAGATTCCCAAGGGATCGATATTATTTTGGGCATGGATTGGTTGACCAAACATAAGGGAATCATTCATTGTTCGTCCAGAATGGTGGAACTAACTCACCCTAGTGGCACAAGAGTAAAGTTCATAACAATACACGAGCCTAGGAGGGACATTAAATTAAATGAAGTTGAGGTGAAAGTTGAGGAAATCAGGACTATCAGGGAATATCCAGACGTTTTTCCGGAAGAATTGCCAGGTATGCCTCCCGATCGTGAAGTGGAATTTGCAATTGAGCTAGTGCCTGGAACAACCCCGATATACAAGAGACCTTATCGGATGGACTCCAAGCAGCTAGAAGAACTCAAGGATAATTTGAGAGAATTGACGGAGAAGGGGTATATCCTCCCTAGTTCCTCACCATGGGGAGCTCCGGTGATATTTGTGCCCAAGAAAGACGGAACCCAAAGGTTATGCGTGGATTACCGTGCTTTGAATGAGTTAACCATCAAGAACAAGTACCCATTACCTCGCATTGAAGACTTGTTTGATCAATTGAGGGGAGCTTGTGTGTTCTCAAAAATTGATCTCAGGTCGGGATACCATCAACTCAAGATAAGGCAATCTGATATTCCCAAGACAGCTTTCGTATCTCGGTACGGACTGTATGAATACACCGTCATGCCTTTCGGGCTAACTAATGCCCCGGCATACTTCATGTATCTCATGAACAAGGTATTCATGGAATATCTAGACAAATTTGTGGTGGTTTTCATAGATGACATTCTCGTCTTCTCCAAAGATGAAGAAGAACATGAGAAACATCTAAGATTGGTGTTGCAGAGGCTAAGAGAACACCAACTATATGCCAAGTTGAGTAAGTGTGAGTTTTGGCTGAAGAGAGTTCCCTTCTTAGGACATATAATCTCGGAGGGGGGAATCTCCGTAGATCCCGCCAAAATCGAGGATATCCAGAAGTGGAAGACCCCTGAAAATGTCGGGGAAGTTCGAAGCTTCTTGGGATTGGCTGGATACTATCAACGGATTATTGAGGGATTCTCCAAGATCTCGAGACCTCTCACCAAACTGTTGGAGAAGGGAATCACATTCACCTGGACGCCACAGTGCGAGACGAGCTTTTAGGAGCTAAAGAAGAGATTGACAACAGCCCCAGTGTTGGTTATGCCAGATATGCAGAAGAACTTCACAGTGTACTGCGATGCCTCTGGAAACGGGTTGGGATGTGTTCTCATGCAAGAAGGGCATGTCGTGGCTTATGCATCCCGGCAGCTCCGGAAGCACGAGAAGAACTACCCTACACACGACCTAGAGCTAGCCGCAGTGGTACACGCGTTGAAAATTTGGCGGCACTTCTTGATGGGGAAGAGGACCGAGATATATACGGATCATAAGAGTTTGAAGTACATTTTCACACAGCCAGATCTCAACCTCAGACAAAGGAGATGGTTAGAGCTAATCAATGACTTTGATGTAGGCATCAACTATCATCCCGGGAAAGCAAACGTCGTGGCCAATGTTTTGAGTCGGAAAGTGCAGGTCAATAAGTTGAGCTTGAAGGACATGCCTGCAGAATTGAAGGATGAGGTTATAAGGCTAAATCTATGCTTCGTAAATAGTGGCGAGGCCATCGCCATGGAAGTGGACTCCACACTCGAGCGAGACATACGTGAGGGACAAAAGAATGATGAGAAGATACAAGAAATCAGGCAACTCATCAAGGAAGATAAAGCTCCAGGTTTCAGAGAGGATGAACAAGGGACGGTGTGGCACGGGAAAAGAATCTGTGTGCCTGAAGTAAAGGAGATCCGTGAATTGATTTTGAAGGAGGCTCACGATTCCGACTATTCCATTCATCCTGGGAGTACGAAGATGTACCAGGACCTCAAGGGCAGGTATTGGTGGTATGGCATGAAGCGAGATGTCGCGGAACATGTTGCCCTATGTGACACATGTCAGTTGGTGAAAGCAGAACATCAACGACCCGCGGGATTATTGCAACCACTCAAAGTGCCTGAATGGAAATGGGAAGAAATCAGCATGGATTTCATCGTGGGATTGCCTAGGACCCAATCAGGATATGATTCGGTATGGGTCATCATTGACAGGCTAACCAAGGTAGCTCATTTCATCCCCGTGAAAGAAAGCTACGGCGGATCCAAATTGGCAGAGTTGTACATGTCAAGGATCGTGTGTTACCATGGAGTGCCAAAGAAGATTGTGTCGGACCGAGGGACACAGTTCACCTCGAGGTTTTGGTAGAAGTTGCATGAAATCATGGGAACCCATCTGAACTTCAGCTCTGCCTATCATCCCCAAACTGACGGGCAGACGGAGAGAACCAATCAGATCCTTGAAGATATGTTAAGGGCATGTGCACTCAAAAACAATAGGAGTTGGGACAAGAATTTACCGTATGCGGAGTTTTCCTATAACAACAGCTATCAAGCTAGTATGAAGATGTCACCGTTTGAAGCTTTGTATGGGAGGAAGTGCCGAACTCCCCTATTTTGGAACCAAACAGGAGAAAGTAAAGTGTTTGGTCTAGAAGTACTACAAGAAGCCGAGGCGAAGGTGAGGGAAATTCGCAATAACTTGAGGATAGCACAGACACGCCAAAAGAGCTATGCCGATGTGCGAAGAAGAGAGCTCGTTTTCAACGTGGGGGACTATGTCTATCTCAAGGTGTCCCCTATCAGAGGACTTCGACGGTTCAAGGTGAAAGTGAAGTTGTCACCTCGATACATCGGACCCTTTCAAGTTTTGGAAAGGAAAGGCGAAGTGGCGTATCAACTAGAGTTACCGGTTCATCTATCGGACGTGCACGATGTATTCCATGTGTCACAACTCAAGAAATGTCTGACGACGCCTGAAGAGGTGTTACCCATGAATGAAGTGGATGTAGCTGAGGATTTGTCTTATGCCGAGCAACCATACAAGATATTGGAGACAATGGAACGCCTCACCAGAAATAAAAGAATCCGGATGTGCAAGGTGCAGTGGAAGCATCACTCAGAAGAGGAAGCCACCTGGGAGCGGGAAGATGAGCTCAAGGCACAATTTCCGGAATTGTTTTCTTAAAAACACCAATCTCGAGGACGAGATTTCTTTTAAGGGGGGTAGAGCTGTAACACCCCAAAATTTTGATTCAAAACCTTAAATCATGTTAAGAGGGGAATTTAAAATTTTTTGGACGTGTTGCATGTTTTGCAAAAATTCAAATTCAAACTGGAATTCAAATTGAACTCAAATCATAAAAGAAATAGAAAAAGAAAAAAAGAAAACTAAAACCTAACCGGCCAGTGGGCCGAACCCACCAGCCGGCCCACCATTTCCGCCCCTCCTCCACCAGCCCGCAGCCGCGCGCCTCTCCCTCTCACTGACATGCGGGGCCCGCCGTCATCTTCTTCCTCGCGAGCGATCGGCCGACCCCGGGACACCTCTCTCTCCCGAATCAAAACTACCCCCTGGAAACCGCGTCCCCCTGCCGAATTTTGGTCCCGGACGACTCAAATTCGATCACAACCGACACACCGCCCTCACCCGTCTATAAAAACCCCGGCCTCGTTCTGTTTTTCCCACGCGATCCGCCGTTTTTACTCCGGTGAGAACCCAAGCCTTCTCCGGCGAATTCTGGCCGATCTACGCTCGGAAATTCTGATCTAACTCGCTGGTCTTGATCCACCGCCTCCGGGGAACCTTGCAGGTGCAGAAAACTCGGTGATTTGCGGTGTAAACGCAGCGCCGACAAGCTTCGCCGTGGTTTTGCCTCGGACCTCGTCGCCGATCACCTTCCAGGACCTCCGAGCTCAAGAAAACCCCCGAGGTGAGATCCCCGACCTCCCCTCTACCGATCTATGCCATAAAATCACAGTTCTAGGAAGAATTCCCGAAGATCCGAAAGTTTCCGGCGAGATCGCCGCTTCCCGCCGCCGTGCGCCGCCGGCAGCGCCGCCCGCGCTCGATCAGAGCGACGTGGCCGCTTGTGCGCCGTTTATTTTAAATCGCACGGTGGGGTTTAAATACCCGCGTACCGGTTCGACATTATAATCTCAGCCGTCGTTTTAAAATTGGACGGTCCACGTCAGCCCCGCGTTATAAAGATTGGAATTCTTACGCGCTACCCCCTGGGGTTCTCGGGAAATAAGAGCTAGCCCCGGAAACTTCTGATCTAGCCCCTGGAACTCCAGAAAATCATGTAAATTCATTTAAAAATCAGATTTAGCCCCTGGACTTAATAAAAATTAGGAAAAACACCTCTGATAAGTGTAGCTAGACCCCTGGAAATTCTGAAAATAATATTATAGAACCTGTAATGGGGTGAATTTATCTTTTTAGTCCTGTTTAGTATTTAAATTAGGAAATTGAATATGTGGCTAGTGTTTAAAAATTAAAAAGTGGGACAAACATATTGTCATAATTAAATTAAAAACTTTCTCAGTATTTAGAAAACTTTGGAGTAAGATAAAAACATGTTTTGGGCTGAATTGAATCTGTTTAATTTATTATTCACATTTAGGGACACATTTTTAAGTAAAGAATAGTTCTGGAAAATAGGGAAAATAATTGTAAAATAGTTTACATCAGAGGAAAAGGTCTAAAATATATTAGTAAATATTTTAGATCAGAACCTATTCTGTTTAGATGATGTGTCTTGTTATTTTCACAATAAAGTTCACAATTTGGCATAGGAAATAAATCTGAAAATATAGCAACTAGTAAATGATAAATGGAGTTCTAAAATCCAAAGAATTCAGTTTAGGGTTGGTAGAAATTTTGAAGACACATATTGAGAAGAAAATAACTTTCATGCATACTTGGTAGCTACAAGGTGGAGTAATTGAATATAAGGAACTTATTTAAATTGGAAACTCATATATATAGGATGTAAGTATAAATATGAACACAAAAGTAGGAATCATATACACATGATTAATAGTGCATGCAAGCCACAAATCAACACACCTAGAGTAACCACAACACATATAATGGTGAATGACTTTCATAAATGTGAATGTGTGGTTTGTATGAAGTAAAAGTATGAACTATGTCTTATGATTGTTGTTTTTCTTTTGCTATGTGTGAATGGTATGATGTAGAACCTGCTCAAGAGCAAGTTATTCCTTTCCAAGACCAGGACTACCCATTTCAAGAGCAGCAAGAAGGAGGCAAGTGTCCTTGACCACTTTGATCCTATGCTAGGATGTGTAGCTAGAATTATTTGCATTGTCAATTTAAATATGAAACCCAGGATAGGAAGTTTCCCTAGAATTGCATTACCTTGTTTTCCTTGTAGCTTGGGTTGGGATTTATTTTATCATGTCATTTATTATTATGCATATGCTTAGCCATGCTTAGAATGGGATGTTTGGGGTATGAGATCATCAGTTTATTTTACCATACTCTTGGATGAGATACTGTGAGTTATGTAGAGGTAGGGATCAAGGCAAGTTGGATGTTTTGGTTGTGTGCTGGGTGCACGAGACTCGGGTTTGTGTTTAGTACTTGCCTGGATCCTAAGGACCAGTTCATGGAGCATGTAACCTGGCTTTACAGTGCCAACCACATGCTGAGATGGGGCAGCTTGGCCAATTAATTAGGTGTATCCCCGGCGTAGTATGGGTGTGTTGGATGGTGCGGGGAGTGGGTGTCAGCTGGACTACCATATGAACCGCAAGGCTCAAGAGGCGGCCACTGCAGCGGGGTTGGAGCCTCTTGTATGCTGTTAGGGGTGAAACCTCAGTGGGCCCACGCTCGTCGGGAATCCCTTTGTAAAGGCTTCGTAGTGATCTCCTGGCTACACACCTGGGAAGTGTGAATGTGGTTCGTAGCCACTGGCATAATGGAGGTTCTTTTAGTCCACCCGGCAACGGGGGATGAAATCACTACATGTGGGTACAGTGGTACAAACTCTGCAGAGTCAAAACTGTCATTACAGCCGTGCTCACGGTCAAGAGCGGCTTGGACTTATTCATGATTAGAGGATTGATGGTTTTGGAAGTTGTGAATGTTAAGCGGGGAGCTTAATATTGGAAATGATGTTATGGTTATTGTATTATGATGATGGGATGGGAGATTGGGACCATTTCACCTGTGTCGTAATGTAGGTGCTTATTAAGCTAAGGTGATAGGTATTTAATTGCGTAGTGCTTTAACCATGAGTTCAACCTCTCCTTGTTCTAGCCATGCATGATATAATTTTCCCACACTTGCTGAGTACCATTGGTACTCAACCTTGCATATTTGTTGGTTTATATTGCTGCTCAGGTCAAGATAATGAGGTGGTGTATAATGACCAAGACTTTGGACCCGAAGAAGGTTTCTAGGTTCATGGAGACCCCCGGGCAACGCCTGTGACGGAGCCCTCAAGAATAATATTCCGCTGCTAGTTTATTTACTTGTGATGAACTTATTATTGTCCATCGAGATATTTACTATGTAAGACTTACTTATATTCGACACCTGGCATAATAAATGATGCTTCACTATTTGTCATCACATGTATGAGATTATGATCCTGGCATACATGTGATATTCACTCGGTTGTTCTTCGGAAAAACTGGCTGTGACACCTCAGTGGGCCCACGCTCGTCGGGAATCCCTTTGTAAAGGCTTCGTAGTGATCTCCTGGCTACACACCTGGGAAGTGTGAATGTGGTTCGTGGCCTCTGGCATAATGGAGGTTCTTTTAGTCCACCCGGCAACGGGGGATGAAATCACTACATGTGGGTACAGTGGTACAAACTCTGCAGAGTTAAAACTGTCATGACAGCCGTGCTCACGGTCAAGAGCGGCTTGGACTTATTCATGATTAGAGTGTGTTGGCCTTGGAGGGTGTGAGTGTTAAGCGGGGAGCTTAACATTGGAAATGATGTTATGGTTATTTGATTATGATGATGGGATGGGAAATTGGGACCATTTCACCTGTGTAGTAATGTAGGTGCTTAATAAGCTAAGGTGATAGGTATTAATTGCATAGTGCTTTAACCATGAGTTCAACATCCCCTTGTTCTAGCCATGCATGACATAACTTTCCCACACATGCTGAGTACCATCGGTACTCAACCTTGCATATTTGTTGGTTTATATTGCTGCTCAGGTCAAGATAATGAGGTGGTGTATAATGACCAAGACTTTGGACCTGAAGAAGGTTTTTAGGTTCATGGAGTCCATCGGGCAACGCCTGTGACGGAGCCCACAAGAATAATTATTCCACTGCTAGTTTATTTAATTGTGATGAACTTATTATTGTCCATCGAGACATTTGCTATGTAAGACTTATTTATATTCGACACCTGGCTTGTAATAAATGATGCTTCACTATTTGTCATCACATGTATGAGAAAATGATCCTGGCATACATGTGGTATTCACTTGGTTGTTCTTCAGAAAAACCGGGTGTGACAGAAGTGGTATCAGAGCCAAGGTTGCCCGTAGGAACGTGGACCTAGGTAGAAATGGATGTATTTAAGGGCCCTATTTTCTTAAAAACTATTTTACAAGGTGTGTGTTGAAAAGTGTTATTTAAGGGAGTCACTTTCTTCATCTTACCCCAACTTCCATTCAAAATGGGATTTTTGTTTAAAAGTTTATCTAACCTAAGTTTAAATGCTTTTTGTTTTAGATGGTTCGCATGATTCTCACCGCTCGCAAGTCCACAAGAGGGAGAATTCCCGTAGTTGCCCTTGCCGAAAGAGAGGAGAGCAGTCCGGTGATGTACCTTTCCTACGGATTGGCAGTAGGAGGCTTGTTGCGCCGTCTTCGACGTATGCTCCAAGCCACCGGCAATACGGGCAAGCTAATTATACACTATAGCTCCACCAGAACCATCCGTGAGAAGAGGGAAGAATGGAGTTCAGAGATGAGGATTATCCATGAAAATCAGCTGCTCAAGATCCACTGCTCTCCAGCTTGTCGAGCGACACAGGTCGATGCGGAGAAGGATGTCACCTGGGAGGCCATCACCTGCCAGAGTCACATCTATCGTCGACACCTGGACAGGACTGAGTACATGTATGTCCTCCAGCGCGAGAGTGGTACAACGAAATATAAGTACCCGCCAGTGCAGCAAGGGACTTCCCATGAGCACATGGACTTGTGCTTGGAGGATGCTGCTATGCTCAGCACTCGACTGCAGGAGTGTCAGCAAGAGCTTCAGGATGTTCGGGACACCCTGAAGGAAACGGAGGCGTTGCTGCGAGCCTGCTTGAGGGCGAGAGAAAGAGGAGATGGGAATGAACTGTGTGTCACCGTGAATGATACATGGACTCCTGACTCCCCAGATCGCCGGGCGATCAGGCGTCGTCGCACTTCTCCACCAGCAGCCTCCCCAACCAATGCAGAGTCAGAAGGAAGCCACAATAATGAGGAAGATCCCGAGGAGTCAGCTCAAGAATAGGAGTAGCGTAGAGTCTTTCCCTTAATTAGAAGGATGTCGAGTAGTCGAGTCGTTACGTTAGTTAATGGTGTGTTAATGCTTGGTGTGTGATGTGAGTTGTGGAAGCCATGAGCAATTATCCACAGCCTCGTCTTCAGATTGTTTTGCTTTGGTGTGTGAACCCTAAATGAAATAATATTGCATTTATTTTTGTGTGAGACATGAACCTTAAGAAAAGTATAACAAAGCTTCAACACTTCAAAGTACAAACAAGTGAAAGTAGTGAGATAATACGTAATACTTTAAATTAACATTTGGTTGATCATGCTAGATGGGCGGAAGAGGAAAAGGTCGTGCTGCCAACCCCGCCAAAAACAACGATGAGGCCTGCAACCCTCATCTTTCTGGAGGCCAAGACAGGGGTGGTCGCCGTGAAGGAGTTGATCCCCTCCACCAAATGCTTGAGAATCACAATTAGCTCATCCAGAACTTGACTCAAGTGGTGGCCAACTTGCATCAAGTTCCACCTCCACAAGCTGCACCACGCCAACCAAGGTTGAGTAAGTTTCTAGGAACTCAACCTCCGAAGTTTGCAAGTGCTGCTGAACCTCTGGAGGCAGATGATTGGCTAAAGACCGTTGAAAGCAAGATGAGGATCATACAGTGCCAAGGGTATGAGAGGGTGCTGTTTGCCTCTCATCAATTGCATGGACCTGCTGCTGATTGGTGGACCGCCTACGTGGCCGCCCATCATGACCCTGAGAACATCACTTGGTAAGAGTTCAAGCGTAGCTTCCGCAACCATTACATACCAAGGGGTGAACTCAAAAACAAGAGGAAAGAGTTTTTGGGATTGAAGCAAGGAAACATGACTGTGACGGAATACCTCACTAAGTTCACTCAACTATCCCGTTATGCCCCACGGGACATAGAGACTGATGAGCAGAAACAGGATTGATTCGTGGAAGGACTTACAGCAGAAATGCAGTGTGCAATGTCCTCCAACGAGTCTGAAAGTTTCCAAAAGATGGTGGACAGAGCGTTTGTGGTAGAAAGGAAGCTGAAGGCCTTGGAAAATGAGAATAAGAGGAAGGTCAGGTGGTCACATCAAGCCTCAGGGAGCAACACCCGCCCACGTCTGATGCAGCAACCCGCAGGGCATACGAACCGTGCTGCGGTACCCTACTCAGCACCAAGAGGGTACAACCCGAACTACAGGCCTCCAGCAGCACCAATACAGCCACAACGTCAGTTCGTACAGCAGCCTCGCCCTACATATCAACCTCAACCAGCAGTGCAAGGACCCCCAACCCAACCCCAAGACAGCAAAGGCCAGGCACCTAAGGTTGGGGTGCAATGTTTTAGTTGTGGTGAAGTGGGGCAGTACGCCCATAAGTGCCCAAACAAGAAGCCCACGCAGCCACAACAGCAGAATGTAATGAGAGGACAGGTGAACCACGTCACTATGGAGGAAGCGCAAGAGGCACCCAATGTGGTAGTTGGTAAGTTTCCTGCCAATTTACACATTGCAACCCTGCTGTTTGATTCTGGTGCTACCCACTCGTTCATTGCTAAAGGGTTTGTTAAGAAGCATGATCTAGCAACAACACAAATGAACCATGTGCTAGCAGTAAACTCTCCAGGTGGAGAAATAAGGACAAGACAAGTGTGTCCCAAGGTGAATCTAGACATTAATGGGGTAGTATTTACTGCCAACCTCATAGTGATAGATTCCCAGGGGATCGATATTATTTTGGGCATGGACTGGTTGACCAAACATAAGGGGATCATCCATTGTTCGACCAGAACGGTGGAACTAACGCACCCTAGTGGCACAAAAGTAAAGTTTATAACAATACAAGAGCCTAGGAGGGACGTTAAATTAAATCAAATTGAGGTGAAAGTGGAGGAGATCAGGATTATCAGGGAATATCCAGATGTTTTTTTGGAGGAGTTGCCAGGTATGCCTCTAGATCCTGAAGTGGAATTCGCGATTGAGCTAGTGCCTGGGACAGCCCCGATATACAAGAGACCTTATCGGATGGATTCCAAGCAGCTGGGAGAACTCAAGGATCATTTGAGAGAATTGTCGGAGAAGGGGTATATTCGTCCTAGTTCCTCACCTTGGGGAGCTCCAGTCATATTTGGGCCCAAGAAGTATGGAACCCAAAGGTTATGCGTGGACTACCGTGCCTTGAATGAGGTAACCATCAAGAATAAGTACCCATTACCCCGCATTGAAGACTTGTTTGATCAGTTGAAGGGAGCTTGTGTGTTCTCGAAAATTGATCTCAGGTTGGGATACCACCAACTTAAGATAAGGAAATCTGATATTCCCAAGACAGCTTTCGTATCTCGGTACGGACTGTATGAATACACTGTCATGCCTTTTGGGCTAACTAATGCCCCGGCGTACTTCATGTATCTCATGAACAAGGTATTCATGGAATATCTGGACAAATTTGTGGTGGTTTCCATAGATGACATTCTCGTCTTCTCCAAAGATGAAGAAGAACATGAGAAACATCTAAGGTTGGTGTTGCAGAGGCTGAGAGAACACCAACTATATGCCAAGTTGAGCAAGTGTGAGTTTTGGCTGAAGAGAGTTCCCTTCTTAGGACATATAATCTCGGAGGGAGCAATCTCTGTAGATCCCGCCAAAATCGAGGATATACAGAAGTGGAAGACCCCTGAAAATGTCGGGGAAGTTCGAAGCTTTTTGGGATTGGCTGGATACCATCGACGGTTTACTGAGGGATTCTCTAAGATCTCGAGACCCGTCACCAAACTGTTGGAGAAGGGAATCACATTCACATGGACGCCGCAGTGCGAGATGAGTTTTCAGGAGTTAAAGAAAAGATTGACAACGGCCCCAGTGCTGGTTATGCCAGATATGCAGAAGAACTTTACGGTGTACTGCGATGCCTTTGGAAACGGGTTGGGATGTGTTATCATGCAAGAAGGGCATGTCGTGGCTTATGCATCCCGACAGCTTCGGAAGCACGAGAAGAACTATCCTACACATGACCTAGAACTAGCCGCAGTGGTACACGCGTTGAAAATTTGGTGGCATTACTTGATGGGGAAGAGGACAGAAATATATATGGATCATAAGAGTTTAAAGTACATTTTCACACAGGCAGATCTCAACCTCAGACAAAGGAGATGGTTAGAGCTAATCAATGCCTTTGATGTGGGCATCAACTATCATCCTGGGAAAGCAAACGTTGTGGCAGATGCTTTAAGTCAGAAAGTGCAGGTCAATAAGTTGAGCTTGAAGGACATGCCTGCAGAGTTGAAGAACGAGATTATAAGACTCAATTTATGCCTGGTGAATAGTGGTGAAGCCATCGCCATGGAAGTGGACTCCACACTAGAGCGAGACATACGTGAGGGTCAAAAGAATGACGAGAAGATACAAGAGATCAGACAACTCATCAAGGAAAACAAAGCTCCTGGTTTTAGAGAGGATGAACAAGGTACGGTGTGGCACGGGAAAAGAATCTGCGTGCCTGAAGTAAAAGAGATTCGTGAATTGATTTTGAAGGAGGCTCACGATTCCGACTATTCCATCCATCCTGGGAGTACGAAGATGTACCAGGACCTCAAGAGCAGGTATTGGTGGTATGGCATGAAGCGAGATGTCGCGGAACATGTTGCCCTATGTGACACATGTCAGTTGGTGAAAGCAGAACATCAATGACCCGCGGGATTATTGCAACCACTCAAAAGTGCCTGAATGGAAATGGGAAGAAATCGGTATGGATTTCATAGTGGAATTGCCTAGGACCCAATCAGGATATGATTAAATATGGGTCATCATCGACAGGCTAACCAAGGTAGCTCACTTCATCCCTGTGAAGGAAAGCTACAGCGGATCCAAATTGGCGGAGTTGTACATGTCAAGGATCGTGTGTTACCATGGAGTGCCGAAGAAGATAGTGTCGGATCGAGGGACACAGTTCACCTCGAGGTTCTGGCAGAAGTTGCACGAAACCATGGGAACCCATCTGAACTTTAGTTCTGCCTATCATCCCCAAACTGACGGGCAGACAGAAAGAACCAATCAGATTCTTGAGGATATGCTGAGGGCATGTGCACTCAAAAACAATCGGAGTTGGGACAAGGACTTACCGTATGCGGAATTCTCCTATAACAACAGCTATCAGGCTAGTATGATGATGTCACCGTTCGAAGCTTTGTATGGGAGGAAGTGCAGAACTCCATTATTTTGGAACCAAACAGGGGAAAGTAAAGTGTTTGACCCGAAGTACTACAAGAAGCCGAGGCGAAGGTGAGGGAAATTCGCAACAACTTGAGGATAGCACAGACACGCCAAAAGGGCTATGCCAATGTACCAAGAAGAGAGCTCATTTTCAACGTGGGAGACTATGTCTATCTCAAGGTGTCCCCTATTCGAGGACTTCGTCGGTTCAAGGTAAAAGGGAAGTTGTCACCTCGATACATCGGACCCTTTCAAGTTCTGGAGAGGAAAGGTGAAGTGGCGTATCAACTAGAATTACCGGCTCGCCTATCAGATGTGCACGATGTATTCCATGTGTCACAGCTCAAGAAATGTCTGAGAACGCCTAAAGAGGTGTTACCCATGAATGAGGTTGACGTAGCTGAGGATTTGTCTTATACCGAGCAACCATCCAAGATTTTGGAGACAAGGGAACGCCTCACCAGAAATAAAAGAATCTGGATGTGCAAGGTGCAGTGGAAGCATCACCCGGAAGAGGAGGCCACATGGGAGCGAGAAGATGAGCTTAAGGCACAATTTCCGGAATTGTTTTCTTAGAAACACCAATCTCGAGGACGAGATTTCTTTTAAGGGGGGTAGAGCTGTAACACCCCCAAAATCCTGTTAAGAGGGGAATTTAAAAATTTTTGGACGTATTGCATGGGCTGCAGAAATTCAAACTTAGTTGGAATTCAAATTCAAATTCAAACCAGAAAAGAAATAGAAAAAGAAAAAGGAAAACAGAAAAAACCGGCCAGTGGGCCAAAACCCACCAGCCGCCCCACCCCATCCCGCGCCAGCCCGTAGCCGCGCCCCCCCTCTTTCCCACTGACATGCGGGGCCCGCCAACCTTTCTTCCTCCTCGCGCTCGCGCCCGCGCTCGGCCGGACTCTTCTCACCACGAATCGAAACCGCCCCGGATCCCTGCGTATCCCAGCCGAATTTCGTTCGTGGACGACGCAAACTCGATCACAACTGAACGCCGCCCTCCCCCGTCTATAAAAACCCCGACATCGTCCCGTTTTTCCCCCACGATCCACCGATTTTCTCTCCGGTGAGAACCTGAGCTCCTCCGGCGAATTCTACTCGATCTACGCTCGGGAATTCTGATCTAACTCGCTGGTCTTGATCCACCGCCTCCGGGGAACCTCGCAGGTGTAGAAAACTCGGTGGCTTGCGGTTCAAACACAGCGCCGACGAGCCTCGCCGTGAATTCAACTAGGACCTCGTCGCTGATCGCTTTCCAGGACCTCCGAGCTCAAGAAAACCCCCGAGGTAAGATCCCCGACCTCCCCTCTACCGATCTATGCCATAAAATCACAGTTCTAGGAAGAATTTACGAAGATCCGAAACTCTCCGGTGAGATCGCCGCCTCCCGCCGCCGTGCGCCGCCCGCGCTCGATCAGAGCGACGTGGCCGCTTGTGCGCCGTCTATTTTAAATCGCACGGTAGAATTTAAATCCCCGCGTACCGGTTCGATGTTATAATCTCAGCCGTCTGTTTTAAATCGGACGGTCTACGTCAGCCCCGCGTTATAAAGATTGGAATTCTTACGCGCTACCCCCTGGGGTTCTCGGAAAATAAGAGCTAGCCCCAAAAACTTCTGATCTAGCCCCTGGAACTTTAGAAAATCATGTACATTCATTTAAAAATCAGTTTTAGCCCCTGGACTTAATAAAAATTAGGAAAAACCCCTCTGATACGTGTAGTTAAACCCCTGGAAATTCATAAAATAAATTAATGGACCCTGTAGTGGGGTGAGTTTACCTTTTTAACCCTATTTGATATTAAAGTTAGGAATTTGAATATGTGGCTAGTATTTAAAATTTAAAAGGTGGGACAAACATATTGTCAAATTCAAATTAAAAACTTTCCCAGTACTTAGAAAACCTTGGAGTGAGATAAAAATAGCTTTTTGGCTGAAATGAATCTGTTTAATTGATTATTCACATTTATTAGTTATAGGGACACATTTTTTAGTAGAGAATAATTCTGAAAATTAGAAAAATAAATGTAAAATAGTTTACATCAGAGGACAAGATCAAAAATATATTATTAAATATTTTAGATCAGAACCTATTCTGTTTAGATGATGTGTCTTATTATTTTCATAATAAAGTTCACATTTAGGCATAGGAAATAAATCTAAAAATATAGCAAGCTAGGTATGAATAACTAGGAAATGATAAATGAAGTTTCTAAAATCCAAAGAATTCAGTTTAGGGTTGGTAGAAGGACTGAAGACACATATGGAGTAGGAAAATACCTTTCATGCATACTTGGTAGCTAAAAGGTGTAGTAATTGAATATAAGGAATTTATTTAAATTGGAAACTCATATATATAGTATGCAAACACAAATGTGAATACAAAAGTAGAAATCATATACACATGATTAAAAGTGCATGTAAGCCAAAAATCAACACACATAGAGTAACCACAACACATATAATTGTGAATGACTTTCATAAATGTGAATGTGTGGTTTGTATGAAGTGGAAGTGTGAACTATGTCTTATGACTTGTTGTTTTCTTTTGCTATGTCTGATGGTATGAGTAGAACCTGCTCCAGAGCAAGTTCTTCCTTTCCAAGATCAGGACTACCCATTCCAAGAGCAGCAGGAAGGAGGCAAGTGTCCTTGACCACTTTGATCCTATACTAGGATGTGTAGCTAGAATTATTTGCAGTGTCAATTGAAATATGAAACCCATGTTAGGAAGTTTCCCTAGAATTGCATTACCTTGTTTCCTTGTAGCTTGGGTTGGGATTTATTTTATCATATCATTTATTTATATGCTTCTGCTTAGCCATGCTTAGAATGGAAAAAAATTGGGATATGAGATCATCAGTTTATTTACCATACTCTTGAATGAGATATTCTGGGTTATGTAGAGGTAGGGATCAAGGCAAGTTGGATGTTTTGGTTGGTGCTGGGTGCACGAGACTTGGGTTTGTGTTTAGTACTTGCCTGGATCCTAAGGACCGGTTCATGGAGCATGTAACCTGGCTTTACCGTGCCAACCACATGCTGAGATGGGGCAGCTAGGCCAATTAATTAGGTGTATCCCCGGCGTAGTATGTGTGTGTTGGATGGTGCGGGGAGTAGGTGTCAGCTGGACTACCATATGAACCGCAAGGCTCAAGAGGGGGCCACTGCAGCGGGGTTAGAGCCTCTTGTATGCTGTTAGGGGTGAAACCTCAGTGGGCCCACGCTCGTCGGGAATCCCTTTGTAAAGGCTTCATAGTGATCTCCTGGCTACACACCTGGAAAGTGTGAATGTGGTTCGTGGCCACTGGCATAATGGAGGTTATTTTAGTCCACCCGGCAACGGGGGATGAAATCACTACATGTGGGTACAGTGGTACAAACTCTGCAGAGTCAAAACTGTCATGACAGCCGTGCTCACGGTCAAGAGCGGCTTGGACTTATTCATGATTAGAGTATGATGGCCTTGGAGGATGTGAGTGTTAAGCGGGGAGCTTAACATTGGAAATGATGTTATGGTTATTTGATTATGATGATGGAATGGGAAATTGGGACCATTTCACCTGTGTAGTAATGTAGGTGCTTAATAAGCTAAGGTGATAGGTATTAATTGCATAGTGCTTTAACCATGAGTTCAACATCCCCTTGTTCTAGCCATGCATGACGTAACTTTCCCACACTTGCTGAGTACCATTGGTACTCAACCTTGCATATTTGTTGGTTTATATTGCTGCTCAGGTCAAGATAATGAGGTGGTGTATAATGACCAAGACATAGGACCCGAAGAAGGTTTCTAGGTTCATGGAGACCCCCGGGCAACGCCTGTGACGGAGCCCACGAGAATAATTATTCCGCTACTAGTTTATTTAATTGTGATGAATTTATTATTGTCCATCGAGACATTTTCTATGTAAGACTTATTTATATTCGACACCTGGCTTGTAATAAATGATGCTTCACTATTTGTCATCACATGTATGAGAAAATGATCCTGGCATACATGTGGTATTCACTTGGTTGTTCTTCGGAAAAACCGGGTGTGACAGTTGTTCTTTCGGAGAAACCGGGTGTGACATAACCAAAACTAGTAAACTCCTACGAAAGGGTTTCCCATCATGTTTGACTCAGCACACATACACCTTTTCGCAAAACAAAATAGTTTTTCCCAAAACATAGGATCAATATGGTCAAGGAGAACTTGCCTTGTTCCTGCGGTTCCGGTTGCTCTTGGATCTCGAAACCTTGTTGTTGCAGTTCATCATAGACAGCTCCCTGAGCTTGTCCTGCTATACAGGATCACGCACATACAAGATCCACAGCAATCAATATCATGCACAAACTTTAAACTAGATGCGATGATGCATATGCATGCTATCCTATAATGCAGTTTAGCTTTATTAGGTCGGTTTGTATGTGTTCTTGCACGGTTTTATGATGAACAGAGGTGTTCGGATCAAATGTGGACGTGGCAATGACCTTGTCTTTAGATCAACCCGATCAACAAGTGATCTGTCCACGAGAAAGCTTCTGTTCGAAAGGAATCGAAGAACAGATGCAAAGAGAACACAATGATATCGTAAGGTGGTATTGGAGACCTACCTTACGTTCTTCTCGGTCTCGGGTTCCTTCTCTGCTCAGACAGATCGTTGGGGCTCTCTTCCGGCGATCTTCCTCGCTGAACTTCGGCGATGGCTTACTCTGCGAGTTGGGGCTAGGGCTCTAAGTCGTCAGCCCAGTAGTTGGAAAAGAAGTTCGTGGTTTCGGCCAGAGGTTCTGGGTTCTATTTATAATCGGGAGAATAAGAGTCCTAATCTGATTGGACTTCGAATAAGAGTCCTATTCAAATTATTGTTGAATCTTAACGACTTATCTTTAGTTGATTTGGTGCGGTAACATTGTGGAATTCAGGTCGGTTTCTCCTCCGTACAGGTATTTCTATGCGTACAGAATCTAAAAACCGTTCCAGAACTTGTTACCTTCGCGGTGATGAGCTCCGGAAGCTCCACGTGTCCATCGGGGCCTGGTATCTCCTTCTCCGCAGGGACGAGCTCCGGTTGTGCCGCGTGTCAAGCGAGCGAGACCTCCCTTCTCCTTTGGAGGTGAGCTCAGCGTGCGCCTCGTATCCTGGCGGTCGGGACCTTTCCTCTCTCCGGAGGTGGCTCCGGGTGTGCCACGTATCCATTCCGGACTCCCTCTCCTCGGAGGTGGGCTCCGTGAATGCCACGCGTCAAGTAGCGCCGGACTCCATTTGTTCTTCAGAGACGAGCTCTGAGGTAGACACGTGTCCAACAGTGACGGACCTCCCGGAGATAAGCTCCGGTGGAGACACGTGTCCAATAGAACCGGACTTCTCGGGGATGATCTCCGAGATCGACACGTATCCCGCGCGACGGGTTCTCTGAATTCCGCGGTGACTAGCTCCGAAGGTGACATGTGTCCTGCGGAACTGCCTTTGCTTCTTCCGCAGAGGCTAGCTCCGGGGGCAACACGTGTCCCACAGGGTCGTACCTCTCTCCCTTTGCGGAGATGAGCCTCGAGCCTGCCACGTAGCCAGTTTAGCGGCGGACCTCTCCCCACTCCGCAGGGATGAGCTCCGAACACGCCACATGGCCAGGCCGCGGAAGTTTTCTTCGGCACTCTCTGGAAACTGGATTCGGCTCTTATTGGCTATCTTTTTGATATTTTTCTCTGTTCCCACTTCTTTTAAAATGTTTTCTCTACATGAAACATGAATACATGCAGAAACCAGAAATGAGGGTGTCACAAATCTACCCCCCTTAAATTGAATCTCGCCCTCGAGATTGTTGGTAGAGAATAGATGAGGAAATTCTGCTTTGATGTGTTCTTCACGCTCCCATGTGGCTTCAGCTTTGGTGTGATGGCTCCATTGCACCTTGCACCATCGAATCACTTTGTTCCTGGTGACCCTTTCCTTTACGTCCAAAATTCGGACAGGGTGCTCCGTATAAGTCAGGTCCTCTTGAAGTTCAAGCTCTTCCATTGGTACTCGCTCCTCTGGTACTCTCAAGCACTTCTTGAGCTAGGATACATGAAACACGTCATGTACGTCGGAGAGATATGTTGGGAGCTCTAGTTGATAGGCTACTTCTCCTCGTTTGTCCACAATCTTAAATGGTTTGATGTAGTGGGGTGCTAGCTTGCCTTTGACGTTGAAATGTCGTTGGCCACGGATAGGCGATACCTTAAGGTATACGAAGTCTCCTACTTCGAAAGTCAACTTCCTTCGCATATTGTCTGCATAGCCTTTCTGTCGTGACTGAGCAGCCTTTAAGTTCTCCCGTATCGTTTGGACTTGCTTTTCAGCTTCTTGTAGCACTTCGGGTCCAAACACCTGGTTCTCTCCAGTTTCATTCCAAAACAGCGGTGTTCTACACCGTCTACCGTACAATGCTTTGAAAGGAGACATCTTCAAGCTAGCTTGATAGCTGTTGTTATAGGAGAATTCGGCATACGGTAAACTCCTATCCCAACTACGCCCACGTTTCAAGGCGCAAGCTCTCAACATGTCCTCCAAAATTTGGTTTGTCCTTTCGGTTTGCCCATCGGTTTGTGGGTGATAGGCGGAGCTAAAA
Organism: Neostapfia colusana; assembly: GCA_030760725.1. NCBI lineage: Eukaryota > Viridiplantae > Streptophyta > Magnoliopsida > Poales > Poaceae > Neostapfia > Neostapfia colusana. The sequence continues at coordinate 39,462,298 of JASWHV010000013.1, read as the reverse complement.
TCCAGTCGTGTACCCATAGCTTTCTACAGCTTCCTCCAGAATCTAGAGGTAAACTGAGAACCTCGATCTGAGACTATCCTTCTCGGGACTCCATGACGGCACGCGATCTGCTCCATGTACAACTCTGCTAATTAAGCAACATTGTACTTGGCCCTTATAGGGAGAAAATGGGCGGTTTTCATCAATCGGTCCACGATAACCCAGATGGAGTCATAACCCGACTGAGTACGTGGCAATCCAACGATGAAATCCATGCTGAGGTCTTCCCACTTCCACTCCGGTACCTTCAAAGGTTGCAACAATCCAGCGGGTCTTTGATGTTCGGCCTTCACCCGTTGGCATGTGTCGCATAGGGCAACGTATTCGGCTACATCCCTTTTCATACCATCCCACCAGTAACAAGTCTTCAAGTCCTTTTACATTTTGGTACTTCCGGGATGTATGGAATAGGGTGAATCATGTGCCTCTTTTAATATCATGTCACGGATGTGCTTCAAGTTAGGCACACAAATCCTCTTTCCTAGCCAAAGCGTACCCTTCTCATCTTCTTTGAAATCCTTCTTTATTCCTTGTCGGATCCTTTCCTTGATCTCCTTGAGCTCCTCATCCATTGCTTGTCCATCCCTTATCTCTTGCTCCAATGAAGAGTGGATCTCCATCACTTCCATCTTGTTCAAGAATCCGAGGTGTAGCCGTTCGAACTCCTTATGTAGTTCGGGTGGTTGCTCCCGAACCGTGAGTTGATGACATGCTCCCTTCCGGCTCAATGCATCAGTTACTACATTGGCCTTCCCGGGGTGGTAGTTGATTCCAAAATCGTAATCCTTGATGAGTTCCAACCATCGACATTGCCCCTCGACGTTGCCTTAAATTCAAGTCCGTTTGGGTAAATATGTACTTGAGGCTTTTATGATCCGTATAGATCTCACATCGATGACCAAGGATACAATGTCTCCAAATCTTCAATGCATGCACTACTGCTGCTAGCTCCAAGTCATGTGTAGGATAATTAAGCTCGTTCTTCTTTAATTGTCGTGAGGCATAGGCTACCACTTGTCCTTCTTGCATGAGCACACATCCGAGCCCCTGTCTGGATGTGTCACAATATATGTCAAAGCTCTTGATTACGTCCGGCAATACCAAAACCGGCGCCGTGGTTAGCCTTTTCTTGAGTTCCTCAAAGCTTTCTTGGCATTCTGGTGTCCGTCGAAAGGCTTTTCCCTTTGTTAGCAACTCCGTCATAGGCTTTGCTATCTTAGAGAAGTCCTTAATGAAGCATCGATAGTATCCAGCCATCCCGAGAAAACTCTGAATATCCCTCATGTTTTGCGGTTGGTCCCACTTCAGAACATCCCTCACTTTTCCGGGATCAACCGATACCCCTTCTTCAAAGATAATGTGGCCTAGGAACGATATTTCCTTTAGCCAAAATTGACACTTGTTAAGCTTGGCATACAATTGGTGCTCACGCATTTTCCGCAATGTCAATTTCAAATGTTCATGCTCCTCCTCACTTTTTGAATACACCATAATATCATCGATGAAGGCCACGATGAACTTATCCATGTACTCCATGAAAACCTTGTTCGTGAGGTACATGAAGTATGCGGGTGCTTTTGTTAACCCAAAAGACATGACAGTATATTCATACGATCCATACCGTGTTCGAAAGGCAGTCTTGGGTATATCGGAGGGCTTAATCTTCAGCTGGAAATATCTCGACCGAAGATCAATCTTGGAGAACACTCGGGCTCCTTTCATTTGGTCGAATAGTTCCTCCATACGGGGCAGAGGGTATTTGTTTTTGATTGTCACCTCGTTGAGAGACCTATAGTCCACGCACATCCTTTGGGTCCCATCCTTCTTGTCTACGAAGAGCACAGGAGATCCCCATGGTGACGAGCTTGGACGTATAAAACGCTTCTCCAACTGCTCTTGAATTTTCTTCTTGAGTTCTACTAGTTCATTGACGGGCATCCTATAGGGTCTCTTTGCTATGGGTGCAGTTCCGGGTACCAAATTAATGGCAAACTCAATGTCCCGATCAGGGGGCATACCTGGAAGCTCCTATGGAAACACGTCCGAGAATTCTTGAACCACTGGAATGCTGTCCAATGTTGCTCCTTCAACATGGTTCAAGATTGCCTTCTCAGTGGTTTGTTGGGCTGACTCAAACTCGACATGGGTACCGTACTCATTTGTCAACTGCACGTTTCTTTCAGCACATTGGATTACCCCATTGTGCTTGCTTAACCAATCCATTCCGTGTATTATGTCAAGCCCTCGGGAATCCAATACAATGAGGTTGGCAAGGAAGTCTACCCCCCTTATTTTAAGGCTTACTTTAGGACATACTATATTAGTCCTCATTTCTCCTCCGGGAGATTATGCTTGGCACATACTTGGATGATATGAAGGAATGTGATGCTCCAGAATCAAATAAGATGGTGGCTGGGTTGGAGTTGGCAAGGAACATACCAATTACGACATCCTCAGCTTGTTGTGCTTCCTCAGCAGAGACATGGTTCACGTTGCCGCGAGCATAGTTCTGCTGTCCCCGGTTTCCTTGATTGCCCCCTCCGTTTGTTCGCGGGTTCTGCTTGGGCACGTTGCCTTGCTGTCCAGGGCCTCTTCTCGGGCACTGGTTCGCGAAGTGTCCTGTTTCCCCGCATGCAAAGCATGCCCTGTTGCCTACGGCAGCAGGTACGTTGGGGCGGGGGTTTTGAACAGGAGCGCTCATGTTAGGTCAGGGCACAGGAGGCATGGGCACACGAGGTGCTGGTGCAATGGGTCGTTGCGGTGGTGGCTGACTAGGGCGGTATGCAGGAGTGGTCGATCCATACTGCGGTGCAGCTGGGGGCATGTACCGAGGTCGTACGTTGCTCCCTTGAGGCTGGTATGGCATCTTCCTCTTGCACTCTCGCTCGATCTCTCGGATCTTGCTTTCGACTACTATAGCCTTGTCAACCAGCTTCTGAAAGCTTGCGTAGTCATTGTTGAGGAGTTGAACCTGGATCTCATTGTTCAACCCTCTCATGAACAGGTATTGCTTCCTCTGGTCTGAGTTGACATCTTCGGGGGCATACCGGGACAGTTGTGTGAACTTGTTGAGATACTCATTCAGACTTCTCTGTCCTTGGCGGAGACCTTCTGAACTCCTGCCTCTTGAGCATCATTATACCAGCAGGGATGTAATGAGAGCGGAAACTTTCCTTGAACTCAGTCCAAGTGATCGTCTCTGGGTCGAAATGAGCGTTGCTTAGGGCATCCCACCAGTCAGCGACAGCTCCCATAAGTTGGTGCGATGCAAAAGGAACCTTCTCTCGGTCATTGCACTGCACTATGGCAAGCTTCTTCTCCATGGATTCCAACCAGTCATCGGCCTCCATGGGGTCGTTAGCTTGAGCAAAGGTGGGTATTCGAGTCCTCATGAACTCTCCCAACCTGTTATGAGTCGGTGGTGGTGGTGGCGGTGGTGCTGGAACGGGGTTGTTGTTGTTTGGCCTGCAACTGACCCAAGGTTTGGATCATGGTTTGCATAAGTTGGTTTTGCATGGCCATCAACCGTTCCAGGTGGTTCTCCCCAGCTTCGGGGTTAACAGGAACTTCATTGTGGCCATCGTCTTGGTTGTCACGGACGTTCCTTCGGTCGGTGTTTCCTCTCACCATCTGTGAGAGAGATCGAAATAGAATAGAAATTTAAAAGGTTAGGTAGATTCCCTCAACTACATGCATCAACGTGGGTTGGACTATATATATATATATTTAGCCCATATGAGGATGTGAACAAGTGCCGAAGCATCTCACACCTCTTCTTACTTATGTGTGGATATGGACAATGCTTTGAGACGTCCCACAACTCACACTAAGCACACAATCACAAACAATCATTGCAATGGCTCACACAACTCCTATTCAAGGATGGTTTCCTATGTCAATGTAGTTTCAAGGCCAATATATGCATCCTAGGCTTGCATCCTATGGTCAGCGTGGCTTAGCTACCAATCTGTGTTGGATACCAATTTGTGATTGTATCTAGGTGTGTAACCTACCATCATCCCGTGGTTCTGGTACCAATCTATGTTTCCTATTTAGGTGTGTAACCCACTGTCAACCGTGGCTCTGATACCAATCTGTGACGCCCTCAATTCTGTGGAAGACCACGGAACCGAGAACTAATGCATATGTGTGCCCAGGACGTTCATCACACATACACATATGTTCCACAAACTGAATTCAGATTATATATTATCACGAATAACAGAGTTTATTACAATATCTCATGAGTCTTGGACTCATGCTCACAGCGGAAGTCTTATTTCTATGCAGTGGAAGTCTTCTAATTAATGCGGAAGCGATTTAACTAATGCGGAAGCAATTCTAGGCAGCAGTGGCACCATCTCTACTCCATCCCCACAGGCAAGGTTGAGAACAGATCACACGCCTAATGCTCCACTTGGTCTTCATAGAGATCTTCTCCTGTTGCTGATGATGAAATAATAATGCAAGTTTGAGTACAATGATGTACTCAGCAAGTGCGGGAAAATATGATATGAAGCTCATAACAAGGTAGGTATAAAAAGGCTCATTGCAGAAAGCAAAGTTATTTATCAAAAACATGACAAAACAGCGACTCATCTTTAAGTGAATGTAATCCCAACATGTATTAAAATACCAATCATACCTCCATTATGTTCATTACCTTCCATGTCACAACCAAACATCAATCAACCTCATTCTCGCTCATGAATACCTCCTCAAATTCGCTACCATCTCACGAATACAATCTCATATTCGCTACCATTTCATAAACAACTTCGTCTCCCACCGAGACCAACCTCGTTGCGATGACTCAACAATCATGCAACCCATCTTATCACCCGGACTCAACAGTCCCAAAACCAAACCAATATCCATCCCAATAACCATATCGAATAACCATCCCAACTAATCATGGAAGCTGGCCAGGCGCTCGTGACCGTAAGCTCGGCTATCATGATAGTTTTAGACTCTGCAGAGTTTGCACCTCTTCACCCACAAGTTTGTGATTTCGTCACCCGTCGGTGACTGCAGAGCCTCCATTATACCAGTACACAACCGTCGGTGTGTGGCCAAGAGATCACAAAATAGACTTTACGAAGGGGTTACTAGATGTATGGACTCACTAAAGTTTCACCGGCAGGCTAGAATCTCCAACTCTCCCACCCACAGGCCCCCTCTTTGTAGAAGTCCCAAAAATGCATATGAATAAACCAAGGTTGGAATTCATATGTGTGGCAAAGCCATGAAAAATGGGACTTGTTAAATTTTTTTCCACATATGATAACACACATGATAAGCTCTCTTCACACAAGTCAAACAATTGTTTGAAAACTTGGAACCCAAGAGGGGTCTAAAACCAAGGTGGGAAGTTCTCATATGTGGGAGAGAGCTAAAATCAGATTTGGAACAAATTTGTTCAACTCAAAATTCAAATGAGAGCAACACAATGAATTTCAAAACTGTGGAGCTAAAAACTCATTTGCAGCAGCCAAACTGAAAATCAGATTTCATATTTGAATTCCTTAGGTCCAATTTAGGGGGTATGCAAAGTTTCACGATTTGTCGAATTGCTTTGCAACTCATTTTTCTAAATGGACTTAAATTTGATATGAATTCAAATATACATTTGAATTTGGAGGAAGCTTGTCCAATTATTCAAATTTACCTCAGATTTGAACTCCCGCCATTTGTTTCAACATTTGCATATGTTAGGATATATTTTAGAGGATAAGAGTGAGCTGTGGTGGGACCTACATGTCATTGAGCTGCATGTCTAGACTTGCACCCTAAGCAACGAAGCTCTCTGTTTTCACCTCAACCGGGCAGTTTTTCCATGGGGCGCCACCGAGAGCAGCAGCAGCAGCACCTCCTGCTCCCCTCCCCTGGTTGCTGGCGTCCTGTGAATGGCTCTTGCGTTTTGAACGTGATCCACTCCCTCAGCCCGAGCAAACCCACAGCAGATGAAGCCTTCTCACGTGCTCAGCCGAAAACAGAGACCGGCGTCGTCTCTTCTCTGCTCTGCAGCGCCGATCAGCCTACAGCCACGGTGGCAACCAGCTGAACCGCCCAAGAGGTGCGCCGGCGAGTCCTCTACATCCACAACACGTTTCCAGCTCTTCCCTGGTCTCCCTCCGGTCACTGCCATGCAGTTTCCTCCACAACTCGGACTGAAGCCGCCATGTGGACTGCTCCTCACCTTCCGGCCGCTCCAACGCCTCTCCCGCATGTCCAGCACCTCCCTAAGGTGCACCAAGGTGTGTAGATCATGCTACCGCAGTCCCCTTGCCCTTCCCTATCACTGTCTCGCCGGAATTTAGGTTTTGGCGCCGGTACACGTGAAGAACCGACCCACACCAAAACTGGAAGTTCGTCCAACGTGGTTGATCATCGGTTCTACAATTCAAGCCACAGAAACTAGTGACCCTAGAACCCTCCCACGCCAAATCACACATCAAACCGTCCACCACAGGCCCCGGGCGACGAGAAATCGCCGGCGGCGGCAAAAATGGGTCGGTCCTCCGGTGAACCCTATGTTCCGGCCATTTGCTGGAAGGTTTAGCCTGTGTTCCATGTTCCCCGATGATTGGTGATGCTTTAGGGCAAGTAGCTCGCCGGGAGAAGCTTCGGACGCGCCAGAACGCGTTGATGCCGAGCTCCCGAGCCGCCCCACCGGTGCCGGCCTGTTTTCGGCCGTTTTCATGCGTGGAAACCTTGCCCGGCAGCTGCGCCATGTTCTCAGGAGCATGTAGGGCGAAACCGGAGCTAATTTGGTGGAGAAATGAGCGAGAACGAGCCATGCCACGATTTGAACTGGTGTGCACCGCGTCTCTGGCGGGAGGTTGAATAAGGACCTGACAGTGGGCCCCCCTGTTAAGTCTCTGTATAGGTTGCAAACATAGAGCTAGTCAAGTTTCAAAAATCCATAACTTTGTGTAGACAGCTCCAAAAAGGGTGAGACAAATTTTGTCTGAATCCTTAGGAAGAGTACTTTACAGAGGAACAAATTGCATGCTATGAAAATGCCCAGGAATTTCTGTAGAATTGTTTTTAGTAAATACTTTAGGGATTTATTACAGGAGCAATTCTTTATGAAATATTCCCAAATTTGGGCAGCTATCTTTTTCATAGTGCTTGACCTCCAGTAAAAAAATTTAGGATTTTTGGAGCTTATTTGGAGGGCTTAATCAGTAGGTTATCTCAGGATTAAATAAATTAGCTAAAAATCATAGAATTGATTTCCAGAAAATGGTTCAACCTTCATACCTCCATAACTTTCTGTAGGGATGTCCAAAATTTGTGAAACAAATTTTGTTGGATTTATCTCAGTCAGTACATTGCAGAAATGCAAAGAAATTGATCTGAAGATCTCTGGATATTCTCCAAGATTCATCAAAGTTAAATCTTTGGGAATTTAGTCCAGAATAATCTATGTTATGGAATTTATTCAAATTTGGCCAGGAAGTTCCTCATGACATTACTGATCTCCAGTAAAAATTTGAGCTTCATTGGAGTTCATTTGATAGGTGAAATTACCTTCCCAAGTTCAGCCTTTATTTGGAAATTCAAATTCAAACAGAGACTGTTCAGCACTCCTTCCAAACTTCAAAAATTCATATCTCTCTGATGGTAGCCCAAACAATGGTGAAACAAATTTTGTTAGAACCATGGAGACTTACCCTAATCAGATCCTCCATTCCTAGCTATGTAAAAGCTCCTGATTTGGGCTCAAAATTCAGATAAGCATTGTACTTGTAGGAATTTTAAAGACTACATTATGCAATGACATGTCTCCAAATTTGGCTCAAATCATCCTTAGAGGGTCTAGTATCCACTGTAAAATTCCCAAAGCCAATTAAGGATTTTAAATAGCAGTAGCTATGAATAGAATCCAATTCTTATAAATCCTTAATACTTATACATGTATTTTATTACATTTCATAATAGTGACCGAAGTTGAGGACACACCGGAGCCCTTGGACGTCCTCCCACCAGAAGCTTACTTCTCATTTAACTCGCAACCAGGAAGGCCCCTGTTTGCACTTAAGTACCTTTTATAAAATTCTTTATTTGTATCACTTATGTCTAGGGTGAATGTTTGCATTAGAGTTAAGGTGATTGAAGCCCCACTTGCATGACCTTTTAAATCCTATGAAGGGTTGGGTAGCTTACAGAGCTGACGAGTAGACAAGGCCCCACTAATATGCTTAGGACCTCGGTAGAAGTCGAGTAGTTGGAATATACTCGCGAGGTAAGGTTTATCACACGGTTTGGTCAGAATAGAAAATGGCTTAAGAGTGGTGAAAATGAGACCCAGCAGGGGGGGTTAGGAAGCAGTGAGCAGAGGTCTCACGTGCATAGCCCTGTTGGTGTCGATTGAGGACCGAGTCGTGTGCGGGCCTGCTGAACAAGTATCGAACAGTACCGGATGGCATACTGACATAAGCAGGAAACCGATGTAAATGGTTAACCTGGGTGCCGAGGCTTACCCAACCGTAAACAGGAGTGGGTTGAGGGTAGCAAGGTGTAAATCTGCCGGTGGGCACAGTCACGCTCCATGCGGGGACCTCCTACCCATTACGGATGGACCGGTTCGGCATTTGGATTGCCTTTGAAAGGTTGTTGCATACAACAGAGTAGGAAGGGGTGTGGAATCACGCTTCTGAAAGTGGGTGTATGCAACATGTTGTCCGGGTGTCTCCTGATTGCAATCACCGTCCCTCGCGGTTATTTGAGTACCGCTTGTTCACTGTTTCGTGACGTAGTAAGAAGTGAAGTAAGCCAGTTGAATGATAATATGCTGTGATGATATATTAATGTTTTGGAAACCATGTTTGCTGTATATGTAGAGCTAATTAAGTTTACTTTCCGCTTTGGGCATCACCACATCAGAGGAAAGCGTTTCTTGTTTGATTGTGGACTTCCGATGTGAGGGCTGCCTAAGGCACATGAATCTGCTGCTATAAAACTGAAAGTAAGGATCAACTTATAGGCGTGTCTTTCTTGCAAAGTTCTTTCCTACCTTACACCTCCTTGCACGTAGAGTTTCATGCCTAGGGTTGACGGTTAAGACCTGCTGAGCCTTCGTGCTCACGGTTGCAATATTTTGAGTTGTGTGCAGGTGAGAGTTATGAGGAAGGTTCCGAGGACGAGGCGATGCCCCCGTCGGGGTACACGGCTGAGCTGGAGCCATGCACGCCACCGTGATCTCCGATTACTTGCTGCTAGTGTGTAGCATCCCGGGCTGGATGGCTGCACTTTTGCATAGCTAGGATGAGAGGCCGTATATGTATATTACTTCCGCTGTATGAATAGGTTTTGTAAAAGACTTCCGCTGTTTTATATTAAATAGAAGTTTGTATGTTGTTCTTAATTCTTTTCGTGTGTGCTGTTGGGTGCCGCATCGCACGGCACCACCCTAAGCGATCCTGGAGTGGGTGAACCACGGGGTGGTCCCCACAGTCATGGTATCAGAGCCGCATTGGGAATAGCAGGCTCGAAAAGAGCCTATTTTGAAAACTTAGAAGTAGTCGAGTGAGGATTAGTCATTAAGCCCATATAAGGTCTATGATAGTAGTAGATATTATGGTGGAAAAACTAACTTACTTGTTATACATTCTGTAACGACGCTCTGACGTCAGGTAAGAGGTAAGGTACGCCACCGCAGGCGGATCAATTGCGGTAACTCACCATACGAGTAATAGTATGGAAGGATATACCGTGGCTTGGCACGGTAGTGAATATGAGTCTCTGAACCTCTCAATGGTTCTGAGAGCATATGAAAACACTGATCTCCAGCGTGCTTTAGGCAAAAGTGAGAATACCCCATCGTGTGGTAAGCAACACGATAGTATGCAACTCTTGAACGTTCAATGTTCAAAGGGTCATACGCAGCGCTCGCCATCGGCGTGCCTCAACGGTCATGAGGCAGTAGGTGGTATCTGTTGGGTTGATAAAATTCCCAACCGTGACGACCCGTTCGCGCTCTACTCAGGTTCCCCGTCGTGTGGTGTGAAAACACGACCATGTATCTTGAGACGTGGCTTGACTCAAGGACGATCCGTATGGCAATGATAAGGACCGTATGTTTTTACTATGATATGGAACTGCCTGTAATGTTAAAAACCTTTGTGTGCACCATTATTGTGTGTTCTTCTGCAGGTACATTAACCACGTTAGTGCATGACGTTTAGATACCGTTTGTGAGTGACGTCTTTAGTTCCACCATTTGACACGTATATGCCGGAATACCGGTTTAGGATTTTTCTTTGGTAAGGAAACATAGTACCGAGGACGCATAAAAGTTTATTTTCAAAGAAAAGAGTCAAAATGAAGTTTAGGAATTCATTTAGGGGTTAGTAAGCTCCTATATTGAACCAAGAGTCAATTGGGAGTATAAATTAAATCTCAAGAGCTAGGAACAATCTCCCCTGTTTTCTGCAGAAATTTTGCTGAACTTGAACAGGGCACAACTTAAAATTGGTTGAACCAATTGAGGTTTGGGATACCATTCTGGAAAGGTTTTGAAGCCCTCTACAACTTTTCTGTAGAGTTTCAGAACAAAATCTCCTTCCAAAGGGATGAAAATCTCAGATGAGTGGGCACTGTCCAGAAACAGGGCAGACCAAAATGCTCTCTGGAATTTTCTGTATTTCGACCACAATTTTCTGTAGAAAAATTTCTAAGGGTCAGGTAAGAAACCTTTGGAAAGGGCATGAGATACGATACAACTTCGTAATTCAAAGTTTTGCCAAAACTGGAGCAGAATTAATTGGAATTGTGGATTGAAACTCGGTACCTCGGTGGAGGTGCTGTCAAAACCCTGCCAGAATTCTGTTAACTTTGATCCATCATATCTTCTGATCCATGAATGCAAATAGATCATATAAATACATCTTTGGAGATCTTGGAAGTTATTTACAATTTTTATGTTCGAGCCCAGGACAGAATCCTCCTGTAAAGAGGTGAAATTCGCAGTACAAGTGAAACTGTCCAGAGTATCAAAGTCTGTGCATAGTTTCTATACTGAATTGGATTTTGCTTATGACTTCCTGTATAAGAATTATAAAAGGTAAAATCTTACAATTATATAAATCTTGTCAATCGTGCTTCAACTTTGTAAGTATGAGTTTGGTCCATATACATTTCTAACTATATGGAAAGGTTGACCAAAGTGAGCACTTACAGGGGAGGTGCTGCTGAAATTCCACCAGAATTTCTGTCAACTTTAGAAGCTCATAGCTTTTGATCTAGAACTTAGTTGAAGGCACCTAAATACCCGTTGGAAAGATATGGAAGTCTTCTCAAACTTTTCTGTTCACTGCCACAACAGTTAAAACAGTGAATTAGGATTTAAACCATCGAATAAAAGATGGTTCAGTTTCTGTACCTTGCTGTTGTTGGACCATAGCCTCAGGTATACCTTGTTATTAAAGGCTGTGTGATATAACTCTTGAAGGCTATGGTTATGCATTACCTTCCCATAAGAAGATTATTGATTAAGTTTTCAATTTCCTACATTGGAACTTAAGGGGGGAGGAGGGCATCCAGGTAAACCATAGCATTGATAACCCATGGGCTATACACCGAAGTATGCCATTACCAAGAGACTGAAGAGGAAATTACATTTTTATGTAATCAAAGTTCAAGTACAAGATCCATCATCATCGAGAAAGATGTAGTTTTAGCGTCTTCACCCCGTACGCACAAATGCTTGCCAGAATCACAAGGCTTGAGAGAACAAGGCTAGGAGCTAGAACTATTAGCTGGTGTTTCACGCTAAACGGGTATTGTGAAGCCTTAGGAAAAAAGAGAAAGTGATGTCAACGTAAGAATGAAGATTTCCTAGGTTAAGTTATTATGGAGTATTTTCCAATGATCTTGTCAAACATTTGACATATTTTCCTTAAAACTTGGTCACCACATGAAAGTGGCATGCCTTGTTTAGCACCTTTCTTGACCAAGTTATCTGTACTTGGCAAAGTTTGAGATCCTTCTTAACCATGTTTGAATTATCATACTAATTCTTGCTCAAACTATAAAAAGATGATGCACCATTTTGCATCATACATATGCACCATTTTGCATCATACATATGCACCATTTGCATCATACCATATGCATATGCATACCATATAACATGTGAAATACCAAGGTACTGAGCAAGATTTTGTACCTCTCTTCAAACCATTAAGCGGTGTCTAATGACCTTGTATTATTGATCAAGCTGTTGATTCTACCTCATTAGACAATACAAGGGAAATTGATTACTCAACATCCCTTGTACCTAAGAAAGTTTTGAACTTTCATCCATGACTTGTTTAGCTCCGAGTGCCATAATTGTGGAACTAAACTAATTTCTTATCGCGGGGCTTACCGGTTGATTGCTCAACCTCGTGACAATCCTTGAACACAATCTAAATTCTGGATAGATCATATGGTGACTTTGACACCCTTGTGGTCACCATAGCTAGTTGACCTTTGCTATGTTGGTAACATAAGTGAAATTGACTTGTGCTGCTCTTATGTTCAAGCAAAGCAATTGGTTTTGACTAAAGGGTTGAGATGCCAACTCGAGGTGAGGTTTTCGATTCATGGTTTAATCTCACCAAACATCTCGATTCATGTTTGGGGCAGTACTATACTAAGTTTCTAAGGACTCAGTTAATCTAGACAAGTATTTATTATCCATATCAAGATTTGGACAGTAAAGATTCCAGCCAATCGACCCGGTCGATATGGGTCTACAGAGTTTTATGGACTTGCCCTACCGTCAAGGGAAGCTCTATGGAAAAGCTAGAAGATCGTTATATCCGTTCGGTAAGTGATCATCATATTACCGATAACATTCCCTACTTTCCTCTTCTCGTTGGAATCTCGGGACGAGATTCTTTTAAAGGGGGAGGAATGTAATAGTCCCAAAAATGCATATGAATAAACCAAGGTTGGAATTCATATGTGTGGCAAAGCCATGAAAAATGGGACTTGTTAAATTTTTTTTCCACATATGATAACACACATGAGAAGCTCTCTTCACACAAGTCAAACAATTGTTTGAAAACTTGGAACCCAAGAGGGGTCTAAAACCAAGGTGGGAAGTTCTCATATGTGGGAGAGAGCTAAAATCAGATTTGGAACAAATTTGTTCAACTCAAAATTCAAATGAGAGCAACACAATGAATTTCAAAACTGTGGCGCTAAAAATCTCATTTGCAGCAGCCAAACTGAAAATCAGATTTCATATTTGAATTCCTTAGGTCCAATTTAGGGGGTATGCAAAGTTTCACGATTTGTTGAATTGCTTTGCAACTCATTTTTCTAAATGGACTTAAATTTGATATGAATTCAAATATACATTTGAATTTGGAGGAAGCTTGTCCAATTATTCAAATTTACCTCAGATTTGAACTCCCACCATTTGTTTCAACATTTGCAAATGTTAGGAGATATTTTAGAGGATAAGAGTGAGCTGTGTGGGACCTACATGTCATTGAGCTGCATGTCTAGACTTGCACCCTAAGCAACGAAGCTCTCTGTTTTCACCTCAATCGGGCAGTTTTTCCACGGGGCGCCACCGAGAGCAGCAGCAGCGCCACCTCCTGCTCGCCTCCACCGGTTGCTGGCGTCCTGTGAATGGCTCTTGCGTTTTCAACGTGATCCACTGCCTCAGCCCGAGTAAACCCACAGCAGACGAAGCCTTCTCACGCACTCAGCCAAAAACAGAGACCGGCGTCGTCCCTTCTCTGCCCTGCAGCGCCGATCAGCCTACAGCCACGGTGGCAACCAGCTGAACCGCCCAGGAGGTGCGCCGGCGAGTCCTCTACGTCCACAACACGTTTCCAGCTCTTCCCTGGTCTCCCTCCGGTCACTGCCATGCAGTTTCCTCCACAACTCAGACTGAAGCCGCCATGTGAACTACGCCTCACCTTCCGGCCGCTCCAACGCCTCTCCCGCACGTCCAGCACCTCCCTAAGGTGCGCCAAGGTGTGTATATCATGCTACCGCAGTCCCCTTGCCCTTCCCTATCACTGTCTCGCCGGAATTTAGGTTTTGGCGCCAGTACACGTGAAGAACCGACCCACACCAAAACTGGAAATTCGTCCAACGTGGTTGATCATCGGTTCTACAATTCAAGCCACAGAGACTAGTGACCCTAGCGCCCTCCCACGCCAAAGCACACATCAAACCGTCCACCACAGGCCCCGGGCGACGAGAAATCGCCGCCGGCGGCAAAAATGGGTCGGTCCTCCGGTGAACCCTATGTTCCGGCCATTTGCTGCAAGGTTTAGCCTACGTTCCATGTTCCCCGATCATTGGTGATGCTTTAGGGCAAGGTAGCTCGCCGGGAGAAGCTTCGGACGCGCCAGAACGCGTTGATGCCGAGCTCCCGAGCTGCCCCACCGGTGCCGGCCTGTTTTCGGCCGTTTTCATGCGTGGAAACCTTGCCCGGCAGCTGCGCCATGTTCTCAGGAGCATGTAGGGCGAAACCGGAGCTAATTTGGTGGAGAAATGAGGGAGAACGAGCCATGCCACGATTTGAACTGGTGTGCACGCGCGTCTCTGGCGGGAGGTTGAAGAAGGACCTGACAGTGGGCCCCCCTGTTAAGTCTCTGTATAGGTTGCAAACAGAGAGCTAGTCAAGTTTCAAAAATCCATAACTTTGTGTAGACAGCTCCAAAAAGGGTGAGACAAATTTTGTCTGAATCTTTAGGAGGAGTACTTAACAGAGGAACAAATTGCATGCTATGAAAATGCCCAGGAATTTCTGTAGAATTGTTTTTACTAAATCATTTAGGGATTTATTACAGGAGCAATTCTTTATGAAATATTCCCAAATTTGGGGAAGCTAGTCTTTTTCATAGTGCCTGACCTCCACTAAAAATTTTAGGATTTTTGGAGCTTATTTGGAGGGCTTAATCAGTAGGTTATCTCAGGATTAAATAAATTAGCTAAAAATCATAGAATTGATTCCAGAAAATGGTTCAACCTTCATACCTCCATAACTTTCTGTAGGGATGTCCAAAATTTGTGAAACAAATTTTGTTGGATTTATCTCAGTCAGTACTTTGCAGAAATGCAAAGAAATTGATATGAAGATCTCTGGATATTCTCCAAGATTCATCAAAGTTAAATCTTTGGGAATTTAGTCCAGAATAATCTCTGTTATGGAATTTCTTCAAATTTGGCCAGGAAGTTCCTCATGACATTACTGATCTCCAGTAAAAATTTGAGCTTCATTGGAGTTCATTTGCTAGGTGTAATTACCTTCCCAAGTTTAGCCTTTATTTGGAAATTCAAATTCAAACAGAGACTGTTCAGCACTCCTGTCCAAACTTCAAAAATTCATATCTCTCTGATGGTAGCCCCAAAAATGGTGAAACAAATTTTGTTAGAACCATGGAGACTTACCCTAATCAGATCCTCCATTCCTAGCTATGTAAAAGCTCCTGATTTGGGCTCAAAATTCAGATAAGCATTGTACTTGTAGGAATTTTAAAGACTACATTATGCAATGACATGTCTCCAAATTTGGCTCAAATCATCCTTAGAGGGTCTAGTATCCACTGTAAAATTCCCAAAGCCAATTAAGGATTTTAAATAGCAGTAGCTATGAATAGAAGTCCAATTCTTATAAATCCTTAATACTTATACATGCATTTTATTACATTTCATAATAGTGACCGAAGTTGAGGACGCACCGGAGCCCTTGGACGTCCTCCCACCAGAAGCTTACTTCTCATTTAACTTGCAACCAGGCGAGCCCCGGTTTGCACTTAAGTACCTTTTATAAAATTCTTTATTTGTATCACTTATGTCTAGGGTGAATGTTTGCATTAGAGTTAAGGTGATTGAAACCCCACTTGCATAACCTTTTAAATCCTATGAAGGGTTGGGTAGCTTACATGAGCCGACGAGTAGACAAGGTCACGCTAATATGCTTAGGACCTCGGTAGAAGTCGAGTAGTTGGAATCTACTCGCGAGGTAAGGTTTATCACACGGTTTGATCAGAATAGAAAATGGCTTAAGAGTGGTGAAAATGAGACCCAGCAGGGGGGGATAGGAAGCAGTGAGCAGAGGTCTCACGTGCGTAGCCCTGTTGGTGTCGATTGAGGACCGAGTCGTGTGCGGGCCTGCTGAACAAGTATTGAACAGTACCGGATGGCATACTGACATAAGCAGGAAACCGAGTAAATGGTTAACCTGGGTGCCGAGGCTTACCCAACCGTAAACAGGAGTGGGTTGAGGGTAGCAAGGTGTAAATCTGCCGGTGGGCACAGTCACGCTCCACGCGGGGACCTCCTATCCGTTACGGATGGACATGTTCGGCATTTCGATTGCCTTTGAAAGGTTGTTGCATACAACAGAGTAGGAAGGGGTGTGGAATCACGCTTCTGAAAGTGGGTGTATGCAACGTGTTGTCCGGGTGTCTCCTGATTGCAATCACCATCCCTCGCGGTTATTTGAGTACCGCTTGTTCACTGTTTCGTGACGTAGTAAGAAGTGAAGTAAGCCAGTTGAATGATAATATGCTGTGATAATATATTAATGTTTTGGAAACCATGTTTGCTGTAGATGTAGAGCTAATTAAGTTTACTTTCTGCTTTGGGCATCACCACATCAGAGGAAAGTGTTTCTTGTTTGATTGTGGACTTCCGATGTGAGGGCTGCCTAAGGCACATGAATCTGCTGCTATAAAACTGAAAGTAAGGATCAACTTATAGGCGTGTCTTTCTTGCAAAATCCTTTCCTACCTTACACATCCTTGCACGTAGAGTTTCACGCCTAGGGTTGACGGTTAAGACTTGCTGAGCCTTCGTGCTCACGGTTGCAATATTTTGAGTTGTGTGCAGGTGAGAGTTATGAGGAAGGTTCCGAGGACGAGGTGATGCCCCCGTCGGGGTACATGGCCGAGCTGGAGCCATGCACGCCGCCGTGATCTCTGATTACTT
Source organism: Neostapfia colusana (assembly GCA_030760725.1). NCBI lineage: Eukaryota > Viridiplantae > Streptophyta > Magnoliopsida > Poales > Poaceae > Neostapfia > Neostapfia colusana. The sequence continues at coordinate 39,445,309 of JASWHV010000013.1, read as the reverse complement.
GCTGCTAGTGTGTAGCGTTCCCGGGCTGGACGGCTGCACTTTTGCATAGCTAGGATGAGAGGCCGTATATGTATATTACTTCTGCTGTATGAATAGGTTTTGTAAAAGACTTCCGCTGTTTTATATTAAATAAAAGTTTGTATGTTGTTCTTAATTCTTTTCGTGTGTGCTGTTGGGTGCCGCATCGCACGGCACCACCCTATGCGATCCTGGAGTGGGTGAACCACGGGGTGGCCCCACACTCTTGTGCCATGCAGTTCCCAGGACAGTCCTCACTCGACTCCCATTCCCCGCGCCTTCCACGATCCATAACAATCTAGCAACTTACCTAATTACTCAGCTAAGCCGCACCCATACTTGGCCTTGTGGTGGCACTGTTATCCTGGCATGTGCTCGCATGAACCGGTCCTTAGATCTACGGCAAGTAAACCATCATCTCATGCTACCTCATTCACAAACCCAAACTTGCCTAGATCTCCCTCTGATCCATGTTCACTAACAACATCAGTTTCTCATTATCGTTATGAGTGCAGTTAGCTAGACACATCTATCTCACTTCCAAATTCCCATGGACTCAGCGAAGCATAAAAGTAAAAACCATACGCGACTCATAAACTTCCCTGGCGACAAGGGTAGTTTTAACCAAAACTAGTAAACTCCTATGAAAGGGTTTCCCATCATGTTTGACTCAGCACACATACACCTTTTCGCAAAACAAAATAGTTTTTCCCAAAACATAGGATCAATATGGTCAAGGAGCACTTGCCTTGTTCTTGCGGTTCCGGTTGCTCTTGGATCTCAAAACCTTGTTGTTGCAGTTCGTTGTAGACAGCTCCCTGAGCTTGTCCTGCTATACAGGATCACGCACATACAAGATCCACAGCAATCAATATCATGCACAAACTTTAAACTAGATGTGCTGATGCATATGCATGCTATCCTATAATGCAGTTTAGCTTTATTAGGTCAGTTTGTATGTGTTCTTGCATGGTTTTATGATGAACAGAGGTGTTCGGATCAAATGTGGAGGTGGCGATGACCTTGTCTTTAGATCAACCCGATCAACAAGTGATCTGTCCATGAGAAAGCTTCTGTACGAAAGGAATCGAAGAACAGATGCAAAGGAAACACAACGATATCGTAAGGTGGTATTGGAGACCTACCATACGTTCTTCTCGGTCTCGGGGTCCTTCTCTGATCATACAGATCGTTGGGGCTCTCTTCCGGCGATCTTCCTCGCTGAACTTCGGCGATGGCTTACTCGGCGAGTTGGGGCTAGGGCTCTAAGTCGTCGGCTCAGTAGTTGGAAAAGAAGTTCGTGGTTTCGGCCAGAGGTTCTGGGTTCTATTTATAATCGGGAGAATAAGAGTCCTAATCTGATTGGACTTCAAATAAGAGTCCTATTCCAATTATCGTTGAATCTTAACGACTTATCTTTAATTGATTTGGTGCGGTAACATTGTGGAATTCAGGTTGGTTTCTCCTCCGTACAGGTATTTCTACGCGTACAGAATCTAAAAACCGTTCCAGAACTTGTTACCTTCGCGGTGATGAGCTCCGGAAGCTCCACGTGTCCATCGGGGCCTGGTATCTCCTTCTCCGCAGGGACGAGCTCCGGTTGTGCCGCGTGTCAAGCGAGCGAGACCTCCCTTCTCCTTTGGAGGTGAGCTCCGCGTGCGCCTCGTATCCTGGCGGTCGGGACCTCCTCTCTATTCGGAGGTGGCTCCGCGCATGACACGTGTCAGTGCCGGACCTTTCCACTCTCCGGAGGTGGCTCTGGGTGTGCCATGTATCCATTCTGGACCTCCCTCTCTTCGGAGGTGGGTCCGTGAATGCCACGCGTCAAGTAGCGCCGGACTCTTTTTTTCCCCAGAGACGAGCTCCAAGGTAGGCACGTGTCCAACAGTGACGGACCTCCCGGAGATAAGCTCCGGTGGCGACACGTGTCCAATAGAACCGGAGTTCTCGGGGATGATCTTCGAGATTGACACGTATCCTGTGCGACGGGTTCCATGATTTCTGCGGTGACTAGCTCCGAAGGTGACATGTGTCCTGCGGAACTGCCTTTGCTTCTTCCGTAGAGGCTAGCTCCGGGGGCAACACGTGTCCCACAGGGTCGGACCTCTCTCCCTTTGCAGAGATGAGCCCCGAGCCTGCCAGGTAGCCAGTTTAGCGGCGGACCTCTCCCCACTCCGCAGGGATGAGCTCCGAACACGCCACGTGGCCAGCAGGCCACGGAAGTTGTCTTCGGCACTCTCTGGAAACTGGATTCGGCTCTTACTGGCTATCTTTTTGATATTTTTCTCTGTTCCCACTTCTTTTAAAATGTTTTCTATACATGAAACACGAATACATGCAAAAACCAGAAATGAGGGTGTCACATTATCTCCGGGAGGTCCGTCACTGTTGGACACGTGTCAACCTCGGAGCTCATCTCTGAGAAGAAAGGAAGTCTGGCGCTGTTAGGACACGTGGCACACCCGGAGCCACCTCCAAAGAGAGGGAAGGTCCGGCATTAACACGTGGCGCGCGCAGAGCCACCTCCGAATAGAGAGGAGGTCCCGACCGCCAGGATACGTGGCGCACGTGGAGCTCACCTCCGAAGGAGAGGGAGGTCTCGCTCGCTTGACGCGCGGCACAACCGGAGCTCGTCTCTGCGGAAAGGGGGAGACCATGCCCCGGTGGACACGTGGAGCTTCCGGAGCTCATCACTGCGGAGGTAACGAATTCTAGAGCGGTTTTTGCTTCTGTACGCGTGGGAATACCGGTACGGGAGGAAACCGAAATGAATTCCACAATGTTACCGCACCAAATTGACTAAAGATAAGTTGATAAGATTCAACGACAATTTGAATAGGACTCTTATTCAAAGTCCAATCAGATTAAGACTCTTCTCCTTCCGATTATAAATAGAACCCAGAAGGTTTGCCGAAACCACGAACTTCTTTTCCAACTCCTGAGCCGACGACTTAGAGCCCTAGCCCCAGGTCGCCGAGTAAACCCTTCACTGGAGTTCAGTCAAGGAAGATCGCAGGAAGAGAGCCCCAACAATCTATATGATAGGAGAAGGACCTCGAGACTAAGAAGAACATAAGGTAGGTCTCTAATACCACCTTACGACATCGTCGCGTTTTATTTGCATCTGTTCTTTGATTCCCTTTCGAACAGAAGATTTCTCGTGGACAGATCACTTGTTGATCGGGTTGATCTAAAGACAAGATCATCGCCACGTCCACAATTGATCTCTACAACTTTGTTTATCATAAAACCCATGCAAGCCATGCAAGAACACGTACAAACTGATCTAATAAAAACTGATCATAGGATAGCATGCATATGCATCATTGCATCTAGTTAAAGTTTGTGCATGATATTGATTGTTATGAATCTTGTATGTGCGTGATCGCGTATAGAAGAACAAGCTCAGGGAGCCATTTACGACGAGCTGCCACAACAAGGTTTCGAGATCCAAGAGCAACCGAAACCGCAAGAACAAGGCAAGTGCCCCTTGACCATATTGATCCTATGTTTTGGGAAACTATTTTGTTTTGCGAAAAGGTGTGTGTGCTGAGTCAAACATGATGGGAAACCCTTTTATAGGAGTTTAATAGTTTTGGTTAAACCACCCTTGTCGCCGGGGAAGTTTATGAGTCGGGTATGGTTTTACTTTTAAGCTTCGCTGAGTCCATGGGATTGCGAAGCGAGATAGATGTGTCTAGGTAACTGCACTCGTAAGATTTATGAGAAACTGATGTTGTTAATGAACATGGATCGGAGGGAGATCTAGGCAAGCCTGGGTTTGTGAATGAGGTAGAAAGAAATGGTGGTTTACTTGCCGTAGATCTAAGGACCGGTTCATGCGAGCTCATGCCAGGATAACAGTGCCACCACAAGGCCAAGTATGGTTGCGGCTTAGCTGAGTAATTAGGTAAGTTGCTAGATTGTTATGGACCGTGGAAGGCGCGGGGAATCGGAGTCGAGTGAGGACTGCCCTGGAAACTGCATGGCACAAGAGGGGGCCCGTGGGTGGGAGAATTGGTGATTCTAGCCTGCCGGTGAAACCTTTGTGAGTCCATACATCTAGTAACCCCTTTTTAAAGGCTATTTTGTGATCTCTTGGCCATACACCGACGGTTGTGTACTGGTATAATAGAGGTTCTGCAGTCGCCGACGGGTGACGAAATCACAAACTTGTGGGTAAAGAGGTGCAAACTCTGCAGAGTCTAAACTATCATGATAGCCGAGCTTACGGTCACGAGCGCCTAGCCAACTTCCATGATTAGTTGGGATGGTTATGGTTATTGGTTATGGTTTTGGTTTGGTTTTTGGGACTATTGAGTCCGGGTGATAAGATGGGTTGCATGACTGTTGAGTCATAGCAACGAGGTTGGTCTCGGTGTGAGACGGAATTGTTTATGAGATGAAATGGTAGCGAATACGAGATGGTATTCGTGAGATGGTAGCGAATACGAGAAGGTATTCGTGAGCAAGAATAAGATTAGTTAATGTCTGGTTGGGACATGGAAGGTAATGAACATAATGGAGGTATGATTGGTATTTTAATACATGTTGGGATTACATTCACTTAAAGATAAGTTGCCGTTTTATCGTGGTTTTGATGAATAACTTTGCTTTCTGCAATGAGCTTTTTTTATATCTACCTTGTTGTGATCTACATATCATATTTTCCCGCACTTGCTGAGTACATCATTGTACTCAAACTTGCATTATTATTTCATCATCAGCAACAGAAGGAGATTACTATGAAGACCAGGTGGAGCATTAGGCTTGTAATCTGTCCTCAACCTTGCCTGTGGGGATGGAGTAGAGATGGAGCCGCTGCTGCTTAGATTGCTTCCGCATTAGTTAGAAGACTTCAGCTGCTAGAATAAAGACTTCTGCTGTGAGCATGAGTCCAAGACTCACGAGACATTGTAATAAACTCTGTTATTCATGGTCATATATATTCTGAAATTCAGTTTGTGGATGATGTGTATATGTGTGATGAACATCCTGGGCACACATATGCATCAGTTCTCGGTTCCGTGGTTTTTCCACTGAATTGAGGGCGTCACACTTTTTCCTATTCCCCACCATTTCTATGTCACTTACTCCATTTCTACATTCCCCTCTCCATTTCTATGTCCCACTCTCCATTTCTATGCACCATGCTCCATTTCTATATGCCCTTCTCCATTTCTATGGTTCCTTCCTCCATTTCTATGGTTCTTTCTCCATTTCTATAGTTCTTTCTCCATTTTTACTTCTTTTATAATGCCTCTATACATGAAAAATATATGCAATGCATGGAAATGAATTTGAGGGTGTGACAATCCGGGTCCTAGTTCCCGGAGTGCAGTCCTGGATCCGGGGGCCAAGAGCCCTCGCGTCCCGGACCTCTCCAAGAAGATGCACCGGACCCCTCAGGGAGGGTCCGGACCGTCCAGCGTACGGTCTACTAAATCAATGAGATACTCCATGACGCCAAGACAAGATATCTGGAGGTGCACAAGCTGCTCTATGCAGTCCTCGTTGCATCAAGGAAATCGCGCCACTACTTCTAAGCTCACAAGATTTCAATGGTCACTTCATACCCACTGAAGGCCGTGCTCCACAGCCCCAACGCAACCGGGAACGTTGCAAAGTGGGCTGCCGAGCTGGCGGAGTTCAAGCTCGACTTCTTACTGCGCCATGCGGAGAAGAGTCAGGCGCTAGCTGACTTCGTGGCTGAGTGGACACCACCACCACCATGCCACCTAGGGGCCAAGACAACAAAGAGTCCAAGCACAGAGTTCTGGTCTTCACCGGGCCTTACTGGAAACTCTTCTTCGAGAACTCCTCGCAAAAGAAAGGTGCTGGAGCAGGGGTACTGCTCCTCACTCCGACTAGGGAGCAGTTCAAGTACAATGTTGGGATTAACTTCAAGGCAACCAACAACATGGCGGAGTATGAGGCTCTCATCTTCAGGTTGAAGACCGTGCTGTCCCTTGGCGTCCAGCAGTTGTTGGTCAAAGGTGATTCCCAGCTGATCATCAAGCAAGTCAAGGGAGAATGCTGCTGCAATGATCCTTAACTTGCAGCCTACCCCCTCCAAGTGGGATCATTGCAGCTTGCAGCCTACCCCATCCAAGTGCAGAAGATGGAAAAATACTTTCAAGTCTTGGACCTGTGCCATGTCCCTCGCGCCAACAACACAATCGCCGATGACCTGTCAATGAAGGATTCCACCTGGGCTCCGGTACCAGATGGAATCTTCTAAAGGAAGTTGCTGCGACCTACAGTCTGACCTGCCAAACCAGCTGAAGGGGGCGACACCAATACCTCAAAGCTGGCGGTCCCGGCGGCCCTGCTACCATGGAGCCCGCCAAGGATCGTAAGTGTCATCGGGGACTCCGTGCAACCCGGTGCTCAAGATCCAGAAGCTCAAGTAGGTCCCGACACATGGATCATAGAGGTCCGGAACTACTTGATGGACAATATCCTGCCCGATGAACATGCATCCACTGAACAGTGTTGGGTGTTTTCCTCACAGAACACTCACGGATTTGTGATGCAAATCGTGTAGGGAATCAAGAAGTGTGGTATAGATCCAAAACTCGAGTGGAGAACCGAACAAAATTGAGTCGGATGAGTTGTGGTGGCGCTCAACAAACACCAGCTCGTTCTCCCTTTTTATTAGCCAAAAGCCACACGTTTACAACAACCTTAGCCCGGGTTTTGCACCATACAAATTTTGAAAACATGCAGCACATGCATGTGCCATGCACGTATGGCCCAAAACCCCCCGGGTTGTGTTTGAAAAACAAATCAAAACACCCTCACACACACTATGACTCGGTGCAACACATGTGACTCAGGACAGACCCCTGGTTCTTGTCATGTGTGCTTTATTTCCTTGAAACATAAGGAACCTAAACTGTGATAAACCTCCAGAAGTACTCATCTCCTGAACTCCAATCTTCTCACAAAGTTCCTGAAAGTGTGTACGTCGGTACCATCAACACCGAGTACCCCCGCGGACAGGAGAAAACCACCTAAGGACCTCACCCCCTCCGCAGGGGTGTGCTCTGAGGGTGCCACGTGCCCAGCAGGGCCTGGGCTCCCCTCCCCACGGAGGAGAGCTCCGGGCCTGCCACATGGCCAGAACAGTCGGACCTCGCCCCCTCCGCGGGGGTGAGCTCCGAGGGCGGCACGTGCCCAGTAGGACCGGGGCACCCCTCTCCTCAGAGGAGAGCTTCTAGGCCTGCCACGTGGCCAGAAGAGCCGGACCTCACCCCCCCCATGGGGGTGAGCTCTGAGGGCGCCACGTGCCCAGTAGGGCTGGAGCTCCCCTCTCCTCAGAAGAGAGATCCAGGCCTGCCACGTGGCAAGAAGAGCCATACCACACCCCTCCGCAGGGGTGAGCTCCGAGGGCGCCACGTGCACAGTATGGCCGGGGCTCCCCTCTCCTCGAAGGAGAGCTCCGGGCCTGCCACGTGGCAAGATGGGCCGGACCTCACCCACCCCCGCAGGGGTGAGCTCCGAAGGCGCCATGTGTCCAACAGGGCCGGGGCTCCCCTTCCCATGGAGGAGAGCTCCGGGCCTGCCATGTGGCCAGCAGTGCCGCACTGCCCACCCCGGCTCGGTAGGCAGCAGGAGTAAAGGCACGCCATGCCTTGTCCGATCAAGGCATTCAAGACCCGCACCTTCCCAAGACGCGGAGGCGCGGCGCACGCCTGTCAGGAGGCACTGTGACCAGTCACAGTCAAGATAGCCACACCAAGTCAGGAGCCGTAGACCAATAAATACAGCGACAAGACGTGCCCTGCCGTTCCTGCCATCATCAACCACTACGCCTATCTTGCGGCATGGGCAGGACGGCAGGACGATGACTAAGAATTCCCTACCAGAGACAACTGCCAGCATTCACTGCAAGATATGGTAGATGGCAGGAAATCACCCCGGGGCCACCTGTTGGGCTCCGGGGCCCACCTTGTAAGCCGCCCGATCCTTGAAGTATAAAAGGCTCGGGTAGGCAACGTTGCAAAGGGTTGGGATCCCTCAGCATTCAACCCCAGTTCGGCATTTGTCTCAACTCCCTCTAGCGCCTAGGGCAACTCAGTTCATCACCAAGCTTTGAACTCCAGTTCTAAGCCCCGAGCAACACAGCTCCCGTAGACGTAGGGTTTTACGCTCCGGCGGCCCAAACCACGTAAAAATCCTTGTGTCAATCCTCCTTCATCCAACGCGACCTATCGAGATAACTAGCCCCTCCGAAAAAGAACCTCCGTGGGCTGCCCCTGAAGCAGACCCGGGGGAAGTGTCGACCGCAACACTTTGACATTTGGCGCGCCAGGTAGGGGGCTTTTCTCTCTAGAGATGGGTCTGCGCCAACGAAGATGTCCAAGCTTCCTTCAGAGGCAAGCACTTCGCGCCATCATTCCCGGTGAACTCCTACAACCTCAAGATCTGCTGCGGCGCAGAGTGCTACTCAAGCAAGTGCACTAGCCGCCGCACGAGCGCTCTTGGACAATCCGCCTGCTGTGGACACTCCCCAGGGGGCCGCCCAGCAGTGGATCCGCGACGTCAACCACCTTGTCGCTGCTGCCATCAACCCTCTTCTGTGGCGGGGACGACGCCCCGGTCAACCAGATGTGTTGCTGTCGCGCACACCAACGGTTGACATGCAGACGGCAGACTCCCGTTCTACCAGGCTCCCAACGGCGGACCTGAGGACGGAGCTGGAGCGATGTCGCTTGGGGGAAGATGCTCGCGTGACCATCGAGCGACAGCGGCAAACACGTGACATCCACGAGGCCGACTACAGCATGTCGACTGCCTCGACTCAGCCTGGGCCTCAGACGTTTGCCATGCGACCTCTGCCCCAGGCATACGCCATGCAGCATATGCAGCAGTCATATGCCCTGCAGTCGGCGCCCCGTGTACATGGTGCACCATTGCCCATTGTACACCGTGCCAGCGGTGGACCAAGCATTCGCAGCACCAGGATCTGCAGCAACAGGGACGGGGTGTACGGCCCTGGCGCCTGTGACACCCTCATCTCGGGTGTCAGCATATGTTCATGTTTTATGAAGAAGAAAAACATTTTCAGAAAAGAAGGAACAGAGACAAGTATCAAAAAGATATCCAATAATGCTCTCCGAGAGCACCGAAGGCAACTTCCACGGCCAGCAGATCACGTGGCGTGTTCGGAGCTCATCCCCGAGACATTTGGGAGAGGTCCTTCGTTTAACTAGCTACGTGGCAGGCTTGAGGGTCACCTCCGCAATTGAAAAGAAGTCCAACCCTGTGGGACACGTACTGCCCGCGGAGATAGCCTCTGCGGAAGAAGCAAAGGCATTTTTCATAGGACACGTGTCATCCACGGAGCTAGTCCTCGCGGAAATAAGAGGACCAGTTGCGGGGGATACGTGTCAATCTCGGAGTTCATCTCAGAGAAGTCCGGATCTATCAAACACGTGTCGCCACCGGAGCTTATCACCGGAAGGTCCGTCGCAGCCAAACACGTGTCGACCTCGGGGCATGTCCCTAAGGGAAGGAGAGCGGAAAGACCGGCACCCACATGTGGCGTGCGCGGAGCTCATCTCCGAAGAAGAGGGAGGTCTTGATCAATTGACACGCGGCACAACCGGAGCTCGTCTCCGCGGATGAGGAGATACCAGGCCCGGAGGACACGTGGAGCTTCCAGAGCTCATCATCACGGAGGTAGCGAGTTCTGGAGCGGTTTTTACGCGTAAAGATACCGGTACGCAACAGAAACCGATCTAAATTCCATGATGTTACCAAAGATAAGACGTTATGATCCAACAAAGATCTGAATAAGACTCTTATTCGGGATCCAATCAGATTAGGACTCTTCTCTTCCCGATTATAAATAGAACCCAAAACCTCTGGCCGAAACCACGAACTTCTCTTTCAACTCCTGAGCCGACGACTTAGAACCCTGGCCCTAACTCGCCGAGCAAAACATCGCCGAAAGCACAACAAGGGAGATCATCGGAGAAGAACCAAGCGGTCTGAGGAGGACCTCGAAGTCAAAAAGAGCGTGAGGTAGGACTTCATACCACCTTATGACATCATGGTGTTCATCTCTTGCATCTGTTCTTCAATTCCTTTCGAACAGAAGCTTTCTCGTAGGCAGATCACTCGATGATCAGTTTGATCTAAAGACAAGATCATCGCCACGTTCATCTTTGATCTGAATACCTCTGAAGCCATGCAAGAACACGTACAGATTAATCTAATCATAGGATAGCATGCATGTGCATCATCGCATCTAGTTTAGGGTTTTGCGCATGATATTGATTGCTGTGAATCTTGTATGCACGTGAATCCTACAATAGCAGGACAGGTTCAGGAAGCTGTCTACGACGAGCTGCAGCAACAAGGTTTTGAGAATCAAGAACAACCGGAACCGCAAGAACAAGGCAAGTGCTCCTTGACCATGTTGATCCTATGTTTTGGGTAAAACTATTTTGTTTTGCAAAAAGGTGTGTGTGCTGAGTCAAACATGATGGGAAAAACCCTTTTTATAGGAGTTTACTAGTTTTGATTAAACCATCCTTGTCGCCTGGGATGTTTATGAGTCGGGTATGGTCTTTGCTTTATGCTTCGTTGAGTCCATGGGATTGGGAAGCGAGATAGATGTGTCTAGCTAACTGCATTCGTACTGATAATAAGTAACTGATGAGGTTAATAAACATGGATCGGAGGGAGATCTAGGCAAGCCTTGGTTTGTGAATGAGGTAGCATGAGAGGGTGGTTTTGCTTGCCGCAGATCTAAGGACCGGCTCATGCATGCACATGCCAGGATAACAGTGCCACCACAAGGCCAAGTATGGGTGCGGCTTAGCTGAGTAATTAGGTAAGTTGCTAGGGTGTTATGGACTGTGGAAGGCACGGGGAATGGGAGTCAAGTGAGGACTACCCTGGGAACTGCATGGCACAAGAGGGGGCCCGTGGGTGGGAGAATTGGAGATTCTAGCCTGCCGGTGAAACCTTAGTGAGTCCATACATCTAGTAACCCCTTTGTAAAGGCTATTTTGTGATCTCTTGACCATACACCGACGGTTGTGTACTGGTATAATGGAGGTTCTGCAGTCGCCGACGGGTGACGAAATCACAAACTTGTGGGTAAAGAGGTGCAAACTCTGCAGAGTTATTAAAACTATCATGATAGCCGAGCTTACGGTCACGAGCACCTGGTTAAACTGCCATGATTAGATGGGATGGTTACTGGAATGGTTATTGGGAAGGTTCTTGGTTATGGTTTTTGGTTATGGTTTGGTTTGGAATTGTTAAGTCTGGATGATGAAAGGGTTGCATGACTGGTGGGTCATGATATGAGATTGGTCTCGGTGCGAGACAAGGTTGTTTCATGAGGTGAGATGGTAGCGAATACGAGGAGGTATTCGTGAGTGTGGGTAAAGGATTGGTTAATGTTTGGATGGAACACGGGAAGTGATGGAGGTATGTTGGTAATTTCATACATGCTGGGAATACATTCATCTAAAGTTAAGTTGCTGTTTTATCACGGTTTTATAAATCTGCTTTTCTGCAAATAAGCCTTCTATACCTACCTTGTTTATGAGCTGCATGTCATGTGTTGACAGAAGGTTACACGCCTAGATAGAAAACTTAGATTGATATTAGGACCACGAGTTAACAGCAAGTTACACCCCTAAATAGGAATCACAGGTAGCTAAGCCACGCTGACCAAAGGAAGCATCCTAGGGTGAATAGCTTAGATTGGCCTTGAAACCACCTTGGCATAGGGAACCATCCTTGAATAGGAGTTGTGTGGGCCCTTGTGATGATTATTTGTGAATATGTGCTTAGTTTGAGAAGTGGGATGTCTCAAAAACGTTGTCCATAACCACACGTAAAAAGAAGGAGATGTGAGATGTTTCGGCACTTGCTCACATCCTCATAAAGGGCTAATATATATAGTCCAACACCCCTTGATGCATATAGTTGAAAGGACCTATCTAACCTTCTAACCTTCTATTCTATTTCGTTCCCCCTCACAGATGGTGAGAGGAAACGCCAGCCGAAGGAACGTCCAGGAAGATGACCACGAGGAAGTTCCTGCTAACCCCGGAGCTGGCGAAAACAACCTAGAAAGGTTGATGGCCATGCAAAACCAGCTTATGCAAACCATGATCCAAACTTTGGGTCAGTTGCAGGCCAACCAACACCCCGTTCCGGCACCACCGCCACCACCACCGCCGGCTCATAACAGGTTGGGAGAGTTCATGAGGACTCGACCACCCACCTTTGCTCAAGCAAGCGATCCAATGGAGGCCGATGATTGGTTGAAATCCATGGAGAAGAAGCTTGCCATTGTCCAGTGCAACGACCGAGAGAAGGTTCTCTTTGCGTCACACCAACTGATGGGAGCAGCTGCTGGCTGGTGGGATGCCTTGAGCAACGCCCATGCCAACCCGGAGACAATCACTTGGACTGAGTTCAAGGAAAGTTTCCGCTCCCACTACATCCCTGTTGGCGTAATGATGCTCAAGAGGCAGGAGTTTGAAGGTCTCCACCAAGGGCAGAAAAGTGTGAACGAATACCTCAACAAGTTCATACAACTGTCCCAGTATGCCCCCGAAGATGTCAACTCAGATCAGAGGAAGCAGTACCTGTTCATGAGAGGGTTGAACAATGAGATCCAAGTTCAGCTCCTCAACAATGACTACGTAAGCTTCCAGAAGCTGGTTGATAAGGCTATTTTGGTGGAAAACAAGATCCGAGAAATCGAGCGAGAGTGCAAAAGGAAGATGCCGTACCAGCCCCAAGGGAGCAACGTACGACCTAGGTACATGCCCCCTGCACCGCAGTATGGATCGATCACTCCTACGAACCGCCCTGGTCAGCCACCACAGCAACGGTTCGTTGCGCCGGCACCTCGTGTGCCCATGCCTCCTGCACCCCGGCCTAACAATGGCGCTCCTGTTCAAAACCCCTGCCCCAACGTACCTGCTGCCGTATGCAACAGGGCATGCTTTGCATGCGGGGAAGTAGGCCGCTTCGCTAACCAGTGCCCGAAGAGAGGCCCTGGACAGCAAGGTAACGTGCCCAAGCAGAACCAGCGACCAAACGGAGGAGACAACCAAGGGAACCGAGGACCGCAGAACTATGCTCGTGGCCACGTTAACTATGTCACTGCTGAGGAAGCGCAACAGGCTGAGGACGTCGCAATTGGTATGTTCCTTGCCAACTCCAACCCAGCCACCATTTTATTTTATTCCGGAGCATCGCATTCCTTCATATCATCCAAATATGTTGCCAAACATCATCTACCCGTATCCCACCTAGAATGTGCTATGTTAGTTAATTCTCCCGGAGGAGAAATGAGGACTAGTATAGTATGTCCTAAGGTAAGCCTTAAAATAAGGGGGGTAGACTTCCTTGCCAACCTTATTGTCTTGGACTCCCACGGAATTGACATCATACTCGGAATGGACTGGTTAAGCAAGCACAATGGGGTAATCCAATGCACTGAGAGAAGCGTGCAATTGACAAACGAACACGGTATCCGTGTCGAGTTTGAGTCAGCCCCGCAAGCGATCGAACGGGCGGATCTGAACCATGTTGAAGGAGTAGCATTGGACAACATTCTAGTGGTTCAGGAATTTTCGGATGTGTTCCCGGAAGAACTTCCAGGTATGCCACCTGACCGGGATATTGAGTTTGCCATAGATTTGGTACCTGGAACTGCACCCATAGCTAAGAGACCATATAGGATGCCCGTCAACGAGTTAGTTGAAATAAAGAAGCAAATTCAAGAACAGTTGGAGAAGGGTTTTATCCGTCCAAGTTCGTCACCATGGGGAGCCCCGGTACTCTTCGTGGACAAGAAGGACGGAACCCAAAGAATGTGCGTGGACTACAGGTCTCTCAACGAGGTAACAATCAAGAATAAATACCCTCTGCCCCGTATAGAGGACCTGTTCGATCAAATGAAAGGAGCCCAAGTGTTCTCCAAGATTGATCTTCGGTCGGGATATTTCCAGCTGAAGATTAAGTCCTCCGATATACCTAAGACAGCCTTTCGGACACGGTATGGTTCATATGAATATACCGTTATGTCTTTTGGGTTGACAAATGCACCCGCATACTTCATGTACCTTATGAACAAGGTTTTCATGGAGTACTTGGATAAGTTCATCGTTATTTTCATCGACGACATTATGGTGTATTCAAAAAGTAAGGAGGAGCATGAAGAACATCTGAGATTGACCTTGCAGAAGTTGCGCGAGCATCAGTTGTATGCCAAGCTCAACAAGTGTCAATTTTGGCTAAAGGAAATATCCTTCCTAGGCCACATCATCTCCAAGGAAGGGGTATCGGTTGATCCTGGAAAGGTGAGGGATGTTCTGAAGTGGGACCAACCGAGGAGCGTGAGGGATATTCGGAGTTTCCTTGGGATGGCAGGATACTATCGGCGCTTCATTAAAGACTTCTCTAAGATAGCAAAACCTATGACGGAGTTGCTAATGAAGGGGAAGATCTTTCAATGGACACAAGCCTGCCAAGAAAGTTTTGAGGAACTCAAGAAAAGGCTAACCACAACACCAGTTCTGGTATTGCCAGACGTAAGCAAGAGCTTTGGCATATATTGTGACGCATCCAGACAAGGGCTCGGGTGTGTACTCATGCAGGAAGGACAAGTGGTAGCCTATGCCTCACAACAATTTAAGAAGCACGAGCTTAACTATCCTACACATGATTTGGAGTTAGCAGCAGTGGTGCATGCATTGAAGATTTGGAGACATTATATCCTTGGTCATCGATGTGAGATCTATACAGATCATAAAAGCCTCAAGTACATATTTACACAAACGGACTTGAATTTGAGGCAACGTCGATGGTTAGAACTTATCAAGGATTATGATGTGGGAATCAACTACCACCCCGGGAAGGCCAATGTGGTCGCTGACGCATTGAGCAGAAAGGGAGCATGCCACCAACTCACGGTTCGGGAGCTACCACCCAAACTACGTAAGGAGTTCGAACGGTTACACCTCGGATTCTTGAATAACATGGAAATGATGGAGATCCACTCCTCATTGGAGCAAGAAATAAGAAAGGGACAAGCAACGGATGAGGGGATCAAGGAAATCAAGGAAAGAATCCGACAAGGGATAGAGAAGGATTTCAACGAGGATGAAAAGGGTACGCTTTGGCTAGGAAAAAGGATTTGTGTGCCAAACCTAAGACACCTTCGCGACATGATATTGAAGGAGGCACATGATTCACCCTATTCCATACATCCAGGGAGCACCAAAATGTACAAGGACTTGAAAACTTGCTATTGGTGGGATGGTATGAAGAGGGATATAGCCGAATACGTTGCCCTATGCGACACATGCCAACGGGTAAAGGCCGAACATCAAAAACCCGTTGGATTGTTGCAACCCTTGAAAATACCTGAATGGAAATGGGAGGACATCAGTATGGACTTTATTGTCGGATTGCCAAGAACTCAGTCAGGATACGACTCTATCTGGGTCATTGTGGACCGGTTGATGAAAACCGCCCATTTTCTTCCGGTAAAGACCAGTTACAACGTTACACAGTTGACAGAATTGTACATGGAGCAGATCGTGTGCCGTCATGGAGTTCCGAAGAGGATAGTCTCAGATCGAGGTTCTCAGTTTACCTCCAGATTCTGGAGGAAGCTGCAGAAAGCCATGGGTACACGACTGGATTTTAGCTCCGCCTATCACCCACAAACAGATGGGCAAACCGAGAGGACGATCCAAATTTTGGAGGACATGCTGAGAGCTTGCGCCTTGAAACGTGGGCGTAGTTGGGACAGGAGTTTACCATATGCCGAGTTCTCCTATAACAACAGCTATCAAGCTAGCTTGAAGATGTCGCCTTTCGAAGCCTTATATGGTAGACGGTGTAGAACGCCACTGTTCTGGAACGAGACTGGAGAGAACCAGATGTTTGGACCCGAAGTACTACAAGAGGCTGAAAAGCAAGTCCAAACGGTACGAGAAAACTTAAAGTCTGCTCAGTCACGACAGAAAGGCTATGCGGACAATAGGCGAAGAAAGTTGACTTTCGAAGTAGGAGACTTCGTATACCTTAAGGTATCACCTATCCGAGGCCAACGACGTTTCAACGTCAAAGGCAAGCTAGCACCTCGCTACATCGGACCATTTAAGATTCTGGACAAGCGAGGAGAAGTAGCCTATCAACTAGAGCTCCCAAACCACCTCTCCGACGTACATGACGTGTTTCATGTATCCCAGCTCAAGAAGTGTTTGAGAATGCCAGAGGAACAAGTGTCGACGGGAGAACTTAAACTTCAAGAGGACCTGACTTACGCAGAACACCCTATCCGAATCTTGGACGTAAAAGAAAGGGTCACCCGAAACAAAGTGATTCGATGGTGCAAGGTACAATGGAGCCATCACACTGAAGCTGAAGCCACATGGGAGCGTGAAGAGGATATTAAGGCTGAATTCCCCTATCTATTTTCTACTAATGAATCTCGAGGGCGAGATTCAATTTAAGGGGGGTAGATTTGTGACACCCTCATCTCGGGTGTCAGCATATGTTCATGTTTTATGAAGAAGAAAAACATTTTAAGAAAAGAAGGAACAGAGACAAGTATAAAAAAGATAGCCAATAATGCTCTCCGAGAGCACCGAAGGCAACTTCCACGGCCAGCAGACCACATGGCGTGTTCGGAGCTCATCCCCGAGACATTTGGGAGAGGTCCTCCGTTAAACTAGCTACGTCGCAGGCTTGAGGGTCACCTCCGCAATTGAAAAGAGATCCGACGCTGTGGGACACGTACTGCCCGCGGAGATAGCCTCTGCGGAAGAAGCAAAGGCATTTTTCATAGGACACGTGTCATCCACGGAGCTAGTCCTTGCGGAAATAAGAGGACCAGTTGCGGGGGATACGTGTCAATCTCGGAGCTCATCTCAGAGAAGTCCGGATCTATCAAACACGTGTCGCCACCGGAGCTTATCACCGGAAGGTCCGTTGCAGCCAAACACGTGTCGACCTCGGGGCATGTCCCTAAGGGAAGGAGAGCGGAAAGACCGGCACCCACACGTGGCGTGCGCGGAGCTCGTCTCCGAAGAAGAGGGAGGTCTTAATCAATTGACACACGGCACAACCGGAGCTCGTCTCCACGGATGAGGAGATACCAGGCCCGGAGGACACGTGGAGCTTCCGGAGCTCATCATCACGGAGGTAGCGAGTTCTGGAGCGGTTTTTACGCGTAAAGATACCGGTACGCAACAGAAACCGATCTAAATTCCACGATGTTACCAAAGATAAGACGTTAGGATCCAACAAAGATCTGAATAAGACTCTTATTCGGGATCCAATCAGATTAGGACTCTTCTCTTCCCGATTATAAATAGAACCCAAAACCTCTGGCCGAAACCACGAACTTCTCTTTCAACTCCTGAGCCGACGACTTAGAACCCTGGCCCTAACTCGCCGAGCAAAACATCGCCGAAAGCACAACAAGGGAGATCATCGGAGAAGAACCAAGCGGTCTGAGGAGGACCTCGAAGTCAAAAAGAGCGTGAGGTAGGACTTCAATACCACCTTACGACATCATGGTGTTCATCTCTTGCATCTGTTCTTCAATTCCTTTCAAACAGAAGCGTTCTCGTGGGCAGATCACTCGATGATCAGTTTGATCTAAAGACAAGATCATGGCCACGTTCATCTTTGATCTGAATACCTCTGAAGCCATGCAAGAACACGTACAGATCAATCTAATCATAGGATAGCATGCATGTGCATCATCGCATCTAGTTTAGGGTTTTGCGCATGATATTGATTGCTGTGAATTTGTATGCACGTGAATCCTACAATAGCAGGACAGGTTCAGGAAGCTGTCTACGACGAGCTGCAGCAACAAGGTTTTGAGAATCAAGAACAACCGGAACCGCAAGAACAAGGCAAGTGCTCCTTGACCATGTTGATCCTATGTTTTGGGTAAAACTATTTTGTTTTGCGAAAAGGTGTGTGTGCTGAGTCAAACATGATGGGAAAACCCCTTTTATAGGACTTTACTAGTTTTGATTAAACCATCCTTGTCGCCTGGGAAGTTTATGAGTCGGGTATGGTCTTTGCTTTATGCTTCGTTGAGTCCATGGGATTGGGAAGCGAGATAGATGTGTCTAGCTAACTGCATTCGTACTGATAATAAGTAACTGATGAGGTTAATAAACATGGATCGGAGGGAGATCTAGGCAAGCCTGGGTTTGTGAATGAGGTAGCATGAGAGGGTGGTTTTGCTTGCCGCAGATCTAAGGACCGGTTCATGCATGCACATGCCAGGATAACAGTGCCACCACAAGGCCAAGTATGGGTGCGGCTTAGCTGAGTAATTAGGTAAGTTGCTAGGGTGTTATGGACTGTGGAAGGCGCGGGGAATGGGAGTCGAGTGAGGACTGCCCTGGGAACTGCATGGCACAAGAGGGGGCCCGTGGGTGGGAGAATTGGAGATTCTAGCCTGCCGGTGAAACCTTAGTGAGTCCATACATCTAGTAACCCCTTTGTAAAGGCTATTTTGTGATCTCTTGACCATACACCGACGGTTGTGTACTGGTATAATGGAGATTCTGCAGTCGCCGACGGGTGACGAAATCACAAACTTGTGGGTAAAGAGGTGCAAACTCTGCAGAGTTATTAAAACTATCATGATAGCCGAGCTTACGGTCACGAGCACCTGGTTAAACTGCCATGATTAGATGGGATGGTTACTGGAATGGTTATTGGGAAGGTTCTTGGTTATGGTTTTTGGTTATGGTTTGGTTTGGAATTGTTAAGTCTGGATGATGAAAGGGTTGCATGACTGGTGGGTCATGATATGAGATTGGTCTCGGTGCGAGACAAGGTTGTTTCATGAGGTGAGATGGTAGCGAATACGAGGAGGTATTCGTGAGTGTGGGTAAAGGATTGGTTAATGTTTGTATGGAACACGGGAAGTGATGGAGGTATGTTGGTAATTTCATACATGCTGGGAATACATTCATCTAAAGTTAAGTTGCTGTTTTATCACGGTTTTATAAATCTGCTTTTCTGCAAATAAGCCTTTTATACCTACCTTGTTTATGAGCTGCATGTCATGTGTTATTCCCGCACTTGCTGAGTACATCATTGTACTCAAACTTGCATTATTATTTCTTCATCAACAGCAAGAGAAGACTACTACGAAGACCGAGTAGAGCATTATGGCGTGTGATCTGTTCTCAACCTTGCCTGTGGAGGGAGTAGAGATGGAGCCACTTCTGCTTAGTTTTGCTTCCGCATTAGTTTTTGCTTCCGCATTTAAATAAGATTTCCGCTGCGTAGAAATAAGGACTTCCGCTGTGAGCATGAGTCCAAGACTCATGAGGTGTTGTAATAAACTCTGTTATTCGTGGTAATATATAATCTGAATTCAGTTTGTGGAACGTATGTGTATGTGTGATAAACATCCTGGGCACACATATGCATTAGTTCTCGGTTCCATGGTTTTTTCCACAGAATTGAGGGCGTCACAGCGCCACACCTCCACTTTGCAGTGTGGCTACGCAGGTTTCGGCCACACCTGCCGGAGAAGTACGACGGAAGCGTCAACCCTGCAGAGTTCCTGCAGATCTACTCTACTGCCATCCTCGCGGCTGGAGGGGATGAGGCCATCATGGCCAACTACTTCCCCGTCGCCTTGACCGGCCTGGCGCGGTCATGGTTCATGAACCTGCCCCAGGGTTCCATAACATCCTGGGGGGAGCTCTGCCGACAGTTCATGGTGAACTTAGGCAGCTCCTACATGCATCCCTGCATGGAGCTGGACCTCCACGCCGTGCGACAGCAACCGGGGGAATCACTGCGCTCCTTCATCCAGCGATTCTCCCAAGTAAGGAACAACATCCCTCACATCCAGAACACATCAGTTGTGGTCGCATTCTGACAGGGTGTGAGGGACAAGAAGATGCTCGAGAAGATGGCCACCAGGGAGGTGCGAGACGTCTCGGAGCTCTTCAGCTTGGCAGACAACTGCACCAGAGCAGCAGAAGGGCGTAACAGGCACTCACAGCCAGCCTTCGAAGCAGCAGGGCAGCCCGGGGATGGCGGAGTTCGAGCTGGACTCCCTACCATGTCATGCAGTCAAGAGCCAAGCACTGGCTGGCTTCGTGGCCAAGTGGACGCCATCACCAAGCAACCCAGGGGGCTCTGAAGGTGGAGAACCGGAGCCCAGAGCACCGGTCTTCACCGAGCTTCACTGGACGTTCTACTTCGACGGCCCCTCATGGAAGCGGGGGGCCGGAGCCGGCATACTGCTCCTCATGCCAATGGGGGGGGCAGTTCGGGTACATGGTGTGCCTCAACTTCAAAGCAATTAACAACATGGCCTTTGGACCTGTGCTATGTTCCAGGCGCCGAAAACACCGTCGCCAATGACCTGTCAACAAAGGCCTCCACCAGAGCCCCAGAGCTCGAAGGAGCCTTCGAAGGGACGTTGCCGCGACCCACAGCCCGGCCTGCCGAACCGGGCGAAGGGGGGATACCAGCACCTCGAATCTAGCGGTCCCAGCGGCCCTGCAGCCATGGCACCCGCCAAGGATCGTATGCGTCATGGGGACTCCGTGCTACCCAGTGCCCAAGATCCAGAAGCGCAAGTAGCACCGATGCATCGACCACGGAGGTCCGGGACTTCTTGAAAGACAACATCCTTTCTGATGAACGTGCATCTGCTGAACGGATTGTGCGGATGGATAAGAGCTACACGCTGGTATCTCTACCGGTGTAGCGCCAACAGCATCCTATTGCGGTGCATAACCCAGGAGGAAGGCTGCGATCTGCTCGCAGTAATCCATGGAGGCGAGTGCGGGAAACGCGCATCTTCCCGCATGCTGGTCGGTAAAGCCTTCCGGCATGGCTTCTATTGATCGATAGCCTCCTGGACGCCGTCAAACCAGTTAAGAGATGCAAGGCGTGCCAGATCCATGCCAAGCAGATCCATACACCGGTGCAGACGCTGCACATCCTGGGGCCCTGCCCCAGAAGCCGTCGGGGGATACCGACTCCTCTACGTCGGGGGCCAGCCGAACATCCTAGGGCGGGTCACGGGAATTACCCTTCTCCATGGTATGTGGGGGGCCGAAGCCGTTCTTCCCCCGGAGATCACCATGGGGGTCTCCCCGTTCCCGAGCGTACGATGAAGCCGCACAGGACCAGCTCCGTCGTGAGGACATCGACCTCGTCGACGAGGCAAGATGGCAAGCAACGCTCCGAATCGCACGGTACCGGTAGGCGCTCCAGCGCTACCACCAGAGGTCAGTGCATGGGAGCTCAAGGCAGGCGCTCCGGCGCTACCTCCATAAGTTCTACCCTTAGAACAGTGGTAGGACAAGTTTATTCTTTCTGTAAAAGACCCCATAGAGTCTAGGAGCAGCGCTCGTAGCAACTAAGCCTTAGGGGGTGGTCCAGGACTACGTCCGGCTTAGCCTGGTCCTGTACCCTAAGCGCGTAGGCTCTGCCCCCCTTCACAATGGGGCGGGTCGTTGCCTCCATGTACGTCCTGTTTTCCTCCTATGGACTTACATGAATGAAAAGAACCCTGTCCTACCACGCTTACTTATGTGCTCATTTAAATTATGCATTAATTTTTATGATCACCCTCCCATGCTTAAGACAGTGTACGCCCATCGTATACTCGGTTCTCCTTTCCCACTCTCATGCCTAGTCGGCATTTGTCATCCCGCTAAAGGTGGTTGTGCCTGAGGTACCTGCCAAAGGTCCGGGGGCCTCTCGGACCTCCCCCTGTTAGGGTACTATGACGCCAGTCGGTCTCCTCCAGGAAAAAACCTGCACCAAAAGCGGGAGGTCTAGGAGCCTGCTTTGCCTGGTGCTGCACCCAAAGCGTGCACACTCTGCCTCCACAGCACTACGGTCTAAGTACTGGAGGCCGTACGGTTACACCCTGACCAAGGAGGGGGTCGGGCCTCCGGTACCGAGTGCACTGGATTGCCCAAGCCCCATATACCGGCCCAGGAATGTAAGTCAAATAATACTAAGGGACAGGGAAGGGAGGACCTCTTAACAGGATTACTGTTTCCTACTCGTGAGCAGTGCCGGACCTCGCCCCCCTCCCCCCCCCCCCCACACGGGGGTGAGCTCCGAAGGCGTCACGTGTCCAGCAGGGCCGGCCTCCCCTCTCCTCAGAGACGAGCCCCGGACCTGCCACGTGGTCAGTAGTGCCGGACTTTACCCCCTCCGCAGGGGTGAACTCCGAAGCCGGACCTCACCCCCCCCCCCCGCCGCGGGGGTGAGCTCCGAATGCGCCATGTGTCCAGTAGGGCCGAGCCTCCCCTCTCCTCAGAGGCGAGCACCGGGCCTGCCACGTGGTCAGCAAGTGCCGGTTCACCCCCTCCGCAGGGGTGAACTCCGAAGCCAGACCTTACCCCCCCCCCCATCCCCGCTGGGGTGAGCTCCGAAGGCGCCACGTGTCTGAAAGTGCATCTAGGCATCCCTTTTTGGTTTTGGTTGATTTATGACAAACAAATGAGACCCTAACAAAATTGTTGAGATGAGCGCAGGTTCTTAAAGAAATTAGGAAGAAAGCGCAAAAAGAAAGGAGAAGGAGGATCCAAATTGATAAGAGCTCAGGAGCTGAAAAGATTAGATTACTTAGTATAGAGTGTGTTGGAGAAACACACCCCAAGAGCTCAAGTGAAAGAAATCACACTAACTGCACAAAATCAGCATGTGAGGACTAGTCCGATATCAAACGGACTAGTCCGATTTTCTTTCTGACTAGAAAACAGACTAGTCCGATATGGACCGGACTAGTCCGATTTTGTCTCTGGATAGACAACGGACTAGTCCGCACTCATACAGACTAGTCCAGTATCTCACAACACTTAGGGTTTTTCACACGCCGCACACCGGACTAGTCAGGAATCTACAATGGACTAGTCCGGACATCGCAAACCCTAACGTAACCATTGGAAACACTATTATAAAAAGAGATGTACGGCCATACCACCATAACTTTTTGACCCCCTGCGCCGTCACACCTCCCAAGAACCCAAAATTCACATCTCTCCACACATTCTAACCCAAAAAGGATCAAATCTTTGGGTATTAGCAATTGATCAAAGGAGAGACTTGTTCTACACATCTTGAGCTCTTGGGTTTGATCTGTCGCACATTCTTGTTCGTTTATTGTTCGTCTTTTGAGTGTGTTTGGCTGTGTTCATTCATTGTAATTCTTGGGGAGCCCTCAACTTGTGAGAAGGCCTCTTGAACGATTTATTTGCCCTTTGTGATTAGTGAAGGAGAATCGGCCTCCGTGGCGATTCGACGAGGGTAGGGTTGGTGAAGACCCGGTCCTTTGTGGACTCCTCAACGGGGACGTAGATTTCCTTCGTGGAAACGAACCTCGGGATAAAATCTTGTCTCCTACTCGTGTTCATTTATTGTTCATCATACTCTAGTGTTTAATTAATCTTATGAAATTCACGTTGAAGCATTGAAATCAAAGTTGATCTTTGTCATTCATTGTTTCACTGTTGTAATACATCTAGGTTATCAATTAATTTCCGCTGCATAGGGTACTAGAAGTGAAAATATTGATCAATCTTGATCACTCTAGTCCACGTATACCGGACTAGTCCGCACAGTACCAGACTAGTCTGATTTTTCCCTGAGTAGAAAATGGACTAGTCCGCACTCTACCAGACTAGTTTGATTTCCCTGTATTTGATAAACCTACTAAGTGTTTGAGGGATTAACAAAGCGTCGAAAAGCCTATTCACCCCCTCTAGGCTACATTCAATTGGTATCAGAGCCAAACTCCTCAAAAGAGACTCACTGCTCGAAGAAACGATGTCGGACGTCAAGGATATACACAAGAAGATCGACGATGAAAAGACTAATGATGAAAGGACTCAAAAGTTAAAGAAGCTACTCAACGCCATTCAAGACAGTGAGGACGATGATGAGGAGGTGCTCCGACTCAAGGCTCTTCTACGGAAGAAGGCACTCTCCCCAAAAGGAAAGAAGAAGATTGATGATGAAAAGAAGATGGAAGGGGGTAGTCACATAGACTACTTCCGATATCCTTTTGACTATGAGCGTTTAAATTCTAAAAATAGTCATTACTTATCAATTCCTCTAGGGAAAGCGCCTTACTTTGATGGCAATGGCTATTCAATGTGGAGAAAAAACATGAAAATGCACCTTATATCTCTTAACCCAACTTTGTGGCATATAGTGTGTACAGGGATAGATATCCCGGATGATGATGAAGAGCTAACCCAAGCCAAGAACATGTCGTTCATCGGAATGCTCAAGCTACAGCTGTGATCACGTCATCACTGAGTCGAGATGAGTTCACCAAGGTGGACTGACTTGAAATTGCCAAGGAGATATGGGACACACTACAAACAGCACATGAAGGTGACCGTCATGTACGCGAAACCAAGATAGAAATGATTGAAGGTGAATTGGGAAGATTCGCGATAGAAGAAGATGAATCACCACAAGATATGTACAATCGACTGAAGAATCTTATCAACAAAGTTCGAGCCTATGGCAGCAAACAGTGGAATGATCATGAGGTCGTGAAGTTGATTTTCAGAGCATTCATGCCTCGCAACATGACTCTTTGCTCTATGATCGGAGAAAGCCACAGGTACCGGAAAATGTCCCCAGACAAACTTCTTGGCAAGATCATCAACATTGAAATGATGGAGAAGCAAGCCAAGCATGTCAAGGAAATTTCCGATCTCACCTCGGCAAAGAAGAAAGGAGTTGCTTTGAAGTCAACCTGTAAACTCGTATCAAAAGAAGCTCGAGAAACTCATGAAGAAGACGACAGTGATGATGAAAGTAGTGATATCGATGAAGAAGACATGATCTTGTTCATGAAGAAGTTCAACAAAATGATGAGAATAAGAAAGGGTAGCATCTCAAACGAAGGAAGACAAAGAGACAAACAAAGACCCAAGATGAGACGGGCGTGCTACAACTGTGGAGAATATGATCACTTCATAGTAGATTGTCCATATGAGGAAAACAAGAAGAAGACTAAAGACAACAAGCCTCAACCAAAGAAAATGTTCAAGAAGAAGAAGCAATATGGCCAAGCGCATCTAGGGAAGGAGTGGGACTTCAATGATGAATCCTCATCCGAAGAAGAAGAGGAGATGGCCACCATAGCCATAAAGAAGACTACCAAGAAATCCACTCTCTTTCCAACCTTGGGCGCATGGAAGGACACTGACAACACTTGTCTAATGGCAAAGGAAGGTAAAAGAAAGGTAACAACTAACTCTTTATTCTCACATTCTTTTACTAGTGATAGTGATAATTCTAGTGAGGATGATAGCAGTGATGAAAATGAATATATGCTTAGGGGTTTAGACAAAAAGACAGCTGCTAAGATGAAATTTCTATTTGATAAGCTTGTTGATATGGAGAAGTTAGTCATTCGTCAGGAAGATATGATCATCTCCCAAAAGGAGGAGTATCTTGAGATTGAAAAGCTTCTTGAACTTGAAAAGGGGCGTAGTAAATCACTAGAACTTGAGTTAGCTTCAAGCAAGGAAGCTTGCTTGAAGTTAAAAGACTCAAACACCACCATCAAGGATGAACTTGCTAACTTAACCAAAGTTAACAAGATTCTTGAGGTACAAGTTGAGTCACTCAAGCAAAGTGGTTCTTCATCCACTTCAAGCTCACGTTCTCAACATATAAAATCTGAAACTAGTATTACTTGTGCTTGTGCCAAAAGTGACACTAACTTGAAGAAAAAGCCAAACTCGACAAAGGACAAGCAATCATCTCAAAGTGGCATATTTGACAAGGAGAGGATCAAGTATGCACACAGTGCATACTCGGTCACAAGACCTCCTAATTTCAAATATGGCATTGGATATTTTTATGATGAAAAGCAAAACACTAGAAGCCACAAGAATAACAAGGGTTACATTGCCTTTGTCAAGGGAAACTCTTCTCAAGTTAGAAAACTTAATAATGTTAATAAATTTAACACTGTGAACACATATGAACAACAACATCTATTTAGAACTTTTGATGCTTCATATGTACTTATGAAAAGTAATCTTGGAAGAGTTTATGCTAAATATGTTGGGCCACGCCATGGGAACACCAAGTCTCATGTGTGGGTGCCCAAATCACTTGTGACTAACCTCAAAGGACCCAAGCAAGCTTGGGTACCTAAGACCAAAGCATAAATTGTTTTTGCATACTTATTCATCCGGTGGAGCAAAATGGGTGCTAGATAGTGGATGCACCAATCACATGACCGGAGAAAGAAGAATGTTCATGGAATCTGAAGGAAATGAAGATCCAAACGAAGGCATTTACTTTGGTGATAATAGTCAAGGAAAATTGCTTGGTACCGGTGAAATTGCAATTTCATCACAACATACTCTCTCTCATGTTTTACACGTTGACTCCTTGGATTATAACCTTTTGTCCATATCTCAATTATGTGACAAGGGTTATAATTGCTTATTCACTAATGAGGGTGTGACTGTCTTTAGAAGGAGTGATAACTCAATTGCATTCAAGGGTGTGTTGAAGGGAAAACTTTATCTAGTTGACTTCAACAAAGATAAAGCCGAACTTGACAAATGCTTGATTGCAAAGACCAACATGGGTTGGCTGTGGCATAGACGGCTAGCACATGTTGGTATGAGGAATCTTCAAAAACTCCTCAAAGGCGATCACATCCGAGGTTTAAAGGATGTCGTTTTTGAGAAAGACATGCCGTGTAGAGCGTGCCAAGCAGGGAAGCAAGTAGGAACACCCAATCCCGCGAAGAATGTCATGACTACAACAAGACCGCTTGAGCTCCTCCACATGGATCTATTTGGTCCAATTGCTTACATAAGCATCGGCGGTAGTAAATACGGTCTAATCATTGTTGATGATTTTTCACGCTTCACGTAGGTTTTATTTTTGCATGATAAGACAGAAACTCAAGAAACCCTCAAGAATTTCATCAAGCGTGCCCAAAATGAATTCTCATTGAAGATCAAGAACATACGAATTGACAATGGGACAAAATTCAAGAACACCCAAGTTGAGGACTATCTAGACGAAGAAGGGATAAAGCACGAATTTTCAGCACGATATACTCCTCAACAAAACGGAGTAGTCGAAAGGAAGAACAGAACTCTCATTGAGATGATGAGGACAATGCTCAATGAATACAAGACTTCGGACAGGTTTTGGGCTGAAGAGGTTAACACCGCTTGTCACGCCATAAACCGACTATATCTTCATCGGTTGCTCAAGAAAACTTCATATGAACTACTCACGGGTAACAAGCCGAATATTTCATATTTTCGAGTTTTTGGTTCAAAATGTTATATTTTAAACAAGAAGCCAAGGGATTCGAAGTTTGCTTCAAAGTCCGATGAAGGTTTCTTACTTGGCTATGATTCGAACTCCTACTCTTATCGTGTCTTCAACAAAACCTCCAGACTTGTTGAAGTAGCACACGACGTAGTGTTCGATGAAACTAATGGCTCTCGAGAAGAGCAAGTTGATCAATGTGTGCTAGATCAAGAAGAAGCTCCATGTAAAGCATCGAGAAGAATGGCATTGGGCGATGTTCGACCACAAGTGCCACCTTCAAATGCGAATGAAGAAAATGAACCACAGGTGGAGGAAAATGATCAAGGGAACTTCCATACAAGATCAACCTCAAGAAAATCAAGAAGACGAAAACATCAATGAGGGCAACTATCCAGGGGGAGAAGAAGATGATAATGAAGATTCAAGACCACAAGTGCCACATCCAAGAGTACACCAAAGCATCCAAAGAGATCACCCTGTCGACAACATAATCGGTGACATCCGAAAGGGAGGTTAAGGATGCATTAAAAGATCCGGACTGGGTGATGGCGATGCAAGAAGAATTGAACAACTTCAAAAGGAATGAAGTGTGGGAGCTTGTTGAAAGACCCAAGTCCAACGTTGTAGGCACTAAATGGGTATTCCACAACAAGCAAGATGAACATGGATTCATGACAAGGAACAAGGCACGACTTGTGGCAAAAGGGTACTCACAAGTCGAAGGTTTGGATTTCGACGAGACTTTCACTCCCGTAGCTAGGCTTCAATCGATTCGTATATTACTTGCATATGCTACTCACCATGATTTCAAGCTTTATCAAATGGACGTGAAAAGCGCCTTTCTCAACGGACCGATCAAGGAGGAGGTGTACGTGGAGCAACCACCCGGTTTTGAAGATCAAGAGCACCCCGACTATGTGTTCAAACTGCGTAAGACTCTCTATGGCCTCAAACAAGCTCCTAGAGCTTGGTATGAGTGCCTTAGAGATTTTTTTTATTAAAAATGACTTCAAGATTGGAAAAGTTGATTACATATTGTTCACTAAACACTTTGATGATGATCTCTTCATTGCCAAATCTATGTTGACGAGATTATATTTGGTTCAACTATCAAATCCTTTTGTCAAGAATTTAGTAAGATTATGACAGATAGATTCGAGATGTCCATGATGGGAGAGTTGAGGTATTTTTTGGGATTCCAAGTGAAGCAACAAAAGGACGGGACGTTCATAAGCCAAACAAAGTACACTCAAGACATTCTCAAGAAGTTTGGAATGGACAAAGCAAAGCCCATAAAGACTCCCATGGCGACTAATGGACACTTGGATCTCAATGAAGACAGACCAAATGTGGATCAACAGGTATATCGTTATATGATTGGCTCCTTACTCTATTTATGTGCATCTAGGCCTGATATCATGTTGAGTGTATGTTTGTGTGCAAGGTTTCGAGCCAATCCTAAGGAATGTCATTTGACAACCGTTAAAAGGATCTTGAGATATTTAGTTCATACAGTCAACCTAGGCCTTTGGTATCCCAAAGGTTCAAAATTCAATCTCATTGGATACTCCGATGCAGATTATGCCGGATGCAAGGTAGATAGAAAAAGTACTTCCAGTACTTGCCAATTCCTAGGTAGATCCTTAGTTTCTTGGTCCTCCAAGAAACAAAATTCAATTGCCTTATCCATGGTCGAAGCGGAGTATATATATGTTTTCAAAGGTTCTTTGTTTTTTCTTTGTTTTTGCTCAATTAGCCTAGCTCCTCCAATCAATACATGCTCTATTGATGTATTCAATGTACCCTAGATCATATTTGCATTGAATAACATTAAATTTCGACAAGTTAGGGCTTGAGCAGCCTGATAACGGACTAGTCCGTTATTAGGGCGGACAAGTCCGGTACTCCGGACTAGTCCGACCCTGAACACCGGACTAGTCCGGTAAGCCCTGATCAGAATCTTAGCTTATGTCAATTAAATGAAATCCCTTGTCATCCTTGATTATTCATATCCTTTATATATTCCTTGTCAGAAATCATGTCGGGATCGAATGAAAATCTCTCCGACTTTGAAGCGAGATGGATCAAGATCAAGATGTGATGTCTCATCTTCCGGAGTCTCGCTCCAAAAGGAGACAAGATCGTGCTGCCGAGCCTTCGCTCACCCCACCTAGGGTTTGCCAAAAGGTTACAATCAAGAGACCAGCTTCAAGAGCAAATATGGCTGATTCTAGCTCGTCGGCTCAACACCAAACCAAGGGCAAGGGAAAGGGGCTTGCTTCCGGCCCGGTTGGTCCCCTTTAGATGACAGCTCCAAGGCAGGGAAATAGGGATCCCTCGGATCAGAAGTTCAATGGCAAGGGGAGTGATGTGGCATGGAACCTGAGGAAAGTTGACGCCTATAGCTCTGGCAAAAAGGCAGCAGACAAGAGATTTTGGAGCAACTTTCACTCGGACTACTACAGTTCGGTGTAACTCCAAATGAAGACTCCAGTGGTCCGCAGCCAATGGATCGACTGGACATATTTTGAAAGGAAGAGTTGTGAAGCCTTTGAGGAGGTTATAGACGCTGCAGAGAGACACGGTCTCAAGGACTTGCTCTCCTTCAGATACAACTAGAATGATGAGATTATTGCCCAGTTCTATACAACTTGCCACTTTGCCCATGATGGAGAAGACAAAGTGACTTGGATGACACATGGATCCAAGTACACAATTTCTTATACTGAGTTTACCAGACTGCTGCACCTTGAGGACACCGACAATGATGATATTGTGATTCACAACCTTTGAGTTGTGGAGAAGGACAAGATGGAATTCCTCTATGATACTCGACTCCCATTCAATCCTCCCTCAACCAAGAACATGAAACCCTTCTTCATTGTTCTCAACAGAGTGCTCCGGAAGACCATTGCTCCAAAGGATGGAGATGCCGGGAGTGTCCAAGGTTACTTGAGAACCTTGATGAAAGTAATCAGCAGGAGGAGAAGATTTGATATCTTCAATTACATTTGGAATGACACGGTGAACATATCCTGCACACCGAACTGTTCCTGTGGCTATGCACCATACTTGATGTTCATGATTGAAAAAGTCATAGGAATTGAGTTTGTGAAGGATGTGGAGCACACTGCTCTAAGGCCTCAAAAGCCTCCTCAAGCCTCTCTCCCAGCTGCTCCCTCACCTGGTTCACCTGAAGAACATCTAGAGAGAGCTCAAGAAGATGCAAGGCCTTCGTCCAAGACTAGGGCCTCTCCACACAAAAGGTCCTCTTGTGGAATTATGAAGTATTTGGCTGCTATTTTTAGTTCTTGCCACAAAACTGAGGTGAAGCTTCATAAGATGAACAAGGCAAGAAAAGAAGAAATGAGATACATTAAGGCCAATGTCAAAGAAATAAGCCAAAAACTGGAGATTGAGCCCATTGGATCTCCAGTCATCTCAGAGGACTTTGCATATGACTTCATAGAGCTTCCTCTTCTCTCTCCATCAGTGTGTGCCAACTTTGGCATGACGAGTGGTCCTCCTTCTCCTCCTCAGCCTGATGATGAAGACAAAGAAAGGACTGACAGCGAGGAGTGAGTCGGCGACGACAAGTAGATCCCTCCTCTCCTTCTTTTTGGTGCCTTGATGCCAAAGGGGGAGAGATTGAGGGGGAGTCTTAGGTCGTAGGCTCTTCTTTTTATGTCCTAGTTTAAGAAATGAACTTTTGTAAGACTTATGCTATCATTATGCTTTTGGACATGTAATGTGAAATGATTACTATGTTATGATTTTGATTAATGATGCATGTTTAAAACTGCTATGTAGGCTTGAGACTCTTGATGATTTTATGATTATGCTCATTATGATATTCACATCAAAATTATTGCTCACACATGTAGTTTTGCACCCCACCATAAAGAGTGCACATATGTATTATGTCTACATTGTCTATTTTGCTCAAAACTCATATGTGCACACTTTATGAAAATCTGAATTTTTCTTATTATATTTGTGTGATCTCAATTGGTTGTCATCAATCACCAAAAAGGGGGAGATTGAAAGTGCATCTAGGCATCCCTTGTGGGTTTTGGTTGATTTATGACAAACAAGTGAGACCCTAACAAAATTGTTGAGATAAGCGCAGGTTCTTAAAGAAATTAGGAAGAAAGCGCAAAAAGAAAGGTGAAGGAGGATCCAGATTGATAAGAGCTCAGGAGCTGAAAAAATTAGATTACTTAGTATAGAGTGTGTTGAAGAAACACACCCCAAGAGCTCAAGTGAAACAAATCACACTAACTGCGTAAAATCAGCATGTGCGGACTAGTCCGATTTTCTTTCTGACTAGAAAATGGACTAGTCCGATATGGACCGGACTAGTCCGATTTTGTCTCTGGATAGACAACGGACTAGTCCGCACTCTTACGGACTAGTCCGATATCTCACAACACTTAGGGTTTTTCACATGCCGCACACCGGACTAGTAAGGAGTCTACAACGGACTAGTCCGGACATCGCAAACCCTAACGTAACCATTGGAAACCCTATTATAAAAAGAGGTGTACGGCCATACCACCATAACTTTTCGACCCCCTACGCCATCACACCTCCCAAGAGCCCAAAATTCACATCTCTCCACACATTGTAACCCAAAAAGGATCAAATCTTTGGGTATTAGCAATTGATCAAAGGAGAGACTTGTTCTACACATCTTGAGCTCTTGAGTTTGATCTCTCGCACAATCTTGTTCGTTTATTGTTCATCTTTTGAGTGTGTTTGGATGTGTTCATTCATTGTAATTCTTGGGGAGCCCTCAACTTGTGAGAAGGCCTCTTGAACGATTTATTTGACCTTTGTGATTAGTGGAAGAGAATCGACCTCTGTGGCGATTCGACGAAGGTAGGGTTGGTGAAGACCCGATCCTTAGTGGACTCCTCAACGGGGACGTAGATTTCCTTCGTGAATCGAACCTCGGGATAAAATCTTGTCTCCTACTCGTGTCCATTTATTGTTCATCATATTCTAGTGTTTAATTAATCTTGTGAAATTCACGTTGAAGCATTGAAATCAAAGTTGATCTTTGTCATTCATTGTTTCACTGTTGTAATACATCTAGGTTATCAATTAATTTCCGCTGCATAGGGTACTAGAAGTGAAAATATTGATCAATCTTGATCTCTCTAGTCCATGCATACCGGACTAGTCCGCACAGTACCGGACTAGTCCGTTTTTTCCCTGAGTAGAAAACGGCCTGTATTTGATAAACCTACTAAATGTTTCAGGGATTAACAAAGCGTCGAAAAGCCTATTCACCCCCTCTCTAGGCTACATTCAGTGTCCAGCAGGGCCGGGCCTCCCCTCTCCTCAGAGGCAAGCCCCGAGCCTACCACGTGGTCAGCAAGTGCCAGACTTCACCCCCTCCGAGGGGTGAACTCCAAAGCCGGACCCCACCCCCTCCACAGGGAAGAGCTCCAAAGGCGCCACGTGTCCGGCAGGGCCGGGCCTCCACTCTCCTCAGAGGCAAGCCCCGGGCCTGCCATGTGTCCGACAATGCCGGACTTCACCCCCTGCGCAGGGGTGAACTCCGATGCCAGCTATCGCCCTCTCCTCAGAGGCAAGCTCCGATGCCGGCCCTTGCCCTCTCCTCATAGGCGAGCTAGGCGAGCTCCGATGCCGCACCTCACCGCCTCCGCAGGGCTGAGCTCCGATGCCGGACTTCACCCCCTCCCCAGGGGTGAACTCCGATGACGGCCCTCGCCCTCTCCTCAGAGGCGAGCTCTGATGCCGGCCCTCACCCTCTCCTCACAGGTGAGCTCCGATGCCGGACTTCACCCCCTCCGTAGGGGTGAACTCCGATGCCGGCCTTCACCCCCTCCACAGGGGTGAACTCCAATGTGAGACTTCATCCTCTCCTCAGAGGTGAACTCAAATGTCGGACTTCACCCTCCCCTCAGAGGTGAACTCCGATGCCGGCCCTCACCCTCTCCTCAGAGGCGAGCTCCGATGCCGGCCCTCTCCCTCTCCTCAGAGGCAAGCTCTGATGCCGGACCTCACCCCCTCCGCAGGGCTGAGCTCCGATGCCGGTCCTCACCCTCTCTTCAGAGGCGAGCTCCGATGCCGGACCTCACCCCCTCCGCAGGGCTGAGCTCTGAAGGAGACAAGACCCTACAAGCACAGGAGAAAACCGCCTAAGGACCTCGCCCCCTCCGCAGGGGTGAGTTCCGAGGGTGCAACGTGCCCAGCAGGGCCGGGGCTCCCCTCCCCACGGAGGAGAGCTCCGAACCTACCACGTGGCCAGAACAGCCGGACCTCGCCCCCTCCGCGGGGGTGAGCTCCGAGGGCGCCACGTGCCCAGTAGGGTCGGGGCTCCCCTCTCATTAGAGGAGAGCTCCGGGCCTGCCACGTGGCCAGAAGAGCCGGACCTCACCCCCCCCCCCCCCCCCCCCCCCCCCCGCGCAGGGGTGAGCTCTGAGGGCGCCACGTGCCCAGTAGGGCCGGAGCTCCCCTCTCCTCAGAGGAGAGCTCCGGGCCTGCCATGTGGCCAGAAGAGCCGGACCTCACCCCTCCGCAGAGGTGAGCTCCGAGGGCGCCACGTGCCCAGTAGGGCCGGGGCTCCCCTCTCCTCGGAGGAGAGCTCCGGGCCTGCCACGTGGCCAGAAAGGCCGGACCTCACCCACCCCCGCAGGGGTGAGCTCCGAAGGCGCCACGTGTCTAGCAGGGCTGGGGCTCCCCTCCCCACAGAGGAGAGCTCCGAGCCTGCCACGTGGCCAGCAGTGCCGAACTGCCCACCACGGCTCGGTAGGCAGCAGGAGTAAAGGCACGTCATGCCTTGTCCGATCAAGGCATTCAAGACCCGCACCTTCCCAAGACGCGGAGGCGCGGCGCATGCCTGTCAGGAGGCACTGTGACCAGTCACGGTCAAGACAGGCGCACCATGTCAGGAGCTGTAGACCGATAAATACAGCGACAAGACGTGCCCTGCCGTCCCTGCCATCATCAACCACTACGCCTAGCTTGCGACATGGGCAGGACGGTAGGACGACGACTAAGAAGCCCTTGCCAGAGACAACTGCCAGCATTCACTGCAAGATATGGTAGATGGCAGGAAATCACCGCGGGGCCACCTGTTAGGCTCCAGGGTCCACCTTGTAAGCCGCCCGAGCCTTGAATTATAAAAGGCTCGGGTAGGCAACGTTGCAAAGGGTTGGGATCCCTCAGCATTCGACCCCAGTTTGGCATTTGTCTCAACTCCCTCTAGTGCCTATGGCAACTTAGTTCATCACCAAGCTTAGAACTCCGGTTCTAAGCCGTGAGCAACACAGCTCCCGTGGACATAGAGTTTTAAGCTCCGGCGGCCCGAACCACGTAAAAATTGTGTCAATCCTCCTTCATCCAACGCGACCTCTCGAGAGAACTAGCCCCTCTGAAAAAGAACCTCTGCGGGCTGCCCCTGAAGCAGGCCCGGGGGAAGTGTTGACCGCAACACTTTGATAGTGTACGTCCCAGTGGCTTTGTGAGGATATCAGCAAGTTCATCTTTTGTCCCAACATGCTCCAAGATGACTTCTCCTCTATCAACACATCCTCTGACAAAGTGAAACTTGATGTCAATGTGTTTACTTCTATCATGCAAGAATGGATTCTTTGCCAAAGCAATTGCTGCTGTGTTATCCATCTTAATCACTGGTGGAGGTACTTGAATTTTTGTCACTTCTTCTAGCACATGCCTGAGCCAAACAGCCTGACTTGCTGCAGCTGCTCCAGCCACATACTCAGCTTCACATGTGGACTTTGCCACAGCCTTTTGCTTATGAGATAACCAGCTGACAGGATTTTCACTTAGGAAGAAAATGACTCCTGTTGTGCTTCTCCAGTCATCCACATCTCCCCCAAAATCACTATCACTATAGCCCCTTAACTCAAGACTTCCTTCACCTCGGTTGTAAGACAAGCCATACTGTAACAACCCAAAACCTGTTAAGGGGGGGAATTTAAAAATTTTTGGACGTATAGCATGTGGTGCAGAAATTCAAATTCAAATTGGAGTTCAAATTCAAATCAAAACAGAAAAGAAAAGAAAATGAAAAAAGAAAAAGAAAAACCCCACCGGCCAGTGGGCCAAAACCCACCAGCCGGCCCAATCTCCCCGCGCCAGCCCCAATCTCCCCGCGCCCCTCTCTCCCTCTCACTGACACGCGGGGCCCACGTGTCATCTCCTACCTCCCGCTCGCGCCAACCGACCGGACTCTTCCCCGCGCCTGATCGCATCCAACTCCGCAAACCCGCGTCCCCAGCCCGACTCCCGGTCCTGGACGACTCCAACTCGATCCCAACAGACCGCCGCCCCCCCTCGCCTATATAAACGTCGACATCGCCCTGTTTTCCCCCCGATCGGCTGTTTTTCCTCCCGGTGACAACCGAAGCTTCTACCGCCGTTTTCCTTCGATCCTAGCTCGGATTTCCTGATCTAACGCGCTGATCATGTTCCACCGCCTCCGGGGAATCTCGCAGGTGAAGGAAATCCGGTGTTTTGCCCTCTAGACACAGCTCTGACGAGCACCGCCGCGTTTTCACCTCGGACCTCGCCGCCGACCGCCTTCCAGGGCCTCCGATGTCACACCCGGTTTTTCCGAAGAACAACCAAGTGAATATCACATGTATGCCAGGATCATTTTCTCATACATGTGATGACAAATAGTGATGCATCATTTATTACAAGCCAGGTGTCGAATATAAATAAGCCTTACATAGCAGATGTCTCGATGGACAATAATAAGTTCATCACAAGTAAATAAACTAGCAGCGGAATATTATTCTTGAGGGCTCCGTCACAGGCGTTGCCCGGGGGTCTCCATGAACCTAGAAACCTTCTTCTGGTCCAAAGTCTTGGTCATTATACACCACCTCATTATCTTGACCTGAGCAGCAATATAAACCAACAAATATGCAAGGTTGAGTACCGATGGTACTCAGCAAGTGTGGGAAAGTTATGTCATGCATGGCTAGAACAAGGGGAGGTTGAACTCATGGTTAAAGAACTACGCAATTAATACCTATTACCTTAGCTTATTAAGCACCTACATTACTACACAGGTGAAATGGTCCCAATATCCCATCCCATCATCATAATCAAATAACCATAACATCATTTCCAATGTTAAGCTCCCCGCTTAACATCCACAACTTCCAAAACCATCAATCCTCTAATCATGAATAAGTCCAAGCCGCTCTTGACCGTGAGCACGGCGGTCATGACAGTTTTGACTCTGCAGAGTTTGCACCACTGTACCCACATGTAGTGATTTCATCCCCCGTTGCCGGGTGGACTAAAAGAACCTCCATTATGCCAGTGGCTACGAACCACATTCACACTTCCCAGGTGTGTAGCCAGGAGATCACTACGAAGCCTTTACAAAGGGATTCCCGATGAGCATGGGCCCACTGAGGTTTCACCCCTAACAGCATACAAGAGGCTCCAACCCCGCTGCAGTGGCCCCCTCTTGAGCCTTGCGGTTCATATGGTAGTCCAGCTGACACCTATTCCCCGCACCATCCAACACACCCATACTACACCGGGGATACACCTAATTAATTGGCCAAGCTGCCCCATCTCAGCATGTGGTTGGCACGGTAAAGCCAGGTTACATGCTCCATGAGCCGGTCCTTAGGATCCAGGCAAGTACTAAACACAAACCCGAGTCTCGTGCACCCAGCACACAACCAAAACATCCAACTTGCCTTGATCCCTACCTCTACATAACTCACAATATCTCATTCAAGAGTAGGGTAAAATAAACTGATGATCTCATATCCCAAATATCCCATTTTAAGCATGGCTAAGCATATGCATAATAATAAATGACATGATAAAATAAATCCCAACCCAAGCTACAAGGAAACAAGGTAATGCAATTCTAGGGAAACTTTCTAGCATGGGTTTCATATTTAACTTGACAATGCAAATAGTTCTATCTACACATCCTAACATAGGATCAAAGTGGTCAAGGACACTTGCCTCCTTCCTGCTGCTCTTGGAATGGGTAGTCCTGATCTTGGAAAGGAAGAACTTGCTCTGGAGCAGGTTCTACATCATACCATCACACATAGCAAAAGAAAAACAACAATCCATAAGACATAGTTCACACTTCCACTTCAAACAAACCACACATTCACATTTATGAAAGTCATTCACAATTATATGTGTTGTGGTTACTCTATGTGTGTTGATCTTTGGCTTACATATACTTTTAATCATGTGTATATGATTCCTACTGTTGCATTCACATTTATGCTTACATACCATATATATGAGTTTCCAATTTAAATAAATTCCTTATATTTAATTACTACACCTTTTAGCTACCAAGTATGCATGAAAGGTATTTTCCTACTCCATATGTGTCTTCAGAATTTCTACCAACCCTAAACTGAATTCTTTGGATTTTAGAAACTTCATTTATCATTTACTAGTTGCTATATTTTCAGATTTATTTCCTATGCCTAAATGTGAACTTTATTATGAGAATAATAAGACACATCATCTAAACAGAATAGGTTCTGATCTAAAATATTTAATAATATATTTTTGACCTTTTCCTCTGATGTAAACTATTTTACATTTATTTTCCCTATTTTCAGAACTATTCTTTACTTAAAAATTTGATCCTATAACTAATAAATGTGAATAATAAATTAAACAGATTCATTTCAGCCCAAAATCAATTTTTATTTCGCTCCAAAGTTTTCTAAGTACTGAGAAAGTTTTTAATTTAAATTTGGCAATATGTTTGTCCCACTTTTTAAATTTTAAATACTAGCCACATATTCAATTTCTTAAATTTAATACCAAACAGGGTTAAAAAGGTAAACTCACCCCACTACAGGGTCTATAATATTATTTTAAGAATTTTCAGGGGTCTAGCTAGACATAACAGAGGGGTTTTCCTAATTTTTATTAAGTCCAGGGGCTAAAACTGATTTTTAAATGAATTTACATGATTTTCTGAAGTTCCAGGGGCTAGATCAGAAGTTTCCGGGGCTAGCTCTTATTTTCCGAGAACCCCAGGGGGTAGCACGTAAGATTTCCAGTCTTTATAACGCGGGGCTGACGTGGACCGTCCGATTTAAAACAGACGGCTGAGATTATAACGTCGAACCGGTACGCGGGGATTTAAACTCTACCGTGCGATTTAAAATAAACGGTGCACAAGCGGCCACGTCGCTCTGATCGAGCGCGGGCGGCGCTGCCGGCGGCGCACGGCGGCGGGAGGCGGCGATCTTGCCGGAGAGTTTCGGATCTTCGTAAATTCTTCTTAGAACTGTGATTTTATGGCATAGATCGGTAGAGGGGAGGTCGGAGATCTCACCTCGGGGGTTTTCTTGAGCTCGGAGGTCCTTGAAGGTGGTCAGCGACGAGGTCCGAGGTGAATTCACGGCGAGGCTCGTCGGCGCTGTGTTTGAGCCGCAAACCACCGAGTTTTCTGCACCTGCGAGGTTCCCCGGAGGCGGTGGATCAAGACCAGCGAGTTAGATTGGAATTCCCGAGCGTAGATCGGGCAGAATTCACCGGAGGGGCTCGGGTTCTCACCGGAGTAAAATTGGCGGATCGCGTGGGAAAAACGGGACAAGGCCGGGTTTTTATAGACGGGGGAGGGCGGCAGGTTGGTTTAGATCGAGCTGGAGTCTTCGGGGTCTGGAAATCGGCTGGGATACGCGAGAATTCCCGATCGGTTTTGATTCGGGTGAGAGAGTCCCGGCCGATCGCGGCGCGGGCGCGAGGAAGAAGAAAGCTGGCGGACCCCGCCTGTCAGTGGGAGGAAGGGGGCGTGCGCGGCCGCGGGCTGGCGCGGAGCAGGGTGGGCCGGCTGGTGGGTTTCGGCCCACTGGCCGGTTTTTTTTTCTGTTTTCCTTTTTCTTTTTCTATTTCTTTTCTGTTTTGAATTTAAATTGAATTCCAGTTTGAATTTAAATTGTTGCAAAACATGCAACACATCCAATAATTTTAAAATTCCCTTCTTAACAAGATTTTGGGGTGTTACAGCTCTACCCCCCTTAAAAGAAATCTCGTCCTCGAGATTGGTGGTTCTAAGAAAACAATTCCGGAAATTGTGCCTTGAGCTCATCTTCCCGTTCCTAGGTGGCTTCCTCTTCTGAGTGATGCTTCCATTGCACCTTGCACATACGAATTCTTTTATTTCTGGTGAGGCATTCCATTGTCTCCAAAATCTTGTATGGATGCTCGGCATAAGACAAATCCTCTGCTACGTCCACTTCATTCATGGGTAACACCTCTTCAGGCGTTCTCAGGCATTTCTTGAGTTGTGACACATGGAACACATCGTGCACATCCGATAGACGAGCTGGTAACTCTAGTTGATACGCCACTTCGCCTTTCCTTTCCAGAACTTGAAAGGGTCCGATGTATCGAGGTGACAACTTCCCTTTCACCTTGAACCGACGAAGTCCTCTGATAGGGGACACCTTGAGATAGACATAGTCTCCCACGTTGAAAACGAGCTCTCTTCTTCGTACATTGGCATAGCTCTTTTGGCGCGTCTGTGCTATCCTCAAATTGTTGCGAATTTCCCTCACCTTCGCCTCGGCTTCTTGTAGTACTTCTGGACCAAACACTTTACTTTCCCCCGTTTGGTTCCAAAATAGGGGAGTTCTGCACTTCCTTCCGTACAAAGCTTCAAACGGTGACATCTTCATACTAGCTTGATAGCTGTTGTTATTGGAAAACTCCGCATACGGTAAGTTCTTATCCCAACTCTGATTGTTTTTTAGTGCACATGCCCTCAGCATATCTTCAAGAATCTGATTGGTTCTTTCTGTCTGCCCATCAGTTTGGGGATGATAGGCAGAACTAAAGTTCAGATGGGTTCCCATGGTTTCGTGCAACTTCTGCCAGAACCTTGAGGTGAACTGTGTCCCTCGATCCGACACAATCTTCTTTGGCACTCCATGGTAACACACGATCCTTGACATGTACAACTCTGCCAATTTGGATCCACTGTAGCTTTCTTTCACGGGGATAAAATGAGCTACCTTGGTTAGCCTGTCAATGATGAACCATATCGAATCATATCCTGATTGGGTGCTAGGCAATCCCACGATGAAATCCATGCCGATTCCTTCCCATTTCCATTCAGGCACTTTGAGTGGTTGCAATAATCCCGCGGGTCGTTGATGTTCTGCTTTCACCAACTGACAAGTGTCACATAGGGCAACATGTTCCGTGACATCTCGCTTCATGCCATACCACCAATACATGCTCTTGAGGTCCTGGTACATCTTCGTACTCACAGGATGAACAGAATAGTCAGAATCATGAGCCTCCTTCAAAATCAATTCACGGATCTCCTTTACTTCTGGCACACAGATTCTTTTCCCGTGCCACACCGTTCCTTGTTCATCCTCTCTAAAACCAGGAGCTTTATTTTCCTTGATGAGTTGTCTGATCTCTTGTATCTTCTCGTCATTCTTTTGACCCTCGCGTATGTCTCGCTCTAGTGTGGAGTCCACTTCCATGGCGATGGCTTCACCACTATTCACCAGGCATAGATTGAGCCTTATAACCTCGTCCTTCAATTCTGCAGGCATGTCCTTCAAGCTCAACTTATTGACCTGCACTTTCCGACTTAAAGCATCTGCCACGACGTTTGCTTTCCCAGGATGATAGTTAATGCCCACATCAAAGTCATTGATTAGCTCTAACCATCTCCTTTGTCTGAGGTTGAGATCTGGCTGTGTAAAAATGTACTTCAAACTCTTATGATCCGTATATATCTCTGTCCTCTTCCCCATCAAATAGTGTCGCCAAATTTTCAACGTGTGTACCACTGCGGCGAGTTCTAGGTCATGTGTAGGATAGTTTTTGTCGTGCTTCCGGAGTTGTCGGGATGCATAAGCCACGACATGCCCTTCTTGCATGAGAACACATCCCAACCCGTTTCCAGAGGCATCACAGTACAACGTAATGTTCTTCTGCATATCTGGCATAACTAGCACTGGGGCTGTTGTCAATCTTTTCTTTAACTCCTGAAAACTTGTTTCGCATTGTGGCTTCCATGTGAATGTGATTCCCTTCTCCAACAGTTTGGTAATGGGTCTCGAGATCTTAGAGAATCCCTCAATAAACCATCGATAGTATCCAGCCAATCCCAAAAAGCTCCGAACTTCCCCGACATTTTCAGGGGTCTTCCACTTCTGTATATCCTCGATTTTGGCGGGATCTACGGAGATTCCTCCCTCCGAGATTATATGACCTAAGAAGGGAACTCTCTTTAGCCAAAACTCACACTTGCTCAACTTGGCATGTAGTTGGTGTTCTCTCAGCCTCTGCAACACAAACCTTAGATGTTTCTCATGTTCTTCTTCATCTTTGGAGAAGACGAGAATGTCATCTATGAAAACCACCACAAATTTGTCCAGATATTCCATGAATACCTTGTTCATGAGATACATGAAGTATGCTGGGGCATTAGTTAGCCCGAAAGGCATGACAGTGTATTCATACAGTCCGTACCGAGATACGAAAGCTGTCTTGGGAATATCAGATTGCCTTATCTTGAGTTGGTGGTATCCCGACCTGAGATCAATTTTCGAGAACACACAAGCGCCCCTCAACTGATCAAACAAGTCTTCAATGCGGGGTAATGGGTAATTGTTCTTGATGGTTACCTCATTCAAGGCACGGTAATCCACGCATAACCTTTGGGTTCCGTCCTTCTTGGGCACAAATATGACCGGGGCTCCCCAAGGTGAGGAACTAGGACGAATATACCCCTTCTCCGTCAATTCTCTCAAATGATCCTTGAGTTCTCCCAGCTGCTTGGAGTCCATCCGATAAGGTCTCTTGTATATCGGGGCTGTTCCAGGCACTAGCTCAATTGCGAATTCCACTTCACGATCGGGAGGCATACATGGCAACTCCTCCGGAAAAACAACTGGATATTCCCTGATGGTCCTGATCTCCTCTACTTTCACCTCAACTTGATTTAATTTAATGTCCCTCCTAGGCTCGTGTATTGTTATGAACTTTACTCTTGTGCCACTAGGGTGAGTTAGTTCCACCGTTCTGGTCGAACAATGGATAATCCCTTTATGTTTGGTCAACCAATCCATACCCAAGATAATATCTATCCCTTGTGAATCTATCACTATGAGGTTAGCAGTAAATACTACCCCATTAATGTCTAGGTTCACCTTGGGACACACTTGTCTTGTCCTTATTTCTCCACCTGGAGAGTATACGGCTAGCATATGGTTCATTTGTGTGGTTGCTAGGTCATGCTTCTTAACAAACCCTTGAGCAATGAACGAGTGGGTAGCACCAGAATCAAACAGCAGGGTTGCAATGTGTAAATTGGCAGGAAACTTATCAACTACCACTTCGGGTGCCTCTTGTGCTTCCTCCATAGTGACGTGGTTCACCCGTCCTCTCATTACATTCTGCTGTTGTGGCTGCGTGGGCTTCTTCTTTGGGCACTTATGGGCGTAGTGCCCCACTTCACCACAGCTAAAGCATTGCACCCCAACCTTAGGTGCCTGGCCTTTGTTGTCTTGGGGTTGGTTTGGGGGTCCTTGCACTGCTGGTTGAGGTGGATATGCGGGGCGAGGCTGTTGTACAAACTGACGTTGCGGCTGTGCTGGTGCTGCCGGAGGCCTGTAGTTCGGGTTGTACCCTCTTGGTGCTGAGTAGGGTACCGCAGCACGGTTCGTCTGCCCTGCAGGTTGCTGCATCAGACGTGGGCGGGTGTTGCTCCCTGAGGCTTGATGTGATCACCCGGCCTTCCTCTTATTCTCATTTTCCAAGGCCTTCAGCTTCCTTTCTACCACAAACGCTCTGTCCACCATCTTTTGGAAGCTTTCATACTCATTTGAGGACATTGCACACTGCATTTCTGCGGTAAGTCCTTCTACGAAACAATCTTGTTTCTTCTCATCAGTCTCTATGTCTCGTCGGGCATAACGGGATAGTTGAGTAAATTTAGTGAGGTATTCCCTCACCGTCATGTTTCCCTGCTGCAGTCCCAAGAACTCCTTCCTCTTGTTTTTGAGTTCACCTCTTGGGATGTAATGGTTGCGGAAGTTACGCTTGAACTCTTCCCAAGTGATGTTCTCAGGGTCATGATGGGTGGCCACGTTGGCGGTCCACCAATCAGCAGCAGGTCCATGCAATTGATGAGAGGCAAACAGCACCCTCTCATACCCTTGGCACTGTATGATCCTCATCTTGCTCTCAATGGTCTTAAGCCAATCATCTGCCTCCAGAGGTTCAGCAGCACTTGCAAACTTTGGAGGTTGAGTTCCTAGAAACTCACGCAACCTTGGTTGGCGTGGTGCAGCTTGTGGAGGTGGAACTTGATGCAAGTTGGCCACCACTGGAGTCAGGTTCTGGATGAGCTGATTTTGATTCTCCAGCATTTGGTGGAGGGATCAACTCCTTCATGGCGTCCACCCCTGTCTTGGCCTCCAGAAAGATGAGGGTTGCAGGCCCCATCATTGTTGTTGGCGGGGTTGGCAGCACGACCTTTTCCTCTTCCGGCCATCTAGCATGATCAACCAAATGTTAATTTAAAGTATTACGTATTATCTCACTACTTTCACTTGTTTGTACTTTGAAGTGTTGAAGCTTTGTTATACTTTTCTGAGGGTTCATATCTCACACACAAATAAATGCAATGTTATTTCATGTGGGTTTACACACCAAAGCAAAACAATCTGAAGACGAGGCTGTGGACAATTGCTCATGGCTTCCACAACTCACGTCACACATCAAGCATTAACACACCATTAACTAACGTAACGACTCAACTACTCGACATCTTTCTAATTTAAGGGAAAGGCTCTACGCTACTCGTTTTCTTGAGCTGGCTCCTCGGGATCTTCCTCATCATTTCGGCTGCCTTCTGACTCTGCTTTGGGTGGGGAGGCCGCTGGTGGAGAAGTGCGACGACGCCTGATCGCTCGGCGATCTGGGGAGTCAGGAGTCCATGTATCATTCACGGTGACACACAGTTCATTCCCATCTCCTCTTTCTCTCGCCCTCAAGCAGGCTCGAGGCAACGCCTCGGTTTCCTTCAGGGTGTCACGAACATCCTGAAGCTCCTGCAGACACTCCTGCAATCGAGTGCTAAGCATGGCA
Organism: Neostapfia colusana; assembly: GCA_030760725.1. Lineage (NCBI taxonomy): Eukaryota > Viridiplantae > Streptophyta > Magnoliopsida > Poales > Poaceae > Neostapfia > Neostapfia colusana. The sequence continues at coordinate 39,400,813 of JASWHV010000013.1, read as the reverse complement.
GCATCCTCTAAGCACAAATCCATGTGCTCATGGGAAGTCCCTTGCTGCACTGGTGGGTACTTATACTCCGATGTACCACTCTCGCGCTGGAGGACATACATGTACTCAGTCGTGTCCAGGTGTCGATGATAGATGTGACTCTGGCAGGTGATGGCCTCCCAGGTAACATCCTTCTCCGCGTCGACCTGTGTCTCTCGACAACCTAGAGAGCGGTGGATCTTGAGCAGCTGATTTTCGTGTATAATCCTCATCTCTGAACTCCATTCTTCCCTCTTCTCACGGATGGTTCTGGTGGAGCTATAGTGTATGATTAGCTTGCCCGTATTGCCAGCGGCTTGGAGCATACGTCGAAGATGGCGCAACAAGCCTCCTACTGCCAATCCGTAGGAAAGGTACGTCACCGGACGACTCTCCTCTCTTTCGGCAAGGGCAACTATGGGAACTCTCCCTCATGTGGACTTGCGAGCGGTGCGAATCATGCGAACCATCTAAAACAAAAAGCATTTAAACTTAGGTTAGATAAACTTTTAAACAAAAATCCTATTTTGAATGAAAATTGGGGTAAGATGAAGAAAGTGACTCATTAAATAACACTTTTCAACACACACCTTGTAAAAATAGTTTTTAAGAAAATAGGGCCCCTAAATACGTCCATTTCTACCTAGGTCCACGTTCCTACGGGCAACCTTAGCTATGATACCACTTCTGTCACACCCGGTTTTTCCGAAGAATAACCAAGTGAATATCACATGTATGCCAGGATCATTTTCTCATACATGTGATGACAAATAGTGAAGCATCATTTATTACAAGCCAGATGTCGAATATAAATAAGTCTCACATAGCAAATGTCTCGATGGACAATAATAAGTTCATCAGAAGTAAATAAACTAGCAGCGGAATATTATTCTTGAGAGCTCCGTTACAGGCGTTGCCCGGGGGTCTCCATGAACCTAGAAACCTTCTTCGGGTCCAAAGTCTTGGTCATTATACACCACCTCATTATCTTGACCTGAGCAGCAATATAAACCAACAAATATGCAAGGTTGAGTACCGATGGTACTCAGCAAGTGTGGGAAAGTTATGTCATGCATGGCTAGAACAAGGGGAGGTTGAACTCATGGTTAAAGCACTACGCAATTAATACCTATTACCTTAGCTTATTAAGCACCTACATTACTACACAGGTGAAATGGTCCCAATCTTCCATCCCATCATCATAATCAAATAACCATAACATCATTTCCAATGTTAAGCTCCCCGCTTAACATACACAACTTCCAAAACTATCAAACCTCTAATCATGAATAAGTCCAAGGCGCTCTTGACCGTGAGCACGGCTGTCATGACAGTTTTGACTCCGCAGAGTTTGCACCACTGTACCACATGTAGTGATTTCATCCCCCGTTGCCGGGTGGACTAAAAGAACCTCCATTATGCCAGTGGCTACGAACCACATTCACACTTCCCAGGTGTGTAGCCAGGAGATCACTACAAAGCCTTTACAAAGGGATTCCTGACGAGCGTGGGCCCACTGAGGTTTCACCCCTAACAGCATACAAGAGGCTCCAACCCCGCTGCAGTGGCCCCCTCTTGAGCCTTGCGGTTCATATGGTAGTCCAGCTGACACCTATTCCCCGCACCATCCAACACACCCATACTACGCCGGGGATACACCTAATTAATTGGCCAAGCTGCCCCATCTCAGCATGTGGTTGGCACGGAAAGCCAGGTTACATGCTCCATGAACCGGTCCTTAGGATCCAGGCAAGTACTAAACACAAACCCGAGTCTCGTGCACCCAGCACACAACCAAAACATCCAACTTGCCTTGATCCCTACCTCTACATAACTCACAATATCTCATTCAAGAGTAGGGTAAAATAAACTGATGATCTCATATCCCAAATATCCCATTCTAAGCATGGCTAAGCATATGCATAATAATAAATGACATGATAAAATAAATCCCATCCCAAGCTACAAGGAAACAAGGTAATGCAAATCTAGGGAAACTTCCTAGCATGGGTTTCATATTTAACTTGACAATGCAAATAGTTCTATCTACACATCCTAACATAGGATCAAAGTGGTGAAGGACACTTGCCTCCTTCCTGCTGCTCTTGGAATGGGTAGTCCTGATCTTGGAAAGGAAGAACTTGCTATGGAGCAGGTTCTACATCATACCATCACACTTAGCAAAAGAAAAACAACAATCTATAAGACATAGTTCACACTTCCACTTCAAACAAATCACACATTCACATTTATGAAAGTCATTCACAATTATATGTGTTGTGGTTACTCTATGTGTGTTGATCTTTGGCTTACATATACTTTTAATCATGTGTATATGATTTCTACTGTTGCATTCACATTTATGCTTACATACCATATATATGAGTTTCCAATTTAAATAAATTCCTTATATTTAATTACTACACCTTTTAGCTACCAAGTATGCATGAAAGGTATTTTCCTACTCCATATGTGTCTTCAGAATTTCTACCAACCCTAAACTAAATTCTTTGGATTTTAGAAACTTCATTTATCATTTACTAGTTGCTATATTTTATGATTTATTTCCTATGCCTAAATGTGAACTTTATTATGAAAATAATAAGACACATCATCTAAACAGAATAGGTTCTGATCTAAAATATTTAATAATATATTTTTGACCTTTTCCTCTGATGTAAACTATTTTACATTTATTTCCCTATTTTCAGAACTATTCTTTACTTAAAAATGTGTTCCTATAACTAATAAATGTGAATAATAAATTAAACAGATTCATTTCAGCCCAAAATCCATTTTTATTTCATTCCAAAGTTTTCTAAGTACTGAGAAAGTTTTTAATTTAAATTTGGCAATATGTTTGTCCCACTTTTTAAATTTTAAATACTAGCCACATATTCAATTTCTTAAATTTAATACCAAACAGGGTTAAAAAGGTAAACTCACCCCACTACAGGGTCTATAATATTATTTTAAGAATTTTCAGGGGTCTAGCTACACATAACAGAGGGGTTTTTCCTAATTTTTATTAAGTACAGGGGCTAAAACTGATTTTTAAATGAATTTACATGATTTTCTGAAGTTCCAGGGGCTAGATCAGAAGTTTCCGGGGCTAGCTCTTATTTTCCGAGAACCCCAGGGGGTAGCACGTAAGATTTCCAGTCTTTATAACGCGGGGCTGACGTGGACCGTCCGATTTAAAACAGACGGCTGAGATTATAACGTCGAACCGGTACGCGGGGATTTAAACTCTACCGTGCGATTTAAAATAAACGGCGCACAAGCGGCCACGTCGCTCTGATCGAGCGCGGGCGGCGCTGCCGGCGGCGCACGGCGGCGGGAGGCGGCGATCTTGCCGGAGAGTTTCGGATCTTCGTAAATTCTTCTTAGAACTATGATTTTATGGCATAGATCAGTAGAGGGGAGGTCGGGGATCTCACCTCGGGGGTTTCTTGAGCTCGGAGGTCCTGAAAGGTGGTCGGCGACGAGGTCCGAGGTGAATTCACGGCGAGGCTCGTCGGCGCTGTGTTTGAGCCGCAACCCACAGAGTTTTCTGCACCTGCGAGGTTCCCCGGAGGCGGTGGATCAAGACCAGCGAGTTAGATCGGAATTCCCGAGCGTAGATCGGGCAGAATTCACCGGAGGGGCTCGGGTTCTCACCGGAGTAAAATCGGCGGATCGCGTAGGAAAAACGGGACAAGGCCGGGGTTTTATAGACGGGGGAGGGCGGCGGGTTGGTTTAGATCGAGCTGGAGTCTTCGGGGTCCGGAAATCGGCTGGATACGCGAGAATTCCCGATCGGTTTTGATTCGGGTGAGAGAGTCCCGGCCGATCGCGGCGCGGGCGCGAGGAAGAAGAAAGCTGGTGGGCCCCGCCTGTCAGTGGGAGGAAGGGGGCGCGCGCGGCCGCGGGCTGGCGCGGAGCAGGGTGGGCCGGCTGGTGGGTTTCGGCCCACTGGCCGGTTTTTTTTTCTGTTTTTCTGTTTTTCTTTTTCTATTTCTTTTCTGTTTTGAGTTTAAATTGAATTCCAGTTTGAAGTTAAATTGTTGCAAAACATGCAACACATCCAAAAATGTTTAAATTCCCTTCTTAACAAGATTTTGGGGTGTTACATCCGAGCTCAAGAAAAACCCCGAGGTGAGATTCCCGACCTCCCCTCTACCGTTCTATGCCATGAAATCCAAGTTTTAGGAAGTATAGACGAAAATCCGAAGATCTCCGGCGAGATCGCCACCTCCCAACGCCGCGCGCCGCCGGGCAGCGCGGGCTGGCTCCGATCAGGGCGACGTGGCCCCTTGTGCTCTGTCCATTTTAAATCGCACGGTAGAATCAAAACCCGCGCGTATCGGTTCGACGATCTAACCTGAGCTGTCTATTTTAAATCGGACGGTCCACATCAGCCCCTCGTTATAAAAGTCGGGATTCTTATGCGCTACCCCCTGGGGATCTTGGAAAACATGAGCTAGCCCCAGAAACTTCTGATCTAGCCCCTGGAACTTCAGAAATTCATGTAAATTTATTTAAAAAACAGTTTTAGCCCTTGGACTTAATAAAAATTAGGAAAACCCCTCTGTTATGTGTAGTTAGACCCCTGGAAATTTATAAAATAATAAACTAGACCGTGTAGTAGGGTGGATTTACCTTTTTGACCCTTTATGATATTAAATTCAGAAATTTGAATATGTGACTAGGATTTAAATTTAAAAAGGTAAGGCAAACACATTGTAAATTCAAATTAAACCATCCTAGCACTTGGAAAACTTTAGAATGAGTTAAAAATAGATTTTAAGCTGAAATGAATCTGTCTAATTGATTGTTCACATTTATTAGTTATAGGGACACATTTTTAGGTTAGGAAATAATTCTGAAAATTTGTAAAATAAATTTAAATTAGTTCACATCAGAGGAGAAGTTCAGAAATATATTATTTAATATTTTAGATCAGAACCTATTCTGTTTAGATGATATGCCCTACTATTTAATATTAAAACTCACTTTTAGGCATAGAAAATAAATCTGAAAAATATAGGAAAATGGGTATGCATAATTAGAAAATGATAAATGAAGTCTCTAAATCCAAAAACTTCATTTTAGGATTTGGTAGAAGATTTGAAAACCTATTTGGAGTAGGAAATTACCTTTCATGCAAACTTGGCAGCTAAGAAGTGTATTAATTGAATATAAAGAATTTGTTCAAATTGGAAATTCATATATAGTGTGCAAACAGAAATCTGAATACAAAAGTTAGAAGTCATATACATATGTTTAAAAGTGCTTGTAGGCTAAAAATAAACACATCTAGAGTAACCACAACACTTAGAAATGTGAATGACTATCATATGTATGTATGTGTGGATTGTATGAAGTCAAAGTGTGAACTATGTCTTATGTATTGTTGTTTTCTTTTGCTATGTGTATTGGCATGAGTAGAACCTGCCCCAGAGCAAGTTCTCCCCTTCCAAGACTAATACTTTCCATTTCCAGAGCAGCAGGAAGAAGGCAAGTGTCCTTGACCACTTTGATCCTATGCTAGGATGTGTAGATAGAATTATTTGCATTGTCAATTGAAATATGAAACCCATGCTAGGAAGTTTCCCTAGAATTGCATTACCTTGTTTCCTTGTAGCTTGGGTTGGGATTTATTTTATCATGTCATTTATTCATATGCTTATGCTTAGCCATGCTTAGAATGGGATAATTGGGATATGTTCAATTTATTTACCTTACTCTTGAATGAGATATTATGAGTTATGTAGTGGTAGGGATCGAGGCAAGTTGGATTATTTGGTTGGTGCTGGGTGCACGAGACTCGGGTTTGTGTTTAGTACTTGCCTGGATCCTAAGGACCGGTTCATGGAGCATGTAACCTGGCTTTACCGTGCCAACCACATGCTGAGATGGGCTTCAGGATGTTTGTGACACCCTGAAGGAGACTGAGGCATTGCTTCGCGCCTGCTTGAGGGCGAGAGAAAGAGGAGATGGAAATGAACTGTGTGTCACCGTGAATGACACATGGACTCTAGACTCCCTAGACCGCCGGGCGAGCAGGCGTCGCCACATTTCTCCACCAGCAGCTTCCCCACCCAAAGCGGAGTCAGAGGGCAGCCGCAATAATGAGGAAGACCCTGAGGAGCCAGCTCAGTGATACGAGTCATGTAGAGTCCTTTCCCTTAGTTCAGCAGGTTACCGAGTAGTCGAGTCAATACCTTAGTTAATGGTGTGTTAATGTTTGGTGTGTGACGTGAGTTGTGGAAGCCATGGAATTTGTCCACAACCTCATCTTTAGGTTGTTTTGCTTTGATGTGTGAACCCCTATGAATTAAGAGTGCATTTATTTTCGTGTGAGACGTGAAACCCTCAGAAAGTGTTAATATAATAAGGCCTCAAAAGATTAAGTTTAAACAAGCAAATTTGGGAAGTTAATACATAATGCTTTAAATTAACATTTGGTTGATCATGATAGATGGCCGGAAGAGGAAAGGGTCATGGTGCCAACCCCGCCAACCACAACAACGATGAGGCCGGCAACCCTCATTTTTCTGGAGGACAAGACAGGGGTGGTCGCCGTGAAGGAGCTGATCCCATCCACCAAATGCTTGAAAATCAGAATCAGCTCATCCAGAGCATAACTCAAGTGGTGGCCAACTTGCACCAAGCTCCACCCCCACAAGCTGCACCACGCCAACCAAGGTTGAATGAGTTTCTAGGGACTCAACCTCCAAAGTTTGCAAGTGCTGCTGAACCTCTGGAGGCAGATGACTGGCTAAAGACCATCGAGAGCAAGATGAGGATCATACAATGCCAAGGGTATGAGAGGGTGCTGTTTGCCTCTCACCAATTGCATGGACCCGCTGCTGATTGGTGGACCGCCTACGTGGCAGCCCACCATGACCCCGAGAACATTACTTGGAAACAGTTCAAGTGCAGTTTCCGCAACCATTATATACCAAGGGGTGAACTCAAAAACAAGAGAAAGGAGTTCTTGGGACTGCAGCAAGGAAACATGACTGTGAGGGAATACCTCACTAAGTTCACCCAACTATCCCGTTATGCACCATGGGACATCGAAACTGATGAGCAGAAACAGGACTGCTTTGTGGAAGGACTTACTGCCGAAATGCAGTGTGCAATGTCCTCCAACGAGTATGAAAGCTTCCAAAAGATGGTAGACAGAGCATTTGTTGTGGAGAGGAAGCTGAAGGCCTTGGAAAATGAAAACAAGAGGAAGGCGGGATGGTCACACCAAGCCTCGGGTAGCAACACACGCCCACGACTGATGCAGCCACCCGCAGGGCAGACGAGCCGTGCTGTGGTACCCTACTCAGCACCCAGAGGGTACAACCCGAATTTCAGGCCTCCATCAGCACCAGCACAACCGCAGCGTCAGTTTGTACAGCAGCCGCGTCCCACATATCAACCTCGACCAGCAGTGCAAGGACCACAGAACCAACCCCAAGACAACAAAGGCCAGGCACCTAAGGTTCGGGTGCAATGCTTCAACTGTGGTGAAGTGGGGCACTACGCCCATAAGTGCCCAAAGAAGAAGCCCATGCAACGACAACAGAAGAATGTGATGCGAGGACGGGTGAACCATGTGACCATGGAGGAAGCGCAAGAGGCACTTGACGTGGTAAGTGGTAAGTTTCCCGCCAATTTACACATTGCAACCCTGTTGTTTGATTCTGGTGCTACCCACTCGTTCATTGCTCAAGTGTTTGTTAAAAAGCATGATCTAGCAACAACACAAATGAACCATATGCTAGCAGTGAACTCTCCAGGGGGAGAAATAAGGACAAGACAAGTGTGTCCCAAGGTGAATCTAGACATTAATGGGGTAGCATTTACTGCAAACCTTATTGTGATAGACTCACAAGGGATAGATATTATTTTGGGTATGGATTGATTGACCAAACACAAGGGAATCATCCATTGTTTGACAAGAACGGTGGAACTGACTCACCCTAGTGGCACAAGAGTGAAGTTCATAACCGCACAAGAACCTAGGAGGGACCTTAAACTCAACCACGTTGAGGTGGAAGTGGAGGAGATCAAGATCATCAGGGAATATCCAGATGTTTTTTCAGAGGAGTTACTAGGTATGCCCCCCGATCGTGAAGTGGAATTCGCGATTGAGCTAGTGCCTGGAACAGCTCCGATATACAAGAGACCCTATCGGATGGACTCCAAACAGCTGGAAGAACTCAAGGAACATTTGAGAGAATTGACAGAGAAGGGGTACATTCGTCCTAGTTCCTCAGCATGGGGAACTCCAGTGATATTTGTGCCCAAGAAGGATTGGACCCAAAGGTTATGCGTAGACTATCGTGCGTTGAATGAAGTAACCATCAAGAACAAGTACCCATTACCCCGCATTGAAGACTTGTTTGATCAGTTGAGGGGAGCTTGTGTGTTCTAGAAAATTGATCTCAGGTCGGGGTACCACCAACTTAAGATAAGGCAGACTGATATTCCAAAGACAGCTTTCATATCTCGGTACGGACTGTATGAATACACCGTCATGCCTTTCGGGCTAACTAATGCCGTGGCATACTTCATGTATCTCATGAACAAGGTATTCATGGAATATCTGGAAAAATTTGTGGTGGTTTTCATTGATGACATTCTCGTCTTTTCCAAAGATGAAGAAGAACATGAGAGGCATTTAAGGTTGGTGTTGCAAAAGCTGAGAGAACACCAACTATATGTCAAGCTGAGCAAGTGTGAATTTTGGTTGAAGAGAGTTCCCTTCTTAGGACATATAATCTCGGAGGGAGGAATCTCCGTAGATTCCGCCAAGATCCAGGATGTACAGAAGTGGAAGACCCCTGAAAATGTCGGGGAAGTTCGAAGCTTCTTAGGATTGGCTGGGTATTATCGACGGTTTATCGAGGGTTTCTCCAAGATTTCGAGACCCCTCACCAAATTGTTGGAGAAGGGAATCACATTCACCTGGACACCGCAGTGTGAGACGAGTTTTCAGGAACTGAAGAAAAGATTGACAACAGCCCCAGTGCTCGTTATGCCAGATATGCAGAAGAACTTTTTGGTGTACTGCGATGCCTCTGGAAATGGGTTGGGATGTGTTCTCATGCAAGAGGGGCATGTCGTGGCCTACGCGTCCCGGCAGCTCCGAAAACATGAGAAGAACTATCCAACACATGACCTAGAGCTAGCCGCAGTGGTACACGCATTGAAGATCTGGCGGCATTACTTGATGGGGAAAAGGACAGAGATATATACGGATCATAAGAGCCTAAAGTACATTTTCACACAGCCAGATCTCAACCTCAGACAAAGGAGATGGTTAGAGCTAATCAACGACTTTGATGTGGGCATCAACTATCATCATGGGAAAGCGAACATCATGGCAGATGCTTTAAGCCGGAAGGTGCAGGTCAATAGGTTGAGCTTGAAGGACATGCCTACAGAATTGAAGGAAGAGGTTATAAAACTCAATCTATGTCTGGTGAATAGTGGTGAAGCCATCGCCATGGAAGTGGACTCCACATTAGAGCAAGATATACGTAACGGTCAGAAGAATGATGAGAAGATACAAGAGATTAGAGAACTCATCAAGGATAATAAAGCCCCTGTGTTTAGAGAGGGTGAACAAGGTACGGTGTGGGACGGGAAAAGAATCAGTGTGCCTGAAGTGAAGGAGATCCGTGAATTGATTTTGAAGGAGGCTCATGATTCCGACTATTCCATTCATTCTGGAAGTACGAAGATGTATCATGACCTCAAGAGCAGATATTGGTGGTATGGAATGAAGCGAGATGTCGCGGAACATGTTGCCCTATGTGACACATGTCAGTTGGTGAAAGCAGAACATCAACGACCCCCAGGATTATTGCAACCACTCAAAGTGCCTGAATGGAAATGGGAAGAAATCGGTATGGATTTTATAGTGGGACTACCTAGGACCCAATCAGGATATGATTCGATATGGGTCATCATCGACAGGCTAACCAAGGTAGCTCATTTCATCCCCGTGAAAGAAAGCTACAGCGGATCCAAATTGGCAGAATTATACATGTCAAGGATCGTGTGTTTCCATGGAGTGCCAAAGAAGATAGTGTCAGATCGAGGGACACAGTTCACCTCAAGGTTCTGGCAGAAGTTGCATGAAACCATGGGAACTCATCTGAATTTTAGTTCTGCCTATCATCCCCAGACTGACGGACATACGGAAAGAACCAATCAGATCCTTGAGGATATGTTGAGAGCATGTGCACTCAAGAACAACAGGAGTTGGGATAAGAACTTACCGTATGCAGAGTTCTCCTATAACAACAGCTATCAGGCTAGTATGAAGATGTCACCATTTGAGGCTTTGTATGGGAGGAAGTGCAGAACTCCCCTATTTTGGAACCAAACGGGGGAAAGTAAAGTGTTTGGGCCCGAAGTACTACAAGAAGCCGAGCCGAAAGTGAGGGAAATCCGCAACAACTTGAGGATAGCACAGTTACGACAAAAGAGCTATGCCGATGTACGGAGAAGAGAGCTCGTTTTCAACGTGGGGGTCTACGTCTACCTCAAGGTGTCCCCTATCCGAGGACTTCGTCGGTTCAAGGTAAAAGGGAAGTTATCACCTCGATACATCGGACGCTTTCAGGTTCTGTAGAGGAAAGGCGAAGTGGCATATCAACTAGAACTACCGGCTCGCCTATCTGATGTGCATGATGTATTCTACGTTCACAGCTCAAGAAATGTCTGAGGACGTCTGAAGAGATGTTACCCATGAATGAGGTTGACAAAGGAGAGGATCTGTCTTATGCCGAGCAACTGGTCAAGATTTTGGAGACAATGGAACGCCTCACAAGAAATAAAAGAATCCGGATGTGCAAGGTGCAGTGGAAGCATCACTCAGAAGAGGAAGCCACATGGGAGCGAGAAGACGAGCTTAAGGCACAGTTTCCGGAATTGTTTTCCTAGAACCACCAATGTCGTGGACGAGATTTCTTTTAAGGGGGGTAGAGTTGTAACACCCCAAAACCAGTTAAGGGGGGAATTTAAAAAATTTTGGACATATTGCATGTGGTGCAGAAACTCAAATTCAAATTGGAGTTCAAATTCAATTCAAAACAGAAAAGAAAAGGAAAAATAAAAAAGAAAAAGAAAAACCCCACCGTCCAGTGGGCCGAAACCCACCAGCCGGCCCAATCTCCCCGCGCCAGCCCCAATCTCCTCGCGTCCCTCTCTCCCTCTCACTGACACGCGGGGCCTGCGTGTCATCTCCTACCTCCCGCTCGCGCCAACCGACCGGACTCTTCCCCGCGCCCGATCGCAACCAACTCCGGAAACCCGCGTCCCCAGCCTGACTCCTGGTCCTGGACGACTCCAACTCGATCCCAACAGACCGCCGCCCCCCTCGCCTATATAAACATCGACATCGCCCTGTTTTTCCCCCCGATCGGCTGTTTTTCCTCCCGATGAGAACCGAACCTTCTACCGCCGTTTTCCTTCAATCCTAGCTCAGATTTCCTGATCTAACGCGCTGATCATGTTCCACCGCCTCCGGGGAATCTCGCAGGTGAAGGAAATCCGGTGTTTTGCGCTCTAGACACAACTCCGACGAGCACCGCCGCGTTTTCACCTCGGACCTCGCCGCCGACCACCTTCTAGGGCCTCCGAGCTCAAGAAAAGCCCCGAGGTGAGATCCCTGACCTCCCCTCTACTGTTCTATGCCATGAAATCCAAGTTTTCGGAAGTATAGACGAAAATCCGATGATCTCCGGCGAGATCGCCGCCTCCCGCCGCCGCGCGCTGCCGGGCAGCGCGGGCTGGCTCCGGCCAGGGCGACGTGGCCCCTTGTGCGCCGTCCATTTTAAATCGCACGGTAGAATCAAAACCCGCGCGTACCGGTTCGACGATCTAATCTGAGCCGTCTATTTTAAATCGGACGGTCCACATCAGCCCCGCATTATAAAAGTTGGGATTCTTACGCGCTACCCCCTGGGGATCTCGGAAAACATGATCTAGCCCCGGAAACTTCTGATCTAGCCCCTGGAACTTCAGAAATTCGTGTAAATTCATTTAAAAATCAGTTTTAGCCCTTGGACTTAATAAAAAATAGGAAAACCCCTCTGTTATGTGTAGTTAGACCCCTGGAAATTTATTAAATAATAAATTAGACCCTGTAGTAGGGTGGATTTACCTTTTTGACACTATATGTATTAAATTCAGAAATTTGAATATGTGACTAGGATTTAAATTTAAAAAGGTAAGGCAAACACATTGTAAATTCAAATTAAACTCTCCTAGCACTTGGAAAACTTTAGAATGAGTTAAAAATAGATTTTAAGCTGAAATGAATCTGTCTAATTGATTGTTCACATTTATTAGTTATGGGACACATTTTTAGGTTAGGAAATAATTCTGAATATTTGTAAAATAAATTTAAATTAGTTCACATCAGAGGAGAAGTTCAAAAATATATTATTTAATATTTTTGATCAGAACCTATTCTGTTTAGATGATATGCCCTACTATTTAATATTAAAACTCACTTTTAGGCATAGAAAATAAATCTGAAAATATAGGAAAATGGGTATACATAATTAGAAAATGATAAATGAAGTCTCTAAATCCAAAAACTTCATTTTAGGATTTGGTAGAAGATCTGAAAACCTATTTGGAGTAGGAAATTACCTTTCATGCAAACTTGGTAGCTAAGAAGTGTATTAATTGAATATAAAGAATTTGTTCAAATTGGAAATTCATATATACTGTGCAAACAGAAATCTGAATACAAAAGTTAGAAGTCATATACATATGTTTAAAAGTGCATGTAGGCTAAAAATCAACACATCTAGAGTAACCACAACACTTAGAAATGTGAATGACTATCATATGTATGTATGTGTGGATTGTATGAAGTGAAAGTGTGAACTATGTCTTATGTATTGTTGTTTTCTTTTGCTATGTGTATTGGCATGAGTAGAACCTGCCCCAAAGCAAGTTCTCCCCTTCCAAGACCAAGACTTTCCATTTCCAGAGCAGCAGGAAGAAGGCAAGTGTCCTTGACCACTTTGATCCTATGCTAGGATGTGTAGATAGAATTATTTGCATTGTCAATTGAAATATGAAACCCATGCAAGGAAGTTTCCCTAGAATTGCATTACCTTGTTTCCTTGTAGCTTGGGTTGGGATTTATTTTATCATGTCATTTATTCATATGCTTATGCTTAGCCATGCTTAGAATGGGATAATTGGGATATCATCAATTTATTTACCTTACTCTTGAATGAGATATTATGAGTTATGTAGAGGTAGGGATCGAGGCAAGTTGGATGATTTGGTTGGTGCTGGGTGCACGAGACTCGGGTTTGTGTTTAGTACTTGCCTGGATCCTAAGGACCGATTCATGGAGCATGTAACCTGGCTTTACCGTGCCAACCACATGCTGAGATGGGGCAGCTTGGCCAATTAATTAGGTGTATCCCTGGCGTAGTATGGGTGTTTTGGATGGTGCGGGGAATAGGTGTCAGCTGGACTACCATATGAACCGCAAGGCTCAAGAGGGGGCCACTGCAGCAGGGTTGGAGCCTCTTGTATGCTGTTAGGGGTGAAACCTCAGTGGCCTCATGCTCGTCGGGAATCCCTTTGTAAAGGATTCGTAGTGATCTCCTAGCTACACACCTAGGAAGTGTGAATGTGGTTCGCGGCCACTGGCATAATGGAGGTTCTTTTAGTCCACCCGGCAACGGGGGATGAAATCACTACATGTGGGTACAGTGGTGCAAACTCTGCAGAGTCAAAACTGTCATGACAGCCGTGTTCACGGTCAAGAGCGGCTTGGACTTATTCATGATTAGAGGATGATGACTTTGGAGGTTGTGGATGTTAAGCGGGGAGCTTAACATTAGAAATGATGTTAAGGTTACTTGATATTGATGATGGGTTGGGCGATTGGGATCCATTTCACCTGTGTAGTAATGTAGGTGCTAAATAAGCTAAGGTGATAGGTAATAATTGCGTAGTGCTTTAACCATGAGTTCAACCTCTCCTTGCTCTAGCCATGCATGACATAACTTTCCCACACTTGCTGAGTACCAACGGTACTCAAACTTGCATATTTGTTGGTTTAAATTGCTGCTCAGGTCAAGGGGATGATGTGGTGTTCAATGACCAAGACTTCGGACCCGAAGAAGGATTCTAGGTTCATGGAGTCCCCCGGGCAACGCCTGTGTCGGAGCCCACAAGATTTATATTCCGCTGCTGTTTTGTTTACATATTATGAACTTATTATCGTCCATCGAGACGCATGCTGTGTAAGACTTATTTAGATGCTTCACTATTTGTCATCACATGTTTGAGAAAATGATCCTGGCATACATGTGATATTCACTCGGTTTTTCTTCGGAGAAACTGGGTGTGACACATACCTCATTGTAGCTGCCACATACCGAAGTAAATGTTTCAAAGCCACCATGTGTTCTTCTTGAGGTTCTGACATGAACCTGCTTAAGTACCCAACACCAAAACTAAGATCAGAACGACTATGTAAAAGATACCTGAGTCCACCAATTATGCTGCGATAAGTGGTTGGATCAGTGAGTGCTGCTGTAATTCTCTTGGTAAGCTTGAACCGGGATTCCATGGGAGTGGCACACCTATTGCAACTTATCATCCCACTTCTTTCCAGCAACTTTGCAGCATAAGATCCTTGACACAATTCAATACCATGTCTTCCTTGCTTTACTTCAATACCAAGATAGTAAGACAAGCTTCCTAGATCACTCATGCAAAACTTCTCCTTCATCTTCTCCTTGAACCGACTGATTTCCTCCATGTTCTCCCCCACAATCAGCAAGTCATCAACATATACACCCACAATGAGTCTTGCCTCACCTCCAAGCTTAGTATACAAGCCATGTTCTGATTTACACCGTGTGAAACCAAGCTGCTTGAGACTTTCATCAAGTTTGCAGTTCCATGCCTGAGGAGCTTGCCTCAAGCCATACAATGCCTTGTGATGTCTTAAAACCCACTTCTCCTTGCCTTCAGCTATGAAACCCGGAGGTTGAGTGACATAGATCTCCTCTTCTAGACTCCCATTCAAGAAGGATGACTTCACATCCATGTGATGAACATGCCACCCAAAATGAGCTGCAACAGCTAACACAATCCTCACAGGCTCCATCCTGGTAACTGGTGCAAAAACTTCTTCAAAATCAACTCCTTGCTTCTGCACATACCCCTTTGCAACCAGCCTTGCTTTGTGGCGTATGACATTCCCATTTTCATCTTTCTTCAACTTGAACACCCATTTCAAGCCAGTGGCACGATAACCCTCCGGAAGTTGTACCAACGACCATGTTTTGTTTTCTTCAATGGATGTGAGCTCCTCAATCATGGCAATGCGCCACTCCTTGATCCTCAAGGCCTCTTCTGCTCTGCATGGCTCTTCACCTATGACAACAAGAAGTTCATCTACTCCTCCTTTGGGTTCACAGCTTGGTACCATCTCAAGAATATTTCTCATGGAACGATAACAAAGTGGTGCTTATTTTAGCTCACTATCCATTTCCGGTGACATGGAAGGAGGTGACACAAACTCCAGATCCTTGGATGCTTGCTGCCTAAGTTGTGTCATAGAAGACACTCCCTCAGCTGGGGTTTTGTCACCCTGACATCTGTCACAAGAGGAAGAACTCACTCCACCAGGGTTCTCATCACGAAAGATGTATTCTACCCAAAAGATATCTTCACCATTCATCACTTCACTTGACTCAGCTGCATCCCACTTCCATGGGCGGTTTTCTTCAAACACAGCATCATGTGACACGTGAACACTCTCCGTGTTTGGATTGTAAAACCTCCACACCTTACTTCCTTGCTCATATCCAATGAAGACCATTGGAACACTTCGATCTTCAAGCTTGCTAAGGCGCTTGCTTCCCTGTTTCACTATATGTGCCACACAACCGAAAGTGCGCAAATGATGTATACTAGGTTTCTTGGCATGCCATATCTCATATGGAGTATTTCTCTCAACACTCCGAGTAGGAGATCGGTTCAACACATACACAGCTGTGGTCACTGCCTCCCCCCAGAACCAACCGGGCATATTCATTGCTTTCAACATGCTTCTTGCCATTCCCATGACAGTTTGGTTCCTTCTCTCAACTACATACACAGCTGTGGTCACTGCCTCCCCCCAGAACCAACCGGGCATATTCATTGCTTTCAACATGCTTCTTGCCATTCCCATGACAGTTTGGTTCCTTCTCTCAACTACACCATTTTGCTCAGGAGAATATGGAGCTGTCAAGTGACGTTGAACACCCTCCTTGGTGCAATACTCAACAAAAGCCCGAGCTGTGAACTCTCCACCACGATCTGTGCGAAAAGTTCCAATCTTTCTCCCTGCCTCAGCTTCAACACTTGTTTGAAATGCCATGAAAGTACTCATTGCTGGATCCTTTGTGCTGATCAAAAACACCCACATGTATCTACTAAGATCATCCACAAGAAGAAAGAAAAACCTGCTGCCTCTTGGAGTTGCCGGCTTCACTGGTCCACAGAGGTCTCAATGCACAAGTTCAAGTTTCTTCTCAGCTCGGTACTTTGCCATGCACGGGAACGGTTGACATCGTTGTTTCCAGCCAGACAGCTATCACACTTCTCCTCAGTTTGAGTGATGGTTGGCAATCCATACACAAGTTGCTGTTCGGCAAGTCTTTTGAGACTCTGAAAGTTTAGGTGACCCATTCTTGCATGCCACATCCATGTTGCATTGCTCCCTTGTGCCATGAGACACCTTGGTTGCACTACCTTAAGATCAATGGTGTACAACCGGTTCACACCCTGTTTCACCATTGCCACAGGGGTTCCATCTTTATCCCAAATCTTGACATAACCATCCACCATCAAGATTCGGTGTCCCTCCTCTTCAAGCTGTCCAAGACTGATGATATTTGCCTTGAGCTGAGGAATAAGATAGACCCCAGCTAACTCCTTTCGACCACCTCTTTTTCCTTGAAATGCCACAGTTCCTTATCCATCAATCTCTGTCACTGAGCCATCTCCCAAACGCACAGTACCATGCACCGTGTTATCAAGTTTTGTGATCACGTCCCATTTTCCGGTCATGTGATTTGTTGCACCGGAGTCTAGGATCCACCGAGTACTGCCTCCTCCCTCCAAGTCTCCTACTTGAACGTGTAACATATCATTGTTGAGCCATACCTCCTCCAGGGACGTGTCTTGCTCAGCCTTTGTGTTGGCACATGCCACCAAGTGTGACGCCCCGGTTCTGTGAGGAACCTGGACTGATGCGTATGTGTGCCCAGGATGTTCATCACACATACACATATAATCTACAAACTGAATTTCAGAATAATACTACGAATAACAGGGTTTATTACAATGTATCACGAGTCTTAGAGTCATCCTAGCAGCGGAAGTCTTATCTTAACAGCGGAAGTCTTATTCTAGCAGAGGAAGTCTTTATTCTAGCAGCATAAGTCTTCTAAACTATTGAGGAAGCAACTAAGAAGCAGCAGCGGCTCCATCTCTACTCCACAGGCAAGGTTGAGGATAGATCATATGCCTAATCCTCCACGTGGTCTTCATAGTACTCCTCTCCTGTTGCTGATGATGTATGATAACGCAAGGGTGAGTACATGACGTACTCAGAAAGTGCGGAAAGTATGACATGTAGCTTACAACAAGGTAGGTATAAAAAGGTTCATTGCATAAAATTTATTTCACAAACCATGATAAAAACAGCAACTAGCTTTAAGTGAATGTAATCCCAACATGTATTTAAACATCAACATACCTCCATCATGATTCACCACCTTTCATATCTCATCCGAACATTTATCTTTCTCAACTTTTCGCATGCTCATGAATACCATCTCGTATTCACTACCATCTCATGTCATATTAAATTCCATCTCATAACCAAGATCAAATCTCATTGCCATGACTCAACAGTCATGCAACCAATCTCATTACCCGGACTCAACAGTGCCGAAAACCAAATCCAAAGACCAATCCATTACCAAACCAATACCCAAACCAAATACCATCCCAATAACTATCCCATATAATCATGTGAGTTGTCCAGGCGCTTGTGACAGTAAGCTCGGCTATCATGATAGTTTTACACTCTATAGAGGTGACACCACTTTACCCACAAGTTTGTGATTTCGTCACCCGTCGGCGACTGCAGAACCTCCATTATACCAGTACACAATCGTCGGTGTATGGCCAAGAGATCACAAAATAGCCTTTACAAAGGGGCTACTAGATGTATGGACTCACTAAGGTTTCACCAGACGGCTAGAATCTCCAATTCTCCCACCCACGGGCCCCCTCTTGTGCCATGCAGTTCCCAGGGCAGTCCTCACTCGACTCCCATTCCCCGCGCCTTCCACGGTCCATAACAATCTAGCAACTTACCTAATTAGTCAGCTAAGCCGCACCCATATTTTGCCTTGTGGTGGCACTGTTATCCTGGCATGGCTGGCATGAACCGGTCCTTAGATCTACGGCAAGTAAACCACCATCTCATTCTACCTCATCCACAAACCAAGCTTTCCTAGATCTCCCCCTATTCATGTTCATTAACATCAAATTCTCATTATTATTATTATTCTCATGAGTGCAGTAGCTAGACACATTCTATCACTTCCTATAACCCGTAGATTAGCGAAGCAAAAAGAAAAAACCGACCATACCCGACTCATGAACTTCCCAAGCTACAAGGGTGGTTAACAAAACTAGTAAACTCCTATGAAAGGGTTTCCCATCAAGTTGACTCAAGCATTCACAGTTTTCGCAAACAAAACAGTTTTCAAAACATGAGATCAATATGGTCAAGGGGCACTTGCCTTGTTCTTGCGGCTTCTAATTTTCATGGATCTCGAAGTCTTGGTGCTGAAATCCTTTGTAGATAGCTCCCTGAGCTTGTCCTTCTATTTACGATCACGCATATACAAGATTTACAGAAATCAATTATCATGCACAAACTTTACTCAAGATGCAATGGTGCATATGCATGCTAATCCTATGATGCTGTTTTTATCAGATCGGTTTGTACGTGTTCTTGCATGTTCTTGCATGTTTTAAGGGGTTTGCATGGGGTTTTACGATGAATAGAGGTGTAGGGATCAAATGTGGATGTGGCAATGATCTTGACTCTAGATCAAACCGATCAACACGTGATCTGTCCATGAAAAAGCTTCTGTTCGAGAGGATCGAAGAAACAGATGCAAAGAAAACCGTGATCTCATCGTAAGGTGGTAATGGAAACCTACTTTGCTTCCTTCGGGTCCTCCCTCCTAGCAAAAACAGATTGTCGGGGCTCTCTTCCGGCGGCGGCGATCGTGTCTGGGCTTGTCGGCGGTCTCTCCGGTGGTCAAACTCCAGCGAAGGGGTTTAGCTCGGCGAGTTGGGGGCTAGGGCTCCAAGTCATCGAATCGGGAGGTGGAAAAGAAGTACATGGTTGTGGCCAAAGGTTCTGGGTTCTATTTATAAGAGGGAAACGAAGAGTCCTACTCTGATCGGAATTCTAGTAAGAGTCATATTCAAATTATTTTTGAATCTTAACAGCTTATCTTCAATTGATTTGGTGCGGTAGCAACGTGGAATTCGTGTTGGTTTCCTTCCGTGTCAGTATTCCCGTGCGTACAGAAGCAAAAACCGTTTCAGAATCGCGTCCTTCCGCAGGGATAAGCTCCGGAGGCTCCACGTGTCCAGCGGGGGCCTGGGCTTCCCTTTTCCTCAGAGGCGGGCTCCGGTTGTGCCGCGTGCCAGGCGGGCGAGACCTCCCTCTCCTCGGAGGTGAGCTCCGCATGTGCGACGTGTCTGGTGGGTCGGGACCTCCCCTCTCTCCAGATATGAGCTCCGCGTATGCCACGTGTCAGTGCCGGACCTCCCCTCTCTTCGGAGTTGAGCTCCGGGAGTGCCACATGTCAGTTATGGACCTCCCTTTTCTTCGGAGGTGAGCTCCGAGAATGCCACGTGTCAGTTCTAGACCTCCCCTCTCTTCGGAGGTGAGCTCCGATAGTGCCACGTGTCCTAGCAGCGTCGGACTTTCTTTTTCCTCAGAGACGAGCTCCGAGGTCGACACGTGTCCAACATCGTCGGACCTCTCGGAGGTTAGCTCCGAGGTCGACATGTGTCCATCAGCGTCGGACCTCCCAGAAGTGAGCTCTGAGAGCGACACGTGTCCTGTGGGGCTGGCCTCGCTTCTCCGCAGAGGCTAGCTCCGGGGGCAACACGTGTCCCATTGGGTCGGACCTCGCCCCTTTCACAGAGGCAAGCTCCGAGCCTGCCACGTAGCCAGTTTAGCGGCAGACCTCTCCCCCTTTGCGGGGATGAGCTCCGAAGGCGCCACGTGGCCAGCGGGCCGCGGGAAATGTCTTCGGCGCTTCTCGGTGAACTGGAATTGGCTCTTTTCGGCTATCCTTTTGATTCTTTTTCTGTTTCCACTTCTTTTAAAATGTGTTCTATATATAAAATATGAATGCATGCAGAAATCAAAATTGAGGGTGTCACACCAAGAGACTGGATTCAAACTCATGATCAACTTGAGCTGTGTTCACCTCTTCATCCTTCTTTTTCTTCCTGCATTCTCTATCCCAATGAACCTTCTTACCACAGTAGCGGCACTCATCTTTGGCCACTCCACGGCCTGAGTTTCCACCACCACGGTTACCTCGACCACGGCCACGTCCTCGGCCATGATCTCTCCTCGGTGCAAATGAGTCTTTGTGCCGTTTCTGGTCACCTCCCCTGGACATCTTGAGACGTGTTGACAACCTTGCAAGCAACTCTTCTTCACTCAGATGCAACTTCTCTTGTGTGTTGCCATCCCAAGAGCTTGCACCAAGCCTTTCTTCTGCAGCCTTGAGTCTACCAATTAACTCATCAACGGAAATATCACTTAAGTCAAGCAATGTGTCGATGGAGGCTGCAATCTGCTCAAACTTTTGTGGTACCGTCTGAAGGAACTTCCGGACAATCTCCTCCTCCGAAAGTTCACTCCCAAGTGCCACAAGTTGAGACGTGATCCCGCTCGTACGCGCACCAAACTCATCAACAGTTTCATCATCGTGTTATCTGAGTGCATCAAACTCCCAACCCAATGTGCTTGCCCTGGCCTTGCGCACATGTTCGGCTCCCACGTTGCGCAACTTGATCGCATCCCATGCAATCTTGGCCGACTCCTTCCCGGCAATGATCCCTATCATTTCTAGTGGCACAGCCTTGGTGAGAGCCTCCAAAGCCATCCGGTCTTCAATGTAATCATCGGTGCCAATGCTCACCGCAGTCCACAAGCCTCTCCCTTGCAACATCACCCGCATAAGTGCCGACCAATCATGATAGTTTGTGTTCATGAGCATCGGATACGTACTACCACTGCTGACTTCCTTCGTGATGCGATGAATCACCAATGCCCCTGATCCTCCTCCTGCCCTTCTGGTGCCTCCCGGTGGTGTGACGTCCCTCCATGAGTGTCAGGCTGGTGATGAAGAGCTCCTCCGCGACATCAGCGCCCACTCAATGGCCGCGTCACGGTTCCAGGCAACGTAATCGGCTCTGATGCCAATTGTTGGGTGTTTTCCTCACAGAACACTCACGGATTTATGATGCAAATCGTGTAGGGAATCAAGAAGTGTGGTATAGATCCAAAACTCAAGTGGAGAACCGAAGAAAATTGAGTCGGATGAGTTGTGGCGGCGCTCAACAAACACCAGCGCGTTCTCCCTTTTTATTAGCCGAAAGCCACACGTTTACAACAACCTTAGCCAGGGTTTTGCACCATACAAATTTTGAAAACATGCAGCACATGCATGTGCCATGCACGTATGGCCCAAAATCCCCAGGGTCGTGTTTGAAAAACAAACCAAAACACCCTCACACACACTAGGACTCGGTGCAACACATGTGAATTAGGACACACCGCTGGTTCTTGTCATGTGTGCTTTATTTCCTTGAAACATAAGGAAACTAAACTTCGATAAACCTCTAGAAGTACTCAACAAACAGGTCGTTCGGTTGCCTAAGAGATACACGCTGGTAGAGGGGGATCTCTACCAACGTGGAACCAATGGCGTCCTATTGCGGTGCATAACCCGGGAGGAGGGCTGCGACTTGATCGCAGAGATCCATGGAGGCGAGTGTGGGAACCATGCATCTTCCCGCAGGCTGGTCGGTAAAGCCTTCCGGCACGGCTTCTACTGGTCAACAACTCTCCAGGATGCCGTCTAGGTGGTTAAGAGATGCAACGTGTGCCAACTCCACGCCAAGCAGATTCACACACCGGCGCAGACGCTGCAGATGATCCCACCCTCATGGCCCTTCGGTGTGTGGGGGCTGGACATCCTGGGACCCTTCCCAGATCCGTCGGAGGGTATCAGTATCTCTACGTCACCGTAGACAAGTTCACCGAGTGGCCGGAAGTAGCCCCTATAGTGACAATCAATAAGCAGTCGATGGTCAAGGTAATCAAGTCAACCATCTGCCGTTTTGGGGTCCTGAACAGAATCATCACCGACAACGGGACCCAATTCACTAGTGCAGTGTTTCAAGAGTACTGCGAAGATCTCGACATCCTATGTAACACCCTCAAATTCATTTCCTTGCATTGCATACATTTTTCATAGAGAAACATTATAAAAGAAGTACAAATGGAGAAAGAATCATAAAAATGGTGGGGAATGGGAAAAAGATAGCTGAAATGAGCCAATTCCAATTTGTCAAAGTGCGCTGTCGACACTTCCCCGGGGCGTGGGACACGTGGCGCTTTCGGAGCTCACCGCTGCGGAAGGTATGAGGTCCGGCCCCGCTGGACACGTGGCGCCTTCGGAGCTCACCCCTGCGGAAGGGATGAGGTCCGGCCCCGCGGGACACATGGCGCCTTCGGAGCTCACCCCTGTGGAAGGGATGAGGTCCGGCCCTGCAGGACACGTGGTGCCATCAGAGCTCACCCCTGCGGAAGGGATGAGGTCCAGCCCCGTGGGACAGGTGGCGCCCTCAGAGCTCGCCTCTGAGGAGAAGGCAGGACCAGCACCGCTGGACACGTGGCGCCCTCGGAGCTCGCCTCTGAGGAGAAGGGAGGCCCGGCTCTGCTGGACACGTGGCGCCCTCGGAGCTCGCCTCTGAGGAGAAGGGTGGCCCGGCTCCGCTGGACACGTGACGCCCTCGGAGCTCGCCTCTGAGCAGAAGGGAGGTCCGGCACTGCTGGACACATGGCAGGCCCGGGGTTTGCCTCTGAGGAGAAGAGACGCCCGGCCCCGCCGGACACGTGGCGCCCTCAGAGTTCGCCGCTGTGGAGGGAGTGAGGCTCGGCTCTGCTGGCTGCATGGCAGGCACGGAGCTCGCCTCTGAGATGAGGGGAGGCCCGGCCCCCACTGGACAGGTGGCGCCTCCAGAGCTCACCCCGGTGGAGGAGGCGAGGTCCTTCAGCAGTTTTTCCTCCTCTGCACGGGGGTACCCAGTACTGAGGGTACCGACACAATTTCCCCAAATTTTCCCCACATTTGGGGGGAGGGATAAAATCCCCAAGGCTGCCGCACATAACTGAAAAGATAAGTTTG
This sequence comes from Neostapfia colusana, assembly GCA_030760725.1. Classification (NCBI taxonomy): domain Eukaryota; kingdom Viridiplantae; phylum Streptophyta; class Magnoliopsida; order Poales; family Poaceae; genus Neostapfia; species Neostapfia colusana. The sequence continues at coordinate 39,377,237 of JASWHV010000013.1, read as the reverse complement.
TTAAGATCCAAAACAAATCGAATAGGACTCTTATTTGAGCTCCAATTGAAGTAGGATTCTTCCCCCCTTATAAATAGAACCCAAAACCCCCTTGGCCATGACCCCTTTCCTTTTTCACCCTCCCAAGTCGACGACTTGGAGACCCTAGCCCCCAACTCGCTGAGTTGGACACACACCCCCCATCGCTGGAGTTCAGTCACTGGTGAGCCCGCCGACGAGCCCCGTCACGCCTCGCCATCGCTGGAAAAGAGCCGACGATCATAAGGGAAGTGAGGTAGGTCTTCGTTACCCATCTTTTGATGTCGTCACTGTTTCTACGTATTCATTTTTCTTCGCTCCCTTCGAACATAAACTTTTTCGTGTGGACAGATCACATTTTGATCGGTTTTTGACGGTGGAATTGATCTAGATCTTCAGTCAAGATCATCACCACGTCCACACTTGATCCCTACACCCTTGTTCATCATAAAACCACATGAAAGCCCATTAAAACATGCAAGAACACGTACAAACTGGTTTAATTGACAGCACCATAGGATTGCCATTCATCTACACCATTGCATCTTGAGTAGAGTTGTGCATGATGTTTGATTGCTGTAAATTTTCTATGTGCGTGGTCGTGAGTAGAAGGACAAGCTCAAGAAGCCATCTACGAAGAACTACAGCGCCAAGACTTTGAGACGCTTGAGCAACAAGAACCACAGGAGCAAGGAAGTGTCCCTTGACCATATTGATCCCATGTTTTGAAACTGTTTTGTTTGCGAAAACTCGTATGCTTGAGTTAACTTGGTGGGACACCTTTTTATAGGAGTTTACTAGTTTTGTTAACCATCCTTGTCGCCGTGAAAGTTGATAAGTCGGGTATGGTCGTTTTTCCTTTTTGCTTCGCTTACTCCACGGGATACGAGAAGCTGAATTAAAACATGGTTAGCTACTGCACCCATATGAATAATGATGATGAGAAATTGATGATGTTAATGAGCATGGAATCGGGGGAGATCTAGGAAAGCTTGGTTTGTGGATATGGCTGAATGAGATAGTGGTTTACTTGCCGTAGATCTAAGGACCGGTTCATGCCAGCACATGCCAGGAAAACAGTGCCACCACAAGGCCAAATATGGGTGCGGCTTAGCTGACTAATTAGGTGTGTTGCTAGCTTGTTATGGACCGTGGATGGCGTGGGGAATGGGAGTCGAGAGGGACAGCCCTGGGAACTGCATGGCACAAGAGGGGGCCCGTGGGTGGGAGAATGGTGATTCGAGCCCGCCGGTGAAACCTCAGTGAGTCCATACATCTAGTAACCCATTTGTAAAGGCTATTTTGTGATCTCTTGGCTAAACACCGATGGTTGTGTACTGGTATAATGGAGGTTCTGCAGTCGCCGACGGGTGACGAAATCACAAACTTGTGGGTAAAGTGGTGCCACCTCTGCAGAGTGTAAAACTATCATGATAGCCGTGCTTCCGGTCACAAGCACCTGGCCAACTCACATGATTAGAGGGAAAACATGGGATGGATGTTCGGTATGGTTATGGTATGGTCATTTGGATTGGTTTTGGGACTATTTTGAGTCATGAAAATGAGTTTGGTTTCGGTTATATGAAGATGAGATGGATATGAATATTTATGAGTATGAGAAAGATTATTGGCTGGTTGAGACATGATAAATGGTGAATTATGATGAAGGAAAGTTGCTGATATAACATGGTTATGATGGATTAAACTCACATAGAAATAGTTGCTGTTTTTATTATGTTTGTGAAATAAAATTTGCTTGCTGCAATGAGCCTTTTTTATTTCCTACCTTGTTGTAAGCTACATGTCATACATTTTCCGCACATGCTGAGTACAACATGTACTCATCCTTGCATTATCAAATAAACGTCAGCAACAGGAGAAGAGTACTTCGAGTACCATGTGGAGTACTAGGCGTGCGAACTACCATCAACATGCTTGTGGAGTTGAAGATTGATCCTGCTGCTGTTTAGTTGTTTCCGCTGTCGTCTAGAGACTTCCTCTGCAAAAATAAGATAGACAATCATGAGTGAGACAATTAGTCGATGTAATAAAGTAGTTAAACACTATTTATTCGTGGTTATATTCTGAATTCAGTTTGTGGATTACATGTGTATGTGTGATGAACATACTGGGCACACATATGCATTAACTTGGTTCTGTTTTCGGAACTGGGTGTCACAGATTGGTATAAGAGCCACGTTGACCGTAGGACGCAAGCTTAGGTAGGATGAACACTCTAAACACATAGGCACACCCCTATAAATTGCTATTTTTGAAAATTGCTTGCTGCTGCACTTTACTTGTCAATTCAGCCACCGCAAAATGCTATTTTCAGCCCCTCTTTATCTCTTCTTCTGGACAGCAAAAACCTTTGCTTCCTTTCCCTATAACTTCTAAAGTTTTTGGAGTTATTTCTTGCTTCTCTAAAGTTTCTCATGTCTTATTATAAGATGCCGGTGACTAGGAGCACCAGCGCCATCTAACCCTACATGGACTGCCGACTCACCATGGCGTGCGCGCATGTACGGACCACCTTCGTCACACGGCGAGAACAGCACCGGTTCACATGATTAAGTTTAGGATTCCCATTGAATAAGCTGTAACAGGAATGTTTAAATCGTAGTAGTGTGAATAGGAGTGTGTGTTGAACTTTTGTGATGATTGCTTGTGTTTGTGTGTTGGTGTGAGTTGTGGGACGCTTCGGCGAATATCCACATCCACACATAGTGGAGAGAGGTGAGATGCTTCGGCATGTGTTCACATCCTCATATAGGCTGAAATTAATAAAGATATTTAGTTCATACACCTTGATGCATATAGTTGGGGGATCAATCTAAACTTCTATCTTCTATTCTACTCAACTCTCTCTCTCACAGATGGTGAGGGAAAACGCCAGCTGTCAAAGGAGGAACGTACTGTGATGCCCTCAATTCTGTGGAAAACCACGGAACCGAGAACTAATGCATATGTGTGCCCAGGATGTTCATCACACATACACATATGTTCCACAAACTGAATTCATGAATATATATATATATATATATGTCCAAAAATAACAGAGTCTATTACAATGTTTCATGAGTCTTGGACCCATGCTCACAGCGGAAGTCTTATTTCTATGCAGCGGAAGTCTTATTCTAATGCGGAAGCAATTTAACTAATGCAGAAGCAATTCTAGGCAGCAGTGGCTCCATCTCTACTCTATCCCCACAGGCAAGGTTGAGAACAGATCACACGCCTAATGCTCCACTTGGTCTTCATAGTAATATTCTCCTGTTGCTGATGATGAGATAATAATACAGATTTGAGTACAATGATATACTCAGCAAGTGCGGAAAAAATATGATATGAAGCTCATAACAAGGTAGGTATAAAAAGGCTCATTGCAGAAAGCAAAGTTATTTATCAAAACCACGATAAAATAGCGACTCATCTTAATTTTAGTGAATGTAATTCCAACATGTATTAAAATACCAATCATACCTCCGTTATGCTCATTACCTTCCATGTCACAATCAATCAACCTCATTCTTGCTCATGAATACCTCCTCGTATTCGCTACCATCTCACGAATACCATCTCGTATTCGCTACCATTTCATCTCATAAACAACTTTGTCTCACACCGAGACCAACCTTGTTGCCATGACTCAACAGTCATGTAACCCATCTTATCACCCGGACTCAACAGTCCCAAAAACCAAACCAAAACCAAACCATCCAAACCATAACCAGTAACCATATCCAATAACCATCCCAACGAATCATGGAAGTTGGCCAGGCGCTCGTGACCTTAAGCTCGGCTATCATGATAGTTTTAAGAATTCTGCAGAGTTTGCACCTCTTTACCCAAAAGTTTTTGATTTCGTCACCCGTCGGCAACTGCAGAACCTCCATTATACCAGTACACAACCGTCGGTGTATGGCCAAGATATCACAAAATAGCCTTACAAAAGGGCTACTAGATGTATGGACTCACTAAGGTTTCACCGTCAGGCTAGAATCTCCAATTCTCCCACCCACAGGCCCCCTCTTGTGCCATGCAGTTCCCAGAGCAGTCCTCACTCGACTCCCATTCCCCGTGCCTTCCACAGTCCATAACAATCTAGCAACTTACCTAATTACTCAGCTAAGCTGCACCCATACTTGGCCTTGTGGTGACACTGTTATCCTGGCATGTGCATGCATGAACCGGTCCTTAGATCTACGGCAAGTAAACCACCATCTCATGCTACCTCATTCACAAACCCAGTCTTGCCTAGATCTCCCTCCGATCCATGTCCATTAACAACATCAGTTCCTTATTGTCATTACGAGTGCAGTTAGCTAGACACATCTATCTCGCTTCCCAATCCCATGGACTCAGCGAAGCATAAAAGTAAAAACCATACCCGACTCATAAACATCCCTGGCGACAAGGGTGGTTTAACCAAAGCTAGTAAACTCCTATAAAAGGGTTTCCCATCATGTTTGACTCAGCACACACACCTTTTCGCAAAACAAAACATTTTTTCCCAAAATATAGGATTAATATGGTCAAGGAGCACTTGCCTTGTTCTTGCGGTCCTGGTGGCTCTTGGATCTCAAAACCTTGTTGTTGCAGCTCGTCGTAGACAGCTTGTCCTTCTATACAGGATCACGCACATACAAGATTCATAACAATCAATACCAAGCACAAACTTTAAACAAGATGCGGTGATGCATATGCATGTTATCCTATAATGCAGTTTTATTAGATCGGTTTGTACATGTTCTTGCATGGCTATATGATAAACAGGGGTGTTCGGATCAGATGTGGACGTGGCAATGACCTTGTCTTTATATCAACCCGGTCAACAAGTGATCTGTCCACGAAAAATCATCTGTTCGAAAGGAATCGAAGAACATATGCAAAGAAAACAAACGATGTCGTAAGGTGGTGTTGGAGACCTACCTTACGTTCTTCTCAGTCTCGGGCCCTTCTCAGATCGTTGGGCTCTCTTCCGGCGATCTTCCTCGACTGAACTCCGGCAATGGCTTACTCGGCGGGTTGGGGCTAGGGCTGTAAGTCGTCGGCTTAGGAGTTGGAAAAGAAATTCGTGGTTTTCGGCCAAGGGTTCTGGGTTCTATTTATAATCGGGAGAAGAAGAGTCCTAATCTGATTGTATTCCGAATAAGAGTCCTATTCAGATCGTCGTTGAATCCTAACATCTTATATTTAGTTGATTTGGTGCGGTAACATTGTGTAATTCAGGTTGGTTTCTTCTCCGTACCGATATTTCTATGCGTACAGAATCCAAAAACCGTTCCAGAACTTGTTGCCTCCTCAGTGATGAGATCCGGAAGCTCCACGTGTCCACCGGGCCTGGTCTCTCCTTTTCCGCAGAGACGAGCTCCTGTTGTGCCGCGTGTCAAGCGAGCGAGACCTCCCTTCTCCTTTGGAGGCGAGCTCCGCGTGCGCCACGTATCCTGGCGGTCGGGACCTCCTCTCTATTCGGAGGTGGCTCTGCACACACCACGTGTCAGTGCCGGACCTTTCCTCTCTCCGGAGGTGGCTCCAGCGCCAGACTTCCTTTCTTCTCAGAGACGAGCGCCGAGGTTAACACGTGTCCAACAGTGACGGACCTCCCGGAGATAAGCCCCGGTGGCGACATGTGTTCAATAGAACCGGACCTCTCGGAGGTGAGCTCTGAGATCGACACGTATCCCGCACGACTGGTCCTCTGATTCCCGCGGTGACTAGCTCTGAAGGTGACATGTGTCCTACGGAAATGCCTTTGTTTCTTCCGCAGAGGCTAGCTCCAGGGGCAACATGTGTCCCATAGGGTCGGACCTTTCCCCCTTTGCGAAGATGAGCCCCGAGCCTGCCACGTAGCCAGTTTAGCGGCGGACCTCTTCCCACTCCGCAGGAATGAGCTCCGAACACGCCACGTGGCCAGGGAGCCGTGGAAGTTGTCTTCGGCGCTCTCCGTGAACTGGATTCGGCTCTTTTTGGCTATCTTTTTGATATTTTTCTCTGTTCCTACTTCTTTTTAAAATGTTTTCTCTACATGAAACATGAATACATGCTGACACCAGAAATGAGGGTGTCACACGTACGTGGTAACCATGAACCACAAGAGGATGGCAACGTTGAAGTTCCTGAAAATGCCAACCCCGGGGCTGATGCAAACAACCTTGAACGGTTGATGGCTATGCAGAACTAGCTGATGCAAACTATGATACAAGCGTTGGGGCAGCTGCAAGCCAACAACCTCAACAATCCTAACCCCATTCCTGCACCCCCACCACCACCACCGCCATCGCTGCCGGCTCACAACAGATTGGGAGAGTTCATGAGGACTCGACCGCCTACTTTTGCACAAGCTAATGATCCCATGGAGGCTGATGATTGGTTGAATCCATGGAAAAGAAACTTTCTATTGTTCAGTGCAATGATCGGGAGAAAGTTCTCTTCACATCGCACCAACTTATGGGAGCAGCCGCTGACTAGTGGGACGCTCTTTGCAATGCTCATGTCAACCAGGAGACTATCACTTGAGCTGAATTCAAGGAGAGTTTCTGCTCTCATTATGTCCCTGCTAGAGTCATGATGCTTAAAATGCAAGAGTTCGAAGATCTCCGCCAAGGAAAGAAGAGCGTGAATGAGTACCTCAACAAGTTCACGCAGCTGTCAAGGTATGCTCCCGAAGACATCAACTCGGATCAAAGGAAGCAATACTTGTTCATGAGAGGATTGAACAATGAGATCCAAGTACAACTGCTCAACAATGATTATGTAAACTTCCAGAAGCTCGTGGACAAAGCTATTGTGGTGGAGAGCAAGATCCGTGAGATCGAACAAGAGGGCAAGAGGAAGATGCCATACCAGACATGTGACGCCCTCAATTCTGTGGAAAAAACCATGGAACCGAGAAATGATGCATATGTATGCCCAGGATGTTCATCACACATACACATATGTTCCACAAACTGAATGCAGAATGTATATAACCACGAATAACAGAGTTTATTACAATATTTCATGAGTCCTGGACTCATACTCACAGCGGAAGTCTTAATCTAACAGCGGAAGTCTTATTTCTATGCAGCGGAAGTCTTCTAACTAGTGTGGGAAGCAATTCTAAGCAGTAGCGGCTCAATCTCTACTCCATTCCCACATGCAAGGTTGAGAACAGATCACACGCCTAATGATCCACTTGGTCTTCATAGTAATCTTCTCCTGTTGCTGATGATCAAATAATAATGCAAGTTTGAGCACAATGATGTACTCAGCAAATGCGGGAAAATATGATATGTAGCTCACAACAAGGTAGGTATAAAAAGGCTCATTGCAGAAAGCAAAGTTATTTATCAAAAACCTGATAAAACAGCAACTCATCTTTAAGTGAATGTAATCCCAACATGTATTAAAATACCAATCATACCTCCATTATGTTCATTACCTTCCATGTCAAACCAGTCATCAATCAACCTCATTCTTGCTCACGAATACCTCCTCGTATTCGCTACCATCTCACGAATACCATCTCATATTCGCTACCATTTCATCTCATAAACAACTTCGTCTCCCACCGAGACCAAACTCGTTGCCATGACTCAACAGTCATGCAACCCATCTTATCACCCGGACTCAACAGTCCCAAAAAAACCAAACCATCCAAAACCATAACCAATAACCATTCCAACTAATCATTGAAGTTGGCCAGGCGCTCGTGACCGTAAGCTCGGCTATCATGATAGTTTTAAGACTCTGCAGAGTTTGCACCTCTTTACCCACAAGTTTGTGATTTTGTCACCCGTCGGTGACTGCAGAACCTCCATTATACCAGTACACAACCGTCGGTGTATGGCCAAGAGATCACAAAATAGCCTTTACAAAGGGGCTACTAGATGTATGGACTCACTAAGGTTTCACCGGCAGGCTAGAATCTCCAATTCTCCCACCCACGGGACCTCTCTTGTGCCATGCAGTTCACAGGGCAGTCCTCACTCGATTCCCAATCCCCGCGCCTTCCACGGTCCATAACAATCTAGCAACTTACCTAATTAGTCAGCTAAGCCGCACCCATAATTGGCCTTGTGGTGGCACTGTTATCCTGGCATGTGCTTGCATGAACCGGTCCTTAGATCTACGGCAAGTAAACCACCATCTCATGCTACCTCATTCACAAACCCAGTCTTGCCTAGATCTCCCTCCGATCCATGTTCATTAACAACATCAGTTTCTCATTATCATTACGAGTGCAGTTAGCTAGACACATCTATCTCGCTTCCCAATCCCATGGACTCAGCGAAGCTTAAAAGTAAAAACCATACCCGACTCATAAACTTCCCTGGCGACAAGGTTGGTTTAACCAAAACTAGTAAACTCCTATAAAAGGGTTTCCCATCATGTTTGACTCAGCACACACACCTTTTCGCAAAACAAAACAGTTTTTCCCAAAAACATAGGATCAATATGGTCAAGAGGCATTTGCCTTGTTCTTGCGGTTCCGGTTGCTCTTGGATCTCGAAACCTCGCTGTTGCAGCTTGTCGTAGACAGCTCCCTAAGCTTGTCCTTCTATACAGAATTACGCACATACAATATTCATAACAATCAATACCATGCACAAACTTCAACTAGATGCGATGATGCATATGCATGCTATCCTATAATGCAGTTTAGTTTTATTAGGTCGGTTTGTACGTGTTTTATGATGAACAGAGGTGTTCGGATCAGATGTGGACATGGAGATGACCTTTTCTTTAGATCAAACCACTCAACAAGTGACCTTTCCACGAGAAAGCTTCTGTTCGAAAGGAATCGAAGAACAGATGCAAAGAAAACACAACGATGTCGCATGGTGGTATTGGAGACCTACCTTACGTTCTTCTTGGTCTCGGGGTCCTTCACTGATCAGTCAGATCGTTGGGGCTCTCTTCGGCGATCTTCCTCGCTGAACTCTGGCGATGGATTACTTGGCGAGTTGGGGCTAGGGCTCTATGTCGTCGGCTCAGGAGTTGGAAAAGAAGTTTGTGGTTTTGGGCAGAGGTTCTGGGTTCTATTTATAATCGGGAGAAGAAGAGTCCTAATCTGATTGGACTTTGAATAAGAGTTCTATTCAGATTGTCATTGACTCTTAACAACTTATCTTTAGTTGATTTGGTGCGGTAACATTGTGGAATTCAGGTCGGTTTCCTCTCCGTACCGGTATTTCTACGCGCACAGAATCCAAAAACCGCTCTAGAACTCGTTACCTCCGCGGTGATGAGCTCCGGAAGCTCCACGTGTCTAGCGAGTGAGACCTCCCTTCTCCTTTGGAGGTGAGCTCCGCGTGCGCCACGTATCCTGGCGGTCGGGACCTCCTCTCTATTCGGAGGTGGCTCAACGCACGCCACGTGTCAGTGCCGGACCTTTCCTCTCTCCGGAGGTAGCTCTGGGTGTGCCACGTATCCATTTCGGACCTCCCTTTCCTCAGAGACGAGCTCTGAGGTCAACACGTGTCATGTAGCGCTGGACTTTTCCTTTTTCCTCAGAGACGAGCTCCTAGGTCGACACGTGTCCAACAGTGTCAGACTTCCCGGAGATAAGCTCCGGTGATGACACGTGTCTAATATAACCGGACCTCTCGGAGGTGAGCTCTGAGATCGATATGTATCTCGTGCGACTGGTCCTCTGATTTCCACGGTGACTAGCTCCGAAGGTGACATGTGTCCTGCGGAACTGCCTTTGCTTATTCCGCAGAGGCTAGCTCCGGGGGCAACACTTGTCCCACATGGTCGGACCTCTCCCCCTTTGCGGAGATGAGCCCCGAGCCTGCCATGTAGCCAGTTTAGCGGCGGACCTCTCCCCACTTCGCAGGGATGAGCTCCGAACACGCCACGTGGCCAGCGGGCCGCGGAAGTTGTCTTCGGCGCTCTCTGGGAACTGGATTTGGCTCTTATTGGCTATCTTTTTTATATTTTTATCTGTTCCTACTTCTTTTAAAATGTTTTCTCTTCATGAATATATGCAGAAAGCAAAAATGAGGGTGTCACAAATCTACCCCCCTTAAATTGAAACTCGCCCTCGAGATTCGTTGGTAGATAATAGATGAGGAAATTCTACCTTGATATCTTCCTCACGCTCCCATGTAGCTTCAGCTTCGGTGTGATGGCTCCATTGTACCTTACACCATCGGATCACTTTGTTCCTTGTGACCCTTTCCTTTACGTCCATAATTTGGACAGGGTGCTCCGTATAAGTCAGGTCCTCTTGAAGTTAAAGCTCTTCCATTGATATTTGCTCCTCTGGTACTCTCAAGCACTTCTTGAGCTGGGATACATGAAATACGTCATGTACGTCGGAGGGATATGTTGGGAGCTCTAGTTGATAGGCTACTCCTCCTCGCTTGTCCAAAATCTTAAATGGTCCGATGTAGCGAGGTGCTAACTTGCCTTTGACGTTGAAACGTCGTTGGCCACGGATAGGCGATACCTTAAGGTATACGAAGTCTCCTACTTCGAAGGTCAACTTCCTTCACCTATTGTCCACATAGCCTTTCTGTTGTGACTGAGCAGCCTTTAAGTTCTCCCGTATCGTTTGGACTTGTTTTTCAGCTTCTTGTAGCACTTCGGGTCCAAACACCTGGTTCTCTCCGGTCTCGTTCCAAAACAGCGGCGTTCTACACCGCCTACCGTACAATGCTTCGAAAGGCGACATCTTCAAGCTAGTTTGATAGCTGTTGTTATAGGAGAATTCGGCGTACGGTAAACTCCAATCCCAACTACGCCCACGTTTCAAGGCGCAAGCTCTCAACATGTCCTCCAAAATTTGGTTTGTCCTTTCGGTTTGTCCATCGGTTTGTGGGTGGTAGGCGGAGCTAAAATCAAGTCGTGTACCCATAGCTTTCTGCAGCTTCCTCTAGAATCTAGAGGTAAACTGAGAACCTCAATCTGAGACTATCCTCCTCGGGACTCCATGACGGCACACGATCTGCTCCATGTACAACTCGGCTAATTGTGCAATGTTGTACTTGGTCCTTATAGGGAGAAAATGGGCTGTTTTCGTCAATCGGTCCATGATAACCCAGATGGAGTCGTAACCCGACTGAGTACGTGGCAATCCGACGATGAAATCCATACTGATGTCCTCCCACTTCAACTCTGGTACCTTCAAAGGTTGCAACAATCCAGCGGGTCTTTGATGTTTGGCCTTCACCCGTTGGCATGTGTCGCATAGGGCAACATATTCGGCTATATCCCTTTTCATACCATCCCACCAGTAACAAGTCTTCAAGTCCTTGTACATTTTGGTACTTCCGGGATGTATGGAATAGGGTGAATCATGTGCCTCTTTTAATATCATGTCACGGAGGTGCTTCACGTTAGGCACACAAATCCTTTTTCCTAGCCAAAGCGTACCCTTCTCATCTTCTTTGAAATCCTTCTCTATTCCTTGTCGGATCGTTTCCTTGATCTCCTCATCCGTTGCTTGGTCATCTCTTATCTCTTGCTCCAATGAAGAGTGGATCTCCATCATTTCCATGCTGTTCAAGAATCCGAGGTGTAACCGTTCGAACTCCTTACGTAGTTCGGGTGGTAGCTCCCAAACCCTGAGGTGGTGACATGCTCCCTTCCGGCTCAATGCATCAGCTACTACATTGGCCTTCCCAGGGTGGTAGTTGATTCCAACATCGTAATCCTTGATGAGTTCCAACCATCGACGTTGCCTCAAATTCAAGTCTGTTTGTGTAAATATGTACTTGAGGCTTTTATGATCCGTATAGATCTCACATCGATGACCAAGGATATAATGTCTCCAAATCTTCAATGCATGCACTACTGCTGCTAGCTCCAAGTCATGTGCAGGATAATTAAGCTCGTGCTTCTTTCATTGTCGTGAGGCATAGGCTACCACTTGTCCTTCTTGCATGAGCACACATCCGAGCCCCTGTCTGGATCCATCACAATATATGTCAAAGCTCTTGCTTACGTCCGGCAATACCAAAACCGGCGCTGTGGTTAGCCTTTTCTTGAGTTCTTCAAAACTTCCTTGGCATGCTGGTGTCCATTGAAAGGTTTTTCCCTTCGTTAGCAACTCCGTCATAGGTTTTGCTATCTTAGAGAAGTCCTTAATGAAACGTCGGTAGTATCCAGCCACCCCAAGAAAACTCCGAATATCCCTCACGTTTTGCGGTTGGTCCCACTTCAGAACATCTCTCACTTTTCCGGGATAACAAATACCCCTTCTTCAGAGATAATGTGGCCTAGGAACGATATTTCCTTTAGCCAAAATTGACACTTGTTAAGCTTGGCATACAATTGATGCTCACGCATTTTCTGCAAGGTCAATTTCAAATGTTCTTCATGCTCCTCCTCACTTTTTGAATACACCATAATGTCGTCGATGAAAACCACGACGAACTTATCCATGTACTCCATGAAAACCTTGTTCATGAGGTACATGAAGTATGCGGGTGCATTTGTTAACCCAAAAGACATGACGGTATATTCATACGAACCATACCATGTTCGAAAAGCAGTCTTGGGTATATCGGAGGGCTTAATCTTCAGCTGGAAGTATCCCGACCGAAGATCAATATTAGAGAACACTCGGGCTCCTTTCATTTGGTCGAATAGGTCCTCTATACGGGGCAGAAGGTATTTGTTCTTGATTGTCACCTCGTTGAGAGACCTATAATCCATGCACATCCTTTGGGTTCCATCCTTCTTGTGTACGAAGAGCATAGGAGCTCCCCATGGTGACGAGCTTGGACGTATACAACCCTTCTCCAACTACTCCTGAATTTGCTTCTTGAGTTCTACTAGTTCATTGACAGGCATCCTATAGGGTCTCTTTGCTATGGGTGCAGTTCCGTGTACCAAATCAATGGCAAACTCAATGTCTCGATCAGGTGGCATAACTAGAAGCTCCTCTGGAAACACGTCCAAGAATCCTTGAACCACTGGAATGCTGTCCAATGTTGCTCCTTTGACGTGGTTCAAGATTGCCTTCTCAGTGGTTTGTTGGGCTGACTCAAACTCGACACGGATGCCGTGCTCATTTGTTAACTGCACGCTCCATTCAGCACATTGGATTACCCCATCGTGCTTGCTTAACCAGTCCATCCCGAGTATTACGTCAATCCCTTGGGAATCCAAGACAATAAGATTGGCAAGGAAGTCTACCCCCCTTATTTTAAGGCTTACTTTGGGACACACTATATTAGTCCTCATTTCTCCTCCGGGAGAATTAACTAACATAGCACATTTTAAGTGGGATATGGGTAGATTATGCTTGGCAACATACTTGGATGATATGAAGGAATGTGATGCTCCAGAATCAAATAAGATGGTGGCAGGGTTGGAGTTGGCAAGGAACATACCAATTACGACGTCCTCAGCCTGTTGTGCTTCCTCAGCAGAGACATGGTTCATGTTGCCGCGAGCATAGTTCTGCTGTCCCCGTTTTCCTTGATTGTACCCTCCGTTCGGTCGCGGGTTCTATTTGGGCACGTTGCCTTGCTGTCCAGGGCCTCTCCTCGGGTACTGGTTCGCGAAGTGTCCTGTTTCCCCGCATGCAAAGCATTCCCTGTTGCCTATGGCAGCAGGTACGTTGGGGCGGGGGTTTTGAACAAGAGCGCCCATGTTAGGTCGGGGCACAGGAGGCATGGGCACACGAGGTGCTAGTGCAACGGTGTAACACCCCAAAAATCTTGTTAAGACCCTAAATCATGTTAAGAGGGGAATTTAAAAATTTTTGGACGTGTTGCATGTTTTGCAAAAATTCAAATTCAAACTGGAATTCAAATTAAACTCAAAACAGAAAATAAATAGAAAAAGAAAAAGGAAAACAGAAAAAAACCGGCCAGTGGGCCGAAACCCACCAGCCGGCCCACCCAGCAACCGCGCCAGCCCGCAGCCGCGCGCGCTCTTTCCTCCCACTGACAGGCGGGGCCCGCCAGCCCTTCTTCTACCTCGCGCCCGCGCCGGACTCTCTACCCCGAATTGAAACCGATCGGGAATTATCGCGTATCCCAGCCGAATTTCGTTCGGGGGCGACACAAACTCGATCTAAACCACCTCGCCGCCCTCCCCCGTCTATAAAAACCCCGGCCTCGTTCTGTTTTTCCCACGCGATCTGCTGTTTTTCCTCCAGTGAGAACCCGAGCCTTCTCTTGCAAATTCTGGCCGATCTACGCTCGGAAATTCCGATCTAACTCGCTGGTCTTGATCCACCGCCTCCGGGGAACCATGCAGGTGCAGAAAACTCGGTGACTTGCGGTGTAAACACAGCGCCGACGAGCCTCGCCATGAATTCACTTCGGACCTCGTCGCGGATCACCTTCCAGGACCTCCGAGCTCAAGAAAACCACCGAGGTGAGATCCCCGACCTCCCCTCCACCGATCTATGCCATAAGATCACAGTTATAGGAAGAATTCTCGAAGATCCGAAAGTCTCCGGCGAGATCGCCGCTTCCCGCCGCCGTGGGCCGCCGGCAGCGCCGCCCGTGCTCGATCAGAGCGACGTGGCCGCTTGTGCGCCGTCTATTTTAAATCGCACGGTAGACTTTAAATCCCCGCGTACCGGTTCGACGTTATAATCTCAGCCGTCTGTTTTAAATCGGACGGTCCATGTCAGCCCCGCGTTATAAAGACTGGAAATCTTACGTGCTACCCCCTGGGGTTCTCAGGAAATAAGAGCTAGCCCCGGAAACTTCTGATCTAGCCCCTGGAACTTCAGAAAATCATGTAAATTCATTTAAAAATCAGTTTTAGCCCTTGGACTTAATAAAAATTAGGAAAAACCCCTCTGTTATGAGTAGCTAGACCCCTGAAAATTGTTAAAATAATATTATAGACCCTGTAGAGGGGTGAGTTTACCTTTTTAACCCTGTTTGATATTTAATTTAGGAAATTGAATATGTAACTAGTAGTTAAAATTTAAAAAGTGGGACAAACATATTGTCAAAATTAAATTAAAAACTTTCTCAGTACTTAGAAAACTTTGGAGTGAGATAAAAATATATTTTGGGCTGAAATGAATCTGTTTAATTTATTATTCACATTTATTAGTTATAGGGACACATTTTTAAGTGAAGAATTGTTCTGAAAATTAGGAAAATAAATGTAAAATAGTTTACATCAGAGGAAAAGGTCAAAAATATATTAGTAAATATTTTAGATCAGAACCTATTCTGTTTAGATGATGTGTCTTGTTATTTTCATAATAAAGTTCATATTTAGGCATAGGAAATAAATCTGAAAATATAGCAACTAGTAAATGATAAATGAAGTTTCTAAAATCCAAAAAATTCAGTTTAGGGTTGGTAGAAATTCTGAAGACACATATGGAGTAGGAAAATACCTTTTATGCATACTTGGTAGCTAAAAGGTGTAGTACTTAAATACAAGGAATTTATTTAAATTGGAAACTCATATATAAAGTATGCAAGCATAAATGTGAATACTAAAGTAGGAATCATATACACATGATTAAAAGTGCATGTAAGCCACAAATCAACACATATAGAGTAACCACAACACATATAATTGTGAATGACTTTCATAAATGTGAATGTGTGGTTTGTATGAAGTGGAAGTGTGAACTATGTCTTATGGATTGTTGTTTTTCTTTTGCTATGTGTGATGGTATGATGTAGAACCTGCTCCAGAGCAAGTTCTTCCTTTCCAAGATCAGGACTACCCATTCCAAGAGCAGCAGTAAGGAGGCAAGTGTCCTTGACCACTTTGATCCTATACTAGGATGTTTAGATAGAATTATTGCATTGTCAAGTTAGATATGAAACCCATGCTACGAAGTTTCCCTACAATTGCATTACCTTGTTTCCTTGTAGCTTGGGTTGGGATTTATTTTATCATGTCATTTATTATTATGCATATGCTTAGCCATGCTTAGAATGGGATATTTGGGATATGAGATCATCAGTTTATTTTACCATACTCTTGAATGAAATATTGTGAGTTATGTAGAGGTAGGGATCAAGGCAAGTTGGATGTTTTGGTTGTGTGCTGGGTGCACGAGACTCGGGTTTGTGTTTAGTACTTGCCTGGATCCTAAGGACCGGTTCATGGAGCATGTAACCTGGCTTTACAGTGCCAACCACATGCTGAGATGGGGCAGCTTGGCCAATTAATTAGGTGTATCCCCGGCGTAGTATGGGTGTGTTGGATGGTGCGGGGAGTGGGTGTCAGCTGGACTACCATATGAACCGCAAGGCTCAAGAAGGGGCCACTGCAGTGGGGTTGGAGTCTCTTGTATGCTGTTAGGGGTGAAACCTCAGTGGGCCCACGCTCGTCGGGAATCCCTTTGTAAAGGCTTCGTAGTGATCTCCTGGCTACACACCTGGGAAGTGTGAATGTGGTTCGTAGCCACTGGCATAATGGAGGTTCTTTTAGTCCACCCAGCAACGGGGGATGAAATCACTATATGTGGGTACAGTGGTACAAACTCTGCAGAGTCAAAACTGTCATGACAGCCGTGCTCACGGTCAAGAGCGGCTTGGACTTATTCATGATTAGAGGATTGATGGTTTTGGAAGTTTTGGATGTTAAGCGGGGAGCTTAACATTGAAAATGATGTTATGGTTATTTGGTTATGATGATGGGATGGGAGATTGGGACCATTTCACCTGTGTAGTAATGTAGGTGCTTAATAAGCTAAGGTGATAGGTATTAATTGCATAGTGCTTTAACCATGAGTTCAACCTCTCCTTGTTCTAGCCATGCATGACATAACTTTCCCACACTTGCTGAGAACCATCAGTACTCAACCTTGCATATTTTGTTGGTTTATATTGCTGCTCAGGTCAAGATAATGAGGTGGTGTATAATGACCAAGACTTTGGACCCGAAGAAGGTTTCTAGGTTCATGGAGACCCCCGGGCAACGCCTGTGATGGAGCCCTCAAGAATAATATTCCGCTGCTAGTTTATTTACTTGTGATGAACTTATTATTGTCCATCGAGACATTTGCTATGTAAGACTTATTTATATTCGACACCTGGCTTGTAATAAATGATGCTTCACTATTTGTCATCACATGTATGAGAAAATGATCCTGGCATACATGTGATATTCACTTGGTTGTTCTTCGGAAAAACCGGGTGTGACAGAGGTGGTATCAGAGCCAAGGTTGCCCGTAGGAACGTGGACCTAGGTAGAAATGGACGCATTTAAGAGCCTTATTTTCTTAAAAACTATTTTTACAAGGTGTGTGTTGAAAAGTGTTATTTGATGAGTCACTTTCTTCATCTTACCCCCAATTTTCATTCAAAATAGGATTTTTGTTTAAAAAGTTTATCTAACCTAAGTTTAAATGCTTTTTGTTTTAGATGGTTCGCATGATTCGCACCGCTCGCAAGTCCACAGGAGGGAGAGTTCCCGTAGTTGCCCTTGCTGAAAGAGAGGAGAGCCGTCCGGTGACGTACCTTTCCTACAGATTGGCAGTAGGAGGCTTGTTGCGCCGTCTTCGACGTATGCTCGAAGCCGCCGGCAATACGAGCAAGCTAATCATCCACTATAACTCCACCAGGACTATCCGTGAGAAGAGGGAAGAATGGAGTTCAGAGATGAGGATTATACACGAAAATCAGCTGCTTAAGATCCACCGCTCTCCAGACTGTAGAGCGACACAGGTCGATGCGGAGAAGGATGTCACCTGGGAGGCCATCACCTGCCAGAGTCACATCTATCGTCGACACCTGGACAGGACTGAGTACATGTATGTCCTCCAGCGTGAGAGTGGTACCACGGAGTACAAGTACCCGCCGGTGCAGCAAGGGACTTCCCATGAGCACATGGACTTGTGCTTGGAGGATGCTGCTATACTCAGCACTCGACTGCAGGAGGGTCAGCAGGAGCTTCAGGATGTTCGTGACACCCTAAAGGAAACCGAGGCGTTGCTTCGAGCCTGCTTGAGGGCGAGAGAAAGAGGAGATGGGAATGAACTGTGTGTCACCGTGAATGATACATGGACTCCTGACTCCCCGGATCGCCGAGCGATCAGGCGTCGTCGCACTTCTCCACCTGCAGCCTCCCCACCCAAAGCAGAGTCAGAAGGCAGCCAAAATGATGAGGAAGATCCCGAGGAGCCAGCTCAAGAAAACGAGTAGTGTAGAGTCCTTCCCTTAGTTAGCAAGATGTCGAATAGTCGAGTCGTTACCTTAGTTAATGGTGTGTTAATGCTTGGTGTGTGACGTGAGTTGTGGAAGCCATGAGCAATTGTCCACAGCCTCGTCTTCAGATTGTTTTGCTTTGGTGTGTGAACCCACATGAAATAACATTGCATTTATTTTTGGTGTGAGATATGAACCCTCAGAAAAGTATAACAAAGCCTCAACACTTCAAAGTACAAACAAATGAAAGTAGTAAGATGATACTAAATGCTTTTAAATTAACATTGGTTGATCATGCCAGATGGCCGGAAGAGGAAAAGGTCGTGCTGCCAACCCCGCCAAGAACAATGATGAGGCCTGCAACCCTCATCTTTCTGGAGGCCAGGACAGGGGTGGTCGCCGTGAAGGAGTTGATCCCCTCCACCAAATGCTGGAGAATCAAAATCAGCTCATCCAGAACTTGACTCAAGTGGTGGCCAACTTGCATCAAGTTCCACCTCCACAAGCTGCACCACGCCAACCAAGGTTGAGTGAGTTTCTAGGAACTCAACCTCCAAAGTTTGCAAGTGCTGCTGAACCTCTGAAGGCAGATGATTGTCTTAAGACCATTGAGAGCAAGATGAGGATCATACAGTGCCAAGGGTACGAGAGGGTGCTGTAAGGGCCTCAGTTTTTGACACACATTTGCAGTGTTCATCACCACACCACACACCTCATTTGAGGAAGAATGATGAACACAAATGAAGAGCAAGTAACAATTATCAACATGCTCATTAGGGAACAAACTTACACATTGCAAGAGTGGTATTTCCCACATGTGATATGGATGGGCTGGACATATGAAAACTCCTACACTTTACTAAGGATGTCCATGCCAAGTTTCACCCAAATTCAAAACCTTTTTGAGGTCATTTTGGGTATAGTTAGGAAGAGGGCAGTTTGAAACCATATTCAAATTCAAACTGTTTTTATCCAATGAATTTAAAAGTGGGGGGCATATTCTTACTCAGCACATTTTTGTGAGCTCACAAACCAATTTTCACTCCATTTGGAGTTGATCTTGACATGAGCTAAGTGGGAGAAATTCAAACTTTATTTGAATTTCAAACTGAACTTGTGCTGAAATTCATTCAAACCAAACCTCATTTGAACTTTGATCAATTCAAATGGCTCATGGGTGAATAATTTGAATTGCCAAGGGTAGTATGGGGTTCACTGTTTACAACAGTGATTAGGAGTAAATTTTAGAGGTTAAAACTGGAGGTGGGACCCACATGTCAGCCACTGCTCATATCAAACCGACTGAGACTTTCTCACTCGGGTCGCCGAGCCGCAGCGGTGATCGCCACCGAGGCCAGCCGCCGTGCCACCAGCTGCTTGCCCACGCGCGGGCATGAGGCGGTGCAGAGCCTTCTTAAGGCGCCTGCCCCCTCCTCGGCCGAGGCACCACTGTTCTTCCCCGCAAGAACTCAGCGCCGGCCGAAAACTTCCGCAGCTCGGACTTGATCGGAGAACGCCGATCGCAGCTCCCTCCTTCCACTCCAAAGCCCCAGCAAGGTACTAGAGACCTTCCTCCATCCTCCCCGTGGCTAGAATTCGGTTGAAACCGAGTGATATCGGCTGTGCCGAAAGGTCAAATTCGGGACTTGGAACCGCCGCACCTCGGGCTCTCGTGGACAGCCCAACCAGGGCGTTGTCACGCCCGAGCCAAGGTACCCTTGGACGCGCGGGTGACCGGTGCTGCTCATCCCCGAGCCACAGCTCGAGTGGTTGCTCACCGGGCGGCGAATTTCCACTTTTCCCATTTATGTGTGCAGAACGACCTTCGGGTATGATTCTGTTTAATTCGTGCTCTAGAAAGGATTAGAAGGCCTCAAGCCGCTCTCACACGAGCTAGACACGGTAACGCACAAGTTGCCTTCATAACTCTGGGCCGGGGAACCTTTGTGCCCGGCGTAATTTGAGGTCTACTACTGGCGGAACGCACGGGCGGCATCGGGCGCACGGTGAAGACCTATTTCGGGCCTTCCCCGAGCTGCCTCGAGCTCATGTCGACCTTCTCTGAGGTCCACTGATGCTCCCCGACCGATTTCCCAAGTAGCTGAGGTGCTAGGGTAGTCAGCCGACATGGCCGAAATCGTTCTGAGGTGGCGGCTCGTCGCCGACCATGCTCCGGCCATTGTCATGAGCAGCTAACCCTAGAATCCTGTTCCCCGAGTAAAAGTAGGCAGGGGCGGCCAGAATCGAGAAGTTTGGAGCTGTACAGCAGCCGGCGGCGAGCTCTCCGGCGAGATCCCTCGGCGGCGGGGCGCGGGTGTCGCGAGGTTGAAGAAGGGGGTGGACCCCAGCTGTCAGCGGCCGATATTTTGAAGCGGGATCCGGCTGCGGCCAGGATCGGGTGTGCTGGCGCGCAAAATCCTTGTGGGCCGCGATGTGCCATCGCCTAGGCGTGCGACGCGTGTCCCCTGGGCCCACGCGCGAGTTTAAACTTTTCCCCGATTTTCAAATTTCCTTCAAACTTCAAATCTTTATAACTTTGGCTAGAAAGCTCCAAATTGAGTGAACCAAATTTTGCTGGATTCATCTCTCTGAGTACTTTCCAGAAAATCAAGTTTCACTTCATGAAATTCCTTATTTCTCCAGAATTAATTCCTCAAAGTTTAAACTGTTAGGAATTTTAACTGGAGAATCCTTTGGAGGAAAATCCTGAAATTTTGCTGAGATGTTCACCAAAATATCCTTGAACTACCATAAAAATTTCAGATCCATTTAAGCTCATTTAATCCACCTAATGGTGTGATTAGTGAAACTGTTCCAGAGAAAATAGAAAATGTTCAGAAACATTTTCAGAATTTTCTCTGAAATTGTTTAGCTCATATCTTTAGTTAGAGACTTCCAAATTAAGTGAGACCAACTCCATTAGAACCCTCTGAAAATCTAGTTTTCAGAAAGTCATAGTTTGTTTCATGAAAATTCCTAGAACACCCTAAGAGTTCCAATTAAGATCAAGGACATAATTATTTGTGGAGGGCTCAAATGAGCTTTGCTGCAACTAAAACTTGACCAGGTCTCTGTTTAGGTTGTAACCAAGCCACAGTAAAAGTTTCACAGTCATTAGGTCTATCTAGCAAAGGTTATAGACTTCACAACTTCAAACTTAATACAAATGCATTAAATTAATACATGTATTGTTTCTATCATGTAGTCGCTAAGGTCGAGGAGGAACCCGAAGTCCTAGACTTCGTTACTCCGGAGGAACAGCTAGCCTACGACCAAGAGCAGCAAGGCAAGCTCCGGTTTGCATTAACCCTTTTACAAATGTTTATTGTTTTCAGCACATCTTTGAATAGTGTTCGTTGCATTAAAGTCTTGATTGGAAACCCAACTGCATAGCCAAGAAAACCATGGGTTGGGGTTAGGATTGAAAACCCCGTTAGCTACTGCATTGCTAGGATAGCGTAGGATTCGGTACAAGTCGAGTAGTTGGAACGACTCGCGAGAATAGGCTAGAGGCACATTGCTCGGGTAGAGATAGCACATGATACACATGGCAAGAAAATGAGACCGAGCGGAGAGTAAGGGCAGCAGGACTTTGGGGCCTGTGTTCTGTAGCTCCGCTTGTGTCGATTGAGGACCGAGCCGTGTGCGGGCCTGTTGAACAAGCTAGAACAGTACCGAAGACCTACCGGCTATATGGGAACCGGGAAACTGATGTAACTCGGGTAGCTGGGTATTGAGGCATTGCCCGTCGTTCAGAGGGTAGGTTGAGAGCTCGAGGTGTAAATCGGCTGGCGGCACGGAGATGCACGTGCAGAGACCTCTTGCTCGGGACGATGGGACCGGTTCAATATTTGGCTAACGGGTGAAAGGTAGTCGCGTACGGCGTCCGTGATGGTTATTGTAGGCAACATCGAGTACGGGCGTACGTGACGGGTTGTTCGGGTAACCCTGCAGGTGTAAATCGATTATAATCGCCGTCCCTCGTGGTCAGTGAGTACCACTTGTTCACTGTACCGTGACGTAGAAAGAACAGGCTAGTTACATGTTAAAATGTTGCTGATTGAAAGCTGGACATTGATTGTTAATAATATGCTGTAGCTTAGAGCTAATTAAAGTTCTTTTCAACTTTGGGCAAAGTACATGAGAGAAATGCGTTTCTTGTTTGATTGCGGCTCTCTCATGTGCCTTAGCGTAAGGTTCTCCACAACCTGCTGCTAAAACTTGAAAGTAAGGTTCTACTAATTAGGCGAGTCCTTGCAAATGATTTTTACCTCATGCAACCCATTACCCTCATGTAGAAGTTCCATGTTTAGGTGAGACGGGTCAGACTTGCTGAGCCTTTGTGCTCACTGCTTGTGTTTGAAGCTTTTGCAGGGTTCTATGAGGAAGGGACTCCCGAAGAGGAGACAGAACCCCAGGAGGGGAACCCCGTCGAGTGGGAGTCGTGCACGCCGCAGAGTTAGTGTGCGTGTGTGCTAGCAAGGACACGTTCGAGGGCTGAACGTGCACTTGATGCTTAGTCTACGCCCGCGAGTGTAGACTGAACTTATTTTGATGTAAACATGTTCATAAACTTGTTTATGTAATAAAACTTCCGCTTCCGCTTTGCACCTTTGACGTGTGTTATACGGTGCTGTGCAACGCAGCACCCCTCAGCGTGATCCTGGCTCGACAGGACCAATGGGGTCGTGTCAGCGTGGTATCAGAGCTCGCTTGAGGTTTAACACAGTACAAAGGTCTTCTTTTTCAAAAATCCAGTGAGGAACGAGTTAGTAGCCCGTATAAGGATGTTATTAGTATATAGAAAGTGGCTTATTAACCTATTTGTTATGTCGGAAAATCGTGCATCTCGGGACGTTCATGTCTTGGGGGGTGCACGTAAGCGCTGTCCACCAGTGCGCACAAGCTGAAGGGTGGAGCCCCACGGGTGGCAGGTAACCCGACCCGCTTTAGTATCCTCTACGACTCTTCATGTCGTTTGGGGTATTCGAGCAACGTCTGTCCCTGGCGTGCGTGGTGCAACATGGGAGACCCCGTCACGTGGTCTGAAACGTGAACACGTAACTCAAGGCGTGTTTGGCTTGAGAACATCCGGGCGAGTGATGACGGCCGGGTGTACGAACTGTATGGATTCCGGGCTCGGTGTGCAGCCGAGTCTGATGATTGTTTGAGTTTCTGCAGGTAGCCTTACCATGAAACGGTAGACGTGTAGCATCCGTGTGCGAGTGACGAGTAGTGCCACTGAACTAACGAAGCCGGCTAAGTCCGGTATAGGTTTTTCCTTTGTGAGGACGTAGTACCGACATAATCTGGTGACGCATCGACGTCACACCCAACCAAATGAACAACTTCATTTAAAAACTTGAAGGTTTTGATCCAAAGTAGTAAAACTTGATGTAACTCCTCCCCTTGAACAGGATATTCAAAGTTAACAAGCTTTCAACTTATAGGATGTTAAGGAGAGAGCGCTCTGTTTTCAGCTGAATCAAGGCTGAAGTTAATCAGAGGTTAGAGGTTGAGTTCTTTCGAGGTTGGGGTCGTATGATACATTTCTGTAAAGTGTTGGAAGAGCTTTACAACTCTTCTGTTGAGGTCCAGAGATGTTTCATCCCTTAACCACTCGAAAAATGCAGTAGAGTTGAAACTGTCCAGAAAACAGGACAGAGCAAAGACTCTCTGTAAACTCTCTGTAAATTAAGCATAACATCCTGCTTAAAAATCCAAAAATAGGAAACGAGGTACTTCTGGAAAGCTTATGAGATGGGTTACGACTTTGTAACAGAAAGTTTTGTCAGATTGGGAACAGAATTAACTGGGATTCTTGGATCAATTCAGTACCTAAAGCAGGGAGGTGCTGTCCAATTGATTCCAGAAATTCTGTTAACTTTGATATCTCATAACTTTTGAACCAGGACAGATCTTAGGCCAACCAAATACTTTCTGGAAAGCTATTGAAGTTAACTTTAACTTTGATGTTGAGCTCCAGAATTGGTTTGCCTTTAACATGGCCTAAATCAGGTTGATATGGAAACTGGTCAAGGCTGTCATGGGAACAGCAGATCAGCAGTCAAATTTGTTTAAAATTTGAACTATGTTTCCAAGTTTTATGGGTTCAATGACATGTCTTATGTTATAGCTCAGAAGTTTACTGTTTAAATAAATATTTGACATTTCTCAAATATATTTTTACAGATGACAGCAGATAAACAGTTGGAGAACGGGTGGGTGGTTTCCCACTGTTCTGACCGTAGCGGCGACCCGGAAGCATTGTGGCAAATGCTCCAATATTTCGGGTACAACCAGATGCCGCAATACTTCGCCAAGGAAGAAGGCGAAGAGGGGAACAAGACGTGGACGATCCATGTCGAGGTTCCCGCAGGACCTACGCCACCCGGTTGGGTGCCATTCACCGTCACGGTGAGAGGAAGACAACCGGAAGGAATGTGGCAAGTGGCAGCCCGTGACACTATGTCACGTTTCTGCCAACTACACGTGCAGGCTATGGAGGGTACTCCATACGCACTCGTTCCGGTGGAGGGACGAGCTCAGCATGTGTGGGAAGAGAGGTACCTGGAGGCAACAGACCCGAGTTGCCCAAGGTACAACCCCGCGGAGGCAAACCTCAGCCTCCAAATGAGGGCGGGAAACGCTGTGATGGACAGCCAAGCTGTTCATACGGAGCATCTCGCCACCAAGCTCAAGGAGAGCACAAGCCGTGGAGATCATTTCGAGAGTGCTCACAGCGCACTTCACAATGTGCTTCTTCCGACGATCAAGCGACTGAATGAACAACACAATCAGTTGCGTCGTTTGAAGAAGGCAAAGAAGAAGAGCCGTGTTGACATCGCGGCGTTGCAAGAGCTGGTGCAGACCCTAACCCAGCAGAATGAGGACCTTGCTCAAGAGCGGGACGACGCTATTGAGGAAGGACAAGGCTGGGAAGAGGACTACAACCAGGCTATGGATGAGGTGCATGCATTGCAGGACCTCGTGCCCCCGGTATTGGGCGTACCGGTAGTCTTGGGTCTTCCAGCCATGGGAGAACCCGGAATGGGAGAAGAGTTGGTAGACCCCGAGCCACCAGCAGAGGTACCGGAGGAGGACGACCCACAGGAGGTCGAGTTCTACTCCGAGTAGGGGATTACGGTTGCCAAGTAGGGCAGCTAGGGTAGCGTAACCCAACTTTTGTAATCGGTGACATGTCGTGTAGACAGTAGCGTATCTATAGGTAGTGACGACATGAGCACGACTTCTCGGAGATCCGAGAATAATGTATCTTGTATAAAGTTTATGCTTTATCAATATATGTGAATGTTGTGCAAATTAATCATGTGTCACTTCAATACCTACTGTGGCGTATGGAATTTTAAGTAAGACATGTGCTAATTGCTGCTGTTTTGAATTTCAGAATGACGCGTACTCGTGCTAACCCTGACGTTGGGGGTACCAGTCAAGGGGGAGAGACCTCCCAACCACCTCCCGAGGACTCCTCGGGACAGCAGCAGCAACAGCAACAGCAAACACCGCCACCGCCACTACCAACGGTTACATTGGCCGACATTGTCGCGGCAATGGCGGGCTCGCATCAGCAGCACACAGAGTTGCTGCAGACTCTCATCGCCAATACGTCTCGCCCAGAGAGACGTCAAGATCGTGAGGAGCGCCAACAGAGCTCCTACTCCGACTTCCTGGTGACTCATCCCCCTGTACTCTCAAGGGCGGATGAACCACTTGACGCGCACAACTGGCTCTGCGCCATAGAGATGAAGTTCGGGCTGCTCCAAATCAGCGAGCAGCGCAAGACTCAGTTCGCGATCCAGCAGCTCCAAGGATCCGCGAGCGCGTGGTGGGCCAACTTCTGTGCTTCCCAGCCCACCGACCGAGTGATGACCTGGGCGGAGTTCCGGACGGCCTTCAGGGCCTATCATATACCGCCGGGTTTGATGAAGAGGAAGACGCAGGAGTTCCTACACCTGCAACAAGGGAGCCGGAACGCGCTGGAATACTCCAGAGCGTTCAACGATCTCACGCTCTACGCGTCGTATCACGCGGATACAGACGAGAAGCGGCGAGACCATTTTTAGCAGGGGCTTAACCCGCTCCTGAAGGACAAGTTGGCGATGTTCAATCGTGGCAGCCTCAACGACATCATTGATGCTGCGATTGTTCAGGAGGACTCCGGCAAGGAGTTGGCGGCAGCAGAGCGAAAGCGAAGCGCGCCGCAGAGCAGCGGAGAAGGAGGCGGTCCTTCTCAGAAGTTTCGGATGGTGAATCACCCACCATCAGGCCCACGCTGGCAACCACCACAGCGGTCGATGCCGTTCCGCAGTCGGCCGTACTCTTCACCGGCATTCCGGCCGGCACTACCAGTACCACCGCAACAACAACAGCAGCAGCGGGCGATGCCGCGTGCGTTTGCACCTCCGCAACGCATGCCGGGCTTTCGTCCACCGAGTACTCCACCAGCAGCGGCCACATGTTACAAGTGTGGTCGTCCAGGACACTTCGCGAGCAGTTGCCCGGAGAGGCAAGGCGGCGGAGTGGCACCACAGTTTCCGGGGAGGAATCAACCCCGGAACCCTACTAATGCGCGGTGGGCAAACCCTAGGCCCGGTACTGTCTACCAGCTTGCCATTGAGGACGTGCCGGAGGGCGAGCCAATCCTTGCGGGTATGTTCCAACTCCACCAGCATCCCGCTATAGTACTGTTTGATTCAGGCGCCACGCATAATTTTATTAGCCAAGCTTTCATTGCTAAACACAGTTTGCCAATACTACCCACCGATAGTCCATATTTAATTTGCTCACCGGGTGGGAAGATTTCAGCAAGAGTAATGGTCTCCAAAGCACCATTATGCTTAGCGGGTAGAGTGTACCCCACGTCTCTCATTATCTTAGAGGGACAGAAGGTCGATGTCATCCTAGGGATGTCGTGGTTAACCCGCCACGGCGCTGTTTTAGACACCATCCTTCGAGTCGTGCACTTAAACTCAGAGGTGCACGGTTCTCACTCATTATTTCTGGACAGTCCAGAAATAAAACTTCCAAGTGTCTATCAAGCCACGACCATCAGATTGGAAGATATTCCGGTGGTCCGAGAGTTCCCTGATGTATTCCCGGACGATTTGCCGGGGATGCCACCCGATAGAGAGGTGGAGTTCAAGATTGAACTTGCACCGGGAACCATGCCAATATCCCAAAGGCCGTACAAGATGGCTCCCAAGGAGTTGGCTGAACTGAAGACTCAGCTCATGGACCTTCCGGAGAAGGGTTTTATTAGGCCGAGCTCCTCGCCATGGGGCTGTTCGGCATTATTTTTCAAAAAGAAGGATGAAACGTTGCGGCTTTGCGTGGACTACCGTCCATTAAATGCCGTAACCATCAAGAACAAGTACCCGTTGCCACGGATCGACATGTTGTTTGATCAGTTGGTCGAAGCAAAGATCTTTTCCAAGATGGATTTAAGATCCGGGTACCATAAGATTAAGATAAGGGCGGAGGACATTCCAAAGACAGCTTTCTCGACAAGGTACGGACTTTATGAGTACCTGGTCATGTCCTTTGGCCTCACCAATGCTCCAGCTCACTTCATGTACTTAATGAACTCGGTGTTCATGCCGGAGCTGGACAAGTTTGTCGTGGTCTTCATCGACGACATCCTGGTATATTCCAAGTCGGAGGAAGATCACAAGAAACATCTGCGTATAGTCTTGCAACGGCTGCGGGATCACAAGTTATACGCAAAATTCAGCAAATGCGAGTTTTGGATATCGCAAGTGCCTTTCCTCGGGCATATCATCTCAGCGGAGGGTATCGCTGTGGACCCGAGCAAGATCACACAAGTGCTGAATTGGAAATCCCCGAGAACTGTTCATGAGGTACGGAGTTTCCTCGGACTCGCGGGATATTATCGGAGGTTCATTCCGAACTTCTCGAAGATTGCCAAGCCAATGACAGAGCTGCTGAAGAAGGCTACCAAATATGTTTGGAGTCCAGCATGTGAAGCAGCATTCAAGGCTTTAGTCAAGCACCTGACATCAGCACCGGTTTTGGCGCAACCAGACACAACAAAACCGTTCGATGTGTACTGCGATGCATCCGGCATTGGGCTCGGATGTGTGCTGATGCAAGACCGAAGAGTGGTCGCGTATGGATCACGGCAGCTTAGGAACCATGAGCAGAATTATCCAACTCACGATTTGGAGCTCGCTGCCGTGGTACTTGCACTGAAGATGTGGAGGCACTACCTACTCGGTAACCTCGTACATTTATATACCGACCACAAAAGCCTCAAGTACATATTCACTCAGAAGGAGCTGAACATGAGGCAACGAAGATGGTTAGAACTGATAAAGGATTATGAGATAGAGATCCATTATCATCCGGGCAAGGCAAACGTTGTGGCAGATGCGCTGAGCCGCAAGTCACACGTCAATAATCTGACCATCACACCGTTGGAAGAGAGCGAACCACCACTCCATGTGATTCCACACGGAGCTCTCTACAACCTAGCTTTGATCCCCACCATCCGTGAAGAGATAGCGGCAGTCCAGAAGAATGACAAGGGCATGTCACATTTGCGGAGACGTATAGACAGTGGGGAGTTGAAATGTTTCCGGAAGGACGGAGACGGCGTCCTATGGTTCAAAGACCGGATTGTCGTACCCCGAAACCCGGAGTTACGGAAGAAAATCTTTGATGAGGCTCACTTATCAAAATTTTCTATTCACCCCGGCAGCAACAAAATGTATCAAGAACTCAGAAGAAAGTTTTGGTGGACACGGATGAAGCGAGAGACTGCAAAATACGTGTCCGAGTGTGATACATGTCGAAGGGTGAAGGCAGACCACATGCGGAAACTGGGACTGCTGCAACCACTGGGCATTCCTGCCTGGAAGTGGGAGGACGTGAGCATGGATTTCGTCGTCGGTTTACCCACTACCTTACAGAAACATGATTCGGTGTGGGTGATCGTCGATCGGCTCACCAAAGTTACCCATTTCATCCCGGTCAACACCAACTACAACGCCAAGAAGTACGCTGAACTGTACATCTCACGGATCCTATGCTTATACGGCGTACCCCGTACCATCATATCGGACCGGGGCACTTTATTTGTGTCCCGTTTTTGGGAGCAGCTACACGCTGCCTTGGGGACGAAGCTGATCCGTAGTTCAGCCTACCACCCGCAGACGGATGGGCAAACCGAGCGGGTAAATCAGATTCTAGAAGACATGCTACGAGCTTGCGCTATCAACCACGGCAAGAATTGGGATGATCACTTGCCGTTAGCCGAGTTCTCGTACAACAATGGGTACCAAGCCAGCATCAAGATGGCGCCCTACGAGGCGCTATACGGGAGAAAATGCCGCACACCATTGAACTGGTGTGAGTCTGGCGAAAGGGTTACCTTCGGGATTGACCTTGTCAACAACGCAGAAGAAAAGGTTCGACTAATTCAAGTGAACCTAAAAGCCGCTCAATCCCGTCAGAAACAGTATGCGGACCGGAGAAGGCGCCCATTACAATTCGAAGTTGGGGATCACGTATATCTACGGGTGTCTCCAATGAAGGGTGTAAACAGATTTGGGGTGAGGGGAAAGTTAGCACCCCGCTTCATCGGTCCATTCCAGATTACCGAAAGATGTGGATCGGTGGCATACCGGCTGAAATTACCAGAAGCACTTTCCGGTGTGCACGACGTCTTTCACATTTCCCAGCTGAGGAAGTGTCTCAAGCTATCAACTACCGTTCAGCTGGAAGACATTGAAGAACTGCAACCGGATCTCACCTATCGGGAGGAACCGGTGCAGATTATTGATGAAAAGGCCCGAACCACACGCAACCGTATGTTGTGGTTCTACAAGGTTCTATGGAGTAATCACTCCATGGACGAAGCGACATGGGAGAGCGAAGAATTCCTTCGCACTAACTACCCCGACTTTTCCACGTCGCATATCCGGTAATTTTCCACCGTCCTCTCTCTCATTTTCACCTTATAATCTCGGGACGAGATTCTTTTAAGGGGGGAGGAATGTAAGGGCCTCAGTTTTTGACACACATTTGCAGTGTTCATCACCACACCACACACCTCATTTGAGGAAGAATGATGAACACAAATGAAGAGCAAGTAACAATTATCAACATGCTCATTAGGGAACAAACTTACACATTGCAAGAGTGGTATTTCCCACATGTGATATGGATGGGCTGTACATATGAAAACTCCTACACTTTACTAAGGATGTCCATGCCAAGTTTCACCCAAATTCAAAACCTTTTTGAGGTCATTTTGGGTATAGTTAGGAAGAGGGCAGTTTGAAACCATATTCAAATTCAAACTGTTTTTATCCAATGAATTTAAAAGTGGGGGGCATATTCTTACTCAGCACATTTTTGTGAGCTCACACACCAATTTTCACTCCATTTGGAGTTGATCTTGACATGAGCTAAGTGGGAGAAATTCAAACTTTATTTGAATTTCAAACTGAACTTGTGCTGAAATTCATTCAAACCAAACCTCATTTGAACTTTGATCAATTCAAATGGCTCATGGGTGAATAATTTGAATTGCCAAGGGTAGTATGGGGTTCACTGTTTACAACAGTGATTAGGAGTAAATTTCAGAGGTTAAAACTGGAGGTGGGACCGACATGTCAGCCACTGCTCAGATCAAACCGACTGAGACTTTCTCACTCGGGTCACCGAGCCGCAGCGGTGATCGCCACCGAGGCCAGCCGCCGCGCCACCATCTGCTTGCCCACGCGCGGGCATGAGGCGGTGCAGAGCCTTCTTAAGGCGCCTGCCCCCTCCTCGGCCGAGCCCAACCAGGGCGTTGTCACGCCCGAGCCAAGGCACCCTTGGACGCGCGGGTGACCGGTGCTGCTCATCCCCGAGCCACAGCTCGAGTGGTTGCTCACCGGCGGCGAATTTCCACTTTTCCCCTTTCTGTGTGCAGAACGACCTTCGGGTACGATTCTGTTTAATTCATGCTCTAGAAAGGATTAGAAGGCCTCAAGCCGCTCTCACACGAGCTAGACACGGTAACGCACAAGTTGCCTTCATAACTCTGGGCCGGGGAACCTTTGTGCCCGGCGTAATTTGAGGTCTACTACTGGCGGAACGCACGGGCGGCATCGGGCGCACGGTGAAGACCTATTTCGGGCCTTCCCCGAGCTGCCTCGAGCTCATGTCAACCTTCTCTGAGGTCCACTGATGCTCCCCGACCGATTTCCCAAGTAGCTGAGGTGCTATGGTAGTCAGCCGACATGGCCGAAATCGTTCTGAGGTGGCGGCTCGTCGCCGACCATGCTCCGGCCATTGTCATGAGCAGCTAACCCTAGAATCCTGTTCCCCGAGTAAAAGTAGGCAGGGGCGGCCAGAATCGAGAAGTTTGGAGCTGTACAGCAGCCGGCGGCGAGCTCTCCGGCGAGATCCCTCGGCGGCGGGGCGCGGGTGTCGCGAGGTTGAAGAAGGGGGTGGACCCCAGCTGTCAGCGGCCAGGATCGGGTGTGCTGGCGCGCAAAATCCTTGTGGGCCGCGATGTGCCATCGCCTAGGCGTGCGACACGTGTCCCCTGGGCCCACGCGCGAGTTTAAACTTTTCCCCGATTTTCAGATTTCCTTCAAACTTCAAATCCTTATAACTTTGGCTAGAAAGCTCCAAATTGAGTGAACCAAATTTTGCTGGATTAAGCTCTCTGAGTACTTTCCAGAAAATCAAGTTTCACTTCATGAAATTCCTTATTTCTCCAGAATTAATTCCTCAAATATTTAAACTGTTAGGAATTTTAACTGGATAATCCTTTGGAGGAAAATCCTGAAATTTTGCTGAGATGTTCACCAAAATATCCTTGAACTACCATAAAAATTTCAGATCCATTTAAGCTCATTTAATCCACCTAATGGTGTGATTAGTGAAACTGTTCCAGAGAAAATAGAAAATGTTCAGAAACATTTTCAGAATTTTCTCTGAAATTGTTTAGCTCATATCTTTAGTTAGAGACTTCCAAATTAAGTGAGACCAACTCCATTAGAACCCTCTGAAAATCTAGTTTTCAGAAAGTCATAGTTTGTTTCGTGAAAATTGCTAGAACACCCTAAGAGTTCCAATTAAGGTCAAGGACATAATTATTTATGGAGGGCTCAAATGAGCTTTGCTGCAACTAAAACTTGACCAGGTCTCTGTTTAGGTTGTAACCAAGCCACAGTAAAAGTTTCATAGTCATTAGGTCTATCTAGCAAAGGTTATAGACTTCACAACTTCAAACTTAATACAAATGCATTAAATTAATACATGTATTGTTTCTATCATGTAGTCGCTAAGGTCGAGGAGGAACCCGAAGTCCTAGACTTCGTTACTCCGGAGGAACAGCTAGCCTACGACCAAGAGCAGCAAGGCAAGCTCCGGTTTGCATTAACCCTTTTACAAATGTTTATTGTTTTGAGCACATCTTTGAATAGTGTTCGTTGCATTAAAGTCTTGATTGGAAACCCAACTGCATAGCCAAGAAAACCATGGGTTGGGGTTAGGATTGAAAACCCCGTTAGCTACTGCATTGCTAGGATAGCGTAGGATTCGGTACAAGTCGAGTAGTTGGAACGACTCGCGAGAATAGGCTAGAGGCACATTGCTCGGGTAGAGATAGCACATGATACACATGGCAAGAAAATGAGACCGAGCGGAGAGTAAGGGCAGCAGGACTTTGGGGCCTGTGTGCTGTAGCTCCGCTTGTGTCGATTGAGGACCGAGCCGTGTGCGGGCCTGTTGAACAAGCTAGAACAGTACCGAAGACCTACCGGCTATATGGGAACCGGGAAACTGATGTAACTCGGGTAGCTGGGTATTGAGGCATTGCCCGTCGTTCAGAGGGTAGGTTGAGAGCTCGAGGTGTAAATCGGCTGGCGGCACGGAGATGCGCGTGCAGAGACCTCTTGCTCGGGACGATGGGACCGGTTCAATATTTGGCTAACGGGTGAAAGGTAGTTGCGTACGGCGTCCGTGATGGTTGTTGTAGGCAACATCGAGTACGGGCGTACGTGACGGGTTGTTCGGGTAACCCTGCAGGTGTAAATCGATTATAATCGCCGTCCCTCGCGGTCAGTGAGTACCACTTGTTCACTGTACCGTGACGTAGAAAGAACAGGCTAGTTACATGTTAAAATGTTGCTGATTGAAAGCTGGACATTGATTGTTAATAATATGCTGTAGCTTAGAGCTAATTAAAGTTCTTTTCAACTTTGGGCAAAGTACATGAGAGAAATGCGTTTCTTGTTTGATTGCGGCTCTCTCATGTGCCTTAGCGTAAGGTTCTCCACAACCTGCTGCTAAAACTTGAAAGTAAGGTTCTACTAATTAGGCGAGTCCTTGCAAATGATTTTTACCTCATGCAACCCATTACCCTCATGTAGAAGTTCCATGTTTAGGTGAGACGGGTCAGACTTGCTGAGCCTTCGTGCTCACTGCTTGTGTTTGAAGCTTTTGCAGGGTTCTATGAGGAAGGGACTCCCGAAGAGGAGACGGAACCCCAGGAGGGGAACCTCGTCGAGTGGGAGTCGTGCACGCCGCAGAGTTAGTGTGCGTGTGTGCTAGCAAGGACACGTTCGAGGGCTGAACGTGCACTTGATGCTTAGTCTACGCCCGCGAGTGTAGACTGAACTTATTTTGATGTAAACATGTTCATAAACTTGTTTATGTAATAAAACTTCCGCTTCCGCTTTGCACCTTTGACGTGTGTTATACGGTGCTGTGCAACGCAGCACCCCTCAGCGTGATCCTGGCTCGACAGGACCAATGGGGTCGTGTCAGGTGCTGTTTGCCTCTCATCAATTGCATGGACCTGCTGCTGATTGGTGGACTGCCTACGTGGCCGCCCATCATGACCCTGAGAGCATCACTTGGGAAGAGTTCAAGCGTAGCTTCCGCAACCATTATATCCCAAGAGGTGAACTCAAAAACAAACGGAAGGAGTTCTTGGGCCTGCAGCAGGGAAACATGACGGTGAGGGAATACCTCACTAAATTTACTCAACTATCCCGTTATGCCCCACAAGACATAGAGACTGATGAGAAAAAACAAGATTGTTTCGTGGAAGGGCTTACCGCAGAAATGCAGTGTGCAATGTCCTCAAATGAGTATGAAAGCTTCCAAAAGATGGTGGACAGAGCATTTGTGGTGGAAAGGAAGCTGAAGGCCTTGGAAAATGAGAACAAGAGGAAGGCCGTGTGGTCACACCAAGCCTCAGGGAGCAACACCCGCCCACGTCTGATGCAGCAACCTGCAGGGCAGACGAACCGTGTTGCGGTACCCTACTCAGCACCAAGAGGGTACAACCCGAACTACAGGACTCCGGCAGCACCAGCACAGCCGCAACGTCAGTTTGTACAGCAGCCTCGCCCCGCATATCCACCTCGACCAGCAGTGCAAGGACCTCCAAACCAACCCCAAGACAATAAAGGCCAAGCACCTAAGGTTGGGGTGCAATGTTTTAATTGTGGTGAAGTGGGGCACTATGCCCATAAGTGCCCAAAGAAGAAGCCCACGCAGCCACAACAGCATAATGTAATGAGAGGACGGGTGAACCACGTCACTATGGAGGAAGCGCAAGAGGCACCCGACGTGGTAGTTGGTAAGTTTCCTGTCAATTTACACATTGCAACCCTGCTGTTTGATTCTGGTGCTACCCACTCGTTCATTGCTCAAGGGTTTGTTAAGAAGCATGATCTAGCGACAACACAAATGAACTATATGCTAGCAGTAAACTCTCCAGGTGGAGAAATAAGGACAAGACAAGTGTGTCCCAAGGTGAATCTAGACAATAATGGGGTAGTGTTTACTGCTAACCTCATAGTGATAGATTCCCAAGAGATCGATATTATTTTGGGCACGGACTGGTTGACCAAACATAAGGGAATCATCCATTGTTCGACCAGAACGGTGGAACTAACTCACCCTAGTGGCACAAGAGTAAAGTTCATAACAATAAAAGAGCCTAGGAGGGACATTAAATTAAATAAAGTTGAGGTGAAAGTGGAGGAGATCAGGACCATCAGGGAATATCCAGATGTTTTTCTGGAGGAGTTGCCAGGAATGCCTCCTGATCGTGAAGTGGAATTCGCAATTGAGCTAGTGCCTGGAACAGCCCCGATATACAAGAGACCTTATCGGATGGACTCCAAGCAGCTAGAAGAACTCAAGGATCATTTAAGATAATTGATGGAGAAGGGGTATGTTCGTCCTAGTTCCTCACCATGGGGAGCTCCAGTGATATTTGTGCCCAAGAAGGACGGAACCCAAAGGTTATGTGTGGATTACCGTGCTTGAATGAAGTAACCATCAAGAACAAGTACCAATTACCCCGCATTGAAGACTTGTTTGATCAGTTGAGGGGAGCTTGTGTGTTCTCGAAAATTGATCTCAGGTCGGGGTACCACCAACTTAAGATAAGGCAACCTGATATTCCCAAGACAGCTTTCGTATCTCGGTACGGACTGTATGAATACACTGTCATGCCTTTCGGGCTAACTAATGCCCCGGCATACTTCATGTATCTCATGAACAAGGTATTCATGGAATATCTGGACAAATTTGTGGTGGTTTTCATAGATGACATTCTCGTCTTCTCCAAAGATGAAGAAGAACATGAGAAACATTCAAGGTTGGTGTTGCAGAGGCTGAGAGAACACCAACTATATGCCAAGTTGAGAAAGTGTGAGTTTTGGCTGAAGAGAGTTCCCTTCTTAGGACATATAATCTCGGAGGGAGGAATCTCCGTAGATCCCGCCAAAATCGAGGATATACAGAGGTGGAAGACGCCTAAAAATGTCGGGGAAGTTCGAAGCTTTTTGGGATTGGCTAGATACTATCGACGGTTTATTGAGGGATTCTCTAAGATCTCGAGACCCATTACCAAACTGTTAGAGAATGGAATCACATTCACATGGACGCCACAGTGCGAAACGAGTTTTCAGGAGTTAAAGAAAAGACTGACAACAGCCCCAGTGCTGGTTATGCCAGATATGCAGAAGAACTTCACGGTGTACTGCGATGCCTCTGGAAACGGGTTGGGATGTGTTCTCATGCAAGAAGGGCATGTCGTTGCTTATGCATCCCGGCAGCTTCGGAAGCACGAGAAGAACTATCCTACACATGACCTAGAACTAGCCGCAGTGGTACACGCGTTGAAAATTTGGCGGCACTATTTGATGGGGAAGAGGACCGAGATATATACGGATCATAAGAGTTTGAAGTACATATTCACACAGCCAGACCTCAACCTCAGACAAAGGAGATGGTTAGAGCTAATCAATGACTTTGATGTGGGCATCAACTATCATCCTAGGAAAGCAAACGTCGTGGCCGATGCTTTAAGTCGGAAAGTGCAGGTCAATAAGTTGAGCTTGAAGGACATGCCTGCAGAATTGAAGGACGAGGTTATAAGGCTCAATCTATGCCTTGTGAATAGTGGTGAAGCCATCGCCATGGAAGTGGACTCCACACTAGAGCGAGACATCCGCGAGGGTCAAAAGAAAGACGAGAAGATACAAGAGATCAGACAACTTATCAAGGAAAATAAAGCTCCTGGTGTTTAGAGAGGATGAACAAGGAACGGTGTGGCACGGGAAAAGAATCTGTGTGCCAGAAGTAAAGGAGATCCATGGATTGATTTTGAAGGAGGCTGATGATTCTGACTATTCCATTCATCCTGGGAGTACGAAGATGTACCAGGACCTCAAGAGCAGGTATTGGTGGTATGGCATGAAGCGAGATGTCGCGGAACATGTTGCCCTATGTGACACATGTCAGTTGGTGAAAGCAGAACATCAACGACCCGCGGGATTATTGCAACCACTCAAAGTGCCTGAATGGAAATGGGAAGAAATCGGTATGGATTTCATAGTGGGATTGCCTAGGACCCAATCCAGATATGATTCAATATGGGTCATCATTGACAGGCTAACCAAGGTAGCTCATTTCATTCCCGTGAAAGAAAGCTACAGCAGATCCAAATTGGCAGAGTTGTACATGTCAAGGATCGTGTGTTACCATGGAGTGCCAAAGAAGATTGTGTCGGATCGAGGGACACAGTTCACCTCAAGGTTCTGGCAGAAGTTGCATGAAACCATGGGAACCCATCTGGATTTCAGCTCTGCCTATCATCGCCAAACTGACGGGCAGACGGAGAGGACCAATCAGATTCTTGAGGATATGCTAAGAGCATGTGCACTCAAAAACAATCGAAGTTGGGATAAGAACTTACCGTATGCGGAGTTTTCCTATAACAACAGCTATCAAGCTAGTATGAAGATGTCACCGTTTGAGGCCTTGTACAGGAGGAAGTGCAGAACTCCCCTATTTTCGAACCAAACGGGGGAAAGTAAAGTGTTTGGTCCAGAAGTACTACAAGAAGCCGAGGCGAAGGTGAGGGAAATTCGTAACAATTTGAGGATAGCACAGACACGCCAAAAGAGCTATGCCGATGTACGTAGAAGAGAGCTCGTTTTCAACGTGGGAGACTATGTCTATCTCAAGGTGTCCCCTATCAGAGGACTTCGTAGGTTCAAGGTGAAAGGGAAGTTGTCACCTCGATACATCGGACCCTTTCAAGTTCTGGAGAGGAAAGGCGAAATGGTGTATCAACTAGAATTACCGGATCGTCTATCGGATGTGCACGATGTATTCCATGTGTCACAACTCAAGAAATGCCTGAGGACGCCTGAAGAGGTGTTACCCATGAATGAAGTGAACGTAGCTGAGGATTTGTCTTATGCCGAGCAACCATACAAAATTTTGGAGACAATGGAACGCCTCACCAGAAATAAAAGAATCCGGATGTGCAAGGTGCAGTGGAAGCATCACTCAGAAGAGGAAGCCACCTGGGAGAGGGAAGATGAGCTAAAGGAACAATTTCCGGAATTGTTTTCTTAGAACCACCAATCTCGAGGACGAGATTTTTTTAAGGGGGGTAGAGTTGTAACACCCCAAAAATCTTGTTAAGACCCTAAATCATGTTAAGAGGGGAATTTAAAATTTTTTGGACGTGTTGCATGTTTTGCAAAAATTCAAATTCAAACTAGAATTCAAATTAAACTCAAAACAGAAAAGAAATAGAAAAAGAAAAAGGAAAACAGAAAAAAAACCGGCCAGTGGGCCGAAACCCACCAGCCGGCCCACCCAGCAACCGCGCCAGCCCACAGCCGCGCGCGCTCTTTCCTCCCACTGACAGGAGGGGCCCGCCAGCCCTTCTTCTACCTCGCGCCCGCGCCGGACTCTCTCACCCGAATCAAAACCGATCGAGAATTCTCGCGTATCCCAGCCAAATTTCGTTCGGGGGCGACGCAAACTCGATCTAAACCACCCCGCCGCCCTCCGCCGTCTATAAAAACCCCGGCCTCGTTCTGTTTTTCCCACGCGATCTGCTGTTTTTCCTCCGGTGAGAACCCGAGCCTTCTCCGGCGAATTCTGACCGATCTACGCTCGGAAATTCCGATCTAACTCGCTGGTCTTGATCCACCGCCTCCGGGGAACCTTGCAGGTGTAGAAAACTTGGTGACTTGCGGTGTAAACACAGCGCCGACGAGCCTCGCCGTGAATTCACTTCGGACCTCGTCGCCGATCACCTTCTAGGACCTCCGAGCTCAAGAAAACCACCGAGGTGAGATCCCCGACCTCCCCTCCACCGATCTATGCCATAAGATCACAGTTCTAGGAAGAATTCTTGAAGATCCGAAAGTCTCCGGCGAGATCGCCGCTTCCCGCCGCCGTGCGTCGCCTGCGGCGCCGCCCGCGCTCGATCAGAGCGACGTGGCCGCTTGTGCGCCGTCTATTTTAAATCTCACGGTAGACTTTAAATCCCCGCGTACCGGTTCGACGTTATAATCTCAGCCGTCTGTTTTAAATCGGACGGTCCACGTCAGCCCCGTGTTATAAAGACTGGAAATCTTACGTGCTACCCCCTGGGGTTCTCGGGAAATAAGAGCTAGCCCCGGAAACTTCTGATCTAGCCCCTGGAACTTCAGAAAATCATGTAAATTCATTTAGAAATCAGTTTTAGCCCCTGGGCTTAATAAAAATTAGGAAAAACTCCTCTGTTATGAGTAGCTAGACCACTGAAAATTGTTAAAATAATATTATAGACCCTGTAGTGGGGTGAGTTTACCTTTTTAACCCTGTTTGATATTTAATTTAGTAAATTGAATATGTAACTAGTAGTTAAAATTTAAAAAGTGGGACAAACATATTGTCAAAATTAAATTAAAAACTTTCTCAGTACTTAGAAAACTTTGGAGTGAGATAAAAATATATTTTGGGCTGAAATGAATCTGTTTAATTTATTATTCACATTTATTAGTTATAGGGACACATTTTTAAGTGAAGAATAGTTCTGAAAATTAGGAAAATAAATGTAAAATAGTTTACATCAGAGGAAAAGGTCAAAAATATATTAGTAAATATTTTAGATCAGAACCTATTCTGTTTAGATGATGTGTCTTGTTATTTTCATAATAAAGTTCATATTTAGGCATAGGAAATAAATCTGAAAATATAGCAACTAGTAAATGATAAATGAAGTTTCTAAAATCCAAAGAATTCAGTTTAGGGTTGGTAGAAATTCTGAAGACACATATGGAGTAGGAAAATACCTTTTATGCATAATTGGTAGCTAAAAGGTGTAGTAATTAAATATAAGGAATTTTTTTAAATTGGAAACTCATATATAAAGTATGCAAGCATAAATGTGAATACTAAAGTAGGAATCAAATACACATGATTAAAAGTTCATGTAAGCCACAAATCAACACATATAGAGTAACAACAACACATATAATTGTGAATGACTTTCATAAATGTGAATGTGTGGTTTGTATGAAGTGGAAGTGTGAACTATGTCTTATGGATTGTTGTTTTTCTTTTGCTATGTGTGATGGTATGATGTAGAACCTGCTCCAGAGCAAGTTCTTCCTTTCCAAGATCAGGACTACCCATTCCAAGAGCAGCAGTAAGGAGGCAAGTGTCCTTGACCACTTTGATCCTATACTAGGATGTTTAGATAGAATTATTGCATTGTCAAGTTAAATATGAAACCCATGCTAGGAAGTTTCCCTAGAATTGCATTACCTTGTTTCCTTGTAGCTTGGGTTGGGATTTATTTTATCATGTCATTTATTATTATGCATATGCTTAGCCATGCTTAGAATGGGATATTTCGGATATGAGATCATCAGTTTATTTTACCATACTCTTGAATGAAATATTGTGAGTTATGTAGAGGTAGGGATCAAGGCAAGTTGGATGTTTTGGTTGTGTGCTGGGTGCACGAGACTCGGGTTTGTGTTTAGTACTTGCCTGGATCCTAAGGACCGGTTCATGGAGCATGTAACCTGTCTTTACCGTGCCAACCACATGCTGAGATGGGGCAGCTTGGCCAATTAATTAGGTGTATCCCCGGCGTAGTATGGGGGTGTTGGATGGTGCGGGGAATAGGTGTCAGCTGGACTACCATATGAACCGCAAGGCTCAAGAGGGGGCCACTGCAGTGGGGTTGGAGTCTCTTGTATGCTGTTAGGGGTGAAACCTCAGTGGGCCCACGCTCGTCGGGAATCCCTTTGTAAAGGCTTCGTAGTGATCTCCTGGCTACACACCTGGGAAGTGTGAATGTGGTTCGTAGCCACTGGCATAATGGAGGTTCTTTTAGTCCACCCGGCAACGGAGGATTAAATCACTATATGTGGGTACAGTGGTACAAACTCTGCAGAGTCAAAACTGTCATGACAGCCGTGCTCACGGTCAAGAGCGGCTTGGACTTATTCATGATTAGAGGATTGATGGTTTTGGAAGTTTTGGATGTTAAGCGGGGAGCTTAACATTGAAAATGATGTTATGGTTATTTGGTTATGATGATGGGATGGGAGATTGGGACTATTTCACCTGTGTAGTAATGTAGGTGCTTAATAAGCTAAGGTGATAGTTATTAATTGCATAGTGCTTTAACCATGAGTTCAACCTCTCCTTGTTCTAGCCATGCATGGCATAACTTTCCCACACTTGCTGAGAACCATCGGTACTCAACCTTGCATATTTTGTTGGTTTATATTGCTGCTCAGGTCAAGATAATGAGGTGGTGTATAATGACCAAGACTTTTGACCCGAAGAAGGTTTCTAGGTTCATGGAGACCCCCGGGCAACGCCTGTGATGGAGCCCTCAAGAATAATATTCCGCTGCTAGTTTATTTACTTGTGATGAACTTATTATTGTCCATCGAGACATTTGCTATGTAAGACTTATTTATATTCGACACCTGGCTTGTAATAAATGATGCTTCACTATTTGTCATCACATGTATGAGAAAATGATCCTGGCATACATGTGATATTCACTTGGTTGTTCTTCG
This sequence comes from Neostapfia colusana, assembly GCA_030760725.1. Taxonomy (NCBI): domain Eukaryota; kingdom Viridiplantae; phylum Streptophyta; class Magnoliopsida; order Poales; family Poaceae; genus Neostapfia; species Neostapfia colusana. The sequence continues at coordinate 39,335,749 of JASWHV010000013.1, read as the reverse complement.
GAAAAACCGGGTGTGACAAACGGGTCGTTGCTGTGGTGGCTGACTGGGATGGTATGCAGGAGCGGTCGATCCATATTGCGGTGCGGCCGGGGGCATGTACCGAGGTTGTACGTTGCTCCCTTGGGGCTGGCATGGCATCTTCCTCTTGCACTCTCGCTGGATCTCTCGGATCTTGCTTTCAACTACTATAGCCTTGTCAACCAGCTTCTGAAAGCTTGCGTAGCCATTGTTGAGGAGCTGAACCTGGATCTCATTGTTCAACCCTCTCATGAACATATATTGCTTCCTCTCGTCTGAGTTGACATCTTTGGGGGCATACCAGGACAGTTGTGTGAACTTGTTGAGATACTCATTCATGCTTCTCTGCCCTTGGCGGAGACCTTCAAACTCCTGTCTCTTGAGCATCATTACACCAGCAGGGATGTAATGAGAGCGGAAACTTTCCTTGAACTCAGTCCAAGTGATCGTCTCCGGGTCGACATGAGCGTTACTTAGGGCGTCCCACCAGTCAGTGGTAGCTCCCATAAGTTGGTGGGATGCAAAGAGAACCTTCTCTCGGTCATTGCACTGCACTATGGCAAGCTTCTTCTCCATGGATTTGAACCAGTCGTCGGCCTCTATGGGATCGTTAGCTTGAGCAAAGGTGGGTGGTCGAGTCCTCATGAACTCTCCCAGTCTGTTATGAGCCGGCGGTGGTGGTGGCGGTGGTGCCGGAACGGGGTTGTTGTTGTTGGCCTGCAACTGACCCAAAGTTTGGATCATGGTTTGCATGAGTTGGTTTTGCATGGCCATCAACAGTTCCAGGATGTTCTCACCAGCTCCGGGGTTAACAGGAACTTCATCGTGGCCATCCTCTTGGTTGTCACGGGCGTTCCTTCGGCCGGCGTTTCCTCTCACCATCTGTGAGAGAGATCAAAATAGAATAGAAATTTAGAAGGTTAGGTAGATCCCCTCAACTATATGCATCAAGGTGGGTTGGACTATATATATTAGCCCATATGGGGATGTGAACAAGTGCCGAAGCATCTCACACCTCTTTCTATTTATGTGTGGATATGGACAACGTTTTGAGACGTCCCATGACTCCCATTAAGCACACAATTTACAAACAATCATCACAAGGGCTCACACAACTCCTATTCAAGGCTTGTTCAATGGGAGTCCTATATGGCTTAGAGTGATGTCAAATCTTTGATCCAACTATGGCTTTTCCTAGGCTTGTAGGGTCAGCGTGGCTTAGCTACCAATCTGTGTCGGACATCAATCTGTGATCTATCTAGGTGTGTAATCTACCCTCATCCGTGGCTTTTGATACCAATCTGTGTTTCCTATTTAGGCGTGTAACCCACTGTCAACCGTGGCTCTGATACCAATTTGTGACGCCTTCAATTTTGTGGAAAAAACCACGTAACCGAGAGCTGATGCATATGTGTGCCCAGGATGTTCATCACACATACACATATGTTCCACAAACTGAATGCAGAATATATATAACCACGAATAATAGAGTTTATTACAATGTTTCATGAGTCTTGGACTCACGCTCACAGCGGAAGTCTTAATCTAACAGCAGAAGTCTTATTTCTATGCAGCGGAAGTCTTCTAACTAGTGTGGAAGCAATTCTAAGCAGTAGCGGCTCCATCTCTACTCCATTCCCACAGGCAAGGTTGAGAACAGATCACACGCCTAATGCTCCACTTGGTCTTCATATTAATCTTCTCCTGTTGCTGATGATGAAATAATAATGCAAGTTTGAGCACAATGATGTACTCAGCAAGTGCGGAAAAATATGATATGTAGCTCACAACAAGTTAGGTATAAAAAGGCTCATTGCAGAAAGCAAAGTTATTTATCAAAAACATGATAAAATAGCAACTCATCTTTAAGTGAATGTAATCCCAACATGTATTAAAATACCAATCATACCTCCATTATGTTCATTACCTTCCATGTCACAACCAGTCATCAATCAACCTCATTCTTGCTCACGAATACCTCCTTGTATTCGCTACCATCTCACGAATACCATCTCGTATTCGCTACCATTTCATCTCATAAACAACTTCGTCTCCCACCGAGACCAAACTCGTTGCCATGACTCAACAGTCATGCAACCCATCTTATCACCCGGACTCAACAGTCCCAAAAAAACCAAACCATCCAAAACCATAACCAATAACCATCCCAACTAATCATGGAAGTTGGCCAGGCGCTCGTGACCGTAAGCTCGGCTATCATGATAGTTTTAAGACTCTGCAGAGTTTGCACCTCTTTACCCACAAGTTTGTGATTTCGTCACCCGTCGGCGACTGCAGAACCTCCATTATACCAGTACACAACCGTAGGTGTATGGCCAAGAGATCACAAAATAGCCTTTACAAAGGGGCTACTAGATGTATGGAATCACTAAGTTTTCACCGGCAGGCTAGAATCTCCAATTCTCCCACCCACAGGTCCCCTCTTGTGCCATGTAGTTCCCAAGGCAGTCCTCACTCGACTCCCATTCCCGCGCCTTCCACGGTCCATAAAAATCTAGTAACTTACCTAATTAGTCAGCTAAGCCGCACCCATACTTTGCCTTGTGGTGGCACTGTTATCCTGGCATGTGCTCGCATGAACCGGTCCTTAGATCTACGGCAAGTAAACCACCATCTCATGCTACCTCATTCACAAACCCAGTCTTGCCTAGATCTCCCTCTGATCCATGTTCATTAACAACATCAGTTTCTCATTATCATTACGAGTGCAGTTAGCTAGACACATCTATCTCGCTTCCCAATCCCATGGACTCAGCAAAGCATAAAAGTAAAAAAATCATACCCGACTCATAAACTTCCCTGGCGACAAGGGTGGTTTAACCAAAACTAGTAAACTCCTATAAAAGGGTTTCCCATCATGTTTGACTCAGCACACACACCTTTTCGCAAAACAAAACAGTTTTTCCCAAAAACATAGGATCAATATGGTCAAGGGGCACTTGCCTTGTTCTTGCGGTTCCGGTTGCTCTTGGATCTCGAAACCCCGCTGTTGCAGCTCGTTGTAGACAGCTCCCTGAGCTTGTCCTTCTATAAAAGATTACGCACATACAAGATTCATAACAATCAATACCAAGCACAAACTTTAACTAGATGCGATGATGCATATGCATGCTATCCTATAATGCAGTTTAGTTTTATTAGGTCGGTTTTTACGTGTTTTATGATGAACAGAGGTGTTCGGATCAGATGTGGACATGGCGATGACCTTTTCTTTAGATCAACCTGCTCAACAAGTGATCTGTCCACGAGAAATCTTCTGTTCGAAAGGAATCGAAGAACAGATGCAAAGAAAACACAACGATGTCGCAAGGTGGTATTGGAGACCTACCTTACGTTCTTCTTGGTCTCGCGGTCCTTCTCTGATCAGTCAGATCGTTGGGGCTCTCTTCCAGCGATCTTCCTCGCTGAACTCCGGCGATGGCTTACTCGGCGAGTTGGGGCTAGGGCTCTAAGTCGTCATCTCAGGAGTTGGAAAAGAAGTTCGTGGTTTCGGCCAGAGGTTCTGGGTTCTATTTATAATCGGGAGACGAAGAGTCCTAGTCTGATTGGACTTCGAATAAGAGTTCTATTCAGATTGTCATTGAATCTTAACAACTTATATTTAGTTGATTAGGTGCGGTAACATTGTGGAATTCAGGTCGGTTTCCTCCCTTACCGGTATTTCTACGCGTACAGAATCCAAAAACCGCTCCAGAACTCGTTACCTCCACGGTGATGAGCTCCGGAAGCTCCACGTGTCTAGCGAGCGAGACCTCCCTTCTCCTTCGGAGGTGAGCTCCGCGTGCGCCACGTATCCTGGCGGTCAGGACCTCCTCTCTATTGGGAGGTGGCTCCGCGCACGCCACGTGTTAGTGCCGGACCTTTCCTCTCTCTGGAGGTAGCTCCAGGTGTGCCACGTATCCATTCCGGACCTCCCTTTCCTCAGAGACGAGCTCCGAGGTCGACACGTGTAAAGTAGCGCCGGACTTTTCCTTTTTCCTCAGAGACGAGCTCCTAGGTCGACACGTGTCCAACAGTGTCAGACTTCCCGAAGATAAGCACCGGTGACGACACGTGTCTAATAGAACCGGACCTCTCGGAGGTGAGCTCCGAGATCGATATGTATCCCGTGCGACTGGTCCTCTTATTTCGACGGTGACTAGCTCTGAAGGTGACATGTATCCTGCGGAACTGCCTTTGCTTCTTCCGCAGAGGCTAGCTCCGGGGGCAACACGTGTCCCACAGGGTTGGACCTCTCCCCCTTTGCGGAGATGAGCCCCGAGCCTGCCACGTAGCCAGTTTAGCGGCGGACCTCTCCCCACTTCGCTGGGATGAGCTCCGAACACGCCACGTGGCCAGTGGGCCGTGAAAGTTGTCTTCGGCGCTCTCTGGGAACTGGATTCGGCTCTTATTGGCTATCTTTTTTATATTTTTCTCTGTTCCTACTTCTTTTAAAATGTTTTCTCTTCATTAATATACGCAGAAACCAAAAATGTGGGTGTCACAAGCCACAAGGGAGCAACATACGTCCCCGTTTCATGCCACATGCTGCACCACAGTATGGCTTGTCCGCTTCTACTTTCCGCCCTGCAAACCCACCTCGCCCTAATCAACCACCGCAGCAACGTCCTGTCATGCAAGCACCTCGTATGCCTTTGCCTCCTGCGCCCCGTCCCAACATGGGCGCCAATGCTCAAAACCAGCCTCGACCCAACGTTCCTGCTATTTTGGGCAACAAAGCATGCTTTTCATGCGGAGAGGCAGGACACTTTGTAAGTCAACGCCCGAAGAAAGGCCTTGTACAGCCGACCAATGCACCAAAACAGAACCCACGGCCGAATGGAGGAGCTACGCAAGGTAACCGTGGGCAGAAGAACTATGCTCGTGGCAACGTGAATCATGTCTCCGCTGAGGAAGCGCAACAATCTGAGGACGTCGTGATTGGTATGTTCCTCGCCAACTCCAACCCAGCCACTGTTTTATTTGATTCTGGAGCATCGCATTCATTCATATAAACCAAGTATGTTGCCAAGTATAATCTGCCCATATCACACATGAAACACACTATGTTGGTTAATTCTCCCAATGGAGAGATGAGGACTAATATAGTATGTCCGAAAGTAAACCTTAAAATAAGGGGGGTAGACTTTCTTGCCAACCTTATTGTCTAATATTCCCAAGGGATTGATATAATACTTGGAATGGATTGGTTAAGCAAGCACAACGGAGTAATTCAATGTGCTGAGAGGAGCATGCAGTTGACAAATGAGCATGGTACTCCTATTGAGTTCGAGTAAGCCCAACCGGCAACCGAGAAGGCAGCGTTGAACCACGTCGAAGAAGCAACATTGGAAAGCATTCTGGTGGTTCAAGAATTTTCAGATGTGTCCCCGGAAGAACTTCCTGGTATGCCACCTGACCGGCACATTGAATTTGCCATTGATTTAGTACCTGGAACTGCACCTATAGCAAAAAGGCCATATAGGATGCCCGCTAATGAACTAGTGGAACTTAAGAAGCAAATGCAGGAGCAGCTAGAAAAGGGTTTTATACGCCCAAGCTCGTCACCATGGGGAGCCCCCGTGCTCTTCGTAGACAAGAAGGATGGGACCCAAAGGATGTGTGTGGATTATAGGTCTCTCAATGAGGTGACAATGAAGAATAAATACCCGCTGCCCCATATAGAGGACCTATTCGACCAAATGAAAGGTGCCCGAATTTTCTCCGAGATTGATCTTTGGTCGGGATACTTCCAGCTGAAGATTAAGCCCTCCGACATACCCAAGACTGCATTTCGAACACGGTATGGTTTGTATGAATATACTGTTATGTCTTTTGGGTTAACGAATGCACCCGCATACTTTATGTATCTCATGAATAAGGTCTTCATGGAGTACTTGGACAAGTTCGTCGTGGTTTTCATCGACGATATCATGGTGTATTCAAAAAGCGAGGGAGAACATGAAGAACACATGAGATTGACATTGCAGAAACTGCGAGAGCATCAATTGTATGCCAAGTTCAGCAAGTGTCAATTTTGGCTAAAGGAGATATCGTTCCTAGGCCACATCATCTCCGAGAGAGGAGTATTGGTTTTGATCCCGGAAAAGTGGGAGATGTTCTGAAGTGGAACCAACCGCAGAATGTGAGAGATATTCAGAGTTTCCTTGGGATGGCTGGATACTACCGACGGTTCATCAAGGATTTCTCCAAAATAGCGAAGCCTATGACTGAATTGCTAATGAAGGGAAAAGCATTTCAGTGGACACCAGTGTGCCAAGAAAGCTTTAAGGAGCTCAAGAAAAGACTAACCACAGCGCCGGTTTTGGTATTGCTAGACGTGAGCAAGAGTTTTGATATATATTGTGACGCATCAAGACAAGGGCTTGGATGTGTGCTCATGCAAGATGGACAAGTGGTAGCCTATGCGTCGAGACAACTAAAGAAACACGAGCTGAATTACCCCACACATGACTAGGAACTTTCAGCCGTGGTACATGCCTTGAAGATTTGGAGGCATTATATCCTTGGCCACCGATATGAGATCTATACGGATCACAAAAGCCTCAAGTATATATTCACGCAAACGGATCTGAATTTGAGGCAACGTCGATGGTTGGAACTCATCAAGAATTATGATGTTGGAATGAATTATCACCCCAGAAAGGCCAATGTAGTAGCTGATGCGTTGAGCCAAAAGGGAACATGTCACCAACTCACAGTTCAGGAGCTATCGCCTGAGCTGCGCAAGGAGTCCGAACGGTTACATCTGGGGCTCTTGAACGAGATGGAAGTGATAGAACTCAACTCTTCGCTGGAACAAGAGATACGAGATGGACAAGCAACGGATGAGGAAATCAAGGAAAGAATCCGACAAGGCATAGAAAAGGATTTCAAGGAAGACGAGAAGGGCATGCTTTCATTAGGGAAAAGGATTTGTGTGCCTAACGTGAAGCACATCCGCAACACGCTATTAAAGGAGGCACATGACTCACCTTATTCCATACATCCCGGCTGTACAAAGATGTACAAGGACCTGAAAACTTGCTATTGGAGGATGATATGAAAAGGGACATAGCTGAATATGTTGCCTTATGCGACATGTGCCAACGGGTGAAGGCCGAACATCAAAGACCCGCTGGACTGTTGCAGCCATTGAAAGTACCCGAGTGGAAGTGGGAAGACATCAGCATGGATTTCATTGTCGGATTGCCACGTACTCGGTCAGATTACGACTCCATTTGGGTTATTGTGGACCGATTAATGAAAACAGCCCATTTCCTTCCTGTTAGAACTACGTACCGTGTCGCAGAAGTAGCCGAGCTGTATATGGAGCAAATCGTGTGTCGCCATGGAGTTCCGAAGAGGGTAGTTTCAGATCGGGGTTCTCAATTTACCTCTAGGTTCTGGAAGAAGCTGCATGAAGCCATGGGTACACAGCTGAATTTCAGCTCCGCTTACCACCCGCAAACTGACGGGCAAACTGAGAGGACAAATCAAATTTTGGAAGACATGTTGAGAGCTTGCGCCTTGAAACATGGGCTCAGTTGGGATAGGAGCTTGCCGTATGCTGAATTCTCATACAACAACAGCTATCAAGCCAGCTTGAAGATGTCACCTTTCGAAGCATTGTATGGTAGGCGGTGTAGAACGCCGCTGTTCTGGAATGAGACCGGAGAGAGCCAAGTGTTTGGACCCGAAGTGCTGCAAGACGCCGAAAAGCAAGTCCAAACGATACGAGAAAATTTGAAGGCTGCTCAGTCATGACAAAAAGGTTATGCATACAATAGGCGAGGAAGATTGACCTTCGAAGTAGGAGACTTCGTGTACCTTAAGGTATCGCCTACCCGAGGCCAACAACGGTTCAACGTCAAGGGCAAATTAGCACCTCGCTACATCGGGCCATTTAAGATTTTGGGCAAGCGAGGAGAAGTAGCCTATCAACTAGAGCTGCCAAGGCACCTCTCTGACGTACACAACGTGTTTCACGTATCCCACCTCAAGAAGTGCTTAAGAGTACCGGAAGAACAAGTACCATGGATCAGCTTGAGCTTCAAGAGGATCTGACTACGCGGAGCACCCTGTGAAAATTTTGGACGTGAGGGAAAGGGTCACGAGAAACAAAGTGATCCGTTGGTGCAAGGTACAGTGGAGCCATCACACGGAAGCCGAAACTACATGGGAGTGTGAGGAAGACCTCAAGGCAGAATTCCCTCACCTATTCTCTACTCTATCGAATCTCGAGGGCGAGATTCAGTATAAGGGGGGTAGGTTTGTAACACCCTCAAATTCATTTCCTTGCATTGCATACATTTTTCATAGAGAAACATTATAAAAGAAGTAGAAATGGAGAAAGAATCATAAAAATGGTGGGGAATGGGAAAAAGATAGCTGAAATGAGCCAATTCCATTTTGTCGAAGTGCGCTGTCGACACTTCCCTGGGGCGCGGGACACGTGGCGCTTTCGGAGCTCACCCCCGCGGAAGGGATGAGGTCCGGCCAAGCGGGACACGTGGCACCTTCGGAGCTCACCCCTGCGGAAGGGATGAGATCCGGCCGTGCGGGACACGTGGCACCTTCGGAGCTCACCCCTGAGGAAGGGATGAGGTCCGACCCCACGAGACACGTGGCGCCTTCAGAGCTCACCCCTGCGGAAGGGATGAGGTCTATCCCCGCGGGACACATGGTGCCTTCGGAGCTCACCCCTGCGGAAGGGATGAGGTTCGGCCCCACGGGACACGTGGCGCCCTTGGAGCTCGCCTCTGAGGAGAAGGGAGGCCCGGCTCCGCTGGACACGTGGTGCCCTCGGAGCTTGCCTCGAAGGAGAAGGGAGGCCCGGCTCCGCTGGACACGTGGCGCCCTCGGAGCTCGCCTCTGAGGAGAAGGGAGACTTGGCTCCGCTGGACACGTGGCACCCTCGGAGCTCCCCTCTGAGGAGAAGGGAGGTCCGGCACTGCTGGACACGTGGCAGGCCCGGGGCTCGCCTCTGAGGAGAAGAGAGGCCTGGCCCCACCGGACACGTGGTGCCCTCGGAGCTCACCCTGTGGAGGGAGCGAGGCTCGGCTCTGCTGGCCGCGTGGCAGGCCCGGAGCTCGCCTCTGAGCAGAGGGGAGGCCCGGCCCCCGCTGGACACGTGGCGCCTCCAGAGCTTACCCCGGAGAAGGAGGCGAGGTCCTTAGGCGGTTTTTCTTCCTGTGCACAGGGGTACCCGGTACTGAGGGTACCGACACAATTTCCCCAAATTCTCCACAAAATTGGGGGGATAAAATCCCCAAGGCTGCCGCACATAACTGAGAAGATAAGTTTGTTAAGATCCAAAACAAATTGAATAGGATTATTATTTGAGCTCCAATTGGAGTAGGACTCTTCCCCCCCTATAAATAGAACCCCAAACCCCCCTTGACCGTAACCCCTTTCCTTTTTCACCCTCCCAAGTCGACGACTTGGAGACCCTAGCCCCCAACTCGCCGAGTTGGACACGCCCCCCCCCCCCCCCCCCGCCGGAGTTCAGTCGCCGGTGAGCCCGTCGACGAGCCCCTTCACGCCTCGCCATCGCCGGAAAAGAGCCGACGATCATAAGGGAAGTGAGGTAGGTCTTCGTTACCCATCTTACAAAGTCGTCGCTGTTTCTACGCATTCGTTTTTCTTCGCTCCCTTCGAGCAGAAACTTTTTCGTGTTGACAGATCACGTTTTGATCGGTTTTTGATGGTGGAGTTGATCTAGATCTTGAGTCAAGATCATCACCACATCCACACATGATCCCTACACCCTTGTTCATCATAAAACCACATGAAAGCCCATTAAAACCACATGAATGCCCATTATAGGAGTTTACTAGTTTTGTTAACCATCCTTGTCGCCGGGAAAGTTGATGAGTAGGGTATGGTCGTTTTTCCTTTTTGCTTCGCTTAGTCCACGGGATACAGGAAGCTGAATTAAAACATGGTTAGCTACTGCACTCATATGAATAATGATGATGAGAACTTGATGTTAATAAGCATGGAATCGGGGGAGATCTAGACAAGCTTGGTTCGTGGATATGGTTGAATAAGATGGTGGTTTACTTGCCGTAGATCTAAGGTCCGGTGCATGCCAGCACATGCCAGGAAAACAGTGCCAGCACAAGGCCAAATATGGGTGCGGCTTAGATGACTAATTAGGTGTGTTGCTAGCTTTTTATGTACCGTGGATGGCGCGGGGAATGGGAGTCGAGAGGGACTGCCCTGGGAACTGCATGGCACAAGAGGGGGCCCGTGGGAGGGAGAATGGTGATTCGAGCCTGCCGGTGAAACCTCAGTGAGTCCATACATCTAGTAGCCCCTTTGTAAAGGCTATTTTGTGATCTCTTGGCCATACACCGATGGTTGTGTACTGGTATAATGTAAGTTATGCAGTCGCCGATGGGTGACGAAATTACAAACTTGTGGGTAAAGTGGTGCCACCTCTGCAGAGTGTAAAACTATCATGATAGCCGTGCTTCCGGTCACAAGCACCTGGCCAACTCACATGATTAGAGGGAAAACATGGGATGGATGTTCGGTATGGTTATGGTATGGTCATTGGGATTGGTTTGGGACTGTTTTGAGTCATGAAAATGAGTTTGGTTTCAGTTATATGAATATTAGATGGATATGAATATTTATGAGTATGAGAAAGATTATTGGCTGGTTGAGACATGATAAATGGTGAATTATGATGAAGGAAAGTTGATGATATAACATGGTTATGATGGATTAAAATCATATAGAAATAGTTGCTGTTTTTATTATGTTTGTGAAATAAAATTTGCTTGCTGCAATGAGCTTTTTTATTTCCTACCTTGTTGTAAGCTACATGTCATACTTTTCCCGCACTTGCCGAGTACGACATGTACTCATCCTTGCATTATCACATAAACATCAGTAACAGGAGAAGAGTACTTCGAGTACCATGTGGAGTACTAGGCGTGCGAACTACCGTCAACATGCTTGTGGAGTTGAAGATGGATCCTGCTGTTGTTTAGTTGTTTCCGCTGTCGTTTAGAGACTTCCGCTGCAAAAATAAGATAGACAATCATGAGTGAGACAATTAGTCGATGTAATAAAGTAGGTAAACACTATTTATTCATGGTTATATTCTAAATTCAGTTTGTGGATTACATGTGTATGTGTGATGAACATCCTGGGCACACATATTCATTAACTTGGTTCTGTTTTTGGAACCGGGTGTCACATCCGACTCTACTACGCATCCGTTGCGCATCCAGAGAGCAATGGACAAGTTGAGAGAGCTAACGCTGAGATACTCAAGGGACTCAAGACACGCACCTACAACTGATTGAAGAAGCATGGTGCCAATTGGGTAGACGAGCTTCCGTCCGCACTAAGGTCTAGTCAGACGTCCCTTATACGAGTGGCAGGGGAAACACCCTTCTTCCTGGTGTATGGGGCTGAGGGCGTCCTCCCCCATGGATCACCAGGGGCTCCCCCCATGTCCAGGCATACAACGAAGCCATGCAGGACCAATTCCGGCGTGAAGACATCGACCTTGTCGACAAGCGAAGGTTGCAAGCAGCTGCTCGAAAGGCACGATACCGCTAGGCGCTCCAACACTATCATCAGTGGTTCATGCGTAGTAGACAGCTCAAGGTGGGCGACCTGGTGCTTCGGCGCATACTTTCTCGCGAAGGGGCAAACAAACTCTCCCCCTGCTGGGAGAGTCCCTTCCGAGTAACACAAGTATCCCGCCCCGGGTGCGTCAGCCTGGCCACGGAGGATGGGGTACCTCTACCCAATCCATGGAACATAGAGCACCTCCGTAAGTTCTATCCTTAGCGCAGCGGTAGGACTCTTTTTTCTCTGTTAGGGTGTCATAGAGTCTAGGAGCAGTGCTCGGTACAGCTAAGCTCCGGAGGGGTCCTGCTACTCTTGTCATGCGGAGCAGGTCGCTGCCTTCTTGTAAAGCCTGTCTCCTATGAATTAACCTGATCCGAGAAAAATCTATCCTACCCTATGTGCTCTTACTTCCTTTTCATTACTTTACAGCATATGCTTACTTTCACATATCAACTCATGGCATGTTCGAGGTTCACCCTATATGCTTGTTTGGAGTCCCATGGCGCTGGAAGGTCCCCTAGCTGAAAGGTTAACGCCCACGGGAGGTCCAGAGCGTGCAACCTGCTTAACCTAGTCCTGCACCCTAAGTGTGTACGCTTTGCCTCCCCAATGCTACTACTGAGTACTTGGGGGTCGGATGGCACACACTTACGGACAAGGGAATAACCGAACCGCGGGCATCGCCCCTTTCATTTTCGTGCTTACTTTTCCATACCGCTCCGGCCGTATGGCCAGACACTTTTCCCTATGGTTACATATAGTGGGAGTTGTGCTATCCTTTTACAGGTGGGTCCGCTTGAGGTACCTATGGTGTACCCGGGGTCCTTCGGTTATTTCCTTGCTCGGATGCCCTATGGCGCTGAATGGTCCCTCCCCTGAAAGGTCAATGCCAGCGGGAGTTCAAGAGTGTGTAGCCTACTTAGCCTGGTCCTACATCCTAAGCGTGCAAACTTTGCCTCTCCAGCGCTGCGGCTGAGTACCGGGGAGCAGGACGGCTCATACTCCTCAGCAAAGTAGTAACCATAACCTGGATGCTCTCACACAGAATTACCCAAGCCCCGCAGCTCGGCTAAGGACTGTAAGCCACAACAAAACTAGGAACAGCGAATTGTGTCCAGTGAGCACGATTACTCCTTTTATATGCCATGTCTGTTCAGGTCCGAGCAGGTCCTAGCGTCCTGGACCTCCCAGGAGGTCCGCCGCCGAAGTCCTGCCTTAACCGTCTGCTTGGTAGGTGTGCACCAACCTAAGGGCAACACGTACCAGGGGGCCATCACGGTGATCTACACAGGCAGGACGTCGGGGCCACAATGGCGACAAGCAGGGACTCGGAGCTTCGACTACAACAAGCTAACAACACCGCCGCAGCTTCTTCGGGTCCTTACGCTGCTAAGGACCCGGGGCAACAAGCTAACGACATGGGCAAAGAACTAGCAACCTCGACCAAGTTGTTTCGGGCCCTTGCAATGCCAAGGACCCGAAGACACACATCTACAATACAAGAGATAAAAACTTTTACAACAAGTTATTATTTATTCAAGATAAAGGCTAGCGGATACACAAGACAAGGAGGAGCCCTAGAAGCCTATTTGGAACCTCACAGCTACGAGCTTTGCGGTGTCCTCCACAAAGGACCTGGCCGCCTCCATCGCCTTTGTAATGGGACCCTGCACCACCGGCTTGAGGGAGATGTTGGGGTCCCAGCTACGGAAGCACGTGAGCACGTGCTCCGCGACCTGCTAAGCCAGGGCCTTGCCCTCGGCCTCCAGCTCCTCCCCAATGACGCCCTCCAGCGCTAGCAGCTTGGCTCCGGTCGAGTCCAGCACAGGGAGCACTTGGCTCACCTCTTGCACCGGACCGCCCAAGCGCAAGGGGTTGAAGCCGAAGGGCTCCAACGCCGTCTCCGCACGGCAGAGGAAGTCCTAGACCTTCTCCACCTTGGCAGCACGGGAAGCCCGGATCTCCTCCATTGTCTTGGCAGCGGCGGTCATCTCCAGTACCAGGTCCTGGTTTGCCAGCTCCTTCTCCCTGGCAGCCAGCTCCTCATCCTTGGCAGCCAGCTCCGCAGCACGACACTCTAGGGAGGCATCCTTGGATGAGGCGGCGAGCTCGCGCTCACGAATGTCCTAGATCTTCTTTGCCATGCGCTCCAGCTCCCCCTAATGTGCTGCCTCGCGTATCATGAGGTCCCTCTCCTTCGCCTGCAGCTCCTGCTGCAATGGGACGAGGACCTCCCACACATCCGAGAGAGCTTTGGGGCGATCGTTGGCTGCAGCGTGGAGCTTTCTGGCTTCATCCAGGAGGTCCCAAGCCATCCTTTTGAGCCTCCCGACTGCGGCCCGCTCCTGGTCGATGGTATCCTGCATGACCTCAAGCCGCTCCATCCTCGCCCTCGCCTTCTCCTTGGTGGCCTGGGTTTGCTCCTTCAGCAGGTCACCCCAGTCCCTGAGGCCCTCCCGCTCTGCCTTCAGCTCGTCCCACTCCCGAGCAAGCGCCTCCTGCACCTGCTCCAGGCCGGAGTACGCCATCTTCTTGGCCTTGGGGAGTGGAACTGCTTCCGGCATTTGCAAGAGAGGACACTCCATAGCCTCCACGGGACTCAGCGTCCTCCGGCGGAGCAACCACCACACCCGCCTGTGGAGAAGAAGGGGGTGGACCTGCAAGTTACCTTGGAGCTGCAGCACCGCTGCCAAGGACGTCTGCGTCCATCAGTCGGCCAGTCTCGGTGGCCCGAGAGTCGGCGTCCCGAGCCGGTCCAAGCGCTGGCTCCGGCGCTGGCGCCGGCGCTGAGCCTCCGGAACCCCAGTGGCAGAGGGACTCTGGCCCCTGGGCTGCTGCAAAGAAGGATCCGCGCTCTATGGTGAAACCCTGCGAGAAAGGAGCTGAAGTCAATCACACAAGCAGAACAGCAGCAAGACCACAACTTACCCTTAGGTATGCGCCGTACCTGGGTACCTGGCAGTTCTAGGAGGCGCGAAGCTTCTTGTGCAGGGTCTAGAACCACTCGCCTCCGTTGGCCTCGAAGCCTGAGACGTGTCAGGGGACATCCTCACTGCAGGCCTCGGGGCCGGAGGCGCGTCAGGTGCCGGGACTGTCCCCGTCGGCTTCGGAGTCGGGTACACATCAGGAGCCTTCTTCGCTGCTGGAGGCGCATCAGGAGCCTTCCCCACCATCGTTTTTGGGGCCGGAGGTACTTCGTGTAGGGAAATAGGCGATACGCTACTCTAGCAATTCGACCATATCACCCAGGAAACATGCGAGTAGTGAGGTCATGGATCATTACCACTAGACGTGCAGCGCAGTGGATCGTAGATGCGCGTCAGTGTAGGAGAAGTAGACGATCACGTTCGTCTCCTCCTGAATCCTCGTCACAGGAACGTCGTCACGTCACCGTAGCTGATCAGCGCAGCAGTGACAGCAGCGCCTCCACGGAGTCCACACGTACACGGAGGAACGCCGTGTGTCGGTGTGCTAGCACCGCGCACGCGACAGAGATTTTGGCGTGTGGCCTGTAAGGGGCGGCGGCTAGGGCTGTTCTGTGGTGGAGTGATCTGCCCCTAACCCTACCCCTCATATTTATAGGCGCGCTAATGGGCTTTTAGGTCACAGGCCCATTAGTACCCTAATTTCTTATGGATCAAATATCCATCAGGCCTTTATCCGAATTGTTATGATTGCCTCTTGGGAATATCACCAACAATCTCCCACTTGCACTAGAGATAATCATATAGCCAAGTTTTTCAATATTCCATCCCCTTAAGTGTGTGACCTGTTAGGTTCATGTACAGTCGGTTATGAATGAAAACCATTTTCATCCACAAGTCAGTCGAGGTACCTAGCAGGACATACTGACTCCCGAATGTACATAAAGATCATATCGGCTGAACCTAGATACATTCACATGCTAATTCCTTTGCCACACGATACCAGTCAAGCTCAAGGCGAGATACATGCCATCCTTGTGATAGCTCGACCATTCACTCGATCAAATAGTGGATTCAATCTATGATTAACTTTTAGTCATAATGATTAACTCCTTAATCACTTTGGCATGGCCATGCACTTTCCAATCCAACTATCTCAAGGGGCCCAGAGATATCTCTCCTGTTATTTAGGAGGGGCAAATCCCATCTTGATCCGCGCACATCTCATTCCATGCTTCATCATGTACCTGAAGACTATTTTTATGACCACCCAGTTACGGAGTAGTGTTTGATAGTTTCAAAGTGCACAACTACACATAGTGAGAAACAATGGCGATCTCAGGTCTAAGAATCTAGCAGGTGTATCACTCAAGACCAACTGATGGCACATATGTAAATAATAATCCCAACAGTGTCTCGCAATGTGTCTATCCAACACCATGTTCACTAACATATGTTCACATTATTAATTTGATATCTCCATATCTATGATCCGTGAAACGTGATCATCAATTAATACATGTGCTAGTCTGCTTACTATCATTATATCATATAACGATGTAGATTAGGATCATTTTGAGTAACATTATAATTAACAAAGAGTCTCATGAACAAGTCATATACTTGATGATCAATGTGAATAATAGTTACTCAAATAGTACATAAATATAGCTATGACACAAGTCTACCACGTACACACTATGATCACTGATGTAAGTATCTAATACCCATAGATCTCGTGTGTGCCTCATGCTTTGATTGTGGAAGAGGCTTTGTCAACGGATCTGCCACATTCAAATCCGTATGCACCTTGCATATGTTCAACATCACCTCGGTTGATAATCTCTCGAACGAGGTGATAGCGTCGTAGTATATGTTGAGATCTTTTGTGTGATATAGGCTCCTTTGCCTGTGTAATGGCTCCATTATTGTCTCAATAGAGATCCACAGGTCCGGACGCACTAGAAACAACACCCAACTCAGAAACAAATTTTCTGATCCAAACAACTTCCTTCGCAGCTTCAGAAGCTGCAATATACTCCACCTCCGTCGTTGAATCTTCTACTGTGTCTTGCTTGGAACTTTTCCAACTCACTGCCCCTCCATTGAGGCAGAACACAAAACCGGATTGCGATCTAGAGTAATCCTTGTCTATTTTGAAGCTAGCATCGGTGTAATCTCTTACAACGAGCTCTTCTTCTCCTCCAAACACTAGGAACACATCCTTAGTTCTTCTCAAGTACTTAAGAATGTTTTTGACAATTGTCCAATGAGCCTCACCATAATCTGATTGATACCTGCTCGTAACACTTAGAGCATAGGATACATCAGGGCGTGTACACAACATGGCATATATGATAGATCCAATAGCCAAAGCATAAGGAATCGCTCTCATCCTCTTTTGCTCATCAGGCGTAGAAGGACACTGAATTTTGCTTAGAGTGATTCCATGTGACATTGGCAAGAAACTTTCTTAGAATCTTGCATATTGAACCGATTCAATATCTTGTCAATATATGTGTCTTGGCTTAATCCAATTAGCCTTTTAGATCTATCTCTATAGATCTTTATGCCCAAAATGTACGCTGCCTCTCTAAATCCTTCATTGAGAAACTTTTCCTTAATGAGGATTTAACAGCATCTAGTACTCGAATGTCATTTGCGATCAACAATATGTCATCTACATATAGGACCAGAAATATAATTGCGCTCCCACTAACCTTCTTGTAAATACAAGGTTCTTCTACGTTCTTGATGAAACCAAACCCTTTGACCACTTCATCAAAACGTAGATTCCAACTCCGAGATGCTTGCTTCAATCCATAGATGGACTTTTGAAGTTTGCATATTTTTCTAGCATTTTTGGGATCGACAAAACCCTCAGGTTGTGTCATGTACACATCCTCAGTCAGACTCCCATTAAGAAAGGCTGTTTTGACATCCATCTGCCATATTTCATAATCAAAATATGCAGCAATTGCTTGGAGAATCCGAACAGACTTTAGCATAGCAACGGGCAAAAATGTTTCATCATAATCCACACCTTGAATTTGTTTGAAACCTTTCACCACCAATCGTGCTTTATAGATGTGAACTTTTCCATCCATATCAGTCTTTTTCTTGAAAATCCACTTGCAATCGATCGGTCTCACACCATCGATTGGATCAACCAAGTTCCAAACTTGATTCTCATGCATGGATTCTATTTCGGATTCCATGGCTCCAAGCCATTTCTCAGAGTCGGGTCCCATTATTGCTTTAGTGTAGGTCACGGGCTCATTATTGTCCAACAATACCATGTCCTGTTGTTTTGTGGTTAGGAGTGTCAACTTGTCAGTTGCACGGTGTACCCTTGTAGACCTTCGTGGGGCTGGTGTTTCATCAAGTGGTTGTACAACATCTTGTACATCCTGTATATGATTAGAGGGTGCCGAAACATCTTCAGGTATTTCTTGAATTTCTTCAAGATGCACCTTGCTCCCACTAACTCCTTTTCAGAGAAACTCTTTCTCCAAGAAGACACCATTGCAAGCAGTAAACACTTTACCCTCCGTTTTATTATAAAAATAATATGCTTTGGTTTTCCTAGGATATCCCACAAAGAAGCCTTGTATGATTTGGGAGTAAGTTTGTCTGACATCAAACGTTTGACATAAGCATCACAACCCCAAACTTTGAGGAAAGACAATCCGGGACGTTTCCCGGTTCACATCTCATATGGCGTCTTCTCAACAGACTTAGTTGGGACTCTGTTTAGTGAAAACGCAGCAGTTTCAAGAGCATAACCCAAAAGGATAGTGGAAGATCGGTCTGACTCATCATCGACCTGACCATGTCTAACAAGGTTCGGCTCCTCGTCTCGGACACCCCATTCAATTGAGGCGTTCCAGGTGGAGTCAACTGTGGAACAATTCCACATTGTTTTAAATGATTATAAAATTCATGGCTCAAATATTCACCCCCACGATCAGATCGTAGAAGTTTAATTGTCTTGCCCAACTAATTTTGTACTTCATTCTGAAATTATTTGAACTTTTCAAAAGATTCAGACTTGTGTCTCATTAGATAGACATATCCATATCTACTAAAGTCATCGGTAAAAGTAATGAAATACTGAAAACCACCTCTAGCTACCGAACTCATTGGTCCACATACATCAGTATGTATAAGTTCCAACAAGTCACTTGCCCTCTAACTTTGACCAGTGAAGGGTGCTTTGGTCATCTTACCAAGCAAACAAGACTCGCATGTGTCAAGTGATTCAAAATCAAATGAACTTAACAAACCATCTTTATGGAGTTTCTCAATGCGTTTCTTATTTATATGACCTAAGCGACAATGCCAAATAAAAGTGGGATTTAGATCATTTTGTCGAGCCCTTTTTGTATTAATGTTATAGACTGTTTTATCCTCAAGATCAAGAACATATAATCCATTCACTAATGGACATTGAGCATAGAAAATATTATTATAATAAATAGAACAACATTTATTCTTTGTTATAATCTCATAACCATTAACTTCTTCCAAACATGAAGAAGATATAATGTTCTTGCTCAAAGAAGGAATGCAATAACAATTATTTAATTCCAAAACTAATCCTGAAGGTAATGACAAGTGATAAGTTCCGACAGCTATGACGACAACCTTTGCTCCATGCCAACCCGAACATCCAACTCGCCTTTTGCAAATCTTCTAGTCTCACTTAGACCCTGCAACGATTTGCAAGTGTGAATCATTGATCCGGTATCAAATTGTAACACCCCAAAATTTTGATTCAAAACCCTAAATCATGTTAAGAGGGGAATTTAAAAATTTTTGGACGTGTTGCATGTTTTGCAAAAATTCAAATTCAAACTGGAATTCAAATTAAACTCAAATCAGAAAAGAAATAAAAAAAGAAAAATAGAAAACAGAAAAAAACCGGCCAGTGGGCCGAAACCCACCAGCCGGCCCAGCCAGCGCCCGCGCCAGCCCGCAGCCGCGCACGCCGCTTCCTTCCGCTGACAGGTGGGACCCACCAGATCGTCGTCTACCTCGCGCCCGCGCCGGACTCCCTCTCACCCGAATCAAAACAAGTCGGGATTTCGACGTATCCCCGCTGAATTCTGTTCGTAGGCGACGCGAACATGATCTAAACCACCCCGCCGCCCTCCCCCGTCTATAAAAACCCCAGTCTCGTTCTGTTTTTCCCACGCGATCCGCCGATTTTCCTCCGGTGAGAACCGAGACTTCTCCGGCGAATTCTGGCCGATCTAAGCTCAGAAATTCCGATCTAACTCGCTGGTCTTGATCCACCGCCTCCGGGGAACCTTGCAGGTGCAGAAAACTCGGTGACTTGCGGTGTAAACACAGCGCCGACGAGCCTCGCCGTGAATTCACCTCGGACCTCGTTGCCGAGCACCTTCCTGGACCTCCGAGCTCAAGAAAACCCCCGAGGTGAGATCCCCGACATCCCCTCCACCGATCTATACCATAAAATCACAGTTCTAGGAAGAATTCTCGAAGATCCGAAAGTCTCCGGCGAGATCGCCGCTTCCCGCCGCCGTGCGCTGCCGGCAGCGCCGCCCGCGCTCGATCAGAGCGACGTGGCCGCTTGTGCGCCGTTTATTTTAAATCGCACGGTAGGGTTTAAATCCCCGCGTACCGGTTCGACGTTATAATCTCAGCCGTCGGTTTAAAATCGGACGGTCCACGTCAGCCCCGCGTTATAAAGACTGGAAATCTTACGTGCTACCCCCTGGGGTTCTCGGGAAATAAGAGCTAGCCCTGGAAACTTCTGATCTAGCCCCTGGAACTTCAGAAAATTATGTAAATTCATTTAAAAATCAGTTTTAGCCCCTGGACTTAGTAAAAATTAGGAAAAACACCTCTGATAAGTGTAGCTAGACCCCTGGAAATTCTTAAAATAATATTATAGACCCTGTAATAGGGTGAGTTTACCTTTTTAGCCCTGTTTAGTATTTAAATTAGGAAATTGAATATGTGGCTAGTGTTTAAAAATTAAAAAGTGGGACAAACATATTGTCATAATTAAATTAAAAACTTTCTCAGTATTTAGAAAACTTTGGAGTGACATAAAAACATATTTTGGGCTGAATTGAATCTGTCTAATTTATTATTCACATTTAGGGACACATTTTTAAGTAATGAATAGTTTTAGAAAATAGGGAAAATAATTGTGAAATAGTTTACATCAGAGGCAAAGGTCAAAATATGTTACTAAATTATTTAGGACCAGAACCTATTCTGTTTAGATGATGTGTATTACTAATTTCATAATAAAGTACACATTTATGCATAGGAAAATAAATCTGAAAATATAGCAACTAGTAAATGATAAATGGAGTTTCTAAAATTCAAATAATTTAGTTTAGGGTGGGTAGAATTTCTGAAGGCACATATGGAGAAGAAAAATATCTTTCATACATACTTGGTAGTAAAAAGGTGTAGTAGTTGAATATAAGGAATTTATTTAAATTGGAAACTCATATATATATATATATATATATATATATATATATATATATATATATATATATATAGTATGTAAGTATAAATGTGAACACCAAAGTAGGAATCATATACACATGATTAAAAGTGTATGCAAGCCACAAATCAACACACATAGAGTAACCACAACACATATAATGGTGAATGACTTTCATAAATGTGAATGTGTGGTTTGTATGAAGTCGAAGTGTGAACTATGTCTTATGGATTGTTGTCTTTCTTTTGCTATGTGTGATGGTATGATGTAGAACCTGCTCAAGAGCAAGTTATTCCTTTCCAAGATCAGGACTACCCATTCCAAGAGCAGCAAGAAGGAGGCAAGTGTCCTTGACCACTTTGATCCTATACTAGGATGATTAGATAGAATTATTGCATTGTCAAGTTAAATATGAAACCCATGCTAGGAAGTTTCCCTAGAATTGCATTACCTTGTTTCCTTGTAGCTTGGGTTGGGATTTATTTTATCATGACATTTATTATTATGCATATGCTTAGCCATGCTTAGAATGGGATATTTGGGATACGAGATCATCAGTTTATTTTACCATACTCTTGAATGAGATATTGTGAGTTATGTAGAGGTAGGGATCAAGGCAAGTTGGATGTTTTGGTTGTGTGCTAGGTGCACGAGACTTGGGTTTGTGTTTAGTACTTGCCTGGATCCTAAGGACCGGTTCATGGAGCATGTAACCTGGCTTTACAGTGCCAACCACATGCTGAGATGGGGCAGCTTGGCCAATTAATTAGGTGTATCCCCGGTGTAGTATGGGTGTGTTGGATGGTGCGGGGAGTAGGTGTCAGCTGGACTACCATATGAACCGCAAGGCTCAAGAGGGGTCACTGCAGCGGGGTTGGAGCCTCTTGTATGCTGTTAGGGGTGAAACCTCAGTGGGCCCACGCTCGTCGGGAATCCCTTTGTAAAGGCTTCGTAGTGATCTCCTGGCTACACACCTGGGAAGTGTGAATGTGGTTCGTAGCCACTGGCATAATGGAGGTTCTTTTAGTCCACCCGGCAACGGGGGATGAAATCACTACATGTGGGTACAGTGGTACAAACTCTGCAGAGTCAAAAACTGTCATGACAGCCGTGCTCACGGTCAAGAGCGGCTTGGACTTATTCATGATTAGAGGAGTGATGGTTTTGGAAGTTGTGGATGTTAAGCGGGGAGCTTAACATTGGAAATGATGTTATGGTTATTTGATTATGATGATGGTATGGGAGCTTGGGACCATTTCACCTGTGTAGTAATGTAGGTGCTTAATAAGCTAAGGTGATAGGTATTAATTGCGTAGTGCTTTAACCATGAGTTCAACCTCTCCTTGCTCTAGCCATGCATGATATAATTTTCCCACACTTGCTGAGTACCATCGGTACTCAACCTAGCATATTTGTTGGTCTATATTGCTGCTCAGGTCAAGATAATGAGGTGGTGTATAATGACCAAGACTTTGGACCCGAAGAAGGTTTCTAGGTTCATGAAGACCCCCGGGCAACGCCTGTGACGGAGCCCTCAAGAATAATATTCGGCTGCTAGTTTATTTACTTGTGATGAACTTATTATTGTCCATCGAGACATTTGCTATGTAAGACTTATTTTATATTCGACACCTGGCTTGTAATAAATGATGCTTCACTATTTGTCATCACATGTATGAGAAAATGATCCTGGCATACATGTGATATTCACTCGGTTGTTCTTCGGAGAAACCGGGTGTGACACAAATACCCATGATTCACTAGAAGATGTAGCAATATTGATTTCTATAACATTTATACCTGAAGTGGAAGTTTCACTCCCTTTCTTCTTCTTATTCTCCAAGTACTTCTTGCAGTTTCTAGACCAATGCCCCTTAGCATGACAGTGAAAGCATTCATCATTAGGAGAAGGGCCTGATTTACCCTTTGGCTTTGAGCATGAAGGCTCATTGGAAACCTTTCCCTTGCCTTTAGGATGCGTCACATGCTTCCTCTTTTTTCTTCTTTTGAGCCATCATCACATGAGTGGTGTTTTTCTTAATGCTTTCCTCGGCTAGTTTAAGCATCCCATGCAATTCAGCCAACGTTTTCTCCATGCCATTCATTTGATAATTCAATATAAATGGCTCATAGCTCGGTGGGAGTGACTGGAGAATAACGTCAATAGCCAGGTCATCCTTGAGTTCAGAACCAAGTTTGTCCAAAGTCTCAATGTAACTAATCATCTTGATTACATGGGGACTGACCGGGCTACCTTCAGCCAGCTTGCATGAGAACAAGGAGTTTGAGATGTTGTACCTCTCAGCCCTTGCTTGGTTCTCAAACATTCCACGTAGTCCCTGAATCATAGAATAAACATCTGTATGCTCATACTGTTGCTATAGATCAGGGGACATTGTGGCAAGCATGAGGCAGCTTGCATTAAGCGCATCATCGCAGTGCTTCTCATAAGTCATGCGAGTTGTGGCATTTACATCATCGGGGAGGTCATTGGGGTATGGTTGCTCAAGAACATACTCAATTCTCTCTTGCCTGAGAACAATTCTCAGGTTGCGGTACCAATCAATAAAGTTGGCTTAATTGAGCTTTTCTTTCTCAAGCACAGATCGCAAATCGAAACCGGAATTGTTACTAGCAGACCTGATCTACAATAGAAAATAAATATGCAAGGTTTTAGCACTATGTTATGTACCAATATTTTATTAACAGTTTAATAAAAGACACCACCACTATATGAGCATCGTCCTCCCTCTAATGATATATAGTGGTCCAAGATCCATATTCACTAATTTCTAGTGAGCTTTGGCTTCACTGCTAGAAAATTAGTGACATAGGTAAACAACCATTGTTAATCATATCTCTATATGATTCTTGTTTGTTGGGTGACATCCAATGCCCCGGCTCCCAACACTATGCCATAGAGCCCAAAAACGTTTTGATAGCTTTGTTGAGTAAACCAATACTATGCATGTGAATGTCCAACATTCACCCTATTCATTATGATAGATGACGGTATTTTGCTTTGGCAAACCTACCATACAACAATCAAAACAACATAGGTGCAACTATAGGTAAATGGCATCAAATACTCAACTTTTCCGAGGGAAGCTATTCTATCATGACAAAACATCCACCATATGAAAAGCATGAAAAGAATAGTAAAACATCACAGGCATACATATCATATCTGTGAATAGTATGGCCTTTAGGATCATAGTGGTCTCCATCACCATGGTTCCATCATGATCTACACCGCCATGTCTCCCTTCTTATGGTGATCACCATCACCATCATACTTGAGGTTTCTCAATGAATATAAAAGAAGCTAATACATCTAATAGCTATCAAATAAATTACATGAGAGATCAGGCATCACAGGGCGACACGCAGGTCGTTATACAATTATGTGACAACCTCAACCCGGTTGTGTTAAATTTGCAACACGCAGGCTGCACGAATTTTACACACAGATCATCACATCACATTTAGGCCATACCATTCACATCATTCACTGCAAAAACAAGTTAAGCGTAGAACGATGTCTATCACCAAACAAATTAATGATGTCACTATAGCAGACAGCAACGGCGGTCCCGCTGGTGATTTCATCGAATTGATCAAATCAACCCGAATCTATGAAATCACTATGAAAATTTCATCGAATTGATCAAATCAACCCAAATCTGAGCCATTCAGAATGCCTCAATTTTCATTATGACTGGTTATTCACGAGAAGATCGCGACACATGACCGTGATCTGTTGGCTCAATCTGTTAGCTATGTACACTACTAGTCCCGATGGTGATTCCAGCTGGTAGGGATAGGTTGCGCACACAGCAAAGAAGGAGCACGAACTTATCCTTTAGTCATATGATGGCAATCTACTCTAACCAATTCCAAACCCCAAAAGCCGAACAATAAAAATTCATCATATGAACTTGTCTGCAGTAGATCGCATCTAAGATCCAGACCAAAAACTACGCAAGTCGGCTCTGATGCCACTGTAGGGAAATAGTCGATGCTCTACTCTAGCAATTCGACTGTATCACCCAGGAAACATCCGAGTAAGGAGGTCATGGATCGTTACCACTAGATGCGCAGCGCAGCGGATCATAGATGCGCATCGGTGTAGGAGAAGTAGACGATCATGTTCGTCTCCTCCTGAATCCTCGTCACAAGAACGTCATCACGTCACCGTAGCCGATCAGTGCAGCAGTGGCAGCAGCGCCTCCACAGAGTCCACACATACAGGGAGGAACGCGTTCGTCGGTGTGCTAGCACCGCGCGCGCGACATAGGTTTCGGCGTGTGGCCTGTAAGGGGCGGCGGCTAGGGCTGTTCTATGGTGGAGTGATCTGCCCCTAACCCTACCCCTCATATTTATAGGCGCGCTAATGGGCTTTTAGGTCATAGGCCCATTAGTACCCTAATTTCTTATGGATCAAATATCCTTCAGACATTTATCCGAATTGTTATGATTGCCTCTTGGGCATATCACCAACACTTCGGGAGTCTTCTTTGCCACCGGCCTCGGGGCCAGAGGCACGTTGGGTACCGGAACTCCCCCTGTCGGCTTCAGAGCCGGGGGAGCGCCAGGCATCTTCCTCGCACCCGCCGGAGCTGCCCCAACTGCACCACTGCCAGAGCTGCCGCCAGCACCACCCACTGGGCCTGACGCGGGACCGCGTGCAGCTTGAGGCCCCTCCGCTCTGGGCTTCAAGACAGAGCTCCCATCGGTATGAACCAGCCTTCTCTTCTGCTGCTTGCTTGACTTTGCGGCGTCCTTGGGCAATGAGCCAGGGCACGCCGTGGGTGCGGGTCCGCTGGCTGGCACCCAATGCTTCCCCTTGTTGAGGAACGGGTCCGACACAGACGTCACCTGTTCACTAGCGCCACTTCCTCCAGAGATCTCCACGCCACGAGAAGCGTCCCCGACCTGCCGCACGGTGCATTGATGTCGTCCAGCATCGGCAACTCCTTTAGCAACCTCGACCGTGCCGCCTGGTTAAGGCAGACCAGCAAGCAACTCGCCGGCGGGTTGATGAAGTTGTTAGAGGTTGGGTCGGGGGACAGCTTCAACAGCATGATGCTCATCATCTCCCTGTCCAGGCTCGACCCTGGGCCGCACTCCAGCTGAGTGAGATCGTTCTCCCCGGTGTACAACCAGGAAGCATGGGTGCGCTGCTGAAGGGGAGTGAGCGATTTGGCGCGACAGGAAGTTGTCACACCCCGTTTCTCCGAAGAACAACCGAGTGAATATCACATGTATGCCAGGATCATTTTCTCATACATGTGATGAAAAATAGTGAAGTATCATTTATTACAAGCCAGGTGTCGAACATAAATAAGTCTTACATAGCATGCGTCTCGATGGACGATAATAAGTTCATAATATGTAAACAAAACAGCAGCGGAATATAAATCTTGTGGGCTCCATGAACCAAGAATCCTTCTTCGGGTCCGAAGTCTTGGTCATTGAACACCACATCATCCCCTTGACCTGAGCAGCAATTTAAACCAACAAATATGCAAGTTTGAGTACCGTTGGTACTCAACAAGTGTGGGAAAGTTATGTCATGCATGGCTAGAGCAAGGAGTGGTTGAACTCATGGTTAAAGCACTACGCAATTATTACCTATCACCTTAGCTTATTTAGCACCTACATTACTACACAGGTGAAATGGATCCCAATCTCCCAACCCATCATCAATATCAAGTAACCATAACATAATTTCCAATGTTAAGCTCCCCGCTTAACATCCACAACTTCCAAAGTCATCATCCTCTAATCATGAATAAGTCCAAGCCGCTCTTGACCGTGAGCACGGCTTTCATGACAGTTTTGACTCTGCAGAGTTTGCACCATTGTACCCACATGTAGTGATTTCATCCCCCATTGCCGGGTGGACTAAAAGAACCTCCATTATGCCAGTGGCCGCGAACCACATTCACACTTCCCAGGTGTGTAGCCAGGAGATCACTACGAAGCCTTTACAAAGGGATTCCCGACGAGTGTGGGCCCACTGAGGTTTCACCCCTAACTGCATACAAGAGGCTCCGACCCTGCTGCAGTGGCCCCCTCTTGATCCTTGTGGTTCATATGGTAGTCCAGCTGACACCTATTCCCGGCACCATCCGAAACACCCATACTACGCCAGGGATACACCTACTTAATTGGCCAAGCTGCCCCATCTCAGCATGTGGTTGGCACGGTAAAGCCAAGTTACATGCTCCATGAACCGGTCCTTAGGATCCAGGCAAGTACTAAACACAAACCCGAGTCTCGTGCACCCAACACCAACCAAATCATCCAATTTGCCTCGATCCCTACCTCTACATAACTCATAATATCTCATTCAAGAGTAAGGTAAATAAATTGATGATCTCATATCCCAATTATCCCATTCTAAGCATGGCTAAGCATAAGCATATGAATAAATGACATGATAAAATAAATCCCAACCCAAGCTACAAGGAAACAAGGTAATGCAATTCTAGGGAAACTTCCTAGCATGGGTTTCATATTACAATTGACAATGCAAATAATTCTATCTACACATTCTATCTTAGGATCAAAGTGGTCAAGGACACTTGCCTTCTTCCTGCTGCTCTGAAATGGAAAGTCTTGGTCTTGGAAGGGGAGAACTTGCTCTGGGGCAGATTCTACTCATGCCAATACACATAGCAAAAGAAAACAACAATACATAAGATATAGTTCACACTTTCACTTCATACAATCCACACATACATACATATGATAGTCATTCACATTTCTAAGTGTTGTGGTTACTCTAGATGTGTTGATTTTTAGCCTACATGCACTTTTAAACATATGTATATGACTTCTAACTTTTGTATTCAGATTTCTGTTTTCACACTATATATGAATTTCCAATTTGAACAAATTCTTTATATTCAATTAATACACTTCTTAGCTACCAAGTTTGCATGAAAGGTAATTTCCTACTCCAAATAGGTTTTCAGATCTTCTACCAAATCCTAAAATGAAGTTTTTGGATTTAGAGACTTCATTTATCATTTTCTAATTATGCATACCCATTTTCCTATATTTTTCAGATTTATTTTCTATGCCTAAAAGTGAGTTTTAATATTTAATAGTAGGGCATATCATCTAAACAGAATAGGTTCTGATCTAAAATATTAAATAATATATTTTTGAACTTCTGGCTTAAAGCATCTGCCACGACGTTCGCTTTCCCAGGATGATAGTTGATGCCCACATCAAAGTCGTTGATTAGCTCTAACCATCTCCTTTGTCTGAGGTTGAGATCTGGCTGTGTGAAAATATACTTTAGGCTCTTATGATCCGTATATATCTGTCATTTTCCCCATCAAGTAATGCCGCCAGATCTTCAATGCGTGTACCACTGCGGCTAGCTCTAGGTCATGTGTAGGATAGTTCTTCTCGTGTTTTCGGAGTTGCCAGGACGCGTAGGCGACGACATGCCCCTCCTGCATGAGAACACATCCCAACCCGTTTCCAGAGGCATCGCAGTACACCGAAAAGTTCTTCTGCATATCTGGCATAACTAGCACTGGGGCAGTTGTCAATCTTTTCTTCAGTTCCTGAAAACTCGTCTCACACTGCGGTGTCCAGGTGGGACACCCTCATCTCGGGTGTCTGCATATGTTCATGTTTTATGAAGAAGAAAACATTTTGAGAAAAGAAGGAACAGAGATAAATATCAAAAGGATAGCCAATAAAGCTCTCCGAGAGCACCGAAGGCAATTTCCACGGCCAGCAGACCACGTGGCGTGTTCGGAGCTCATCCCTGAGAAATTGGGAGAGGTCCGCCGCTAAACTGGCTACGTGGCAGGCTCGGGGGTCATCTCCACAATTGGAAAGAGGTCCGACCCTGTGGGACACGTGTTGCCCGCGGAGCTAGCCTCTGCGGAAGAAGCAAAGGCATTTTTCATAGGACACATGTCACCTTCGGAGCTAGTCCTCGCGGAAGTCAGAGGACTAGTCGCACGGGATACGTGTTGATATAGGAACCCATCTTCGAGAAGTCCGGATCTATCGAACACGTGTCGCCACCAGAGCTTATCTCCGGAGGTCTGTCGCTGCTGGACACGTGTCGACCTCGGGGCATGTCCCTGGAGAAAAGAACAGAGGAAAGACCGGCGCCAACATGTGCGGTGCTCGGAGCTCACCTCCAAAGGAGGGGGAGGTCTCGGTCGATTGACACGCGGCACAACCGGAGCTCGTCGCTGCGGATGAGGAGATACCAGGCCCCGGAGGACACGTGGAGCTTCCGGAGCTCATCATCACGGAGGTAACGAGTTCTGGAGCGGTTTTTACACGTAACGGTACAACAGAAACCGATCTAAATTCCACGATGTTACCAAAGATAAGACGTTAGGATCCAATAAAGATCTGAATAAGACTCTTATTCAGGATCCAATCAAATTAGGACTCTTCTCTTCCCGATTATAAATAGAACCCAAAACCTCTGCCCGAAACCACAAACTTCTGTTTTAAATCCTGGGCCGACGACTTAGAGCCCTAGCCCTAACTCGCCGAGCAAAACATCGCCGAAGCGCAACAAGGGAGATCATCGGAGGAGAACCAAGCGGTCTGAGGAGGACCCCAAAGACAAGAAGAGCGTGAGGTAGGACTTCAATACCACCTTACGACATCATTGTGTTCATCTCTTTGCATCTGTTCTTCAATTCCTTTCGAACAGAAACCTTCTCGTGGGCAGATCACTCGATGATCAGTTTGATCTAAAGACAAGATCATCGCTACGTCCACCTTTGATCCGAACACCTCTGTCCATGCAAGCCATGGAAGAACACGTACAGATCAATCTAATAAAACTAATCATAGGATAGCATGCATGTGCATCATCGCATCTAGTTTAGGGTTTGTGCATGATATTGATTGCTGTGAATCTTGTATGCACATGAATCCTACATAGCAGGACAAGCTCAGGAAGCTGTCTACGACGAACTACAGCAACAGGGTTTTGAGAATCAAGAACAACCGAAACTGCAGGAACAAGGCAAGTGCTCCTTGACCATATTGATCCTATACTTTGGGAAAAACTGTTTGTTTTTGTAAAAAGGTGTGCGTACTGAGTCAAACATGATGGGAAAACCCCTTTTATAGGAGTCTACTAGTTTTGATTAAACCGCCCTTGTCGCCTGGGAAGTTTATGAGTCGGGTATGGTTTTTGCTTTATGCTTCGCTGAGTCCATGGGATTGGGAAGCGAGATAGATGTGTCTAGCTAACTGCACTCGTAATGATAATGAGAAACTGATGTTAATAATGGACATGGATCGGAGGGAGATCTAGGCAAGCCTGGGTTTGTGAATGAGGTAGCATGAGACGGTGGTTTTGCTTGCCGTAGATCTAAGGACCGGTTCATGCATGCACATGCCAGGATAACAGTGCCACCACAAGGCCAAGTATGGGTGCGGCTTAGCTGAGTAATTAGGTAAGTTGCTATTGTGTTATGGACTGTGGAAGGCGCGGGGAATGGGAGTCGAGTGAGGACTGCCCCGGGAACTGCATGGCACAAGAGGGGGCCCGTGGGTGGGAGAATTGGAGATTCTAGCCTGCCGGTGAAACCTTAGTGAATCCATACATCTAGTAACCCCTTTTTAAAGGCTATTTTGTGATCTCTTGACCATACACCGACGGTTGTGTACTGGTATAATGGAGGTTCTGCAGTCACCGACGGGTGACGAAATCACAAACTTGTGGGTAAAGAGGTGCAAACTCTGCAGAGTTACTAAAACTATCATGATAGCCGAGCTTACGGTCACGAGCACCTGGCTAAACTGCCATGATTACATGGGATGGTTATTGGGATGGTTATTGAAATGGTTATTGGGATGGTTATTGAAATGGTTATTGGGATGGTTATTGAAATGGTTATTGGGATGGTTATTGAAATGGTTATTGGGAAGGTTCTTGGTTATGGTTATTGGTCTGGTTATGGTTTGGTTTGGGACTGTTGAGTCCGGGAGATGAGATGGTTGCATGACTGATGGGTCATGACATAAGATTGGTCTCGGTGCGAGACAAGGTTGTTTTATGAGGTGGGATGGTAGCGAATACGTGGAGGTAATCGTGAGTATGAATAAAAGGTTGGTTAATGTTCGGATGGAACACGGGAAGTGATGGAGGTATGTTGGTAATTTAATACATGTTGGGATTACATCTAAACTTAAGTTGTTGTTTTATCATGGTTTTACAAATTTGCTTTTCTGCAAATAAGCCTTTTATGCCTACCTTGTTTATGAGCTGCATACCATGTGTTTTCCCGCACTTGCTGAGTACATCATTGTACTCAAACTTGCATTATTATTTCTTCATCAACAGCAAGAGAAGGCTACTATGAAGACCAAATAGAGCATTACGGCGTGTGATCTGTTCTCAACCTTGCCTGTGGAGGGAGTAGAGATGGAGCCACTTCTGCTTAGTTTTGCTTCCGCATTAGTTTCTGCTTCCGCATTTAAATAAAGATTTCCGCTGCATAGAAATAAGACTTCCGCTGTAAGCATGAGTCCAAGACTCATGAGGTGTTGTAATAAACTCTGTTATTCGTGGTAATATATAATCTGAATTCAGTTTGTGAAACGTATGTGTATGTGTGATGAACAACCTGGGCACACATATGCATTAGTTCTCGGTTCCGTGGTTTTCCCACAGAATTGAGGGCGTCACACCAGGTCAATGTGATTCCCTTCTCCAACAATTTGGTGAGGGTCCCGAAATCTTGGAGAAACCCTCGATAAACCGTCGATAATACCCAGCCAATCCTAAGAAGCTTCGAACTTCCCCGACATTTTCAGGGGTCTTCCACTTCTGTACATCATCGATCTTGGCGGGATCTACGGAGATTCCTCCCTCCGAGATTATATGTCCTAAGAAGGGAACTCTCTTCAACCAAAATTCACACTTGCTCAGCTTGGCATATTGTTGGTGTTATCTCAGCTTTTGCAACACCAACCTTAAATGCCTCTCATGTTCTTCTTCATCTGTGAAAAAGACGAGAATGTCATCAATGAAAAACACCACAAATTTGTCCAGATATTCCATGAATACCTTGTTCATGAGATACATGAAGTATGACGGGGCATTAGTTAGCCCGAAAGGCATGACGGTGTATTCATACAGTCCGTACCGAGATACGAAAGTTGTCTTTGGAATATCAGTCTGCCTTATCTTAAGTTGGTGGTACCCCGACCTGAGATCTATTTTCGAGAACACACAAGCTCCCCTCAACTGATCAAACAAGTCTTCAATGCGGGGTAATGGGTGCTTGTTCTTGATGGTTACTTCATTCAACGCACGGTAGTCTACGCATAACCTTTGGGTCTCTTCCTTCTTGGGCACAAATATCACTGGAGCCCCCCATGGTGAGGAACTAGGATGAATGTACCCCTTCTCTGTCAATTCTCTCAAATGTTCCTTGAGTTCTTCCAGCTGTTTGGAGTCCATCCGATAGGGTCTCTTGTATATCGGAGCTGTTCCAGGCACTAGCTCAATCGCGAATTCCACTTCACGATCGGGTGGCATACCTGGTAACTCCTCTGGAAAAACATCTGGATATTCACTGGTGATCCTGATCTCCTCCACTTCCACCTCAACATGGTTGAGTTTAAGGTCCCTCCTAGGTTCTTGTGCAGTTATGAACTTCACTCTTATGCCACTAGGGTGAGTCAGTTCCACCGTTCTTGTCGAACAATGGATGATTCCCTTGTGTTTGGTCAACCAATCCATACCCAGAATAATATTTATCCCTTGTGAGTCTATCACTATGAGGTTTGCAGTAAGTAAATGCTACCCCATTAATGTCTAGATTCACCTTGGGACACACTTGTCTTGTCCTTATTTCTCCCCCTGGAGAGTTCACTGCTAGCATATGGTTCATTTCTGTTGTTGCTAGATCATGCTTCTTAACAAACCCTTGAGCAATGAACGAGTGGGTAGCACCAGAATCAAACAACAGGGTTGCAATGTGTAAATTGGCAGGAAACTTACCAATTACCACGTCAGGTGCCTCTTGCGCTTCCTCCATCGTCACATGGTTCACCCGTCCTCGCATCACATTCTGCTGTTGTGGTTGCATGGGCTTCTTCCTTGGGCAGTTATGGGCGTAGTGCCCCACTTCACCACAGTTGAAGCATTGCACCCCAACCTTAGGTGCCTGGCCATTGTTGTCTTGGGGTTGGTTCTCTGGTCCTTGCACTGCTGGTCGAGGTTGATATGTGGGACGCGGCTGCTGTACAAACTGACTCTGCGGCTGTGCTGGTGCTGATGGAGGCCTGAAATTTTGGTTGTACCCTCTGTGTGCTGAGTAGGGTACCACAGCACGGCTCGTCTGCCCTGCGGGTGGCTGCATCAGTCGTGGGCGTGTGTTGCTACCCGAGGCTTGGTGTGACCATCCCGCCTTCCTCTTGTTTTCATTTTCGAAGGCCTTCAGATTCCTCTCCACAACAAATGCTCTGTCTACCATCTTTTGGAGCTTTCATACTCGTTGGGGGACATTGCACACTGCATTTCTGCAGTAAGTCCTTCCACAAAGCAGTCCTGTTTCTGCTCATTAGTTTCGATGTCCCGTGGTGCATAACGGGATAGTTGGGTGAACTTAGTGAGGTATTCCCTCACAGTCATGTTTCCTTGCTGCAGTCCCAAGAACTCCTTTCTCTTGTTTTTGAGTTCACCCCTTGGTATGTAATGGTTGCGGAAACTGCGCTTGAACTCTTCCCAAGTAATGTTCTCGGGGTCATGGTGGGCTGCCACGTAGGCGGTCCACCAATCAGCAGCAGGTCCATGCAATTGGTGAGAGGCAAACAGCATCCTCTCATACCCTTGGCATTGTATGATCCTCATCTTGCTCTCGATGTTCTTTAGCCAGTCATCTGCCTCCAGAGGTTCAGCAGCACTTGCAAACTTTAGATGTTGAGTCCCTAGAAACTCACTCAACCTTGGTTGGCGTGGTGCAGCTTGTGGGGATGGAGCTTGGTGCAAGTTGGCCACCACTTGAGTTAGGCTCTGGATGAGCTGATTCTGACTTTCAAGCATTTGGTGGATGGGATCAGCTCCTTCACGGCGACCACCCCTGTCTTGTCCTCCAGAAAGATGAGGGTTGCCGGCCTCATCGTTGTTGTTGTTGGCGGGGTTGGCACCACGACCCTTTCCTCTTCCGGCCATCTATCATGATCAACCAAATGTTAATTTAAAGCATTATGTACTAACTTCCCAAATTTGCTTGTTTAAACTTAATCTTTTGAGGCCTTATTATATTAACACTTTCTGAGGGTTTCACGTCTCACGCGAAAATAAATGCACTCTTAATTCATAGGGGTTCACACATCCAAGCAAAACAACCTAAAGACGAGGTTGTGGACAAATGCCCATGGCTTCCACAACTCACGTCACACACCAAACATTAACACACCATTAACTAAGGTATTGACTCGACTACTCGGTAACCTGCTGAACTAAGGGAAAGGACTCTACATGACTCGTATCACTGAGCTGGCTCCTTGGGGTCTTCCTCATTATTGCGGCTGCCCTCTGACTCCGCTTTGGGTGGGGAAGCTGCTGGTGGAGAAATGCGGTGACGCCTGCTCGCCCGGCGGTCTGGGGAGTCCGGAGTCCTTGTGTCTTTCACGGTGACACACAGTTCATTCCCATCTCCTCTTTCTCTCGCCCTCAAGCTGACGCGAAGCAATGCCTCAGTCTCCTTCAGAGTGTCACGAACATCCTGAAGCTCCTGCTGACACTCTTACAGTCGAGTGTTGAGCATAGCAGCATTGTCCAAGCACAGGTCCATGTGCTCATGGGAAGTCCCCTGCTGCACTGGCGGGTACTTGTACTCCGCGGTACCACTCTCACGCTGGAGGACATACATGTACTCAGTCCTGTCCAGGTGGAGACGGTAGATGTAACTCTGGCAGGTGATGGCCTCCCAGGTGACATCCTTCTCGGCATCGACCTGTGTCGCTTGACAAGCTGGAGACGGTGGATCTTGAGCAGCTGATTTTCATGGGTAATCCTCATTTCAGAACTCCATTCTTCCCGCTTCTCACGAATGGTCCGGGTGGAGCTGTAGTGTATGATTTGCTAGCCCGTATTGCCGGCAGCGTGGAGCATACGCCGTAGACGGCGCAACAAGCCTCCTACTGCCAATCCGTAGGAGTGGTACGTCACCGGACGGTTCTCCTCTCTCAGGGCAAGGGAAACTACAGGAACTCTCCCTCCGGTGGACTTGCGGGCGGTGCGGATCATGCGAACCATCTAAAACATAAAGCATTTAAAATTAAGTTAGATAAGAGTTAAACAAAAATTGTATTTTGAATAAAAGTTGGGGTAAGATGAATAAAGTGACCCCATTAAATAACACCTTCAACCCATACCTTTGTAAAATAGTTTTTTTAAGAAAATAGGGTCCTTAAATACGTCCATTTCTACCTAGGTCCACGTTCCTACTGGCAACCTTGGCTCTGATACCACTTCTATCACACCCGGTTTCTCCGAAGAACAACCGAGTGAATATCACATGCATGCCAGGATCATTTTCTCATACATGTGACGACAGATAGTGAAGCATCATTTATTACAAGCCAAGTGTCAAATATAAATAAGTCTTAGATAGCATGCGTCTCGATGGACAATAATAAGTTCATAATATGTAAACAAAACAGCAGCGAAATATAAATCTTGTGGCCTCCGTCACAGGCGTTGCCCGGGGGACTCCATGAACCTAGAATCCTTCTTCGGGTCCGAAGTCTTGGTCATTGAACACCACATCATCCCCTTGACCTGAGCAACAATTTAAACCAACAAATAAGCAAGTTTGAGTATCGTTGGTACTCAGCAAGTGTGGGAAAGTTATGTCGTGCATGGCTAGAGCAAGGAGAGGTTGAACTCATGGTTAAAGCACTACGCAATTATTACCTATCACCTTAGCTTATTTAGCACCTACATTACTACACAGGTGAAATGCATCCCAATCTCCCAACCCATCATCAATATCAAGTAACCATAACATCATTTCCAATGTTAAGCTCCCCGCTTAACATCCACAACTTCCAAAGTCATCATCCTCTAATCATGAATAAGTCCAAGCCGCTCTTGACCATGAGCACGGCTGTCATGACAGTTTTGACTCTGCAGAGTTTGCACCACTGTACCCACATGTAGTGATTTCATCCCCCATTGTCAGGTGGACTAAAAGAACCTCCATTATGCCAGTGCCCGCGAACCACATTCACACTTCCCAGGTGTGTAGCCAGGAGATCACTACGAAGCCTTTACAAAGGGATTCCCGACGAGCATGGGCCCACTGAGGTTTCACCCCTAACAGCATACAAGAGGCTCCGACCCCGCTGCAGTGGCCCCCTCTTGAGCCTTGCGGTTCATATGGTAGTCCAGCTGGCACCTATTCCCCGCACCATCCAAAACACCCATACTACGCCGGGGATACACCTAATTAATTGGCCAAGCAGCCCCATCTCAGCATGTGATTGGCACGGTAAAGCCAGGTTACATGCTCCATGAACCGGTCCTTAGGATTCAGGTAAGTACTAAACACAAACCCGAGTCTCGTGCACCCAGCACCAACCAAATCATCCAACTTGCCTCGATCCCTACCTCTACATAACTCATAATATCTCATTCAAGAGTAAGGTAAATAAATTGATAATCTCATATCCCAATTATCCCATTCTAAGCATGGCTAAGCATAAGCATATGAATAAATGACATGATAAAATAAATCGCAAGCCAAGCTACAAGGAAACATGGTAATGCAATTCTAGGGAAACTTCCTAGCATGGGTTTCATATTTCAATTGACAATGCAAATAATTCTATCTACACATCCTAGCATAGGATCAAAGTGGTCAAGGACACTTGCCTTCTTCATGCTGCTCTGGAAATGGAAAGTCTTGGTCTTAGAAGGGGAGAACTTGCTCTGGGGCAGATTCTACTCATGCCAATACACATAGCAAAAGAAAACAACAATACATAAGACATAGTTCACACTTTCACTTCATACAATCCACACATACATACATATGATAGTCATTCACATTTCTAAGTGTTGTGGTTACTCTAGATGTGTTGATTTTTAGCCTACATGCACTTTTAAACATATGTATATGACTTCTAACTTTTGTATTCAGATTTATGTTTGCACACTCTATATGAATTTCCAATTTGAACAAATTCTTTATATTCAATTAATACACTTCTTAGCTACCAAGTTTGCATGAAAGGTAATTTCCTACTCCAAATAGGTTTTCAGATCTTCTACCAAATCCTAAAATGAAGTTTTTGGATTTAGAGTCTTTATTTATCATTTTCTAATTATGCATACCCATTTTCCTATATTCTTCAGATTTATTTTATATGCCTAAAAGTGAGTTTTAATATTAAATAGTAGGGCATATCATCTAAACAGAATAGGTTCTGATCTAAAATATTAAATAATATATTTTTGAAGTTCTCCTCTGATGTGAACTAATTTAAATTTATTTTACTAATTTTCAGAATTATTTCCTAACCTAAAAATGTGTCCCTATAACTAATAAATGTGAAAATCAATTAGACAGATTCATTTCAGCTTAAAATCTATTTTTAACTCATTCTAAAATTTTCCAAGTGCTAGGAGAGTTTAATTTTAATTTACAATGTGTCTGCCTTACCTTTTTAAATTTAAATCCTAGTCACATATTCAAATTTCTGAATTTAATATCATATAGGGTCAAAAAGGTAAATCCACCCTACTACAGGGTCTAATTTATTATTTCATAAATTTCCATGGGTCTAACTACACATAACAGAGGGGTTTTCCTATTTTTTATTAAGTCCAGGGGTTAAAACTGATTTTTAAATGAATTTACACGAATTTCTGAAGTTCCAGGGGCTAGATCAGAAGTTTCCGGGGCTAGCTCCTGTTTTTCGAGATCACCAGGGGGTAGCGCGTAAGAATCCCGGCTTTTATAAGGCGGGGCTGATGTGGACCGTCCGATTTAAAATAGACGGCTAGGATTAGATCGCCGAACCGGTACGCGCGGGTTTTGATTCTACTGTGTGATTTAAAATGGACGTCGCACAAAGGGCCACGTCGCCCTGGCCGGAGCCAGCCCGCGCTGCCAGGCGGCGCGCGGCAGCTGGAGGCGGCGATCTCGCCGGAGATCTTCGGATTTTCGTCTATACTTCCTAAAACTTGGATTTCATGGCATAGAACGGTAGAGGGGAGGTCGGGGATCTCACCTCGTGGTTTTTCTTGAGCTCGGAGGCCCTGGAAGGCGGTCGGCGGTGAGGTCCGAGGTGAAAACGCGACGGTGCTCGTCGGAGCTGTCTAGAGCGCAAAACACCGGATTTCCTTCACCTGCGAGATTCCCCGGAGACGGTGGAACATGATCAGCGTGTTAGATCAGGAAATCCGAGCTAGGATCGAAGGAAAACGGCGGTAGAAGCTTCGGTTCTCACCGGGAGGAAAAACAGCCGATCGGGGTGAAGAACAGGGCGATGTCGACATTTATATAGGCGAGGGGGGGCGGCGGTCTGTTGGGATCGAGTTGGAGTCGTCCGGGACCGGTAGTCGGGCTGGGGACGCGGGTTTCCGGAGTTGGTTGCGATCGGGCGCGGGGAAGAGTCTGGTCCGTTGGCGCGAGCGGGAGGTAGGAGATGACACGCGGGCCCTACGTGTCAGTGAGAGGGAGAGAGGGGCGCGGGTTTGGGGCTGGCGCGGGGAGATTGGGCTGGCTGATGGGTTTCGGCCCACTGGCCGGTGGGGTTTTTCTTTTTTTCTTTTTTCTTTTCTTTTCTGTTTTGATTTGAATTTGAACTCCAATTTGAATTTGAATTTCTGCACCACATGCAATACGTCCAAAAATTTTTAAATTCCCCCCTTAACAGGTTTTGGGGTGTTACAGAAGTCGGCCAAGACCATCAGCGACATCAGGCCCTCCCTTGCCAAGAACTTGATACTCACCAGCACGGGCTTGTAAGCTTCCGGCAGGTTGGGAATCTCATACCCGACGGGATCCTCGCTGACCGGGGGCCCCCTCGGCAGCTCCAGGCGATCATGGATGTCCGTCTGGACGATCACCCAGTCCTCCCTCCAGTGATCCCACTTGCCGGGGGAGAAGCGCGTGATGTACGGAACCGAGTTCTTGCCTCACTGATGGAACCCAGGTGGCTTGTGCTTCTCCCGAGGCTCACAAGATGAAGAACACCCGGAACAGCCGCACTGACGGCCACACGCACACGAACATCTCGCAGAAGTTGACGAAGACCGCCACTAATGCAAGAGCGTGCGGCGTCAGGTGGTGGAGCTGAAGCCTGAACTCCTCCAGCAGCGTCAGCAGGAAGAAGGATGCTGGGAGAGTGAACCCGGCCAACACGTAGGAGGTGAAGATGCGACATCGCCGGGCTGAAGGCTGGTGAGCAGGGTTGTCCTGCGGTGGATATTTCTTTCATACTCGGCCGACTGCCAACCTAGCAGCCGCCTTATGCGCCCGAGATCTTCGTCAGTTCGAAGGCAGGAGGAGCGAAGGTCGGTCGCCATTGAAGCAAGCGGTGGCTGGATCTCCTCGGAAGCGGAAGTTTCGAGCGCAAAGGAGGAATACGAAGAGCACAAGGCATGAGAAAGCAAGTAAGGAAACAATCGCCTTTCGCTGCAATGTTTCCTTTACTACTCCTGTGACCCTTGGCAGAACGTTGTGCATGGTGCCTGGGCTATCACCTCCCTGCGCTACCCACATCTCCAATTACAGGTGGGACCCAGGTCCGCCTGTCAGATGGTGGGGGACAGGTGGGAAGCGTCACCAGAAGGAGGCTCAGGCGGTTCCTGAGAAAAGTGACACGGCGGAACAGCAGCGGTTGTCTCGGGAACTTTCGGAGTCAATGTCCGAAAACCACTCCTCGAGCACATCGCCAAGGCCCTCCAGTAAAACATGACCACGCGTCCTCTATGCCAGGGGCGCGCTACCGGTTCAACTGTCGAGTATGCCTACTGCACCAAGGACGTGCTGCAACTTCGACTGCCAGGTACAACCACACGCCCACTACGCCAGGGGCGTGCTGCCACTTCAACCACCAAGGTGCAAGTTCAAAGAACCTACGCGGGAAGGAAAGACGGAGGCCCCACTTGTGGGATCGTTGCCTCCCCCAAGGTGGGCCCGGGGGCCACTGTTGGTACCCTGCAGACCGGGTACTCTCGCGTGGAGGCTTGAAGAGGCTCTAGACCCCGCCTCCTTGTTGAAGCGGGCTCTGGCGCTGCCACATGTCCTCGCCCCAGACATTGCCTTCCTAGTGAGGTGAGGTCCGGCGCTGCCACGAGTCCCTGGGCTCTGGGCCTGACCTCCCAGCTGAGGAAGGCTGCGGAGCTGCCACATGTCCTCGGCCCCGATCTGGCCTCCCCGCTGAGGTGAGGTCTCGTGCTTCCACGTATTTCCGGGCTCCGAGTCTGATCTCCCCGCTAAGGAGGGCTCTGGAGCTGTCACATGTCCTTGGCTCTGGACCTAGCCTCCCCGCTGAGGCGAAATCTGGCACTGCCATGTGTCCCCTGGCTCCGAGCCTGACCTCCCCGCTGAGGAGGGCTCCGGAGATGCCACGTGTCCTTGGCCCTGGATCTAGCCTCCCCGCTGAGGTGAGGTCCAACGCTGCAACGTGTCCCTAAGCTCTGGAACTAACCCCCCTACTGAGGAGGGCTCTGGAGTGGCCAAGTGTCCTTGGCCCTGAACCTACCCTCCCTGCTCAGGCAAGGTACAGTGCTGCCACGTGTTCCCGGGCTCCGGGCCTGACCTCCACGCTGAGGAGGGCTCCGGAGTTGCCACGTATCCTCGAACCGCCATGGTCCATGGGCCTTAGGAGTCAAGGAAGACGTGCACAGTCTAGTCATGCATTCAAGACTCGCGCGTTCCCTAGAAGCATGGCACGCGGTGCACGCCTCCGCCCACTCCTGACAGTCATTACAGTGACAGGACAGGGCGGTACAGCATGACAACAGCACAATGCTGCATAGCCGACTGAGTAGGAAGCAATGACAAGACAGAGCCTTCTCTCGACATCATCAACCGCTACTCAGAAAGAGACGCCCAGCATGTCAGGCGGCGTGCCTTAACTCCTCCGACAGCGAGCACTACAAGAAGCTATAAATATTGTAGATCGTGTATAGGGTACAGACAGCCGCGGTGCCACCTGTAGGGCCGCAGGCCACAGTGTGACTGCCCGGCCTTGAGACATAAAAGGACTGAGCATCCTCCTAGAGAGGGGATCCAATTCTGGACTCTCGATCCAATTCTGACTCTCGAACTCACACACGCACAAGCTCAAGCAATCCAACTCACACTCCCATGGATGTAGGATTTTACGCTTCAGCGGACCGAACCACGTAAATCCTGGAGTTTATCCCTATTCTTCAAGCTCGATTGATCTAGGTACGTTAGCCCCTCCAAACAACGAACCTCCACGGACTGCTCTAGTAGCGGTACCGGGGGAAGTGTTGCAGGTTACACTTCGATAGTTACCATTCACAACAAGTTACATGGACCACTTATAAAAAATGATTTCTGAGCTTGCACGGGCAGGGGATTGGGAACAGAGATGCGATGGGGAGAGTTAGAGAGAGGGAAAGAGAGAGAGAGATGGGGGCATTGCCACGCCGAGGGATGAGGGTGGTGGAGTGAAAAGTGGAGACGAGGGCAGCTACGGTTATCGGTTAGGGTTGGGCCAAGGAGTCTTGGTCCAATTTATTTTCAATAGCAGACTACGGTAACAATCCACTACTACAAATAAAAAATATTGTTTTCCCTGTCTTGTAATAAGATAATTGTTAAAGTGATGTGCATGCATTGGAAAATAAAATAGACAAACTTTCTAATATTTTGGAGTAATAGACTCCTTTTACTTGATTCAGATGTAGACAATGACCATTAATATATTAGTAATTTACCATTTTATGGTGAATATGTCAATTTTCTTTTAGAAAACTTTATTTGTTCATTATAAGGAAAATAATAGTTACAATCATTTTATCATCCTTAATAACATACGGTCAAACCAAGCGCAAGGATGTCAATTTATTCTCAAATTTTTTTTGAAGTTGGGGCAGACTTCTAGATAAACACAACTATATACAATTCTAATTGCGCGGAAAATCAGATCCACCTTGAAGTGTTGAATTGAGCATAAAAAAATTAGAGTAAAGTTATGTCAAACAAAACTCTAAAGGTGGAGGCTCGAAGCACTGGTACACATGAAAGCTCCGGAGCTTACCTCAGCAGGGAGGCCAGGTCCGGGGCCACGGACACGTGGGGGCTCCAGAGCCCTCCTCAGCAGGGAGGAGGCTTGGAGCCCAAGTACACGTGGCAGCTCTGGACCTCACCTCAGCAGGGAGGCCGGGTCCGGGGCCAAGGACATGTG
Source organism: Neostapfia colusana (assembly GCA_030760725.1). Classification (NCBI taxonomy): domain Eukaryota; kingdom Viridiplantae; phylum Streptophyta; class Magnoliopsida; order Poales; family Poaceae; genus Neostapfia; species Neostapfia colusana. Next base: position 39,293,305 of record JASWHV010000013.1, on the reverse strand, counting down.
GCGGCTCCGGAGCCCTCCTCAGCAAGGAGGAGGTTCGGAGCCCGGCTACACGTGGCAGCTCCGGACCTCACCTCAGCGGGGAGGCTAGGTCCGGAGCCAGGGACACGTGGCCTTGCTAGCGCCCGCCTCAGCAGGGAGGCGGGGCCTGGGTTGTGTTTTACCCTCCACGCGGGGGTACCCGGTTCTCAGGAAACCAACAGTGGCCCCCTGGCCCATCTCGGGGGAGATAGCGAGCCCGCAGGTGGGGCCTCCATCTTTCCTGCGTGGTGGCTTTGAACCCATACTTCGGAAACCGAAGCAGTGGCGAGGTTTAAGCATAGTAGATGTGTGATTGTTGCCAGAAGACAAAAAGGCCGCACGTCCCTGGCGTGGTGGGCGTACTCGGCAATCAAAGCGGCAGCACCTCGTTGGTGTAATGGACGCGTGTCTGCTTTTTACTTGTGGATCGTGGTGACGTGCTCGAGGGGTTGTCCCGTGGTATTTACTGCAGCAGCCCATGGTTTGGTCACCGCAGTTCCACCGCGCCGCTTTTCTCAAAAACCGCCGGATGTTTCCCAAAAAAATTACCCGCCAGGCCCCTAGTGTCTGACGGGTGGACTTAGGCCCTACCCATCATTGGGAGAGGCGGATATTCCGCGGTGTGGTGTGTCATTTTCCTCGGGAACCACCAGACGGTCCCGAGGAGTTACCCGCCTGGCCCCTAGTGTCTGACAGGTGGACCTGGGTCCTACCCATTGTTGGGGGAGGCCAGTAGCCCACGACGTGCAGTGGCGGAAATCCAAAAGTCACGCTTGTTGCCCTGCCCGAGGTCGTGGGTGTATAAAGGAAGGCATTCTAGAGAAGGACGGTACCCCCATGCCCCTTGCAATCTTCGTCTTCCTCTTGCGCATCTGAAGCCACTGCTTCTTAGTGCTCTCATCCACCTCACACCTCATGCCTCCGCATCGGTGACCATCTTCATCCACTTCTGCGAGATGTTCGTGTGTGTGCGGTCTTAGGTTTGGCTCTCCAGGGTATGCTTCTCCTTTACGGTTCTGGATAGAAGCAGAAGCCATCTGGATGGCTTGCTGATGGTAGAGGAAGCTGTCAGGGACAAGATCCATGAAGAACTTGTCGGAGGAAAGCTTGACTTCCACGAAGGACTTGGCGGAGGAAGGCTTGACCTCCCTGAAGGTCTTAACCTTCTTTCGGTCCCGCCAGGTCATCCTTCTCTGGCAAGGCGTCTGGAGAGCAAGGTATCTGTAGGACATGGCCCACACGACACTGGGCATCATTGTGGACAACCAAGTCTGCCATAAATGGCGTCTAGCCCATGCGACACTGGATGTCACTGACGACGTTGTGTGGTAGATCGGTGATGCCTGACGAGAATTGAGGCATCAGACTGATCGGTTTGCTGGATGCCCTTGGGATTATAGCAGGTGACCGTCTCTCTGCAAAGAGATTGGCTTGGGGGAAAACCAAGTCTACCATGGAGCAGAAAATTGCTCGACTTGTAGCTTCTAGTTTCCTCAGTTGCCTTGTATCCCCCCTTTGTATGCCGAAACTCTGTTATTAATGAAGACCCTTTGCTTCAAGTCTTATGTGTTATCTTGATTTGTTGATGTATACTTCGTACCCTTGGCAGCGCAAAGATCCGGAATGACTTAGCCGACGTGGATAGCTCTTTGCTGATGTCCCGAGCTTGTTCCTCCGGGTCCTTAGCAGCGTAAGGGCCTAGGGCACTCCGGCAGTGTGTCTAACACTCCTTCCGGGTCCTTGGCAGTGCAAGGACCCGAGGGAAGATCGACCCGTGTCTTCAGCTTGTCGTAGCTGGTGCTCCGAGTCTTCTGCTTGCTGTTGCAGTGGTCCGACATCCTGCCCGTGTGGTTCACCGTGATGGCCTCTAATAGGTGTGGCCCTTGTGTTGGGGCGCACGTACCACTGGATGAGGTAGGACATCAGCATCGGGCCCCCTGGGAGGTCCAAGACGCCAAGGACCTGTTCAGACCTGCAGACATGGCAGAAAGAAGGAGTAGTCGTTCTCTATGGTCACTTTTCCCTATTTGGTATCTTTACGATGGCTTACGGTCCTCAGCTAAGCTACGGTGCTTGGGTAATTCAATGTGGGTCGTCCAGGTTATGGTTAAGGCCTTGCTCAGGGGTATGAGCCACCTGGCTCCCCAGTACTGAGCTGTAGCGCTGGAGAGGTAGAGTGTGTAGGCTTGGGGTACAGGACCAGGCAAAGAAGGCTACACACCCTTGACCTCCCGCTGGCGTAAGCCTTTCGAGGGAGGGACCACTTGGCGCCATAAGACCCCCGAGCAATGAGACAACCACAGAACCCTGGGTACGCCACAGGTACCTCAAGCGGACCCGTCTGCAGAATGATAGCACAACTCCTGCTATGGTTGAACACAGAGAAAGGTGACTGGCCATACGGCCGGACCAGTATGGAAAGAAAGCACGAAAAGAAAGGAGGCGGTGCCCGGGTTCTGTTTACTTTTCTTGTCCGTAGGCGTGTTCTTTCCAGCCCCAAGTACTCAGTTGTAGCGCAGGGGAGGCAGGGTGGCAGGCTTACGGTACGGAACTAGGCTAAGCAGGCTGCGTGTCCTGGACCTCCCGCGGGCATTAACCTTTCAGTGAGGAGGCCTTCCAGTGCCATGGGACCTAGGACAAGTTGTAGGACAGGCTCTGTACATGCCATTTACAGTTGATATGCATGAAAAAGCACAAACTATAAAAAGAGAGTACGCAGGGTTGGGCAAAATTTTCTCATTTCAGGCTTCTTTCATAGGAGGAAATAGGCCGTACAAGACGACAGCAACCCGCTCCAGATGACAAGAGTAGCAGGACTCCTCTGGAGCTTAGCTGTTCTAAGCGCTATTCCTAGACGCTATGATACCCTTACACAGAAAATAGAACCCTACCGCGACGCTAAGGATAGAACTTACGGAGGTGTTCTATGTTCCATGGAATGGGTAGAGGTACCCCATACTCCGTTGCCAGGCGGACGCACCCTGGGCGACATACTCGTGTCACTCGGAAGGGACCCTCCCAGCTGGGGAGAGTCTGTCCCCCCCTTCTCGAGAAAGTATTTGCCAAAGCACCAGGTCGCCCACCTCGAGCTGTCTACTCCGCACGAACCTTTGCTGATAACGCCAAAGCGCTTGATGGTATCGTGCGTTTCGAGCAGCTGCTTGCCACCTTCGCTCATCGACAAGGTCAATATCTTCACGCGGAGCTGGTCATGCGTGTCTTTGTCATACGCATGGACACAGATGGGCCCATGGTGATTTCCGGGGGGAGGGCGGCCTCAGCCCCATACACTAGGAAGAAGGGTGTTTCCCCTGTCGAGCGATTGAGGGACTTCTGGCTAGCCCACAGTGCACACGAAAGCTCTTCAATCCAATTGGCACCGTGCTTCTTCAAGCTGTCGTAGGTGCACGTCTTGAGTCCCCTGATTATCTCAGTGTTTGCTCTTTCGACTTGACCATTGCTCTCTAGGTGAGCAACGGAAGCGTAGCAAACTTGGATGTTGAGGTCTTCGCAGTAGTCTTGGAACACTGCACTAGTGAACTGGGTCTCGTTGTCAGTGATGACTCTGTTTGGGACCCCGAACCGGCAGAATATCGACTTAATCAACTTAACTACTGACTGCTTGTCGATTGTTACTATAGGGGTAGCTTTCGGCCACTTGACGAACATGTCTACGATGACGTAGAGGTACCGGTACCCTCCGATGGATCTGGGGAATGGCCCAGGATGTCCAGCCCCCACACAGCAAAGGGCCATGAGGGCGGGATCATCTGCAGTGTCTGCGCCGATGTGTGGATCTGCTTGGCATGAAACTGGCATGCCTTGCATCTCCTCACCAGGTCGATGACATACAGGAGAGCTGTCGGCCAGTAAAAGCCGTGCCGGAAGGCTTTAGTGACCAGCGTGCGGGAAGATGCAAGGTTCCCACACTCGCCTCCATGGATCTCTACGAGCAAAACACAGCCCTCCTCCCCGGTAATGCACCGCAATAGAACGTCATTAGCACCACACTTGTAGAGATCCCCTTCTACTAGCATGTATCTCTTAGCCAACCGAACAATCCGTTCAGCGGATACACGTCCATGCATCGGGACCAACTTGAGCACTTGGATCTTGAGCGCCGGGTTGCATGGAGTCCCCAGTGATGCTTACGATCCTTGGCGGGCACCATGGTGATGAGGATATCTCTCCTTTGCATACAATACAAGGACCGATCACTAGAGCACGTGCGCGACGGTTGGATCTCCAGGTACGTTCTAACCTTGTCAATTGTTTTTCAGCACTTATGCTTGTTTCCATGAATGTTTTATTGATTAGGAACAATGGAGAGGACCAGCAAGGGCTTGGAGAAGTCCAAGGAGTCAAGGAGGAGGAGATAGGACGTCCACACCAAGGAGGAGTCCAAGCCCAAGTCGACTTCGACTCCACCTCGGATTCCAAGAGCTGCCTTCACCAAAATCGATGCTCCGGACACATACGGAGTCGTATTTGGATATTCTATATAAGTTAGAACCAGAATTACATAAAGCTTCCAATGGAACCGGTCCCACCTCAAAATTCCTTCTGAGTTGACGGGAATCAGCGAAACAAGTGGACATCCAGAATCTGTCAGGGTGCTGCGTTACCGTCCTTTGGGCCGCTGGCCTATGTATTGTGTGGAACCCATTAGGGTTGCGTCCAGGGGTCTTGCACGCCCCTAACCCCTTTTTATTCAGCAGCCACCGCCACATTAGGTTTGGGTTTTGCTTAGTTTCAATCTGTCATTGAACAGCATCACCGTTCATCGGTTTGTGAGACCCCACTTCGTAATCAATTCAGTTTTGATTGCAATTTCCCTGTTCTTGCTTGTGTTCATGATTGCGCTTGCAGGGATAAGCCTTCGTCGCGAGGTCATTCGTGTGACACGGGTGATAATCAACGGAGCAGTGATGTAGTGATTGTGGGGTTCCGTTCGTTCGGAGCCTTGGATCATCAACGTCGGGATCTCCACCCAATCAAGTTTATCATTCCTCTCAGAAGATCGGGACTCATTCTACTATCAACTGGTATCAGATATCAGGTTGACCGTGAGGTATACTTGTGTGCCCTTTAGATTCATTTTGTTTCAGTCCTATAGTCAACAAAAAGCCACAAAAATGTTTACTTTCCCTGACCTATAGACCTCACTCAGCCTTTTGCACAATTTAGTTTCGGAGTCCGTAGTTCTGAGTTCGTGTCCTAGGTTGAGTTTGGTTGCTGGTTTAAATTTTTTTGGTTCAGTTTTGTTTCTTATATCCACTGCCATCTACGAAAAACCAACCTACAAAAAAATTTCATCCACCGATTCGATTCGTATCTGTTTCAGTTTCCACCACTACCAAAACCTAATTCGGGTATCCTCCTTAGAACGGGCATAACTTTCGCTCGGAACTCCGATTGAGGTGTATTTTTTCCCGGAAAGCTATAAAAAAAATCCACATATGATTCATCGCTACGCCGGTCACGGTGATTTCAAAAAAAATTAAAAAAAATCAGGAATGCCCTCGTTTGAACTCCGAAGTTCCAGCACCCATTATTTCAAACGCTCCTGAATTTGTACCGATTACATCTTTCATCGGTTTAAGGTAATACTTGGTGCTGTTTCTATTCTTGTGCCCCTGGTTGAGAAAAAAATATCAAAAAATTAAAAAAACAAGATTTTGATTTCTACTAGTGCTAAAAGACAAAAACAGGAGGCTCAAGTGGTTTCTACTTGTGCTGTTTTCTGTGTGAATGCTGAATACTTGCTGATATTGTCCTTGTTGTTCATTATCATTCATCCTTGTTTTCATCATCATTCATCCTTGTTTTCACAACTTGCTGATATTGTTTCTGTCTTGTTGCCACAACTGTTGTAATACAATTTTATTGCAACAACTAGGTCAAATTCTTTGGACACTTATTCATCATTGCTATCCATTACTAACTTGCGTGCCACATACATATACTGCATTTGAGCCTTCCCAAGCTCCACCTTCTCTCGAGCAGAACAGGTAACCTCTGCAATCACACCCACTCTCTGCTTGCTTTCACACCGGTCACCGTTGGCCACCTGCAGTGCTGGTAAGAAACTTGTAAGAGCGGAGTAAGACGCATCTTACTGTTTCATTTCCACTCCCACTTCCACTTCAGAGAGCACAGTAATAGAGTTCTTCATGATCCTTTTGTCTTCATTTCTGTTTTTACTAACAATGACAGGAAATAAGCCTACGGATAAGACCTCTGGTTCTACACTTCTGGATGATAATGATTGCGTATCTCATATGGATCTAAGGGACATGATGCGGGCGATGACTTAAGCATTCAATAACTACCAGACCACTACAACAGCCACCTTTCAGAGGCTTCATACATGTGTTTCTGTCTGACCACATGGTTGGACGAGGTGGAGGCTCGTATTCCCCAACAAACTCCAGCCCCTATCAACCTTGATGTTGACGCACATGCTCACAACGACACAGAGGATGACTTCAATAACGACGAGGTTGATGCACAGCAGCGCCGTTGCCTTTGACGAAATCGTCAAGGTATGGGAGGTAGACCTCGTCCTCATGCTCCTGAACAAGATAATGATCCTTACGCTAAGATTAAGTTTTCTATTCCACCGTTTTATGGATCTTATGATGCTGAGACTTACTTGGATTGGGAGATGACGGTAGAACAAAAATTTAGCTCTCATCTTGTTCCCGAGCGACATAGAGTTAGACAAGCCACTAGTGAGTTTAAAGATTTTGCAATCATTTGGTGGAATGAGCTTGTCAATACACGTAATGTCCCACAGACATGGGCTGCGTTAAAAGAAGAGATGTGCGGTAGGTTTGTTCCTCCTTCATATAGACGTGATCTTCTTAAGAAATTGCAACGCTTTGATCAGGGTGACATGACTGTCCAAGAGTACTACCAAGAGTTTCAGAAAGGTATGCTTCGTTGTGGGGTAGTTGAGGATCAGGAAGACCAAATTGTTAGATTTTATGGGGGCTCGTGGCGTGAGATCCAGGACATAGTTGATTACAAGGAATATCATTCTATTCAACATTTATTTCAACTAGCTATGTTAGAAGAAAAGGAAGTGCAGGGTCGCCAACAAAAGCGGCGGAACAACACCTTCACTCCACGACAGCTTCCGGTGACATCCAAAGCAGCGCCCTCCTCGAGTGTATGTGTGTCTACACCACTATCCACCGGTGTTGTACGCACCACCACGCCTTATACATCACGGGGACAGGATAACAGCAAGTCCTAGACGCCTTTAGGTGTTGCAGCAAAGACTGCTACACCCAACACTTCCACCAGTCGTACCTCCGACATCAAGTGCCACCGCTGCCAGGGACTTGGCCATATGCAACAAGATTGTCCCAGCAAACGGGCGATCATTGCCACTGCTGATGGTAGGTATGTTAGTGCTTCTGATATTAAAGATGAAATTATTATTGCAGCTAACATTTCAGGTTCTGATGACGGTGCTGAGGAGGTTATTGGTACATCTGCGACCAACAACTATAGGACTTTGATTGTGCAGCGAGCTTTGAGTGCCACGGTTGGAAAGGACGACAACTGCCAACGTCACAACCTTTTCAACATGTTTCTCGTCGTCAAGGACTACCGTGTGCATACCATCATTGATGGTGGTGGCTGCAACAATTTGGTGAATGTTGAGGTGGTCAAGAGGCTTGGCTTGACCACATGGGAGCATCCCCACCCTTATCACATTCAATGGTTTAACAACAATGGTAAGGTAAAGGTAACACAAACAGCAAGGATACATTTTTCCATTGGTTCTTATCATGATTTTGATGTGGTACCTATGGATGCTTGTTCTCTTTTGTTGGGATGTCCTTGGGAGTTTGATACTGACACTACTCACCATGGTCGATCTAATAAGTATACTCTCATGCATAAGGGCAAAAAATTGTGTTGCTCCCTATGACTCCCACTGAAATTGTGCAATTTGAGCATGATAAAAAGAACAATGCTAAGCAAAAGGGTGTTTTCAATTCTGAAATTCAGCAACCTATTAAGTTGAAAAATCCTGTTTTACTTGCAACTAAATCTGATCTTGATGACTTATATGCCTCTAATGGAATTTGCTATGCTGTAGTGTGCAAACATGCTTTATATTCCATTGAGGATGCATCCATTGCTTTGCCACCTGCTGTTGCTAACCTTTTGCAGGAGTATATGTATGTTTTTCCATCAGAGATACCCCCCTGGATTACCACCTGTGCGAGGCATTGAGCACAAGATTGATTTGATTCCAGGGCGAGCTTGCCAAACCGTGCCGCCTACAGGACCAACCCCGACGAGCCTAAGGTAATTTAGCGGCATGTCCAAGATCTTCTGGACCGCGGGCACATTCGTGAGAGCCTTAGTCCTTGTTATGTTCCTGTTCTTTTGGTTCCTAAGAAAGATGGCACTTGGCGCATGTGTGTTGATTGTAGTGCCATCAATAACATTACCATTCGTTATCGCTATCCTATTCCTAGATCGGTTGACATGCTTGATGAGTTGAGTTGTTCTGTTATTTTCTCCAAGTTTGGTTTACGTAGTGGGTATCATCAGATTCGTATGGCTTTAGGTGATGAATGGAAAATTGCGTTTAAAACTAAATTCGGACTTTATGAATGGTTAGTCATGCCATTTGGTTTAACTAATGCACCCAGCACTTTTATGAGATTGATGAACGATATTTTACGTGCTTTTATTGGTAAATTTGTGGTGGTTTACTTTGATGATATCCTTATTTATAGCAAGTCATATGACGAGCATCTTGAACATTTACGTGCTGTTTTTAATGTCTTGTGTGATGCACGTTTATTTGGTAACCTTGAGAAGTGCACCTTTTGCACCGATCGTGTGTCTTTTCTTGGTTATGTTGTTACTTTGCATGGCATTGAGGTGGACAAGGCAAAGATTGTTGCCATCATGAGCTGGCCACTTCCGACTACGGTCACGCAGGTTCATAGTTTTCTTGACTCGCAGGTTTCTACCGGCGTTTCATGCGGAATTTCAGCACCATTGCGGCACCTCTCCACGAGTTGACAAAGCATGGAGTGCCATTTCGATGGGGACCAGCACAACAACAAGATTTTGATGCTCTCAAGTCAAAGCTCACACAAGCACCATTTCTACAACTTCCTTGTCACACCCGGTTTCTCCGAAGAACAACCGAGTGAATATCACATGTATGCCAGGATCACTTTCTCATACATGTGATGACAAATAGTGAAGCATCATTTATTACAAGCCAGGTGTCGAATATAAATAAGTCTTACATAGCATATGTCTCGATGGACGATAATAAGTTCATAACATGTAAATAAAATAGCAGCGGAATATTATTCTTGTGGGCTCCGTCACAGGCGTTGCCCAGGGGACTCCATGAACCTAGAATCCTTCTTCGGGTCCAAAGTCTTGGTCATTGAACACCACCTCATCCCCTTGACCTGAGCAGCAATTTAAACCAACAAATATGCAAGTTTGAGTACCGTTGGTACTCAGCAAGTGTGAGAAAGTTATGTCATGCATGGCTAGAGCAAGGAGAGATTGAACTCATGGTTAAAGCACTACGCAATTAATACCTATCACCTTAGCTATTAAGCACCTACATTACTACATAGGTGAAACGGTCCCAATCTCCCAACCCATCATCAAATAACCATAACATCAGTTCCAATGTTAAGCTCCCCGCTTAACATCCTCAACTTCCAAAGCCATCAATCCTCTAATCATGAATAAGTCCAAGCCGCTCTTGACCGTGAGCACGGCTGTCATGACAGTTTTGACTCTGCAGAGTTTGCACCACTGTACCCACATGTAGTGATTTCATCCCCCGTTGCCGGGTGGACTAAAAGAACCTCCATTATGCCAGTGGCCACGAACCACATTCACACTTCCCATGTGTGTAGCCAGGAGATCACTACGAAGCCTAAAGGGATTCCCGACGAGCGTGGGCCCACTGAGGTTTCACCCCTAACAGCATACAAGAGGCTCTAACCCCGCTGCAGTGGCCCCCTCTTGAGCCTTGCGGTTCATATGGTAGTCCAGCTGACACCTATTCCCCGCACCATCCAACACACCCATACTACGCCGGGGATACACCTAATTAATTGGCCAAGCTGCCCCATGTAAGGGCCTCAATTTTTGACACATATTTGAAGTGTTCATCACCATACACACACACCTCATTTGAGGAAAGTTGATGAACACAAATGAAGAGCAAGTAACCACCATCAACATGCTCATTAGAAAACAAACTCACATATTGCAAAAGTGGTATTTCCCACATGTGATATAGAGGGGCTGGACATATGAAAACTCCTACACATTGCTAAGGATGTCCATGCCAAGTTTCACCCAAATTCAAAACCTTTTTGAGGTCATTTTGGGTATAGTTAGAAAGAGGGCAGATTGAAACCATATGCAAATTCAAACTGTTTTTATCCCATGAATTTAAAAGTAGGAGGCATATTCTTATTCAGCACATTTTTGTGAGCTCACACACCAATTTTCACTCCATTTGGAGTTGATCTTGACATGAGCTAAGTAGGGCAAATTCAAACTTTATTTGAATTTCAAACTGAACTTGTGCTGAAATTCATTCAAACCAAACCCAATTTGAATTCTAATCAATTCAAATGGCTCATTGGTGAATAATTTGAATCACTTGGGGTATTTTGGGGCTCACTGTTTACAACAGTGATTAGGAGTGAATTTCAGAGGTTAATACCCCAGGTGGGACCCACATGTCAGCCACTGAAGCAAAAGAAACCGACTGAGAGCTCAGCTCGGGTAACCGCGCGCACTGCAGCTGCCGCCACGGTGAAGAAACGGCGAAGCCACCAGCTGCTTGCCGATCTCAGCCACGGAACCGACTCTCTGGGTCTTTATCTACCCGCCCGAGTGGTCACCGGTGCCTTCCACCGCTGCCTCGTCGCACTTCCACCCAAAAAGCCGAAGCACCTCGCCGCCCGAGTGAACGTTCGGTTCCTCATCACCCGGCCAATCCAGTGACCCTCTCGGCGATCTGAGACCAGCACCGTGTGCGCCAAGCCATCTTCGACACCTTCGCATCGGTTCCAGACCCTGCGCGGTCTTCCCCGAGCTCCACCGCGGCGATCTTGTCTCTGCCTGTTCAGCTCGAGCCACCGCTGCAGGAACCGTCCTTCCGGCTACCACAGCCCACCGTTCACGGAGCTGTGAACAGCAAAGAGGTTCGTCTTCAACCCCTCTTTCTTTCCTGCAAGCTCCGGCGGCGTGACAAGCACTGCTCAAGCCGGAATTTCATGTTTTCGCAACGGTGTGCGAAAGTGAGATCTGCACCGATCCGAGAAATTCGTAAGCCACACTGCATCACTCATCCTCTCATTGAGAGGATCGCTTCTAGTAGCCCGTGAGGGTCCATAGGAGCAGGAACCACGAAGAACCGTGGAGGGAGACCGCTGTTCTTCGAGTTTTAGTAGAAATCCTGATTTCCGGCCTAGGTCGCACGGTGACAGCCCAACACAGCCCTTCCCGAGCTCCGTAGAGCTCATGTCGACCTTTCGTATGGTCCGCTGATGCTCGACGACCCTTAGCTCGATCGGGTTAGGTGCTAGGGAGGACGGGCAACGCGACCGAAGTTCTCCCGAGGCTGCGGCTCGTCGCCGACCAGGTGGCGGCCGTTGTCATGACGAGCTGACCCCGAAATCCTGTTCCCTGAGTGTAAGTAGGCAAGGGCGGCCAGAATCATGAAGTTTGGAGCTTTACAAAAGCTGGCGGCGAGCTCTCCGGCGAGGTTCCTCGGCGGCAGAACGCGGGCAGCGGGAGGTTGACGAAGGGGTGGACCCCAGCTGTCAGCAGGAGATATTTTAAATCGGGATCGGGCTGCGGCAGGGATCTGGTGTGCTGGCGCCCAAATACACTGTGGGCCTCAGTGTGCCGGACACCTCCGCGCTCAACACGTGTCCCCGCGGGCCCCCGAGAGTTTAAACTTTTCCCCCAATTTCCAGAATTCTTCCAAACTTCAAATCCTCATAACTTTGGCTAGAAAGCTCCAAATCGAGTGAACCAAACTTTGTTGGATTCAGCTCTCTGAGCACTTTCCAGCAAATCATGTTTCACCTTATGAAAATCCTTATTTCTCCAGAATTAATTCCTCAAAGTTTAAACTGTTTGGAATTTTAACTGGAGAAGCCTTTGGAGGAAAATCCTGAAATTTTGCTGGGATCTTCATCAAAATATCCCTGAACTACCATAAAACTTTCAGACCCATTTGAGCTCATTTGGTCCACCTAATGGTGTGATTAGTGAAACTGTTCCAGAGAAAATAGAAAATGTTCAGAAACATTTTCAGATTTTTCTCTGAAATTGTTTAGCTCATATCTTTAGTTAGGAACCTTCAAATTAAGTGAGACCAACTCCATTAGAACCCTCTGAAAATCTAGTTTTCAGAAAGTCATAGTTTGTTTCATGAAAATCCTTAGAACGCCCTAAAAGCCTTCAATTAAGGTCAAGTACATGATTAATTGTGGAGGGCTAAAATGAGCTTTGCTGCAACTAAAACTTGACCAAGTCTCTCTTTAGGTTGTAACCAAGCCACAGTAAAAATTTCACAGTTATTGGGCTTGTCTAGTAAGAGTTATAGACTTCACAAGTTAAAAGTTAATACAACTGCATTTAAATTAATACATGTATTGCTTCTATCATGTAGTCGCTAAGGTCGAGGAGGAACCCGAAGTCCTAGACTTCGTTACTCCAGAGGAGCAGCTAGCCTACGACCAATAGCAGCAAGGCAAGCTCCGGTTTGCATTAACCTTTTTATAAATGTTTATTGTTTTGAGCACATCTTTGAATACTATTATTCTTTGCATTAGAGTCTTGTTTGGAAACCCAAATGCATAGCCAAGAAAACCATGGGTTGGGATTAGGATTGAAAACCTCGTTAGCCACTGCATTGCTAAAATAGAGTAGGATTAGGTACAAGTCGAGTAGTTGGGACTACTCGCGAGCATAGGCTAGAGGCACATCGCTCGGGTAGAGATAGCACATGATACACATGGCAAGAAAGATGAGACCGAGCGGAGAGTAAGGGTAGCAGGACTTTGGGGCCTGTGTGCTGTAGCTCCGCTTGTGTCGATTGAGGACCGAGCCGTGTGCGGGCCTGTTGAACAAGCTAGAACAGTACCGAAGACCTACCGGCTATATGGGAACTGGGAAACCGATGTAACTCGGGTAGCAGGGTGTTGAGGCATAGCTGGTCGTTCAGAGGGTAGGTTGAGAGCTCGAGGTGTAAATCGGCTGGCGGCACTGAGATGCGCGTGCAGAGACCTATTGCTCGGGACGATTGGACCGGTTCAACATTTGGCTAACGGGTGAAAGGTAGTTGCGTACGACGTCCGTGATGGTTGTTGTAGGCAACATCGAGTACGGGCGTACGTGACGGGTTGTTCGGGTAACCCTGCAGGTGTAAATCGATTATAATCGCCGTCCCTCGCGGTCAGTGAGTACCACTTGTTCACTGTACCATGACGTAAAAAGAACAGGCTAATTGCATGTTAAAATGTTGCTGATTGAAAGATGGACTTGATTGCTAATGATTTGTTGTAGTTTAGAGCTAACTAAAGTTCTTTTTAACTTTGGGCAAAATACATGAGAGAAATGCGTTTCTTGTTTGATTGCGGCTCTCTCATGTACTTTAGCGTAAGGTTCCCCACAATCTGCTGCTAAAATTTGAAAGTAAGGTCCCAATAATTAGGCGAGTCCTTTGCAAATGGTTTTACCTCCTGTACCCATCACCCCTCATGTAGAAGTTCCATGTTTAGGTGAGACGGGTCAGACTTGCTGAGCCTTCGTGCTCACTGCTTGTGTTTGAAGCTTTTGCAGGGTTCTATGAGGAAGGGACTGTAAGGGCCTCAGTTTTTGACACACATTTGCAGTGTTCATCACCACACCACACACCTCATTTGAGGAAGAATGATGAACACAAATGAAGAGCAAGTAACAATTATCAACATGCTCATTAGGGAACAAACTTACACATTGCAAGAGTGGTATTTCCCACATGTGATATGGATGGGCTGGACATATGAAAACTCCTACACTTTACTAAGGATGTCCATGCCAAGTTTCACCCAAATTCAAAACCTTTTTGAGGTCATTTTGGGTATAGTTAGGAAGAGGGCAGTTTGAGATCATATTTAAATTCAAACTGTTTTTGTCCAATGAATTTAAAAGTGGGGGCATATTCTTACTCAGCACATTTTTGTGAGCTCACACACCAATTTTCACTCCATTTGGAGTTGATCTTGACATGAGCTAAGTGGGAGAAATTCAAACTTTATTTGAATTTCAAACTGAACTTGTGCTGAAATTCATTCAAACCAAACCTCATTTGAACTTTGATCAATTCAAATCGCTCATGGGTGAATAATTTGAATTGCAAAGGGTAGTATGGGGTTCACTGTTTACAACAGTGATTAGGAGTAAATTTCAGAGGTTAAAACTGGAGGTGGGACCCACATGTCAGCCACTGCTCAGATCAAACCGACTGAGACTTTCTCACTCGGGTCGCCGAGCCGCAGCGGTGATCGCCACCGAGGCCAGCCGCCGCGCCACCAGCTGCTTGCCCACGCGCGGGCATGAGGCGGTGCAGAGCCTTCTTAAGGCGCCTGCCCCCTCCTCGGCCGAGGCACCACCGTTCTTCCCCGCAAGAACTCAGCGCCGGCCGAAAACTTCCGCAGCTCGGACTTGATCGGGGAACGCCGATCGCAGCTCCCTCCTTCCACTCCAGAGCCCCAGCAAGGTACTAGAGACCTTCCTCCATCCTCCCCGTGGCTAGAATTCGGTTGAAACCGAGTGATATCGGCTGTGCCGAAAGGTCAAATTCGGGACTTGGAACCGCCGCACCTCGGGCTCTCGTGGACAGCCCAACCAGGGCGTTGTCACGCCCGAGCCAAGGCACCCTTGGACGCGCGGGTGACCAGTGCTGCTCATCCCCGAGCCACAGCTCGAGTGGTTGCTCACGGGCGGCGAATTTCCACTTTTCCCCTTTCTGTGTGCAGAACGACCTTCGGGTACGATTCTGTTTAATTCGTGCTCTAGAAAGGATTAGAAGGCCTCAAGCCGCTCTCACACGAGCTAGACACGGTAACGCACAAGTTGCCTTCACAACTCTGGGCCGGGGAACCTTTGCGCCCGGCGTAATTTGAGGTCTACTACTGGCGGAACGCACGGGCGGCATCGGGCGCACGGTGAAGACCTATTTCGGGCCTTCCCCGAGCTGCCTCGAGCTCATGTCGACCTTCTCTGAGGTCCACTGATGCTCCCCGACTGATTTCCCAAGTAGCTGAGGTGCTAGAGGGGTCAGCCGACATGATCGAAGTTTTTCCGAGGTGGCGGCTCGTCGCCGACCATGCTCCGGCCATTGTCATGAGCAGCTGACCCTAGAATCCTGTTCCCCGAGTAAAAGTAGGAAGGGGTGGCCAGAATCGAGAAGTTTGGAGCTGTACAGCAGCCGGCGGCGAGCTCTCCGGCGAGATCCCTCGGCGGCGGGGCGCGGGTGTCGCGAGGTTGAAGAAGGGGGTGGACCCCAGCTGTCAGCGGCCGATATTTTGAAGCGGGATCCGGCTGCGGCCAGGATCGGGTGTGCTGGCGCGCAAAATCCTTGTGGGCCGCGATGTGCCATCGTCTAGGCGTGCGACGCGTGTCCCCTGGGCCCACGCGCGAGTTTAAACTTTTCCCCGATTTCCAGATTTCCTTCAAACTTCAAATCCTTATAACTTTGGCTAGAAAGCTCCAAATTGAGTGAACCAAATTTTTCTGGATTCAGCTCTCTGAGTACTTTCCAGAAAATCAAGTTTCACTTCATGAAATTCCTTATTTCTCCAGAATTAATTCCTCAAAGTTTAAACTGTTAGGAATTTTAACTGGAGAATCCTTTGGAGGAAAATCCTGAAATTTTGCTGAGATGTTCACCAAAATATCCTTGAACTACCATAAAAATTTCAGATCCATTTAAGCTCATTTAATCCACCTAATGGTGTGATTAGTGAAACTGTTCCAGAGAAAATAGAAAATGTTCAGAAACATTTTCAGAATTTTCTCTGAAATTGTTTAGCTCATATCTTTAGTTAGAGACTTCCAAATTAAGTGAGACCAACTCCATTAGAACCCTCTGAAAATCTAGTTTTCAGAAAGTCATAGTTTGTCTCATGAAAATTCCTAGAACACCCTAAGAGTTCCAATTAAGGTCAAGGACATAATTATTTGTGGAGGGCTCAAATGAGCTTTGCTGCAACTAAAACTTGACCAGGTCTCTGTTTAGGTTGTAACCAAGCCACAGTAAAAGTTTCACAGTCATTAGGTCTATCTAGCAAAGGTTATAGACTTCACAACTTCAAACTTAATACAAATGCATTAAATTAATACATGTATTGTTTCTATCATGTAGTCGCTAAGGTCGAGGAGGAACCCGAAGTCCTAGACTTCGTTACTCTGGAGGAACAGCTAGCCTACGACCAAGAGCAGCAAGGCAAGCTCCGGTTTGCATTAACCTTTTTACAAATTTTTATTGTTTTGAGCACATACTTGTTTCCTTAATTCTGTGCATTAGAGTCTTGTTTGGAAGCCCCACGGCATAGCCAAGAGAACCATGGGTTGGGTTTAGGATTGCAAACCCCGTTAGCCACTGCATTGCTAGGATAGAGTAGGATTCGGTACAAGTCGAGTAGTTGGAACTACTCACGAGAATAGGCTAGAGGCACATTGCTCGGGTAGAGATAGCACATGATACACATGGCAAGAAAATGAGACCGATCGGAGAGTAAGGGAAGCAGGACTTTGGGGCCTGTGTGCTGTAGCTCCGCTTGCATCGATTGAGGACCGAGCCGTGTGCGGGCCTGTTGAACAAGCTAGAACAGTACCGAAGACCTACCGTCTATATGGGAACCGGGAAACTGATGTAACTCGGGTAGCTGGGTATTGAGGCATTGCCCGTCGTTCAGAGGGTAGGTTGAGAGCTCGAGGTGTAAATCGGCTGGCGACACGGAGATGCGCGTGCAGAGACCTCTTGCTCGGGACGATGGGACCGGTTCAATATTTGGCTAATGGGTGAAAGGTAGTCGCGTACGGCGTCCGTGATGGTTGTTGTAGGCAACATCGAGTACGGGCGTACGTGACGGGTTGTTCGGGTAACCCTGCAGGTGTGAATCGATTATAATCGCCGTCCCTCACGGTCAGTGAGTACCACTTGTTCACTGTACCGTGACGTAGAAAGAACAGGCTAGTTACATGTTAAAATGTTGCTGATTGAAAGCTGGACATTGATTGTTAATAATATGCTGTAGCTTAGAGCTAATTAAAGTTCTTTTCAACTTTGGGCAAAGTACATGAGAGAAATGCGTTTCTTGTTTGATTGCGGCTCTCTCATGTGCCTTAGCGTAAGGTTCTCCACAACCTGCTGCTAAAACTTGAAAGTAAGGTTCTACTAATTAGGTGAGTCCTTGCAAATGATTTTTACCTCATGCAACCCATTACCCTCATGTAGAAGTTCCATGTTTAGGTGAGACGGGTCAGACTTGCTGAGCCTTCGTGCTCACTGCTTGTGTTTGAAGCTTTTGCAGGGTTCTATGAGGAAGGGACTCCCGAAGAGGAGACGGAACCCCAGGAGGGGAACCCCGTCGAGTGGGAGTCGTGCACGCCGCAGAGTTAGTGTGCGTGTGTGCTAGCAAGGACACGTTCGAGGGCTGAACGTGCACTTGATGCTTAGTCTACGCCCGCGAGTGTAGACTGAACTTATTTTGATGTAAACATGTTCATAAACTTGTTTATGTAATAAAACTTCCGCTTCCGCTTTGCACCTTTGACGTGTGTTATACGGTGCTGTGCAACGCAGCACCCCTCAGCGTGATCCTGGCTCGACAGGACCAATGGGGTCGTGTCAGCGTGGTATCAGAGCTCGCTTGAGGTTTAACACAGTACAAAGGTCTTCTTTTTCAAAAATCCAGTGAGGAACGAGTTAGTAGCCCGTATAAGGATGTTATTAGTATATAGAAAGTGGCTTATTAACCTATTTGTTATGTCGGAAAATCGTGCTTCTCGGGACGTTCATGTCTTGGGGGGTGCACGTAAGCGCTGTCCACCAGTGCGCACAAGCTGAAGGGTGGAGCCCCACGGGTGGCAGGTAACCCGACCCGCTTTAGTATCCTCTACGACTCTTCATGTCGTTTGGGGTATTCGAGCAACGTCTGTCCCTGGCGTGCGTGGTGCAACATGGGAGACCCCGTCACGTGGTCTGAAACGTGAACACGTAACTCAAGGCGTGTTTGGCTTGAGAACATCCGGGCGAGTGATGACGGCCGGGTGTACGAACTGTATGGATTCCGGGCTCAGTGTGCAGCCGAGTCTGATGATTGTTTGAGTTTCTGCAGGTAGCCTTACCACGAAACGGTAGACGTGTAGCATCCGTGTGCGAGTGACGAGTAGTGCCACTGAACTAACGAAGCCGGCTAATTCCGGTATAGGTTTTTCTTTTGTGAGGACGTAGTACCGACATAATCTGGTGACGCATCGACGTCACACCCAACTAAATGAACAACTTCATTTAAAAACTTGAAGGTTTTGATCCAAAGTAGTAAAACTTGATGTAACTCCTTCCCTTGAACAGGATATTCAAAGTTAACAAGTTTTCAACTTATAGGATGTTAAGGACAGAGCACTCTGTTTTCAGCTGAATCAAGGCTGGAGTTAATCAGAGGTTAGAGGTTGAGTTATTTCGAGGTTGGGGTCGTATGATACATTTCTGGAAAGCTTTGGAAGAGCTTTACAACTTTTCTGTTGAGTTCCAGAGGTGTTTCATCCCTTAACCACTCGCAAAATGCAGTAGAGTTGAAACTGTCCAGAAAACAGGACAGAATAAAGACTCTCTGTAGACTCTCTGTAAAATTAAGCATAACTTCCTGCTTAAAAATCCAAAAATAGGAAATGAGGTAGTTCTGGAAAGCTTATGAGATGGGTTACAACTTCGTAACAGAAAGTTTTGTCAGATTAGGAACAGAATTAACTGGGATTCTTGGATCAAATCAGTACCTAAGGCAGGGACGTGCTGTCCAATTGATTCCAGAAATTCTGTTAACTTTGACATCTCATAACTTTTGAACCAGGACAGATCTTAGGCCAACCAAATACTTTCTGGAAATCTATTGAAGTTAACTTTAACTTTGATGTTGAGCTCCAGAATTGGTTTGCCTTTAACATGGCCTAAATCAGGTTGATATGGAAACTGGTCAAGGCTGTCATGGGAACAGCAGATCAGCAGTCAAATTTGTTTAAAATTTGAACTATGTTTCCAAG
Organism: Neostapfia colusana; assembly: GCA_030760725.1. NCBI lineage: Eukaryota > Viridiplantae > Streptophyta > Magnoliopsida > Poales > Poaceae > Neostapfia > Neostapfia colusana. The sequence continues at coordinate 39,273,943 of JASWHV010000013.1, read as the reverse complement.
TTTTATGGGTTCAATGACATGTCTTATGTTATAGATCAGAAGTTTACTGCTTAAATAAATATTTGACATTTCTCAAATATATTTTTACAGATGACAGCAGATAAACAGTTGGAGAACGTGTGGGTGGTTTCCCAATGTTCTGACCGTAGCGGCTACCCAGAAGCATTGTGGCAAATGCTCCAATATTTCGGGTACAACCAGATGCCTCAATACTTTGCCAAGGAAGAAGGCGAAGAGGGGAACAAGACGTGGACGATCCATGTCGAGGTTCCCGCAGGACCTACGCCACCCGGTTGGGTGCCATTCACCGTCACGGTGAGAGGAAGACAACCGGAAGGAATGTGGCAAGTGGCAGCCCGTGACACTATGTCACGTTTCTGCCAACTACACGTGCAGGCTATGGAGGGTACTCCATACGCACTCGTTCCGGTGGAGGGACGAGCTCAGCATGTGTGGGAAGAGAGGTACCTGGAGGCAACAGACCCGAGTTGCCCAAGGTACAACCCCGCGGAGGCAAACCTCAGCCTCCAAATGAGGGCGGGAAACGCTGTGATGGACAGCCAAGCTGTTCATACGGAGCATCTCGCCACCAAGCTCAAGGAGAGCACAAGCCGTGGAGATCATTTCGAGAGTGCTCACAGCGCACTTCGCAATGTGCTTCTTCCGACGATCAAGTGACTGAATGAACAACACAATCAGTTGCGTCGTTTGAAGAAGGCAAAGAAGAAGAGCCGTGTTGACATCGCGGCGTTGCAAGAGCTGGTGCAGACCCTAACACAGCAGAATGAGGACCTTGCTCAAGAGCGGGACGACGCTATTGAGGAAGGACAAGGCTGGGAAGAGGACTACAACCAGGCTATGGATGAGGTGCATGCATTGCAGGACCTCGTGCCCCCGGTATTGGGCGTACCGGTAGTCTTGGGTCTTCCAGCCATGGGAGAACCCGGAATGGGAGAAGAGGTGGTAGACCCCGAGCCACCAGCAGAGGTACCGGAGGAGGACGACCCACAGGAGGTCGAGTTCTACTCCGAGTAGGGGGTTACGGTTGCCAAATAGGGCAGCTAGGGTAGCGTAACCCAACTTTTGTAATCGGTGACATGTCGTGTAGACAGTAGCGTATGTATAGGTAGTGACGACATGAGCACAACTTCTCGGAGATCCGAGAATAATGTATCTTGTATAAAGTTTATGCTTTATCAATATATGTGAATGTTGTGCAAATTAATCATGTGTCACTTCAATACCTACTGTTGCGTATGGAATTTTAAGTAAGACATGTGCTAATTGCTGCTGTTTTGAATTTCTGAATGACGCGTACTCGTGCCAACCCTGACGTTGGGGGTACCAGTCAAGGGGGAGAGACCTCCCAACCACCTCCCGAGGACTCCTCGGGACAGCAGCAGCAACAGCAACAGCAAACACCGCCACCGCCACTACCAACGGTTACATTGGCCGACATTGTCGCGGCAATGGCGGGCTCGCATCAGCAGAACACAGAGTTGCTGCAGACTCTCATCGCCAATACGTCTCGCCCAGAGAGATGTCAAGATCTTGAGGAGCGCCAACAGAGCTCCTACTCTGACTTCCTGGCGACTCATCCCCCTGTATTCTCAAGGGCGGATGAACCACTTGACGCGGACAACTGGCTCCGCGCCATAGAGATGAAGTTCGGGCTGCTCCAAATCAGCGAGCAGCGCAAGACTCAGTTCGCGGTCCAGCAGCTCCAAGGATCCGCGAGCGCGTGGTGGGCTAACTTCTGTGCTTCCCAGCCCACCGACCGAGTGATGACCTGGGCGGAGTTCCGGACGGCCTTCAGGGCCTATCATATACCGCCCGGTTTGATGAAGAGGAAGACGCAGGAGTTCCTACACCTGCAACAAGGGAGCCGGAACGCGCTGGAATACTCCAGAGCGTTCAACGATCTCGCGCTCTACGCGTCGTATCACGCGGATACAGACGAGAACCGGCGAGACCATTTTTACCAGGGGCTTAACCCGCTCCTGAAGGACAAGTTGGCGATGTTCAATCGCGGCAGCCTCAACGACATCATTGATGCTGCGATTGTTCAGGAGGACTCCGGCAAGGAGTTGGCGGCGGCAGAGCGAAAGCGAAGCGCGCCACAGAGCAGCGGAGAAGGAGGCGGTCCTTCTCAGAAGTTTCGGATGGTGAATCGCCCACCATCAGGCCCACGCTGGCAACCACCACAGCGGTCGATGCCGTTCCGCAGTCGGCCGTACTCTTCACCGGCATTCCGGCCGGCACTACCAGTACCACCGCAACAACAACAGCAGCAGCGGGCGATGCCGCGTGCGTTTGCACCTCCGCAACGCATGCCGGGCTTTCGTCCACCGAGTACTCCACCAGCAGCGGCCACATGTTACAAGTGTGGTCGTCCAGGACACTTCGCGAGCAGTTGCCCAGAGAGGCAAGGCGGCGAAGTGGCACCACAGTTTCCGGGGAGGAATCAACCCCGGAACCCAACTAATGCGCGGCGGGCAAACCCTAGGCCCGGCACTGTCCACAAGCTTGCCATTGAGGACGTGCCGGAGGGCGAGCCAATCCTTGCGGGTATGTCCCAACTCCACCAGCATCCCGCTATAGTACTGTTTGATTCAGGCGCCACGCATAATTTTATTAGCCAAGCTTTCATTGCTAAACACAGTTTGCCAATACTACCCACCGATAGTCCATATTTAATTTGCTCACCGGGTGGGAAGATTTCAGCAAGCGTAATGGTCTCCAAAGCACCATTATGCTTAGCGGGTAGAGTGTACCCCACGTCTCTCATTATCTTAGAGGGACAGAAGGTCGATGTCATCCTAGGGATGTCGTGGTTAACCCGCCACGGCGCTGTTTTAGACACCGTCCTTCGAGTCGTGCACTTAAACTCAGAAGTGCACGGTTCTCACTCATTATTTCTGGACAGTCCAGAAATAAAACTTCCAAGTGTCTATCAAGCCACAACCGTCAGATTGGAAGACATTCCAGTGGTCCGAGAGTTCCCTGATGTATTCCCGGACGATTTGCCGGGGATGCCACCCGATAGAGAGGTGGAGTTCAAAATTGAACTCGCACCGGGAACCATGCCAATATCCCGAAGGCCGTACAAGATGGCTCCCAAGGAGTTGGCTGAACTGAAGACTCAGCTCACGGACCTTCTGGAGAAGGGTTTTATTAGGCCGAGCTCCTCGCCATGGGGCTGTTCGGCATTATTTGTCAAAAAGAAGGATGAAACGTTGCGGCTTTGCGTGGACTACCGTCCATTAAATGCCGTAACCATCAAGAACAAGTACCCGTTGCCACGGATCGACATGTTGTTTGATCAGTTGGTCGAAGCAAAGATCTTTTCCAAGATGGATTTAAGATCCGGGTACCATCAGATTAAGATAAGGTCGGAGGACATTCCAAAGACAGCTTTCTCGACAAGGTACGGACTTTATGAGTACCTGGTCATGTCCTTTGGCCTCACCAATGCTCCAGCTCACTTCATGTACTTAATGAACTCGGTGTTCATGCCGGAGCTGGACAAGTTTGTCGTGGTCTTCATCGACGACATCCTGGTATATTCCAAGTCGGAGGAAGATCACAAGAAACATTTGCGTATAGTCTTGCAACGGCTGCGGGACCATAAGTTATACGCAAAGTTCAGCAAATGCGAGTTTTGGATATCGCAAGTGCCTTTCCTCGGGCATATCATCTCAGCGTAGGGTATCGCTGTGGACCCGAGCAACATCACGCAAGTGCTGAATTGGAAATCCCCGAGAACTGTTCATGAGGTACGGAGTTTCCTCGGACTCGCGGGATATTACCGGAGGTTCATTCCGAACTTCTCGAAGATTGCCAAGCCAATGACAGAGCTGCTGAAGAAGGCTACCAAATATGTTTGGAGTCCAGCATGTGAAGCAGCATTCAAGGCTTTAGTCAAGCACCTGACATCAGCACCGGTTTTGGCGCAACCAGACACAACAAAACCGTTCGATGTGTACTGCGATGCATCCGGCATTGGGCTCGGATGTGTGTTGATGCAAGACCGAAGAGTGGTCGCGTATGGATCACTGCAGCTTAGGAACCATGAGCAGAATTATCCAACTCACGATTTGGAGCTCGCTGCCGTGGTACTTGCACTGAAGATGTGGAGGCACTACCTACTCGGTAACCTCGTACATTTATATACTGACCACAAAAGCCTCAAGTACATATTCACTCAGAAGGAGCTGAACATGAGGCAACGAAGATGGTTAGAACTGATAAAGGATTACGAGATAGAGATCCATTATCATCCGGGCAAGGCAAACGTTGTGGCAGATGCGCTGAGCCGCAAGTCACACGTCAATAATCTGACCATCACACCGTTGGAAGAGAGCGAACCACCACTCCATGTGATTCCACACGGAGCTCTCTACAACCTAGCTTTGATCCCCACCATCCGTGAAGAGATAGCGGCAGCCCAGAAGAATGACAAGGACATGTCACATTTGCGGAGACGTATAGACAGTGGGGAGTTGAAATGTTTCCGGAAGGACAGAGATGGCGTCCTATGGTTCAAAGACCGGATTGTCGTACCCCGAAACCCGGAGTTACGGAAGAAAATCTTTGATGAGGCTCACTTATCAAAATTTTCTATTCACCCCGGCAGCAACAAAATGTATCAAGAACTCAGAAGAAAGTTTTGGTGGACACGGATGAAGCAAGAGACTGCAAAATACGTGTCCGAGTGTGATACATGTCGAAGGGTGAAGGCAGACCACATGCGGAAACAGGGACTGCTGCAACCACTGGGCATTCCTGCCTGGAAGTGGGAGGACGTGAGCATGGATTTCGTCGTCGGTTTACCCACTACCTTACAGAAACATGATTCGGTGTGGGTGATCGTCGATCGGCTCACCAAAGTTGCCCATTTCATCCCGGTCAACACCAACTACAACGCCAAGAAGTACGCTGAACTGTACATCTCACGGATCCTATGCTTATACGGCGTACCCCGTACCATCATATCGGACCGGGGCACTTTATTTGTGTCCCGTTTTTTGGAGCAGCTACACGCTGCCTTGGGGACGAAGCTGATCCGTAGTTCAGCCTACCACCCGCAGACGGATGGGCAAACCGAGCGGGTAAATCAAATCCTAGAAGACATGCTACGAGCTTGCGCTATCAACCACGGCAAGAATTGGGATGATCACTTGCCGTTAGCCGAGTTCTCGTACAACAATGGGTACCAAGCCAGCATTAAGATGGCGCCCCACGAGGCGCTATACGGGAGAAAATGCCGCACACCATTGAACTGGTGTGAGTCTGGCAAAACGGTTACCTTCGGGATTGACCTTGTCAACAACGCGGAAGAAAAGGTTCGACTAATTCAAGCGAACCTAAAAGCCGCTCAATCCCGTCAGAAACAGTATGCGGACCGGAGAAGGCGCCCATTACAATTCGAAGTTGGAGATCACGTATATCTATGGGTGTCTCCAATAAAGGGCGTAAACAGATTTGGGGTGAGAGGAAAGTTGGCACCCCGATTCATCGGTCCATTCCAGATTACCGAAAGATGTGGATCGGTGGCATACCGGCTGAAATTACCAGAAGCACTTTCCGGTGTGCACGACGTCTTTCATATTTCCCAGCTGAGGAAGTGTCTCAAGCTATCAACTACCATTCAGCTGGAAGACATTGAAGAACTGCAACCGGATCTCACCTATCGGGAGGAACCGGTGCAGATTATTGATGAAAAGGCCCGAACCACACGCAACCGTACGTTGTGGTTCTACAAGGTTCTATGGAGTAATCACTCCATGGACGAAGCGACATGGGAGAGCGAAGAATTCCTTCGCACTAACTACCCCGACTTTTCCACGTCGCATATCCGGTAATTTTCCACCGTCCTCTCTCTCATTTTCACCTTATAATGTCGGGACGAGATTCTTTTAAGGGGGGAGGAATGTAAGGGCCTCAGTTTTTGACACACATTTGCAGTGTTCATCACCACACTACACACCTCATTTGAGGAAGAATGATGAAAACAAATGAAGAGCAAGTAACAATTATCAACATGCTCATTAGAGAACAAACTTACACATTGCAAGAGTGGTATTTCCCACATGTGATATGGATGGGCTGGACATATGAAAACTCCTACACTTTACTAAGGATGTCCATGCCAAGTTTCACCCAAAGTCAAAACCTTTTTGAGGTCATTTTGGGTATAGTTAGGAAGAGGGCAGTTTGAGATCATATTCAAATTCAAACTGTTTTTATCCAATGAATTTAAAAGTGGGGGGCATATTCTTACTCAGCACATTTTTGTGAGCTCACACACCAATTTTCACTCCATTTGGAGTTGATCTTGACATGAGCTAAGTGGGAGAAATTCAAATTTTATTTGAATTTCAAACTGAACTTGTGTTGAAATTCATTCAAACCAAACCTCATTTGAACTTTGATCAATTCAAATGGCTCATGGGTGAATAATTTGAATTGCCAAGGGTAGTATGAGGTTCACTGTTTACAACAGTGATTAGGAGTAAATTTCAGAGGTTAAAACTGGAGGTGGGACCCACATGTCAGCCACTGCTCAGATCAAACCGACTGAGACTTTCTCACTCGGGTCGCCGAGCCGCAGCGGTGATCGCCACCAAGGCCAGCCGCCGCGCCACCAGCTGCTTGCCCATGCGCGGGCATGAGGCGGTGCAGAGCCTTCTTAAGGCGCCTGCCCCCTCCTCGGCCGAGGCACCACCGTTCTTCCCCGCAAGAACTCAGCGCCGGCCGAAAACTTCCGCAGCTCGGACTTGATCGGGGAACGCCGATCGCAGCTCCCTCCTTCCACTCCAGAGCCCCAGCAAGGTACTAGAGACCTTCCTCCATCCTCCCCGTGGCTAGAATTCGGTTGAAACCGAGTGATATCGGCTGTGCCAAAAGGTCAAATTCGGGACTTGGAACCGCCGCACCTCGGGCTCTCGTGGACAGCCCAACCAGGGCGTTGTCACGCCCGAGCCAAGGCACCCTTGGACGCGCGGGTGACCGGTGCTGCTCATCCCCGAGCCACAGCTCGAGTGGTTGCTCACCGGCGGCGAATTTCCACTTTTCCCCTTTCCGTGTGCAGAACGACCTTCGGGTACGATTCTGTTTAATTCGTGCTCTAGAAAGGATTAGAAGGCCTCAAGCCGCTCTCACACGAGCTAGACACGGTAACGCACAAGTTGCCTTCATAACTCTGGGCCGGGGAACCTTTGTGCCCGGCGTAATTTGAGGTCTACTACTGGCGGAACGCACGGGCGGCATCGGGCGCACGGTGAAGACCTATTTTGGGCCTTCCCCGCGCTGCCTCGAGCTCATGTCGACCTTCTCTGAGGTCCACTGATGCTCCCCGACCGATTTCCCAAGTAGCTGAGGTGCTAGAGGGGTCAGCCGACATGATCGAAGTTGTTCCGAGGTGGCGGCTCGTCGCCGACCATGCTCCGGCCATTGTCATGAGCAGCTGACCCTAGAATCCTGTTCCCCGAGTAAAAGTAGGCAGGGGCGGCCAGAATCGAGAAGTTTGGAGCTGTACAGCAGCCGGCGGCGAGCTCTCCGGCGAGATCCCTCGGCGGCGGGGCGTGGGTGTCGCGAGGTTGAAGAAGGGGGTGGACCCCAGCTGTCAGCGGCCGATATTTTGAAGCGGGATCCGGCTGCGGCCAGGATCGGGTGTGCTGGCGCGCAAAATCCTTGTGGGCCGCGATGTGCCATCGCCTAGGCGTGCGACGCGTGTCCCCTGGGCCCACGCGCGAGTTTAAACTTTTCCCTGATTTTCAGATTTCCTTCAAACTTCAAATCCTTATAACTTTGGCTAGAAAGCTCCAAATTGAGTGAACCAAATTTTGCTGGATTCAGATCTCTGAGTACTTTCCAGAAAATCAAGTTTCACTTCATGAAATTCCTTATTTCTCCAGAATTAATTCCTCAAAGTTTAAACTGTTAGGAATTTTAACTGGAGAATCCTTTGGAGGAAAATCCTGAAATTTTGCTGATATGTTCACCAAAATATCCTTGAACTACCATAAAAATTTCAGATCCATTTAAGCTCATTTAATCCACCTAATGGTGTGATTAGTGAAACTGTTCCAGAGAAAATAGAAAATGTTCAGAAACATTTTCAGAATTTTCTCTGAAATTGTTTAGCTCATATCTTTAGTTAGAGACTTCCAAATTAAGTGAGACCAACTCCATTAGAACCCTCTGAAAATCTAGTTTTCAGAAAGTCATAGTTTATCTCATGAAAATTCATAGAACACCCTAAGAGTTCCAATTAAGGTCAAGGACATAATTATTTGTGGAGGGCTCAAATGAGCTTTGCTGCAACTAAAACTTGACCAGGTCTCTGTTTAGGTTGTAACCAAGCCACAGTAAAAGTTTCACAGTCATTAGGTCTATCTAGCAAAGGTTATAGACTTCACAACTTCAAACTTAATACAAATGCATTAAATTAATACATGTATTGTTTCTATCATGTAGTCGCTAAGGTCGAGGAGGAACCCGAAGTCCTAGACTTCGTTACTCCGGAGGAACAGCTAGCCTACGACCAAGAACAGCAAGGCAAGCTCCGGTTTGCATGAACCTTTTTACAAATTTTTATTGTTTTGAGCACATACTTGTTTCCTTTATTCAGAATAATAGAGTGTTGTTTGGAAGCCCCACGGCATAGCCAAGAGAACCATGGGTTGGGTTTAGGATTGCAAACCCCGTTAGCCACTGCATTGCTAGGATAGAGTAGGATTCGGTACAAGTCGAGTAGTTGGAACTACTCTCGAGAATAGGCTAGAGGCACATTGCTCGGGTAGAGATAGCACATGATACACATGGCAAGAAAATGAGACCGAGCGGAGAGTAAGGGCAGCAGGACTTTGGGGCCTGTGTGCTGTAGCTCCGCTTGTGTCGATTGAGGACCGAGCCGTGTGCGGGCCTGTTGAACAAGCTAGAACAGTACCGAAGACCTACCGGCTATATGGGAACCGGGAAACTGATGTAACTCGGGTAGCTGGGTATTGAGGCATTGCCCGTCGTTCAGAGGGTAGGTTGAGAGCTCGAGGTGTAAATCGGCTGGCGGCACGGAGATGCGCGTGCAGAGACCTCTTGCTCGGGACGATGGGACCGGTTCAATATTTGGCTAACGGGTGAAAGGTAGTCGCGTACGGCGTCCGTGATGGTTGTTGTAGGCAACATCGAGTACGGGCGTACGTGACGGGTTGTTCGGGTAACCCTGCAGGTGTAAATCGATTATAATCGCCGTCCCTCGCGGTCAGTGAGTACCACTTGTTCATTGTACCGTGACGTAGAAAGAACAGGCTAGTTACATGTTAAAATGTTGCTGATTGAAAGCTGGACATTGATTGTTAATAATATGCTGTAGCTTAGAGCTAATTAAATTTCTTTTCAACTTTGGGCAAAGTACATGAGAGAAATGCGTTTCTTGTTTGATTGCGGCTCTCTCATGTGCCTTAGCGTAAGGTTCTCCACAACCTGCTGCTAAAACTTGAAAGTAAGGTTCTACTAATTAGGCGAGTCCTTGCAAATGATTTTTACCTCATGCAACCCATTACCCTCATGTAGAAGTTCCATGTTTAGGTGAGACGGGTCAGACTTGCTGAGCCTTCGTGCTCACTGCTTGTGTTTGAAGCTTTTGCAGGGTTCTATGAGGAAGGGACTCCCGAAGAGGAGACGGAACCCCAGGAGGGGAACCCCGTCGAGTGGGAGTCATGCACGCCACAGAGTTAGTGTGCGTGTGTGCTAGCAAGGACACGTTCAAGGGCTGAACGTGCACTTGATGCTTAGTCTACGCCCGCGAGTGTAGACTGAACTTATTTTGATGTAAACATGTTCATAAACTTGTTTATGTAATAAAACTTCCACTTCCGCTTTGCACCTTTGACGTGTGTTATACGTTGTTGTGCAACGCAGCACCCCTCAGCGTGATCCTGGCTCGACAGGACCAATCGGAACCCCAGGAGGGGAACCCCGTCGAGTGGAAGTCGTGCACGCCGCAGAGTTAGTGTGCGTGTGTGCTAGCAAGGACACGTTCAAGGGCTGAACGTGGACTTGATGCGTAGTCTACGCCCCTGAGTGTAGACTGGACCTATTTTGATGTAAACATGTTCATAAACTTGTTTATGTAATAAAATTTTGCTTCCGCTTTGTACCTTCGACGTGTGTTATCCGGTGCTGTGCAACGCAGCACCCCTCAGTGTGATCCTGGCTCGACAAGACCGTTGAGGTCGTGTCAGCGTGGTATCAGAGCTCGCTTGAGGTTTAACGCACTACAAATGTCATCTTTTTCAAAAATCCAGTGAGGAACGAGTTAGTAGCCCGTATAAGGATGTTATTAGCATATAGAAAGTGGCATACTAACCTATCTGTCTATGTCGGAAAATCGCGCATCTCAGGACGTTTATGTCTTGGGGGGTGCACGTAAGCGCTGTCCACCAGTGCGCACAAGCTGAAGGGTGGAGCCCCACAGGTGGCAGATAACCCGACCCGCTTTGATATCCTCTACGACTCTTCATGTCGTTTGGGGTATTCGAGCAACGTCTATCCCTGGCGTGCGAGGTGCAACTTGGAAGACCCCGTCACGTAGTCTGAAACGTGAACACGTAACTCAAGGCGTGTTTGGCTTGAGAACATCCGGGCGAGTGATGACGGCCGGGTGTACGAACTGTATGGATTCCGGGCTCGGTGTGCAGCTGAGTCTGACGATTGTTTGAGTTTCTGCAGGAAGTCTAACCACGAAACGGTAGACGTGTAGCATCCGTGTGCGAGTGACGTTTAGTGCCACTGAATTAACGAAGCCGGCTAAGACCGGTATAGGTTTTTCTTTGTGAGGACGTAGTACCGACATAATCTGGTGACGCATCGACATCACACCCCATTAAATGAACAACTTCATTTAAAACTTGAAGGTTTTGATCCAAAGTAGTAAAACCTGATGTAACTCCTTCCCTTGAACAGGATATTCAAAGTTAACAAGTTTTCAACTTATAGGTTGTTAAGGACAGAGCACTCTGTGTTCAGCTGAATCCAGGCTGAAGTTAATCAGATGTTAGAAGTTGAGTTCTTTCGAGGTTTGGGTCATATGATACATTTCTGGAAATCTTTGGAAAAGCTTTACAACTTTTCTGTTGTGGTCCAGAGGTGTTTCATCCCTTAACCAATCAAAAAATGCAGTAGAGTTGAAACTGTCCAGAAAACAGGACAGAGTAAGACTCTCTGTAAGCTCTCTGTAAATTGAGTATAACTTCCTGCATAAAAATCCAAAAATAGAAAATGAAGTAGTTCTGGAAATCTTATGAGATGGGTTACAACTTTGTAACAGAAAGTTTTGTCAGATTAGCAACAGAATTAACTGGAATTCTTGGATCTACTCAGTACCTAAAGCAGGGAGGTGCTGTCCAATTTTCTCCAGAAATTCTGTTAACTTTGACATCTCATAACTTTTGAACCAGGACAGATCTTAGGCCAAGCAAATACTTTCTGGAAATCTATTGAAGTTAGCTTTAACTTTGATGTTAAGCCCAGAACTGGTTTTGCCTTTAGCATGGCCTAAATCAGGTTGATATGGAAACTGGTCAGGGCTGTCATGGGAACAGCAGATCAGCAGTCAAATTTGTTTAAAATTTGAACTGTGTTTCCATGTTTTATGGGTTCAATGACATGTCTTATGTTATAACTCAGTGGTTTACTGTTTAAATAAATATTTGACATTTCTCAAATATATTTTTACAGATGACAGAGATAAGCAGTTGGAGAACGGGTGGGTGGTGTCCCACTGTTCTCACCATAGCGGCTACCCGGAAGCATTGTGGCAAATGCTCCAATATTTCGAGTACAACCAGATTCTGCAGTACTTTGCCAAGGAAGAAAGCGAAGAGGGGAACAAGACGTGGACAATCCATGTCGAGGTCCCTGCAGGACCTATGCCACCCGGTTGGGTGCCGTTCACCGTCACGGTGAGAGGAAGACAACCGGAAGGGATGTGGCAAGTGGCAGCCCGTGACACCATGTCACGTTTCTGCCAACTACACGTGCAGGCTATGGAGGGCACTCCATACGCGCTCGTTCCGGTGGAGGGACGGGCTCAGCATGTGTGGGAAGAGAGGTACAGGGAGGCAACAGATCCGGGTTGCTCAAGGTACAACCCCACGGAGGCAAACCTTAGCCTCCAGATGAGGGCGGGAAACGCAGTGATGGACAGCCAAGCTGTTCATACGGAGCATCTCGCCGCAAGGCTCAAGGAGAGCACAAGCCGTGGAGATCATTTCGAGAGTGCTCACAGCGCACTCCGCAATGTGCTCCTTCCGACGATCAAGCGACTGAATGAACAACACAATCAGTTGCATCGTCTGAAGAAGGCAAATAAGAAGAGCCGTGTTGACATCGCGGCGTTGCAAGAACTGGTACAGAATCTGACCCAGCAGAACGAGGACCTTGCTCAAGAGCGAGACGACGCTATTGAGGAAGGCCAAGGCTGGGAAGAGGACTACAACCAGGCTATGGACGAGGTGCATGCTTTGCAGGACCTCGTGCCTCCGGTATTGGGCATACCGGTGGTCTTGGGTCTTCCAGCAATGGGAGAACCCGGGATTGGAGAAGAGGTGGTAGATCCAGAGCCACCAGCAGAGGTACCGGAGGAGGACGACGGCGCAGGAGGTCGAGTTCTACTCCGAGTAGGGGGTTACAGTTGCCATGTAGGGCAGCTAGAGTAATGTAATCCAACTTTTGTAATCGGTGGCATGTCGTGTAGACAGTAGCGTATGTATAGGTAGTGACGACATGAGCACAACTTCTCGGAGACCCGAGAATAATGTATCTTGTATAAAGTTTATTCTTTATCAATATATGTGAATGTTGTGCAAATTATTCATGTGTCACTTCAATACCTACTATTACATATGGAATTTTAAGTAAGACATGTGCTAATCGCTGCTGTTTTGAATTTCAGAATGACGCGTACTCGTGCCAACCATGATGTTGGGGGTACTAGCCAAGGGGGAGAGACCTCCCAACAGCCTCCCGAGGACTCCTCAGGACAGCAGTAGCAACAGCAGCAACAGCAACAGCAAACACCGCCACCGCCACTGCCAACGGTTACATTGGCCGACATCGTCGCGGCAATGGCGGGTTCACATCAGCAGCACACGGAGTTGCTGCAAACGCTTATCGCCAATACGTCTCGCCCAGAGAGACGTCAAGATCGTGAGGAGCATCAACAGAGCTCCTACTCCGACTTCCTGGCGACTCATCCCCCGGTATTCTCAAGGGTGGATGAACCACTTGACGCGGACAACTGGTTCCGCGCCATAGAGATGATGTTCGGGCTGCTCCAGATAAGCAAAGCGCAAGACTCAGTTCGCGGTCCAGCAGCTCCAAGGATCCGCGAGCGCGTGGTGGGCCAACTTCTGTGCTTCACAGCCCACCGACCGAGTGATGACCTGGACGGAGTTCCGGACCGCCTTCAGGGCCTATCACATACCGCCAGGTCTGATGAAGAGGAAGACGCAGGAGTTCCTGCACCTGCAGCAAGGGAGCCGGAACGCGCTGGAATACTCCAGGGCGTTCAACGATCTCGCGCTTTATGCGTCGTATCATGCCGATACCGACGAGAAGCGGCGGGACCATTTTTACCAGGGGCTTAACCCGCTCCTGAAGGACAAGTTGGCGATGTTCAATCGTGGCAGCCTCAATGACATCATTGATGCTGCGATTGTTCAGGAGGACTCCGGCAAGGAGTTGGCGGCGGCAGAGCGAAAGCGAAGCGCGCCGCAGAGCATCGGAGAAGGAGGCGGTCCTTCTCAGAAGTTTCGGATGGTGAATCGCCCACCATCAGGTCCACGCTGGCAACCACCACAGCGGTCGATGCCGTTCCGCAGTCGACCGTACTCTTCACCGTCATTCAGGCCGGCACTGCCAGTACCACCTCCGCAACAACAGCAGCAGCGGGCAATGCCGCGTGCGTATGCACCTCAGCAGCGCATGCCGGGCTTTCGTCCCCCGAGCACTACACCAACAGCGGCCACATGTTACAAGTGTGGTCGTCCAGGACACTTCGCGAGCAGTTGCCCGGAGAGGCAAGGCGGCGGAGTGGCACCACAGTTTCCGGGGAGGAATCAACCCCGGAACCCTACTAATGCGCGGCGGGCAAACCCTAGGCCCGGCACCATCCACCAGCTTGCTATAGAGGATGTGCCGGAGGGCGAGCCAATCTTTGCGGGTATGTTCCAACTCCACCAGCATCCCGCCATAGTACTATTTGATTCAGGCGCCACGCATAGCTTCATTAGCCAAGCTTTCATTGATAAACATAGCTTGCAAATACTACCCACCGATAGTCCTTATGTGATCTGTTCACCGGGTGGGAAAATTTCAGCAAGCATGATGGTCCCATAAGCGCCATTGTGCTTAGAGGGTAGAGTTTACCCTACATCTCTCATAATTTTAGAGGGACAAAAGGTCGATGTCATCTTAGGGATGTCGTGGTTAACCCGCCACGGCGCTGTTTTAGACACCGTCCTCCGAGTTGTGCACCTGAACTCAGAAGTGCACGAGTCTCACTCATTATTTCTGGACAGTCCAGAAATAAAACTTCCAAGTGTCTATCAAGCCACAACCATCAGATTGGAAGACATTCCAGTGGTCCGAGAGTTCCCTGACGTATTCCCGGAGGATATGTCGGGGATGCCGCCCGATAGAGAGGTGGAGTTCAAGATTGAACTTGCACCGGGAACCATGCCAATATCCCGAAGGCCGTACAAGATGGCGCCCAAGGAGTTGGCTGAACTGAAGACTCAGCTCACGGACCTTCTGGAGAAGGGTTTTATTAGGCCAAGCTCCTCGCCATGGGGCTGTTCGGCATTATTTGTCAAAAAGAAGGATGAGACGTTACGGCTTTGCGTGGACTATCGTCCATTAAATGCCGTAACCATCAAGAACAAGTACCCGTTGCCATGGATCGACATGTTGTTTGATCAGTTGGTCGAAGCAAAGATCTTTTCCAAGATGGATTTAAGATCTGGGTACCATCAGATAAAGATAAGGGCTGAGGACATTCCAAAGACAGCTTTCTCAACAAGGTACGGACTTTATGAGTACCTGGTCATGTCCTTCGGCCTCACCAATGCTCCAGCTCACTTCATGTACTTAATGAATTCGGTATTCATGCCGGAGCTGGACAAGTTTGTCGTGGTCTTCATCGACGACATCCTGGTATATTCCAAGTCGGAGGAAGATCACAAGAAGCATCTGCGTATAGTCTTGCAACGGCTGCGGGATCACAAGCTATACGCGAAATTCAGCAAATGCGAGTTCTGGATATCGCAAGTGCCTTTCCTCGGGCATATCATCTCAGCAGAGGGTATCGCTGTAGACCCGAGTAAGATCACTCAAGTGCTGAATTGGAAGTCCCTGAGAACTGTTCATGAGGTACGGAGTTTCCTCGGAATCACGGGATATTATCGGAGGTTCATTCCAAATTTCTCGAAGATTGCCAAGCCAATGACAGAGCTGCTGAAGAAGGCTACCAAATATGTTTGGAGTCCAGCATGTGAAGCAGCATTCAAGGCTTTAGTCAAGCACCTGACATCAGCACCGGTTTTGGCGCATCCAGACAAAACAAAACCGTTTATGTGTACTGCGATGCATCCGGCATTGGGCTCGGATGTGTGCTGATGCAAGACCGAAGAGTGGTCGCGTATGGATCACGGCAGCTTAGAAACCATGAGCAGAATTATCCAACCCACGACTTGGAGCTCGCTGCCGTGGTACTTGCACTAAAAATGTGGAGCCACTACCTACTCGGTAACCTCGTACATTTATATATCGACCACAAAAGCCTCAAGTACATATTCACTCAGAAGGAGCTGAAAATGAGGCAACGAAGATGGTTAGAACTGATAAAGGATTACGAAATAGAGATCCATTATCATCCGGGCAAGGCAAACGTAGTGGCAGATGCGCTGAGCCGCAAGTCACACGTCAACAATCTAACCGTCACACCGTTGGAAGAGAGCGAACCACCACTACATGTGATTCCACACGGGGCTCTCTACAACCTAGCTTTGATCTCCACCAGCCGTGAAGAGATAGCGGCAGCCCAGAAGAATGACAAGGGCAGGTCGCATTTGCGGAGACGTGTAGACAGTGGGGAGTTGAAATGTTTCCGGAAGGATGGAGACGACGTCCAATGGTTCAAGGACCGGATCGTCGTACCCTGTAACCCGGAATTACGGAAGAAAATCTTTGATGAGGCTCACTTGTCAAAATTTTCTATTCACCCCAGCAGCAACAAAATGTATCAAGAACTCAGAAGTAAGTTTTGGTGGACACGGATGAAACGGGAGACTGCAAAATACGTGTCCGAGTGTGATACATGTCAAAGGGTGAAGGCAGACCATATGCAGAAACCGGGACTGCTGCAACCACTGGGCATTCCTGCCTGGAAATGGGAGGATGTGAGCATGGACTTCATCGTCGGTTTACCCACCACCTTGCAGAAACAAGATTCGGTGTGGGTGATCATCGATCGGCTCACCAAAGTTGCCCATTTCATCCCGGTCAACACAAACTACAACGCCAAGAAGTACGCTGAGCTGTACATCTCACGGATCCTATGCTTGTACGGCGTACCCCGTACCATCATATCGGATCGGGGCACTTTATTTGTGTTCCGTTTTTGGGAGCAGCTACACGCTGCCTTGGGGACGAAGCTGATCCGTAGTTCAGCATACCACCCGCAGACGGATGGGCAAACCGAGCGGGTAAATCAGATCCTAGAAGACATGCTACGAGCTTGCGCTATCGACCACGGCAAGAATTGGGATGATCACTTGCCGTTAGCCGAGTTCTCGTACAATAATGGGTACCAAGCCAGCATCAAGATGGCGCCTTATGAGGCGCTATACGGGAGAAAATGTCGCACACCATTGAACTGGTGTCAGTATGGCGAAAGGGTTACCTTCGGGATTGACCTCGTCAACAACGCGGAAGAGAAGGTTCGACTGATTCAAGCGAACCTAAAAGCCGCCCAATCCCGTCAAAAACAGTATGCGGACCGGAGAAGATGCCCATTACAATTCGAGGTGGGAGATCATGTATATTTACGTGTGTCTCCAATGATGGGCGTAAACAAATTTGGGGTGAGAGGAAAGTAGGCACCCCGATTCATCGGTCCATTCCAGGTTACCGAAAGATGTGGAGCAGTGGCATACCGGCTGAAATTACCAGAAGCACTTTCCGGTGTGCACGACGTCTTTCACATTTCCCAGCTGAGGAAGTGTCTCAAGCTATCAACTACCGTTCAGCTGGAAGACATTGAAGAACTGCAACCGGATCTCATCTATCGGGAGGAACCGGTGCAGATTATTGATGAAAAGGCCCGAACGACACGCAACCGTACGTTGTGGTTCTACAAGGTTCTATGGAGTAATCACTCCATGGACGAGGCAACATGGGAGAGCGAAGGATTTCTTCGCGCTAACTACCCCGACTTTTTCACGTCGCATGTCCGGTAATTTTCCACCGTCCCCTCTCTCATTTTCACCTTATAATCTCGGGACGAGATTCTTTTAAGGGGGGAGGAAATGTAAGGGCCTCAGTTTTTGACACATATTGGAAGTGTTCATCACCATACACACACACCTCATTTGAGGAAAGTTGATGAACACAAATGAAGAGCAAGTAACCACCATCAACATGCTCATTAGAAAACAAACTCACATATTGCAAAAGTGGTATTTCCCACATGTGATATAGAGGGGCTGGACATATGAAAACTCCTACACATTGCTAAGGATGTCCATGCCAAGTTTCACCCAAATTCAAAACCTTTTTGAGGTCATTTTGGGTATAGTTAGAAAGAGGGCAGTTTGAAACCATATGCAAATTCAAACTGTTTTTATCCCATGAATTTAAAAGTAGGAGGCATATTCTTATTCAGCACATTTTTGTGAGCTCACACACCAATTTTCACACCATTTGGAGTTGATCTTGACATGAGCTAAGTGGGGCAAATTCAAACTTCATTTGAATTTCAAACTGAACTTGTGCTGAAATTCATTCAAACCAAACCCAATTTGAATTCTAATCAATTCAAATGGCTCACTTCGGGTATTTTGGGGCTCACTGTTTACAACAGTGATTAGGAGTGAATTTCAGAGGTTAAAACCCCGGGTGGGACCCACATGTCAGCCACTGAAGCAAAAGAAACCGACTGAGAGCTCAGCTCGGGTAACCGCGCGCGCTGCAGCTGCCGCCACGGCGAAGAA
Organism: Neostapfia colusana; assembly: GCA_030760725.1. Lineage (NCBI taxonomy): Eukaryota > Viridiplantae > Streptophyta > Magnoliopsida > Poales > Poaceae > Neostapfia > Neostapfia colusana. The sequence goes on along the minus strand of JASWHV010000013.1, from coordinate 39,255,668 downwards.
ACGGCAAAGCCACCAGCTGCTTGCCGATCTCAGCCGCGGAACCGACTCTCTGGGTCTTTATCTACCCGCCCGAATGGTCACCGGCGCCTTCCACCGCTGCCTCGTCGCACTTCCACCCAAAAAGCCGAAGCACCTCGCCGCCCGAGTGAACGTCCGGTTCCTCATCGCCCGGCCAATCCAGTGACCCTCTCGGCGATCTGAGACCAGCACCGGGTGCGCCAAGCCATCTTCGACACCTTCACATCGGTTCCAGACCCTGCGCGGTCTTCCCCGAGCTCCACCGCGGCGATCTTGTCTCTGCCGGTTCAGCTCGAGCCGCCGCTGCAGGAACCGTCCTTCCGGCTACCACAGCCCACCATTCACGGAGCTGTGAACAGCAAAGAGGTTCGTCATCAACCCCTCTTTCTTTCCCGCAAGCTCCGGCGGCGTGACAAGCACTGCTCAAGCCGGAATTTCATGTTTTCGCAACGGTGTGCAAAAGTGAGGTCTGCACCGATCCGAGAAATTTGTAAGCCACACTGCATCACTCACCCTCTCATGGAGAGGATCGCTTCTAGTAGCCCGTGCGGGTCCATAGGAGCAGGAATCACGAAGAACCGTGGAGGGAGACCGCTGTTCTTCGAGTTTTAGTAGAAATCCTGATTTCTGGCCTAGGTCGCACGGTGACAGCCCAACACAGCCCTTCCCGAGCTCCGTAGAGCTCATGTCGACCTTTCCTATGGTCCACTGATGCTCGACGACCCTTAGCTCGATCGGGTTAGGTGCTAGGGAGGACGGGCAACGCGACCGAAGTTCTCCCGAGGCTGCGGCTCGTCGCCGACCAGGTGGCGGCCGTTGTCATGACGAGCTGACCCCGGAATCCTGTTCCCTGAGTGGAAGTAGGCAGGGGCGGCCAGAATCGTGAACTTTAGAGCTTTACAGAAGCCGGCGGCGAGCTCTCCGGCGGCAGAACGCGGGCAGCGGGAGGTTGACGAAGGGCTGGACCCCAGCTGTCAGCGGGAGATATTTTAAATCGGGATCGGGCTGCGGCCAGGATCTGGTGTGCTGGCATGCAAAAACCCTGTGGGCCTCAGTGTGCCGGACACCTCCGCGCTCAACACGTGTCCCCGCGGGCCCCCGAGAGTTTTAACTTTTCCCCCGATTTCCAGAATTCTTCCAAACTTCAAATCCTCATAACTTTGGCTAGAAAGCTCCAAATCGAGTGAACCAAACTTTGTTGGATTCAGCTCTCTGAGCACTTTCCAGCAAATTAAGTTTCACCTCATGAAAATCCTTATTTCTCCAGAATTAATTCCTCAAAATTTAAAATGTTTGGAATTTTAACTGGAGAATCCTTTGGAGGAAAATCCTGAAATTTTTCTGGGATGTTCACCAAAATATCCCTGAACTACCATAAAAATTTCAGACCCATTTGAGCTTATTTGGTCCACCTAATGGTGTGATTAGTGAAACTGTTCCAGAGAAAATAGAAAATGTTCAGAAACATTTTCAGAATTTTTCTGAAATTGTTTAGCTCATATCTTTAGTTAGGAACCTTCAAATTAAGTGAGACCAACTCCACTAGAACCCTCTGAAAATCTAGTTTTCAGAAAGTCATAGTTTGTTTCATGAAAATTCTTAGAACACCCTAAAAGCCTTCAATTAAGGTCAAGTACATGATTAATTGTGGAGGGCTCAAATGAGCTTTGCTGCAACTAAAACTTGACCAAGTCTCTGTTTAGGTTGTAACCAAGCCACAGTAAAAATTTCACAGTCATTGGTCTTGTCTAGTAAGAGTTATAGATTTCACAAGTTTAAAGTTAATACAACTGCATTTAAATTAATACATGTATTGCTTCTATCATGTAGTCGCTAAGGTCGAGGAGGAACCCGAAGTCCTAGACTTCGTTACTCCGGAGGAGCAGCTAGCCTACGACCAATAGCAGCAAGGCAAGCTCCGGTTTGCATTAACCTTTTTATAAATGTTTATTGTTTTGAGCACATCTTTGATTACTATTATTCTTTGCATTAGAGTCTTGTTTGGAAACCCAAATGCATAGCCAAGAAAACCATGGGTCGGGATTAGGATTGAAAACCTCGTTAGCCACTGCATTGCTAAAATAGAGTAGGATTCGGTACAAGTCGAGTAGTTGGGACTACTCGCGAGCATAGGCTAGAGGCACATCACTCGGGTAGAGATAGCACATGATACACATGGCAAGAAAGATGAGACCGAGCGGAGCGTAAGGGCAGCAATACTTTGGGGCCTGTGTGCTGTAGCTCCGCTTGTGTCGATTGAGGACCGAGCCGTGTGCGGGCCTGTTGAACAAGCTAGAACAGTACCGAAGACCTACAGGCTATATGGGAACCGGGAAACCGATGTAAATCGGGTAGCTGGGTGTTGAGGCATAGCTGGTCGTTCAGAGGGTAGGTTGAGAGCTCGAGGTGTGAATCGGCTGGCGGCACTGAGATGCGCGTGCAGAGACCTCTTGCTCGGGACGATTGGACCGGTTCAACATTTGGTTAACGGGTGAAAGGTAGTTGCGTACGGCGTCCGTGATGGTTGTTGCAGGCAACATCGAGTATGGGCGTACGTGACAGGTTGTTCGGGTAACCCTGCAGGTGTAAATCGATTATAATCACCGTCCCTCGCGGTCAGTGAGTACCACTTGTTCACTGTACCGTGACGTAGAAAGAACAGACTAGTTGTATGTTAAAATGTTGCTGATTGAAAGATGGACTTGATTGCTAATGATTTGTTGTAGTTTAGATCTAACTAAAGTTCTTTTCAACTTTGGGCAAAGTACATAAGAGAAATGTGTTTCTTGTTTGATTGCGGCTCTCTCATGTACTTTAGCGTAAGGTTTCCCACAATCTGCTGCTAAAATTTGAAAGTAAGGTCCCAATAATTAGGCGAGTCCTTTGCAAATGGTTTTACCTCCTGTACCCATCACCCCTCATGTAGAAGTTCCATGCTTAGGTGAGACAGGTCAGACTTGCTGAGCCTTCGTGCTCACTCCTTGTGTTTGAAGCTTTTGCAGGGTTCTATGAGGAAGGGACTCCCGAAGAGGAGACGGAACCCCAGGAGGAGAACCCCGTCGAGTGGGAGTCGTGCACGCCGCAGAGTTAGTGTGCGTGTGTGCTAGCAAGGACACGTTCAAGGGCTGAACGTGGACTTGATGCGTAGTCTACGCCCGTGAGTGTAGACTGGACCTATTTTGATGTAAACATGTTCATAAACTCGTTTATGTAATAAAATTTCGCTTCCGCTTTGTACCTTTGACGTGTGTTATCCGGTGCTGTGCAACGCAGCACCCCTTAGTGTGATCCTGGCTCGAGAAGACCGTTGGGGTCGTGTCACCCCATCTCAGCATGTGGTTGGCACGGTAAAGCCAGGTTACATGCTCCATGAACCGGTCCTTAGGATCCAGGCAAGTACTAAACACAAACCCGAGTCTCGTGCACCCAACACCAACCAAATCATCCAACTTGCCTCGATCCCTACCTCTACATAACTCATAATATCTCATTCAAGAGTAAGGTAAATAAATTGATGATCCCATATCCCAATTATCCCATTCTAAGCATGGCTAAGCATATAAATAAATGACATGATAAAATAAATCCCAACCCAAGCTACAAGGAAACAAGGTAATGCAATTCTAGGGAAACTTCCTATCATGGGTTTCATATTTCAGTTGACAATGCAAATAATTCTATCTACACATCCTAGCATAGGATCAAAGTGGTCAAGGACACTTGCCTCCTTCCTGCTGCTCTGGGAATGGAAAGTCCTAGTCTTGGAAGGGGAGAACTTGCTCTGGGGCAGGCTCTACTCATGCCCATACACATAGCAAAAAAAAACAACAATCCATAAGACATGGTTCACACTTTCACTTCATACAAACCACACATACATACCTATGAAGGTCATTCACATTACTAAGTGTTGTGGTTGTCCTAGATGTGTTGATTTTTGGCCTACATGCACTTTTAAGCATATGTATATGATTTCTAACTTTTGTATTCAGATTTCTGTTTGCACACTATATATATAAATTTCCAATTTAAACAAATTCTTTAATACACTCTTTAGCTACCAAGTTTGCATGGAAAGTAATTCCCTATTCCAAATGGGTTTTCAGACCTTCTACCAAATCCCAAACTGAGGTCTTTGGATTTGGAGACTCCATTTATTATTTTCTAGTTATGCATACCTATTTTCCTTTATTTTCCAGATTTATTTTCTATGTCTAAAATGGAGTTTTAAATCTTAAATAGTAGGACTTATCATCTAAACAGAATAGGTTCTGATCTAAAATATTTAATAATACACTTTTGAACTTCTCCTCTGATGTGAACTAATTTAAATTTATTTATCAGTTTTCAGAATTATTTCCTAGCCTAAAAATGTGTTTCTAGATCTAATAAATATGAACTACACAAGCAGATTTTATTTCAGCCTAATATTTATTTTTAGTTCATTCTAAAGTTTTCCAAGTGCCAGGAAAGTTTAAACTTGAATTTGCAATGTGTTTGCCTCACCTTTTAAATTTAAATCCAAATCCCATATTCAATTTTCTGAATTTAATATCATATAGGGTCAAAAAGGTAAATTCACCCAACTACAGGGTCTAATTATTATTTCATAAATTTCCAGGGGTCTAACTACACATAACAGAGGGGTTTTCCTAATTCTTATTAAGTCCAGGGGCTAAAACTGATTTTTAAATGAATTTACACGAATTTTTGAAGTTCCATGGCCTAGATCAGAAGTTTCCGGGGCTGGCTCGTGTTTTCCGAGATCCCCAGTTGGTAGCGCGTAAGAATCCCGACCTTTATAACGCGGGGCTGATGTGGACCGTCCGATTTGAAACAGACGGCTCATATTAGATCGCCGAACCGGTACGCGCGGGTTTTAATTCTACTGTGCGATTTAAAATAGACGGCGCACAAGCGGCCACGTCGCCCTGACCGTGCGCGGGCGGCGCTGCCCGGCAGCGCGCGGCGGCGGGAGGCGGCGATCTCGCCGGAAAACTTCGGATCTTTGTCTATACCTCCTAAAACTGGGATTTCATGGCATAGAACGGTAGAGGGGAGGTCGGGTATCTCACCTCGGGGTTTTTTCTTTAGCTCGGAGGCCCTGGAAGGTGGTCGGCGTCGAGGTCCGAGGTGGAACTGCTGCGGTGCTCGTCGGAGCTGTGCCTAGAGCGCAAACCACCGAGTTTTCTGCACCTGCGTGACTCCCCGGAGGTGGTGGGACACAATCGACGCGTTAGATCAGAAAACCCGAGCAGAGATCGAGAGAAAACGGCCGGAGAAGCTCTGGTTCTCACCGGGCGGAAAAACAGCCGATCGGGGGGGGGGGGACAGGACGATGCCGGCGTTTATATAGACGGGGGAGGGCGGCGGGTCTGTTGGGATCGAGTCGGAGTCGTCCGGGACCAGAATTCGGCTGGGGGACGCGGGTTTCCGGGGTAGTTTGGATTCGGGCGCGCGGAGGAGTCCGGGTAGTTGGCGCGAGCGAGAGGTGAGGGATGACACGCGTGCTCCGCGTGTCAGTGAGAGGGAGAGGCGCGCGGCTGTGGACTGGCGCGGGGGGGGGGGGGGGTATGGTGGGCCGGCTGGTGGGTTTCGGCCCACTGGCCGGGGGAGTTTCTTTTTCTTTTTCCATTTTTTTTCTGTTTTGATTTGAATTTGAATTCCAATTTGAAATTGAATTTCTGCACCACATGCAGTACATCCAAAAAATTTTAAATTCCCCTCTTAACAGAATTTTGGGGTGTTACAGCTCTACCCCCCTTAAAAGAAATCTCGTCCTCGAGATTGGTGGTTCTAAGAAAACAATTCCGGAAACTGTGCCTTAAGCTCATCTTCTCGCTCCCATGTGGCTTCCTCTTCCGAGTGATGCTTCCACTGCACCTTGCACATCCGGATTCTTTTATTTCTTGTGTGGCGTTCCATTGTCTCCAAAATCTTGACCGGTTGCTCGGCATAAGAAAAATCCTCTCGTACATCAACCTCATTCATGGGTAACATCTCTCAAAGCGTCCTTAGACATTTCTTGAGCTGTGACACATGGAATACATCATGCACATTCGATAGGCGAGCCAGTAGTTCTAGTTGATATGCCACTTCACCTTTCCTCTCCAGAACTTTAAAGGGTCCGATGTATCGAGGTGATAACTTCCCTTTCATCTTGAACCGACGAAGTCCTCGGATAGGGGACACCATGAGATAAACATAGTCTCCCCTCAACTGATCAAACAAGTCTTCAATGTGGGGTAATGGGTACTTGTTCTTGATGGTTACTTCATTCAACGCACGGTAGTCTACGCACAACCTCTGGGTTCCGTCCTTCTTGGGCACAAATATCACTGGAGCTCCCCATGGTGAGGAACTAGGATGAATGTACCCCTTCTCTGTCAACTCTCTTAAATGTTCCTTGAGTTCTTCCAGCTGTTTAGAGTCCATCCGATAAGGCCTCTTGTATATCGGAGTTGTTCCAGGCACTAGCTCAATCGCGAGTTCCACTTCACGATCGGGGGGCATACCCAACAACTCCTCCGGAAAAACATCTGGATATTCCCTGATGACCCTGATCTCCTCCACTTCCACCTCAACTTGATTGAGTTTAATGTCCCTCCTAGGCTCTTGTATAGTTATGAACTTTACTCTTGTGCAACTAGGGTGAGTTAGTTCCACCGTTCTTGTCGAACAATGGATGATTCCTTTATGTTTGGTCAACCAATCCATACCCAAAATAATATCTATCCCTTGTGAATCTATCACTATGAGGTTGGCAGTAAATACTACCCCATTAATGTCTAGATTCACCTGGGGACACACTTGTCTTGTCCTTATTTCTCCACCTGGAGAGTTCACTGCTAGCATATGGTTCATTTGTGTGGTTGCTAGATCATGCTTCTTAACAAACCCTTGAGCGATGAACGAGTGGGTAGCACCAGAATCAAACAACAGGGTTGCAATGTGTAAATTGGCAGGAAACTTACCAACTACCACGTCGGGTGCCTCTTGCGCCTCCTCCATGGTGACGTGGTTCACCCGTCCTCGCATTACATTCTGCTGTTGTGGCTGCACGGGCTTCTTCTTTGGGCACTTATGGGCGTAGTGCCTGACTTCACCACAGTTAAAGCATTGCACCCCTAGCTTAGGTGCCTGGCCTTTGTTGTCTTGGGGTTGGTTTGGAGGTCCTTGTACTGCTGGTCGAGGTTGATATGTGGGGCGAGGCTGCTGCACAAACTGACGTTGTGGCTGTGCTGGTGCTGACGGAGGCCTGAAGTTCGGGTTGTACCCTCTCGGTGCTGAGTAGGGTACCGCAGCACGGCTCATCTGCCCTGCGGGTTGCTGCATCAGACGCGAGCGTGTGTTGCTACCCGAGGCTTGGTGTGACCATCCCGCCTTCCTCTTGTTTTCATTTTCCAAGGCCTTCAGCTTCCTCTCCACAACAAATGCTCTGTCTACCATCTTTTGGAAGCTTTCATACTCGTTGGAAGACATTGCACACTGCATTTCTGCTGTAAGTCCTTCCACAAAGCAGTCCTGTTTCTGCTCATCAGTCTCGATGCCCCGTGGTGCATAACGGGATAGTTGGGTGAATTTAGTGAGGTATTCCCTCATAGTCATGTTTCCTTGCTGCAGTCCCAAGAACTCATTTCTCTTGTTTTTGAGTTCACCCCTTGGTATGTAATGGTTGTGGAAACTACACTTGAACTCTTCCCAAGTGATGTTCTCAGGGTCATGATGGGCTGCTACGTAAGCGGTTCACCAATCAGCAGCAGGTCCATGCAATTTGTGAGAGGCAAACAGCACCCTCTCATACCCTTGGCATTGTATGATCCTCATCTTGCTCTCAATGGTCTTTAGCCAATCATCTGCCTCCAGAGGTTCAGCCGCACTAGCAAACTTTGGAGGTTGAGTCCCTAGAAACTCACTCAACCTTGGTTGGCATGGTGCAGCTTGTGGAGGTGGAACTTGATGCAAGTTGGCAACCACTTGAGTTAGGCTCTGGATGAGCTGATTCTAATTTTCAAGCATTTGGTGGATGGGATCAACTCCTTCACGGTGACCACCCCTGTCTTGTCCTCCAGAAAGATGAGGGTTGCTGGCCTCATTGTTGTTGTTGGCGGGGTTGGCACCACGACCCTTTCCTCTTCTGGCCATCAATCCAAATGACAATTTAAAGCATTACGTATTAACTTCCCAACTTGCTTGTTTAAACTTTAAAATTTTGAGACCTTATTATATTTATATTTTCTGAGGGTTTCATGTCTTACGAGAAAATAGATGCACTCTTAATTCGTAGGGGTTCACACATCAAAGCAAAACAACCTGAAGACGAGGTTGTGGACAATTGCCCCATGGCTTCCACAACTCACGTCACACACCAAACATTAACACACCATTAACTAAGGTATTGAATCGCCTACTCGATAACCTGCTGAACTATGGGAAAGGACTCTACACGACTCGTATCACTGAGCTGGCTCCTCGGGATCATCCTCATTATTGCGGCTGCCCTCTAACTCCGCTTTGGGTGGGGAAGCTGCTGGTGGAGAAGTGCGGCGACGCCTGCTCGCCCGGCGATCTGGGGAGTCAGGAGTACATGTGTCATTCACGGTGCCACACAGTTCATTCTCATCTCCTCTTTCTCTCGCCCTCAAGCTGGCTCGAAGCAACGCCTCAGACTCCTTCAGGGTGTCACGAACATCCTGAAGCTCCTGCTGGCACTCCTGCAGTCGAGTGCTGAGCATAGCAGCATCCTCCAAGCACAGGTCCATGTGCTCATGGGAAGTCCCCTGCTGCACTGGCGGGTACTTGTACTCCGTTGTACCACTTTCACGCTGGAGGACATACATGTACTCAGTCCTGTCCAGGTGGCGACGGTAGATGTGACTCTGGCAGGTGATGGCCTCACTGGTGACATCCTTCTCCGCATCGACCTGCGTCGCTCGACAAGCTGGAGAGCGGTGGATCTTGAGCAGCTGATTTTCATGGATAATCCTCATTTCTGAACTCCATTCTTCCCGCTTCTCATGGATGGTCCGGGTGGAGCTGTAGTGTATGGTTAGCTTGCCCGTATTGCCGGCGGCTTGGAGCATACGCCGAAGACGGCGCAACAAGCCTCCTACTGCCAATCCGTAGGAGTGGTACGTCACCGGACGATTCCCCTCTCTTAGGGCAAGGGCAACTACAGGAACTCTCCCTCCGGTGGACTTGCGGGCGGTGCGGAGCATGCGAACCATCTAAAACATAAAGCATTTAAAATCAAGTTAGATAAGATTTAAGTAAAAATCGTGTTTTGAATAGAGTTGGGGCAAGGTGAATAAAGTGACCCATTAAATAACACTTTTCAACCCACACCTTTGTAAAATAGTTTTTAAGAAAATAGGGTCCTTAAATACGTCCATTTCTACCTAGGTCCACGTTCCTACGGGCAACCTTGGCTCTGATACCACTTCTGTCACACCCGGTTTCTCTGAAGAACAACCGAGTGAATATCACATGTATGCCAGGATCAATTTCTCATACATGTGATGACAAATAGTGAAGCATCATTTATTACAAGCCAGGTGTCGAATATAAATAAGTCTTACATAGCATATGTCTCGATGGACGATAATAAGTTCATAACATGTAAATAAAATAGCAGCGGAATATTATTCTTGTGGGCTCCGTCACAGGCGTTGCCCGTGGGACTCCATGAACCTAGAATCCTTCTTCGGGTTCAAAGTCTTGGTCATTGAACACCACCTCATCCCCTTGACCTGAGCAGCAATTTAAACCAACAAATATGCAAGTTTGAGTACCGTTGGTACTCAGCAAGTGTGGGAAAGTTATGTCATGCATGGCTAGAGCAAGGAGAGGTTGAACTCATGGTTAAAGCACTAAGCAATTAATGTCACACCCGGTTTTTCTGAAGAATAACCAAGTGAATATCACATGTATGCCAGGATCATTTTCTCATACATGTGATGACAAATAGTGAAGCATCATTTATTACAAGCCAGGTGTCGAATATAAATAAGTCTTACATAGCAAATGTCTCGATGGACAATAATAAGTTCATCACAAGTAAATAAACTAGCAGCTGAATATTATTCTTGAGGGCTCCGTCACAGGCGTTGCCCGGGGGTCTTCATGAACCTAGAAACCTTCTTCGGGTCCAAAGTCTTGGTCATTATACACCACCTCATTATCTTGACCTGAGCAGCAATATAAACCAACAAAATATGCAAGGTTGAGTACCGATGGCACTCAGCAAGTGTGGGAAAGTTATGTCATGCATGGCTAGAACAAGGGGAGGTTGAACTCATGGTTAAAGCACTACGCAATTAATACCTATTACCTTAGCTTATTAAGCACCTACATTACTACACAGGTGAAATGGTCCCAATCTCCCATCCCATCATCATAATCATATAACCATAATATCATTTCCAATGTTAAGCTCCCCGCTTAACACTCACAGCCTCCAAGGTCCTCATCCTCTAATCATGAATAAGTCCAAGCCGCTCTTGACCGTGAGCACGGCTGTCATGACAGTTTTGACTCTGCAAAGTTTGTACCACTGTACCCACATGTAGTGATTTCATCCCCCGTTGCCGGGTGGACTAAAAGAACCTCCATTATGCCAGTGGCTACGAACCACATTCACACTTCCCAGGTGTGTAGCCAGGAGATCACTATGAAGCCTTTACAAAGGGATTCCCGACGAGCGTGGGCCCACTGAGGTTTCACCCCTAACAGCATACAAGAGGCTCCAACCCCGCTGCAGTGGCCCCCTCTTGAGCCTTGCGGTTCATATGGTAGTCCAGCTGACACCTATTCCCCGCACCATCCAACAAACCCATACTGCGTCTGGGATACACCTAATTATTTGGCCAAGCTGCCCCATCTCAGCATGTGGTTGGCACGGTAAAGCCAGGTTACATGCTCCATGAACCGGTCCTTAGGATCCAGGCAAGTACTAAACACAAACCCGAGTCTCGTGCACCCAGCACACAACCAAAACATCCAACTTGCCTTGATCCCTACCTGTACATAACTCACAATATCTCATTCAAGAGTATGGTAAAATAAACTGATGATCTCATATCCCAAATATCCCATTCTAAGCATGACTAAGCATATGCATAATAATAAATGACATGATAAAATAAATCCTAACCCAAGCTACAAGGAAACAAGGTAATGCAATTCTAGGGAAACTTCCTAGCATGGGTTTCATGTTTCATTTGACAATGCAAATAATTCTATCTACACATCCTAGCATAGGATCAAAGTGGTCAAGGACACTTGCCTCCTTCCTGCTGCTCTTGAAATGGGTAGTCCTGATCTTTGAAAGGAATAACTTGCTCTTGAGCAGGTTCTACATCATACCATCACACATAGCAAAAGAAAAACAACAATCCATAAGATATATTTCACACTTCCACTTCATACAAACCACACATTCACATGTAACAAAGCCATTCACAACTTCTATGTGTCGTGTTTACTCTATGTGTGTTGACCTTTGGCTTACATGCATTTTTAATCATGTGTATATGATTCCTACTTTTGTATTCACATTTATGCTTGCATACTTTATATATGAGTGTGACGCCCTCAATTCTGTGGAAAACCACAGAATCGAGAACTAATGTATATGTGTTCCCAGGATGTTCTTCACACATACACATATGTTCCACAAACTGAATTCAGACTATATATTACCACGAATAACAGAGTTTATTACAACACCTCATGAGTCTTGGACTCATGCTCACAGCGGAAGTCTTTATTTCTACGCAGCGGAAATCTTTATTTTAAAGCGGAAGCAATTTAGCTAATGCGGAAGCAAATCTAAGCAGAAGTGGCTCCATCTCTACTCCCTCCACAGGCAAGGTTGAGAACAGATCACACGCCATAATGCTCTACTTGATCTTCATAGTAGTCTTCTCTTGCTGTTGATGAAGAAATAATAATGCAAGTTTGAGCACAATGATGTACTCAGCAAGTGCGGGAATAACACATGATATGCAGCTCATAAACAAGGTAGGTATAAAAGGCTTATTTGCAGAAAAGCAGATTTATAAAACCATGATAAAAACAGCAACTTAACTTTAGATGAATGTAATCCCAGCATGTATTAAATTACCAACATACCTCTATCACTTCCCGTGTTCCATCCGAACATTAACCAATCCTTTACTCATGCTCACAAATACCTCCTCGTATTCGCTACCATCTCACCTCATAAAAACAACCTTGTCTCGCACTGAGACCAATCTCATGTCATGACCCCACCAGTCATGCAATCCTTTCATCATCCAGACTCAACAGTTCCAAACCAATAACCATAATCAAGAACCTTCCCAATAACCATTCCAATAACCATCCCATCTAATCATGGCAGTTTAGCCAGGTGCTCGTGACCGTAAGCTCGGCTATCATGATAGTTTTAATAACTCTGCAGAGTTTGCACCTCTTTACCCATAAGTTTGTGATTTCGTCACCCGTCGGCGACTGCAGAACCTCCATTATACCAGTACACAACCGTCGGTGTATGGTCAAGAGATCACAAAATAGCCTTTACAAAGGGGTTACTAGATGTATGGACTCACTAAGGTTTCACCGGCAGGGTAGAATCTCCAATTCTCCCACCCACGGGCCCCCTCTTGTGCCATGCAGTTCCCAGGGCAGTCCTCACTCGACTCCCATTCCCCGCACCTTCCACAGTCCATATCACTCTAGCAACTTACCTAATTACTCAGCTAAGCCGCACCCATACTTGGCTTTGTGGTGGCACTGTTATCCTGGCATGTGCATGCATGAACCGGTCCTTAGATCTACGGCAAGCAAAACCACCATCTCATGCTACCTCATTCACAAACCTAGGCTTGCCTAGATCCCCCTCCGATCCATGTTCATTAACCTCATCAGTTCCTTATTAACACTACGAGTGCAGTTAGCTAGACACATCTATCTCGCTTCCCAATCCCATGGACTCAGCGAAGCATAAAGCAAAAACCATACCCGACTCATAAACTTCCCAGGCAACAAGGGTGGTTTAATCAAAACTAGTAAACTCCTATAAAAGGGTTTCCCTTAATGTTTGACTCAGCACACACACCTTTTCGCAAAATAAAATAGTTTTACCCAAAACATAGGATCAACATGGTCAAGGAGCACTTGCCTTGTTCTTGCGGTTCCGGTTGTTCTTGATTCTCAAAACCTTGTTGCTGCAGCTCGTCGTAGACAGCTTCCTGAGCTTGTCCTGCTATGTAGGATTCACGTGCATACAAAGTTCACGGCAATCAATATCATGCACAAACCCTAAACTAGATGCGATGATGCAGATGCATGCTATCCTATGATTAGTTTTATTAGATTGATCTGTACGTGTTCTTGCATGACTTGCATGGTCAGAGGTGTTCGGATCAAAGGTGGACGTGGCGATGATCTTGTCTTTTAGATCAAACTGATCATCGAGTGATTTGCCCACGAGAAAGCTTCTGTTCGAAAGGAATTGAAGAACAGATGCAAAGAGATGAACACAATGATATCGTAAGGTGGTATTAAAGTCCTACCTCACGCTCTTCTTGACTTCGAGGTCCTTCTCAGACCGCTCGGTTCTTCTCCGATGATCTCCCTTGTTGCGCTTCGGCAATGTTTTGCTCGGCGAGTTAGGGCTAGGGCTCTAAGTCGTCGGCTCAGGAGTTGAAAGAGAAGTTTGTGGTTTCGGCCAGAGGTTTGGGTTCTATTTATAATCGGGAAGAGAAGAGTCCTAATCTGATTGGATCCCGAATAAGAGTCTTACTCAGATCTTTGTTGGATCCTAACGTCTCATCTTTGGTAATCATCGTGGATTTTAGATCGGTTTCTGTTGCGTACCGGTGTCCTTACGGGTAACGGCCGCTCCAGAACTCGTTACTTCCGCGGTGATGAGCTCCGGAAGCTCCACGTGTCCTTCCGGGCCTGATATCTCCTCCTCCGCAAAGAAGAGCTCCGATTGTGCCGCGTGTCAATCGACCGAGACCTCCCTCTTCGTCGGAGGTGAGCTCCGTGCACCCCACGTGTGGGTGCCGGTCTTTCCGCTCTCCTTCCCTCAGGGACATGCCCCGAGGTCGACACGTGTTTCGCTGCGACGGACCTTCCGGAGATAAGCTCCGGTGGCGACACGTGTTCAATTAGATCCGGACTTCTCTGAGATGAGCTCCGAGATTGACACGTATCCTATGAAAAATGCCTTTGCTTATTCCGCAGAGGCTAGCTCCACGGGCAGCACGTGTTCCACAGGGTCGGACCTCTTTCCAAATGCGGAGGTGACCCCCGAGTCTGCCACGTAGCCAGTCTAGCGTCGGACCTCTCCCAATCTTCTCGGGGATGAGCTCCGAACACGCCGCGTGGTCTGCTGGTCGTGGAAGTTGCCTTCGGCGCTCTCGGAGAGCTTTATTGGCTATCCTTTTGATACTCGTCTCTGTTCCTTCTTTTCTTAGAATGTTTTCTTTCTTCATAAAACATGAACATATGCTGACACCTCAGATGAGGGTGTCACAATGAGTTTCCAATTTAAATAAATTTCCTTATATTCAGTTACTACACCTTTTAGCTACCAAGTATGCATGAAAGGTATTTTCCTTCTCCATATGTGTCTTCAGAATTTCTACCAACCCTAAACTGAATTCTTTGGTAGAAACTCCATTTATCATTTACTAGTTGCTATATTTTCAGATTTATTTCCTATGCCTAAATGTGAACTTTATTATGAAAATAACAAGACACATCATCTAAACAGAATAGGTTCTGATCTAAAATATTTAATAACATATTTTTGACCTTTTCCTCTGATGTAAACTATTTTACATTTATTTTCCTAATTTTCAGAACTATTCTTCACTTAAAAATGTGTCCCTATAACTAATAAATGTGAATAATAAATTAAACAGATTCATTTCAGCCAAAAATCTATTTTTATCTCACTCCAAAGTTTTCTAAGTACTGAGAAAGTTTTTAATTTAAATTTGACAATATGTTTGTCCCACTTTTTAAATTTTAAATACTAGCCACATATTCAATTTCCTAAATTTAATATCAAACAGGGTTTAAAAGGTAAACTCACCCCACTACAGGGTCTATAATATTATTTTAACAATTTTCAGGGGTCTAGCTTCACATAACAGAGGAGTTTTTCCTAATTTTTATTAAGTCCAGGGGCTAAAACTGATTTTTAAATGAATTTACACGATTTTCAGAAGTTCCAGGGGCTAGATCAGAAGTTTCCGGGGCTAGCTCTTATTTCCCGAGAACCCCAGGGGGTAGCACGTAAGATTTCCAGTCTTTATAACGCGGGGCTGACGTGGACCGTCCGATTTAAAACAGACGGCTGAGATTATAACATCGAACCGGTACGCGGGGATTTAAACTCTACCGTGCGATTTAAAATAAACGGCGCACAAGCGGCCACGTCGCTCTGATCGAGCACGGGCGGCGCTGCCCGGCGGTGCACGACGGCGGGAGGCGGCGATCTCGCCGGAGAGTTTCGGATCTTCGGGAATTCTTCCTAGAACTGAGATTTTATGACATAGATCGGTGGAGGGGAGGTCGGGGATCTCACCTCGGGGTTTTCTTGAGCTCGGAGGTCCTGGAAAGCGATCGGCGACGAGGTCCGAGGTGAATTCACGGCAAGGCTCGTCGGCGCTGTGTTTGAGCCGCAAACCACTGAGTTTTCTGCACCTGCGAGGTTCCCCGGAGGCGGTGGATCAAGACCAGCGAGTTAGATCAGAATTCCCGAGCGTAGATCGGGCAGAATTCGACGGAGGGGCTCGGGTTCTGACCGGAGTAAAATCGGCGGATCGCGTGGGAAAAACGGGACAAGGCCGGAGTTTTTATAGACGGGAGAGGGCGGCGGGTTGTTTTAGAACGAGCTGGAGTCTTGAGGGTCCGGAAATCGGCTGGGATACGCGAGAATTCCCGATCGGTTTTGATTCGGGTGAGAGAGTCCGGCCGATCGCGGCGCGGGCGCGAGGAAGAAGAAAGGCTGGCGGGCCCCGCCTGTCAGTGGGAGGAAGGGGGCGCGCGCGGCTGCGGGCTGGCACGGAGCAGGGTGGGCCGGCTGGTGGGTTTCGGCCCACTGGCCGGTTTTTTTCTGTTTTCCTTTTTCTTTTTCTATTTCTTTTCTGTTTTGAGTTTAAATTGAATTCCAGTTTCAATTTAAATTGTTGCAAAACATGCAACACGTCCAAAAATTTTGAAATTCCCCTCTTAATAGGATTTTGGGGTGTTACAATTAATACCTATCACCTTAGCTATTAAGCACCTACATTACTACATAGGTGAAATGGTCCCAATCTCCCAACCCATCATCAAATAACCATAACATCAATTCCAATGTTAAGCTCCCCGCTTAACATCCTCAACTTCCAAAGCCATCAATCCTCTAATCATGAATAAGTCCAAGCCGCTCTTGACCGTGAGCACGGCTGTCATGACAGTTTTGACTCTGCAGAGTTTGCACCACTGTACCCACATGTAGTGATTTCATCCCCCGTTGCCGGGTGGACTAAAAGAACCTCCATTATGCAAGTGGCCACGAACCACATTCACACTTCCCAGGTGTGTAGCCAGGAGATCACTACGAAGCCTTTACAAAGGGATTCCTGATGAGCGTGGGCCCACTGAGGTTTCACCCCTAACAGCATACAAGAGGCTCCAACACCGCTGCAGTGGCCCCCTCTTGAGCCTTGCGGTTCATATGGTAGTCCAGCTGACACCTATTCCCCGCACCATCCAACACACCCATACTACACCGGGGATACACCTAATTAATTGGCCAAGCTGCCCCATCTCAGCATGTGGTTGGCACGGTAAAGCCAGGTTACATGCTCCATGAACCGGTCCTTAGGATCCAGGCAAGTACTAAACATAAACCCGAGTCTCGTGCCTCGATCCCTACCTCTACATAACTCATAATATCTCATTCAAGAGTAAGGTAAATAAATTGATGATCCCATATCCCAATTATCCCATTCTAAGCATGGCTAAGCATATAAATAAATGACATGATAAAATAAATCCCAACCCAAGCTACAAGGAAACAAGGTAATGCAATTCTAGGGAAACTTCCTAGCATGGGTTTCATATTTCAATTGACAATGCAAATAATTCTATCTACACATCCTAGCATAGGATCAAAGTGGTCAAGGACACTTGCCTTCTTCCTGCTGCTCTGGGAATGGAAAGTCCTGGTCTTGAAAGGGGAGAACTTGCTCTGGGGCAGGCTCTACTCATGCCCATACACATAGCAAAAGAAAACAACAATCCATAAGACATGGTTCACACTTTCACTTCATACAAACCACACATACATACCTATAAAGGTCATTCACATTACTAAGTGTTGTGGTTGTCCTAGATGTGTTGATTTTTGGCCTACATGCACTTTTAAGCATATGTATATGATTTCTAACTTTTGTATTCAGATTTCTGTTTGCACACTATATATATAAATTTCCAATTTAAACAAATTCTTTAATACACTCTTTAGCTACCAAGTTTGCATGGAAAGTAATTCCCTATTCCAAATGGGTTGTCAGACTTTCTACCAAATCCCAAACTGAAGTCTTTGGATTTGGAGACTCCATTTATTAACTTCTAGTTATGCATACCTATTTTCCTTTATTTTCCAGATTTATTTTCTATGCCTAAAATTGAGTTTTAAATCTTAAATAGTAGGACTTATCATCTAAACAGAATAGGTTCTGATCTAAAATATTAAATAATACACTTTTGAACCTCTCCTCTGCTGTGAACTAATTTAAATTTATTTTATCAGTTTTCAGAATTATTTCCTAGCCTAAAAATGTGTTTCTAGATCTAATAAATATGAACTACACTTAAGCAGATTTTATTTCAGCCTAAAATTTATTTTTAGTTCATTGTAAAGTTTTCCAAGTGCCAGGAAAGTTTAAACTTGAATTTGCAATGTGTTTGCCTCACCTTTTAAATTTAAATCCAAATCCCATATTCAATTTTCTGAATTTAATATCATATAGGGTCAAAAAGGTAAATTCACCCTACTACAGGGTCTAATTTATTATTTCATAAATTTCGAGGGTTCTAACTACACATAACAGAGGGGTTTTCCTAATTTTTTTAAGTCCAGGGGCTAAAACTGATTTTTAAATGAATTTACACGAATTTCTGAAGTTCCAGGGGCTAGATCAGAAGTTTCCGGGGCTAGCTCGTGTTTTCTGAGATCCCCAGGGGGTAGCGCGTAAGAATCCCGGCCTTTATAACGCGGGGCTGATGTCGACCGTCCGATTTAAAACAGACGGCTCAGATTAGATCGCCGAACCGGTACGCGCGGGTTTTAATTCTACCGTGCGATTTAAAATAGACGGCGCACAAGCGGCCACGTCGCCCTGACCGTGCGCGGGCGGCGCTGCCCGGCGGCGCGCGGCGGCGGGAGGCGGCGATCTCGCCGGAAAACTTCAGATCTCCGTCTATACCTCCTAAAACTGGGATTTCATGGCATAGAACGGTAGAGGGGAGGTCGGGGATCTCACCTCGGGGTTTTTCTTGAGCTCGGAGGCCCTGGAAGGCGGTCGGCGTCGAGGTCCGAGGTGGAACCGCTGCGGTGCTCGTCGGAGCTGTGCCTAGAGCACAAACCACCGAGTTTTCTGCACCTGCGTGACTCCCCGGAGGCGGTGGGACACAATCGACGCGTTAGATCAGAAAACCCGAGCAAAGATCGAAAGAAAATGGCCGGAGAAGCTCTGGTTCTCACCGGGCGGAAAAACAGCCGATCAGGGGGGAAAACAGGACGATGCCGGCGTTTATATAGACGGGGGAGGGCGGCGGGTCTGTTGGGATCGAGCCGGAGTCGTCCGGGACCAGAATTCGGCTGGGGGACGCGGGTTTCCGGGGTAGTTTGGATTCGGGCGCGTGGAGGAGTCCGGGTAGTTGGCGCGAGCGAGAGGTGAGGGATGACACGCGGGCCCCGCATGTCAGTGAGAGGGAGAGGCACCCGGCTGTGGGCTGGCGTGGGGGGGGGGTATGGTGGGGTTCGGCCCACTGGCCGGGGGGTTTCTTTTTCCATTTCTTTTCCGTTTTGATTTGAATTTGAATTCCAATTTGAATTTGAATTTCTGTACCACATGCAGTACTTCCAAAAATTTTTAAATTCCCCTCTTAACAGAATTTTGGGGTGTTACATTCCTGATTTTGAGAAGACCTTCGAGCTTGAATGTGATGCAAGCGGCATTGGCATTGGAGGAGTGCTCACTCAAGGAGGTAAACCTGTTGCTTTTTTAGTGAAAAATTGCATGGTCCTTCGCTGAATTATTCTACATATGACAAAGAACTTTATGCTTTAGTACGTGTCTTGCAAACTTGGCAACATTACCTATGATCTAATGAATTTGTCATACATTCAGATCATGAGTCTTTGAAGTATTAGAGTCATTTCCTTACATCATTAAACATAAGAAAGAGAAAGACAACGTGATTGTCGATGCTTTATCTAGACGTTATACCATGCTGTCCCAACTTTCTCATAAAATCTTTGGTTTGGAAACCATAAAGAGATTATATGCTACTGATTTGGACTTCAAATATGCTTTTTACAATTGTAGGGAGGGAAGAACGTGACAAAAATTCCTGTTGCGTGAAGGCCTTCTCTACAGTGCTAACAAGCTGTGTGTTCCAGCTAGCTCCGTTCGTCTTTTGTTGTTGCAGGAAGCGCATGGAGGTAGTTTGATGGGACATTTTGGTGTTAAAAAGACAGAGGATGTGTTGGCTGCTCACTTCTTTTGGCCACGAATGAGGCGTGATGTGGCGGGCTACGTTTCACGTTGCACGACATGCAACAAAGCTAAGTCTCGACTTCACCCACATGGTCTTTATATGCCTCTTCCTGTTCCTAGTGCACCTTGGGAGGATATTTCAATGGGCTTTGTTTTAGGATTGCCTAGAACAAAGAGGGTGAGGGATAGTGTCTTTGTGGTTGTTGATCGTTTTTCTAAAATGGCACATTTTATACCCTGCCACAAGACCGATAATGCTTCACATCTTTCTGATTTGTTCTTTAATGAGGTTGTGCGTTTGCATGGTGTTCCCAATACTATTGTTTCTGATAGGGATGCTAAGTTTTTGAGCCACTTTTGGAAAACTTTATGGTATAAATTGGGAACAAAGTTACTGTTTTCTACTACTTGTCATCCACAAACTGATGGGCAAACGGAGGTAGTTAATCATACCTTATCTACTATGTTGCGGGCTGTTTTGAAAGATAATTTGAGGTTGTGGGAGGAGTGTTTGCCACATATTGAGTTTTCTTATAACAGGTCTATTCACTCCACAACCAAGTTAAGTCCATTCATGGTAGTATATGGTTTCAATCCTCGTGCTCCAATTGATTTGCTACCTTTACCACATTCTGAAATTGTGAACTTAGATGCTACACAACGTTCTGAATTTATTCTTAAGTTGCATGAAGCTACTAAGTTGCAATTGAAAAAATGAATGAAAAGTATTGCATTGCTGCTAGTAAAGATAGGAAGGAGGTAAAATTGGAACCCGGTGATTTGGTGTGGGTTCATTTGAAAAATATAGGTTCCCGAATTTGAGAAAGTCCAAGTTCATGCCACGTGCTGCTGGACCTTTTATGGTTCTTGAAAAGATAAATGACAATGCATATAAACTTAAGTTGCCTCCCGAGTTTGGGGTTAGGCCCACATTTAACATTTCAGATTTAAAACCATACTTGGGTGAGGAAGATGAGCTTGAGTTGAGGACAACTCCAATTCAAGAGGGGGAGGATGATGAGGACATATCTTCTTTGCATACAATACAAGGACCGATCACTGGAGCACGTGCGCGACGGTTGGATCTCTAGATACGTTCTAACCTTGTCAATTGTTTTTTAGAACTTACACTTGTTTCTATGCTTGTTTTATTAATTAGGAACAATGAAGAGGACCAGCAAGGGCTTGGAGAAGTCCAAGGAGTCAAGGAGGAGGAGATAGGACGTCCACACCAAGGAGGAGTCCAAGCCCAACTCGACTTCGGCTCCACCTCGGATTCTAGGAGCTGCCTTCACAAAAATTGACGCCACGGACACATACGGAGTCAGATTTGGACGTTCTATATATGGTTGGAATCAGAATTACATAAAGATTCTAATGGAACCGGTCCCACCTCAAAATTCCTTTTGAGTTGACGGGAATCGGCGAAACAAGTGGACATCCAGAATCTGTCAGGGTGCTGCATCACCGTCCTTTGGGCCGCTGGCCCATATATCGTGTGGAAGCCCATTAGGGTTGCATCCAGGGGTCTTGCACGCCCCTAACCCCATTTTATTCAGCAGCCACCGCCACAATAGGGTTGGGTTATTCTTAGTTTCAATCTGTCATTGAACAGCATCACCGTTCATCGGTTTGTGAGACCCCACTTCGTGATCAATTCTACTATCACATGGTAGCATGGCCACCAGGACCGTCAGCTTCGAGGTGCTGGTCCCGCTCCCTTCGCCTGGTTCGGCCTGCCAAGCGGTAGGTTGCGGCAACTTCCTTTCAAAGACCCCCTCAGGTACCGAAACCCAAGTGGAAGCCTTCGTTGACAGGTCGTCGACTATTGTATTGTTGGCGCAGGGAACATGACACAAGTCCAAGGATAAGAAGTCCATCTCCAACTTCTGTACTTGGAGGAGAGAGGCTGCAATCTGTGGGTCTTTGCAGCAGCACTCTCCCTTGACTTGTTTTATGATCAACTGGGAATCACCCTTGACCAACAACTGCTGGACACCGAGGGACAGCGCAGTCTTTAACCCGAAGATGAGAGCCTCATACTCCGCCATGTTGTTGGTCGCCTTGAAGTCAAGTCGCGCCATGTACTTGAACTGCTCTCCAGTTGGTGTAATTAGCAGAACCCCCTCTACGGCACCTTGCTTCCTGTCACACCTGGTTTCTCCGAAGATCAACCGAGTGAATGTCACATGTATGCCAGGATCATTTTCTCATGCATGTGATGACAAATAGTGAAGCATCATTTATTACAAGCCAGGTGTCAAATATAAATATGTCTTACAATGCATATATCTCGATGGACGATAATAAGTTCATAACATGTAAATAAAATAGCAGCGGAATATTATTCTTGTGAGCTCCGTCACAGGAGTTGCCGGGGGACTCCATGAACCTAGAATCCTTCTTCGGGTCCGAAGTCTTGGTCACTGTACACCACATCATTCTCTTGACCTGAGCAGCAATATAAACCAACAAAATATGCAAGTTTGAGTACCGTTGGTACTCAGCAAGTGGGGGAAAGTTATGTCATGCATGGCTAGAGCAAGGAGAGGTTGAACTCATGGTTAAAGCACTACGCAATTAATACCTATCACCTTAGCTTATTAATCACCTACATTATTACATAGGTGAAATGGTCCTAATCTCCCATCCCATCATCATAATCAAATAACCATAACATCATTTCAAATGTTAAGCTCCCCGCTTAACATCCACAACTTCCAAAGTCATCATCCTCTAATAATGAATAAGTTCAAGCCGCTCTTAACTGTGAGCACGGCTGTCATGACAGTTTTGACTCTGCAGAGTTTGCACCACTATACCCACATGTAGTGATTTCATCCCCCGTTGCCGGGTGGACTAAAAGAATCTCCATTATGCCAGTGGCCACGAACCACATTCACACTTCCCAGGTGTGTAGCCAGGAGATCACTACGAAGCCTTTACAAAGGGATTCCTGACGAGCGTGGGCCCACTAAGGTTTCACCCCTAACAGCATACAAGAGGCTACAACCCCGCTGCAGTGGCCCCCTCTTGAGCCTTGCGGTTCATATGGTAGTCCAGCTGACACCTATTTCCCGCACCATCCAACACACCCATACTACGCCGGGGATACACCTAATTAATTGGCCAATCTGTCCCATCTCAGCATGTGGTTGGCACGGTAAAGCCAGGTTACATGCTCCATGAACCGGTCCTTAGGATCCAGGCAAGTACTAAACACAAACCCGAGTCTCGTGCACCCAGCACCAACCAAATCATCCAACTTGCCTCGATCCCTACCTCTACATAACTCATAATGTCTCATTCAAGAGTAAGGTAAATAAATTGATGATCTCATATCCCAATTACCCCATTCTAAGCATGGCTAAGAATAAGCATAATAATAAATGACATGATAAAATAAATCCCAACCCAAGCTACAAGGAAACAAGGTAATGCAATTCTAGGGAAACTTCCTAGCATGGGTTTCATGTTTCAATTGACAATGCAAGTAATTCTATCTACACATCCTAGTATAGGATCAAAATGGTCAAGGACACTTGCCTTCTTCCTGCTGCTCTGGGAATGGATAGTCCTGATCTTGGAAGGGAAGAACTTGCTCTCGGGAAGGTTCTACTCATGCCAACACACATAGCAAAAGAAAACAACAATCCATAAGACATAGTTTACACTTTCACTCCACACATACATACATATGATAGTCATTCACATTTCTAAGTGTTGTGGTTACTCTAGATGTGTTGATTTTTGGCCTACATGCACATTGAACATATGTATATTATTTCTAACTTTTGTATTCAGATTTCTGTTTGCACACTATATATGAATTTCCAATTTAAACAAATTCTTTAATACACTCTTTAGCTACCAAGTTTGCATGGAAGGTAATTTCCTACTTCAAATGGGTTTTCAGATCTTCTACCAAATCCTAAACTGAAGTCTTTGGATTTGGAGACTTCATTTATCATTTTTCTAGTTATGCATACCTATTTTCCTATATTTTTCAGATTTATTTTTTATGCCTAAAAGTGAGTTTTAATATAAAATAGTAGGGCATATCATCTAAACAGAATAGGTTCTGATCCAAAATATTAAATAATATATTTTGGAACTTCTCCTCTGATGTGAACTAATTTAAATTTATTTTACCAATTTTCAGAATTAATTCCTAACCTAAAAATGTGTCCCTATAACTAATAAATGTGAACAATCAATTAAACAGATTCATTTCAGCTTAAAATCTACTTTTAACTCATTCTAAAGTTTTCCATGTGCCAGGAGAGTTTAAATTTGAATTTACAATGTATTTGTCTCACCTTTTAAATTTTAAATCCTAATCACATATTCAAATTCCTAAATTTAATATCATATAGGCTTAAAAAGGTAAGCTCACCCCACTACAGGGTCTATTATATTGTTTCATAAATCTCCAGGGGTCTAACTACACATAACAGAGGGGTTTTCCTAATTTTCATTAAGTCCAGGGGCTAAAACTGATTTTTAAATGAATTTACATGAATTTATGAAGTTCTAGGGGCTAGATCAGAAGTTTCCGGGGCTAGCTCATGTTTTCCGAGATCCCCAGGGGGTAGCGCGTAAGAATCCTGGCCTTTATAATGCGGGGCTGATGTGGACCGTCTGATTTAAAGTGGACGGCTCAGATTAGATCATCGAACCGGTACACGCGGGTTTTAATTCTACCGTGCGATTTAAAATAGACGGCGCACAAGCGGCCACGTCGCCCTGGCCGTGCGTGGGCGGCGCTGCCCGGCGGCGCGCGGCGGCGGGAGGCGGCGATCTCGCCGGAAAACTTCGGATCTTCGTCTATTCCTCCTAAAACTGGGATTTCATGGCATAGATCGGTAGAGGAGAGGTCGGGGATCTCACCTCGGGGTTTTTCTTGAGCTCGGACGTCCTGGAAGACGGTCGGCGACGAGGTCCGAGATGGAATTGCGGCGATGCTCGTCGGCGCTGTGTCTAGGGCGAAATCTACCGAGTTTTCTGCACCTGCGTGATTCCCCGGAGGTGGTGGAACGGGATCGGCGTGTTAGATCAGAAAACCCGAGCAAAGATCGAGAGAAAACGGTGATCGGAGCTTCGGTTCTCACCGGGAGGACAAACAGCTGATCGGGTGGGGAAAACGGGGCGATGCCGGCGTTTATATAGACGGGGGAGGGCGGTGTGTCGGTTGTGATCGAGTGTGAGTCGTCCGGGACCAGAATTCAGCTGGGGAACGCGGTTTTCAGGGGGTAGTTTTGATTCGGGAGAGAGAGGTGTCCCGGGGTCGGCCGATCGCGCGCGAGGAAGAAGATGACGGCGGGCCCCGCGTGTCAGTGAGAGGGAAAAGGGGCGCGCGGCTGCGGGCTAGCGCGGGGGTATGGTGGGCCGGCTGGTGGGTTTTGGCCCACTGGCCGGGGGTTTTGTTTTTTTCTTTTTCTTTTTCTTTTTCTTTTCTGTTTTGAGTTGAATTTGAATTCCAATTTCTGCACCACATGCAATACGTCCAAAAATTTTTAAATTCCCCTCTTAACAGGTTTTGGGGTGTTACACTTCCACGAGGCGCCGTCGAAGAAGAGAGTCCAGTAAGGCCTAGTGAAGACCGGAGCTCTGGGCTCTGGTCTACCAATGTCTTGGCCTCCTGGATGGCATGGTGGTGGTGTCCACTCTGCCACGAAGTCAGCTAGCGCCTGGCTCTTCACCACATGGCGCGGTAAGAAGTCCATATTGAACTCCGCCAGCTCCGCAAGCCATTTGGCTATGTTTCCGGTTGCGTTGGGGCTATGGAGGACGGTTCTCAGCGGGTATGAGGTAACCACTGAGATCTTGTGAGCCTAGAAGTAGTAGCGCAGCTTCCGTGAAGCAACGAGGACTGCATAGAGCAGCTTGTGCACCTCCAGATACCGTGTCTTGGCATCGTAGAGGACCTCTCTGATGAAGTAGACCGGATGTTGGATGGTTCGAACCCTCCCGGAGGGGTCCGATGTGTCTTCTTGTAGAGGTCCGGGACTCGGCGGCTCCCGGCCCCAGGGTCCGGAACTGCACTCTGGGAGCTCGAACCAAGACGTGCACTGGTTGCCAGGTCTAGTTGGCTGAGACCTGGCTGGTTCTTCTTGGGGAGGTCCGGGACTCGGGGCTCCCAGACCCCTGGGTCCGGGAATGCATTACGGGAGATCGGACCCGGATATGCATTGACCATCAGGTCTAACTGATTGGTACATGGTTATTTCCCCGTCCCTAGGGTCTCCTGTGGAGTCTGAGTCCTAGGACTCTTGACCTATGGCAGAAGGAGCCTTATCTGGGACTTGAGGTCGATGGAGTTCTGGTCGCTCCGTGACTAGAACCATGCTCATGACCTCAGCTGTAGCAGCGATGTAGAGGAGCAGATGCTCGCCTTGGTCCGGCGCCACCATGATCGGTAGCGTTGTGAGGAACTTCTTGAGCTCTTGGAAAGCCTCATCTGCCTCTTCGGTCCATACGAATGGACCAGATATGCGTAGAAGCTTGAAGAACGGAAGAGCCCGCTCAGCCAGTCTAGAGATAAATCGAATAAGCGCAGCCAGGCATCCGGTAAGCTTCTACACATATTTTATGCGGGCTGGGGGCCACATAAATTCTATCGTCTTAATCTTCTCTGGGTTAGCTTCTATCCCTTGTTGTGAGACCAAGAAACCGAGTAGCTTTCTAGCAGAGACCCCAAAGACACACTTGTCTGGGTTCAACTTCGTGCGTGTCGAACACAGTCTATCGAAGAGTAGGGCTAGGTTGTCGAGCAGAGACTCTTGCGACTTAACCTTTACTACGATGTCGTCGACATACACCTCTACTAGGTCTCGAATGAGATTCCCAAACGTTTTGTGCATTACATGTACGGAAGCAGGAAGGGCATTCTTAAGACCATAAGGCATGGGCACATAGCAGTATAGGCCATCTACTGTGATGAAGGGGTATGCTCTTCATCTTCCCTAGACATAGTTATTTGGTGGAAACCTTAATATCTGTCTAAGAAACACAGTAGATCACATCCGGATGTAGAATCCACTATTTGGTCTATACGGGGGAGGGGAAACGGATCCTTTGGACATGCCTTATTGAGGGTGGTGCAGTCGATGCACATGCAAAGCTTTCCGCCGGCCTTGGGGTCGACGAAAGGATTGGCCAACCATCGTGGATGGTGGACCTCTTGGATGAAGCCAGCATCTAGCAACTTCTTGACTTCTTCATTGATGAAGTCTTGCCGCTCAATGGATTGCTTATGAGGATTCTGTTGGACCATCCTAGTGTCGGGGCGGATCTTCAGTTGGTGCTCAATCACCTCCCTGGGGATCCCGGGCATTTCCAACGGTTGCCATGCAATCACGTTGACATTGGCCCCAGAGGAAGGTGATGAGCGCGTCTTCCTATTTGCCCCTTAGGCCTCCGGAGATTCGGGTGGTCTAAGCGGCATCAGGACCGACTTGGGCGACATTGACTGGTACGTCCTCGTAGTTTGAGGGCTGCACACGGGGTGCAAATGCCGTCCCTTGCTGACGCGTGCTTGGAGGCGGCCGACTAGCTTCTGCGTGATCAGAAGCAGCCTCCTGAGCAGCTGCCAGCGCTTGGAGCTTTTCCAGCACTGAGAAAGCTGCAGTGCGGTCTCCATGGATCTTGAGGATACCTCTCGGGGATGGCATCTTCGGGACCAGGTAGCCGTAGTGGGCTACTGCCATGAAGCGGTACAGGGCAGGCTTGCCGATTATAGCATTGAAGGGGAGGCTGACCTCCACAACGTCGAAGACGACGCTTTCTGTGTGGTAGTTCTACGACGTCCTGAACGTCACCGGGGGGAGATGCTACCGCATGGGAATATTGGGTCTCGGCCTACCCCTGAGAAGTGTCTTGAGGGGGTAAGCCGGGACATCGGGATTTGCAGCTTCTTGAAAGCTGCACGAGGCTAATAATGCTGAGGGACACCCCACCATCGATCAGCACGTGGTAGAGCTTCACATTAGAGATGGTCAGGGCAACGAGGAGAGGCAGTTGTCTGGCTCCTGCCATGTTCTCGGGGCAGTCGGAGGTGCCGAAGCTGATCGGCGTCTCCATCCACTTGCGATGTGGCACCAGCCCAGGGGCTCGAGCGGCTGCCGCCACTGCCCGACGAAGAGTCTTGACGGCTCGCCGGGATGAGACGTCGGAAGAGCCCCCTTACATCACGCAGAGCGTGCCGGCTGTCTGGCCATCAACTTGGCTAGATCTGGGCACCGCAAGCACGCCGACCGTCTGGCCGTCAGCCTGGCCAGACCTGCCCGCCCTGGAGTGGGAGGTAACCTCGTCGTCTCCTGCCCAGAGATGATGGTGAGCTGGGCGAGAAGACTCGCCTAGGGGGGTGATGTTCACCATGGTTGTGTAGAGAGCGCGAAAAGCCCCCTACCTGGCGCGCCAAATGTCAGAGTGTGATCTATGACACTCCCCCCGACCCGCTGCTAGAGTGGCCTCTCATGCAACCAGACTCGAGAAAGCGGATGAACACCAAGATTTACGTGGTTAGGGCCACCGGAGCGTAATACATATGTACACACGAGTGTTTGCTGTATTTCTCGTGCGTATGAGCGTGTGAGTTGCAGGGTTGCGAAAGCAGAACCCTTTATCGGGTGGTCACCCCGGTCCTTTTATAGTCCAAGGCCGAGGTGGTTAGAATGTGGCTTGGGGCACTACAGGTGGCCCCAAAGCGATATGAACCCTATACATGATCTAGGGGTTTATACTCTAAGTAGAGTAGTCGGTGGGGGAGTTAAGTCCCGCCACCAGGCACACTGAGCGCCCCCTGTCCGTGTGTCATGTGATGATGAAGATGCCGTCTTGTCGCCACATCTTCTCACTCTGCTTGGGCGGCTCGGTGCCGTTGGGCGGCACTGTACCGCTGTCACGCCTTGCCGCCCTGTCTTGTCACTGTAATGGTGGACGGACGGAGGACGGAGGCGTGCGCCGTGCGCCATGCTCCTGGGGAAGGCACGAGCCTTGAATGCACGACCTGACAGCACACTTCCTCCTTGACTTTGTCGACCCAAGGCCCATGATGGATCGTCTGTCACGTGGCGGCTTCGGAGCTCTCATCGACGCGCGTGTAGCCAGGAGACACGTGGCAGATCCGGACCATACCTCAGTGGGGAGGCACGGACCGAAGCCCAGGGCACGTGTCAGCTCCGGAGCCCTCCTCAGCGGGGAGGAGGTTTAGATCCCACCGACATGTGGCAGCTCCGGACCTCACCTCAGCAGGGAGGCTGGGTCCGGGGCCAAGGGCACGTGGCAGCTCCGGAGCCCTCCTCAACAAGGTGGAGGCTCGGAGCTTTGGTACACGTGGCAGCTCCGGACCTTACCTTCAGCAGGGAGGCCGGGTCCGGGGCCAAGGACACGTGAGGGCTCCGGAGCCCTCCTCAGCAGAGAGGATGTTCGGAGCCCAGGTACACGTGGCAGCTCCAGACCTCACCTCAGCAGGGAGGCCGGGTCTGGAGACAAGGACACGTGGCGGCCCCGAATCCCTCCTTAGCAGGGAGGAGGTCCAGAGCCCGGGTACACATGACAGCTCCGGTCCTCACCTCAGCGGGGAGGTTAGGTCCGGAGCCAGGGACACGTGTTGGCTCCAGAGTCTAGACGAACAAGGCAGCCTCGGGGCAGACCCTGGGGTCAGGGACAAGTAGCCTCGCTAGCGCCCGCCTTAGCAGGGAGGTGGGTCCTGGGTTGTCGTTTACCCTCCATGCGGGGGTACGCGGTTCTCAGGGTACCTACAAAATGGTGACACAACCTTATTTAGAATTAGTTGCTAGCTACATGGTTATTTGTAACACCATCAATTTCAGTACCATGCATTGCATACACTTTTTCATGTAGAGGCGTTTAAAAAAGTAGAAATGGAGAAAGGGATACAGAAATGGAGAAAGAACCATAGAAATGGAGAAAGAACCATAGAAATGGAGAAAGGAATATAGAAATGGAGAAAGGAATATAGAAATGGAGAAAGGAACATAGAAATAGAGAGAAATGGAAATAAGATAGCTAAATTCAGCCATCCCCAAATTTCCCCAAATCTTCCCAAATTCTCCAAAATTCCCCTAGGGGGAATTTCCCCCACATTTGGGGAGAATTTGGGGGGGGGGGCACTATCCCCCACCTCTAGGACTCTTTGGTTGAGTCCCATCTTGCTAGGATTTTTATTGTTTCCACCCTAGGACTCTTTGGTTGAGTCCCATCTTGCCAGGACTCTCTCCCCCTTTATAAATACAACCCCCCAGCCGCCCCCGCTATTCCTTTGGCAGCTGCCCCCCTGCCCCCAACTCGCCGAGTTGCCCCCCCCCCCCTGCCGGAGTTTGGCCGCCGTCGAGCCCCGCCGTCAAGCCCCGTCGTCGAGACCCGCCGTCGAGCCCCGTCATGCCTCGCCGTTGCCGGAGAAGAAGCCCGACGTTCTGCCCTACCATAATTCCGCGCAGAAAAATCCCCCGCTGATGTCATTGCTAGGAGGAAGGCCCTGCCGCAAGGAGGAAGTGAGGTAGGTCTTCATTACCCCTTTTACGACGTCGCCGGTGTTTCTACGCACCCGTTTTCATCGCCCCCTTCGAGCAGAAACTTTTGCGTGTGGACAGATCATGTTTTGGTTGATTTTTGACCCGTGGAATTGATCTACATCTTGTGTCAAGATCATCACCACGTCCACACTTGATTCCAGCACCCTTGTTCATCATAAAACCCCATGAAAGCCCATTAAAACATGCAAGAACACGTAATAACTGGTTTTATAAAACTGCACTATAGGATTTGCATTCATCTACCCCATTGCATCTTGAGTAAAGTTTGTGCATGATGATTGATTGCTGTAAATTTTGTATGTACGCGGTCGTGAGTAGAAGGACAAGCTCAAGAGGCCGTCTACGAGGAGCTACAGCACCAAGACTTCGAGACGCTTGATGTGACACCCTCAATTTCGATTTCTGCATGCATTCATATTTTATATAAAGAAAACATTAAAAAAAGAAGTGGAAACAGAAAAAGAATAAAAGGATAGCCGAAAAGAGCTAATTCCAGTTCCCAGAGAGCGCCGAAGACATCTCCCGCGGCCCGCTGGCCACGTGGCATCTTCGGAGCTCATCCCCGCGAAGGGTGAGAGGTCCACCGCTAACTGGCTACATGGCAGGCTCGGGGCTCATCTCTGTGAAAGGGGCGAGGTCTGACCCCGTGGTACACGTGTTGCCCCCGGAGCTAGCCTC
The DNA here is from genome assembly GCA_030760725.1 of Neostapfia colusana. NCBI lineage: Eukaryota > Viridiplantae > Streptophyta > Magnoliopsida > Poales > Poaceae > Neostapfia > Neostapfia colusana. The sequence goes on along the minus strand of JASWHV010000013.1, from coordinate 39,224,641 downwards.
TGCAGAGGAGCAAGGTCAGCCCGCAGGACACGTGTCACCTTCGGAGCTCGCCTCCGGGAGGTCTGACACTACCGTACATGTGTCACCTCTGGAGCTTACCTCCGGGAGGTCTGACACTTTCGGACACGTGTCACCTTCGGAGCTCACCTCCAGGAGGTCCGACACTGTTGGACACGTGTCGACCTCAGATCTTGTCTTTGAGGAGAAAAGAAGTCTGGCGCTACTGGACACATGGCATTCTCGGAGCCCACCTCCAAAGAGAGGGGAGGTCCGGCTCTGAAACGAGAGGGGAGATCCGACACTGACCTGTAGGGTACGCGGAGCTCGCCTCTGAGGAGAGGGGAGGTCCCGCCCGCCTGACACGCGGCACAACCGGAGCTCGTCTCTAGGGAGACCAGGCCCTCGCTGGACACGTGGAGCTTCCGGAGCTCACCGCCACGAAGGTAACGAGATTTGAAGCAGTTTTTCTTCTGTGCGCGTGGGAATCCCGGTACTGAGGGAACCGACACGAATTCCACGTTGCTTCCGCACGAAATAAATTGAGGATAAGTTGTTAAGATTCAAAAATAATTTGAATAGGACTCTTAATCGAATTCTGATCAGATTAGGACTCTTTTTTTCCCGATTACAAATAGAACCCGAAACAACCCCTTGGTCGTAACATCTTTTCTAAAGCCGACAACTTAGAAGCCCTAGCCCCAAACTCACCGAGCTAAACCCCTTCGCCGGAGTTTGAACGCTGGAGAGACCGCCAAAGAGTCCAGACACGATCGCCATCGCCGGAAGAGAGTCCGACGATCTGTTCTGCTAGGAGGAAGGAACCGAAGGAGGTAAGGTAGGTTTCCAATACCACCTTACGGCATCATCATGTTTTCTTTGCATCTGTTCTTCGATCCTTTCGAACAGAAGCTTTTTCGTCGACAGATCACATGTTGATCGTTTTGATCTAAAGTCAAGATCACCGCCATGTCTACAATTGAACTTTACACCTCTGTTCATCGTAAAACCCATGCAAGCCATGCAAGAACACATGCAAACTAAACTGCATCATAGGATTAACATGCATATGCATCATTGCATCTTAACGTAGAGTTTGTGCATGATAATTGATTGCTATGAATCATGTATGTGTGTGATCGCGTATAGAAGGACAATCTTGGGGAGCTACCTACGACGGACTACAACAGCAAGAATTTAAGCAACAGGAACCGCAAGAACAAGGCAAGTGCCCCTTGACCATATTGATCCCATGTTTTTGGAAAACTGTTTTGTTTGCGAAAACTATGAATGCTGAGTCAACTTGATAGGAAAACCCTTTCATAGGAAGCTTACTAGTTTTGTTAACCACCCTTGTCGCTGGGAAAGTTAATGAGTCGGGTATGGTTTTTGCTTTTATGCTTCGCCGAGTCCATGGGATATAAGAGATAGATGTTGTAAAATCCCCAAAAAGTGGTAGCAAGAATTTTCAGCTCTTGTACACTTAGGAAAAATGAGGGTAATTAAAACTTTGAATTATAACGGTGTAAGTTCAAAGTGAGGATTCAAACTTTCCAAAAACATTCAAACATGGGGGTCTAAATTCATAACTTGGATCTTCATAGTCCAAATATTCACCCTTCCAAATTTCAGCTCATTTGGAGGAGTTACAATATTTGTTTGGGATTAAAAGGAGAAACCCTCTAATCTGAATTTCAAATTCAGTTTCAAATTCCAACTCCCTCAATTTGCAAATTTGGTTCCACAAATGTGTTCTCCACATTTGAATTAGCAGCCATGCCAAAAATTGGAAACTTTGGGCTTGGGTTGCTATGTTTTTGGAGCAAGACAAAGGGGAGAATGCAAATTCCATTCAAATTCAAATGATCAAACCCCATTCAAACTTCACACCAGAATTATAACTATTTGAATTCAGCAAGTTTAAACCATGACTTGGTGTGAAATTATAGCCTTAAATGTCGAGTTGCTGGGGAGGAAATAACAGTGGGAATTTGGATATAAATTGGAGGTGGTGGGACCCAATTGTCAGCCACACAAAGCAAACAAACCGACCTGTTTTCCCCTCGGACGATCACAGCGCGCCAGCGCTCGACTTCTACCCACGCCCGAGGCTCCACCGAGCTGATTCTCGCTGCACCCGATGTCGGCGCGCGCGTAGGTGATCAGAGCGACCGCCCGAGTGCCCCAGACCTATTTCTCTTCCCCCTCAGCTTGCGCAGCGCCGCAGCAGTTTCATTTGCACCGAACACCACCGCTCGGTTCTTTCCGACCAACCACAGCCTTCCGAGCTCGTCTGCTCGAGCCATCCACAGCAAAGAGTAGCGCCTGGACGTGCTCTAGCACCCTCCAAAGTTCCTCCAAGGTTTACTGATCAGAGCTGCTCGTAAAACACGGATTGGCGCCAAAGCTTTGAGGTGCACCAGACCTTGCCGTTTCAGCTCACCGTCAACAGCATCATCCGGCCACCCTCTCCTCCGACTTCCTATACAAGAAAGGTGCGTGGGTAGCCCTGGATGGTGTAGCCGCCAACCGAATAGCAAATGATCTATCGAGTAGCTCGAATTTTATTCTTTCCCGAACCCTAGTGTGGAAGAACGAGGCTCGGTTCATATACAAATTCAGGTTGCACAATCGACCACGCCTCGAGCTCACATGCACATAGCTTCTGCACTCTCTAGCGCCTGTCCTCGACAAAGAACCGAGGAAAACCACCAAGTGTTGGCCTTGTTCTAGTCGATTTTCGCGCCGCCATGGGAAAACGCTTCGGCTCACCGTTGAATTAGTTTGCCGGCCTTTTCATCGAGTTAGGCAGCCCGTTCTAGCTCCTACATCTTTCACTGGTGCTATAGAGCCTGAAAACCGATCATTTGGTGTAGGGATGAGGGTTCCCGACCTCGCCGGAGTTCAAAACCCTGCTGTCACTAGTGTGTGGTGGTTTCCGGTGAGCTACGGCCGCCGGCAACTCTCCTAGAGTGTTCAGCACGGTCAATAATGGAGGAGCGGCCAGTTTGGGCCCGGGAGATGGCCGGGAAAGCCCTTCCCACCAACCTCACCGGAGCAGCGCCGTGGGCTCCTCTGTTTGGCGCGAGGAAGAAGAGAGAGCTGACAGGTGGGGCCCACAGACAGAATTTAAACATTTCCAGATTTTCCTAATACAGTACAAACTTTGGAGACCCATAACTTTGTGTAGAAAACTCCAAAAAGGGTGGGACCAATTTTATTGGAATCCTTATGAGGAGTACTTCACAGAGGAACAATTTGCTTGCTAGAGAATGCCCAGGAATTTCTGTAGAATTGTTTTTATTAAATCCTTTAGATATTTATTACAGGAGCAATTCTTTATGAAACATTCCCAAATTTGGGCAGCTAATCTTTTTCATAGTTACTGATCTCCAGTAAAAATTTAGGCTTCATTGGATTTCTTTTGCTAGGCTAAATTGCCTTCCAAAATTCAGCCTTTATTTGGAAATTCAAGTTTAAACAGAAACTTTTTCAGAACTTCTATCCAACTTCAAAAATTCATATATCTCTGTTGGTAGCTCCAAAAATGGTGAAACAAATTTTGTTAGAACCATGGAGACTTACCATAATTAGATCTTCCACTTTTAGCTATGTCAAAGCTCCTGAATTGGGCTCAAAATTCAGAGAAATATTGTACTTGTAGGAATTTTAAAGACTACATTGTGCAATGACATGTCTCCAAATTTTGCTCAGATCATCCTTAGAGAGTCTAGTATCCACTGTAAAAATCCCAAAGCCAATTAAGGATTCTAAATAGCAGTAGCTATGAATAGAAGTTTAATTCTTATAAGTCCTTAAAACTTACACTTATATTTTGTTACATTTCATAATAGTAACCGAAGTTGAGGACGCACCGGAGCCCTTGGACGTCCTGCCACCTAAAGTTGACTTCCCATCTAACTCGCAACCAGGCAAGCCCCGGTTTGCATTTAAGTACTTTTGCAAATTCTTTATTTGTATCACTTATGTCTAGGGTGAATGTTTGCATTAGAGTTAGGGTGATTAAAACCCCACTTGCATAACCTTTTAAATCCCATGGAGGGTTGGGTAGTTTACGGACTCGACGAGTAGAGAATGCCATACTAATATGCTTAGGACCTCGGTAGAAGTCAAGTAGTTGGAATCTACTCGCGAGGTAAGGCTTTATCACACGGTTTGGTCAGAATAGAAAATAGCTTAAGAGTGGTGAAAATGAGACCCAGCAGGGGGGATAGGAAGCAGTGAGCGGAGGTCTCACGTGCGTAGCCCTATTGGTGTCGATTGAGAACCGAGTCGTGTGCGGGCCTGCTGAACAAGTATCGAACAGTACCGGATGGCATACTGACATAAGAAGGAAACCGATGTAAATGGTTAACCTAGGTGTCGAGGCTTACCCAACCATAAATAGGAGAGGGTTGAGGGTAGCAAGGTGTAAATCTGCCGGTGGGCACAGTCACGCTCCACACGGGGACCTCCTACCCGTTACGGATTGAGCGGTTCGGCATTTGGGTTGCCTTTGAAAGGTTGTTGCATACAACAGAGTAGGAATGGGTGTGAAATCACGCTTCTGAAAGTGGGTGTATGCAACGTGTTGTCCGGGTGTCCCCTGATTGCAATCACCGTCCCTCGCGGTTATTTGAGTACCGCTTGTTCACTGTTCCGTGACATAGTAAAAGTGAAGTAATCCAGTTGAATGATAATATGCTGTGATGATAGATTAATGTTTTGGAAACCATGTCTGCTGTACATGTAGAGCTAATTAAGTTTACTTTCTGCTTTGGGCTTCACCACATCGGAGGAAAGCGTTTCTTGTTTGATTGTGGACTTCCGATGTGAGGGCTACCTAAGGTACATGAATCTGCTGCTATAAAACTGAAAGTAAGGATCAACTTATAGGCGTGTCTTTGATGCAAAATTCTTTTTCCTATCTTACATATCCCTGCATGTAGGGTTCCATGCCTAGGCTAGACGGTTAAGCCTTGCTGAGCCATCGTGCTCACGGTTGCAATATTTGAGCTGCGTGCAGGTGAGAGTTATGAGGAGGGATCCGAGGACGAGGCATTGCCTCCGTCGGGGTACAAGGCCGAGCTGGAGCCCTGCACGCCGCCGTGAATCTCAGGTTCCATGTTGCTAGTGTGTAGCGTCCCCGGGCTGGACGGCTGCACTTTTGCATAGTTAGGATGAGAGGCTACTTATGTAAATTACTTCCGCTGTTAATTAAATTTTGTAAAAGACTTCCGCTGTTTTATATCAAATAAAAAGTTGTATGTTGTTCTTTATTCTTTTCGTGTGTGCTGTTGGGTGCCGCATCGCACAGCACCACCCTATGCGATCCTGGAGTGGGTGAACCACAGGGTGGTCCCCACAGTCGTGGTATCAGAGCCACATTGGGAATAGCATGCTTGAAAAGAGCCTATTTCGAAAATTTAGAAGTAGTCGAGTGAGTATTAGTCATTAAGCCCATATAAGGTCTATGATAGTAGTAGTTACTAAGGTGGAAAAGCTAACTTATGTGTTATACATTCTGTAACGACGCTCCGACGTCAGGTAAGAGGTAAGGTACGCCACCGCAGGTTAATCAATTGCGGTAACTCACCATACGAGTAATAGTATGGAATGGTATACCGTGGCTTGGCACGGTAGTTAATATGAGTCTCTGAACCTCTCAATGGTTCTGAGAGCATATGAAAACGCTGATCTCCAGCATGCTTCAGGCGAAAGTGAGAATACCCCATCGTGTGGTAAGCAACACGATAGTATGCAACTCTTGAACGTTCAATGTTCACCATACGCAGCGCTCGCTATCGGCGTGCCTCAATGGTCATGAGGCAGTAGGTGGTATCCGTTGGGTTGATAAAATTCCCAACCGTGACGACCCGTTCGCGCTCTACTCGGGTTCCCCGTCGTGTGGTGTGAAAACACGACCATGTACCTTGAGACGTGTCTTGACTCAAGGACGATCCGTATGGCAATGATACGGACCATATGCTTTTATTATGATATGGAACTGCCTGACATGTCAAAAACGTGTGTGTGCACCATTATTGTGTGTTCTTCTGCAGGTACATTAACCACGTTAGTGCATGACGTTTAGAAACCGTTTGTGAGTGACGTTCTTAGCTCCACCATTTGACACGTATATGCCGGAATACCGGTTTAGAATTTTTTTTTGGTGAGGAAACGTAGTACCGAGACTGCATAAAAGAATATTTTTCAAAGAAAAGAGTTAAAATGAAGTTTAGGATTCCATTTAGGGGTTAGTAAACTCCTATATTGAATTTACAGTCAATTGGAGTATAGATTCAATCTCAAAAACTAAGAAACAATCTCCCCTGGTTTCGGCAGAAATTTTTGCTGAACTTGAACAGGGCATAACATAAGATTGGTTGAACCAATGGAAGTATGGGATACCATTCTGGAAAGGTTTTGAAGTCCTATACATCTTTCCTGTAGAGCTCCAGAACAAAATCTCCCTCCAAAGGGATGAAAATCTCAGAAGAGTAGGTACTGTCCAGAAACAGGGCAGACCAAAATGCTCTCTGGAGTTTTCTGTATTTCAACCACAACTTCCTGTAGAAAAATTTCCAAGGGTGAAGCAAGACACCATTGGAAAGTACAGTAAATGTGCTACAACTTTGTTGTTGAACGCTAGTCCAGATTTTGCCTCTATAGTGGTCAAAACGGTTGAATTATCTACACTGGACAGCTGGACCAGAAGCTGGACAGTGAGCACCATGTTGAAGTGTTTCAACCAAAACACTTAGTGTCACAATTCGACGTCCAGTGTCTGTTGTAAACAGCGAGTTGGAGTCGAAAAGGTTATGCATTCAACATATTATTGCGAGCGAGTACATGTTTGGGTCCAGTACAATAGCGAGGAATTACGCATGCTAACACACTTAACATCCCGTGGCGACCCAGGATGGTCGAATTGAACTTTTAACACATAAAGTTCAATACTTTGGAACTCATCGTGTGACACGGTACAGGGATGTATATGTTGTATAAAGTTTATACTTTATCCATATGTGTGACTGTTATGCATACTGTTTATTCCATTCTCGCACTACTATTGTATAGACTGGAGGAGATAAACCAACATGTGCTGATTGTTTGAATGATGTGAATGCAGAATGGTGCGTACACGGTCCACAAAAGAGGAGGGAGGTCTGAGTCAAGTTCGTGGTGATGAGTCTCCACCTCCGGAGCAAACCACGACGCAGCAGCAACCACCTCCTCCACCGCCAGAACTTCCAAGGAATCTTGCGGAGGTTCTCGCCGCAGTGCTCGGCTCGCGCGACGAGCAAACCGAGTTACTGCGGGTGTTGGTGCAGAAGAATGCGTCCCATAAGGGAGGACGCCAAGACAATGGGCAACGCCAGCCCCAACAAAGTTCTTATTCAGAATTCCTGGCGACCCATCCACCGGTCTTTACGGAGGCCGAAGAGCCGTTGGAGGCGGACAGTTTTATCCGCACTCTAGAGGCGAAGTTCGGACTGCTACGATGCACCGAACATCAGAAGGCGCTGTATGCAGCGCAACAGCTTCAAGGAGAAGCCGGTACATGGTGGGCGAACTACACCGCCTCCTTACCGGCTGGCCATGCTGTCACATGGACAGAGTTCCGGGAGGCGTTCCGCGCCTATCACATACCTCCCGGGGTTATGGAAATGAAGCTCCAGGAGTTCCTGGCGCTACGGCAAGGCGAGAGGAGTGCTCATGAGTACTCTTGGTTATTCAACCGGCTGGCGCAGTATGCGCCAGGGTTTTGTGGGAATGGAAGGCGACAAGAGAAACGCGTTCTTCCGGGGCCTAAATTCAAAAATGAAGGTCCATCTCGCCCAAAGCAATCGTGGCACATTCAACGACCTAGTTAATGCCGCAATTCTACAAGAAAATGCTCAGCGCGAGCACGGTTCTGATAAGAGGAAACGCAGCGCGCTGACGAGCAGCAGTGGTGGGGCGCCACAAAAATACAGCGTGGTGTATTGTTCACCATCCGGTCAGAGATGGAAGCCACCGGCGCGACCGCCTCAGTTCCGCGGTCGACAATATAATGCGCCAGGCTTCCGACCGACGTATCCACCACAGCAACATCAGCAGCAAAGGATGGTCCCGCGTGCGCCTCAGTTTCAACAGCGTGCACCGGGATTCCGTCCTCAAGCCGGCGGGACCCCGACACCTTACACGTGCTTCACGTGTGGCCGTGTCAGGCACATTTCGAGGGACTGCCCCGAGCCGCGACAGGGCAGGGGTGCAGCACCATATCAGGGTGCTAATCAGCCCCGTAATCAGCCCAAGAAACCAGCACCAAAACCCGGCAACATCCACCACTTAGCCATCGAAGACGTGCCAGAAGGCGAACCTGTCCTCGCGGGTACGTTTTCTTACTTAGATCATCCCGTAGTCATACTTTTTGACTCCGGTGCCACCCATAATTTCATAAGTCAGTCTTATGTTATTAAATATCAACTGCCTATCATTCCCACAAATAATTCATACTTGATATGTTCTCCGGGTGGGAAAATAACAGCTGATAGAATGCTCTATAGAGCACCATTACAGTTGGGTGGGAAGCTATATCCGACTTCTCTAATCATGTTAGAGAGTCAGAAACTTGATGTCATTTTAGGAATGTCATGGCTACGTCGCCATGGTGCTGTTCTGGGCATCATTCCACGTGTGGTTCGTCTAAACTCTCCACTTCATGAACCACATGTTCTTATTCTTGACCATTCGATTCAAGAAGCTCCAGCCACATATAACACGGAAGCCATAAAACTTGAGGATATTCGTGTGGTCCGTGAATACCCGGATGTCTTTCCGGATGATCTTCCGGGCATGCCACCCGAAAGAGATGTCGAGTTCAAGATCGAACTTGTACCTGGGACGACGCCGATATCACGGAGGACGTACAAGATGGCTCCGAATGAGCTAGCTGAATGAAAGGAGAAGCTCAATGACTTAATGAAGAAGGGTTTCATTCGACCGAGTTCCTCGCCATGGGGATGCTCGGCGCTGTTTGTGAAGAAGAAGGATGAAACCTTGAGGTTGTGTGTGGACTACCGACCTCTCAACGCCGTCACCATCAAGAATAAATATCCACTGCCCCACATCGATATTCTCTTCGATTAACTTGTGGGTGAGAGTGTATTTTCATAGATGGATCTTCGCTCCGGATATCACCAAATCAAGATCCGAGCGGAGGATATTCCGAAGACGGCCTTCTTGATGAGATATGGGTTGTATGAATACTTCGTCATGTCCTTTGGTGTCACCAACGCCCCGACACACTTCATGTATCTAATGAACTCAGTGTTCATGCCGGAGTTGGGCAAGTTTGTGGTGGTGTTCATAGATGACATCTTGGTTTACTCCAAGTCTGAAGAAGAACACGCCAAGCACTTGCATATCATGCTTCAACGATTGCGAGATCATAAGCTTTACACCAAGTTCAGCAAGTGCGAGTTTTGGATCAGCCAAGTGCCATTCCTTGGTCACATTATTTCGGCAGAAGGCATTGCAGTTGATCCAAGAAAAACCGAACAAGTGCTGAAATGGAAGTCCCCCACATCAGTCCATGAAGTCAGGAGTTTCCTCGGGTTAGCAGGATATTATCGGAGATTCATACCGAACATCTCCAAGCTTGCTAAGCCAATGACTGAACTGTTGAAGAAGGGGATCAAATATGTTTGGAACTCAGCTTGTGAAGAAGCTTTCCAAGCATTAGTGAAGCATCTTACAACAGCCCCGGTGTTAGCTCAACCGGATACAACCAAGCCCTTCGACGTATATTGTGATGTGTCCGGTATTGGGCTTGGCTGTGTATTGATGCAAGGAGGAAGAGTGGTCGCCTATGGCTCACGTCAACTTTGTAACAACGAGCAGCACTATCCGACGCAAGATCTTGAGCTCGCTGCTGTGGTGTTGGCCTTGAAAATGTGGAGGCACTACTTACTCGGGAACTTAGTGCATCTCTACGCCGACCACAAGAGTTTGAAATATATATTCACTCAAAAGGAGTTGAATATGCGACAACGGAGATGGCTAGAACTGATCAAGGACTATGAGATCGAGATTCACTACCATCCTGGAAAGGCAAACGTGGTTGCCGATGCCTTAAGCCGCAAATCCCATGTCAACAGTCTGTCCATCACCCCACTTGAAGAGAGGGAGCCGAGTCTGTACTTGGTTCCACATGGGGCATTATATAATCTTTCTCTCGTCCCTACAATACGAGAGGAGATTATGGAAGCGCAGAAGAAAGACATGGAAATGTCGCACATTCGGAGAAGGATGAAGAATGGCGAAATGAAATGCTTCCAAAAAGATGATAACGGTACACTATGGTTTAATGACCGTATAGTGGTACCGCATGACATGAAGCTTCGGAGGAAAATCTTGGAAGAAGCTCATTTGTCCAAGTATTCTATTCATCCGGGCAGCAACAAGATGTACCAAGATCTGAAAACAAGGTTTTGGTGGACATGGATGAAAAGAGAAATCGCAAAGTACGTATCCGAATGTGATACGTGTCGGCGGGTGAAAGCCGACCATATGCGTAAAGCCGGACAGCTGCAACCATTGAACATTCTGGCGTGGAAGTGGGAGGATATCAGTATGGACTTCATAGTCGGATTACCTCTCACGTCTCACAAGCATGATTCGATTTGAGTAATAGTCGATCGACTAACCAAGTTGGCTCATTTCATTCCCGTACATACAAGTTACATGGTCAAGCAATATGCGGAGCTCTATATTGCAAGAATTTTATGCTTGCACGGTGTTCCCCGCTCCATTATTTCAGATCGCGGTGCGCTGTTCGTCGCTCGGTTTTAGGAACAGCTGCACGCGTCGTTGGGGACCAAACTGATTCGAAGCTCCGCGTATCACCTGCAGACGGATGGTCAAACTGAATGGGTGAACCAAGTGCTGGAAGACATGCTATGTGCTTGTGCCATCCACCACGGCAAGAATTGGGACGATCATTTGCCGCTGGCGGAGTTTTCTTACAACAATGGCTATCAAGCTAGCATCAAGATGGCGCCGTATGAAGCTCTCTAGGGCCAGAAATATCGCACACCCCTCAACTGGTGCGAGTCCGGCGAGCGAGTTATCTACGGCATCAAACTTGTGAATGAGGCTGAAGAAGAGTGCGAGTAATACAAGCCAATCTCAAGGCTGCTCAATCTCGTCAGAAGAGCTATGCGGATAAAAGACGCCGACCTCTCCACTTCGACATCGGGGACCATGTGTTATGTCCGTGTGTCACCGGTGAGGGAGTTCATCGTTTCGGAGTGAAGGGTAAACTTGCACCGCAGTTCATTGGTCCGTTCGTAGTCATTGAAAAATGCGGACCCGTGGCCTATCGCCTGGATTTACCGGCGTCGCTAGCAGGCATTCACAACGTCTTCCACATCTCTCAGCTGAGGAAGTGCCTCAAACCCTCCGCTGAAATCCTCACTGAAGACATAGAAGTTCTTCAACCGGACCTCACGTACACGGAGTATCCAATCCGGATTATCGATGAAAAGACTCGCGCCCCAAGAAATCGGACCTTATGGTTCTACAAGGTCCTATGGAGCAACCATACCGCTGATGAGGCGACATGGGAAAGCGAGGACTATCTACGAACATATTATCCGGACTTGCTATCATCGTATACCTGGTAAAGTCTCCCCACTTTGCATTTCTTTTAGAATCTCGGGACGAGATTCTTTTTAAGGGGGGAGGGATGTAAAATCCCCAAAAAGTGGTAGCAAGAATTTTCAGCTCATGTACACTTAGGAAAAATGAGGGGAATTAAAACTTTGAATTATAACGGTGTAAGTTCAAAGTGAGGATTCAAACTTTCCAAAAACTTCCGAACATGGGGATCTAAATTCATAACTTGGATCTTCATAGTCCAAATATTCACCCTTCCAAATTTCAGCTCATTTGGGGGAGTTTCAATATTTGTTTGGGATTAAGAGGAGAAACCCTCTAATCTAAATTTCAAATTCAGTTTCAAATTCCAACTCCCTCAATTTGCAAATTTGGTTCCACAAATGTGTTCTCCACATTTGAATTAGCAGCCATGTTAAAAATTGGAAACTTTGGGCTTGGGTTCATATCCAAATTCGGGTTGCACAATCGACCACGCCTCGAGCTCATGTGCACATAGCTTATGCACTCTCTAGCGCCTGTCCTCGACAAAGAACCGAGGAAAACCATCAAGTGTTGGCCTTGTTCTAGTCAATTTTCACGCTGCCATGGGAAAACGCTTCGGCTCACCGTTAAACCCTAGTTTGCCGGTCGTTTCATCGAGTTAGGCAGCCCGCTCTAGCTCCTACATCTTCCACTGGTGCTCTAGAGCCCTAAAACCGATCATTTGGTGTAGGGATGAGGGTTCCCGACCTCACCGGAGTTCAAAACCCTGCTGTCACCAGTGCGAGGTGGTTTCCGGTGAGCTATGGCCGCCGGCAACCCTCCCAGAGTGTTCAGCACGGTCAATAATGGAGGAGCGGCCAGTTTGGGCCCGGGAGATGGCCGGGAAAGCCCTTCCCGCCAACCTCGCCGGAGCAGCGCCACGGGCTTCTCTGTTTGGCGCGAGGAAGAAGAGAGAGCTGACGGGTGGGGCCCACAGACAGAATTTAAACATTTCCAGATTTTCCTAATACAGTTCAAACTTTGGAGACCCATAACTTTGTGTAGAAAACTCCAAAAAGGTTGGGACCAATTTTATTGGAATCCTTAGGAGGAGTACTTAACAGAGGAACAATTTGCTTGCTATGAAAATGCCCAGGAATTTCTGTAGAATTGTTTTTATTAAATCATTTAGAGATTTATTACAGGAGCAATTCTTTATGAAACATTCCCAAATTTGGGCAGCTAATATTTTTCATAGTTACTGATCTCCAGTAAAAATTTGGGCTTCATTGGAGTTCTTTTGCTAGGCTAAATTGCCTTCCAAAGTTCAGCCGTTATTTGGAAATTCAAATTTAAACAGAAATTTTTTCAGAACTTCTATCCAACTTCAAAAATTCATATATCTCTGTTGGTAGCTCCACAAATGGTGAAACAAATTTTGTTAGAACCATGGAGACTTACCCTAATCAGATCTTCCACTTTTAGCTATGTCAAAGCTCCTGAATTGGGCTCAAAATTCATAGAAACATTGTACTTGTAGGAATTTTAAAGACTACATTGTGCAATGACATGTCTCCAAATTTTGCTCAGATCATCCTTAGAGAGGCTAGTATCCACTGTAAAAATTCCAAAGCCAATTAAGGATCCTAAATAGCAGTATTTATGAATAGAAGTTTAATTCTTATAAGTCCTTAATACTTACACATATATTTTGTTACATTTGATAATAGTAACCGAAGTTGAGGACTCACCGGAGCCCTTGGACGTCCTGCCACCTGAAGTTGACTTCCCATATAACTCGCAACCAGGCAAGCACCGGTTTGCATTTAAGTACTTTTGCAAATTATTTATTTGTATCACTTATGTCTAGGGCGAATGTTTGCATTAGAGTTAGGGTGATTGAAACCCCACTTGCATTTTAAATCCTATGGAGGGTTGGGTAGCTTACGGACTCAACGAGTAGAGAATGCCATGCTAATATGCTTAGGACCTCGGTAGAAGTCGAGTAGTTGGAATCTACTCACGAGGTAAGGCTTTATCACACGGTTTGGTCAGAATAGAAAATGGCTTAAGAGTGATGAAAATGAGACCCAGCAGGGGGGATAGGTAGCAGAGAGCGGAGGTCTCACGTGTGTAGCCCTGTTGGTGTCGATTGAGGACCGAGTCGTATGCGGGCCTGCTGAACATGTACCAAACAGTACCGGTTGGCATACTGACATAAGCAGGAAACTGATGTAAATGGTTAACATGGGTGTCGAGGCTTACCCAACCGTAAATAGGAGTAGTTGAGGGTAGCAAGGTGTAAATCTGCCGGTGGGCACAGTCACGCTCCACGTGGGGACCTCCTGCCCATTACGGATGGACCGGTTCGGCATTTGGGTTGCCTTTGAAAGGTTGTTGCATAAAACCGAGTAGGAAGGGGTGCGGAATCACGCTTCTGAAAGTGGGTGTATGCAACGTGTTGTCCGGGTGTCTCCTGATTGCAATCACCGTCCCTCGCGGTTATTTGAGTACCGCTTGTTCACTGTTCCGTGACGTAGTAAGAAGTGAAGTAAGACAGTTGAATGATAATATGCTGTGATGATAGATTAATGTTTTGGAAACCATGTCTTCTGTAGATGTAGAGATAATTAAGTTTACTTTCCGCTTTCGGCATCACCACATCGGAGAAAAGTGTTTCTTGTTTGATTGTGGACTTCCGATGTGAGGGCTGCCTAAGGTACATGAATCTGCTTCTATAAAACTGAAAGTAAGGATCAACTTATAGGCGTGTCTTTGATGCAAAGTCCTTTTTCCTATCTTACATATCCCTGCATGTAGAGTTCCATGCCTAGGCTAGACGGTTAAGCCTTGGTGAGCCATCATGCTCGCGGTTGCAATACTTGAGCTGCATGCAGGTGAGAGTTATGAGGAGGGATCCGAGGACGAGGCGATGCCCCCGTCGGGGTACACCGCCGAGCTGGAGCCCTGCACGCCGCCGTGAATCTCCGGTTCCATGCTGCTAGTGTGTAGCGTCCCCGGGCTGGACGGCTGAACTTTTGCATAGTTAGGATGAGAGGCTACTTATGTAAATTACTTTCGCTGTTAATTAAGTTTTGTAAAAGACTTCTGCTGTTTTATATCAAATAAAAAGTTGTATGTTGTTCTTTATTCTTTTCGTGTGTGCTGTTGGGTGTCGCATGGCACGGCACCACCCTATGCGATCCTGGAGTGGGTGAACCACGGGGTGGTTCCCACAGATGTGTCTAGCTAATCGCACTCGTAAAGATAATGAGAACTTGATGTTGATGATGAACATGAATCGGAGGGAGATCTAGGCAAGCTTGGTTTGTGGATGAGGTAGAATGAGATGGTGGTTTACTTGCCGTAGATCTAAGGACCGGTTCATGCGAGCCATGCCAGGATAACAGTGCCACCACAAGGCCAAGTATGGGTGCGGCTTAGCTGAGTAATTAAGTAAGTTACTAGATTGTTATGGACCGTGGAAGGCGCGGGGAATGGGAGTCGAGTGAGGACTTCCCTGGGAACTGCATGGCACAAGAGGGGGCCCGTGGATGGGAGAATTGGAGATTCTAGCCTGCTTGTGAAACCATAGTGAGTCCATACATCTAGTAGCTGACACGACCCCACTGGTCCTGTCGAGCCAGGATCACGCTGAGGGGTGCTGCGTTGCACAACACCGTATAACACACGTCAAAGGTACAAAGCGGAAGCGGAAGCTTTATTACATAAACAAGTTTATTAACATGTTTACATCAAAATAAGTTTAGTCCACACTCGCGGGCGTAGACTAAGCATCAAGTGCACGTTCAGCCCTCGAACGTGTCCTTGCTAGCACACTCGCACACTAACTCTGCGGCGTGCACGACTCCCACTCGACGGGGTTCCCCTCCTGGGGTTCCGTCTCCTCTTCGGGAGTCCCTTCCTCATAGAACCCTGCAAAAGCTTCAAACACAAGCAGTCAGCACGAAGGCTCAGCAAGTCTGACCCGTCTCACCTAAACATGAAACTTCTACATGAGGGTGATGGGTTGCATGAGGTAAAAATCATTTGCAAGGACTCGCCTAATTAGTAGAACCTTACTTTCAAGTTTTAGCAGCAGGTTGTGGAGAACTTTACGCTAAGGCACATGAGAGAGCCGCAATCAAACAAGAAACGCATTTCTCTCATGTACTCTGCCCAAAGTTGAAAAGAACTTTAGTTAGCACTAAGCTACAACATATCATTAACAATCAATATCCAACTTTCAATCAGCAACATTTTAACATGTAACTAGCCTGTTCTTTCTACGTCACGGTACAGTGAACAAGTGGTACTCACTGACCGCGAGGGACGGCGATTATAATCGATTTACACCTGCAGGGTTACCCGAACAACCCGTCACGTACGCCCGTACTCGATGTTGCCTACAACAACCATCACGGACGCCGTACGCGACTACCTTTCACCCGTTAGCCAAATATTGAACCGGTCCCATCGTCCCGAGCAAGAGGTCCCTGCACGCGCATCTCTGTGCCGCCAGCTGATTTACACCTCGAGCTCTCAACCTACCCTCTGAACGACGGGCAATGCCTCAATACCCAGCTACCCGAGTTACATCAGTTTCCCGGTTCCCATATAGCCGGTAGGTCTTCGGTACTGTTCTAGCTTGTTCAACAGGCCCGCACACGGCTCGGTCCTCAATCGACACAAGCGGAGCTACAGCACACAGGCCCCAAAGTCCTGCTGCCCTTACTCTCCGCTCGGTCTCATTTTCTTGCCATGTGTATCATGTGCTATCTCTACCCGAGCAATGTGCCTCTAGCCTATTCTCGCGAGTAGTTCCAACTACTCGACTTGTACCGAATCCTACTCTATCCTAGCAATGCAGTGGCTAACGGGGTTTGCAATCCTAAACCCCAACCCATGGTTTTCTTGGCTATGCAGTGGGGTTTCCAAACAAGACTCTGATGCACAACATAAAGAAAACAAGTATGTGCTCAAAACAATAAAAATTTATAAAATGGTTAATGCAAACCGGGGCTTGCCTTGCTGCTCTTGGTCGTAGGCTAGCTGTTCCTCCGGAGTAACGAAGTCTAGGACTTCGGGTTCCTCCTCGACCTTAGCGACTACATGATAAGAACAATGTATGTATTAATTAAATGCTTTTGTATTAACTTTGAAGTTGTGAAGTCTATAACCTTTACTAGATAGACCTAATGACTGTGAAACTTTTACTGTGGCTTGGTTACAACCTAAACAGAGACTTGGTCAAGTTTTAGTTGCAGCAAAGCTCATTTGAGCCCTCCACAAATAATTATGTCCTTGACCTTAATTAAAGGCTTTTAGGGTGTTCTAGGTATTTTCATGAAACAAACTATGACTTTCTGAAAACTAGATTTTCAGAGGGTTCTAATGGAATTGGTCTCACTTAATTTGGAAGTCTCTAACTAAAGATATGAGCTAAACAATTTCAGAGAAAATTCTGAAAATGTTTCTGAACATTTTCTATTTTCTCTGGAACAGTTTTACTAATCACACCATTAGGTGGACTAAATGAGCTCAAATGGATCTGAAATTTTTATGGTAGTTCAAGGATATTTTGGTGAACATCTCAGCAAAATTTCAGGATTTTCCTCCAAATGATTCTCCAGTTAAAATTCCTAACAGTTTAAACTTTAAGGAATTAATTCTGGAGAATTAAGGAATTTCATGAAGTGACACTTGATTTTCTGGAAAGTACTCAAAGAGCTGAATCCAGCAAAATTTGGTTCACTCAATTTGGAGCTTTCTAGCCAAAGTTATAAGGATTTGAAGTTTGAAGGAAATCTGAAAATCGGGGAAAAGTTTAAACTCGCGCGTGGGCCCAGGGGACACGCGTCGCACGCCGAAGCGACAGCACACCGCGGCCCACAAGGCTTTTGCGCGCCAGCACACCCGATCCCGGCCGCAGCCGGATCCCGATTCAAAATATCGGCCGCTGACAGCTGGGGTCCACCCCCTTCTTCAACCTCGCGACACCCGCGCTCCGCCGCCGAGGGACCTCGCCGGAGAGCTCGCCGCTGGCTGCTGTACCGCTTCAAACTTCTTGATTCTGGCCGCCCCTGCCTACTTTTACTTGGGGAACATGATCCGAGGGTCAGCTGCTCATGACAACGGCCGGAGCATGGTCGGCGACGAGCCGCCATATCGGAACGACTTCGGCCATGTCGGCTGACGCTCCTAGTGCCTCAGCTACTTGGGAAATCGGTCGGGGAGCATCAGTGGACCTCAGAGAAGGTCGACATGAACTCGGGGTAGCTCGGGGAAGGCCCGAAATAGGTCCTCACCGTGCGCCCGATACCCCCCGTGCGTTCCGCCATTAGTAGACCTTGAATTACGCCGGGCACAGAAGTTCTCCGGCCCAGAGTTGTGAAGGCAACTTGTGCGTCACCGTGTCTAGTTCGTGTGGGAGTGGCCTGAGGCCCTCTAATCCTTTCTAGAGCACGAATTAAACAGAATCGTACCCGAGGGTCGTTCTGCACACAGAAAGGGGAAAAGTGGAAATTCGCCGCCGGTGAGCAACCACTCGAGCTGTGGCTCGGGGATGAGCAGCACCGATCACTTGCGCGTCCAAGGGTGCCTTGGCTCGGGCGTGACAACGCCCAGGTTGGGCTGTCCACGAGAGCCCGAGGTGCGGCGGTTTCCAGTTCCGAGTTTGATCTTTCGGCACAGCCGATATCACTCGGTTTCAATCGATTTCTCTCAATGGGAAGGATGGAGGATGGTCGCTAGTACCTGGCTGGGACCCTGGAGTGGAAAGAGGAAGCTGCGATCAGCTCGATCCAGCAGGAACTCGAGCGCCGGTGATGGCAGTGGAGAAATGGATCGTGCACGTCGGCAGCTCGGGGAATGGCGACTGAAGCACGCCGGGGAGGGAATAAATAGGCCGGTCGGCCGGTCTCCGGCTTGGGGCACGCAGCAGGAGCTGGCGCCGGCTGCCCCCTTCGGTGGCGCGCGCGCACAACAGCCGGGAACCGACTGAACTGTGGTTCAGTCGGTTTGCCTTGAGGCTGAGGCTGACATGTGGGTCCCACTCCTCTTTTAACCTCTGAAATTTATTCCTAACAGCTGTGGTAAACAGTGAACCCTATTCTACCCTTGGCAACTCAAATTATTCACCCAAGAGCCATTTGAATTGATCAAAGTTCAAATGAGGTTTGGTTTGAATGAATTTCAGCACAAGTGCAGTTTGAAATTCAAATAAAGTTTGAATTTCTCCCCCTTAGCTCATGTCAAGATCAACTCCAAATGGAGTGAAAATTGGTGTGTGAGCTCACAAAAATGTGCTGAGCAAGAATATGCCTTCCACTTTTAAATTCAGTGGGTGAAAACAGTTTGAATTTGAATATGTTTTCAAACTGCCCCTTTCCTATCTACACCCAAGATGACCTCAAAAATGTTTTGAATTTGGGTGAAACTTGGCATGGACATCCTTGGCAAAGTGTAGGAGTTTTCATATGTCCAGCCCATCTATATCACATGTGGGAAGTACCACTTTTGCAATGTGTGAGTTTGTTCCCTAATGAGCATGTTGATAATTGTTACTTGCTCTTTATTTGTGTTCATCATTTTTCCTCAAATGAGGTGTGTGGTGTGGGGATGAACACTGCAAATGGGTGTCAAAAACTGAGGCCCTTACATTCCTCCCCCCTTAAAAGAATCTCGTCCCGAGATTATAAGGTGAAAATGAGAGAGAGGACGGTGGAAAAATTACCGGATATGCGACGTGAGAAAGTCGGGGTAATTAGTGCGAAGGAATTCTTCGCTCTCCCATGTCGCTTCATCCATGGAGTGATTACTCCACAGAACCTTGTAGAACCACAACGTACGGTTGCGTGTGGTTCGGGCCTTTTCATCAATAATCTGCACCGGTTCCTCCCGATAGGTGAGATCCGGTTGCAGTTCTTCAATGTCTTCCAGCTGAACGGTAGTTGATAGCTTGAGACACTTCCTCAGCTGGGAAATGTGAAAGACGTCGTGCACACCGGAAAGTGCTTCTGGTAATCTTAGCCGGTATGCCACCGATCCACATCTTTCGGTAATCTGGAATGGACCGATGAATCGGGGTGCTAACTTTCCTCTCACCCCAAATCTGTTTACGCCCTTCATTGGAGACACTCGTAGATATACGTGGTCTCCAGCTTCGAATTGTAACGGACGCCTTCTCCGGTCCGCATACTGTTTCTGTCGGGATTGAGCGGCTTTTAGGTTCGCTTGAATTACTCGAACCTTTTCTTCCGCGTTGTTGACAAGATCAATCCCGAAGGTAACCCTCTCGCCAGACTCACACCAATTCAATGGTGTGCGGCATTTTCTCCCGTATAGCGCCTCGTAGGGCGCCATCTTGATGCTGGCTTGGTACCCATTGTTGTACGAGAACTCGGCTAACGGCAAGTGATCATCCCAATTCTTGCCGTGGTCGATAGCGCAAGCTCGTAGCATGTCTTCTAAGATTTGATTTACCCGCTCCGTTTGCCCATCCGTCTGCGGGTGGTAGGCTGAACTACGGATCAGCTTCGTCCCCAAGGCAGCGTGGAGCTGCTCCCAAAAACGGGACACAAATAAAGTGCCCCGGTCCGATACGATAGTACGGGGTACGCCGTATAAGCATAGGATCCGTGAGATGTACAGTTCAGCGTACTTCTTGGCGTTGTAGCTGGTGTTGACCGGGATGAAATGGGCAACTTTGGTGAGCCGATCGACGATCACCCACACAGAATCATGTTTCTGTAAGGTGGTGGGTAAACCGACGACGAAATCCATGCTCACGTCCTCCCACTTCCAGGCAGGAATGCCCAGTGGTTGCAGCAGTCCCGGTTTCCGCATGTGGTCTGCCTTCACCCGTCGACATGTATCACACTCGGACACGTATTTTGCAGTCTCTCGCTTCATCCGTGTCCACCAAAACTTGCTTCTGAGTTCTTGATACATCTTGTTGCTGCCGGGGTGAATAGAAAACTTTGATAAGTGAGCCTCATCAAAGATTTTCTTCCGTAACTCCGGGTTTCGGGGTACGACGATCCGGTCCTTGAACCATAGGACGCCGTCTCCGTCCTTCCGGAAACATTTCAACTCCCCACTGTCTACACGTCTCCGTAAATGTGACATGCCCTTGTCATTCTTCTGGGCTGCCGCTATCTCTTCACGGATGGTGGGGATCAAAGCTAGGTTGTAGAGAGCTCCGTGTGGAATCACATGGAGTGGTGGTTCGCTCTCTCCCAACGGTGTGATGGTCAGATTATTGACGTGTGACTTGCGGCTTAGCGCGTCTGCCACAACGTTTGCCTTGCCCGGATGATAATGGATCTCTATCTCGTAATCCTTTATCAGTTCTAACCATTTTCGTTGCCTCATGTTCAGCTCCTTCTGAGTGAATATGTACTTGAGGCTTTTGTGGTCGGTATATAAATGTACGAGGTTACCGAGTAGGTAGTGCCTCCACATTTTCAGTGCAAGTACCACGGCAGCGAGCTCCAAGTCGTGAGTTGGATAATTTTGCTCATGATTCCTAAGCTGCCGTGACCCATACGCGACCACCCTTCGGTCTTGCATCAACACACATCCGAGCCCAATGCCGGATGCATCGCAGTACACATCGAACGGTTTTGTTGTGTCTGGCTGCGCCAAAACCGGTGCTGATGTCAGGTGCTTGACTAAAGCCTTGAATGCTGCTTCACATGCTGGACTCCAAACATATTTGGTAGCCTTCTTCAGCAGTTCTGTCATTGGCTTGGCAATCTTCGAGAAGTTCGGAATGAACCTCCGATAATATCCCGCGAGTCCGAGGAAACTCCGTACCTCATGAACAGTTCTCGGGGATTTCCAATTCAGCACTTGCGTGATTTTGCTCGGGTCCACAGCGATACCCTCCGCTGAGATGATATGCCCGAGGAAAGGCACTTGCGATATCCAAAACTCGCATTTGCTGAACTTTGCGTATAACTTGTGATCCCGCAGCCGTTGCAAGACTATACGCAGATGTTTCTTGTGATCTTCCTCCGACTTGGAATATACCAGGATGTCGTCGATGAAGACCACGACAAACTTGTCCAGCTCCGGCATGAACACCGAGTTCATTAAGTACATGAAGTGAGCTGGAGCATTGGTGAGGCCAAAGGACATGACCAGGTACTCATAAAGTCCGTACCTTGTCGAAAAAGCTGTCTTTGGAATGTCCTCAGCCCTGATCTTAATCTGATGGTACCCGGATCTTAAATCCATCTTGGAAAAGACCTTTGCTTCGACCAACTGATCAAACAACATGTCGATCCGTGGCAACGGGTACTTGTTCTTGATGGTTACGGCATTTAATGGACGGTAGTCCACGCAAAGCCGCAACGTTTCATCCTTCTTTTTGACAAATAATGCCGAACAGCCCCATGGCGAGGAGCTCGGCCTAATAAAACCCTTCTCCAGAAGGTCCGTGAGCTGAGTCTTCAGTTCAGCCAACTCCTTGGGCGCCATCTTGTACGGCCTTCGGGATATTGGCATGGTTCCCGGTGCAAGTTCAATCTTGAACTCCACCTCTCTATCGGGTGGCATCCCCGGCAAATCATCCGGGAATACATCAGGGAATTCTCGGACCACTGGAATGTCTTCCAATCTGATGGTTGTGGCTTGATAGACACTTGGAAGTTTTATTTCTGGACTGTCCAGAAATAATGAGTGAGAACCGTGCACTCCTGAGTTTAAGTGCACGACTCGGAGGACGGTGTCTAAAACAGCGCCGTGGCGGTTTAACCACGACATCCCTAGGATGACATCGACCTTCTGTCCCTCTAAGATAATGAGAGACGTGGGGTACACTCTACCCGCTAAGCATAATGGTGCTTTGGAGACCATTACGCTTGCTGAAATCTTCCCACCCGGTGAACAAATTAAATATGGACTATCGGTGGGTAGTATTGGCAAGCTGTGTTTAGCAATGAAAGCTTGGCTAATAAAATTATGCGTGGCGCCTGAATCAAATAGTACTATAGCGGGATGCTGGTGGAGTTGGAACATACCCGCAAGGATTGGCTCGCCCTCCGGCACGTCCTCAATGGCAAGCTGGTGGACAGTGCCGGGCCTAGGGTTTGCCCGCCGCGCATTAGTAGGGTTCCGGGGTTGATTCCTCCCCGGAAACTGTGGTACCACTCCGCCGCCTTGCCTCTCCGGGCAACTGCTCGCGAAGTGTCCTGGACGACCACACTTGTAACATGTGGCCGCTGCTGGTGGAGTACTTGGTGGACGAAAGCCCGGCATGCGTTGCGGAGGTGCAAACGCACGCGGCATCGCCCGCTGCTGCTGTTGTTGTTGCGGTGGTGCTGGCAGTGCCGGCCGGAATGCCGGTGAAGAATACGGCCGACCGCGGAACGGCATCGACCGCTGTGGTGGCTGCCAGCGCGGACCTGATGGTGGGCGATTCACCATCCGAAACTTCTGAGAAGGACCGCCTCCTTCTCCGCTGCTCTGCGGCGCGCTTCGCTTTCGCTCTGCCGCCGCCAACTCCTTGCCGGAGTCTTCCTGAACAATCGCAGCATCAATTATGTCGTTGAGGCTGCCGCGATTGAACATCGCCAGCTTGTCCTTCAGGAGCGGGTTAAGCCCCTGGTAAAAGTGGTCCCGCCGCTTCTCGTCCGTATCTGCATGATACGACGCGTAGAGTGCGAGATCGTTGAACGCTCTGGAGTACTCCAGCGCGTTCCGGCTCCCTTGTTGCAGGTGTAGGAATTCCTGCGTCTTCCTCTTCATCAAACCGGGCGGTATATGATAGGCCCGGAAGGCCGTCCGGAACTCCGCCCAGGTCATCACTCGGTCGGTGGGTTGTGAAGCACAAAAGTTGGCCCACCACGCGCTCGCGGATCCTTGGAGCTGCTGGACCGCGAACTGAGTCTTGCGCTGCTCGCTGATTTGGAGCAGCCCGAACTTCATCTCTATGGCGCGGAGCCAGTTGTCCGCGTCAAGTGGTTCATCCGCCCTTGAGAATACAGGGGGATGAGTCGCCAGGAAGTCAGAGTAGGAGCTCTGTTGGCGCTCCTCACGATCTTGACGTCTCT
Source organism: Neostapfia colusana (assembly GCA_030760725.1). Classification (NCBI taxonomy): domain Eukaryota; kingdom Viridiplantae; phylum Streptophyta; class Magnoliopsida; order Poales; family Poaceae; genus Neostapfia; species Neostapfia colusana. The sequence goes on along the minus strand of JASWHV010000013.1, from coordinate 39,200,957 downwards.
CTGGGCGAGATGTATTCGCAATTAACGTTTGCAGCAGCTCTGTATGCTGCTGATGTGAACCCGCCATTGCCGCGACAATGTCGGCCAATGTAACCGTTGGCAGTGGCGGTGGCGGTGTTTGCTGTTGCTGTTGCTGCTGCTGTCCCGAGGAGTCCTCGGGAGGTGGTTGGGAGGTCTCTCCCCCTTGGCTAGTACCTCCAACATCGGGGTTGGCACGAGTACGCGTCATTCTGAAATTCAACACAGCAGCAATTAGCACATGTCTTACTCAAAATTCCATAAACAGGAGTAAGTATTGAAGCGACGCATGATTAACTTGCACAACATTCACATATATTGATAAAGCATAAACTTTATACAAGATACATTATTCTCGGATCTCCGAGAAGTCGTGCTCATGTCGTCACTACCTATACATACGCTACTGTCTACACGACATGTCACCGATTACAAAAGCTGGGTTACGCTACCCTAGCTGCCCTACTTGGCAACCGTAACCCCCTACTCGGAGTAGAACTCGACCTCCTGTGGGTCGTCCTCCTCCGGTACCTCTGCTGGTGGCTCGGGGTCTACCACCTCTTCTCCCATTCCAGGTTCTCCCATGGCTGGAAGACCCAAGACTACCGGTACGCCCAATACCGGGGGCACGAGGTCCTGCAATGCATGCACCTCGTCCATAGCCTGGTTGTAGTCCTCTTCCCAGCCTTGTCCTTCCTCAATAGCGTCGTCCCGCTCTTGAGCAAGGTCCTCATTCTGCTGGGTTAGGGTCTGCACCAGCTCTTGCAACGCCGCAATGTCAACACGGCTCTTCTTCTTTGCCTTCTTCAGACGACGCAACTGATCGTGTTGTTCATTCAGTCGCTTGATCGTCGGAAGGAGCACATTGCGGAGTGCACTGTGAGCACTCTCAAAATGATCTCCACGGCTTGTGCTCTCCTTGAGCTTGGTGGCGAGATGCTCCGTATGAACAGCTTGGCTGTCCATCACAGCGTTTCCCGCCCTCATTTGGAGGCTGAGATTTGCCTCCGCGGGGTTGTACCTTGGGCAACTCGGGTTTGTTGCCTCTAGGTACCTCTCTTCCCACACATGCTGAGCTCGTCCCTCCACCGGAACGAGTGCGTATGGAGTTCCCTCCATAGCCTGTACGTGTAGTTGGCAGAAACGTGACATAGTGTCACGGGCTGCCACTTGCCACATCCCTTCCGGTTGTCTTCCTCTCACCGTGACGGTGAATGGCACCCAACCGGGTGGCGTAGGCCCTGCAGGAACCTCGACATGGATCGTCCACGTCTTGTTCCCCTCTTCGCCTTCTTCCTTGGCGAAGTATTGCGGCATCTGGTTGTACCCGAAATATTGGAGCATTAGCCACAATGCTCCCGGGTAGCCGCTACGGTCAGAGCAGTGGGAAACTACCCACCCGTTCTCCAACCGTTTATCTGCTGCCATCTGTAAAAATATATTTGAGAAATGTCAAATATTTATTTAAACAGTAAACCATTGAGTTATAACATAAGATATGTCATTGAACCCTTAACACTTGGAAACATAGTTCAAATTTTTAAACAAATTTGACTGCTGATCTGCTGTTCCCATGACAGCCCTGACCAGTTTCCATATCAATCTGATTTAGGCCAGGTTAAAAGCAAAACCAGTCCTGGAGCTCAACATCAAAGTTAAAGTTAACTTCAATAGCTTTCCAGAAAGTATTTGGTTGGCCTAAGATCTGCTCTGGTTCAAAAGTTATGAGATGTCAAAGTTAACAGAATTTCTGGGAACAATTGGACAGCACCTCCCTGCCTTAGGTACTGATTTGATCCAAGAATTCCAGTTAATTCTGTTCCTAATCTGACAAAACTTTCTGTTACAAAGTTGTAACCCATCTCATAAGCTTCCCAGAACCACCTCATTTTCTATTTTTGGATTTTTATGCAGGAAGTTATGCTTAATTTACAGAGAGTCTACAGAGAGTCTTTGCTCCGTCCTGTTTTCTGGACAGTTTCAACTCTACTGCATTTTTCGAGTGGTTAAGGGATGAAACACCTCTGGAACTCAACAGAAAAAGTTGTAAAGCTCCTCCAAAGCTTTCCAGAAATGTATCATACGACCCCAACCTCGAAAGAACTCAACCTCTAACCTCTGATTAACTTCAGCCTTGATTTAGCTGAAAACAGAGTGCTCTGTCCTTAACATCCTATAAGTTGAAAACTTATTAACTTTGAATATCCTGTTCAAGGGAAGGAGTTACATCAAGTTTTACTACTTTGGATCAAAACCTTCAAGTTTTTAAATGAAGTTGTTCATTTAGTTGGGTGTGACGTCGAGGCGTCACCAGATTATGTCGGTACTACGTCCTCACAAAGGAAAAACCTATACCGGATTTAGCCGGCTTCGTTAGTTCAGTGGCACTACTCGTCACTCGCACACGGATGCTACACGTCTACCGTTTCGTGGTAAGGCTACCTGCAGAAACTCAAACAATCATCAGACTCGGCTGCACACCGAGCCCGGAATCCATACAGTTTGTACACCCGGCCGTCATCACTCGCCCGGATGTTCTCAAGCCAAACACGCCTTGAGTTACGTGTTCACGTTTCAGACCACGTGACGGGGTCTCCCATGTTGCACCACGCACGCCAGGGACAGACGTTGCTCGAATACCCCAAACGACATGAAGAGTCGTAGAGGATATCAAAGCGGGTCGGGTTACCTGCCACCCGTGGGGCTCCACCCTTCAGCTTGTGCGCACTGGTGGACAGCGCTTACGTGCACCCCCCAAGACATGAACGTCCCGAGATGCACGATTTTCCGACATAACAAATAGGTTACTAAGCCACTTTCTATATACTAATAACATCCTTATACGGGCTACTAACTCGTTCCTCACTGGATTTTTGAAAAAGAAGACCTTTGTACTGTGTTAAACCTCAAGCGAGCTCTGATACCACGCTGACACGACCCCACTGGTCCTGTCGAGCCAGGATCACGCGGAGGGGTGCTGCGTTGCACAACACCGTATAACACACGTCAAAGGTACAAAGCGGAAGCGGAAGCTTTATTACATAAACAAGTTTATTAACATGTTTACATCAAAATAAGTTTAGTCCACACTCGCGGGCGTAGACTAAGCATCAAGTGCACGTTCAGCCCTCGAACGTGTCCTTGCTAGCACACTCGCACACTAACTCTGCGGCGTGCACGACTCCCACTCGACGGGGTTCCCCTCCTGGGGTTCCGTCTCCTCTTCGGGAGTCCCTTCCTCATAGAACCCTGCAAAAGCTTCAAACACAAGCAGTGAGCACGAAGGCTCAGCAAGTCTGACCCGTCTCACCTAAACATGAAACTTCTACATGAGGGTGATGGGTTGCATGAGGTAAAAATCATTTGCAAGGACTCGCCTAATTAGTAGAACCTTACTTTCAAGTTTTAGCAGCAGGTTGTGGAGAACTTTACGCTAAGGCACATGAGAGAGCCGCAATCAAACAAGAAACGCATTTCTCTCATGTACTCTGCCCAAAGTTGAAAAGAACTTTAGTTAGCACTAAGCTACAACATATCATTAACAATCAATATCCAACTTTCAATCAGCAACATTTTAACATGTAACTAGCCTGTTCTTTCTACGTCACGGTACAGTGAACAAGTGGTACTCACTGACCGCGAGGGACGGCGATTATAATCGATTTACACCTGCAGGGTTACCCGAACAACCCGTCACGTACGCCCGTACTCGATGTTGCCTACAACAACCATCACGGACGCCGTACGCGACTACCTTTCACCCGTTAGCCAAATATTGAACCGGTCCCATCGTCCCGAGCAAGAGGTCCCTGCACGCGCATCTCTGTGCCGCCAGCTGATTTACACCTCGAGCTCTCAACCTACCCTCTGAACGACGGGCAATGCCTCAATACCCAGCTACCCGAGTTACATCAGTTTCCCGGTTCCCATATAGCCGGTAGGTCTTCGGTACTGTTCTAGCTTGTTCAACAGGCCCGCACACGGCTCGGTCCTCAATCGACACAAGCGGAGCTACAGCACACAGGCCCCAAAGTCCTGCTGCCCTTACTCTCCGCTCGGTCTCATTTTCTTGCCATGTGTATCATGTGCTATCTCTACCCGAGCAATGTGCCTCTAGCCTATTCTCGCGAGTAGTTCCAACTACTCGACTTGTACCGAATCCTACTCTATCCTAGCAATGCAGTGGCTAACGGGGTTTGCAATCCTAAACCCCAACCCATGGTTTTCTTGGCTATGCAGTGGGGTTTCCAAACAAGACTCTGATGCACAACATAAAGAAAACAAGTATGTGCTCAAAACAATAAAAATTTATAAAATGGTTAATGCAAACCGGGGCTTGCCTTGCTGCTCTTGGTCGTAGGCTAGCTGTTCCTCCAGAGTAACGAAGTCTAGGACTTCGGGTTCCTCCTCGACCTTAGCGACTACATGATAAGAACAATGTATGTATTAATTAAATGCTTTTGTATTAACTTTGAAGTTGTGAAGTCTATAACCTTTACTAGATAGACCTAATGACTGTGAAACTTTTACTGTGGCTTGGTTACAACCTAAACAGAGACTTGGTCAAGTTTTAGTTGCAGCAAAGCTCATTTGAGCCCTCCACAAATAATTATGTCCTTGACCTTAATTAAAGGCTTTTAGGGTGTTCTAGGTATTTTCATGAAACAAACTATGACTTTCTGAAAACTAGATTTTCAGAGGGTTCTAATGGAATTGGTCTCACTTAATTTGGAAGTCTCTAACTAAAGATATGAGCTAAACAATTTCAGAGAAAATTCTGAAAATGTTTCTGAACATTTTCTATTTTCTCTGGAACAGTTTTACTAATCACACCATTAGGTGGACTAAATGAGCTCAAATGGATCTGAAATTTTTATGGTAGTTCAAGGATATTTTGGTGAACATCTCAGCAAAATTTCAGGATTTTCCTCCAAATGATTCTCCAGTTAAAATTCCTAACAGTTTAAACTTTAAGGAATTAATTCTGGAGAATTAAGGAATTTCATGAAGTGACACTTGATTTTCTGGAAAGTACTCAAAGAGCTGAATCCAGCAAAATTTGGTTCACTCAATTTGGAGCTTTCTAGCCAAAGTTATAAGGATTTGAAGTTTGAAGGAAATCTGAAAATCGGGGAAAAGTTTAAACTCGCGCGTGGGCCCAGGGGACACGCGTCGCACGCCGAAGCGACAGCACACCGCGGCCCACAAGGCTTTTGCGCGCCAGCACACCCGATCCCGGCCGCAGCCGGATCCCGATTCAAAATATCGGCCGCTGACAGCTGGGGTCCACCCCCTTCTTCAACCTCGCGACACCCGCGCTCCGCCGCCGAGGGACCTCGCCGGAGAGCTCGCCGCTGGCTGCTGTACCGCTTCAAACTTCTTGATTCTGGCCGCCCCTGCCTACTTTTACTTGGGGAACATGATCCGAGGGTCAGCTGCTCATGACAACGGCCGGAGCATGGTCGGCGACGAGCTGCCATATCGGAACGACTTCGGCCATGTCGGCTGACGCTCCTAGTGCCTCAGCTACTTGGGAAATCGGTCGGGGAGCATCAGTGGACCTCAGAGAAGGTCGACATGAACTCGGGGTAGCTCGGGGAAGGCCCGAAATAGGTCCTCACCGTGCGCCCGATACCCCCCGTGCGTTCCGCCATTAGTAGACCTTGAATTACGCCGGGCACAGAAGTTCTCCGGCCCAGAGTTGTGAAGGCAACTTGTGCGTCACCGTGTCTAGTTCGTGTGGGAGTGGCCTGAGGCCCTCTAATCCTTTCTAGAGCACGAATTAAACAGAATCGTACCCGAGGGTCGTTCTGCACACAGAAAGGGGAAAAGTGGAAATTCGCCGCCGGTGAGCAACCACTCGAGCTGTGGCTCGGGGATGAGCAGCACCGATCACTTGCGCGTCCAAGGGTGCCTTGGCTCGGGCGTGACAACGCCCAGGTTGGGCTGTCCACGAGAGCCCGAGGTGCGGCGGTTTCCAGTTCCGAGTTTGATCTTTCGGCACAGCCGATATCACTCGGTTTCAATCGATTTCTATCAATGGGAAGGATGGAGGATGGTCGCTAGTACCTGGCTGGGACCCTGGAGTGGAAAGAGGAAGCTGCGATCAGCTCGATCCAGCAGGAACTCGAGCGCCGGTGATGGCAGTGGAGAAATGGATCGTGCACGTCGGCAGCTCGGGGAATGGCGACTGAAGCACGCCGGGGAGGGAATAAATAGGCCGGTCGGCCGGTCTCCGGCTTGGGGCACGCAGCAGGAGCTGGCGCCGGCTGCCCCCTTCGGTGGCGCGCGCGCACAACAGCCGGGAACCGACTGAACTGTGGTTCAGTCGGTTTGCCTTGAGGCTGAGGCTGACATGTGGGTCCCACTCCTCTTTTAACCTCTGAAATTTATTCCTAACAGCTGTGGTAAACAGTGAACCCTATTCTACCCTTGGCAACTCAAATTATTCACCCAAGAGCCATTTGAATTGATCAAAGTTCAAATGAGGTTTGGTTTGAATGAATTTCAGCACAAGTGCAGTTTGAAATTCAAATAAAGTTTGAATTTCTCCCCCTTAGCTCATGTCAAGATCAACTCCAAATGGAGTGAAAATTGGTGTGTGAGCTCACAAAAATGTGCTGAGCAAGAATATGCCTTCCACTTTTAAATTCAGTGGGTGAAAACAGTTTGAATTTGAATATGTTTTCAAACTGCCCCTTTCCTATCTACACCCAAGATGACCTCAAAAATGTTTTGAATTTGGGTGAAACTTGGCATGGACATCCTTGGCAAAGTGTAGGAGTTTTCATATGTCCAGCCCATCTATATCACATGTGGGAAGTACCACTTTTGCAATGTGTGAGTTTGTTCCCTAATGAGCATGTTGATAATTGTTACTTGCTCTTTATTTGTGTTCATCATTTTTCCTCAAATGAGGTGTGTGGTGTGGGGATGAACACTGCAAATGGGTGTCAAAAACTGAGGCCCTTACAGTAGCCCCTTTGTAAAGGCTAATTTGTGATATCTTGTGTAAAAGCCCAAGGAAAAGGGACTTGCAAAAACTTTTCTTCACCTCACAGCACCACAGTTTTAATTGTGGATATCTTGGGAAATATGGTGAAGAGCAAGTAACCTCCATCAAAAGAGTGATTAGAGGGGAAAGCCTTCACTTTCACAAAGTAGGGTTTGTACACATGAACATGAGAGGTTGAGCTCACCCCTAGAACTTAAAAAGTCTTGGGAGGGTTCAAGCCAAGTTTCATGCTAATCCAACACTTTTTGAGGCACTTTTGGAGGTATTTGAAAAAGAGGCCAATTTGAATGTAAATCAAATTGTAGCAACTTTCATCACTTAAATTCAAAAGTTAACTTCATATTCAAACTCAGCATATTTTTCTGAGCAAGCCCACCAATTTTCATCCCCATTGGAATTCATCTTGTCGGGAGCTAAATTTGCAATAATTCCAAACTGAATTTGAATTTCAGTTTAAATATAAAGCAAATTTAGTCAAACAAAGTTTGAATTTGAGAACTCAAATTCAAACCAAGACTTGGGGGCTAAGTCTCTCATTCAATGTTTAGTTGCTGGGATATTTACAAAAGAAAGGGGGAGAAAGAATTAGAGGGGAGAAGAGGGGCCACTGGTCAGCCACCCAGGGATCAAACCGACTCAGGCACGAGGTCGAACACCCCTACGGGCGACAGCGCACGGGGTCGACCCCGTCCCAACGCGGCCACCGCACGGTGAAAGAGCAGAGTCACCACGCCAGCGCGACGCTCGCTCGACTGTTTTCACGGTGCCCCGGCTGCCCCAGCGTTCCCCCATCCACAATCGCCTACGCGCGCAAACTTTTTCCTCGCCGCTCTCTGGTCGCCGGCGTTCGAGCAACCCAGGCACTCTCGTGCACGACGAGCAACACAAGAAAGAACCGCCTTAAGGTGCTGATTCTTCTGGTCCCAACCATTCTTCATTTCATGGGCTGTCGGGGGAGTATTTCACCGGGAAAGTTCCGGTGGTCCTAAGACCGAGCCCCCACCAAACCCCAAAATTCATGAAGGTTAGCTCATCACCGGGCATACCGAGCCACACACACGCTCTATACCCTGCCACGACCACCTAGGATCGAAAACCAGTAAGAACCGTGGGCTAGGGTTACGGTTCTTCGAAGTTTTCTGAGCACAGCCGATATCCGGCCTAGGTCGCCGATGAGGTCATAGTTACAGCCGTTTTCACGGGGATCGGTGTCCATGTCTGTGACCAGCAGGTGTAAGCGGAGCTTCCCGAGCAAACCGCATCGAAAAAGGTGCAGTGGATGCCGAGTTCGACGTCGCCGGTGAGCTCCCGGCCGCTGTTGCCGGCGGGAGCACTGTTCCGGCTGTTGTCAAGCTCTGGTGAGGGCACCACCGTGTTCCCCAGGCCGAGATAGGCACAGGCGGCTAAAATCAGCAAGTTCCGAGGGCCGGAACCCCTCTCCGGCGAGAGCTCCGGCGAGCTCGGCGGCGGGGTCGTGCGGGTGGCCGGAGGAAGACGAAGGGGGGAGGCCCCACGCGTCAGCGGCTGGAGATAAATGTGCGGGATCCTCTGTGGTCCAGAATCCAGTGTGGCCGCGCGGGAAGGAGTCTGTGGCCCCGTGTGGCTCGGCTCCAGCGGTCCACACGTGTGCGATGGACCAACCCGCAGGATTTAAACATTTTTGGAATTTTCCAGTTTTAGTTCAAACTTCAAATGCATAGAACTTTGGCTAGGAAGCTCCAAATTTGATGAACCAAATTTTGCTGAACTCAGAATTCTGAGTACTTTCCAGCAATACCAAATTCAGCTCATGAAATTGAATAGTTTTCCAGAATTAAATCCCTAAAATTTAAACTGTTGGGAATTTTATCTGGAGAACTACTGTATGAAAAATTCTAATATTTGGCTGAGAGGTTCATTAGTAAATCCCTGAATGCCAGTAAAATTTTCAGACTCATCAAATTTCATTTAGTTACTCTAATGGGGTGATTAAGAGAACTGCCCTGAGAAAATAGAAAAATGTACTGAAACATTTTTCAGATTTTCTCAAATCTTAATTAGGGCATAACTTTCTGTAGAATTCTTCAAATGACATGGAACCAACTCCATTAGAACCATCCTAAATTCTAGTTTCCAGAAAGTAATGGTTGGAGCCATGAAAAACCCTGGAAATTACTTAGAGGCTCAAATATTGACCAAATAGGCTTTTATTTGTACAAGGTTCAATTGAACTTTCTTTCAAATAAAACTTGGTCACGACTCTGGTTAGGACCCTACCAAGCCACCATAAAAATTTCAGATCCAAATTGGAGGGCTAGCTAGAGTTATTAGTAATTAAGTATTCAAGTTCATGCATTGCATTTAAATTGATATCTAGTATTTCATTAAACGTGTAATCACTGAAGAAGAGACTCTGGAAGTGCTGCACTTCCTCCTTCCAGAAGAAGAGCTAACTACTGACCAGAAGCAACAAGGCAAGCCCCGGTTTGCATTAACCTTTTTATAAGTTTTACTTTGTTGACATGTGTCATATGAAGTGTGAATGTGCATTAGGTGTAGGATGAATGGAACCCCACTTGCATAACCAGAAATTGTCCATAAGAGTGAGGGTAGTGTCTAAGTCCTCGAGTAGACAGGCTATGCTTAATGTTTCATAGAACTTCGGTACAAGTCGAGTAGTTGGAATCTACTCGCGAGATAGGCTTGGGACGCACGGGTTCGGTTGAGGGATGTGAGATCACTTTAGTAATGAAAATGAGACTTGGCAGGGGTTAGGGCGCAGCAAGAGGGAGTCTTGTGTGCGCAGCCCTGTCCGTGTAAATTGAGGACCGATCCGTGTGTGGCCCACGCTGATCAAGTTTGAACGTACCGAAGGCATATCAGATATATGGGCCCCGATAAACCGATGTAGCCTAAACCTCCAGGCGTCGAGGCATAGCACACCGATTTATAGGTGTAGGTTGAGGGCAGAAAGATGGAAATCTGCCAACGGGCATAGAGAGATGCTCCGTGTGGGGAACCTCCTGCTCGTTTCGGTGCGACCGGTTCGACGTTTGGGCTGTTGGGTGAAAGGTTGTCCCGTACGACATCGAGTGAGCGTGCTGTGCAGCTCCACGGGTGCGCGTACGTGACGTGCTCTTTGGGTTTCCCTCCAGGTGTATATCGAGTCGATTCGCTGTCCCTCATGGTGAAGAGTACCACTTGGTCACTGAGTCGTGACGTAGCATAATGTATAAAATATGGTGATTCAATATTGCTGATATGATATAATATTGTATTGCTACATGTTTGCCACCAAATATTGCTTACTAAATTTCAGCTTCCTGAACTGTTAACCTGTTGCTAAAAGTTGAACTAAGGATGAACTTGTAGGCGAGTCCATTTGTTGCAATATGACTATCCTATGTCATTGTACACCTCATGTAGAGTTTCATGTTTAGGAGAGTCGGTTAAGCCTTCCTGAGCCTTCGTGCTCACTGTTGCTGCTTAAGTGTTTTTCAGGTAAGGAGCCACCCACGGACTCGGAGTACGAGTCACCGGCGAGGGTTACCCTCCGTCGGGGACCACGGCTGAGTGGGAGCCGTACACGCCGCGCTGAGATGAGCAACGATACGGGCGTTTGTATTTAAATTCAAATATGGTACTGCCTGAAATGGAAACAAAAACCTTTGAGTGCATCACTATTGTGTGGTCTTCTGCAGGTACTAACCACATATGTATCCATGTAGAAAACGTGTGTGAGAGACCGTTTAGTGCCACACTTGAGACGTATATGCCGGTATAATCCGGTTAGGATTTTCTTTTGTGAGCAACGTAGTACCGAGATATTGTAGGCATATGCATGAAAATAATGATAACAAGGAATTAAAATCATTAGGTTCAACATTTAGGACCCTGGTTTGGTAGACAAATTGGATAGTGATGAGTGTAGTTCCAAAAAGACTGAAAAACAGAGTGCTCTGTTTTAGGCAGCAATTCTGCTGATCTTCAACAGAGCATAATTCACAGGTCTTTTAGCCAGGGAGGTGTGGCATATAGTTCTGGAAAGGTATTGAAGTACTCTACAACTTTGTTGTAGACTTCCAGAGCTGAAACACACCTTAAGATGGCTTAAATCCCAGAGAAATGTAAACTGTCCAGAACCAGGACAGAGTTAAACACTCTCTGGACTATTCTGTTTTTCAAACATAATTCCCAGTATAAAAATCAAAAATTGTCATATGATACATCTTTAGAAAGGGTAGAAGATGTGTTACATCTTTGCAATTTAAAGATTCTGAAATTTCAGCACAGATTTCAGTGGAAACCAGGGTTAGAAACAGCCACTTCCAAGGGAGGTGCTGTTAAAATTCTTCCAGAAATTCTGCTGACTTTGAATTAGCATAACTTTTTAACAAAGCTGATCTGGGGGCAAATGAAACTCGTTGGAAAGATACTGAAGTTAACTTTAACTTTGGTATTCAACTTGAGTCATGAAAATGTCCAGAACCAGATCAAAACTTGGAATAGGTAGAAACTGGTCATTCTGACAGAATAATGACAGTTGAACTCATTGGAGAGGGTGTTGTACCTCAAGGGTGGTTTACGTGATGACAAAGCGATAGTAATATCTCGTAGTGACCAAACCTAGTTATGGTGAGCTTCCAAATAGGAGGTTCATCAAGTTGGATGTAACTAGCTTGTATTTGGTCTGATAATGGTGTAGCTTGTGCAAAGTTATTACATTATCTACATACGAGATGTATCGCATGTTTTATTGTCATTATGTTTTTACGCCTATTTTTATTGGACTGCATGCAACATGTTGCGGGAGTGATGTTTATTGTTGTATGGTTGCAGATGGTTCGCACTAGGACCACGCACGAGGTGGGTGGCTCTAGCCAAGGGGGAGGCGATGACTCCCAGCCACCGGCCTACGACAGCACCCCGCAGCAGCAGCCACCACCGCCGCCTCCGCTTACTTTAGCGGATGTGATAGCGGCACTGATGGGTTGTCGTGAGGAGCAGACCGACCTGCTCCGCACGATCGTGCAGAATACGTCCCAGGCGGGGGGACGTCAGGTTAGAGGGCCTCGTGAGCCCCGGGAAGTGTCGTACTCGGATTTCATGAGTACGCACCCTCCAGTGTTCACAGAAGCCAAAGAACCACTGGAGGCTGACAACTGGCTGCGGACCGTCGAGTCCAAGTTCGGGCTGCTCCAATGCACGGAGCGGCAGAAGACCCTGTTCGCAGCACAGCAGCTTCACGGTGCCGCTGGTGCGTGGTGGGCGAACTATGTCGCCTCACGTCCGGCTGGCCATGCCGTGGAATGGCAAGAATTCCTGGAGGCGTTCCGTGTCTACCACATCCCTCCCGGAATAATGAAGAGGAAGTTCCAAGAATTCTTGGAGCTGAAGCAGGGCGGGAGGAGTGCCCATGACTACTCCCGTGCCTTCAACCATCTGGCACAATACGCGTCAGACTATATCTCCACTGAGGAGAAGAAGCGGGAACACTTCTATCGGGGGTTACACCCCGAAATGAAGACACATCTCGTTCAGTGGAATCGCGGCACTTTCGATGACCTAGTCAATGCCGCGATCATGCAAGAGGATGCTCAGCGGGAGTTGGCAGCTGAGCAGAGGAAGCGCAGCGCTCCACCTAGCAGTGGTGGTGGCGCGCCTCAGAAGTACCGTATGGTGTATCGGACACCATCCGGGCAGCAGTGGCATCCACCGGCGCAACCTCAGCGGTTCGGGTGACGTTCGTTTCAGTCACCTCCGTTCCGTCCGCCGATGCCACCACCAAGACAGCAGCAGCAACAGCAGACGGCACCCCGGGCGTTTCCACCACCACAACGCGCCCCGGGTTTCCGTCCACCGATCAGCGGGGGACCGCCCCGTTTCGCCTGCTTCACGTGTGGCCAGGCAGGCCACTTCGTGAAGGACTGTCCCCAGGGGCAGCAGAGCAGCGGGCAAGCCCAGTTCCAGGGCGGTGCTCGAGGCCGACCTCCGGTGAAGAAGGTGGGTCAACGGACTGGTGGCGTCCGCAACCTCGACAATGAGGACGCCCCAGAGGGAGACAACGTGCTGGCGGGTACGTTTACTCTCAATAATCAAGCCATCATCATACTGTTCGATTCTGGTGCAACCCACAGCTTTATAAGTGCATCCTATGTGGCTAAGCATCAAATGCAAGTCTTCCCAACCGACTGCACGTATATGATCTGTTCACCGGGAGGGAAGATTTCAGCTAATATGATGATTCCAAAAGCACCTCTGTGCTTAGGTGGGAAACTATATCCCACCACCTTGATAATCCTTATGGGGCAAAAGATTGATGCAATCTTAGGGATGTCATGGCTACAATACCATGGCGCTGTCCTTGAGACTTGGACACGGACGGTTCATCTAAACTCTCCATTCCACCGTCCGCATTCCATGGTGTTAGACACTCCAGTCCGGGAAATTTTAGTAATTAATAATGCTGAAGCTCTCAAGTTAGAAGACATCCCTGTAGTCCGGGAGTACCCTGACGTGTTCCCGGATGATCTTCCGGGCATGCCACCTGAGCGGGATGTCGAGTTCAAGATTGAACTTGCACCCGGGACTACGCCCATATCACGGAGACCATATAAAATGGCTCCAAATGAGCTGGCTGAACTGAAGGAACAGCTCAATGATCTGTTGAGTAAGGGTTTCATTAGGCCGAGTTCCTCGCCTTGGGGATGCTCGGCGCTGTTTGTAAAGAAGAAGGATGAAACCCTACGGCTGTGTGTGGATTACCGGCCGCTCAACGCCGTCACCATCAAGAATAAGTACCCACTGCCCCACATCGACATTTTGTTTGATCAACTTGTGGGGGCAAGTGTGTTCTCAAAGATGGACCTTCTCTCTGGATATCACCAGATCAAGATCCGGACGGAGGATATTCCGAAGATGGCCTTCTCGACGAGATATGGATTATATGAATATCTCGTCATGTCCTTTGGTCTCACAAATGCTCCAGCCCATTTCATGTATCTCATGAACTCGGTGTTCATGCCGGAGCTGGACAAGTTCGTGGTAGTGTTCATCGACGATATCTTGGTTTACTCCAAGACAGAAGACGAACATGCTGAACACTTGCGGATCGTTCTTCAACGATTGCGAGACCACAAGCTCTACGCCAAGTTCAGTAAATGCGAGTTTTGGATCAGCCAAGTGCCATTCTTGGGACATATCATCTCAGCTGAAGGCATTGCAGTTGACCGAAGCAAAATAGAGCAAGTGCTGAGATGGAAAGCCCCCACTTCAGTTCATGAAGTCAGAAGCTTCCTCGGGCTAGCGGGATACTATCGGAGATTCATTCCAAGCTTCTCCAAGCTCACTAAGCCGATGACAGAATTGCTGAAAAAAGGGACGAAATATGTTTGGAACACGGCATGTGAAGGAGCGTTCCGAGCATTGGTGAACCATCTCGCAACAGCCCCGGTCTTAGCTCAGCCGGATACAACAAAGCCCTTCGACGTGTACTGTGACGCGTCCGGTATTGGGCTCGGCTGCGTGTTGATGCAGGGAGGACGTGTGGTCGCTTATGGCTCACGCCAACTTCGAAACCATGAGCAGCAATATCCGACTCACGATCTTGAGCTTGCTGCAGTGGTGTTGGCGCTAAAAATGTGGAGGCACTATCTTCTGGGGAATCTAGTGCATCTCTACACTGACCACAAGAGCTTAAAATACATTTTCACCCAGAAGGAGCTGAACATGAGGCAACGGAGGTGGTTAGAATTGATCAAAGATTACGAAATTGAGATTCACTACAACCCCGGAAAGGCGAATGTGGTTGCCGACGCGCTGAGTCGGAAATCACATGTCCATCACCTCACCATTACACTGGTGGAGGAGGAAGAGCCAAGTTTATACTTGGTTCCTTATGGATCGCTGTACAACCTTGCCCTCATCCCTACTATTAGGGAGGACATCATTGCAGATAAGAAGACTGATAAAGGCATGGCACATCTCCGGAGACGGGTAGACAACGGGGAGATCAAATGTTTCCGGAAGGATGATGAGGGGACGCTATGGTTCAATGACCGCATAGTCGTACCCCGGGATATGGAGCTGAGGAAGAAGATCCTCGACGAAGCCCACTTGTCTAAATACTCCATTCATCTGGGAAGCAACAAAATGTACCAAGATTTGAAAAAGAAATTTTGGTGGACACGGATGAAGCAGGAGGTAGCGAAGTACGTATCCGAGTGTGATACGTGTAGACGAGTGGAGGCTGATCATATGAGGAAATCAGGGCTGCTGCAACCCCTGAAAATTCCAGCATGGAAATGGGAAGATGTGAGCATGGATTTCATTGTGGGATTACCCTTAACATCCAACAAACATGATTCCATCTGGGTGATCGTGGACCGACTAACCAAGTCAGCTCACTTCGTCCCCGTGCATACACATTTCCATGCCAACAGATATGCAGAGTTATATATTGCCAGGATTCTATGCCTGCATGGTGTACCCAAGACCATAGTCTCAGACCGAGGTGCATTGTTTGTACCTCGATTTTGGGAGCAGTTGCACGCTGCTTTAGGTACTAAACTGATCAGGTGCTCCGCCTACCACCCTCAGACAGATGGACAAACAGAGAGGGTGAATCAAGTATTAGAAGACATGTTGAGAGCATGTGCCATCCACCATGGTAGGAACTGGGATGATCACCTACCATTGGCGGAATTCTCGTACAACAACGGCTATCAGGCGAGTATCAAGATGGCACCGTACGAAGCTCTCTACGGTCGCAAATGCCGCACCCCATTAAATTGGTGCGAGTCCGGTGAAAGGGTCACATTCGGGGTCGATGTGGTGAACGACGCCGAAGAGCGCGTTCGGACAATTCAAGCTAACTTGAAGGCCGCTCAGTCCCGACAGAAGAGCTACGCTGATAAGAGGCGTAGACTGTTGCACTTTGACGTTGGGGAACACGTATACCTCCGTGTGTCTCCAATGAAAGGCGTGCACCGGTTTGGTGTGAAGGGGAAGCTCGCTCCCCGTTTCATTGGACCCTACGCTATCACCGAGAAGTGTGGACCAGCCGCATATCGATTGGAGCTACCGGCATCCCTTGCTGGTGTCCATGACATGTTTCATGTTTCGCAACTGCGAAAATGTTTAAAGCATACAGCTGCTGTTCCTACTGAAGACATCGGCGAGCTGAAACCGGATTTAACATATGATGAGTATCCGGTGGAAATTCTTGATGAGAAAGCCCGAACCACGCGTAGCAGAACGTTGTGGTTCTACAAGATCCTCTGGAGCAACCACACCGCTGAAGAAGCGACGTGGGAGAGCGAGGATTTCCTTCCCTCAAATTACCCGGAGTTCATGGCATCTCAACACGGGTAAGTCACTGCTACATCACTCTCTTTTTTGTAATCTCGAGACGAGATTCTTTTAAGGGGGAGGGATGTAAAAGCCCAAGGAAAAGGGACTTGCAAAAACTTTTCTTCACCTCACAGCACCACAGTTTTAATTGTGGATATCTTGGGAAATATGGTGAAGAGCAAGTAACCTCCATCAAAAGAATGATTAGAGGGGAAAGCCTTCACTTTCACAAAGTAGGGTTTGTACACATGAACATGAGAGGTTGAGCTCACCCCTAGAACTTAAAAAGTCTTGGGAGGGTTCAAGCCAAGTTTCATGCTAATCCAACACTTTTTGAGGCACTTTTGGAGGTATTTGAAAAAGAGGCCAATTTGAATGTAAATCAAATTGTAGCAACTTTCATCACTTAAATTCAAAAGTTAACTTCATATTCAAACTCAGCATATTTTTCTGAGCAAGCCCACCAATTTTCATCCCCATTGGAATTCTTCTTGTCGGGAGCTAAATTTGCAATAATTCCAAACTGAATTTGAATTTCAGTTTAAACATAAAGCAAATTTAGTCAAATAAAGTTTGAATTTGAGAACTCAAATTCAAACCAAGACTTGGGGGCTAAGTCTCTCATTCAATGTTTAGTTGCTGGGATATTTACAAAAGAAAGGGGGAGAAAGAATTAGAGGGGAGAAGAGGGCCCACTGGTCAGCCACGCAGGGATCAAACCGACTCAGGCACGAGATCGAACACCCCTACGGGCGACAGCGCACGGGGTCGACCCTGTCCCAACGAGGCCACCGCACGGTGAAAGAGCGGAGTCACCACGCCAGCGCGACGCTCGCTCGACTGTTTTCACGGTGCCCCGGCTGCCCCAGCGTTCCCCCATCCACAATCGCCTCCGCGCGCAAACTTTTTCCTCGCCGCTCTCTGGTCACCGGCGTTCGAGCAACCCAGGCACTCTCGTGCCCGACGAGCAACACAAGAAAGAACCACCTTAAGGTGCTGATTCTTCTGGTCCCAACCGTTCTTCATTTCATGGGCTGTCGGGGGAGTATTTCACCGGGAAAGACTCGGTGGTCCTAAGACCGAGCCCCCACCAAATCCCAAAATTCGCGAAGGTTAGCTCATCACCGGGCATACCGAGCCACACACACGCTCTATACCCTGCCACGACCACCTAGGATCGAAAACCAGTAAGAACCGTGGGCTAGGGTTACGGTTCTTCGAAGTTTTCTGAGCACAGCCAATATCCGGCCTAGGTCGCCGATGAGGTCATAGTTACAGCCGTTTTCACGGGGATCGGTGTTTATGTCCGTGAGCATCAGGTGTCAGCGGAGCTCCCCGAGCAAACCGCATCGAAAAAGGTGCAGTGGATGCCGAGTTCGACGTCGCCGGTGAGCTCCCGGCCGCTGTTGCCGGCGGGAGCACTGTTCCGGCTGTTGTCAAGCTCTGGTGAGGGCACCACCGTGTTCCCCAGGCCGAGATAGGCACAGGCGGTGAAAATCAGCAAGTTCCGAGGGCCGGAACCCCTCTCCGGCGAGAGCTCCGGCGAGCTCGGCGGCGGGGTCGCGCGGGTGGCTGGAGGAAGACGAAGGGGGAGGCCCCACACGTCAGCGGCTGGCGATAAATGTGCGGGATCCTCTGTGGTCCAGGATCCAGTGTGGCCGCGTGGGAAGGAGTCTGTGGCCCCGTGTGGCTCGGCACCAGCGGTCCACACGTGTGCGATGGACCCACCCACAGGATTTAAACATTTTTGGAATTTTCCATTTTTAGTTCAAACTTCAAATGCATAGAACTTTGGCTAGAAAACTCTAAATTCGATGAACCAAATTTTGCTGAACTCAGAATTCTGAGTACTTTCCAGCAATACCAAATTCAGCTCATGAAAGTGAATAGTTTTCCAGAATTAAATCTCTAAAATTTAAACTGTTGGGAATTTTATCTTGAGAACTACTGTATGAAAAATTCTGAAATTTGCCTGAGAGGTTCATTGGTAAATCCCTGAATCCCAGTACAATTTTCAGACTCATACAAGTTAATTTAGTTACCCTAATGGGGTGATTAAGAGAACTGCCCTGAGAAAATAGAAAAATGTACAGAAACATTTTTCAGATTTTCTGAAATCTTAATTAGGGCATAACTTTCTGTAGAATTCTTCAAATGACATGGAACCAACTCCATTAGAACCATCCTAAATTCTAGTTTCCAGAAAGTAATGGTTGGAGCCATGAAAAACCCTGGAACTTACTTAGAGGCTCAAATATTGACCAAATAGGCTTTTATTTGTACAAGGTTCAATTGAACTTTGTTTCAAATAAAACTTGGTCACGACTCGTGTTAGGACCCTACCAAGCCACCATAAAAATTTCAGAACCAAATGGGAGGGCTAGCTAGAATTATTAGTAATTAAGTATTCAAGTTCATGCATTGCATTTAAATTGACATATAGTATTTCATTAAACGTGTAGTCACTGAAGAAGAGACACCGGAAGTGCTGGACTTCCTCCTTCAAGAAGAAGAGCTAACTACTGACCAGCAGCAACAAGGCAAGCCCCGGTTTGCATTAACCTTTTTATAAGTTTTACTTTGTTGACATGTGTCATATGAAGTGTGAATGTGCATTAGGTGTAGGATGAATGGAACCCCACTTGCATAACCAGAAATTGTCCATAAGAGTGAGGGTAGTGTCTAAGTCCTCGAGTAGACAGGCTATGCTTAATGTTTCATAGAACTTCGGTACAAGTCGAGTAGTTGGAATCCACTCGCGAGATAGGCTTGGGACGCACGGGTTCGGTTGAGTGATGTGAGATCACTTTAGTAATGAAAATGAGACTTGGCAGGGGTTAGGGTGCAGCAAGAGGGAGTCTTGTGTGCGCAGCCCTGTTCGTGTCGATTGAGGACCGATCCGTGTGCGGCCCACACTGATCATGTTTGAACGTACCGAAGGCATATCGGTTATATGGGCCCCGATAAACCGATGTAGCCTAAACCTCCGGGCGTCGAGGCATAGCACACCGATTTATAGGTGTAGGTTGAGGGCAGCAAGGTGGAAATCTGCCAACGGGCATAGAGAGATGCTCCGTGTGGGGAACCTCCTGCTCGTTTCGGTGCGACCGGTTCGACGTATGGGCTGTTGGGTGAAAGGTTGTTCCGTACGACATCGAGTGAGCGTGCTGTGCAGCTCCACGGGTGGGCGTACGTGACGTGCTCTTTGGGTTTCCCTGCAGGTGTATATCGAGTCGATTCGCCGTCCCTCGCGGTGAAGAGTACCACTTGGTCACTGAGTCGTGACGTAGCATGATGTATGAAATATGGTGATTCAATATTGCTGATATGATATAATATTGTATTGCTACATGTTTGCCACCAAATATTGCTTACTAAATTTCAGCTTCCTGAACTGTTAACCTGTTTCTAAAAGTTGAACTAAGGATGAACTTGTAGGCGAGTCCATTTGTTGCAATATGACTATCCTATGTCATTGTACACCTCATGTAGAGTTTCATGTTTAGGAGAGTCGGTTAAGCCTTGCTGAGCCTTCGTGCTCACGGTTGCTGCTTAAGTGTTTTTCAGGTGAGGAGCCCCCCACGGACTCGGAGTACGAGTCGACCGGCGAGGGTTACCCTCCATCGGGGACCACGGCTGAGTGGGAGCCGTACACGCCGCGCTGAGCTGAGTGCAGCTAGTGTGGGTTGCCCTAGGGCTGGGCAACCAACTTTTGCTAGATAAGCGGGCGTGAGTTGTACAGAGTAGACTTCCGCTGTGTAAAGAAAAATATTAGTTTGTAACTGAAGTTGTACCTTTTTGTACAGTTCAATTTGTTTTCCCATGTAATATATTATGTTCTTATGACGTGTGCTGTCGGGTGTCGCATCGTGCGGCACCACCCTCTGCGATCCTGGATGAGCGGATTCTGGTCCGCCACATCTTGGCCATACACCGACGGTTGTGTACTGGTATAATGGAGGTTCTGCAGTCGCCGACGGGTGACGAAATCACAAACTTGTGGGTAAAGTGGTACAAACTCTGCAGAGTCTAAAACTATCATGATAGCCGAGCTTACAGTCACGAGCGCTTGGACAACCCACATGAGATGGGATGGTTATTGGGAGGTTGTGGTTTTTGGTTTGGTTACTGGTAGGTTATGGTTTGGATTTCGGGACTGTTGAGTCCGGGTTAAGAGATTTGTTGCATGACTGTTGAGTCATGGCAATGAGATTTGGTCTCGGTATGAGACAGAATGGTAGTGAATACGAGATGGTATTCATGAGATGGTAGTGAATACGAGAAGGTATTCATGAGCTTGAGAAAGATAAATGTCTGGAAGAGACATGAAAGTGATGGAACATGATGAAGGTATGTTGGTGTTTAAATACATGTTGGGATTACATTCACTTAAAGCTAAGTTGTTGTTTTTATGGTGTTTTAAGAAATAAACTTTGCTTTCTGCAATAAGCCTTTTTATACCTGCCTTGTTGTGAGCTACATATCATATTTTCCCGCACTTGTTGAGTACATCATGTACTCAAACTTGCATTATCATACATCATCAGCAACAGGAGAGGAGTACTATGAAGACCACGTGGAGTGTTAGGAGTGTGATCCACCGTCAACTTGTCTGTGGGGATGTAGTAGAGATGGAGCCGCTGCTGCTGCTTTGTTTGCTTCCGCACTAGTTATAAGACTTCCGCTGCTGGAATAAAGATTTCCGCTGCTAGAATAAGACTTCCGCTGCTAAGATAAGACTTCCGCTGCTAGAATGAGTCGAAGACTCATAAGACATTGTAATAAACCCTATTATTCATGGTTATATATATTCTGAATTTAGTTTGTGAAGTATATGTGTATGCGTGATGAACATCCTGGGCACACATACGCATCAGTCTCGGTTCCGAGGGGTTTCCTCTCAGAACCAGGGCGTCACGGATTGGTATTAGAGCCACGTTGACAGTAGGTCACACGCCTAGATAGAAGTCATAGATTAGTATCAACCTACCACGGTTGACTGTAGGTCACAAGCCAAGATTGATCACAGATTGGTATTAGAAGCCACGCTAACCATAGGATGCAAGCTTAGCTAAAATGCATAGATTGCCATTGGAACCATCTTGACTATAGGACTCCCGTCGAATAAGCCTTGAATAGGAGTTGTGTGCTGAACTTTGTGATAATTGCTTGTGATTGTGTGCTTAGTGTGAGTTATGGGATGTTTTAAGCGTTGTCAATATCCGCACAGAGTAGAGAGATGTGAGATGCTTCGGCACTTGTTCACATCCTCATATAGGACGATATTAAGTCCATCCACCTTGATGCATATAGTTAGGGGGATCCATCTAACCTTCTAACCTTCATTCTATCCAACTCTCTCTCACAGATGGTGAGAGGAAACGCCGGTCGTCAAGGGAGGAACGTCCGTGGCAACCAAGAAGAGGACCACGTCGAAGTTCCTGAGAATGACAACCCTGCAGCTGGTGCAAACAATCTGGAACGGTTGATGCTATGCAGAATCAGCTTATGCAAACCATGATCCAAACTTTGGGTCAGCTGCATGCCATCAACAACAACCCCGTTCCTGCACCCCCGCCACCACAACTGCCACCCCCGCCAGCTCACAACCGACTGGGAGAGTTCATGAGGACTCGACCACCCACTTTTGCTCAAGCTAATGACCCTATGGAGGCTGATGATTGGTTGAAATCTATGGAGAAGAAGCTTACCATAGTTCAGTGCAGTGAACGAGAGAAGGTTCTCTTCGTGTCGCACCAACTCATGGGAGCAGCCGCTGACTGGTGGGATGCCCTGTGCAATGCTCATGACAACCCGGAGACTATTACTTGGACTGAGTTCAAGGAGAGTTTCCGATCTCATTACATCCCTGCTGGTATAATGATGCTCAAGAGGCAAGAGTTTGAAGGTCTTCGCCAAGGACAGAAAAGCGTGAATGAGTACCTCAACAAGTTCACGCAACTGTCACGGTATGCCCCTGAAGATGTCAACTCGGACCAGCGGAAGCAGTACTTGTTCATGAGAGGGTTGAACAATGAGATCCAAGTTCAGATTCTCAAAAATGACTATGCTAACTTCCAGAAGCTGGTTGACAAAGCAATAGTGGTTGAGAGCAAGATCCGAAAGATCGAGCAAGAGGGCAAAAGAAAGATGCCATACCAGCCACAAGGGAGCAACGTACGACCTCGGTACATGCCCCCAGCTGCACCGCAGTATGGCTCGACCGGTCCTGCTTTTCTCCCAAATCAACCACCACAGCAACGTCCTGCCATGCAAGCACCTCGAGTGCCTTTGCCCCCTGCGCCTCGTCCAAACATTGGCGCTCCTGTTCAAAACCCCCACCCTAACGCAGCTGCTGTCGTGGGAAACAAGGCATGCTTTGCATGCGGAGAGACTGGACACTTTGTGAACCAGTGCTCGAAGAGAGGTAGTGGACAACCAAGCAACGTGCCCAAGCATAACCCATGACCGAACGGAGGTGCCAATCAAGAAAACCGTGGACAGCAGAACTATGCTCGCGGCAACGTGAACCATGTTTCTGCTGAGGAAGCGCAACAGGCTGAGGACGTCGTGATTGGTATATTCCTTGCCAACTCCAACCCAGCCACCATTCTATTTTATTCCGGAGCATCACATTCATTCATATCATCCAAGTATGTTGCCAAGCATAATCTACCCATATCACACTTGAAATATACTATGTTGGTTAATTCTCCCGGTGGAGAGATGAGGACTAATATAGTATGTCCAAAAGTAAACCTTAAAATAAGGAGGGTAGACTTCATTGCCAACCTCATTGTCTTGGATTCCCAAGGGCTTGACATAACACTCGGAATGGACTGGTTAAGCAAGCACAACGGAGTAATCCAATGTGCCGAGAGGAGCGTGCAGTTGACAAACGAGCACGGTACCCGTATTGAGTTTGAGTCAGCCCAGCCAACAACCGAAAAGGCAACGCTGAGCCACGTCGAAGGAGCAACCTTGGAAAGCATTCCGGTGGTTCAAGAGTTATCGGACGTGTTCCCGGAAGAACTTCAAGGTATGCCACCTGACCGGGACATCTAGTTTTCCATTGACTTGGTACCCGGAACTGCACCCATAGCAAAGAGACCCTATAGGATGCCTGTCAACGAACTAGTGGAGCTCAAGAAGCAAATCCAGGAGCAGCAAGAGAAGGGTTTTATAGTCCAAGCTTGTCACCATGGGGAGCCCCCGTGCTCTTCGTAGACAAGAAGGATGGGACCCAAAGGATGTGCATGGATTATAGGTCTCTCAATGAGGTGACGATCAAGAACAAGTACCCTCTGCCCCGTATAGAGGACCTGTTCGACCAAATGAAGGGAGCCCGAGTGTTCTCCAAGACTGATCTTCGGACGGGATACTTCCAGCTCAAGATTAAGCCCTCCGATATACCCAAGACTGCCTTTCGAACATGGTATGGTTCATATGAATATGCTGTTATGTCTTTTAGGTTAACGAATGCACCCGCATACTTCATGTACCTCATGAACAAGGTCTTCATGGAGTACTTGGATAAGTCTGTCGTGGTTTTCATTGATGACATCATGGTGTATTCAAAAAGTGAGGAGGAACATGAAGAACATTTGAGATTGACATTGCAAAATCTACGAGAGCATCAATTGTATGCCAAGCTTAGCAAGTGTCAATTCTGGCTAAAGGAGATATCGTTCCTAGGCCACATCGTCTCCGAGGAAGGAGTATCGGTTGATCCCGGAAAAGTGGGATATGTTCTGAAGTGGAACCAACCGCAAAACGTGAGGGATATTCCGAGTTTTCTTGGAATGGCTGGATACTACCGACGCTTCATCAAGGACTTCTCTATGATAGCAAAGCCTATGACGGAGTTGCTAACGAAGGGAAAAGCCTTCCAATGGACCCCAGCGTGCCAAGAAAGCTTTGAGGAGCTCAAGAAAAGGCTAATCACAACACCGGTTCTGGTATTGCCGGACGTAAGCAAGAGCTTTGACATATATTGTGACACATCCAGACAAGGGCTCGGATGTGTGCTCATTCTAGAAGGACAAGTGGTAGCCTATGCCTCGCGGCAATTAAAGAAGCACAAGCTTAATTACCCTACAGATGACTTGGAACTCGCAACCATGGTGCATGCATTGAAGATTTGGAGACATTATATCCTTGGTCATCGATGTGAGATCTATACAGATCATAAAAGCCTCAAGTACATATTCAGTCAAACAGATTTGAATTTGAGGCAACGTCGATGGTTGGAACTCATCAAGGATTATGATGTTGGAATCAACTATCACCCCGGAAAGGCCAATGTAGTAGCTGATGCATTGAGCCGAAAGGGAGCATGTCACCATCTCACGGTTCGGGAGCTACCACCCGAGCTACGAAAGGAGTTCAAATGGTTACATCTCGGATTCTTGAACGAGATGGAAGTGATGGAACTCCACTCTACGCAGGAACAAGAGATAAGAGATGGCCAAGCTACGGATGAGGAGATCAAAGAGATCAAGGAAAGGATCCAACAAGGCATCGAAAAGGACTTCAAGGAAGACGAGAAGGGTACGCTTTGGCTAGGAAAAAGCATTTGTGTGCCTAACGTGAAGAACATCCTCGACACGATATTAAAGGAGGCACATGATTCACCTTATTCCATACATCCCGGAAGTACCAAGATTTACAAGGACCTGAAGACTTGTTATTGGTGGGATGGTATGAAAAGGGACATAGCCGAGTATGTTGCCCTATGCGACACAAGCCAACGGGTGAAGGCCGAACATCAAAGACCTGCTGGACTGTTGCAACCCTTGAAGGTACCCTTGTGGAAGTGGGAAGACATCAGTATGGATTTCATCATCGGATTGCCACGTACTCAGTCGGGTTATGACTCCATCTGGGTTATCATGGACCGATTGACGAAAACCGCCCATTTTCTTCCTGTAAAGATCAAGTACAACGTTGCACAACTAGCCGAGCTATACATGGAGCAAATCATGTGCCGCCATGGAGTCCCGAAGAGGATAGTCTCAGACCGGGGTTCTCAGTTTACCTCTAGATTTTGGAGGAAGCTGCAGAAAGCTATGGGTACACGACTAGATTTTAGCTCCGCTCACCACCCGCAGACTGATTGACAAACCGAAAGGACAAACCAAATTTTCGAGGACATGTTGAGAGCTTGCGCCTTGAAACATGGGCGTAGGTGGGATAGGAGCTTGCCGTATGCCGAATTCTCCTATAACAACAGCTATCAAGCTAGCTTGAAGATGTCACCTTTCGAAGCATTGTATGGTAGACGGTGTAGAACGCCGTTATTTTGGAACGGAACCGGAGAAAACCATGTATTTGGACCCCAAGTGCTGTAGAGGCTGAGAAGCAAGTCCAAACAATACGGGAGAACTTGAAGGCTGCTCAGTCACGACAAAAGGGCTATGCGGACAATAGGCGAAGGAAGTTGACTTTTGAAGTAGGAGACTTCGTATACCTTAAGGTATCGCCTATCCGTGGCCAACGACGTTTCAACGTCAAAGGCAAGCTAGCACCTCGCTACATCGGACCATTTAAGATTTTGGACAAGCGAGGAGAAGTAGCCTATCAACTAGAGCTCCCGATGCACCTCTCCGACGTGCATGACGTGTTTCATGTATCCCAGCTCAAGAAGTGCTTGAGAGTACCAGAAGAACAAGTACCGATGGAAGAGCTAGAACTTCGATAGGATCTGACCTATGCAGAGCACCCTGTCCGAATTTTGGACGTAAAGGAAAGGGTCATGAGGAACAAAGTGATCCGATGGTGCAAGGTACAGTGGAGCCATCACACACATGGGAGCATGAAGAAGACATCAAAGCAGACTTCCCTCATCTATTCTCTACTATCGAATCTCGAGGGCGAGATTCAATTTAAGGGGTGTAGATTTGTGACACCCTCATTTTTTATTTCTGCATGTATTCATGTTTTATGTAGAAAACATTTTAAATAAGTCAAAACCGAGAAAGAATAAAAAAGATAGCTAAAAAGAGCAAATTCCAGTTCATAGATAGCGCTGAAGACAACTCCCGCGGCCCGTTGGCCACGTGGCGCCTTCGGAGCTCATCCCCACAAAGGGGGAGAGGTCCGCTGCTAAACTGGCTACGTGGCAGGCTCGGGGCTCATCCACGCGAAGGGGGAGAGGTCCGACCCCGTGGGACACGTGTTGCCCCTGGAGCTTGCCTCTGCGGAGGAGCGAGGCCAGCCCCGCAGGACAGGTGTCGCCTTCGGAGCTAGTCACTGCGGAAAAGTGAGGACCAGCCGCGGGGGACACGTGTCGCTCTCAGGGCTCACCTCCGAGAGGTCCGGTCCTACTAGACACGTGTCACCTCCGGAGCTTACCTCCGGGAGGTCCAACACTTTCAGACACGTGTCACCTCCGGAGCTCACCTCCAGGAGGTCTGACACTGTTGGACACGTGTCAATCTCGTAGCTCGTCTCTGAGGAGAAAAGAAGTCTGGCGCTACTGGACACGTGGCATTCTCGGAGTCCACCTCCAAAGAGAGGGGTGGTCCGGCTCTGACACTTGGCACCCTCGGAGCTTACCTCCGAAGAGAGGGGAGGTCCGGCACTAACACGTAGGGTACGCGGAGCTCGCCTCTGAGGAGAGGGGAGGTCCCGCCCGCCTGACACATGGCACAACCGGAGCTCATCTCTGCGGAAAAGGGAGACTAGGCCCCCGCTGGACACGTGGAGCTTCTGGAGCTCACCGCCGTGAAGGTAACGAGATTTGAAGCTATTTTTCTTCTGTACGCGTGGGAATCCCGGTACTGAGGGAACCGACACGAATTCCATGTTGCTACCGCACCAAATCAATTGAGGATAAGTTGTTAAGATTCAAAGATAATTTGAATAGGACTCCTAATCGAATTCCGATCAGATTAGGACTCTTCTTTTCTTGATTATAAATAGAACCTGAAACAACCCCTTGGTCGTAACATCTTTTTTAAAGCCGACAACTTAGAAGCCCTAGCCTTAAACTCGCCGAGCTAAACCCCTTCACCTGAGTTTGACCGCCAGAGAGACCGCCGAAGAGTCCAGACACGATCGCCATCACCGGAAGAGAGCCCGACGATCTGTTCTGCTAGGAGGAAGGAACCAAAGGAAGTAAGGTAGGTTTCCAATACCACCTTACGACATCATCACATTTTCTTTGCATCTGTTCTTCGATCCTTTCGAGCAGAAGCTTTTTCGTGGACAGATCACGTGTTGATCGGTTTGATCTAAAGTCAAAATCATCGTCACGTCCACAATTGATCTTTACACCTCTGTTCATCGTAAAACCCATGCAAGACATGCAAGAACACATACAAACTAAACTGCATCATAGGATTAACATGCATATGCATCATTGCATCTTAAAGTAGAGTTTGTGCATGATAATTGATTGCTATGAATCATGTATGTGCGTGATCGCGTATAGAAGGACAAGCTCGGAGAGCTACCTACGACGGACTACAACAGCAACAATTTGAGCAACAGGAACCGCAAGAACAAGGCAAGTGCCCCCTTGACCATATTGATCCCATGTTTTTGGAAAACTGTTTTGTTTGTGAAAGCTGTGAATGCTGAGTCAACTTGATGGGAAAACCCTTTCATAGGAGGTTTACTAGTTTTGTTAACCACCCTTGTCACCGGGAAAGTTAATGAGTCGGGTATGGTTTTTGCTTTTATGCTTCACCGAGTCCATGGGATATGGCAAGCGAGATAGATGTGTCTAGCTAATCGCACTCGTAAAGATAATGAGAACTTGATGTTGATGATGAACATGAATCGGAGGGAGATCTAGGCAAGCTTGGTTTGTGGATGAGGTAGAATGACATGGTGGTTACTTTGCCGTAGATCTAAGGACCGGTTCATGCGAGCCATGCCAGGATAACAGTGCCACCACAAGGCCAAGTATGGGTGCGTCTTAGCTGAGTAATTAGGTAAGTTACTAGATTGTTATGGACCGTGGAAGGCGCGGGGAATGGGAGTCGAGTGAGGACTGCCCTGGGAACTGCATGGCACAAGAGGGGGCCCGTGGGTGGGAGAATTGGAGATTCTAGCCTGCTGGTGAAACCTTAGTGAGTCCATATATCTAGTAGCCCCTTTGTAAAGGCTATTTTGTGATCTCTTGGCCATACACCGACGGTTGTGTACTGGTATAATGGAGGTTCTGCACTCGCCGACGGGTGACGAAATCACAAACTTGTGGGTAAAGTGGTACAAACTCTGCAGAGTCTAAAACTATCATGATAGCCGTGCTTACGGTCACGAGCGCCTAAACAACCCACATGATTAGATGGGATGGTTATTGGGAGGTTATGGTTTTTGGTTTGGTTATTGGTTGGTTATGGTTTGGATTTTGGGACTGTTGAGTGCGGGTTAAGAGATTGGTTGCACGACTGTTGAGTCATGGCAATGAGATTTGGTCTCGGTATGAGACAGAATTGTAGTGAATACGAGATGGTATTCATGAGATGGTAGTGAATACAAGAAGGTATTCATGAGCTTGAGAAAGATAAATGTCTGGAAGAGACATGAAAGTGATGGAACATGATGAAGGTATGTTGGTGTTTAAATACATGTTGGGATTACATTCACTTAAAGCTAAGTTGCTGTTTTTATGGTGTTTTAAGAAATAAGGTTTGCTTTCTGCAATAAGCCTTTTTATACCTGCTTTGTTGTGAGCTACATATCATATTTTCCCACACTTGCTGAGTACATCATGTACTCAAACTTGCATTATCATACATCATCAGCAACAGGAGAGGAGTACTATGAAGACCACGTGGAGTAGTAGGAGTGTGATCCACCGTCAACTTGCCTGTGGGGATGGAGTAGAGATGGAGCCGCTGCTGCTGCTTAGTTTGCTTCCGCACTAGTTAGAAGACTTCCGCTGCTAGAATAAAGATTTCGCTGCTAGAATAAGACTTCCGCAGCTAAGAAAAGACTTCTGCTGGTAGAATGAGTCCAAGACTCATGAGACATTGTAATAAACCATGTTATTCGTGGTTGTATATATTCTGAATTCAGTTTGTGAAGTATATGTGTATGTGAGATGAACATCCTGGGCACACATACGCATCAGTCTCGATTCCGAGGGGTTTCCTCTCAGAACCAGGGCGTCACACCAGGACAGTTCATGAGTCGGGTATGGTCGTTTTTGCTTCTTGCTTCGCTAATCTATGTGATATGGGAAGCGATAGAATGTATCTAGCTAACTGCACTCATATGAATAATGTTAATGAGAAACTGATGTTGATAATGGACATGAATCGGAGGGAGATCTAGGCAAGCTTGGTTTGTGGATGAGGTAGAATGAGATGTTGGTTTACTTGCCGTAGATCTAAGGACCGGTTCATGTGAGCCATGCCAGGAATACAGTGCCACCACAAGGCCAAATATGGATGCGGCTTAGCTTACTAATTAGTTAAGTTGCTAGATTGTTA
Source organism: Neostapfia colusana (assembly GCA_030760725.1). Classification (NCBI taxonomy): domain Eukaryota; kingdom Viridiplantae; phylum Streptophyta; class Magnoliopsida; order Poales; family Poaceae; genus Neostapfia; species Neostapfia colusana. Next base: position 39,171,149 of record JASWHV010000013.1, on the reverse strand, counting down.
TGGACCGTGGAAGGCGCGGGGAATGGGAGTCGAGTGAGGACTGCCCTGGGAACTGCATGGCACAAGAGGGGACCCGTGGTTGGGAGAATTGGAGATTCTAGTATGCTGGTGAAACCTTAGTGAGTCCATACATCTAGTAACCCCTCTGTAAAGGCTATTTTTTGATCTCTTGGCCATACACCTATGGTTGTGTACTGGTATAATGGAGGTTCTGCAGTTGCCGACGGGTGACGAAATCACAAACTTGTGGGTAAAGTGGTACAAACTGTGCAGAGTCTAAAACTACCATGATAGCTGAGCTTACGGTCACGAGCGCCTGGACAACCCACATGATTAGATGGGATGGTAATTGGTTTGGTTATTGGTTTGTTTTGGTTTGGTCTTTGGAATTGGTTTCGGGACTGTTGAGTCCTGGTAATGAAAATGGTTTCGGGACTGTTGAGTCCGGGTAAGGAGATTGGTTGCATGACTGTTGAGTCATGGCAATGAGCATTGGTCTCGGTACGAGACATAATTGAATACGAGAAGAGATGGTAGTGAATACAAGATGGTATTCATGAGCATGTGAAAAGTTGAGCAAGATAAATGTCTGGTTGAGACATGAAATGTGGTAAATCATGATGGAGGTATGTTGATGTTTAAATACATGTTGGGATTACATTCACTTAAAGCTAGTTGCTGTTTTACCGTGTTTTGTGAAATAAACTTTGCTTTTATGCAATGAGCCTTTTTATACCTACCTTGTTGTAAGCTACATGTCATATTTTCCGCACTTGCTGAGTACGTCATGTACTCACCCTTGCATTATCATACATCATCAGCAACAAGAGCGGAGTACTATGAAGACCACGTGGAGTATTAGGCGTATGATCTATCCTCAACCTTGCCTGTGGAGTAGAGATGGAGCCGCTGCTGCTGCTTAGTTGCTTCCGCAATAGCTTAGAAGACTTCCGCTGCTAGAATAAAGACTTCTGCTGCTAGAATAAGACTTCCGCTGCTAAGATTAGACTTCCGCTGCAATAAACATTGATGTAATAAAGTACTTGAATCTATTCATTCATGGTTATATATATTCTGAATTCAGGTTCTGGATTATATGTGTATGTGTGATGAACATCCTGGGCACACATACGCATCAGTCTCGGTTCCGAGAGGTTATCTTGGAACAGGGGCATCACAGATTGGTACCAGAGCCATGGTTGATCGTAAGTCACACGCCTAGATAGGTCACAGCTGGTTTTAGAAACCATGGTTGACTGTAGGTCACAAGCCTAGATTGATCACAGATCGGTAGCAGAACCATGGTTGACCGTAGGACGCAAGCCTAGTCGTAGATTAGTATTAGGAGCCACGCTGAACATAGGATGCAAGCCTAGGTAGGATGCATAGATTGGCATTAGAACCCCATGACCATAGGACAAAGTCACAAATTGGTAGTCACAGATTGGTATCACCCCAAACCACATAGGACCACCATTGAGTAAGCCTTGAATAGGAGTTGTGTGCTGGACTTTTGTGATGATTGCTTGTGATTGAGTGCTTAGTGTGAGTTGTGGGATGTTTCAGCGTTGTCCATATCCACACATAATAGAGAGATGTGAGATGCTATGACACTTGTTCACATCCTCATATAGGATGATATATAGTCCATTCACCTTGATGCATATAGTTAGGGGGATCCATCTAAACCTTCTAACCTCTATTCTACTCAACTCTCTCTCACAGATGGTGAGAGGAAACGTCGGCCGTCAAGGGAGGAATGTCAACCAAGAGGATGACCACGTTGAGGTTCCTGAGAATGACAACCCCGGAGCTGGTGCAAACAATCTGTAACGGTTGATGGCCATGCAGAACTAGTTTATGCAAACCATGATCCAAACTTTGGGTCAGCTGCAAGCCAACAACAACAATAACCCCGTTCCTGCACCACCGCCACCGCCACCACCACCACCGCTGGCTCACAACAGGCTGGGAGAGTTCATGAGGACTCGCCCGCCTACTTTCTCACAAGCTAATGACCCCATGGAGGCCAATGATTGGTTGAAGTCCATGGAGAAGAAGCTGGCCATAGTTGAGTGCAATGACTGGGAGAAGGTTCTCTTCGCATTGCACCAACTTATGGGAGCTGCCGCTGATTGGTGGGACACTCTATGCAACGCTCATGACAACCCGGAGACTATTACTTGGGTTGAATTCAAGGAGAGTTTCCGCTCTCATTACATCCCTGCCGGAGTCATGATGCTAAAAAGGCAAGAGTTTGAAGGTCTCGACCAAGGAAGGAAGAGCGTGAATGAGTACCTCAACAAGTTCACGCAGCTTTCAAGGTATGCCCCCTAAGATGTCAACTCAGACCAACGGAAACAATACTTGTTCATGAGAGGGTTGAACAATGAGATCCAGGTTCAGCTCCTCAACAATGACTATGCTAACTTCCAGAAGCTAGTTGACAAAGCCATAGTGGTTGAGAGCAAGATCCGAGAGATCGAGCAAGAGGGCAAAAGGAAGATTCCATACCAGCCACAAGGGAGCAATGTACGCCCTCGGTACATGCCCCCAGCTGCACCACAGTATGGATCGTCCACTCCTACTTTTCACCCTAATCAACCACCACAGCAACATCCTGTCATGCAAGCACCTCGTGTGCCTTTGCCTCCTGCTCCCCGAGCCAACATGGGCGCTCCTGTTCAAACCCCCCCAACGTACCTGCTGTCGTGGGCAACAAGGCATGCTTTGCATGCGGGGAGACGGGACAATCTGCGAGCCAGTGCCCGAAGAGAGGCCCTGGACAACCAAGCAACGTGCCCAAGCAGAACCCACGGCCGAACGAAGGAGCCAATCAAGGAAACCGTGGACATCAGAACTACGCTCGCGGCAACCTGAACCATGTCTCTGCTAAGGAAGCTTAACAGGCTGAGGATGTCGTGATTGGTATGTTCCTTGCCAACTCCAACCCATCCACCATTTTATTTGATTCAGGAGCATCACATTCATTCATATCATCCAAGTATGTTGCCAAGTATAATCTACCCATATCACATTTGAAATATACTATGTTGGTTAATTCTCTCGGTGGAGAGATGAGGACTAATATAGTATGTCCAAAAGTAAACCTTAAAATAAGGGGGGTAGACTTCCTTGCCAACCTCGTTGTCTTGGATTCCCAAGGGCTTCACATAATACTCGGAATGGATTGGTTAAGAAAGCACAATGGAGTGATCCAATGTGCTAAGAGGAGCGTGCAGTTGACAAACGAGCACAGAATCCGTATCGAGTTCGAGTCAACCCAGCCACCAACCGAGAAGGCAACGTTGAACCACGTCGAAGGAGCAACGTTGGAAAGCATTCCGGTGGTTCAAGAATTCTCGGACGTGTTCCTAGAAGAACTTCTAGGTATGCCACCTGACCAGGACATTGAGTTTTCCATTGACTTGGTACCCGGAACTGCACCTATAGCAAAGAGACCCTATAGGATGCCCGTCAACGAACTAGTGGAGCTCAAGAAGTAAATTTAGGAGCAGCTGGAGAAGGGTTTTATACGTCCAAGCTCGTCACCATGGGGAGCCCTCGTGCTCTTCGTAGACAAAAAAGAAGGGAACCCAAAGGATGTGCGTGGACTATAGGTCTCTCAATGAGGTGACGATCAAGAACAAGTATCCTCTACCCCGTACAGAGGACCTGTTCGACCAAATGAAAGGAGCCTGAGTCTTCTCCAAGATTGATCTTCGGTCGGGATATTTCCAGATGAAGATTAAACCCTCCGACATACCCAAGACTACCTTTCAAACACGGTATGGTTCGTATGAATATACCGTTATGTCTTTTGTGTTAACAACTGCACCTGCATATTTCATGTGTAGGATCGAAGAGCACGTGAAAAGCTACCAGAGGGGGGTGAATGGTAGATTAAAACTTTTCGCAGCGGAAACAACAAAAACCCCTCAGCAAAAAATCAATCGGTTAAAGAAACCGTGTGTGCAAGTGTTTTCAAACGTGTTCAACCGTAACAAATCAAGTAGAGAGGTAGAGAACCAAGTCACAGATCTAATGCAACAAGAATCACTTGAAAACACGAAGTAAAACTTGAGATACGATTAAAACATTAAACGAAGATCAATCTGTTCTACCCGATATAAAACAGATCTGCAACGCTGCAAAGAAACTCGTGTATCTCAAGAACTACAGATCCGAAGCTCGTGAAAATTTTATAGATGATAGATAATTGATTTGTGAAGACAAAACAAAAAGAATCACGTCAATTGGATCTGTAAAACTCGAGTTATGAACGAAACACCGAAGCAACGTCGGTCTGTCCAGAAACTCGGCGAGAAAGACTTGACGAAAAACAAGTCGGACGAACAAGGCACAAAAGCTCCTCGAAACTATGAACTTTATTCAATAGAAACAAAAGAGGAACATCCCAAAGTTCTCTACCCATGAGAGCTCTGGCCTCCCTTGCTTTTATAGGCAGTCCTCAGGCTAAACAATCCAATCTAGGACTCCAACTCCTAATTGGACTCGTATCCTAACTTACCATAACTGCTCAGGACTCTCCTATTCGCAGATAGAAGCAATCGTGAGACTTCCAAACACCTTAGGAACGTCCTAAACATTCCTAAAACAACTCAACTTCGTGCCTAGCACGAAATCCTATCATAACCAACTCAAATCTTCCATATTTGAGCCATATCCGACTCAGACTCAGCCTGAGTACGCAATCCAGCCGGTTGGACCTTTCTGACCAATTCTTTACGTCCACTTCTCTTCACCACGCCTTGGAACAATGTTGCCACGTCCATGCACTCCTTGCACACGTGCAAACACCTTCCAACTACGTACACACAACCTTCATATGCACTGCCCTTGATCCAAACATGCCGCGCGACCTCCCGACCAACTCAACCACAGCTCCTCCCGAACTTGGTTGTTGGAACCTCATCTCCTCCCTGAGACTAGTCCAAGGATCCCGTCACCAGCCATGTCTTGAACTCAAGCAACACCTGCACATGAATAAACAACCAATTCTTCAGAGCACAAGTCCTCGACTTGACTCACGTTAGTTCGAAAACCACAACACCTTACATGAGCACGTCACATAAGCATGTTGCAAACCATATCAAATGATAACAGCCATAACCACCAAAACACACCAAAAACTTAGCAAATTAATACTAAGCAAACCTTCCAATAAAGCAAGTTTGAAACATTGCGAGTTAAAAGCAAAAACAAGACGTTGCAGTTCTACTAGTTGAACTTCACGGGAGCTCCCTAAAAACAAGCTCCGGACCTTGCAGGAGCTCTCCGGACCTTGCGTCGGACCTTGTAACAGAAGAATGTTTTGGCAATATTCAAAACTTTGAATGTTAATGATAACTTTTATCCTAATTGCCAATGTATTCAGCACACATAGGTCTCACAATCTCCCCCTTGATGAATGCATTGGCAACACCAATTAAAATCCGAACATTGGCTTATGAAAAGTTTTGAAAAGCTTTGAAAACTCATTTCTCCCCCTTTATTAATTTCTCCCCATTTTTTAAAATCAGAGAAGGAAGAAAGTGTAGAACATATGCAAAGTGTAAAAAAAGTATCTCCTTATACATATTTCTCCCCCTTTGACAATGTATTCAGCAAGGTTCAAAAGAGAAATTTTTAAATGTTATGAGCATATTATAACATATACATACAAAACAAAGCTCAACCAAGTCATACTATCAGGTTACTTACACTATCACATCAATGACATACATAAAGTAGTGTAAGCCATGCTAGAGATCAAATGTATTTTTCAGTTTAAGCAAGTCATGATCTCCCTTACTCAACTATTTCAAAACCTGAAAACATGACACTTGTTGCTGCATTTTTATTATTCATAATCATTTAAGGCACAAAGTTGATCATATGATATTTGCAAGAGATTATATGCCGCATCAGCCTTATTCTAACCAACCAAGCCAAGCCTATGTCATTTGACAATCAGAAGCTTAAGGACATGGTTTTAGTCATACACAATTCCTTCCAAGTTCATATCTTAGTGCAATGATAAGCAATCTCAAAAGAAGAAGTGTGATGCATGCATATTCTCTTGATCTTTTCTCAATTTTTTATTTGAAAACTCAACATGTGAGCTGATCACTTGATTAATTTTTTATGATTAAAAGCACTTGTGAGCACGCAACAAGTTCAAAACAGCAAGAAAGTTCGATCATGACCAGATTTAGTGTAAGTAATTATTCCAATTACTAGTCATGGCAAAAACTACAAAATTTATAACATGAGTAATGTAGTAAGAACTTTCAGCCTGTAAAAGGAATCACAAAGTCATATATGTATGAAATACTATGCTCATATTATTTTAGTTTCAGATTCACACATAGACTTTCAAAGTTTCAAAAACTCCCCCTCAATTTAAGCCATGAGGATGCATAACCCCTATTTCACTACGAATGAAACAAAAACGAGTGAAATCCAAAGGTTTTGTAAAAATATCAGCCAATTGTTGTTCGGTATCGACATGGTGAAGCACAATGTTTCCTTTTTTAACATTGTCACGAAGAAAGTGATACCTAATGTCAATGTGCTTAGTTCTAGAGTGTTTCACGGGGTTTTTAGCAATATAAATTGCACTAGTGTTATCACAAAACAGTGGAACACTATCTAAATCAACCCCATAGTCCTTAAGTGTTTGAACAATCCAAAGAATTTGTGAGCAAGCGCTAGCCGCAGCTACATATTTAGATTCGGCCGTGGATTGTGCAACTGAACTTTGTTTTCTAGAGGACCAAGCAACAAGTGAATTACCAAGAAAGTGACAAGCACCCGAAGTACTTTTCCTATCAATCCTACAACTCCCAAAATCAGCATCCGAAAAAGCTTTCAAAGAAACGGTTGAGGAAGAAGGAAGAAAAATGCCAAATTCTTGAGTTCCATGTAGGTACCTGAGAATCCTTTTGATGGCTTGGCGATGTGAAGCACGTGGAGAAGCTTGAAAACGTGCACAAAGACATACGCTGAATTGTATGTCCGGTCTCGACGCCGTGAGATACAAAAGTGATCCAATCATACTTTTGTATTCTTTTTTATCGACCGGGTCACCATCTTCGTCAAGTTCAAGTGTTGTTGCTGTTCCCATTGGTGTCCAGAGAGGCTTGCATTTGTCCATGTTGAAGCGCTTAAGAAGGTCCTTTGTATACTTAGTTTCATGCACAAAAGTTCCTTCTTTTGTTTGCTTGATTTGCAGCCCCAAAAAGTATGTGAGTTCTCCCATCATACTCATCTCAAATTTTGAACTCATCATAGCTGAAAACTTGGACACGAGATCATGAGAAGCACAACCAAAGATAATATCATCCACATACAATTGAACGAATAATGAGTCATTGCCATGCTTAAGTACAAAAAGAGTTTTATCAACCTTGCCCATGGTAAACCCCTTTTCAAGTAACAATGTTTTTAACCTATCATACCATGCTCTAGGGGCTTGTTTTAGACTGTACAAGGCTTTGGACAGTTTGTAAACATGCTTAGGAAAATTTGGATTTTCAAAAACCCGGTGGCTGCTTAACATAAACCTCCTCCTCTATGTAGCCATTAAGAAAAGCACTTTTAACATCCATTTGATATAACTTGAAACCTTCAGATGCAGCAAATGCTAATAAAATTCTTATAGCTTCTAATCTAGCAACAGGAGCAAATGTTTCATCAAAATCTAGACCTTCAATTTGAGTGAAATCTTGAGCAACCAACCTAGCTTTATTCCTAACCACAACCCCATCCTCACTTTGCTTATTTTTAAATACCCATTTAGTTCCAATTAATGTGTGACCTTGAGGTGGAGGTACAAGTTTCTAAACATTATTTCTTTCAAAATTTCTAACTCTTCTTGCATGGCATTAATCCAAGATTCATTAGTGAGTGCGTGTGATATATCCTTGGGTTCAAAAGAAGCAACAAAAGCAGAATGAGCATGAGAGTTTGGATCGCAAAACCTGGACCGAGTGACTCGTTCATGCAAGCTTCCAATGATTTGTTGTGGAGGATGACTTTTGAGTACTCGGAGGGGAGTAGACACTTCACAAGCACCTTCTTCTTCTTCATGTTCGGACCTTTGATTAGGAGAGCTTGTTGATTGAGGAAGGTCCAAACCAGCAGTAGTGACTGTTTGTGCTTCTTGTGGTGCAAAATCAGCAGCTTGATCGTTATTTACTTCCGAGTTTTCGGGCAGCAGCACCACTTCTTCATCTTCTTCAATAAAAATACTCTCCCCCTGCGGATTTGGATCCGGACCTGCAATATCGGAGCTAGTACTTGGGCTAGCTTCATCAAAAGAAACCTCGCAAGTCTCCACAATTTTGTTAGTGTCAAGTAAAAGCACACGGTAGCCTCTACTATGAGATGGATAACCAAGGAACATGCCATCAACAGATCTAGCTTCAAATTTATCAAGATTACCATGTTTCTTAACAAAGCATTTGCATCCAAAAACCCTAAAGTGTGTAACACTAGGCCTATGTCCAAACCGGAGCTCATATGGGGTTTTTCCAAGCTTAGCACGCAAGAAAACACGATTTGAGACATAACAAGCGGTTGCAATTGCATCAGCCCAAAATTTCCTAGGAGTTTGATATTCATCAAGCATAGTCCTAGCCATCTCAACTAAAGTCCTGTTCTTTCTTTCTACGACACCATTTTGTTGTGGTACATAGGGTGAAGAGTATTGATGATCTATTCCATTTTCAGCACAAAAGTGATCAAAGGATTGGTTTTTAAATTCAGTTCCGTTATCACTTCTAATTGCTTTTAATGATATTGGGTGATCAATAGATAATCTAAGAAATAAAGTTCTAAAATGACTAAAAGCTTCATTCTTAGATGCCATAAAATAAACCCAAGAATATCTGGAATAATCATCAACAATCACAAGCACATACCATTTACCTCCGAAGGATTGAACACGTGTCGGACCTACTGTGTCAAGATGTAAAAATTGTCCCGGTTCATCTGTCATGGTCATTGTGAGAGGAGCATGTGAACCTGAACATACTTAGCATGTCTACAAGAAGAGCACACAATATCATTGTCCTTTTTAAGCTTCGGCAGCCCACGTATGCGATCGAGAGCACTAACACGAGTGAGATGATCAAAGCCTATGTGACCAAGTCTACGATGCCAAAAATATAGATCCTTTGTATCATTAGCAACTAGACACCGATGCTTAGAAGTTGAAAAATCAAAATCAGCTTTAAAAACTCTTCCAAACCTAGACATGTTAAACAAAAGCTCACCTTTTGAATCTACAACCTTGCAGCAATTTTTAGCAAAGCTAACCTCTAGATTTTCATCTAGCAATTGTGAAACCGAAAGCAAGTTGTATTTCAAATTTTTAACAAGTGCCACATCTTTCAAAGTGTAGAGATTGTTTACTCTAACCGAACCTTTAGCAATTATGGGAGTAGAAGAGTTATCGGCGAAAGTAACATTTTCTACACGTGACACAAAAGAGAGAGAGGAGAACCATTCTTTGTTACCGGTCATGTGGCGTGAGCAACCTGAATCCACAATCCAAATGTTCTACTTCATCAAACGTGAAACCTACACAGCAGCACAATACGTCGATGACTCAATACTGGGGTTAGTTAAAAGACTTTTAGGAATCCAGTACTGAGTCACACGACGTCCAGCAGGAATAACACGCGAAAGCTGAGAAGGTACAGCAGGTTTATGAGCCAAACATCAAAAATTTTTGTTCCCAACTACTGACTTAGAAGATGTGTTATATGTAGCAAAAAAACAGTAGGTCCGGGAGCAAGTTTTTGACTCATTACAGCAGGTTGCAAGCTCCGAACATTTGGTCTAGCAGATTTTGCTTGGTTGTTATGTGATCTAGCAAGTATTATTTGTTTCTTATCGTGTTTAGCTAGTCTATAACAAAAATCCATGAAAGGACCATCTCTACCACAGTAGGTACAATGAAAAATAACCTTATTATCATGTCTAGATGAGCAAGCAACACGTTTATTAGATCCCGAATGGGACAGTACTCCTGCAGATTTGAAAATCACCTCTTTTTGTCTAGGAGCTGTTTGAATCAAACCGCTTCCTAATGACTTTACAACTTTAGGTGGGTGTGCCTTAGCATGAGCATGAGAATTAAAACCTAAACCAGTTTTATCATTACAAGACTTGGAAGAATTCAGCAGTAAGTTTAGGTTCTTATTTGCATTAGAAAACCGATCTAGTATCCTATGCATGTCATCAAGTTTATTGGACAGATCAAAGCAGTTTTCACATGAAGTTCTTCCTTTTAGTTTGCAATTTGAAACTTATTTAACTTCATGCACACGCAAGCATTGTTCAAAATAGAAATCTCATTCATACCATCATTTAGTTTCTTATTCAGATCATCACATGAAGAACAATGCAAATCAATTGTAGAACAACAAGCATCTTTCAAATTTTTATCATTAAGTGCAGCAAGCTCTTTGTTCTTTTCAATTTCAAGTTCAAGTTTATCAAGTGTAGATGCGTGTGCACTTCTTAAAGAGGATAATTGTTCATAAATCAAATCACATGAGGAACAAGAATCATCACTAGGAATCAAAGTTTTTAAACGATTAATTTCAGATTCTAGTGATTCAATTTTAACAGCATTGTTCCTAAGTTTTTTAATCCTTTTTCTTTAATATAACAGTGGCACGAGAAATAGCATCACACATTTCTTTGCAAGTGGGACATACCTCTTCATCGTCGCTGTTGTGTTCTGCCTCCTCGGAGCTTGAACTTGACTTGCTCGCCATGCAGCACATATTTGCCATAGCTTCTTCATCTTCATCACTACCGGTGTCCAGATCACTTGAGCCGAAATCTTGAAGTGCAGAGATCATACTATGCACTATGTTGCGCATTGATAAATCTTTCTTCTTCTTATTCTTTGCAAACGATTTCTTCGGCCTTGTTTGCTTTTCTTCACGTGAAGTCGGACCTGAAAGGTTAGGGCACTCCGTACGAAAATGTCCTGTCTTACCACATTCAAAACATCGTTGAGGTCCGGAGCTTCCTCTCCTTTTAGTTCTCACATTTTGCAATGCTTTTGAGAACCGAGTAGAGATGAGTGCAAGCTCCTCCTCTAGAAACTCTTCAATCTGTTCAAGGGTTAGAGAGGACAGCAAAGAGAGTGCACCACTAGATGATGATTGACTAGAACTAGACATGTCACGTTGCGAAACAAATGCAATAGACTTGTTGGGGTTTTTACGTGAGATGATGTCAATTTCATGAGTTTTCAATTTAGAATAAAGCACGTCTAAAGTAAGAGAACTCATGACAGTAGATTCATGAATAGATGTAACTTTCATCTCCGAAATTGACATATCTAATGCTCCTAACAATTGTCTAGCATTTTCAGCATCTGAAAAGTTAACATTGACACTACGCAAGTTGCTGAGAATTTTATTAAAGCGAGCAAAAAGGTCGTCAATTGACTCACCGGGTTGCATCTCAGAACGCATGTATTCTTTCTTGAACATATCTTTCCCTACCTCCTTGATCGTATTGGATCCTTCATGGTAGTCACAAAGAGCTTTCCAAACATCATATGCAGATTGGAGGTGTGCAACACGGTCGAAGTCGCTTTGCGTCAATCCATGGATGATCAAGTTGCAAGCCTTGTTGTTGTTGTCAACATCTCTCATGTTCGCAGCCGTAACTTGATCGTTGGGTGGTACATCAAAGTTCCGGTAGACCTTTTCCCATATGGCGAAGCCTTGCGCCTGTATGTAGGCCTCCATCCGCGCCTTCCAAACCTGAAAATCGATGCCATTGAACACACAAAGTTTTGCGGAGTACTTCTCCATGATGGTTAGTCAAAACACGTGCAAATCACAAAGATTAGAGCACCTTGACTCTGATACCAATTGTAGGATCGAAGAGCACGTGAAAAGCTACCAGAGGGGGGTGAATGGTAGATCAAAACTTTTCGCAGCGGAAACAACAAAAACCCCTCAGCAAAAAATCAATCAGTTAAAGAAACCGTGTGTGCAAGTGTTTTCAAACGTGTTCAACCGTGAAAAATCAAGTAGAGAGGTAGATAATCAAGTCACGGATCTAATTCAATAAGAATCACTTGAAAATTCGAAGTAAAACTTGAGATACGATCAAACCATTAAACGAAGATCAATCTGTTCTACCCGATATAAAACAGATCTGCAACGCTGCAAAGAAACTCGTGTATCTCAAAAACTACAGATCTGAAGCTCGTGAAAATTTCACAGATGATAGATAATTGAGTTTTGAAGACAACCCAAAAAGAATCACGCCAATCGGATCTGTAAAACTCGAGTTATGAACGAAACACCGAAGCAACGTCGGTCTGTCCAGAAACTCGGCGAGAAAGACTTGACGAAAAACAAGTCGGACGAACAAGGCACAAAAGCTCCTCGAAACTATGAACTTTATTCAATAGAAACACAATAGGAACAGCCCAAAGTTCTCTACCCACGAGAGCTCTGGCCTCCCTTGCTTTTATAGCCAGCCCTCAGGCTAAACAATCCAATCTAGGACTCCTACTCCTAATTGGACTCGTATCCTAACTTACCATAACTGCTCAGGACTCTCCTATTCGCAGATAGAAGTAATTGTGAGACTTCCAAACACCTTAGGAACGTCCTAAACATTCCTAAAACAACTCAACTTCGTGCCTAGCACGAAATTCTATCATAACCAACTCAAATCTTCCATATTTGAGCCATATCCGACTCAGCCTCAGCCTGAGTACGCAATCCAGCCGGTTGGACCTTTCCGACCAATTCTTTACGTCCACTTCTCTTCATCACGCCTTGGAACAATGTTGCCACGTCCATGCACTCCTTGCACACATGCAAACACCTTCCAACTACGTACACGCAAGCTTCATATGCACTGCCCTTGATCCAAACATGCTGCGCGACCTCCCGATCAACTCAACCACAGCTCCTCCCGAACTTGGTTGTTGGAACTCATCTCCTCCCTCAGACTAGTCCAAGGATCCCGTCACCAGCCATGTCTTGAACTCAAGCAACACCTGCACATGAATAAACAACCAATTCTTTCGAGCACAAGTCCTCGACTTGACTCACGTTAGTTCGAAAACCACAACACCTTACATGAGCACGTCACATAAGCTTGTTGCAAACCATATCAAATGATAACAGCCATAACCACCAAAACACACCAAAAAACTTAGCAAATTAATACTAAGCAAACCCTCCCATAAAGCAAGTTTGAAACATTGCGAGTTAAAAGCAAAAACAAGACGCTGCAGTTCTACGAGTTGAACTTCACGGGAGCTCCCTAAAAACAAGCTCCGGACCTTGCGTCGGACCTTGCCACAAAAGAATGTTTTGGCAATATTCAAAACTTTGAATGTTAATGCTAACTTTTATCCTAATTGCCAATGTATTCAGGACACATAGGTCTCACATCATGTACTTCACGAACAAGGTTTTCATGGAGTACATGGACAAGTTTTTTGTGGTTTTCATTGACGACATCATGGTGTATTTGAAAAGCAAGGAGGAACATGAAGAACACTTGAGGTTGACATTGCAAAAGCTGCGAGAGCATCAATTGTATGCCAAGCTCAGCAAGTGTCAATTTTGGCTAAAGGAGATATCGTTCCTAGGCCGAATTATCTCCAAGGAAGGAGTATCGGTTGATCCCGGAAAAGTGGGAGATGTTCTGAAGTGGAACCAACCGCAAAACATGAGGGATATTCGGAGTTTTCTAGGGATGGCTGGATACTACCGAAGGTTCATCAAGGACTTCTCCAAGATAGCAAAACCTATGACGGAATTGCTAATGAAAGGAAAAGCCTTTCAATGGACCCCAGCGTGCCAAGAAAGCTTTGAGGAGCTCAAGAAAAGGCTAACCATAGCACTGACACGACCCCATTTGTCCTGTTGAGCCAGGATCACGCTGAGGGGTGCTGCGTTGCACAGCACCGTATAACACACGTCAAAGGTGCAAAGCGGAAGCGGAAGTTTTATTACATAAACAAGTTTATGAACATGTTTACATCAAAATAAGTTCAGTCTACACTCGCGGGCGTAGACAAAGCATCAAGTGCACGTTCAGCCCTCGAACGTGTCCTTGCTAGCACACACGCAAACTAACTCTGCGGCGTGCACGACTCCCACTCGACGGGGTTCCCCTCCTGGGGTTCCGTCTCCTCTTCGGGAGTCCCTTCCTCATAGAACCCTGCAAAAGCTTCAAACACAAGCAGTGAGCACGAAGGCTCAGCAAGTCTGACCCGTCTCACCTAAACATGGAACTTCTACATGAGGGTAATGGGTTGCATGAGGTAAAAATCATTTGCAAGGACTCGCCTAATTAGTAGAACCTTACTTTCAAGTTTTAGCAGCAGGTTGTGGAGAACCTTACGCTAAGGCACATGAGAGAGCCGCAATCAAACAAGAAACGCATTTCTCTCATGTACTTTGCCCAAAGTTGAAAAGAACTTTAATTAGCTCTAAGCTACAGCATATCATTAACAATCAATGTCCAGCTTTCAATTAGCAACATTTTAACATGTAACTAGCCTGTTCTTTCTACGTCACGGTACAGTGAACAAGTGGTACTCACTGACCGCGAGGGACAGCGATTATAATCGATTTATACCTGCAGGGTTACCCGAACAACCCGTCACGTACGCCCGTACTCGATGTTGCCTACAACAACCATCACGGACGCCGTACGCGACTACCTTTCACCCGTTAGCCAAATATTGAACCGGTCCCATCGTCCCGAGAAAGAGGTCTCTGCACGCGCATCTCCGTGCCGCCATCCGATTTACACCTCGAGCTCTCAACCTACCCTCTAAACGACGGGCAATGCCTCAATAACCAGCTACCCGAGTTACATCAGTTTCCCGGTTCCCATATAGCCGGTAGGTCTTCGGTACTGTTCTAGCTTGTTCAACAGGCCCGCACACGGCTCGGTCCTCAATCGACACAAGCGGAGCTACAGCACACAGGCCCCAAAGTCCTGCTGCCCTTACTCTCCGCTCGGTCTCATTTTCTTGCCATGTGTATCATGTGCTATCTCTACCCGAGCAATGTGCCTCTAGCCTATTCTCGCGAGTAGTTCCAACCACTCGACTTGTACCGAATCCTACTCTATCCTAGCAATGCAGTGGCTAACGGGGTTTGCAATCCTAAACCCAACCCATGGTTTTCTTGGCTATGCAGCTGGATTTCCAAACAAGACTCTAATGCACAGAACAAGGGAGACAAGTATGTGCTCAAAACAATAAAAATTTGTAAAAAGGTTAATGCAAACCGGAGCTTGCCTTGC
This sequence comes from Neostapfia colusana, assembly GCA_030760725.1. Lineage (NCBI taxonomy): Eukaryota > Viridiplantae > Streptophyta > Magnoliopsida > Poales > Poaceae > Neostapfia > Neostapfia colusana. Next base: position 39,155,825 of record JASWHV010000013.1, on the reverse strand, counting down.
TGCTCTTGGTCGTAGGCTAGCTGTTCCTCCGGAGTAACGAAGTCTAGGACTTCGGGTTCCTCCTCGACCTTAGCGACTACATGATATAAGAAACATATGTATCAATTTAAATGCATTTGTATTAACTTTGAAGTTGTGAAGTCTATAACCCTTGCTAGACAGACCTAATGACTGTGAAACTATTACTGTGGCTTGGTTACAACCTAAACAGGGACTTGGTCAAGTTTTAGTTGCAGCAAAGCTCAATTGAGCCCTCCACAATTAATTATGTCCTTGACTTTAATTAAAGGCTTTTAGGGTGTTCTAAGAATTTTCATGAAACAAACTATGACTTTCTGAAAACTAGATTTTCAGAGGGTTCTAATGGATTTGGTCTCACTTAATTTGGAAGTCTCTAACTAAAGATATGAGCTAAACAATTTCAGAGAAAATTCTGAAAATGTTTTCTGAACATTTTCTATTTTCTCTGGAACAGTTTCACTAATCACACCATTAGGTGGATTAAATGAGCTCAAATGGATCTGAAATTTTTATGGTAGTTCAAGGATATTTTGGTGAACATCTCAGCAAAATTTCAGGATTTTCCTCCAAAGGATTCTCCAGTTAAAATTCCTAACAGTTTAAATTTTGAGGAATTAATTCTGGGGAAATAAGGAATTTCCTGAAGTGAAACTTGATTTTCTGGAAAGTACTCAGAGAGCTGAATCCAGAAAAATTTGGTTCACTCAATTTGGAGCTTTCTATCCAAAGTTATAAGGATTTGAAGTTTGAAGGAAATCTGAAAATCGGGGAAAAGTTTAAACTCGCGCGTGGGCCCAGGGGACACGCGTCGCACGCCGAGGCGACAGCACACCGCGGCCCACAATGATTTTACGCGCCAGCACACCGGATCCCGGCCGCAGCCGGATCCGGATTCAAAATATCTCCCGCTGACAGCTGGGATCCACCCCCTTCTTCAACCTCGCGACACCCGCGCCCCGCCGCCGAGGGATCTCGCCGGAGAGCTCGCCGCCGGCTGCTGTACAGCTCCAAACTTCTCGATCCTGGCCGCCCCTGCCTACTTTTACTCGGGGAACAGGATCCGAGGGTCAGCTGCTCATGACAACGGCCGGAGCATGGTCGGCGACGAGCCGCCACCTCGGAATGACTTCGGCCATGTCGGCTGACTTCTCTAGCACCTCAGCTACTTGGGAAACCGGTCGGGGAGCATCAATGGACCTCAGAGAAGGTCGACATGAGCTCGAGGCAGCTCGGGGAAGGCCCGAAATAGGTCCTCACCGTGCGCCCGATGCCGCCCGTTCGTTCCGCCATTAGTAGACCTCAAATTACGCCGGGCACAGAGGTTCTCCGGCCCAGAGTTGTGAAGGCAACTTGTGCGTTACCGTGTCTAGCTCGTGTGAGAGCGGCCTTAGGCCCTCTAATCCTTTCTAGAGCACGAATTAAACAGAATCGTACCCGAAGGTCGTTCTGTACACAGAAAGGGGAAAAGTGGAAATTCGCCGCCGGTGAGCAACCACTCGAGCTGTGGCTCGGGGATGAGCAGCACCAGTCACCCGCGCGTCCAAGGGTGCCTTGGCTTGGGCATGACAACGCCCTGGTTGGGCTGTCCACAAGAGCCCGAGGTGCGGCGGTTCCAAGTTCCGATTTGATCTTTCGGCACAGCCGATATCACTCGGTTTCAACCGAATTCTAGCAACGGGGAGGATGGAGGAAGGTCTCTAGTACCTTGCTGGGGCTCTGGAGTGGAAGGAGGGAGCTGCGATCGGCGTTCTCCGATCAAGTCCGAGCTGCGGAAGTTTTCGGCCGGCGCTGAGTTCTTGCGGGGAAGAACGACAGTGCCTCGGCCGAGGAGGGGGCAGGCGCCTTAAGAAGGCTCTGCACCGCCTCATGCCCGCGCGTGGGCAAGCAGCTGGTGGCGCGGCGACTGGCCTCGGTGGCGATCACCGCTGCGGCTCGGCGACCCGAGTGAAAAAGTCTCAGTCGGTTTGATCTGAGCTGTGGCTGACATGTGGGTCCCACCTCCAGTTTTAACCTCTGAAATTTACTCCTAATCACTGTTGTAAACAGTGAACCCCATACTACCCTTGGCAATTCAAATTATTCACCCATGGGCCATTTGAATTGATCAAAGTTCAAATGAGGTTTGGTTTGAATGAATTTCAGCACAAGTTCAGTTTGAAATTCAAATAAAGTTTGAATTTCTCCCCCTTAGCTCATGTCAAGATCAACTCCAAATGGAGTGAAAATTGGTGTGTGAGCTCACAAAAATGTGCTGAGTAAGAATATGCCCCCCACTTTTAAATTCATTGGATAAAAACAGTTTGAATTTGAATATGGTTTCAAACTGCCCTCTTCCTAACTATACCCAAACTGACCTCAAAAAGGTTTTGAATTTGGGTGAAACTTGGCATGGACATCCTTAGCAAAGTGTAGGAGTTTTCATATGTCCAGCCCATCTATATCACATGTGGGAAATACCACTTTTGCAATGTGTGAGTTTGTTCTCTAATGAGCATGTTGATAATTGTTACTTGCTCTTCATTTGTGTTCATCATTCTTCCTCAAATGAGGTGTGTGGTGTGGTGATGAACACTGCAAATGGGTGTCCAAAAACTGAGGCCCTTACATTCCTCCCCCCTTAAAAGAATCTCGTCCCGAGATTATAAGGTGAAAATGAGAGAGAGGACGGTGGAAAATTACCGGATATGCGACGTGAAAAAGTCGGGGTAGTTAGCGCGAAGGAAGTTTAAGAGCGCTCTCCCATGTCGCTTCGTCCATGGAGTGATTACTCCATAGAACCTTGTAGAACCACAACGTACGGTTGCGTGTGGTTCGGGCCTTTTCATCAATAATCTGCACCGGTTCCTCCCGATAGGTGAGATCCGGTTGCAGTTCTTCAATGTCTTCCAGCTGAACGGTAGTTGATAGCTTGAGACACTTCCTCAGCTGGGAAATATGAAAGACGTCGTGCACACCGGAAAGTGCTTCTGGTAATTTCAGCCGGTATGCCACCGATCCACATCTTTCGGTAATCTGGAATGGACCGATGAAGCGGGGTGCTAACTTTCCCCTCACCCCAAATCTATTTACACCCTTCATTGGAGACACCCGTAGATATACGTGATCCTCAACTTCGAATTGTAATGGGCGCCTTCTCCGGTCCGCATACTGTTTCTGACGGGATTGAGCGGCTTTTAGGTTCGCTTGAATTAGTCGAACCTTTTCTTCCGCGTTGTTGACAAGGTCAATCCCGAAGGTAACCCTTTCGTCAGACTCACACCAGTTCAATGGTGTGCGGTATTTTCTCCCGTATAGCGCCTCGTAGGGCGCCATCTTGATGCTGGCTTGGTACCCATTGTTGTACGAGAACTCGGCTAACGGCAAGTGATCATCCCAATTCTTGCCGTGGTCGATAGCGCAAGCTCGTAGCATGTCTTCTAGAATCTGATTTACCTGCTCCGTTTGCCCATCCGTCTGCGGGTGGTAGGCTGAACTACGGATCAGCTTCGTCCCCAAGGCAGCGTGTAGCTGCTCCCAAAAACGGGACACAAATAAAGTGCCCCGGTCCGATATGATGGTACGGGGTACGCCGTATAAGCATAGGATCCGTGAGATGTACAGTTCAGCGTACTTCTTGGCGTTGTAGTTGGTGTTGACCGGGATGAAATGGGCAACTTTGGTGAGCCGATCGACGATCACCCACACCGAATCATGTTTCTGTAAGGTGGGGGGTAAACCGACGACGAAATCCATGCTCACGTCCTCCCACTTCCAGGCAGGAATGCCCAGTGGTTGCAGCAGTCCCGGTTTCCGCATGTGGTCTGCCTTCACCCTTCGACATGTATCACACTCGGACACGTATTTTGCAGTCTCTCGCTTCATCCGTGTCCACCAAAACTTTCTTCTGAGTTCTTGATACATTTTGTTGCTGCCGGGGTGAATAGAAAATTTTGATAAGTGAGCCTCATCAAAGATTTTCTTCCGTAACTCTGGGTTTCGGGGTACGACAATCCGGTCCTTGAACCATAGGACGCCGTCTCCGTCCTTCCGGAAACATTTCAACTCCCCACTGTCTATACGTCTCCGCAAATGTGACATGCCCTTGTTATTCTTCTGGGCTGCCACTATCTCTTCACGGATGGTGGGAATCAAAGCTAGGTTGTAGAGAGCTCCGTGTGGAATCACATAGAGTGGTGGTTCGCTCTCTTCCAATGGTGTGATGGTCAGATTATTGACGTGTGACTTGCGGCTCAGCGCATCTGCCACAACGTTTGCCTTGCCCGGATGATAATGGATCTCTATCTCGTAATCCTTTATCAGTTCTAACCATCTTCGTTGCCTCATGTTCAGCTCTTTCTGAGTGAAAATGTACTTGAGGCTTTTGTGGTCGGTATACAAATGTACGAGGTTACCGAGTAGGTAGTGCCTCCACATTTTTAGTGCAAGTACCACAGCAGCGAGCTCCAAGTCGTGAGTTGGATAATTTTGCTCATGGTTCTTAAGCTGCCGTGATCCATACGCGACCACTCTTCGGTCTTGCATCAGCACACATCCGAGCCCAATGCCGGATGCATCGCAGTACACATCGAACGGTTTTGTTGTGTCTGGCTGCGCCAAAACCGGTGCTGATGTCAGGTGCTTGACTAAAGCCTTGAATGCTGCTTCACATGCTGGACTCCAAACATATTTGGTAGCCTTCTTCAGCATCTCTGTCATTGGCTTGGCAATCTTCGAGAAGTTCGGAATGAACCTCCGATAATATCCCGCGAGTCCGAGGAAACTCCGTACCTCATGAACAGTTCTCGGGGATTTCCAATTCAGCACTTGCGTGATCTTGCTCGGGTCCACAGCGATACCCTCCGCTGAGATGATATGCCCGAGGAAAGGCACTTGCGATATCCAAAACTCGCATTTGCTGAATTTTGCGTATAACTTGTGATCCCGCAGCCGTTGCAAGACTATACACAGATGTTTCTTGTGATCTTCCTCCGACTTGGAATATACCAGGATGTCGTCGATGAAGACCACGACAAACTTGTCCAGCTCCGGCATGAACACCGAGTTCATTAAATACATGAAGTGAGCTGGAGCATTGGTGAGGCCGAAGGACATGACCAGGTACTCATAAAGTCCGTACCTCGTCGAGAAAGCCGTCTTCGGAATGTCCTCAGCCCTTATCTTAATCTGATGGTACCCGGATCTTAAATCCATCTTGGAAAAGATCTTTGCTTCGACCAACTGATCAAACAACATGTCGATCCATGGCAATGGGTACTTGTTCTTGATGGTTACAGCATTTAATGGATGGTAGTCCACGCAAAGCCGCAGCGTCTCATCCTTCTTCTTGACAAATAATGCCGAACAGCCCCATGGCGAGGAGCTCGGCCTAATAAAACCCTTCTCCAGAAGGTCCGTGAGCTGAGTCTTCAGTTCAGCCAACTCCTTGGGCGCCATCTTGTACGGCCTTCGGGATATTGGCATGGTTCCTGGTGTAAGTTCAATCTTGAACTCCACCTCTCTATCAGGTGGCATCCCCGGCAAATCGTCCGGGAATACATCAGGAAACTCCCGGATCACTGGAATGTCTTCCAATCTGATAGTTGTGGACTGATAGACACTTGAAAGTTTTATTTCTGGACTGTCCAGAAATAATGAGTGAGAACCGTGCACCTCTGAGTTTAAGTGCACGACTCGAAGGACGGTGTCTAAAACAGCGCCGTGGCGGGTTAACCATGACATCCCTAGGATGACATCGACCTTCTGTCCCTTTAAGATAATGAGAGACGTGGGGTACACTCTACCCGCTAAGCATAATGGTGCTTTGGAGACCATTACGCTGGATGAAATCTTCCCACCCGGTGAACAAATTAAATATGGACTATCGGTGGGTAGTATTGGCAAACTGTGTTTAGCAATGAAAGCTTGGCTAATAAAATTATGCGTGGCGCCTGAATCAAACAGTACTATAGCGGGATGCTGGTGGAGTTGGAACATACCCGCAAGGATTGGCTCGCCTTCCGGCACGTCCTCAATGGCAAGCTGGTGGACAGTGCCGGGCCTAGGGTTTGCCCGCCGCGCATTAGTAGGGTTCCGGGGTTGATTCCTCCCCGGAAACTGTGGTGCCACTCCGCCGCCTTGCCTCTCCGGGCAACTGCTCGTGAAGTGTCCTGGACGACCATACTTGTAACATGTGGCCGCTGCTGGTGGAGTACTCGGTGGACGAAAGCCCGGCATGCGTTGCGGAGGTGCAAACGCACGCGGCATCGCCCGCTGCTGCTGTTGTTGTTGCGGTGGTACTGGCAGTGCCGGCCGGAATGCCGGTGAAGAGTACGGCCGACTGCGGAACGGCATCGACCGCTGTGGTGGCTGCCAGCGTGGGCCTGATGGTGGGCGATTCACCATCCGAAACTTCTGAGAAGGACCGTCTCCTTCTCCGCTGCTCTGCGGCGCGCTTCGCTTTCGCTCTGCCGCCGCCAACTCCTTGCCGGAGTCCTCCTGAACAATCGCAGCATCAAAGATGTCGTTGAGGCTGCCGCGATTGAACATTGCCAACTTGTCCTTCAGGAGCGGGTTAAGCCCCTGGTAAAAGTGGTCCCGCCGCTTCTCGTCCGTATCTGCGTGATACTACGCATAGAGCGCGAGATCGTTGAACGCTCTGGAGTATTCCAGCGCGTTCCGGCTCCCTTGTTGCAGGTGTAGGAACTCCTGCGTCTTCCTCTTCATCAGACCTGGCGGTATATGATAGGCCCTGAAGGCCGTCCGGAACTCCGCCCAGGTCATCACTCGATCGGTGGGCTGTGAAGCACAAAAGTTGGCCCACCACACGCTCGCGGATCCTTGGAGCTGCTGGACCGCGAACTGAGTCTTGCGCTGCTCGCTAATTTGGAGAAGCCCGAACTTCATTTCTATGGCGCGGAGCCAGTTGTCCGCGTCAAGTGGTTCATCCACCCTTGAGAATACAGGGGGATGAGTCGCCAGGAAGTCGGAGTAGGAGCTCTGTTGGCGCTCCTCACGATCTTGACGTCTCTCTGGGCGAGACGTATTGGCGATGAGAGTCTGCAGCAACTCTGTGTGCTGCTGATGCGAGCCCACCATTGCCGCGACAATGTCGGCCAATGTAACCGTTGGCAGTGGCGGTGGCGGTGTTTGCTGTTGCTGTTGCTGTTGCTGTCCCGAGGAGTCCTCGGGAGGTGGTTGGGAGGTCTCTCCCCCTTGACTGGTACCCCCAACGTCAGGGTTGGCACGAGTACGCGTCATTCTGAAATTCAAAACAGCAGCAATTAGCACATGTCTTACTTAAAATTCCATACGCAACAGTACGTATTGAAGTGGCACATGTTTAATTTGCACAACATTCACATATATTGATAAAGCATAAACTTTATACAAGATACATTATTCTCGGATCTCCGAGAAGTCGTGCTCATGTCGTCACTACCTATACATACGCTACTGTCTACACGACATGTCACTGATTACAAAAGTTGGGTTACGCTACCCTAGCTGCCCTACTTGGCAACCGTAACCCCCTACTCGGAGTAGAACTCGACCTCCTGTGGGTCGTCCTCCTGCCGTACCTCTGCTGGTGGCTCGGGGTCTACCACCTCTTCTCCCATTCCAGGTTCTCCCATGGCTGGAAGACCCAAGACTACCGGTATGCCCAATACCGGGGGCACGAGGTCCTGCAAGGCATGCACCTCGTCCATAGCTTGGTTGTAGTCCTCTTCCCAGCCTTGGCCTTCCTCGATAGCGTCGTCCCGCTCCTGAGCATGGTCCTCATTCTGCTGGGTTAGGGTCTGCACCAGCTCTTGCAACGCCGCGATGTCAACACGGCTCTTCTTCTTTGCCTTCTTCAGACGACGCAACTGATTGTGTTGTTCATTCAGTCGCTTGATCGTCGGAAGGAGCACATTGCGGAGTGTGCTGTGAGCACTCTCGAAATGATCTCCACGGCTTGTGCTCTCCTTGAGCTTGGTGGCGAGATGCTCCGTATGAACAGCTTGGCTGTCTATCACAGCGTTTCCCGCCCTCATTTGGAGGCTGAGATTTGCCTCCGCGGGGTTGTACCTTGGGCAACTCGGGTCTGTTGCCTCCAGGTACCTCTCTTCCCACACATGCTGAGCTCGTCCCTCCACTGGAACGAGTGCGTATGGTGTGCCCTCCATAGCCTGCACGTGCAGTTGGCAGAAACGTGACATAGTGTCACGGGCTGCCACTTGCCACATCCCTTCCGGTTGTCTTCCTCTCACCGTGACGGTGAATGGCACCCAACCGGGTGGCGTAGGTCCTGCGGGAACCTCGACATGGATCGTCCACGTTTTGTTCCCCTCTTCGCCTTCTTCCTTGGCGAAGTATTGCGGCATCTGGTTGTACCCGAAATATTGGAGCATTTGCCACAATGCTTCCGGGTAGCCGCTACGGTCAGAACAGTGGGAAACTACCCACCCGTTCTCCAACTGTTTATCTGCTGCCATCTGTAAAAATATATTTGAGAAATGTCAAATATTTATTTAAACAGTAAACCATTGAGTTATAACATAAGATATGTCATTGAACCCATAACACTTGGAAATATAGTTCAAATTTTTAAACCAATTTGACTGCTGATCTGCTGTTCCCATGACAGCCTTGACCAGTTTCCATATCAACCTGATTTAGGCCATGTTAAAGGCAAAACCAATTCTGGAGCTCAACATCAAAGTTAAAGTTAACTTCAATAGCTTTACAGCCAGTATTTGCTTGGCCTAAGATCTGTCTTGGTTCAAAGGTTATGAGATGTCAAATTAACAGAATTTCTGGAAACAATTGGACAGCACCTCCCTGCCTTAGGTACTGATTTGATCCAAGAATCCCAGTTATTTCTGTTCCTAATCTGACAAAACTTTCTGTTACAAAGTTGTAACCCATCTCATAAGCTTTCCAGAACTACCTCATTTCCTATTTTTGGATTTTTAAGCAGGAAGTTATGCTTAATTTACAGAGAGTTTACAGAGAGTCTTTGCTCTGTCCTGTTTCCTGGACAGTTTCAACTCTACTGCATTTTTCGAGTGGTTAAGGGATGAAAACACCTCTGGACCTCAACAGAAGAGTTGTAAAGCTCTTCCAACGCTTTCCAGAAATGTATCATACGACCCCAACCTCGAAAGAACTCAACCTCTAACCTCTGATTAACTTTAGCCTTGATTCAGCTGAAAACAGAGTGCTCTGTCCTTAACATCCTATAAGTTGAAAACTTGTTAACTTTGAATATCCTGTACAAGGGAAGGAGTTACATCAAGTTTTACTACTTTGGATCAAAACCTTCAAGTTTTTAAATGAAGTTGTTCATTTAGTTGGATGTGACGCCGATGCGTCACCAGATTATGTCGGTACTACGTCCTCACAAAGGAAAAACCTGTACCGGACTTAGCCGGCTTCGTTAGTTCAGTGGCACTACTCGTCACTCGCACACGGATGCTACACGTCTACCGTTCCGTGGTAAGGCTACCTGCAGAAACTCAAACAATCATCAGACTCGGCTGCACACCAAGCCCGGAATCCATACAGTTCGTATATCCGGCCGTCATCACTCGCCCGGATGTTCTCAAGCCAAACACGCCTTGAGTTACGTGTTCACATTTCAGACCACGTGACGGGGCCTCCCAAATTGCACCACGCACGCCAGGGACAGACGTTGCTCGAATACCCCAAACGACATGAAGAGTCGTAGAGGATACTAAAGCGGGTCGGGTTACCTGCCACCCGTGGGGCTCCACCCTTCAGCTTGTGCGCACTGGTGGACAGCGCTTACGTGCACCCCCCAAGACATGAACGTCCCGAGATGCACAATTTTCCGACAAAACAAATAGGTTAATAAGCCACTTTCTATATACTAATAACATCCTTATACGGGCTACTAACTCGTTCCTCACTGGATTTTTTTGAAAAAAAGAAGACCTTTGTACTGTGTTAAACCTCAAGCGAGCTCTGATACCACGCTGACACGACCCCATTGGTCCTGTCGAGCCAGGATCACGCTGAGGGGTGCTGTGTTGCACAGCACCGTATAACACACGTCAAAGGTGCAAAGCGGAAGCGGAAGTTTTATTACATAAACAAGTTTATGAACATGTTTACATCAAAATAAGTTCAGTCTACACTCGCGGGCGTAGACTAAGCATCAAGTGCACGTTCAGCCCTCGAACGTGTCCTTGCTAGCACACACGCACACTAACTCTGCGGCGTGCACGACTCCCACTCGACGGGGTTCCCCTCCTGGGGTTCCGTCTCCTCTTCGGGAGTCCCTTCCTCATAGAACCCTGCAAAAGCTTCAAACACAAGCAGTGAGCACGAAGGCTCAGCAAGTCTTACCCGTCTCACCTAAACATGGAACTTCTACATGAGGGTAATGGGTTGCATGAGGTAAAAATCATTTGCAAGGACTCGCCTAATTAGTAGAACCTTACTTTCAAGTTTTAGCAGCAGGTTGTGGAGAACCTTACGCTAAGGCACATGAGAGAGCCGCAATCAAACAAGAAACGCATTTCTCTCATGTACTTTGCCCAAAGTTGAAAAGAACTTTAATTAGCTCTAAGCTACAGCATATCATTAACAATCAATGTCCAGCTTTCAATTAGCAACATTTTAACATGTAACTAGCCTGTTCTTTCTACGTCACGGTACAGTGAACAAGTGGTACTCACTGACCGCGAGGGACGGCGATTATAATCGATTTACACCTGCAGGGTTACCCGAACAACCCGTCACGTACGCCCATACTCGATGTTGCCTACAACAACCATCACGAACGCCGTACGCGACTACCTTTCACCCGTTAGCCAAATATTGAACCGGTCCCATCGTCCCGAGCAAGAGGTCTCTGCACGCGCATCTCCGTGCCGCCAGCCGATTTACACCTCGAGCTCTCAACCTACCCTCTGAACGACGGGCAATGCCTCAATAACCAGCTACCCGAGTTACATCAGTTTCCCGGTTCCCATATAGCCGGTAGGTCTTCGGTACTGTTCTAGCTTGTTCAACAGGCCCGCACACGGCTCGGTCCTCAATCGACACAAGCGGAGCTACAGCACACAGGCCCCAAAGTCCTGCTGCCCTTACTCTCCGCTCGGTCTCATTTTCTTGCCATGTGTATCATGTGCTATCTCTACCCGAGCAATGTGCCTATAGCCTATTCTCGCGAGTAGTTCCAACCACTCGACTTGTACCGAATCCTACTCTATCCTAGCAATGCAGTGGCTAACGGGGTTTGCAATCCTAAACCCAACCCATGGTTTTCTTGGCTATGCAGCTGGATTTCCAAACAAGACTCTAATGCACAGAACAAGGGAGACAAGTATGTGCTCAAAACAATAAAAATTTGTAAAAAGGTTAATGCATCCGGAGCTTGCCATGCTGCTCATGGTCGTAGGCTAGCTGTTCCTCCGGAGTAACGAAGTCTAGGACTTCGGGTTCCTCCTCGACCTTAGCGACTACATGATATAAGAAACATATGTATCAATTTAAATGCATTTGTATTAACTTTGAAGATGTGAAGTCTATAACCCTTGCTAGACAGACCTAATGACTGTGAAACTTTTACTGTGGCTTGGTTACAACCTAAACAGGGACTTGGTCAAGTTTTAGTTGCAGCAAAGCTCAATTGAGCCCTCCACAATTAATTATGTCCTTGACCTTAATTAAAGGCTTTTAGGGTGTTCTAAGGATTTTCATGAAACAAACTATGACTTTCTGAACACTAGATTTTCAGAGGGTTCTAATGGATTTGGTCTCACTTAATTTGGAAGTCTCTAACTAAAGATATGAGCTAAACAATTTCAGAGAAAATTCTGAAAATGTTTTCTGAACATTTTCTATTTTCTCTGGAACAGTTTCACTAATCACACCATTAGCTGGATTAAATGAGCTCAAATGGATCTGAAATTTTTATGGTAGTTCAAGGATATTTTGGTGAACATCTCAGCAAAATTTCAGGATTTTCCTCCAAAGGATTCTCCAGTTAAAATTCCTAACAGTTTAAATTTTGAGGAATTAATTCTGGGGAAATAAGGAATTTCCTGAAGTGAAACTTGATTTTCTGGAAAGTACTCAGAGAGCTGAATCCAGCAAAATTTGTTTCACTCAATTTGGATCTTTCTATCCAAAGTTATAAGGATTTGAAGTTTGAAGGAAATCTGAAAATCGGGGAAAAGTTTAAACTCGCGCGTGGGCCCAGGGGACACGCGTCGCACGCCGAGGCGACAGCACACCGCGGCCCACAATGATTTTACGCGCCAGCACACCCGATCCCGGCCGCAGCCGGATCCCGATTCAAAATATCTCCCGCTGACAGCTGGGGTCCACCCCCTTCTTCAACCTCGCGACACCCGCGCCCCGCCGCCGAGGGATCTCACCGGAGAGCTCGCCGCCGGCTGCTGTACAGCTCCAAACTTCTCGATCCTGGCCGCCCCTGCCTACTTTTACTCGGGGAACAGGATCCGAGGGTCAGCTGCTCATGACAACGGCCGGAGCATGGTCGGCGACGAGCCGCCACCTCGGAATGACTTCGGCCATGTCGGCTGACTTCTCTAGCACCTCAGCTACTTGGGAAACCGGTCGGGGAGCATCAGTGGACCTCAGAGAAGGTCGACATGAGCTCGAGGCAGCTCGGGGAAGGCCCGAAATAGGTCCTCACCGTGTGCCCGATGCCGCCCGTTCGTTCCGCCATTAGTAGACCTCAAATTACGCCGGGCACAGAGGTTCTCCGGCCCAGAGTTGTGAAGGCAACTTGTGCGTTACCGTGTCTAGCTCGTGTGAGAGCGGCCTGAGGCCCTCTAATCCTTTCTAGAGCACGAATTAAACAGAATCGTACCCGAAGGTCGTTCTGTACACAGAAAGGGGAAAAGTGGAAATTCGCCGCCGGTGAGCAACCACTCGAGCTGTGGCTCGGGGATGAGCAGCACCAGTCACCCGCGCGTCCAAGGGTGCCTTGGCTCGGGCGTGACAACGCCCTGGTTGGACTGTCCACGAGAGCCCGAGGTGCAGCGGTTCCAAGTTCCGATTTTGATCTTTCGGCACAGCCGATATCACTCGGTTTCAACCGAATTCTAGCAACGGGGAGGATGGAGGAAGGTCTCTAGTACCTTGCTGGGGCTCTGGAGTGGAAGGAGGGAGCTGCGATCGGCGTTCTCCGATCAAGTCCGAGCTGCGGAAGTTTTCGGCCGGCGCTGAGTTCTTGCGGGGAAGAACGACGGTGCCTCGGCCGAGGAGGGGGCAGGCGCCTTAAGAAGGCTCTGCACCGCCTCATGCCCGCGCGTGGGCAAGCAGCTGGTGGCGCGGCGACTGGCCTCGGTGGCGATCACCGCTGCGGCTCGGCGACCCGAGTGAAAAAGTCTCAGTCAGTTTGATCTGAGCTGTGGCTGACATGTGGGTCCCACCTCCAGTTTTAACCTCTGAAATTTACTCCTAATCACTGTTGTAAACAGTGAACCCCATACTACCCTTGGCAATTCAAATTATTCACCCATGGGCCATTTGAATTGATCAAAGTTCAAATGAGGTTTGGTTTGAATGAATTTCAGCACAAGTTCAGTTTGAAATTCAAATAAAGTTTGAATTTCTCCCCCTTAGCTCATGTCAAGATCAACTCCAAATGGAGCGAAAGTTGGTGTGTGAGCTCACAAAAATGTGCTGAGTAAGAATATGCCCCCCACTTTTAAATTTATTGGATAAAAACAGTTTGAATTTGAATATGGTTTCAAACTGCCCTCTTCCTAACTATACCCAAACTGACCTCAAAAAGGTTTTGAATTTGGGTGAAACTTGGCATGGACATCCTTAGCAAAGTGTAGGAGTTTTCATATGTCCAGCCCATCTATATCACATGTGGGAAATACCACTTTTGCAATGTGTGAGTTTGTTCTCTAATGAGCATGTTGATAATTGTTACTTGCTCTTCATTTGTGTTCATCATTCTTCCTCAAATGAGGTGTGTGGTGTGGTGATGAACACTGCAAATGGGTGTCCAAAAACTGAGGCCCTTACAAGCACCGGTTCTAGTATTACCAGACGTGAGCAAGAGCTTTGACATATATCGTGACGCATCTAGACAAGGGCTTGGATGTGTGCTCATGCAAGAAGGACAAGTGGTAGCCTATGCCTTGAGATGACTAAAGAAACACGAGCTGAATTACCTCACACATGACTTGGAACTTGCAGCCGTGGTGCATGCATTGAAGATTTGGAGACATTATATCTTGGTCATCGATGTGAGATCTATACGATCATAAAAGCCTCGGGTACATATTTACCCAAACGGATTTGAATTTGAGGCAACGTCGATGGTTGGAGCTTATCAAGGATTATGATGTTAGAATCAACTATCACCCCGGAATGGCTAACGTAGTAGCCGATGCATTGAGCCGGAAGGGAGCATGTCACCAACTCACGGTTCGGGAGCTACCGCCCGAGCTGCGCAAGGAGTTCGAACGGTTACATCTCGGATTTTTGAACGATATAGAAGTGATGGAACTCCACTCTTCATTGGAACAAGAGATAAGAGATGGCCAAGCTACGGGTGAGGAGATCAAGGAAAGAATCCGACAAGGCATAGAAAAGGACTTCAAGGATGATGAGAAGGGTACGCTTTGGCTAGGAAAAAGGATTTGTGTGCCTAACGTGAAGCACATCCGCGACACAATATTAAAAGAGGCACATGACTCACCTTATTCCATACATCCCGGAAGTACCAAGATGTACAAGGACCTAAAGACTTATTATTGGTGGGATGGTATGAAAAGGGACATAGCCGAGTATGTTGCCTTATGCGACACATGCCAATGGGTGAAGGCCGAACATCAAAGACCCGCCAGATTGTTGCAACCATTGAAAGTTCTCGAGTGGAAGTGGGAGGACATCAGTATGGATTTCATCGTCGGATTGCCATGTACTCGGTCGGGTTATGACTCCATCTTGGTTATCATGGACCGATTTATGAAAACAGCCAATTTTTTTCCTGTTAAGATCACATGCAACGTTGCACAACTAGCCGAGCTGTACATGGAGCAAATCGTGTGCTGCCATGGAGTCCCGAAGAGGATAGTCTCAGATCGAGGTTCTTAGTTTACCTCTAGGTTCTGGAGGAAGCTGTATGGGGCTATGGGTACATGACTGTATTTTAGCTCTGCTTACCACCCGCAGACTGATGGACAAACCGAAAGGACCAACCAAATTTTGGAAGACTTGCTGAGAGCTTGCGCCTTGAAACATGGGCGTAGTTGGGATAGGAGCTTGCCTTATGCCGAATTCTCCAATAACAACAGCTATTAAGCTAGCTTGAAGATGTTACCTTTCGAAGCATTGTATGGTAGACGGTGTAGAACGCCGCTGTTTTGGAACGAGGCCGGATAAAACCAAGGGTTTGGACCCGAAGTGCTGCAAGAAGCTGAGAAACAAGTCCAAACAATACGGGAGAACTTGAACGCTGCTCAGTCACGGCAGAAAGGCTACGCGGACAAGAGGTGAAGGAAGTTGACTTTTGAAGTAGAAGACTTTGTATACCTTAAGGTATCGCCTATCCGAGGCCAACGACGTTTCAACGTCAATGGCAAGTTAGCACCTCGCTACATCGGGCCATTTAAGATTTTGGACAACCGAGGAGAAGTAGCCTATCAGTTAGAGCTTCCAATGCACCTCTCCGACGTGCATGAAGTGTTTCATGTATCCCAGCTCAAGAAGTGCTTGAGAGTACCAGAAGAACAAGTACCGTTGGATGAGCTTGAGCTTCAAGAGGATCTGACCTATGTAGAGCACCCTGTCCGAATTTTGAACGTGAAGGAAAGGGTCACGAGGAACAAAGTGATCCGATGGTGCAAGGTACAATTGATCCATCACACAGAAGCTGAAGCCACATCTATTCTCCACTAGCGAATCTCGAGGGTGAGATTCAATTTAAGGGGGGTAGATTTGTGACACCTTCAATTTCGATTTCTGCACGCATTCATATTTTATATAAAGAAAACATTTTAAAAAAAAATGGAAACATAAAAAGAATCAAAAGGATAGCCGAAAAGAGCTAACTCCAGTTCCCAGAGAGTGCCGAAGACAACTCCCGCAACCCGCTGGCCACGTGGCGCCTTCGGAGCTCATCCCCGCAAAGGGGGAGAGGTCCGCCACTAACTGGCTACGTGGCAGGATCGGGGCTCGTCTCTGTGAAAGGGGCGAGGTCCAACCCCGTGAGACACGTGTTGCCCCCGGAGCTAGCCTCTGTGGAGGAGCGAGGTCAGCCTGCAGGACACGTGTCACCTTCGGAGCTTGCCTCTGGGAGGTCTGAGACTACCGGACACGTGTCACCTCCGGAGCTCACCTCCGGGAGGTCCGACACTGTTGGACACCTGTGACGCCCTCAATTCTGTGGGAAAACCACGGAACCGAGAACTAATGCATATGTGTGCCCAGGATGTTCATCACACATACACATACGTTCCACAAACTGAATTCAGATTATATATTACCACGAATAACAGAGTTTTTTACAATATCTCATGAGTCTTGGACTCATGCTCACAGCGGAAGTCTTATTTCTATGCAGCGGAAGTCTTTATTCTAATGCGGAAGCAAATCTAAGGAGAAGTGGCTCCATCTCTACTTCTTCCACAGGCAAGGTTGAGAACAGATCACACGCAATAATGCTCAACTTGGTCTTCATAGTAGGCTTCTCCTGCTGCTGATGATGAAATAATAATGCAAGTTTGAGTACAATGATGTACTCTGCAAGTGCGGGAAAACACATGATATGCAGCTCATAAACAAGGTTGGTATAAAAAGGCTTATTTGCAGAAAAGCAGATTTATAAAACCATGATAAAACAGAAACTTAACTTTAGATGAATGTAATCCCAGCATGAATTAGATTACCAACATACCTCCATCACTTCCCGTGTTCCATCCGAACATTAACCAACCTTTATTCATACTCACGAATACCTCCTCGTATTCACTACCATCTCATCTCATAAAACAACCTCGTCTCATACCGAGACCAATCTCATGTCATGACCCAACAGTCATGCAACCATCTCATCACCCGGACTCAACAGTCCCAACAACCAAACCATAACCAAAACCAATAACCATAACCGATAACCATCCCAATAACCATCCCAACTAATCATGGCAGTTTAGCCAGGTGCTCGTGACCGTAAGCTCGGCTATCATGATAGTTTTAATAACTCTGCAGAGTTTGCACCTCTTTACCCACAAGTTTGTGATTTCGTCACCCGTCGGCGACTGCAGAACCTCCATTATACCAATACACATCCATCGGTGTATGGTCAAGAGATCACAAAATAGCCTTCACAAAGGGGTTACTAGATGTATGGACTCACAAAGGTTTCACCGGCAGGCTAGAATCTCCAATTCTCCCACCCACAGGCCCCCTCTTGTGCCATGCAGTTCCCAGGGCAGTCCTCACTCGACTCCCATTCCCCGCGCCTTCCACAGTCCATAACACTCTAGCAACTTACCTAATTACTCAGCTAAGCCGCACCCATACTTGGCCTTGTGGTGGCACTGTTATCCTGGCATGTGCATGCATGAACCGGTCCTTAGATCTATGGAAAGTAAACCACCATCTCATGCTACCTCATTCACAAACCCAGTCTTGCCTAGATCTCCCTCCGATCCACGTTCATTATTAACATCAGATTCTCATTATCATTACGAGTGCAGTTAGCTAGACACATCTATCTCGCTTCCCAATCCCATGGACCGAAGCATAAAACAAAAACCATTCCCGACTCATAAATTTCCCAGACGACAAGGGTGGTTTAATCAAAACTAGTAAACTCCTATAAAAGGGTTTCCCATCATGTTTGACTCAGCACACACACCTTTTCGCAAGACAAAATAGTTTTTCCCAAAACATAGGATCAATATGGTCAAGGAGCACTTGCCTTGTTCTTGCGGTTCCGGTTGTTATTGAATCTCAAAACCTGGTTGCTGCAGTTCGTCGTAGACAGCTCCCTGAGCTTGTCCTGCTAGGTAGGATCACGTGCATACAAGATTCACAGCAATCAATATCATGCACAAACCTTAAACTAGATGTGATGATGCACATGCATGCTATCCTATGATTAATTTTATTAGATTGGTCTGTTTGTGTTTTTGCATGGCTTGCATGGACAGAGGTGTTTGGATCAAAGGTGGACGTGGCAATGATCTTGTCTTTAGATCAACCTGATCATCAAGTGATCTATCCACGAGAAGGCTTCTGTTCATAAGGAATTAAAGAACAGATGCAAAGAAAACACAACGATATCGTAAGGCGGTATTGGGGCCTACCTTACGTTCCTTTCGGCCTTCGAGGTCCTCCTCAGACCGCTGTGCTTTCCTCCGGCGATCTTCCTTGTTGCGCTTCGGCGATGGTTTACTCGGCGAGTTAGGGCTAGGGCTCCAAGTCGTCGGCTTAGGAGTTGGAAAAGAAGTTTGTGGTTTCGGCCAGAGGTTTTGGGTTCTATTTATAATGGGGAAGAGAAGAGTCCTAATCTGATTGTATTCGAATAAGAGTCTTATTCAGATCGTCATTGGATCCTATCATCTTATCTTTAGGTGATTTGGTGTGGTAACGTTGTGGAATTCAGGTCGGTTTCCTTTACGTACCGGTATTCTTACGCGTAACAGCCGTTCCAGAACTCGTTACCTTCGCGGCGATGAGCTCCGGAGGCTCCACGTGTCCTTCCGGGGCCTGGTATCTCCTTCTCCGCAGAGACGAGCTCCGGTTGTGCCGCGTGTCAATCGACCGAGACCTCCCCCTCCTTTGGAGGTGAGCTACACGCACGCCACGTGTTGGTGCCGGTCTTTCCCCTCTTCTCTCTTCAGGGACATGCCCCGAGGTCGACACGTGTCCAGCAGCGACAGACCTCTCGGAGGTGGGCTCCGAGATTGACACGTATCCTGCGCGGCTGGTCCTCTGATTTCGGATAGGACTAGCTCCGGGGATGACACGTGTCCTGTGGAAATGCCTTTGCTTCTTCCGCAGAGGCTAGCTTCGTGGACAACACGTGTCCCACAGGATCGGACCTCTCCCCTTTGTGGAGACGAGCCCCGAGCCTGCCACGTAGCCAGCTTGGTGGCGGTCTCTCCCCACTTTGCAGGGATGAGCTCCGAACACGCCACGTGGCCAGTGGCCGCGGTAAGTTGTCTTCGGCGCATTCTGAGAGCTGGATTCGGCTCTTATTGGTTATCCTTTTGATATTTTTCTCTGTCCCTACTTTTCTTAAAGTGTTTCCTTTTCATAAAACATGAACATATGCTGACACCCGAGATGAGGGTATCACAACACCTGTCGACCTCGGAGCTCGTCTCCGAGAAGTAATGAAGATAGGTGCTGCTTCAGATGTGGCATTCTTGGAGCTCACCTCCGAAGAGAGGGGAGGTCTAGAACGGACACGTGGCACTATAGGAGCCCACCTCCGAAGAGAGGGGAGGTCCGGCACTGACACGTCGCACCCCGGAGCCACCTCCGAAGAGAGGGGAGTTCCGGAACTAACACGTGGCGTACGCGGAGCTCGTCTCTGAAGAGAGGGGAGGTCCTGACCCACCAGATATGTGGCGCACTCGAAGCTCACCTCTGAGGGAGAGGGAGGTCTCGCCCGCCTGACACGCGGCACAACCAGAGCCCGCCCCTGAGGAAAAGGGAAGCCCAGGCCCCTGCAGGACACGTGGAGCATCCGGAGCTTATCCCTGCGCAAGGACGCGATTCTGAAGCGGTTTTTTCCCCATGCACGAGTGCCCGACACGGAGGAAACCGACACGAACTCTTCTACATAGAATACTGCACCAAATCAGCTAGAGATAAGTTGTTAAGATTCAAACACAAATAAAATTGGACTCTTATTTGAAATCCAATCGAAGGAGGACTCTTATTTTTCCGGTTATAAATAGAACCCGATACAACCCCCTTGGTCATAACATCTTTTGTAAGCCGACAACTTAGAAGCCCTAGCCCCAAACTCGCCGAGCTAAACCCTTTCGCCGGAATTTGACCACTGGAGAGACTGCCGACGAGCCTGGACCACGATCGCCATCGCCGGAGGAGAGCCAAGGATCTATTTTTGCTAGGAGGGAGGACCCGAAGGAAGCAAGGTAGGTTTCCATTACCACCTTACGACGAGATCGAGGTTTTCTTTGCATCTGTTCTTCGATCCCGTCGAACAAAAGCTTTTTCGTGGACAGGTCACGTGTTGATCGGTTTGATCTAGATCTTGAGTCCAGATCATCGCCACGTCCATAATTGATCTTTGCACCTCTGTTCATCATAAAACCCATGCAAGAACATGCAAGAACACGTGCAAACCATTCTAATAAAAACAGCATCATAGGATTAGCATGCATATGCACCCTTGTATTTTAAATAAAGTTTGTGCATGATGATTCATTCCTATGAATCTTGTATGTGCGTGATCATAAATAGAAGGACAAGCTCAGGGAGCTATCTACGAAGGATTTCAGCACCAAGACTTCGAGATCCCAGAGCAACAGAAGCCACAGGAACAAGGCAAGTGCCCCTTGACCATATTGATCCCATGTTTTGAAAACTGTTTTGTTTGTGAAAACTATGAATGCTTGAGTCAATTTGATGGGAAACCCTTTCATAGGAGTTTACTAGTTTTGTTAACCACCGTTGTCGCCAGGTGTGACACCCTCAATTTTGATTTCTGCATGTATTCATGTTTTATGTAGAAAACATTTTAAAATAAGTTGAAACCGAGAAAGAATAAAAAAGATAGCCAAAAAGAGCAAATTCTAGTTCACCGAGAGCTATGAAGACAACTCCCGTGACCCGCTGGCCACGTGGCGCCTTCGAAGCTCATCCCCGCAAAGGGGGTGAGGTCTGCCGCTAAACTGGCTACGTGGCAGGCTCGGGGCTCATCCCCGCGAAGGGGGAGAGGTCCGACCCCGTGGGACACGTGTTGCCCCCGGAGCTTGCCTCTGCGGAGGAGCGAGGCCAGACCTGCAGGACACGTGTCGCCTTCGGAGCTAGTCACTGCGGAAAAGAGAGGACCAGCCGTGCGGGACACGTGTCGCTCTTGGAGCTCACCTCCAAGAGGTCCGGTCCTACTGGACACGTGTCACCTCCGGAGCTTACCTCCGGGAGGTCCGACACTTCCGTACACGTGTCACCTCCAGAGCTCACCTCCGGGAGGTCCGACACTGTTGGACACGTGTCGACCTCGGAGCTCGTCTCTGAGGAGAAAAGAAGTATGGCGCTACTGGACATGTGGCATTCTCGGAGCCCACCTCCAAAGAGAGGGGAGGTCCGGCTCTGACACGTGGCACCCTCGGAGCTCACATCCGAAGACAGGGGAGGTCTGGCACTGACACGTAGCGTACGCGGAGCTCACCTCTGAGGAGAGGGGAGGTCCCGCCCGCCTGACACGCGGCACAACCGGAGCTCGTCTCTGCGGAAAAGGAAGACCAGGCCCCCGCTGGACACATGGAGCTTCCGGAGCTCACCGCCGTAAAGGCAACGAGATTCGAAGCAGTTTTTCTTCTCTACGCGTCGGAATCCAGGTACTGGGGAAACCGACACGAATTCCATGTCTCTACCGCACCAAATCAATTGAGGATAAGTTGTTAAGATTCAAAAATAATTTGAATAGGACTTTTAGTCGAATTCTGATCAGATTAGGACTCTTCTTTTCCCGATTATAAATAAAACCTGAAACAACCCCTTGGTCGTAACATCTTTTCTAAAGCCGACAACTTAGAAGCCCTAGCCCCAAACTCACCGAGTTAAACCCCTTCGCCAGAGTTTGACCGCCGGAGAGACCGCCGAAGAGTCCATACACGATCGCCATGGCCGGAAGTGAGCCCGATGATCTGTTCTGCTAGGAGGAAGGAACCGAAGGAAGTAAGGTAGGTTTCCAATACCACCTTATGACATCATCACATTTTCTTTGCATCTGTTCCTCGATCCTTTTGAACAGAAGCTTTTTCGTGGACAGATCACGTGTTAATCGGTTTGATCTAAAGTCAAGATCATCGCCACATCTACAATTAATCTTTACACCTCTGTTCATCGTAAAACCCATGCAAGCCCTGCAAGAACACGTACAAACTAAACTGCATCATAGGATTAACATGCATATGCATCATTGCATCTTAAAGTAGAGTTTGTGCATGATAATTGATTGCTATGAATCATGTATGTGCGTGATCACGTATAGAAGGACAAGCTCGGGGAGCTACCTACGACGGACTGCAACAGCAAGAATTTGAGCAACAGGAACCGCAAGAACAAGGCAAGTACCCCTTGACCATATTGATCCCATGTTTT
Organism: Neostapfia colusana; assembly: GCA_030760725.1. Classification (NCBI taxonomy): domain Eukaryota; kingdom Viridiplantae; phylum Streptophyta; class Magnoliopsida; order Poales; family Poaceae; genus Neostapfia; species Neostapfia colusana. The sequence continues at coordinate 39,133,514 of JASWHV010000013.1, read as the reverse complement.
TGGAGAACTGTTTTGTTTGCGAAAACTATGAATGCTGAGTCAACTTGATGGGAAAACCCTTTCATAGGAAGTTTACTAGTTTTGTTAACCACCCTTGTCACCGGGAAAGTTAATGAGTTGGGTATGGTTTTTGCTTTTATGCTTCGCCGAGTCCATGGGATATGAGAGATAGATGTGTCTAGCTAATCCCACTCGTAAATATAATGAGAACTTGATGTTGATGATGAACATGAACCGGAGGGAGATCTAGGCAAGCTTGGTTTGTGGATGAGGTACAATGAGATGGTGGTTACTTGCCTTAGATCTAAGGACCGGTTCATGCGAGCCATGCCAGGATAACAGTGCCACAAAAAGGCCAAGTATGGGTGCGGCTTAGCTGAGTAATTAGGTAAGTTACTAGATTGTTATGGACCGTGGAAGGTGCGGGGAATGGGAGTCGAGTGAGGACTGCCCTAGGAACTGCATGGCACAAGAGGGGGCCCGTGGGTGGGAGAATTGGAGGTTCTAGCCTGTTGGTGAAACCTTAGTGAGTCCATACATCTAGTAGCCCCTTTGTAAAGGCTATTTTGTGATCTCTTGGCCATACACCGACGGTTGTGTACTGGTATAATGGAGGTTCTGCAGTCTCCGACGGGTGACGAAACCACAAACTTGTGGGTAAAGTGGTACAAACTCTGCAGAGTCTAAAACTATCATGATAGCCGAGCTTACTGTCACGAGCGCCTGGACAACCCAAATGATTAGATGGGATGGTTATTGGGAGGTTATGGTTTTTGGTTTGGTTATTGGTTGGTTATGGTTTGGATTTCGGGACTGTTGAGTCCGGGTTAAGAGATTGGTTGCATGATTGTTGAGTCATGGCAATGAGATTTGGTCTTGGTATGGGATAGAATGGTAGTGAATACGAGATGGTATTCATGAGATGGTAATGAATACGAGAAGGTATTCTTGAGGTTGAGAAAGATAAATGTCTGGAAGAGACATGAAAGTGATGGAACATGATGAAGCTATGTTGGTGTTTAAATACATGTTGGGATTACATTCACTTAAAGATAAGTTTCTGTTTTTATGGTGTTTTAAGAAATAAACTTTGCTTTCTGCAATAAGCCTTTTTATACCTGCCTTGTTGTGAGCTACATATCATATTTTCCTGCACTTGCTGAGTACATCATGTACTCAAACTTGCATTATCATATATCATCAGCAACAGGAGAGGAGTACTATGAAGACCACGTGGATGTGACATCCTCATTTTCGGGTTCTGCATATATTCATATTTATATGTAGAAAACATTTTAAAATAAGTAGAATAGAGAAGATATTAAAAAAATAGCCAAAAAGAGCAAAATCCAGTTCATCAAGAGCGCCGAAGACACTTCCCGCGGCCCGCTGGCCACATGGCGCCTTCGAAGCTCATCTCCGCAAATGGGGAGAGGTCCGCCGCTAAACTGGCTACGTAGCAGGTTCGGGGCTCATCCCCGCAAAGGGGTAGAGGTCCGACCCCGTGGGACACGTGTTGCCCCAGAGTTAGCCTCTGCGAAGAAGCGAGGCCAGTCCCGTAGGACTCGTGTCACCTTAGGAGCTATTCACCGCGGAAAATAGAGGACTAGTCGCGCGGGATACGTGTCGCTCTCGGAGCTCACCTCCGAGGGGTCCGGTTCTATTGGACACGTGTCACCTCCGGAGCTTATTTCCGAGAGGTCCGTCACTGTTGGACACGTGTCAACCTCGGAGCTCGTCTCTGAGAAGAAAGGAAGTCTGGCGCTGTTAGGACACGTGGCACACCCGGAGCCACCTCCGAAGAGAGGGGAGGTCCGGCACTGACACGTGGCATGCGTGGAGCCACCTCCGAATAGAGAGGCGGTCCTGACCGCTAGGATACGTGGCGCACGCGGAGCTCACCTCCGAAGAAGAGGGAGGTGTCACTCGCTTGACACGCGGCACAACCGGAGCTCGTCTCTGCGGAAAGGGGGAGACCAGGCGCCCGATGGACACATGGAGTTTCCGAATCTCATCACCGTGTAAGGACGCGATTCTGGAGCGGTTTTTCTTCTGTATGCGTGGGAATCCCCGATACTGAGGAAACCGACACGACTTCCACAATATTACCGCACCAAATCAACTAAAGATAAGTTGTTAAGATTCAACGACAATTTGAATAGGACTCTTATTCGAAGTCCAATCAGATTAGAACTCTTTCTTCCTGATTATAAATAGAACCGAAAACCTTTGGCCGAAACCACAAACTTCTTTTCAACTCCTGAGCCGACGACTTAGAACCCTAGCCCCAGCTTGCCGAGTAAAAAAAACCTTCGCCGGAGTCCAGTCGCGGGAGATCACCGGAAGAGAGCCCCAACGATCTGTCTTGCTAGGAAAAGGACCCCGAGACCAATAAGAACGTAAGTTAGGTCTCCGATACAACCTTACGACATCATCGCGTTTTCTTTGCATCTGTTCTTAGATTCCTTTTGAACAGAAGCTTTTTCGTGGACAGATCACTTGTTGATCGATTTGATCTAAAGTCAAGATCCTCGCCACGTCCACAATTGAACTCTACAACTCTGTTCATCATAAAACCCATGCAAGCCATGCAAGAACACTTACAAACTAAATTGCATCATAGGATTAACATGCATGAGCATCATCGCATCTAGTTAAAGTTTGTGCATGATATTGATTGTTGTTAATCTTGTATGTGCATGATCTTGTATAGAAGGGCAAGCTCAGGGAACTACCTACGACGGGATACAACAACAAGATTTTGAGTAACCGGAACAGCCAGAACAAGGCAAGTGCCCCTTGACCATATTGATCCTATGTTTTGGGAAATCATTTTGTTTTGCGAAAAGGTGTGTGTGCTGAGTCAAACATGATGGCAAACCTTTTTATAGGAGTTTACTAGTTTTGGTTAAACCACCCTTGTCGCCTGGGAAGTTTATGAGTCGGGTATGGTTTTTGTTTTTATACTTCGCTGAGTCCATGGGATTGGGAAGCGAGATAGATGTCTGACACCCTCATTTCTGGTTTCTGCATGTATTCATGTTTCATGTAGAGAAAACATTTTAAAGGAAGTGGGAACAGAGAAAATATCAAAAAGATAGCCAAAAAGAGCCGAATCCAGTTCACAGAGAGCGCCGAAGACAACTCTTGCGGCCCGCTGGCTACGTGGCGTATTCGGAGCTCATCCCTGCGAAGTGGAGAGAGGTCCGCCGCTAAACTGGCTACGTGGCAGGCTCGGGGCTCATCCCCGCAAAGGGGGAGAGGTCCGACCCCGTGGGACACGAGTTGCCCCGGAGCTAGCCTCTCCGGAGAAGCAAGGCCAGCCGCAGGACACGTGTCACCTTCGGAGCTAGTCACCGCGGAAATCAGAAGACTAGTCGCGCTGGACACGTGTCGATCTCTGAGCTCACCTCCGAGAGGACCGGTTCTATTGGACACATGTCGCCACCGGAGCTTATCTTCGGGAGGTCCATCACTGTTGGACACGTGTCAACCTCGTAGCTCGTCTCTAAGAAGAAAGGAAGTCTGGTGCTGTTAGAACACGTGGCACACCCGGAGCCACCTCCAAGGAGAGGGAAGGTCCGGCACTAACACGTGGCGTCAGCGGAGCCACCTCCGAATAGAGAGGAGGTCCCGACCGCCAGGATACGTGGCCCACACGGAGCTCACCTCCGAAGGAGAGGGAGGTCTCGCTCGCTGGACACGCGGCACAATCGGAGCTTGTCTCTGCGCAAAGGGAGAGACCAGGCCCTGGTGGACACGTGGAGCTTCCGGAGCTCATCACCGCGGAGGTAACGAGTTCTGGATCGGTTTTTGGATTCTGTACGCGTAGAAATACCGGTACGGAGAGGAAACCGACCTGAATTCCACAATGTTACCGCACCAAATCAACTAAAGATGAGTTGTTAAGATTCAACGACAATCTGAATAGAACTCTTATTCGAAATACAATCAGATTAGGACTCTTCTTCTCCCGATTATAAATAGAACCCAGAACCTCTGGCCGAAACCACAAACTTCTTTTCCACCTCCTGAGCCGACGACTTAGAGCCCTAGCCCCAGCTCGCCGAGTAAAACCCATCGCCGGAGTTCAGTCTAGGAAGACCGCCGGAAGAGAGTCCCAACGATGTGTCTTGCTAAGAGAAGGACCCCGAGACCAAGAAGAACGTAAGGTAGGTCTCCAATACTACCTTACGACGTCATCGCGTTTTCTTTGCATCTGTTCTTCGATTCCTTTCAACAGAAGCTTTTTCGTGGACAGATCAATTGCTGATCGGTTTGATCTAGATCTAAAGACAAGGTCATCACCACGTCCACATTTGAACCGAACACCTCTGTTCATCATAAAATCAATGCAAGCCATGCAGGAACGCGTACAAACTAAACTGCATCATAGGATAGCATGCATATGCATCATCGCGTCTAGTTAAAGTTTGTGCATGGTATTGATTGTTATGAATCCTGTATGTGCGTGATCCTGTATAGAAGGACAAGCTCAGGGAGCTGTCTACGACGAGATGCAACAACAAGGTTTTGAGATTCAAGAGCAACCGGAACCGCCAGAACAAGGCAAGTGCCACTTGACCATATTGATCCTATGTTTTGGGAAACTGTTTTGTTTTGCGAAAAGGTGTGTGTGCTGAGTCAAACATGATGGGAAACCCTTTTATAGGAGTTTACTTGTTTTGGTTAAACCACCCTTGTCGCCAGGGAAGTTTATGAGTCGGGTATGGTTTTTGCTTTAAGCTTCGCTGAGTCCATGGGATTGGGAAGCGAGATAGATGTGTCTAGCTAACTGCAGTCGTAACGATAATGAAAAACTGATGTTGTTAATGAACATGGATCGGAGGGAGATCTAGGCAAGCCTGGGTTTGTGAATGAGGTAGAATTAGATGGTGGTTTACTTGCCGTAGATCTAAGGACCGGTTCATGCGAGCACATGCCAGGATAATAGTGCCACCACAAGGCCAAGTATGGGTGCGGCTTAGCTGACTAATTAGGTGAGTTGCTAGATTATTATGGACTGTGGAAGGCGCGGGGAATGGGAGTCGAGTGAGGACTGCCCTGGGAACTGCATGGCACAAGAGGAGGCCCGTGGGTGGGAGAATGGGAGATTCTAGCCTGCCGGTGAAACCTTAGTGAGTCCATACATCTAGTAACCCCTTTGTAAAGGCTATTTTGTGATCTCTCGGCCATACACCGACGGTTGTGTACTGGTATAATGGAGGTTCTGCAGTCACCGACAGGTGACGAAATCACAAACTTGTGGGTAAGGAGGTGCAAACTCTGCAGAGTCCTAAAACTATCATGATAGCCGAGCTTACGGTCACGAGCGCCTGACAAACTTCCATGATTAGTTGGGATGGTTATTGGCTATGGATATTGGGTATGGTTTTGGATGGTTTGGTATTAGTTTTGTTTTCAGGACTGTTAAGTCCGGGTGATAAGATGGGTTGCATGACTGTTGAGTCATGGCAACGAGATTGGTCGGTGTGAGACGAAATTGTTTATGAGATAAAATGGTAGCGAATACGAGATGGTATTCGTGAGATGGTAGTGAATACGAGGAGGTATTCGTGAGCAAGAATGAGGTTGATTGATGTCTGGTTGTGACGTGGAAGGTAATGAACATAATGGAGGTATGATTGGTATTTTAATACATGTTGGGTTACATTCACTTAAAGATAAGTTGCTGTTTTATCGTGGTTTTTGATATATAACTTTGATTTCTGCAATGAGCCTTTTTATACCTACCTTGTTGTGAGCTACATATCATATTTTCCCGCACTTGCTGAGTACATCATTGTACTCAAACTTGTATTATTATTTCATCACCAGCAATAAGAGAAGATTACTATGAAGACCAAGTGAAACATTAGACGTGTACTCTGTCATCAACCTTGCCTGTGGGGATGAAGTAGAGATGGAGCCGCTGCTGCTTAGATTGCTTCCGCACTAGTTAGAAGACTTCCGCTGCATAGAAATAAGACTTCCGCTGTAAGATTAGACTTCTGCTGCCAAGATGAGTCCAAGACTCATGAAACCTTGTAATAAACTCTATTATTCGTGGTTATATATATTCTGAAATTAAGTTTGTGGATAATGTGTATATGTGTGATGAACATCCTGGGCACACATATGCATCAATTCTCGGTTCCGTGGTTTTTCCATGAAATTGAGGGCGTCACAGTGGAGTATTACGAGTGTGATCCACCGTCAACTTGCCTGTGGGGATGGAGTAGAGATGGAGCCGCTGCTGCTGCTTAGTTTGCTTCCGCACTAGTTACAAGACTTCCGCTGCTAGAATAAAGATTTCCGCCGCTAGAATAAGACTTCCGCTGCTAAGATAAGACTTCCGCTGCTAGAATGAGTCCAAGACTCATGAGACATTGTAATAAACCCTGTTATTCGTGGTTATATATATTCTGAATTCAGTTTGTGAAGTATATGTGTATGTGTGATGAATATCCTAGGCACACATACGCAACAGTCTCGGTTCCGAGGGGTTTCCTCTCAGAACCAGGGTGTCACACCAGGACAGTTGATGAGTCGGGTATGGTCGTTTTTGCTTTTTGCTTCGCTAATCTACGGGATATGGGAAGCGATAGAATGTGTCTAGCTAACTGCACTCGTATGAATAATGTTAATGAGAAATAGATGTTGATAATGGACATGAATCGGAGGGAGATCTAGGCAAGCTTGGTTTGTGGATGAGGTAGAATGAGATGGTGGTTTACTTGCCGTAGATCTAAGGACCGGTTCATGCGAGCCATGCCAGGAATACAGTGTCACCACAAGGCCAAATATGGGTGCGGCTTAGCTGACTAATTAGGTATGTTGCTAGATTGTTATGGACTGTGGAAGGCGTGGGGAATGAGAGTCAAGTGAGGACTGCCCTAGGAACTGCATGGCACAAGAGGGGGCCCGTGGGTGGGAGAATTGGAGATTCTAGCCTGCTGATGAGACCTTAGTGAGTCCATACATCAAGTAACCCCTTTGTAAAGGCTATTTTGTGATCTTTTGGCCATACACCGACGGTTGTGTACTGGTATAATGGAGGTTCTGCAGTCGCCGACGGGTGACGAAATCACAAACTTGTGGGTAAAGTGGTACAAACTCTGCAGAGTCTAAAACTATCATGATAGCCGAGCTTACGGTCATGAGCGCCTAGACAACCCACATGATTAGATGGGATGGTTATTGGGATGGTAATTGGTTTGGTTATTGGTTTGTTTTGGTTTGGTCTTTGGAATTGGTTTCGGGACTGTTGAGTCCTGGTAATGAAAATGGTTTTGGGACTGTTGAGTCCGGGTAAGGAGATTGGTTGCATGACTGTTGAGTCATGGCAATGAGCATTGGTCTCTGTACGAGACGGAATTTAATATGAGAAGAGATGGTAGTGAATACAAGATGGTATTCATGAGCATGTGAAAAGTTGAGCAAGATAAATGTCTGGTTGAGACATGAAAAGTGGTAAATCATGATGGAGGTATGTTGATGTTTAAATACATGTTGGGATTACATTCACTTAAAGCTAGTTGCTGTTTTACCATGTTTTGTGAAATAAACTTTGCTTTTATGCAATGAGCCTTTTTATACCTACCTTGTTGTAAGCTACATGTCATACTTTCCGCACTTGCTGAGTACGTCATGTACTCGCCCTTGCATTATCATACATCATCAGCAACAGGAGAGGAGTACTATGAAGACCACATGGAGTATTAGGCGTATGATCTATCCTCAACCTTGCCTGTGGAGTAGGGATGGAGCCGCTGCTGCTGCTTAGTTGCTTCCGCAATAGTTTAGAAGACTTCCGCTGCTAGAATAAAGACTTCCGCTACTAGAATAAGACTTCTGCTGCTAAGATTAGACTTCCTCTGCAATAAAGATTGATGTAATAAAGTACTTGAATCTATTCATTCGTGGTTATATATATTCTGAATTCAGTTTGTGGATTATATGTATATGTGTGATGAACATCCTAGGCACACATACGCATCAGTCTCGGTTCCAAGAGGTTCTCTTGGAACAGGGGCGTCACAGATTGGTATCAGAGCCACGGTTGATCGTAGGTCACACGCCTAGATAGGTCACAATTTGTTTTAGAAACCACGGTTGACTGTAGGTCACAAGCCTAGATTGATCACAGATCGGTAGCAGAACCACGGTTGACCGTAGGACGCAAGCCTAGTCGCAGATTGGTATTAGGAGCCACGCTGAACATAGGATGCAAGCCTAGGTAGGATGCATAGATTGGCATTAGAATCCCATTGACCATAGGACAAAGTCACAAATTGGTAGTCGCAGATTGGTCACAGATTGGTATCACCCCAAACCACATAGGACCACCATTGAGTAAGCCTTGAATAGGAGTTGTGTGCTGGACTTTTGTGATGATTGCTTGTGATTGAGTGTTTAGTATGAGTTGTGGGATGTTTCAGCGTTGTCCATATCCACACATCATAGAGAGATGTGACATGCTATGGCACTTGTTCACATCCTCATATAGGATGATATATAGTCCATTCACCTCGATGCATATAGTTAGGGGGATCCATCTAAATCTTCAAACCTCTATTCTACTCAACTCTCTCTCACAGATAGTGAGAGGAAACGCCGGCCATCAAGGGAGGAATGTCCGTGGCAACCAAGAGGATGACCACGTTGAGGTTCCTGAGAATGAAAACCCCGGAGCTGGTGCAAACAACATGGAACGGTTGATGGCCATGTAGAACCAGCTTATGCAAACCATGATCCAAACTTTGGGTCAGCTGCAAGCCAACAACAACAATAACCCCGTTCCTGCACCACCACCGCCACCAACGCCGGCTCACAACAGGCTGGGAGAGTTCATGAGGACTCGACCGCCTACTTTCTCACAAGCTAATGACCCCATGGAGGCCAATGATTGGTTGAAGTCCATGGAGAAGAAGCTGGCCATAGTTTAGTGCAATGACCGAGATAAGGTTCTCTTCGCATCGGACCAACTTATGGGAGCTGCCGCTGATTGTGGGACGCTCTATGCAACGCTCATGACAACCCGGAGACTATTACTTGGGTTGAATTCAAGGAGAGTTTCTGTCACACCCGGTTTTTCCGAAGATCAACCGAGTGAATATCACATGTATGCCAGGATCATTTTCTCATACATGTGATGACAAATAGTGAAGCATCATTTATTACAAGCCAGGTGTCGAATATAAATATGTCTTACAATGCATACGTCTCGATGGACGATAATAAGTTCATAACATGTAAATAAAATAGCAGCGGAATATTATTCTTGTGGGCTCCATCACAGGCGTTGCCCGGGGGACTCCATGAACCTAGAAACCTTCTTCGGTTCCAAAGTCTTGATCATTAAACACCACATCATTCTCTTGACCTGAGCAGCAATATAAACCAACAAATATGCAAGGTTGAGTACCGATGGTACTCTGCAAGTGTGGGAAAGTTATGTCATGCATGGCTAGAACAAGGAGAGGTTGAACTCATGGTTATAGCACTACGCAATTAATACCTATCACCTTAGATTATTAAGCGCCTACATTACTACATAGGTGAAATGATCCCAATCTCCCATCCCATCATCATAATCAAATAACCATAACATCATTTCCAATGTTAAGCTCCCCGCTTAACATCCACAACTTCCAAAGCCATCATCCTCTAATCATGAATAAGTCCAAGCCGCTCTTGACCGTGAGCACGGCTGTCATGACAGTTTTGACTCTGCAGAGTTTGCACCACTGTACCCACATGTAGTGATTTCATCCCCCATTGCCGGGTGGACTAAAAGAACCTCCATTATGCCAGTGGCCACGAACCACATTCACACTTCCCAGGTGTGTAGCCAGGAGATCACTACGAAGCCTTTACAAAGGGATTCCCGACGAGCGTGGGCCCACTAAGGTTTCACCCCTAACAGCATACAAGAGGCTCCAACCCCGCTGCAGTGGCCCCCTCTTGAGCTTTGCGGTTCATACGGTAGTCCAGCTGACACCTATTCCCCGCACCATCCAACACACCCATACTACGCCGGGGATACACGTAATTAATTGGCCAAGCTGCCCCATCTCAGCATGTGGTTGGCACGGTAAAGCCAGGTTACATGCTCCATGAACCGGTCCTTAGGATCCAGGCAAGTACTAAACACAAACCCGAGTCTCGTGCACCCAGCACCAACCAAATCATCCAACTTGCCTTGATCCCTACCTCTACATAACTCATAATATCTCATTCAAGAGTAAGGTAAACAATTTGATGATCTCATATCCCAATTATATCATTCTAAGCATGGCTAAGCATAAGCATGTAAATGAATGATATGATAAAATAAATCCCAATCCCAAGCTACAAGGAAAACAAGATAATGCAATTCTAGGGAAACTTCCTAGCATGGGTTTCATATTTCAATTGACAATGCAAATAATTCTATCTACATATCCTAGCATAGGATCAAAGTGGTCAAGGACACTTGCCTTCTTCCTGCTGCTCTGAGAATGGAAAGTCTTGGTCTTGGAAGGGGAGAACTTGCTCTGGGGCAGGTTCTACTCATGTCAACACACATAGCAAAAAAAACAAGAATCCATAAGACATAGTTCACACTTTCACTTCATACAAACCACACATTCACATCTATGAAAGTCATTCACATTTCTATGTGTTGGGGTTACTCTATGTGTGTTGATTTTTGGCTTACATGCACTTTTAAACATGTTCATATGTTTTCTAACTTTTGTATTCAGATTTATGTTTGCACACTATATATGAATTTCCAATTTGAACAAATTCCTTATATTCAATTGATACACATCTTAGCTACCAAGTATGCATGGAACGTATTTTCCAACTCCAAATGGGTTTTCAGATCTTCTACCAAATCCTAAACTGAAATCTTTGGATTTGGAGACTTCATTTATCATTTTCTAGTTATGCATACCTATTTTCCTATATTTTAAGATTTATTTTCTATACCTAATTGTGAACTTTATTATGAAAATAGTAAGACACATCATCTAAACAGAATAGGTTCTGACCTAAAATATTAAAAAATATATTTTTCAACTTCTCCTCTGATGTGAACTAATTTACATTTATTTTACCAATTTTCAGAATTATTCTCTAACCTAAAAATGTGTCCCTATAACTAATAAATGTGAATAATCAATTAGACAGATTCATTTCAGCTTAAAATCTATTTTTAACTCACTCCAAAGTTTTCCAAGTGCTATGAGGGTTTAAATTTGAATTTACAATGTGTTTGTCCCATCTTTTAAATTTTAAATACTAATCACATATTCAAATTCCTATATTTAATATCATATAGGGTTAAAAAGGTAAACTCACCCCACTACAGGATCTATTATGTTATTTCATAAATCTCCAGGGGTCTAACTACACATAACAGAGGGGTTTTCCTAATTTTTATTAAGTCCAGGGGCTAAAACTGATTTTTAATTGAATTTACATGAATTTCTGAACTTCCAGGGGCTAGATCAGAAGTTTCTGGGGCTAGCTCGTATTTTCTGAGATCCCCAAGGGGTAGCGCGTAAGAATCCCGGCCTTTATAATGCGGGGCTGACGTGGACCGTCCGATTTAAAACAGACGGCTGAGATTATAACGTCGAACCGGTATGCGGGGATTTAAGTTCTACCGTGCGATTTAAAATAGATGGCGCACAAGCGGCCACGTCACCCTGACCGTGCGCGGGCGGCGCTGCTCGGTGGCGCACGGCGGCGGAAGGCGGCGATCTCGCCGGAAAACTTCGGATCTTCGTCAATTCTTCCTAAAACTGGGATTTCATGGCATAGATCGGTAGAGGGGAGGTCGGGGATCTCACCTCGGGGTTTTTCTTGAGCTCGGAGGTTCTGGAAGGCGGTCGGTGACAAGGTCCGAGGTGAATTCACGGCGATGCTCGTCGACGCTGTGTTTGAAGCGCAAACCACCGAGTTTTCTGCACCTGCGTGATTCCCCGGAGGCGGTGGAACACGATCGGCGTGTTAGATCAGAGAACCCGAGCAAAGATCGAGAGAAAACGGTGATCGGAGCTTCGGTTCTCACCGGGAGGAAAAACAGCCGATCGCGGGTGAAAATCGGGACGATGCCGGTGTTTATATAGCCGGGGAAGGGCAGCATTCGGTTGTGATCGAGTTTGCGTCGTCTAGAACCGAAATTCGGCTGGGATACACGAGTATCCGGGGTGGTTTCGATTCGGAGGAGAGAGGAGTCCCGGTCGGCCGAGCGCGCGCGCGAGAGGAGGAAGAAGATGGCGGGCTCCACACGTCAGTGAGAAGAAAACGGGGCGCGCGGCTGCGGGCTGGCGCGGGGGTGAGGTGGGCCAGCTGGTGGGTTTCGGCCCACTAGCCAGCAGGGTTTGTTTTTTTCTTTTTTCTTTTTTTTTCTTTTCTGTTTTGAGTTTAATTTGAATTCCAATTTGAATTTGAATTTCTGCACCACATGCAATACGTCCAAAAAATTTTAAATTCCCCTCTTAACAGGTTTTGGGGTGTTACAGCTCTACCCCCCTTAACAGAAATCTCGTCCTCGAGATTGGTGGTTCTAAGAAAACAATTCCGGAAACTGTGCCTTAAGCTTGTCTTCTCACTCCCATGTGGCTTCCTCTTCCGAGTGATGCATCCACTGCACCTTGCACATCCGGATTCTTTTATTTCTTGTGAGGCGTTCCATTGTCTCCAAAATCTTGGATGGTTGCTCGGCATAAGACAGATCCTCAGCTACGTCAACCTCATTCATGGGTAACATCTCCTCAGGTTTTCTCAGACATTTCTTGAGCTGTGACACATGGAATACGTCATGCACATCCGATAGGCGAGCCGGTAATTCTAGTTGATACGCCACTTCTCCTTTCCTCTCCAGAACTTGAAAGGTTCCGATGTATCGAGGTGATAACTTCCCATTCACCTTGAACTGACGAAGTCCTCGGATAGGGGACACCTTGAGGTAGACATAGTCCCCCACTTTGAAAACGAGCTCTCTGCTCCATACATCGGCATAGCTCTTTTGTCGTGTTTGTGCTATCCTCATGTTGTTGCGGATTTCCCTCACTTTCGCCTCGGCTTCTTGTAGTACCTCGGGTCCAAACACTTTACTTTCCCCCATTTGGTTCCAAAATAGGGGAGTTCTGCACTTCCTCCCATACAAAGCCTCAAATGGTGACATCTTCATGCTAGCCTGATAACTGTTGTTATAGGAGAACTCCGCATACGGTAAGTTCTTATCCCAACTCCGATTGTTTTTGAGTGCACACGCTCTCAGCATATCCTCAAGGATCTGATTGGTTCTTTCCGTCTGCCCGTCAGTTTGGGGATGATAGACAGAACTAAAGTTCAGATGGGTTCCCATGGTTTCATGCAGCTTCTGCCAGAACCTTGAGGTGAACTGTGTCCCTCGATCCGACACTATCTTTTTTGGTACTCCATGGTAACACACGATCCTTGACATGTACAACTCTGCCAATTTGGATCCGTTGTAGCTTTCTTTTACGGGGATGAAATGAGCTACCTTGGTTAGCCTGTCGATGATGACCCATATCGAATCATATCCTGATTGGGTCCTAGGCAATCCCACTATGAAATCCATACCGATTTCTTCCCTTTTCCAATCAGGCACTTTGAGTGGTTGCAATAATCCCACGGGTCGTTGATGTTCCGCTTTCACCAACTGACATGGGTCACATAGGGCAACATGTTCCGCGACATCTCGCTTCATGCCATACCACCAATACCTGCTCTTGAGGTCCTGGTACATCTTCGTACTCCTAGGATGAATGGAATAGTCGGAATCGTGAGCCTCCATCAAAATCAATTCATGGATCTCCTTTACTTCAGGCACAAAGATTCTTTTCCCGTGCCACACCGTACCTTGTTCATCCTCTCTGAAACCAGGGGCTTTATTTTCCTTGATGAGTTGTCTGATTTCTTGTATCTTCTCGTCATTCTTTTGACCATCGCGTATGTCTTGCTCTAGTGTGGAGTCCACTTCCATGGCGATGGCTTCACCACTATTCACCAGGCATAGATTGAGTCTTATAACATCGTCCTTCAATTCTGCAGGCATGTCCTTCAAGCTCAACCTATTGACCTGCACTTTCCGGCTTAAAGCATCTGCCACGACGTTTGCTTTCCCAGGATGATAGTTGATGCCCACATCAAAGTCATTGATTAGCTCTAACCATCTCCTTTGTCTGAGGTTGAGATCTGGCTGTGTGAAAATGTACTTTAAACTCTTATGATCCGTATATATCTTTGTCCTCTTCCCCATCAAGTAGTGCCGCCAAATTTTCAACGCGTGTACTACTGCGGCTAGTTCTAGGTCATGTGTAGGATAGTTCTTCTCGTGTTTTCGGAGCTGCCGGGACGCATAAGCCACGACATGCCCCTCTTGCATGAGAACACATCCCAACCCGTTTCCAGAGGCATCGCAGTACACCAAAAAGTTCTTTTGCATATCTGGCATAACAATCACTGGGGCTGTTGTCAATCTTTTCTTTAGCTCCTGAAAACTCGTCTCGCACTGCGGCGTCCATGTGAATGTGATTCCCTTCTCCAACAGCTTGGTGAGGGGTCTCGAGATCTTGGTGAATCCTTCAATAAATCGTCGATAGTATCCAGCCAATCCCAAGAAGCTTTGAACTTCCACGACATTCTCAGGGGTCTTCCACTTCTGTACATCCTCGATCTTGGCGGGATCTATGGAGATTCCTCCCTTCGAGATTATATGTCCTAAGAAGAGAACTCTCTTAAGCCAAAACTCACACTTGCTCAACTTGGCATATAGTTGGTGTTCTCTCAGCTTCTGCAACACCAACCTTAGATGTTTCTCATGTTCCTCTTCATCTTTGGAGAAGACGAGAATGTCATCTATGAAAACCACCACAAATTTGTCCAGATATTCCATGAATACCTTGTTCATGAGATACATGAAGTATGCCGGGGCATTAGTTAGCCCGAAAGGCATGACGGTGTATTCATACAGTCCGTACCGAGATACGAAAGCTGCCTTTGGAATATCAGTTTGCCTTATCTTAAGTTGGTGGTATCCCGACCTGAGATCAATTTTCTAGAACACACAAGCTCCCCTCAACTGATCAAACAAGTCTTCAATGCGGGGTAATGGGTACATGTTCTTGATGGTTACTTCATTCAATACACGGTAGTCTACGCATAACCTTTGGGTTCCGTCCTTCTTGGGCACAAATATCACTGGAGCTCCCCATGGTGAGGAACTAGGACAAATATACCCCTTCTCCGTCAATTCTCTTAAATGATCCTTGAGTTCTCCCAGCTGCTTGGAGTCCATCCGATAAGGTCTCTTGTATATCGGAGCTGTTCCAGGCACTAGCTCAATCGCGAATTCCACTTCACGATCGGGAGGCATACCTGGCAACTCCTCCGGAAAAACGTCTGGGTATTCCCTGATAATCCTGATCTCCTCCACTTTCACCTCAACTTGATTTAATTTAATGTCCCTCCTAGGCTCTTGTATTGTTATGAACTTTACTCTTGTGCCACTAGGGTGAGTTAGTTCCACCGTTCTGGTCGAACAATGGATGATTCACTTGTGTTTGGTCAACAAATCCATGCCCAAAATAATATCTATCCCTTGTGAATCTATCACTATGATGTTGGCAGTAAATACTACCCCATTAATGTCTAGATTCACCTTGGGACACATTCGTCTTGTCCTTATTTCTCCACCTGGAGAGTTTACTGCTAGCATATGGTTCATTTGTGTTGTTGCTAGGTCATGCTTCTTAACATACCCTTGGGTAATGAACGAGTGGGTAGCACCAGAATCAAACAGCAGGGTTGCAATGTGTAAATTGGCAGGAAACTTACCAACTACCACGTCGGGTGCCTCTTGCGCCTCCTCCATGGTGACGTGGTTCACCCGTCCTCGCATTACATTCTGCTGTTGCGGCTGCACGGGCTTCTTCTTTGGGCACTTATGGGCGTAGTGCCCCACTTCACCATAGTTAAAGCATTGCACCCCAACCTTAGGTGCCTGGCCTTTGTTGTCTTGGGATTGGTTTGGGGGTCCTTGCACTGCTGGTCGAGGTTGATATGTAGGGCGAGGCTGCTGTCCAAACTGACGTTGTGGTGGTGCTGGCGCTGTCGGAGGCCTGAAGTTTGGGTTGTACCCTCTCGGTACTGAGTAGGGTACCGCAGCACGGCTCGTGTGCCCTGCGGGTTGCTGCATCAGACGTGGACAGGTGTTGCTACCTGAGGCTTGGTGTGACCATCCCGCCTTCCTCTTGTTCTCATTTTCCAAGGCCTTCAGCTTCCTTTCTACAACAAATGCTCTGTCCACCATCTTTTGGAAGCTTTCATACTCGTTGGAGGACATTGCACACTGCATTTCTGCGGTAAGTCCTTCCACGAAACAATCATGTTTCTGCTCATCAGTCTCTATGTCCCGTGGGGCATAACTGGATAGTTGAGTGAATTTAGTGAGATATTCCCTCACAGTCATGTTTCCTTGCTGCAATCCCAGGAACTCCTTCCTCTTGTTTTTGAGTTCACCCCTTGGTATGTAATGGTTGCGGAAGCTACGCTTGAACTCTTCCCAAGTGATGTTCTCAGGGTCATGATGGGTGGCCACGTAAGCGGTCCACCAATCAGCAGCAGGTCCATGCAATTGGTGAGAGGCAAACAGCACCCTCTCATACCCTTGGCATTGTATGATCCTCATCTTGCTCTCAATGGTCTTTAGCCAGTCATCTGCCTCCAGGGGTTTAGCAGCACTTGCAAACTTTGGAGGTTGAGTTCCCAGAAACTCACACAACCTTGGTTGGCGTGGTGCAGCTTGTGGAGGTGGAGCTTGGTGCAAGGTGGCCACCACTTGAGTCAGGTTCTGGATGAGCTGATTTTGATTCTCAAGCATTTGGTGGATGGTATCAACTCCTTCACGGCGACCACCCCTGTCTTGGCCTCCAGAAAGATGAGTGTTGCTAGCCTCATCGTTGTTGTTGGCGGGGTTGGCACCACGACCCTTTCCTCTTCTGGCCATCTATCATGATTAACCAGATGTTAATTTAAAGCATTACGTATTAACTTACCAGTTTTTGCTTGTTTAAACTTTAAGATTTTGAGAACTTATTTCATTTATATTTTCTGAGGATTTCATGTCTTACGTGAACATAAATGCACTCTTAATTCATATGGGTTCACACACCAAAGCAAAACAACCTGAAGACGAGGTTGTGGACAAACGCCCATGGCTTCCACAACTCACGTCACACACCAAGCATTAACACACCATTAACTAAGGTAACGACTCGACTACTCGACATCCTGCTAAACTAAGGGAAGGACTCTACACTACTCGTATCACTGAGCTGGCTCCTCGGGATCTTCCTCATTATTGCGGCTGCCTTCTGACTCCGCTTTGGGTGGGGAGGCTGCTGGTGGAGAAGTGCGACGACGCCTGATCGCCCGGCGATCTGGGGAGTTAGGAGTCCATGTGTCATTCATGGTGACACACAGTACATTCCCATCCCCTCTTTCTCTCGCCCTCAAGCTGGCTCGAAGCAACGCCTCAGTCTCCTTCAGGGTGTCACGTACATCCTGAAGCTCCTGTTGACACTCCTGCAGTCGAGTGCTGAGCATAGCAGCATCCTCCAAGCACAAGTCCATGTGCTCATGGGAAGTCCCCTGCTGCACTGGCGGGTACTTGTACTCCGTTGTACCACTCTCACGCTGGAGGACATACATGTACTCAGTCCTGTCCAGGTGGCGACGGTAGATGTGACTCTGGCAGGTGATGGCCTCCCAAGTGACATCCTTCTCTGCACCTACCTGTGTCGCTCGACAAGCTGGAGAGCGGTGGATCTTAAGCAGCTGATTTTCATGGATAATCCTCATTTCTGAACTCCATTCTTCCCGCTTCTCACGGATGGTCCTGGTGGAGCTATAGTGTATGATTAGCTTGCCAGTGTTGCCGGCGGCTTGGAGCATGCGTCGAAGACGGCGCAACAAGCCTCCTACTGCCAACCCGTAGGAGAGATACGTTACCGGACGGCTCTCCTCTCTCAGAACAAGGGCAACTACGGGAACTCTCCCTCCCGTGGACTTGCGGGCGGTGCGGATCATGCGAACTATCTAAAACATAAAGCAATTTAAACTTAAGTTAGATAAAATTTTAAACAAAAATCCTATTTTAAATAAAAGTTGGGGGTAAGATGAAGAAAGTGACCCCATCAAATAACACTTTTCAACCCACACCTTGTAAAATAGTTTTTAAGAAAATAGGGTCCTTAAATACGTCCATTTCTCCCTAGGTCCACGTTCCTACGGGCAACCTGGCTCTGATACCACTTCTGTCACACCCGGTTTTTCCGAAGATCAACCGAGTGAATATCACATGTATGCCAGGATCATTCTCTCATACATGTGATGACAAATAGTGAAGCATCATTTATTACAAGCCAGGTGTTGAATATAAATATGTCTTACAATGCATACGTCTCGATGGACGATAATAAGTTCATAACATGTAAATAAAATAGCAGCGGAATATTATTCTTGTGGGCTCCGTCACAGGCATTGCCCGTGGGACTCCATGAACCTAGAAACCTTCTTCGGGTCCAAAGTCTTGATCATTAAACACCACATCATTCTCTTGACCTGAGCAGCAATATAAACCAACAAATATGCAAGGTTGAGTACCGATGGTACTCAGCAAGTGTGGGAAAGTTATGTCATGCTGGCTAGAACAAGGAGAGGTTGAACTCATGGTTATAGCACTACGCAATTAATACCTATCACCTTATCTTATTAAGCACCTACATTACTACATAGGTGAAATGATCCCAATCTCCCATCCCATCATCATAATCAAATAACCATAACATTATTTCCAATGTTAAGCTTCCCGCTTAACATCCACAACTTCTAAAGCCATCATTCTCTAATCATGAATAAGTCCAAGCCGCTCTTGACCGTGAGCACGGCTGTCATGACAGTTTTGACTCTGCAGAGTTTGCACCACTGTACCCACATGTAGTGATTTCATCCCCTGTTACCGGGTGGACTAAAAGAACCTCCATTATGCCAGTGGCCACGAACCATATTCACACTTCCCAGGTGTGTAGCCAGGAGATCACTACGAAGCCTTTACAAAGGGATTCCCGACAAGCATGGTCCCACTGAGGTTTCACCCCTAACAGCATACAAGAGGCTCCAACCCCGCTGCAGTGGCCCCCTCTTGAGCCTTGCGGTTCATACAGTAGTCCAGCTGACACCTATTCCCCGCACCATCCAACACACCCATACTACGCCGGGGATACACCTAATTAATTGGCCAAGCTGCCCCATCTCAGCATGTGGTTGGCACGGTAAAGCCAAGTTACATGCTCCATGAACCGGTCCTTAGGATCCAGGCAAGTACTAAACACAAACCCGAGTCTCGTGCACCCAGCACCAACCAAATCATCCAACTTGCCTTGATCCCTATCTCTACATAACTCATAATATCTCATTCAAGAGTAAGGTAAACAATTTGATGATCTCATATCCCAATTATCCCATTCTAAGCATGGCTAAGCATAAGCATGTAAATGAATGATATGATAAAATAAATCCCAATCCCAAGCTACAAGGAAAACAAGATAATGTAATTCTAGGGAAACTTCCTAGCATGGGTTTCATATTTCAATTGACAATGCAAATAACTCTATCTACATATCCTAGCATAGGATCAAAGTGGTCAAGGACACTTGCCTTCTTCCTGCTGCTCTGAGAATGTAAAGTCTTGGTCTTGGAAGGGGAGAACTTGCTCTGGGGCAGGTTCTACTCATGTCAACACACATAGCAAAAAGAAAACAACAATCCATAAGACATAGTTCACACTTTCACTTCATACAAACCACACATTCACATCTACGAAATTCATTCACATTTCTATGTGTTGGGGTTACTCTATGTGTGTTGATTTTTGGCTTACATGCACTTTTAAACATGTTCATATGTTTTCTAACTTTCGTATTCAGATTTATGTTTGCACACTATATATGAATTTCCAATTTGAACAAATTCCTTATATTCAATTGATACACATCTTAGCTACCAAGTATGCATGGAAGGTATTTTCCTACTCCAAATGGGTTTTCAGATCTTCTACCAAATCCTAAACTGAAATCTTTGGATTTGGAGACTTCATTTATCATTTTCTAGTTATGCATACCTATTTTCCTATATTTTAAGATTTATTTTCTATACCTAATTGTGAACTTTATTATGAAAATAGTAAGACACATCATCTAAACAGAATAGGTTCTGATCTAAAATATTAAATAATATATTTTTGAACTTCTCCTCTGATGTGAACTAATTTACATTTATTTTACCAATTTTCAGAATTATTCTCTAACCTAAAAATGTGTCCCTATAACTAATAAATGTGAATAATCAATTAGACAGATTCATTTCAGCTTAAAATCTATTTTTAACTCACTCCAAAGTTTTCCAAGTTCTATGAGGGTTTAAATTTGAATTTACAATGTGTTTGTCCCATCTTTTAAATTTTAAATACTAATCACATATTCAAATTCCTATATTTAATATCATATATGGTTAAAAAGGTAAACTCACCCCACTACAGGGTCTATTATGTTATTTCATAAATTTCCAGGGGTCTAACTACACATAACAGAGGGGTTTTCCTAATTTTTATTAAGTCCAGGGGCTAAAACTGATTTTTAATTGAATTTACATGAATTTCTGAAGTTCCAGGGGCTAGATCAGAAGTTTCCGGAGCTAGCTCGTATTTTCCGAGATCCCCAGGGGGTAGCGCGTAAGAATCCCGGCCTTTATAATGCGGGGCTGACGTGGACCGTCCGAATTAAAACAGACGGCTGAGATTATAACGTCGAACCAGTACGCGGGGATTTAAATTCTACCGTGCGATTTAAAATAGACGGCGCACAAGCGGCCACGTCGCCCTGACCGTGCGCGGGCGGCGCTGCCCGGCGGCGCGCGGCGGCGAAAGGCGGCGACCTCGCCGGAAAACTTCGGATCTTCGTCAATTCTTCCTAAAACTGGGATTTCATGGCATAGATTGGTAGAGGGGAGGTCGGGGATCTCACCTCGGGGTTTTTCTTGAGCTCGGAGGTCCTGGAGGCGGTCGGCGACGAGGTCCGAGGTGAATTCACGGCGATGCTCGTCGGCGCTGTGTTTGAAGTGCAAACCACCGAGTTTTCTGCACCTGCATGATTCCCCGCAGGCGGTGGAACACGATCGGCGCGTTACATCAGAGAACCCGAGCAAAGATCGAGAGAAAATGGTGATCGGAGCTTCGGTTCTCACCGGGAGGAAAAACAGCCGATTGCGGGTGAAAATCGGGACAATGCCGGTGTTTATATAGCTGGGGAAGGGCAGCGTTCGGTTGTGATCAAGTTTGCGTCGTCCAGAACTGAAATTCGGCTGGGATACGCGAGTATCTGGGGGGTTTCGATTCGGAGGAGAGAGGAGTCCCGGTCGGCCGAGCGCGCGCGCGAGAGGAGGAAGAAGATGGCGGGCCCCACACGTCAGTGAGAAGAAAACGGGGCACGCGGCTGCGGGCTGGCGCGGGGGTGAGGTGGGCCGGCTGGTGGGTTTTGGCCCACTGGCCGGGAGGGTTTGTTTTTTTCTTTTTTTTTTCTTTTTCTTTTCTGTTTTGAGTTTAATTTGAATTCCAATTTGAATTACTGCACCACATGCAATACGTCCAAAAAATTTTAGATTCCCCTCTTAACAGGTTTTGGGGTGTTACAGTTTCCGCTCTCATTACATCCCTGCCGGAATCATGATGCTAAAAAGGCAAGAGTTTGAAGGTCTCCGCCACAGAAAGAAGAACGTGAATGAGTACCTCAACATGTTCACGCAGCTTTCAAGGTATGCCCCTGAAGATGTCAACTCAGACCAACGGAAATAGTACTTGTTCATGAGAGAGTTGAACAATGAGATCCAGGTTCAGCTCCTCAACAATGACTATGCTAACTTCCAGAAGCTAGTTGACAAAGCCATAGTGGTTGAGAGCAAGATCCGACAGATCGAGCAAGAGGGCAAAAGGAAGATGCCATACCAGCCACAAGGGAGCAACGTACGCCCTCGGTACATGCCCCCAGCTGCACCACAGTATGGATCGTCCACTCCTATTTTTCGCACTAATAAACCACCACAGCAACGTCCTGTCATGCAAGCACCTCGTGTGCCTTTGCCTTCTGCGCCCCGACCCAACATGGGCGCTCCTATTCAAAACCCCCGCCCCAACGTACCTACTATCGTGGGCAACAAGGCATGCTTTGCATGCGGGGAGACGGGACACTTTGCGAGCCAGTGCCCGAGGAGAGGCCCTGGACAACCAAGCAACGTGCCCAAGCAGAACCCACGGCCGAATAGAGGAGCCAATCAAGGAAACCGTGGACAGCAGAACTACGCTCGCGGTAACGTGAACCATGTCTCTGCTGAGGAAGCGCAACAGGCTGAGGATGTCGTGATTGTTATGTTCCTTGCCAACTCCAACCCAGCCACCATTTTATTTGATTTCGGATCATCACATTCATTCATATCATCCAAGTATGTTGCCAAGTATAATCTACCCATATCACATTTGAGATATACTATGTTGGTTAATTCTTCCGGTGGAGAGATGAGGACTAATATAGTATGTCCAAAAGTAAACCTTAAAATAAGGGGGTAGACTTCCATGCCAACCTCATTGTCTTCGATTCCCAAGGGATTGACATAATACTCAGAATGGATTGGTTAAGCAAGCACAACGGAGTGATCCAATGTGCTAAGAGGAGCGTGCAGTTGACAAACGAGCACGGAACCCGTATCGAGTTCGAGTCAACCCAGCCAACAACCGAGAAGGCAACGTTGAAGCACGTCGAAGGAGCAACATTGGAAAGCATTCCGGTGGATCAAGAATTCTCGGACGTGTTCCCAAAAGAACTTCCAGGTATGCCACCTGACCGGGACATTGAGTTTTCAATTGACTTGGTACCTGGAACTGCACCTATATCAAAGAAACCCTATAGGATGCCCGTCAACGAACTAGTGGAGCTCAAGAAGCAAATTCAGGAGCAGCTGGAGAAGGGTTTTATACGTCATAGCTCGTCACCATGGGGAGCCCCCGTGCTCTTCGTAGACAAGAAGGATGGAACCCAAAGGATGTGCGTGGACTATAGGTCTCTCAATGAGGTGACGATCAAGAACATGTACCCTCTGCCCCGTATAGAGGACCTATTCGACCAAATGAAAGGAGCCCAAGTCTTCTCCAAGATTGATCTTCGCTCGGGATATTTCCAGCTGAAGATTAAACCCTCCGACATAACCAAGACTGCATTTCGAACACGGTATGGTTCGTATGAATATACCGTTATGTCTTTTGGGTTAACAAATGCACCTGCATATTTCATGTACCTCATGAACAAGGTTTTCATGGAGTACTTGGACAAGTTTGTCGTGTTTTTCATTGACGACATCATGGTGTATTCGAAAAGTGAGGAGGAACATGAAGAACACTTGAGGTTGACATTGCAAAAGCTGCGAGAGCATCAATTGTATGCCAAGTTCAGCAAGTGTCAATTTTGGCTAAAGGAGATATCGTTCCTAGGCCACATTTTCTCCAAGGAAGGATGTGAGACCTATGTGTGCTGAATACATTGGCAATTAGGATAAAAGTTAGCATTAACATTCAAAGTTTTGAATATTGCCAAAACATTCTTCTGTGGCAAGGTCCGACAAGTTCTTTGTTAGGTCCGCCAAGTGTTGGCAAGGTCCGACGCAAGGTCCGGAGAGCTCCTGCAAGGTCCGGAGAGCTTCTGTGAGGTCCGGAGCTTGTTTTTAGGGAGCTCCCCTAAAGTTCAACTCGTAGAACTGCAGCGTCTTGTTTTTGCTTTTAACTCGCAATGTTTCAAACCTGCTTTATGGGAAGGTTTGCTTAGTATTAATTTGCTAAGTTTTTGGTGTGTTTTGGTGGTTATGGCTGTTATCATTTGATATGGTTTGCAACACGCTTATGTGACGTGCTCATGTAAGGTGTTGTGGTTTTCGAACTAACGTGAGTCAAGTCGAGGACTTGTGCTCGGAAGAATAGGTTGTTTATTCATGTGCAGGTGTTGCTTGAGTTCAAGACATGGCTGGTGACGGGATCCTTAGACTAGTCTCAGGGAGGAGATGAGGTTCCAACAACCAAGTTCGAGAGGAGCTGTGGTTGAGTTGATCGGGAGGTCGCGCAGCATGTTTGGATCAAGGGCAGTGCATATGAAGGTTGCGTGTACGTCGTTGGAAGGTGTTTGCACGTGTGCAAGGAGTGCATGTACGTGACAACATTGTTCCAAGGCGTGATGAAGAGAAGTGGACGTAAAGAATTGGTCGGAAAGGTCCAACCGGCTGGATTGCGTACTCAGGCTGAGGCTGAGTCGGATATGGCGCAAATATGAAAGATTTGAGTTGGTTATGATAGGATTTCATGCTAGGCACGAAGTTGAGATGTTTTAGGAATGTTTAGGACATTCCTAAGGTGTTTGGAAGTCTCACAATTGCTTCTATCTGTGAATAGGAGAGCCCTGAGCAGTTATGGTAAGTTAGGATATGAGTCCAATTAGGAGTAGGAGTCCTAGATTGGATTGATTAGCCTGAGGGCTGGCTATAAAAGCAAGGGAGGCCAGAGCTCTTGTGGAGAGAGAACTTTGGGCTGTTTCTCTTGTGTTTATATTGAATAAAGTTCATAGTTTCGAGGAGCTTTTGTGCCTTGTTCGTCCGATTTGTTTTTTTGTCAAGTCTTTCTCGCCGAGTTTCTGGACAGACCGACGTTGCTTCGGTGTTTTGTTCATAACTCGAGTTTTACAGATCGGATTGACGTGATTCTTTTTGGGTTGTCTTCACAACTCAATTATCTATCATGTGTGAAATTTTCACGAGCTTCGGATCTGTAGTTTTTGAGATACACGAGTTTCTTTGCAGCGTTGCAGATCTGTTTTATATCGGGTAGAACAGATTGATCTTCGTTTAATGTTTTGATCGTATCTCAAGTTTTAGTTCGTGTTTTCAAGTGATTCTTGTTGCATTAGATCCGTGACTTGATTCTCTACCTCTATACTTGATTTGTCACGGTTGAACACGTTTGAAAACACTTGCACACATGGTTTCTTTAACCGATTGATTTTTTGCTGAGGGGTTTTTGTTGTTTCCGCTGCGAAAAGTTTTAATCTACCATTCACCCCCCTCTGGTAGCTTTTCTCGTGCTCTTCGATCCTACAATTGTTATCAGAGCCAAGGTGCTCGAATCTTTGTGATTTGCATGTGTTTTGACTAACCATCATGGAGAAGTACTCCGCAAAACCTTGTGTGTTCAATGGCATTAATTTTCAGGTTTGGAAGGCGTGGATGGAGGCCTACATACAGGCGCAAGGCTTCGCCATATGGGAAAAGGTCTACCGGAACTTGATGTGCCACCCAACGATCAAGTTACGGCTGCGAACATGAGAGATGTTGACAACAACAACAAGGCTCGCAACTTGATCATCCAAGGATTGACTTAAAGCGACTTCGACCGTGTTGCACACCTCCGATCTGCATATGATGTTTGGAAATCTCTTTGTGACTACCATGAAGGATCCAATACGATCAAGGAGGTAAGGCAAGATATGTTCAAGAAATAATACATGCGTTTTGAGATGCAACCCGGTGAGTCAATTAACGACCTTTTTGCTCGCTTTAATAAAATTCTCATCAACTTGCGTAGTGTCAATGTTAACTTTTCAGATGCTGAAAATGCTAGACAATTGTTAGGAGCATTAGATATGTCACTTTGGGAGATGAAAGTTACATCTATTCGTGAATCTACTGTCATGAGTTCTCTTACTTTAGACGTGCTTTATTCTAAATTGAAAACTCATGAAATTGAAATCATCTCACGTAAAAACCCCAACAAGTCTATTGCATTTGTTTCGCAACGTGACATGTCTAGTTCTAGTCAATCATCATCTAGTGGTGCACTCTCTTTGCTATCCTCTCTAACCCTTGAACCGATTGAAGAGTTTCCAGAGGAGGAGCTTGCACTCATCTCTACTCGGTTCTCAAAAGCATTGCAAAATGTGAGAACTAGAAGGAGAGGAAGCTCCGGACCTCAACGATGTTTTGAATGTGGTAAGACAGGACATTTTCGTACGGAGTGCCCTAACCTTTCAGGTCCGACTTCACGTGAAGAAAAGCAAACAAGGCCGAAGAAATCGTTTGCAAAGAATAAGAAGAAGAAAGATTTATCAATGCGCAACATAGTGCATAGTATGATCTCTGCACTTCAAGATTTCGGCTCAAGTGATGTGGACACCGGTAGTGATGAAGATGAAGAAGCTATGACAAATATGTGCTGCATGGCGAGCAAGTCAAGTTCAAGCTCCGAGGAGGCAGAACACAACAGCGACGATGAAGAGGTATGTCCCACTTGCGAAGAAATGTGTGATGCTATTTCTCGTGCCACTGTTATATTAAAGAAAAAGGATAAAAAACTTAGGAACAATGCTGTTAAAATTGAATCACTAGAATCTGAAATTAATCGTTTAAAAACTTTGATTCCTAGTGATGATTCTTGTTCCTCATGTGATTTAATTTATGAACAATTATCCTCTTTAAGAAGTGCACACGCATCTACACTTGATAAACTTGAACTTGAAATTGAAAAGAAACAAAGAGCTTGCTGCACTTAATGATAAAAATTTGAAAGATGCTTGTTGTTCTACAATTGATTTGCATTGTTCCTCATGTGATGATCTGAATAAGAAACTAAATGATGCTATGAATGAGATTTCTATTTTGAACAATGCTTTACGTGTGCATGAAGTTAAATATTGTTCAAATTGCAAACTAAAAGGAAAAACTTCATGTGAAAACAGCTTTGATCTGTCCAATAAACTTGATGACATGCATAGGACACTAGATCGGTTTTCTAATGCAAATAAGAACCTAAACATGCTGCTGAATTCTTCCAAGTCTTGTAATGATAAAACTGGTTTAGGTTTTAATTCTCATGCTCATGCTAAGGCACACCCACCTAAAGTTGTAAAGTCATTAGGAAGCGGTTTGATTCAAACAGCTCCTAGACAAAAAGAGGTGATTTTCAAATCTGCAGGAGTACTGTCCCATTCGGGTTCTAATAAACGTGTTGCTTGCTCATATAGACATGATAATAAGGTTATTTTCCATTGTACCTACTGTGGTAGAGATGGTCATGTCATGGATTTTTGTTATAGACTAGCTAAACACGATAAGAAACAAATAATACTTGCTAGATCACATAACAACCAAGGAAAATCTGCTAGACCGAATGTTCGGAGCTTGCAACCTGCTGTAATGAGTCAAAAACTTGCTCCCGGACCTACTGTTTTTTGTGCTACATATAACACATCTTCTAAGTCAGTAGTTGGGAACAAAAATTTTTGATGTTTGGCTCATTAACCTGCTGTACCTTCTCAGCTTTCGCATGTTATTCCTGCTGGACTTCGTGTGACTCAGTACTGGATTCCTAAAAGTCTTTTAACTAACCCCAGTATTGAGTCATCGACGTATTGTGCTGCTGTGTAGGTTTCACGTTTGAGGAAGGGGAACATTTGGATTGTGGATTCAGGTTGCTCACGCCACATGACCGGTAACAAAGAATGGTTCTCCTCTCTCTCTTTTGTGTCACGTGTAGAAAATGTTACTTTCGCCGATAACTCTTCTACTCCCATAATTGCTAAAGGTTCGGTTAGAGTAAACAATCTCTACACTTTGAAAGATGTGGCACTTGTTAAAAATTTGAAATACAACTTGCTTTCGGTTTCACAATTGCTAGATGAAAATCCAGAGGTTAGCTTTGCTAAAAATTGCTGCAAGGTTGTAGATTCAAAAGGTGAGCTTTTTGTTTAACATGTCTAGGTTTGGAAGAGTTTTTAAAGCTGATTTTGATTTGACAACTTCTAAGCATCGGTGTCTAGTTGCTAATGATACAAAGGATCTATATTTTTGGCATCGTAGACTTGGTCACATAGGCTTTGATCATCTCACTCGTGTTAGTGCTCTCGATCGCATACGTGGGCTGCCGAAGCTTAAAAAGGACAATGATATTGTGTGCTCTTCTTGTCGACATGCTAAGTTTGTTGCAGGTTCACATGCTCCTCTCACAATGACCATGACAGCTAAACCGGGACAACTTTTACATCTTGACACAGTAGGTCCGGCACGTGTTCAATCCTTCGGAGGTAAATGGTATGTGCTTGTGATTGTTGATGATTATTCTAGATATTCTTGAGTTTATTTTATGGCATCTAAGAATGAATCTTTTAGTCATTTTAGAACTTTATTTCTTAGATTATCTATTGATCACCCAGGATCATTAAAAGCAATTAGAAGTGATAACGGAACTGAATTTAAAAACCAATCCTTTGATCACTTTTGTGCTGAAAATGAATACTCTTCACCCTATGTACCACAACAAAATGGTGTCGTAGAAAGAAAGAACAGGATCTTAGTTGAGATGGCTAGTACTATGCTTGATGAATATCAAACTCCTAGAAAATTTTGGGCTGATGCAATTGCAACCGCTTGTTATGTCTCAAATCGTGTTTTCTTGCGTGCTAAGCTTGGGAAAACCCCATATGAGCTCCGGTTTGGACATAGGCCTAGTGTTACACACTTTAGGGTTTTTGGTTGCAAATGCTTTGTTAAGAAACATGGTAATCTTGATAAATTTGAAGCTAGATCTGTTGATGGTATGTTTCTTGGTTATCCATCTCATACTAGAGGCTACCGTGTGCTTTTACTTGACACTAACAAAATTGTGGAGACTTGCAAGGTTTCTTTTGATGAAGCTAGCCCAAGTACTAGCTCCGATATTGCAGGTCCAGATCCATATCCGCAGGGGGAGAGTATTTTTATTGAAGAAGATGAAGAAGTGGTGCTGCTGCCCGAAAACTCGGAAGTAAATAACGATCAAGCTGCTGATTTTGCACCACAACCAGCACCAACAGTCACTACTGCTGGTTCGGACCTTACTCAATCAACAAGCTCTCCTAATCAAAGGTCCGAACATGAAGAAGAAGGTGCTTGTGAAGTGTCTACTCCCCTCCGAGTACTCAAAAGTCATCCTCCACAACAAATCATTGGAAGCTTGCATGAACGAGTCACTTGGTCCAGGTTTTGCGATCCAAACTCTCATGCTCATTCTGCTTTTGTTGCTTCTTTTGAACCCAAGGATATATCACACGCACTCACTAATGAATCTTGGATTAATGCCATGCAAGAAGAGTTAGAAAATTTTGAATGAAATAATGTTTGGAAACTTGTACCTCCACCTCAAGGTCACACATTAATTGGAACTAAATGGGTATTTAAAAATAAGCAAAGTGAGGATGGGGTTGTGGTTAGGAATAAAGCTAGGTTGGTTGCTCAAGGTTTCACTCAAATTGAAGGTCTAGATTTTGATGAAACATTTGCTCCTGTTGCTAGATTAGAAGCTATAAGAATTTTATTAGCATTTGCTGCATCTAAAGGTTTCAAGTTATATCAAATGGATGTTAAAAGTGCTTTTCTTAATGGCTACATAGAGGAGGAGGTTTATGTTAAGCAGCCACCGGGTTTTGAAAATCCAAATTTTCCTAATCATGTTTACAAACTGTCCAAAGCCTTGTACGGTCTAAAACAAGCCCCTAGAGCATGGTATGATAGGTTAAAAACATTCTTACTTGAAAAGGGGTTTACCATGGGCAAGGTTGATAAAACTCTTTTTGTACTTAAGCATGGCAATGACTCATTATTCGTTCAAGTGTATGTGGATGATATTATCTTTGGTTGTGCTTATCATGATCTCGTGTCCAAGTTTTCAGCTATGATGAGTTCAGAATTTGAGATGAGTATGATGGGAGAACTCACATACTTCTTGGGGCTGCAAATCAAGCAAACAAAAGAAGGAACTTTTGTGCATCAAACTAAGTATACAAAGGACCTTCTTAAGCGCTTCAACATGGACAAATGCAAGCCTCTTCGGAGACCAATGGGAACAGCAACAACACTTGAACTTGACGAAGATGGTGACCCGGTCGATAAAAAAGAATACAGAAGTATGATTGGATCACTTTTGTATCTCACGGCGTCAAGACCGGACATACAATTTGGCGTATGTTTTTGTGCACGTTTTCAAGCTTCTCCACGTGCTTCACATCGCCAAGCCATCAAAAGGATTGTCAGGTACCTACATGGAACTCAAGAATTTGGCATTTTTCTTCCTTCTTCCTCAACCATTTCTTTGAAAGCTTTTTCGGATACTGATTTTGGGGGTTGTAGGATTGATAGGAAAAGTACTTCGGGTGCTTGTCATTTTCTTGGTAATTCACTTGTTGCTTGGTCCTCTAGAAAACAAAGTTCAGTTGCACAATCCACGGCCCAATCTGAATATGTAACTGCGGCTAGCGCTTGCTCACAAATTCTTTGGATTGTTCAAATACTTAAGGACTATGGGGTTGATTTAGATAGTGTTCCACTGTTTTGTGATAACACTAGTGCAATTTGTATTGCTAAAAACCCTGTGAAACACTCTAGAACTAAGCACATTGACATTAGGTATCACTTTCTTCGTGATAATGTTGAAAAAGGAAACATTGTGCTTCACCATGTCGATACCGAACAACAATTGGCTGATATTTTTACAAAACCTTTTATATTTCACTCGTTTTTGTTTCATTCGTAGTGAAATAGGGGTTATGCATCCTCATGGCTTAAATTGAGGGGGAGTTTTTGAAACTTTGAAAGTCTATGTGTGAATCTAAAACTAAAATAATATGAGCATAGTATTTCATACATATATGACTTTGTGATTCCTTTTACAGGCTGAAAGTTCTTACTACATTACTCATGTTATACATTTTATAGTTTTTGCCATGACTAGTAATTGGAATAATTACTTACACTAAATCTGGTCATGATCAAACTTTCTTGCTGTTTTGAACTTGTTGCGTGCTCACAAGTGCTTTTAATCATAAAAAATTAATCAAGTGATCAGCTCACATGTTGAGTTTTCAAATAAAAAATTGAGAAAAGATCAAGAGAATATGCATGCATCGCACTTCTTCTTTTGAGATTGCTTATCATTGCACTAAGATATGAACTTGGAAGGAATTGTGTATGACTAAAACCATGTCCTTAAGCTTCTGATTGTCAAATGACATAGGATTGGCTTGGTTGGTTAGAATAAGGCTGATGCGGCATATAATCTCTTGCAAATATCATATGATCAACTTTGTGCCTTAAATGATTATGAATAATAAGAATGCAGCAACAAGTGTCATGTTTTCAGGTTTTGAAATAGTTGAGTAAGGGAGATCATGACTTGCTTAAACTGAATAATACATTTGATCTCTAGCATGGCTTACACTACTTTATGTATCTCATTGATGTGATAGTGTAAGTAACCTGATAGTATGACTTGGATGAGCTTTGTTTTGTATGTATATGTTATAATATGCCCATAACATTTAAAAATTTCTCTTTTGAACCTTGCTGAATACATTGTCAAAGGGGGAGAAATATGTATAAGGAGAGATTTTTTTTACACTTTGCATATGTTATACACTTTCTTCCTTCTCTGATTTTAAAAAATGGGGAGAAATTAATAAAGGGGGAGAAATGAGTTTTCAAAGCTTTTCAAAACTTTTCATAAGCCAATGTTCGGATTTTAATTGGTGTCACCAATGCATTCATCAAGGGGGATATTGTGAGACCTATGTGTGCTGAATACATTGGCAATTAGGATAAAAGTTAGCATTAACATTCAAAGTTTTGAATATTGCCAAAACATTCTTCTGTGGCAAGGTCCGACAAGTTCTTTGTTAGGTCCGCCAAGTGTTGGCAAGGTCCGACGCAAGGTCCGGAGAGCTTCTGTGAGGTCCGGAGCTTGTTTTTAGTGAGCTCCCGTGAAGTTCAACTTGAGTTTTGGTGTGTTTTGGTGGTTATGGCTGTTATCATTTGATATGATTTGCAACATGATTATGTGACGTGCTCATGTAAGGTATTGTGGTTTTCGAACTAACGTGAGTCAAGTCGAGGACTTGTGCTCGGAAGAATTGGTTGTTTATTCATGTGCAGGTGTTGCTTGAGTTCAAGACATGGCTGGTGATGGGATCCTTGGACTAGTCTCAGGGAGGAGATGAGGTTCCAACAACCAAGTTCGGGAGGAGCTGTGGTTGAGTTGATCGGGAGGTCGCGCAGCTTGTTTGGATCAAGGGCAGTGCATATGAAGGTTGCGTGTACGTCGTTGGAAGGTGTTTGCATGTGTGCAAGGAGTGCATGGACGTGGCAACATTGTT
This sequence comes from Neostapfia colusana, assembly GCA_030760725.1. Classification (NCBI taxonomy): domain Eukaryota; kingdom Viridiplantae; phylum Streptophyta; class Magnoliopsida; order Poales; family Poaceae; genus Neostapfia; species Neostapfia colusana. The sequence goes on along the minus strand of JASWHV010000013.1, from coordinate 39,101,169 downwards.
CTAAGGCGTGATGAAGAGAAGTGGACGTAAAGAATTGGTCGGAAAGGTCCAATCGGCTGGATTGCGTACTCAGGCTGAGGCTGAGTCGGATATGGCTCAAATATGGAAGATTTGAGTTGGTTATGATAGGATTTCGTGCTAGGCATGAAGTTGAGTTGTTTTAGTAATGTTTAGGACGTTCCTAAGGTGTTTGGAAGTCTCACGATTGCTTCTATCTGCGAATAGGAGAGTCCTGAGCAGTTATGGTAAGTTAGGATACGAGTCCAATTAGGAGTAGGAGTCCTAGATTGGATTGATTAGCCTGAGGACTGGCTATAAAAGCAAGTGAGGCCAGAGCGCTTGTGGAGAGAGAACTTTGGGCTGTTCCTCTTGTGTTTCTATTGAATAAAGTTCATAGTTTCAAGGAGCTTTTGTGCCTTGTTCATCCGATTTGTTTTTCGTCAAGTCTTTCTCGCCGAGTTTCTGGACAGACCGACGTTGCTTCGGTGTTTCGTTCATAACTCGAGTTTTCCAGATCCGATTGACGTGATTATTTTTGGGTTGTCTTCACAACGCAATTATCTATCATGTGTGAAATTTTCACGATCTTCGGATCTGTAGTTTTTGAGATACACGAGTTTCTTTGCAGCGTTGCAGATCTGTTTTATATCGGGTAGAACAGATTGATCTTCGTTTAATGTTTCGATCATATCTCAAGTTTTACTTCGTGTTTTCAAGTGATTCTTGTTGCATTAGATCCGTTACTTGATTCTCTACCTCTATACTTGATTTGTCACGGTTGAACACGTTTGAAAACACTTGCACACACGGTTTATTTAACCGATTGATTTTTTGCTGAGGGGTTTTTGTTGTTTCCGCTGCAAAAAGTTTTAATCTACCATTCACCCCCCCTCTGGTAGCTTTTCACGTGCTCTTCGATCCTACAAAGGAGTATCGGTTGATCCCGGAAAAGTGGGAGATGTTCTGAAGTGGAACCAACCGCAAAAGGTGAAGGATATTTGGAGTTTTCTTGGGATGGCTGGATACTACTGAAGGTTCATCAAGGACTTCTCCAAGATAGCAAAACTTATGACGGAATTGCTAATGAAAGGAAAAGCCTTTCAATGGACCCCAGCGTGCGAAGAAAGCTTTGAGGAGCTCTAGAAAAGGTTAACCACAGCACCGGTTCTAGTATTACCGGACGTGAGCAAGAGCTTTGACATATATTGTGACGCATCCAGACAAGGGCTTGGATGTTTGCTCATGCAAGAAGGACAAGTGGTAGCCTATGCCTCGAGACAACTAAAGAAACACGAGCTGAATTACCCCACACATGACTTGGAACTTGCAGCCATGGTGCATGCATTAAAGATTTGGAGACATTATATCTTGGTCATCGATGTGAGATCTATACGGATCATAAAAGCCTCAGGTACATATTCAGCCAAACGGATTTGAATTTGAGGCAACGTCGATGGTTGGAGCTTATCAAGGATTATGATGTTGGAATCAACTATCACCCCGGAAAGGCCAATGTAGTAGCCGATGCATTGAGCCGGAAGGGAGCATGTCACTAACTCACAGTTTGGGAGCTACCGCCTGAGCTGCGCAAGGAGTTCGAACGGTTACATCTTGGATTTTTGAACGAGATAGAAGTCATGGAACTCCACTCTTCATTTGAACAAGAGATAAGAGATGGCAAGCTACAGATGAGGAGATCGAGGAGATCAAGGAAAGAATCCGACAAGGCATAGAAAAGGACTTCAAGGAAGATAAAAAGGGTACGCTTTGGCTAGGAAAAAGGATTTGTGTGCCCAACGTGAAGCACATCCGCGACACAATATTAAAAGAGCCACATGACTCACCTTATTCCATACATCCCGGAAGTACCAAAATGTATAAGGACCTAAAGACTTATTATTGGTGGGATGGTATAAAAAGGACATAGCCGAATATGTTGCCTTATGCGACACAAGCCAACGGGTGAAGGCCGAACATCAAAGACCCGCTGGATTGTTGCAACCATTAAAAGTAGCCGAGTGGAAGTGGGAGGACATCAGTATGGATTTCATCGTTAGATTGCCACGTACTCGGTCGGGTTACGACTCCATCTGGTTTATCATGGACCGATTGACGAAAATAGCCCATTTTCTTCCTGTTAAGATCGAGTACAACGTTGCACAACTAGCCGAGCTGTACATGGAGCAAATCGTGTGCCGCCATGGAGTAACGAAGAGGATAGTCTCAGATCAAGGTTCTCAGTTTACCTCTACGTTCTGGAGGAAGCTGCATGAGGCTATGGGTACATGACTGGATTTTAGCTCCGCTTACCACCCGCAGACTGATGGACAAACCGAAAGGACAAACCAAATTTTGGAAGACATGTTGAGAGCTTGCGCCTTGAAACATGGGCGTAGTTGGGATAGGAGCTTGCCGTATGCCAAATTCTCCTATAACAACAGCTATCAAGCTAGCTTGAAGATGTCACCTTTCAAAGAATTGTATGGTAGACGGTGTAGAACACCGCTGTTTGGAACGAGACCGGAGAAAACCAAGTGTTTGGACCCAAAGTGCTGCAAGAAGCTGAGAAGCAAGTCCAAACAATACGGGAGAACTTGAAGGCTGCTCAGTCACGACAGAAAGGCTACATGGACAACAGGCGAAAGAAGTTGACTTTCAAAGTAGGAGACTTCGTATACCTTAAGGTATCGCCTATCTGAGGCCAACGATGTTTCAACGTCAAAGGCAAGTTAGCACCTTGGTACATCAGGCCATTTAAGATTTTGGATAAGCGAGGAGAAGTAGCCTAGCAGTTAGAGCTTCCAATGCACCTCTCCGACGTGCATGACGTGTTTCTTGTATCCAAGCTCAAGAAGTGCTTGAGAGTACCAGAAGAACAAGTACTGATGGATGAGCTTGAGCTTCAAGAGGATCTGACCTATGTAGAGCACCCTGTCCGAATTTTGGACATGAAGGAAAGAGTCACGAGGAACAAAGTGATCCAATGGTGCAAGGTACAATGGAGCCATCATATAGAAGCTGAAGCCACATGGGAGCGTGAAGAAGACATCAAGGCAGAATTCCCTCATCTATTCTCCACTAGCGAATCTCGAGGGTGAGATTCAATTTAAGGGGGGGGGGTAGATTTGTGACACCCTCAATTTCAATTTCTGCATGCATTCATATTTTATATAAAGATAACATTTAAAAAAGAAGTGGAAACATAAAAAGAATCAAAAGGATAGCCGAAAAGAGCTAATTCCAGTTCCCAGAGAGCGCCGAAGACTACTCCCATGGCCCGCTGGCCACGTGGCACCTTCGGAGCTCATCCCCGCGAAGGGGGAGAGGTCCTCCGCTAACTGGCTACTGGCAGGCTCGGGGCTCATCTCTGTGAAAGGGGCGAGGTCCGACCCCGTGGGACACGTGTTGCCCCCGGAGCTAGTCTCTGCGGAGGAGCGAGGTCAGCCCGCAGGACACGTGTCACCTTCGGAGCTCGCCTCCGGGAGGTCTGACACTACCGGACACGTATCACCTCCGGAGCTCACCTCCAGGAGGTCCGACACTGATGGACACGTGTCGGCCTCGGAGCTCGTCTCCGAGAAGTAAGGAAGATAGGCGCTGCTTGAGACGTGAAATTCTCGGAGCTCACCTCCGAAGAGAGGGGAGTCCAGAACGGACACGTGGCACTACCGGAGCCCACCTCCAAAGATTGGGGAGGTCCGGCACTGACACGTGGCACCCCGGAGCCACCTCCGAAGAGAGGGGAGGTCCGGTACTAACACGTGGCGTACGGGGAGCTCGTCTCTAGAGAGAGGGGAGGTCCCGACCCACCAGACACGTGACGCACGCGGAGCTCAACTCTATTGGAGAGGGAGGTCTCGCCCGCCTGACACACGGCACAACCAGAGTCCGCCCCTGTGGAAAAGGGAAGCCCAAGCCCCCGCAGGACACGTGGAGCCTCCGGAGCTTATCCCTGCGGAAGGATGCGATTCTGAAGCGGTTTTTCTCCCATGCACGAGTGCCCGACACGGAGGAAACCGTCACGAACTCTTCTACGTTGAATACTACACCAAATCAGCTAGAGATAAGTTGTTAAGATTCAAACACAAATCAAATAGGACCGTTATTTAAAATCCAATTGGAGGAGGACTCTTCTTTTTCCGGTTATAAATAGAACCCGAAACAACCCCCTTGGTCGTAATATCTTTTCTAAGCCGACAACTTATAAGCCCAAGCCCCAAACTCGCCGAGCTAAACCCTTTCGTCGCAATTTGACCACCAGAGAGACCGCCGACGAGCCCGGACCATGATCGCCATCGCCGGAGGAGAGTCGACGATCTGTTTTTGCTAGGAGGGAGGACCTGAACGAAGCAAGGTAGGTTTCCATTACCACCTTACGACGAGATTGCGGTTTTCTTTGCATCTGTTCTTCGATCCCTTCAAACAGAAGCTTTTTCGTGGACATATCACGTGTTGATCGGTTTGATCTAGATCTTGAGTCCAGATCATCGTCACGTCCACAATTGATCTTTACACCTCTGTTCATCGTAAAACCCATGCAAACCCATGCAAGAACATGTACAAACCGATCTAATAAAAACAGCATCATAGGATTAGCATGCATATGCACCCTTGCATTTTGAATAAAGTTTGTGCATGATGATAAATTGCTATGAATCTTGTATGTGCGTGATCATAAATAGAAGGACATGCTCAGGGAGCTACCTACGAAGGATTTCAGCACCAAGACTTCGAGATCCCAGAGCAACAGAAGCCACGGGAACAAGGCAAGTGCCCCTTGACCATATTGATCCCATGTTTTGAAAACTGTTTTGTTTGTGAAAACTATGAATGCTTGAGTCAATTTGATGGGAAACCCTTTCATAGGTGTTTACTAGTTTTGTTAACCACCCTTGTCGCCAGGTGTGACACCCTCATTTTTTATTTCTGCATGTATTCATGTTTTATGTAGAAAACATTTTAAAATAAGTTGAAACCGAGAAAGAATAAAAAAGATAGCCAAAAAGAGCAAATTCCAGTTCACCGAGAGCGCTGAAGACAACTCCCGCGGCCCGCTGGCCACGTAGCGCGTTCGGAGCTCATCCCCGCAAAGGGGGAGAGGTCCGTCGCTAAACTGGCTACGTGGCAGGCTCGGGGCTCATCCCTGTGAAGGGGGAGAGGTCCGACCCCGTGGGACACGTGTTGCCCCCGGAGCTTGCCTCTACGGAGGAGCGAGGCCAGACCCGTAGGACACGTGTCGCCTTCGGAGCTAGTCACTGCGGAAAAGAGAGGACCAGCCACGTGGGACACGTGTCGCTCTCGGAGCTCACCTCCGAGAGGTTCGGTCCTACTGGACACGTGTCACCTCCGGAGCTTACCTCTGGGAGGTCCGACACTTTCGGACATGTGTCACCTCCGGAGCTCACCTCCTGGAGGTCCGACACTGTTGGACACGTGTCGACCCCGGAGCTTGTCTCTGAGGAGAAAATAAGTCGGGCGCTACTGGACACGTGGCATTCTCGGAGCCCACCTCCAAAGAAAGGGGAGGTCCGGCTCCGACACGTGGCACCCTCGGAGCTCACCTCCGAAGAGAGGGGAGGTCCGGCACTGACACGTAGCATACGCGGAGCTCGCCTCTGAGGAGAGGGGAGGTCCCGCCCGCCTGACACGCGGCACAACCGGAGCTCATCTCTATGGAAAAGGGAGACCAGGCCTCCGCTAGACACGTGGAGCTTCCGGAGCTCACCGCCGCGAAGGTAACGAGATTTGAAGCAGTTTTTCTTCTGTACACGTGGGAATCCCGGTATTGAGGGAACCGACATGAATTATACGTTGCTACCGCTCCAAATCAATTGAGGATAAGTTGTTAAGATTCAAAAATAATTTGAATAGGACTCTTAATCGAATTTTGATCAGATTAGGACTCTTCCATTCCTGATAATAAATAGAACCCGAAACAACCCCTTGGTCGTAACATCTTTTGTAAAGCCGACAACTTAGAAGCCCTAGCCCCAAACTCGCCGAGCTAAACCTCTTTGTCGGAGTTTGACCGCCAAAGAGACCGCCGAAGAGTCCAGACACGATCTCCATTGCCGGAAGAGAGCCCGACGATCTGTTCTTCTAGGAGGAAGGAACCGAAGGAAGTAAGGTATGTTTCTAGTACCACCTTATGACATCATCATGTTTTCTTTGCATCTATTCTTCGATCCTTTCAAACAAAAGCTTTTTCATGGACAGATCACGTGTTGATCGGTTTGATCTAAAGTCAAGATCATCGCCACATCCACAATTGATCTTTACACCTCTGTTCATCGTAAAACCAATGCAAGCCATGCAAGAACACATACAAACTAACCTGCATCATAGGATTAACATGCATATGCATCATTGCATGTTAAAGTAGAGTTTGTGCATGATAATTGATTGCTATGAATCTTGTATGTGCGTGATCGCGTATAGAAGGACAAGCTCGGGGAGCTAACTACGACAGACTACAACAGCAAGAATTTGAGCAACAGGAACCGCAAGAACAAGGCAAGTGCCCCTTGACCATATTGATCCCATGTTTTTGTAAAACTGTTTTGTTTGCGAAAACTGTGGATGCTGAGTCAACTTGATGGGAAAACCCTTTCATAGGAAGTTTACTAGTTTTGTTAACCACCCTTGTTACCGAGAAAGTTAATGAGTCAGGTATGGTTTTTGCTTTTATGCTTCGCCAAGTCCATGGGATATGAGAGATAATGTGTCTAGCTAATCGCACTCATAAAGATAATGAGAACTTGACGTTGATGATGAACATGAATCGGAGGGAGATCTAGACAAGCTTGGTTTGTGGATGAGGTAGAATGAGATGGTGGTTACTTGCAGTAGATCTAAGGACCAGTTCATGCGAGCCATGCCAGGATAATAGTGCCACCACAAGGCCAAGTATGGATGCGGCTTAGCTGAGTAATTAGGTAAGTTAGTAGATTGTTATGGATCGTGGAAGGCGCGGGAAATGGGAGTCGAGTGAGGACTGCTCTGGGAACTACATGGCACAAGAGGGGGCCCGTGGGTGGGAGAATTGGAGATTCTAGCCTGCTGGTGAAACCTTAGTGAGTCCATACATCTAGTAGCCCCTTTGTAAAGGCTATTTTGTGATCTCTTGGCCATACACCGACAGTTGTGTACTAGTATAATGGAGGTTCTGTAGTCGCCGACGGGTGACGAAATCACAAACTTGTGGGTAAAGTGGTACAAACTCTGCAGAGTCTAAAACTATCATGATAGCCAAGCTTACGGTCACGAGCGCCTGCACAACCCACATGATTAGATGGGATGGTTATTGGGAGGTTATGGTTTTTGGTTTGGTTATCTGTTTGTTATGGTTTGGATTTCGGGACTGTTGAGTCCGGGTTAAGAGATTGGTTCCATGACTGTTGAGTCATGGCAATGAGATTTGGTCTCGGTATGAGACAAAATGGTAGTGAATACGAGATGGTATTCATGAGATGGTAGTGAATATGAGAAGGTATTCATGAGCTTGAGAAAGATAAATGTATGGAAGAGACATGAAAGTGATGGACCATGATGAAGGTACGTTGGTGTTTAAATACATGTTGGGATTACATTCACTTAAAGTTATGTTGTTGTTTTTATGGTGTTTTAAGAAATAAACTTTGCTTTCTGCAATAAGCCTTTTTACACCTGCCTTGTTATGAGCTACATATCATATTTTCCCGCACTTGCTGAGTACATCATGTACTCAAACTTGCATTATCATACATCATCAGCAACAGGAGAGGAGTACTATGAAGACCACGTGGAGTATTAGGAATGTGATCCACCGTCAACTTGCCTGTGGGGATGGAGTAGAGATGGAGCCGCTGCTGCTGCTTAGTTTGCTTCCGCACTAGTTAGAAGACTTCCGCTGCTAGAATAAGACTTCCGCTGCTAAGATAAGACTTCCGCTGCTAGAATGAGTCCAAGACTCATGAGACATTGTAATAAACCCTGTTATTCATGCTTATATATATTCTGAATTCAGTTTGTGACGTATATGTGTATGTGTGATGAACATCCTGGGCACACATACGCATCAGTCTCGGTTCCAAGGGGTTTCCTCTCAGAACCAGGGCGTCACAGATTGGTATCAGAGCCACGTTGACAGTAGGTCACACGCCTAGATAGAAGTCACAGATTAGTATCAGCCTACCACGGTTGACTGTTGGTCACAAGCCTAGATTGATCACAGAATTGTATTAGAAGCCACGCTGACCATAGGATGCAAGCTTAGGTAAAATGCATATATTGGCATTGGAACTACCTTGACTATAGGACTCCCATCGAATAAGCCTTGAATAGGAGTTGTGTGCTGAACTTTGTGATGATTGCTTGTGATTGTGTGCTTAGTGTGAGTTATGGGACGTTTTAAACGTTGTCCATATCTGCACAGAGTAAAGAGATGTGAGATGCTTCGGCACTTGTTCACATCCTCATATAGGATGATATTAAGTCCATCCACCTTGATGCATATAGTTAAGGGGATCCATCAAACCTTCTAACCTTCATTCTATCCTACTCTCTCTCTCTCATAGATGGTGAGAGGAAACGCCGCTCGTTAAGGGAGGAACGTCCGTGGAAACCAAGAAGAGGACTGTAACACCCCAAAAATCTTGTTAAGACCCTAAATCATGTTAAGAGGGGAATTTAAAATTTTTTGGACGTGTTGCATGTTTTGCAAAAATTCAAATTCAAACTGGAATTCAAATTAAACTCAAAACAGAAAAGAAATAGAAAAAGAAAAAGGAAAACAGAAAAAAACCGGCCAGTGGGCCGAAACCCACCAGCCGGCCCAACCATCACCCGCGCCAGCCCGCAGCCGCGCGCGCCCCCTTCCTCCCACTGACAAGCGGGGCCCGCCAGCCCTTCTTCTACCTCGCGCCCGCGCCGGGATTCTCTCACCCCGAATTTAAACCGACCCGGATTCCTGCGCATCCCCGCCGAATTCCATTCGTAGGCGACACGAACTCGATCTAAACCACCCCGCCGCCCTCCCCCGTCTATAAAAACCCCGACCTCGTTCTGTTTTTCCCACGCGATCCGCCGTTTTTACTCCGGTAAGAACCCGAGCCTTCTCCGGCGAATTCTGGCCGATCTACGCTCGGAAATTCCGATCTAACTCGCTGGTCTTCATCCACCGCCTCCGGGGAACCCTGCAGGTGCAGAAAACTCGGTGACTTGCGGTTCAAACACAGCGCCGACGAGCCTCGCCGTGGTTTCGCTTCGGACCTAGTCGCCGATCGTTTTCCAGGACCTCCGAGCTCAAGAAAACCCCCGAGGTGAGATCCCCGACCTCCCCTCCACCGATCTATGCCACAAAATCACAGTTCTAGGAAGAATTCCCGAAGATCCGAAAATCTCCGGCGAGATCGCCGCTTCCCGCCGCCGTGCGCCGCCGGCAGCGCCGCCCGCGCTCGATCAGAGCGACGTGGCCGCTTGTGCGCCGTTTATTTTAAATCGCACGGTAGAGTTTAAATCCCCGCGTACCGGTTCGACGTTATAATCTCAGCCGTCGGTTTAAAATCGGACGGTCCACGTCAGCCCCGCGTTATAAAGACTGGAAATCTTACGTGCTACCCCCTGGGGTTCTCGGAAAATAAGAGCTAGCCCCGGAAACTTCTGATCTAGCCCCTGGAACTTCAAAAAATCGTGTAAATTCATTTAAAAATCAGTTTTAGCCCCTGGACTTAATAAAAATTAGGAAAAACTCCTCTATTATGAGTAGCTAGACCCCTGAAAATTCTTAAAATAATATTATAGACCCTGTAGTGGGGTGAGTTTACCTTTTTAACCCTGTTTGATATTTAAATTAGGAAATGGAATATGTGGCTAGTATTTAAAATTTAAAAAGTGGGACAAACATATTGTCAAAAGTAAATTAAAAACTTTCTCAGTACTTAGAAAACTTTGGAGTGAGATAAAAATAGATTTTGGGCTGAAATGAATCTGTTTAATTTATTATTCACATTTGTTAGTTATAGGGACACATTTTTAAGTGAAGAATAGTTCTGAAAATTAGGAAAATAAATGTAAAATAGTTTACATCAGAGGAAAAGGTCAAAACTATGTTATTAAATATTTTAGATCAGAACCTATTCTGTTTAGATGATGTGTCTTGTTATTTTCATAATAAAGTTCACATTTAGGCATAGGAAATAAATCTGAAAATATAGCAACTAGTAAATGATAAATGAAGTTTCTAAATTCCAAAGAATTGAGTTTAGGGTTGGTAGAAATTCTGAGGACACTTATGGAGAAGGAAAATACCTTTCATGCATACTTTGTAGCTAAAAGGTGTAGTAATTAAATATAAGGAATTTATTTAAATTGGAAACTCATATATCTATATATATATATATATAGTATGTAAGCATAAATGTGAATACAAAAGTAGGAATCATATACATCTGATTAAAAGTACATGTAAGCCAAAGATCAACACACATAGAGTAACCACAACACATAGAATTTGTGAATGGCTTTTATACATGTGAATGTGTGGTTTGTATGAAGTGGAAGTTTGAACTATGTCTAATGGATTGTTGTTTTTCTTTTGCTATGTGTGATGGTATGATGTAGAACCTGCTCCAGAGCAAGTTCACCCTTTCCAAGATCAGGACTACCCATTCCAAGAGCAGCAGGAAGGAGGCAAGTGTCCTTGACCACTTTGATCCTATACTAGGATGTGTAGATAGAATTATTTGCATTGTCAATTGAAAATATGAAACCCATGCTAGGATGTTTCCCTAGAATTGCATTACCTTGTTTCCTTGTAGCTTGGGTTGGGATTTAGTTTATCATGTCATTTACTATTATGCATATGCTTAGCCATGCTTAGAATGGGATATTTGGGATATGAGATCATCAGTTTACTTCACCATACTCTTGAATGAGATATTGTGAGTTATGTAGAGGTAGGGATCAAGGCAAGTTGGATGTTTTGGTTGTGTGCTGGGTGCACGAGACTTGGGTTTGTGTTTAGTACTTGCCTGGATCCTAAGGACCGGTTCATGGAGCATGTATCCTGGCTTTACCGTGCCAACCACATGCTGAGATGGGGCAGCTTGGCCAATTAATTAGGTGTATCCCCGGCGTAGTATGGGTGTGTTGGATGGTGCGGGGAACAGATGTCAGCTGGACTACCATATGAACTGCAAGGCTCAAGAGGGGGCCACTGCAGCGGGGTTGGAGCCTCTTGTATGCTGTTAGGGGTGAAACCTCAGTGGGCCCATGCTCGTCGGGAATCCCTTTGTAAAGGCTTCGTAGTGATCTCCTGGCTACACACCTGGGAAGTGTGAATGTGGTTCGTAGCCACTGGCATAATGGAGGTTCTTTTAGTCCACCCGGCAACGGGGGATGAAATCACTACGTGTGGGTACAGTGGTACAAACTCTGCAGAGTCAAAACTGTCATGACAGCCGTGCTCACGGTCAAGAGCGGCTTGGACTTATTCATGATTAGAGGATGATGGCTTTGGAAGTTGTGGATGTTAAGCGGGGAGCTTAACATTGGAAATGATGTTATGGTTATTTGATTATGATGATGGGATGGGAGATTGGGACCATTTCACCTATGTAGTAATGTAGGTGCTTAATAAGCTAAGGTGATAGGTATTAATTGCGTAGTGCTTTAACCATGAGTTCAACCTCTTCTTGTTCTAGCCATGCATGACATAGCTTTCCCACACTTTCTGAGTACCATCGGTACTCAACCTTGCATATTTGTTGGTTTATATTGCTGCTCAGGTCAAGATAATGAGGTGATGTTTAATGATCAAGACTTTGGACCCGAAGAAGGTTTCTAGGTTCATGGAGTCCCCCGGGCAACGCCTGTAATGGAGCCCACAAGAATAATATTCCGCTGCTAGTTTATTTACTTGTGATGAAATTATTATTGTCCATCGAGGCATTTGCTATGTAAGACTTATTTACATTCGACACCTGGCTTGTAATAAATGATGCTTCACTATTTGTCATCACATGTATGAGAAAATGATCCTGGCATACATGTGATATTCACTTGGTTGTTCTTCGGAAAAACCGGGTGTGACAGAAGTGGTATCAGAGCAAGGTTGCCCGTAGGAACGTGGACCTAGGTAGAAATGGACGTATTTAAGGGCCCTATTTTCTTAAAAACTATTTTTTCAAGGTGTGTGTTGAAAAGTGTTATTTAATGAGTCATTTTATTCATCTTACCCCAACTTTCATTCAAAATAGGATTTTTGTTTAAAAGTTTAACTAACCTAAGTTTAAATGCTTTTTGTTTTAGATGGTTCGCATGATTCGCACCGCTCGCAAGTCCACAGGAGGGAGAGTTCCCATAGTTGCCCTTGCCGAAAAAGAGGAGAGCCGTCCGGTGATGTACCTTTCCTACGGATTGGCAGTAGGAGGCGTGTTGCGCCGTCTTCGACGTATGCTCGAAGCCGCCGGCAATACGGGCAAGCTAATCATCCACTATAACTCCACCAGGACCATCCGTGAGAAGAGGGAAGAATGGAGTTCAGAATAAGGATTATACACAAAAATTGGCTTCTTAAGATCCACCGCTCTCCAGCTTGTAGAGTGACACAGGTCGATGCGGAGAAGGATGTCACCTGGGAGGCCATCACCTGCCAGAGTCACATCTATCGTCGCCACCTGGACAGGACTGAGTACATGTATGTCCTCCAGCGTGAGAGTGGTACCACGGAGTACAAGTACCCGCCAGTGCAGCAAGGGACTTCCCATGAGCACATGGACTTGTGCTTGGAGGATGCTGCTATGCTCAGCACTTGACTGCAGGAGTGTCAGCAAGAGCTTCAGGATGTCCGGGACACCCTGAAGGAAATGGAGGCGTTGCTGCGAGCCTGCTTAAGGGCGAGAGAAAGAGGAGATGGGAATGAATTGTGTGTCACCGTGAATGATACATGGACTCCTGACTCCCCAGATCGCCGAGCGATCAGGCGTCGTCGCACTTCTCCACCAGCAGCCTCCCCACCCAAAGCAGAGTCAGAAGGCAGCCAAAATGATGAGGAAGATCCCGAGGAGCCAGCTCAAGAAAACGAGTAGTGTAAAGTCCTTTCCTTAGTTAGCAAGATGTCGAATAGTCGAGTCGTTACCTTAGTTAATGGTGTGTTAATGCTTGGTGTGTGACGTGAGTTGTGGAAGCCATGAGCAATTGTCCACAGCCTCGTCTTCAGATTGTTTTGCTTTGGTGTGTGAACCCACATGAAATAACATTGCATTTATTTTTGTGTGAGATATGAATCCTCAGAAAAGTATAACAAAGCCTCAACACTTCAAAGTACAAACAAGTGAAAGTAGTAAGATGATACGTAATGCTTTAAATTAACATTGGTTGATCATGCCGGATGGCCGGAAGAGGAAAAGGTCGTGCTGCCAACCCCGCCAACAACAACGATGAGGCCTGCAACCCTCATCTTTCTGGAGGCCAGGACAGGGGTGGTCGCCGTGAAGGAGTTGATCCCCTCCACCAAATGCTAGAGAATCAGAATCAGCTCATCCAGAACTCGACTCAAGTGGTGGCCAACTTGCATAAAGTTCCACCTCCACAAGCTGCACCACGCCAACCAAGGTTGAGTGAGTTTCTAGGAACTCAACCTCCAAAGTTTACAAGTGCTGTTGAACCTCTGGCAACAAGAGACACAAGAACAAGGCAAGTGCCCCTTGACCATATTGATCCCATGTTTTTGAAAGTTGTTTTGTTTGCAAAAAGGTGTGTGTGATTGAGTCAACATGCTGGGAAAACCCTTTCATAGGAGTTTACTAGTTTTGTTAACCACCCTTGTCGTCGGGACAGTAAATGAGTCAGGTATGGTTTTTGCTTTTATGCTTCGCTGAGTCCATGGGATACGGGAAGCGAGATAGATGTGTCTAGCTAACTGCACTCGTATGAATAATGAGAAACAGATATTGTTGATGAACATGAATCGGAGGGAGATCTATACAAGCTTGGTTTGTGAATGAGGTAGAATGAGATGGTGGCTACTTGCCATAGATCTAAGGACTGGTTCATGCGAGCACATGCCAGGATAACAGGGCCACCACAAGGCCAAGTATGGGTGCGGCTTAGCTGAGTAATTAGGTAAGTTACTAGATTGTTATGGACCATGGAAGGCGCGGGGAATGGGAGTCGAGTGACGACTGCCCTGGGAACTGCATGGCACAAGAGGGGGCCTGTGGATGGGAGAATTAGAGATTCTAGCCTGCTGGTGAAACCTTAGTGAGTCCACTAGTAACCCCTTTGTAAAGGCTATATTGTGATCTGTTGGCCATACACCGACGGTTGTGTACTGACATAATGGAGGTTCTGCAGTCGCCGACGGGTGACGAAATCACAAACTTGTGGGTAAAGTGGTACAAACTCTGCAGAGTCTAAAACTATCATGATAGCCTAGCTTACGGTCACGAGCGCCTGGACAACCCACATGATTAGATGGGATGGTTATTGGGATGGTAATTGGTTTGTTTTGGTTTGGTCTTTGGAATTGGTTTCGGGACTGTTGAGTCCTGGTAATGAAAATGATTTCGGGGCTGTTGAGTCCGGGTAAGGAGATTGATTGCATGACTGTTGAGTCATGGCAATGAGCATTGGTCTCGGTACGAGACGGAATTGAATATGAGAAGAGATGGTAGTGAATACAAGATGGTATTCATGAGCATGTGAAAAGTTGAGCAAGATAAATGTTTGGTTGAGACATGAAAAGTGGTGAATCATGATGGAGGTATGTTGATGTTTAAATACATGTTGGGATTACATTCACTTAAAGCTAGTTGCTGTTTTACCATGTTTTGTGAAATAAACTTTGCTTTATGCAATGAGTCTTTTTATACCTACCTTGTTGTAAGCTACATGTCATACTTTCTGCACTTGCTGAGTATGTCATGTACTCACCCTTGCATTATCATACATCATCAGCAACAGGAGAGGAGTACTATGAAGACCACATGGAGTATTAGGTGTATGATCTATCCTCAACCTTGCCTGCGGAGTAGAGATGGAGCCGCTGCTGCTGCTTAGTTGCTTCCGCAATAGTTTAGAAGACTTCCGCTGCTAGAATAAAGACTTCCGCTGCTAGAATAAGACTTCCGCTGCTAAGATTAGACTTTCGCTGCAATAAAGATTGATGTAATAAAATACTTGAATCTATTCATTCGTGGTTATATATATTCTGAATTCAGTTTGTGGATTATATGTGTATGTGTGATGAACATCCTGGGCACACATACGCATCAGTCTCGGTTTTGAGAGGTTCTCTTGGAACAGGGGCGTCACACTTGAGCAACACGAACCACGTGAGCAAGGCAAGTGCCCCTTGACCATATTGATCCCATGTTTTGAAACTGTTTTGTTTGCGAAAACGTGTATGCTTGTGTCAACTTGATGGGACCACCTTTTATAGGAGTTTACTAGTTTTGTTAACCATACTTGTCACCGGGAAAGTTGATGAGTCGGGTATGGTCGTTTTTCCTTTTTGCTTCGCTTAACTTACGGGATACGGGAAGCTGAAATAAACTTGTTAGCTACTGCACTCATATGAATAAAGATGATGATAACTTATTGATGTTAATGAGCATGGAATCGGGGAGATCTAGGCAAGCTTGGTTTGTGGATATTGCTGATTGAGATGGTGGTTTACTTGCCGTAGATCTATGGACCGGTTCATGCGAGCACATGTCAAGAAAATAGTGCCACCACAAGGCCAAGTATGGGTGCGGCTTAGCTGACTAATTAGATGTGTTGCTAGATTGTTATGGACCATTGGATGGCGTGGGGAATGGGAGTCGAGAGGGATTGCCCTGTGAACTGCATGGCACAAGAGGGGGCCCGTGGGTGGGAGAATGGAGATTCGAGCCTGCCGGTGAAACCTCTGTTGGTCCGTACATCCTAGTAGCCCCTTTGTAAACGCTATTTTTTTATCTCTTGGCCATACACCGACGGTTGTGTACTGGTATAATGGAGGTTCTTTCTAGTCGCCGACGGGTGACGAAATCACAAACTTGTGGGTAAAGTGGTGCCACCTCTGCAGAGCGTAAAACTATCATGATAGCCGTGCTTCTGGTCACAAGCACCTGGCCAACTTCCATGATTAGAGGCAAAACTTGGGATGTTTATTCGTTATATTTGTGGTATTATGGTCATTGGGATTGGTTTTGGGACTGTTTTGGGTCATGAAAATGAGTTTGGTTTCGGTTATATGAAAATGAGATGGCTATGAATATTTTATGAGTATGAGATGACTTGAGAAAGATTATTTCCTGGTTGATACTTGATATATGGTGAAACATGATGAAGGAATTTTGATGATTAACTCGGTAATGATGGGATTTTAACTCACCTAGAAATAGTTGCTGTTTTTACCATGTTTATGAAATAAAATTTGCTTGCTGCAATGAGCCTTTTTATTGCCTACCTTGTTGTAAGCTACATGTCATACTCTCCCCTAACTTGCTGTGTACGACATGTACTCACCCTTGCATTCCCACATATACATCAGCTACAGGAGAAGAATACTTCGAGGAACATGTGGAGTACTAGGCGTGCGTACTACCGTCAACATGCCTGTGGAGTTGAAGTTGGAGCCTGCTGTCTTTAGTTATTTCCGCTTGAGTGAGACAATGAGTCAATGTAATAAAGTACTTAAACATAATTCGTATGTGGTTATATTCTGAATTTAGTTTGTGAAATACATGTGTATGTGTGATGAACATCCTGGGCACACATATGCATTCACTTGGTTCATTTTTGGAATCGGGTGTCACAAATTGGTATCAGAGCCACGTTGACCGTAGGACGCAAACCTAGGTAGAATGGACACTCTAAAACACATAGGAACACCCCTCTAAACTGTTATTTTCAAAAATTGCTTGCTGCTGTACTTTACTTGTCAATTCAGCCACCGCAAAGTGCTATTTTCAGCACCTCTTTTCTCTTCTATTGGACAGCAACATTTTTGCTTTCTTGCTTCATAGCTTCTGAAGTTTTGGAGTTATTTTCTTCTTCTCTAAAGTTTCTCATGTCTTATTTATAGATGCCGGTGATTAGGAGCACAGCACGCATAAGGACTCGTCCACCACCACACGTGGGAGTGCTCTTAACCCCATTGAGGTGTCTGATGGACCATATTGGGAGGAGGTGAAGATGGAACCTCATGATGAAGATGAAGTCAATAGCTCTATGCATGAGGAAGAGGTGGAACCATTCGAAGACGACATGGAGGATGATCCATAACAACGGCATTGGTACGCACCTTAGAAGGAGTTTCACGCGGGCTTACACCCCGTGGAGCCTCATGAAGCTATGTCAGGAGGAGATGAATCCGAATAGGAGCCACCCCTTGCTGAGGCCAACAATGAAGGTGATGAACGGGCCAACTGTTCAGTTCAAGAATTCCGGTCCGACGGAATGAAAGGAGGACACATATCCAAGGAGCTCAAAGAATTTCTGGATTGCTGCAGCCTATACTCGGAATATCTTCTCAAGAGAGTCCCTCGTCTCGGACATGAAGAATGGAAGGCTGAGGTAACCATCCTATGTAACGGTAGGGTTGTCACTCGGCACTTCGCACCCAGATGGAGGGCTACAAGGGCAGAAGCTATCGATGATGCTGCATGGGATGCACTCACCAGACTGTGCTACGCCTTCCGTGAGCAGCTTGAGAATACTACTTTTGAGCCGCACCCGTATCGGAAGAGTGGTACAAGGGAGATCATTGGACCCCATGGAGGAGCTCCTTCCAATCCGCAAGCTGCTGATAAGTCTCAGAGGTTGCTCATGGAGTTAGGAAACTGCTATCCAAGCGTGCAAGAAAAGATCCGTTACCTCCGCAAGAAACTGTATTTGCTGGAGAAACAAGAGGAGACTCGTGCCCGTTGGAGCAAATGGAGCACCAGCGTCATCTATCCCTACATGGACTGCCGACTCACCATGGCGTGCGCCCATATATGGACCACCCCCATCACACGGCGAGAACAGCACCGGTTCTCACGATTAAGTTTAGGTTTCCATTGAATAAAGCTGTAATAGGAACGTTTAGATCATAGTAGCTTGAATAAGAGTGGTGTGCTGAATTTTTTGTGATGATTGCTTGGTTTGTGTGCTGGTGTGAGTTGTAGGACGCTTCGGCGAATGTCCACATCCACACATAGTGGAGAGATGTGAGATGCTTCGGCATGTGTTCACATCCTCACATAGGCTGAAATTA
Organism: Neostapfia colusana; assembly: GCA_030760725.1. NCBI lineage: Eukaryota > Viridiplantae > Streptophyta > Magnoliopsida > Poales > Poaceae > Neostapfia > Neostapfia colusana. The sequence goes on along the minus strand of JASWHV010000013.1, from coordinate 39,082,946 downwards.
ATAAAAGAAGTTACTTAGTTCATACACCTTGATGCATATAGTTGGGGGATCAATCTAAATTTCTATTTTCTACTCTACTCTACTCTCTCTCTCATAGATGGTGAGGTAAAACTCTAACCGCCAAAGGAGGAACGCTCGTGGTAAAAACGAACCACAAGAGGATGGCAATGTTGAAGTTCCTGAAAATGCCAACCCCGGGGCTGATGCAAACAACCTTGACGGTTGATGGCTATGCAGAATCAGCTCATGCAAACTATGATGCAAACGTTGGGTCAGCTGCAGGCCAACAACAAGAACAATCCTAACCCCATTCCTGCACCACCACAGCCGCCACCGCCACCGCTGCCGGCTCACAACAGATTAGGAGAGTTCATGAGGACTAGGCCGCCTACTTTTGCACAAGCCATTGATCCTATGGAGGTTGATGATTGGCTGAAGTCTATAGAAAAGAAGCTTGCTATTGTTCAGTGCAACGATCGGGAGAAAGTTCTCTTCGCATCACACCAACTCATGAGAGCAGTCGCTGATTGGTGGGACGCTCTTTGCAATGCTCATGTCAACCAGGAGACTATCACTTGGGCTGAATTCAAGGAGAGTTTCCGCTCTCACTATGTCCCTGCAGGAGTCATGATGCTTAAAAGGCAAGAGTTTGAAGGTCTCCGCCAAGGAAGGAAGAGCGTGAATGAGTACCTCAACAAGTTCATGCAACTGTCAAGGTATGCTCCAGAAGATGTCAACTCGGATCAAAGAAAGCAGTATTTGTTCATGAGAGGATTGAACAATGAAATTCAAGTTCAGCTGCTCAACAATGACTATGCAAACTTCCAAAAGCTTATTCACAAAGCTATAGTGGTTGAGAGCAAGATCCGTGAGATTGAGAAAGAGGGCAAGAGGAAGATGCCATATAAAGGAGAGCCACAAGGGAGCAATGTATGTCCCTGTTTCATGCCACTAGCTGCACCAAATTATGGCTCGTCCGCTTCTACTTTACGCCCTGCAAATCCACCTCGCTCTACTCAGCCACCGCAGCAACGTCCTGTTATGCAAGCACCTCGTATGCCTATGCCTCCTGCGCCCCGTCCCAATATGGGCGCATATGCTCAAAAAAACAGCCTCGCCCCAACATTCCTGCTGTTATGGGCAACAAGGCATGTTTTTCATGCGGAGAGGCGGGACATTTTGCAAGTCAGTGCCTGAAGAAAGGCCTTGGACAGCCGAGCAATGCACCTAAGAAGAACATACGGCCGAACGGAGGAGCTACACACGGTAACCGTGGACAGCTGAATTGTGCTCGTGGCAATGTGAATCACGTCTCCGCCGAGGAAGCACAACAAGCTGAGGACGTCGTGATTGATATGTTTCTCGCCAACTCCAACCTAGCCACTGTTTTATTTGATTCCGGAGCATCGCATTCATTCATCTCATCCAAGTATGTTGCCAAGTATAACCTGCCCATATCACACATGAAACAAACTATGTTGGTTAAATCTCCCGGTGGAGAGATAAGGACTAATATAGTATGTCCAAAAGTAAGCCTTAAAATAAGGGGGGTAGACTTTCTTGCCAACCATATTGTCTTGGATTCCCAAGGGATTGACATAATACTTGGAATGGACTGGTTAGCAAGCACAACGGATTAATTCAATGTGCTCAGAGGATCGTGCAGTTGACAAGTGAGCACGGTACTCGTATTGAGTTCGAGGCAGCCCAACCTACAACGGGGATAGCAGTGCTGAACCACATCGAAGAAGTGACATTGGAAAGCATTCCGGTGGTTCAAGAATATTCAGATGTGTTCCCGGAAGAACTTCCAGTCATGCCACCTGACCGGGACATTGAATTTGCCATTGATTTACTACCCGGAACTTCACCTATAGCAAAGAGGCATATAGGATGCCTGCTAATGAATTAGTGGAGCTCAAGAAACAAAATCACGAGCAGCTAGATAAGGGTTTTATACGCCCAAGTTTGTCACCGTGGGCAGCCCCCGTGCTCTTCGTGGACGAGAAAGATGGGACCCAAAGGATGTGTGTGACTATAGGTGTCTCAACAAAGTGATTGTAAAAGCCCAAGAAAAGGGACTTGCAAGAGTAATCATTTTCACTACCTCACAACACCACAGCTCATCTTGTGGATATCTTGTGAACATTGGTGAAGAGCAAGTAACCACCATCAAAAGGGGTGATTAGAGGGGAAAGCCCTAGCTTCCAAAAAGTGGGATTTCTACACATGAACATGAAAGTTTGAGCTCACCCATAGACCTTAATTAGTCTTGGGAAGGATCAGGCCAAATTTCATGCAAATTCAGCACTTTTTGAGGCACTTTTGAGGGCATTTGAAAAATAGGCCAATTTGAATGTAAATTGAAATTGCAGCCACTTTCATCACTTGAATTCAAAAGTTGATTTCATATTCACACTCAGTACATTTTTCTGACTTAGTCCACCAATTTTCATCCCCATTGGACTTCATGTTGTCGAGAGCCAAACCTACACTAACTCAAAACTGAATTTGAATTTCAAATTCAAATGGCCAGCAAATTTAGCCAAATCAATTTCAAAATTTGGAAATCAGATTCAAACAATGACTTGGTGGCAAAGTCTACCATTCAATATTTAGTGGGTGAGATATTTGCAGCAGAGGGGGGGAGAAGGAATTAGGGGGGAGAAAAGGGCCCACAGGTCAGGTAAGCTTCGGAGTAAAGCAAACCACCAGGCGAGCTCTGTTTACCGGGCCTCTGCAGCGCTCGACACCGAGCTGCTCGATTGGCCACCTCCCCAGCGCACGCCCGGCTGGTGCACTGTGCATTTGACTGCTCACGAAGGCTTCTCGACCGCTGCAGACCCCAAACCCCGTACGCTGTTTCTTCTCTCGACCGAACACATCCACTCTTCGGCCGCTCTCTCGGGTCCTCAGTGCGGCGCTGATCCAGGCACCCTCGCGACCGGCGATCAACGGCAAAGAGACGCGCCGGAGGCTGCTCGAGCTCACAATGAAAACCCTACCCCCTTTCATGCCCTGTAGGGAGAGTATTTCCACGTTTAGTCCTCGGTGTTCAAAGAACCGAGCTAGCAAATAATATGAAATTCGTGGTGATCTGTCAACCACCGCGTAAACCCAGCCAAGCACATGATCTACACGTTCCTACGGCCACCTAGGATCAAAGACCATCGAGTCTTGGCGCTGCTATTCAAGTTTTTCGAGCATCCACCGTTTTAGCCCTAGTTCAACGGTGAGGTCCTAGCTCCGGCCGTTTCCATGGCAAACTGAGCTCATTTTCATGCTCGGCATGCCACAGCGGATCTGTAGGAGCAAACCGTGCTGAAAATAAGGCCCTGGGTAGCTCGGGTGACATCGCCGGAGTAGGGATCGCCCGCTGTCACTGTCGCGGGCGTGGTTCCGGCCATCGCCGAGCTTCGGTGAGGGCATCAGCGTGTTCCCTGAGCAAAGTTAGGCACAGGCGGCAAAATCCGTTATGGGGTCGGGCAGCGAAATGGCCGGCGGCGAGAGCTCCGGCGAAGCACCGCCGCGGGGGTTGCGGGCGTCGCGAGGTAGACGAAGTGGGGCCGGGTCCACCGGTCAGTCCCTGTTCTCTCACGGGGATCCACTTTGCGGCCAGGATCCGGTGCGGCAGCGCGGGTGAAACCCCGTGGGCTGCGGTGTGGCCACGATCTCAGTGGGCCGGTTTAAAGAGTGGGGCCCACCCGCAGAGTTTAAACATTTTGGGATTTTCCAGTTTAGTAAAAACTTCAAATGCATATAACTTTTGCTAGGAAGCTCCAAATTTAGTGAACTAAATTTTTCTAAATTCATATTTTTGAGTACTTTCAAGCAATACAAATTTCAGATCATGAAACTTAATGGTTTTCCAGAATTAATTCCCTAAAGTTTAAGCTGTCAGGAATTTTATCTGGAGAATTACTTTATAAAAAATTCTGAAATTTTGCTGAGATGTTCACCGGAAAGACCCATCCAAGTTCATTTAGTTCCCCTAATGATGTGATTAAGTGAACTGCCCTGACAAAATAGAAAAATGTCCAGAAACATTTGTCAGATTTTCTCAAATCTTGTTTAGGGCATAACTCCATCTAGAATTCTTCAAATGACATGAAACCAATTCCATTAGAACCATCTCAAATTCTAGTTTCCAGTAAGTAATGTTTGAAGCCATGAAAATCTCTGGAATTCCTTAGTGGCTCTAATATTGACCAAAAAGGCTTTTATTTGTACAAAGCTCAAATGAACTTTGTTTCAAATAAAACTTGGTCAAGATTCTGGTTAGGACCCTACCAAGCCACCATAAAAATTTCAGAACCAAAGGGGAGGGCCAGCTAGAGTTATAGTAATTACATATTCAGTTTTAAACATTGCATTTGAATTGACATATAGTATCTCGTTGACGTGTAGTCGCTAAAGGCGAGGAAACTCTGGAAGTGCTTGACTTCCTTCTTCCTGATGAAGCCCTAACCACTGAACAGCAGCAACAAGGCAAGCCCCGGTTTGCATTAACCCATTTTATAAAGTTTTGCTTTGTTTATATACTTAGTGTGAGGTATATATATGTGCATTAGGTGTAGGATGGATGAGACCCCAAATGCATAATCAGATTTTCCTATAAGAGTGAGGGTAATGTCTAAGACCTCGAGTAGACAGGCTATGCTTAATGATTCCTAGAACTTCGGTACAAGTCGAGTAGTTGGAATCTACTCGCGAGTTTAGGCTTGGGACACACGGGATTGGTTCAAGTGAGGTGAGATCACTTTAGTAATGAAAATGAGACTAGGCAGGGGCTAGGGCGCAGCAAGAGGAAGTCTGGTGTGCGCAGCCCTGTCCGTGTCGATTGAGGACCGATCCATGTGCGGCCCACGCTGATCAAGTTTGAACGTACCGAAGGCATAACAGATATATGGGCCCCGGTAAACTGATTTATCCTAAACCTCCGGGCGTCGAGGCATAACGCACCGATTTATAGGTGTAGGCTGAGGGCAGCAAGGTGGAAATCTGCTAACAGGAATAGAGAGATGCTCCGTGTAGGGAAGCTCCTGCTCATTTCGGTCCGACCGGTTCGATGTTTGGGTTGTTGGGTGAAAGGTTGTCCCGTACGACATCGAGTGAGTGTGCTGTGCAGCTCCACGGGTGGGCGTACGTGATGTGCTCTTTGGGTATCCCTGCAGGTGTATATCGAGTCGATTCGCCGTCCCTCGCGGTGAAGAGTACCACTTGGTCACTGAGTATTGACGTAGGCTAATATATGAAATGTGATGATTCAGTATTGCTGTTATGATAAAACTTGTATTGCTACATGTGTGCCACCAAATATTGCTTATTAAATTTCAGATTCATGAACTGTTAACTTGTGGCTAAAAGATGAACTAAGGATGAACTTGTAGGCGTGTCCGTTTACTGCAATTTTACCGTCCCACGTTCGTTGTACACTACATGTAGAGTTTCACGCCTAGGCGAGTCGGTTAAGTCTTGTTGATCCATCGTGCTCACGGTTGCTGCTGTAAGTGTTTTTCAGGTGAGGAGCATCCCACGGACTCGGGGTACGAGTCCACCGGTGAGGGTTACCCTCCGTCGGGACCACGGCTGAGTGGGAGCCGTACACGCCGCGCTGAGCTGAGGAGTGCAGCTAGTGTAGGTTGCCCTAGGGCTGGGCAACCGACTTTTGCTAGATAGACGGACGTGAGTTGTACAAATTTAGTTTCCGCTGTTGTAACATAAACACTAGTAGTGTAACTGAAGTATTGTACTACTTTGTACATTTCAGTTGGTTTTCTATGTAATACAATGTAGTTCTTATAATGTGTGCTGTCGGGTGCCGCATCGTGCGGCACCACCCTCTACGATCCTGGATGAGCGGATTCCGGTCCGCCACAGGCTGGTATCAGAGCCGCATTGGGGATAGCACAATAATTAAGGAATGTATTACGGGAAAACTTAGGTTTACAGTGAGGATTCGCTAGTTTTCTCAAGTAAGGACTATATTAGCATAGTTACTTAAAGTGGCAAGACGCACCTACATTCAGGTAAGAATGGTAAGGCACGCCACCCAAAGGGGTTCAATTTCGGTTAGCTCCCTTGACGAGGAATGTGGTTCAGGGATAGGTCTCACAGCTTGGTGTGAGACATTAATATGAAACTCTTGAACTCTTCATGTTCCTGAGTTCATATGAAACGCTGATCCCTAGCGTGCATTAGACAAGCAAGTGGAGACTCCATCGTGTGGTCAGTAACGCGAGAGTGTGTTCGTCTGGAAATAGCCCAGGAGGACATACGCAGTGCTTGCCATCGGCGTGCCCTGCAGGGCAGTAGGTGGCATCTGTTGGGGTGATAAAATTCCCAACCGTGACGACCCGTTCGCGCTCTACTCGGGTTCCCCGTCGTGTGGTGTTAAAGCACGATCCGTACCTTGAGACGTGGCTTAACTCAAGGACGGCCGTATGGCAATGATACGGGTGTTTGTATTTACTTTCAAATATGGACCTGCCTGAAATGAAAATAACCTTTGAGTGCATCATTATTGTGTGGTCTTCTGCAGGTACTAACCACGTATGTCTGCCGTGTAGTATATGTGTGCGACAGACCGTTTAGTGCCACAATTGAGACGTATATGCCGGTATAATCCAGTTAGGATTTTCTTTTTGTGAGGAACGTAGTACCGACATATCATAGGCATGTGCATGAAATATAATGATAACAAGGGATCAAAATCACTAAGTTTCAACATTTAGGACCCTGGTTGGGTAGAAAAATTTAATAGTTGATCAGTGTAGTCAAAGGGATGGAAAAACAGAGTGCTCTGTTTTGAGCAGCAAGTTTGCTGAACTTTGACAGAGCATAACTCACAGATCATTTAGCCAATGGAGGTGTGGGGTATGGTTCTGGAAAGGTGTTTAAACACTCTACAACTTTGTTGTAGACTCCCAGAGCTGAATCACAACTTAAGATGGCTTAAATCCCAGAGGATTGTAAACTGTCCAGAACCAGGGCAGATTTAAAACACTCTCTAGACTGTTCTGTTTTTCAAGCATAACTTCCTGTAGAAAAATGTGAAATTATCATATCATACATCTTTGGAAAGGGTAGGAGATGTGTTACATCTTTGTAATTCAAAATTTCTGCAATTGCAGCACGGAATTAAGCTGAAATCAGAGTTGAAAACAGCAACTTCCAAAGGAGGTGCTGTTGAAATTCTTCCAGAAATTCTGTTGACTTTGAATTACCATGACTTTTAAACCAGAGCTGATATGAGGGCAAATAAATACTCATTGGAAAGATGCTGAAGTTAACTTTAACTTTGGTATTCAGCTTGAGTCATGAAAATGCCCAGCACCAGATCAAAATCTGGATTATGTAGAAACTGGTCATTCTGGCAGAGACATGACAGTTGAACTCATTTGAGAAATTGTTGTACCTCAAGGGGTTTGAGTACTTCCAATTGGATAGAAAATACTCATGAGTGGTTATCTTCAGCTAGTGAAAGATTTGAGTATATGTCTTACTCAAGTTTCTTTTGCTAGAGACCATGTTTGTGTCGTATTGAAGATAAAAGGGTAGTATACGTGATGGCAAAGCGATATTAACGTCTCGTAGTGACCAAACCTAGTTGAGATGAACTTCCAACGAGGGAGTCCATTAAATTGGATTTAACTAGCTTGTATTTGGTCTGGTAATGGTGTAGCTTATGCAAAGTTATTACATTATCTGTATACGAGATGTATCGCATGTTTTACTGTCATTATGTTTTACGCCTATTTTATTGGACTGCATGAAGTATGTTGCGGGACTGATTTTTATTGTCGTATGGTTGCAGATGGTTCGCACTTGGACCATGCATGAGATTGGTGGCTCTAGCCAGCAGGGGGGTGATGACTCCCAGCCACCTGCCTACGACAGCACCGCGCAGCAACAACCACCACCGCCACCTCCGCTTACGCTAGCGGATGTGATTTGCAACACTGTTTGGTGGTCGTGAGGAGCAGACCGACCTGCTCCGCACGATCGTGCAGAATACGTCCCAGGCAGGGGGGCATCAAGAGAGGGGGCCTCGTGAGCCCCATGTTGTGACGTACTCGGATATCATGAGTATGCACCCTCCGGTGTTCACAGAAGCAGCAGAACCCCTGGAGGCCGACAACTGGCTGCGGACAATTGAGTCCAAGTTCGGGCTGCTCCAATGTACGGAGCGGCAGAAGACTGTTCGCGGTGCAGCAGCTTCACGGTGCCGCTGGTGCGTGGTGGGTGAATTATGTCGCCTCACGTCTGGCTGGCCATGACGTGGAGTGGGAAGAATTCCGGGATGCGTTCCACGCCTACCATATCCCGCCCGGGATAATGAAGCGGAAGTTCCAAGAGTTCTTGGAGCTGAAGCAGGGCTGGAGGGGTGCTCACGACTACTCCCGTGCCTTCAACCATCTGGCGCAATATGCGTCGGATTACGTCTCCACCGAGGAGAAGAAGCGGGAGCACTTCTATCGGGGGTTACACCCCGAGATGAAGACGCATCTCGTTCAATGCAATCGCATCACGTTCAATGATCTAGTCAATGCCGCGATCATGCAAGAAGATGCTCAGCGGGAGTTGGCGGCTGAGAAGTGGAAGCGCAGTACGCCACCCAGCAGTGGGGGAGGAGCTCCCCAGAAATACCGCATGGTGTATCGGACACCATCCGGTCAGCAGTGGCATCCACCAGCGCGACCTCAGCAGTTCGGGGGTCGTTCATTCCAGTCACCCCCGTTCCGACCGCCGATGCCACCACCGCGACCGCAGCAGCAGCAGCAGCAGCAGATGGTACCCCGGGCGTTTCCACTTCCACAACGCGCCCCGGGTTTCCGTCTGCCAATCAGCGGAGGACCGCCTCGCTACACATGCTTTACGTGTGGCCAGGCTGGCCATTTCTCGAAGGACTGTCCCCAGAGGCAGCAGAGCAGCGGGCAAGCCCAGTTCTAGGGCGGTGCTCGTGGCCGACCTCCGGTCAAGAAGGTTGGTCAGCGAACTGGGGGTGTTCGCAACCTTGACACTGAGGACGCCCCAGAGGGAGACAACGTGCTGGCGGGTACGTTCACTCTCAACAATCAAGCAATCATCATATTATTTGATTCGGGTGCAACCCACAACTTCATAAGTGCATCATATGTGGTTAAGCATCAACTGGAAGCCTTTCCCACCGAGTGCTCTTATATGATCTGCTCACCGGGAGGAAGGATTTCAGCAACTATGATGATCCCGAAAGCACCACTGTGCTTAGGTGGGAAGATATATCCCACCACTATGATTATTCTTGAGGGGCAGAAGATTGATGCAATCTTAGGGATGTCATGACTAAGCTACCATGGCGCTGTCCTGGAAACATTATCATGGACGGTTCACCTAAACTCCCCACTACACTGTCCGCAGTCCCTCATATTAGACAATCCAGTCCAGGAAGTTTCAGCAATTAATAATACTGAAGCTCTCAAGTTAGAGGACATTCCCGTAGTCCGGGAGTACCCCGATGTGTTCCCGGAAGATCTTCCGGGCATGCCACCTGAGCGGGATGTCGAGTTCAAGATTGAGATTGCACCCGGGACTACGCCCATATCACGGAGACCATACAAAATGGCTCCGAACGAGCTGGCTGAACTGAAAGAACAGCTCAATGATCTGTTGAGCAAAGGTTTCATTAGGCCAAGTTCCTCGCCTTGGGGATGCTCGGCGCTGTTCATAAAGAAGAAGTATGAAACCTTGAGGCTGTGTGTGGACTACCGGCCGCTCAACGCCGTCACCATCAAGAACAAATACCCACTGCACCGCATTGACATCCTGTTTGATCAACTTGTGGGTGCAAGTGTATTCTCCAAGATGGACCTTCGCTCTGGATATCATCAAATAAAAATCCGGGTGGAGGATATCCCGAAGACGGCCTTCTGAACGAGATATGGCTTATATGAGTATCTTGTCATGTGTTTTGGTCTCACCAATGCTCCGGCCCATTTCATGTATCTCATGAACTCGGTATTCAGGCCGGAGCTGGATAAGTTCGTGGTGGTGTTCATTGATGATATCTTGGTTTACTCCAGGACAGAAGCAGAACACGCCGAACACTTGAGAATCGTCCTTCAATGATTGTGGGACCATAAACTATATGCCAAGTTCAGCAAATGTGAGTTTTGGATCAGCCAAGTGCCATTTTTGGGACATATCATCTCAGCGAAAGGCATTGCGGTTGACCCAAGTAAAATTGAACAAGTGCTGAAATGGAAAGCCCCCACTTCTGTCCATGAAGTCAGAAGCTTCCTCGGCTTAGTGGGATATTACCGGAGATTCATTCCAAGCTTCTCCAAGCTTGCTAAGCCGATGACAGAATTACTGAAGAAGGGAACAAAATATGTTTGGAACACGGCATGTGAAGGAGTGTTCCAAGAATTAGTGAAGCATCTCACAACAGCCCCGGTCTTAGATCAACTGGATACAACTAAGCCGTTTGACGTATATTGTGATGCGTCCAGTATTGGGCTCGTCTGCGTGTTGATGCAGGAAGGACGTGTGGTCGCATATGGCTCACGTCAACTTCGGAACCATGAGCAGCATTATCCGACTCATGATCTTGAGCTCACTGCTGTGGTTTTGGCGTTAAAAATGTGGAGGCACTATCTCCTGGGGAATTTGGTGCATCTCTACACCGACCAAGAGAGCCTGAAGTACATTTTCACCCAGAAGGAGCTGAATATGAGGCAAAGGAGGTGGTTAGAACTAATCAAAGATTATGAGATTGAGATTCATTACCACCCCGGCAAGGTGAATGTGGTTGCCGACGCGCTGAGTTGGAAATCACATGTCCATAATCTCACCATTACACCGGTGGGGGAGGAAGAGCCGAGTTTATACTTGGTTGCTTATGGATCGCTTTACAACCTTGCCCTCATCCCTACCATTAGGGAGGAGATCATCGCAGCTCAGAAAGTTGATAAGGGCATGGCACATCTCCGGAGACGGATAGACAACGGGGAAATCAAATGTTTCCGGAAGGATGATGAGGGGACGCTGTGGTTCAATGACCGCATAGTCGTACCCCGGAACGTGGAGCTGAGGAAGAAAATTCTTGATGAAGCACACTTGTCTAAATACTCCATTCATCCAGGCAGCAACAAAACGTACCAAGATTTGAAAAAGAAATTTTGGTGGACACGGATGAAGCGGGAAGTGGCTAAGTACGTATCCGAATGTGATATGTGTAGACGAGTGAAAGCTGATCATATGAGAAAATCAGGACTGCTGCAACCCCTGAAAATTCCAGCATGGAAATGGGAAGATGTGAGCATGGATTTCATTGTGGGGTTACCCCTGACTTCCAACAAGCATGATTCCATTTGGGTAATCGTTGATCGATTGACCAAGTCAGCTCACTTCATCCCCGTGCATACACATTTCCATGCCAACAGATATGCGGAGTTATATGTTGCAAGAATCCTATGCTTGCATGGAGTACCCAAGACCATAGTCTCAGACCAAGGGGCACTATTTGTATCTCGTTTCTAGGAGTAGTTGCACGCTGCTTTGGGCACTAAGCTGATTAGAAGCTCCGCCTATCACCCTCAGACAGATGGTCAAACAGAGAGGGTGAATCAAGTACTAGAAGACATGTTGAGAGTGTGTGCCATCCAACACGGTAGGAACTGGGATGATCATCTACCATTGGTGGAATTCTCGTACATTAACGGCTATCTGGCGAGTATCAAGATGGCACCATATGAGGCTCTCTATGGTCGCAAATGCCGCATCCCATTAAACTGGTGTGAGTCCGGTGAAAGGGTCACGTTCGGGGTTGATGTGGTGAACGACGCCTAAGAGCACGTTCGGATGATTCAAGCTAACTTTAAGGCTGCTCAATCCCGGCAGAAAAGATACGCTGATAAGAGGCGTAGGCCGCTGCACTTTGACGTCGGGGAGCACGTGTACCTCCGTGTATCTCCGATGAAAGGCGTGCACCAGTTCGGCGTGAGGGGGAAACTCGCTCCCCGATTCATTGGACCTTATGCCATCACCGAGAAGTGTGGACCAGTGGCGTATAGACTGGATCTACCGGCATCTCTTGCTGGTGTTCACGATGTTTTCCATGTTTCACAACTGCGAAAATGTCTGAAGTATACAGCTGTTGTTCCCACCAAAGACATCGGCTTGCTGCAACCGGATTTGACGTATGATGAATATCCGGTGGCAATTATTGATGAGAAGGCTCGGACCACACGTAGATGAACGTTGTGGTTCTATAAGATACTCTGGAGTAACCACACCACCGAAGAAGCGACGTGGGAGAGTGAGGAATTTCTTCGCTCAAACTACCCGGAGTTCATGACGTCTCAGCACGGGTGAGTTTCTATTACGTCGCCGTTTCTTCTTTTGTAATCTCGGGACGAGATTCTTTTAAGGGGGGAGGGATGTAAAAGCCCAAGAAAAGGGACTTGCAAGAGTAATCATTTTCACCACCTCACAACACTGCAGCTCATCTTGTGGATATCTTGTGAACATTGGTGAAGAGCAAGTAACCACCACCAAAAGGGGTGATTAGAGGGAAAAGCCCTAACTTCCAAAAAGTGGGATTTATACACATGAACATGAAAGGTTGAGCTCACCCCTAGACCTTAATTAGTCTTGGGAAGGCTCAGGCCAAATTTCATGCAAATCCAGCACTTTTTTAGGCACTTTTGAGGGCATTTGAAAAAGAGGCCAATTTGAATGTAAATTAGAATTGCAGCCACTTTCATCACTTGAATTCAAAAGTTGATTTCATATTCACACTCAGTACATTTTTCTGAGTTAGTCCACCAATTTTCATCCCCATTGGACTTCATGTTGTCGAGAGCCAAACCTACACTAACTCAAAACTGAATTTGAATTTCAAATTCAAATGGCCGGCAAATTTAGCCAAATCAATTTCAAAATTTAAAAATCAGATTCAAATAATGACTTGGTGGCAAAGTCTACCATTCAATGTTTATTGGGTGAGATATTTACAGCAGAAGGGGGGACAAGGAATTAGAGGGGAGAAAAGGGCCCACAAGTCAGCTAAGCTTCGGAGTAAAGCAAACCACCGGGCGAGCTCTGTTTACCGGGCCTCTGCAGCACTCGACACCGAGCTGCTCGATCGGCCACCTCCCCAGCGCACGCCCGGCTGGCGCACTGCACATTTGACCGCTCACGAAGGCTCCTCGACCGCTGCAGACCCCGAACCCCGTACGCTGTTTCTTCTCTCGACCGAACACATCCACTCTTCGGCCGCTCCCTCGGGTCCTCGGTGCGCGGCTGATCCAGGCACCCTCGCGACCGGCGATCAACGGCAAAGAGACGTGCTGGAGGCTACTCAAGCTCACGGTGAAAACCCTACCCCCTTTCATGCCCTGTAGGGAGACTATTTCCACGTTTAGTCCTTGGTGTTCAAAGAACCGAGCTAGCAAAGAATCTGAAATTCATGGTGATTGGTCCACCACCGCATAAACCCAGCCAAGCACATGTTCTACACGTTCCCACGGCCACCTAGGATCAAAGACCATCGAAAACCATCGAGTCTTGGTGCTGCTCTTCAAGTTTTTCGAGCATCCACCATTTTAGCCCTAGGTCGACGGTGAGGTCTTAGCTCCGGCCGTTTCCATGGGCTCATTTTCATTCTCAGCGTGCCACAGCGGACCTATAGGAGCAAACCGTGCCGAAAATAAGGCCCTGAGTAGCTCGGGCGACATCGCCAGAGTAGGGATCGCCGCTGTCACCGTCGCGGGCGTGGTTCAGGCCATCGCCGAGCTTCGGTGAGGGCACCAGCGTGTTCCCTGAGAAAAGTTAGGCACAGGCGGTGAAATACGTCGAAGGTCGGGCAGCGAAATGGCCGGCGGCGAGAGCTCCGACGAAGCACCGCCTCGGGGGTTGCGGGCGTCGCGAGGTAGACGAAGGGGGGGGGGGGGGGGGGGGCAGGTCCACCAGTCACTCCCTGTTCTCTCGTGGGGATCCACTATGTGGCCGGGATCCGGTGCGGCGGCGCGGGTAAAACCCCGTGGGCTGCGGTGTGGCCGCGATCTCAGTGGGCCGGTTTAAAGAGTGGGGCCCACCCGCAGAGTTTAAACATTTTGGGATTTTCCAGTTTAGTGCAAACTTCAAATGCATATAACTTTTGCTAGGAAGCTCCAAATTTAGTGAACTAAATTTTGCTGAATTCAGCTTTTTGAGTACTTTCCAGAAATAAAATTTCAGCTCATGAAACTTAATGGTTTTCCAGAATTAATTCCCTAAAATTTAAACTGTTAGGAATTTTATCTGGAGAATTACTTTATGAAAATTCTGAAATTTGGCTGAGAGGTTCACTGGAAAGTCCTTGAGTCACAGTACAATTTTCAGACCCATCCAAGTTAATTTAGTTCCCCTAATGGTGTGATTAAGTGAACTGCCCAGAGAAAATAGAAAAATGTCCAGAAACATTTTTCAGATTTTCTCAAATGTTGTTTAGGGCATAACTCCATCTAGAATTCTTCAAATGACATGAAACCAATTCCATTAGAACCATCTCAAATTCTAGTTTCCAGTAAGTAATGGTTGAAGCCACGAAAATGTGAGGGCCTGCCGTCCCGATCACTCACGGGGACGGGGCACCTCACCTGGGAATCGCAATGGGTGGTGCTGTGCGATGCGGCACCCAACATGTCACACCCGGTTTTTCCGAAGAACAACCAAGTGAATATCACATGTATGCCAGGATCATTTTCTCATACATGTGATGACAAATAGTGAAGCATCATTTATTACAAGCCAGGTGTCGAATATAAGTAAGTCTTACATAGTAAATGTCTCGATGGACAATAATATGTTCATCACAAGTAAATAAACTAGCAGCGGAATATTATTCTTTAGGGCTCCATCACAGGCGTTGCCCGGGGCTTCCATGAACCTAGAAACCTTCTTCGGGTCCAAAGTCTTGGTCATTATACACCACCTCATTATCTTGACCTGAGCAGCAATATAAACCAACAAAAATGCAAGGTTGAGTACCAATGGTACTCAGCAAGTGTGGGGGAAAATTATACCATGCAGGGCTAGAACAAGGAGAGATTGAATTCATGGTTAAAGCACTACGCAATTAATACCTATCACCTTAGCTTATTAAGCACCTACATTACTACACAAGTGAAATGGTCCCAATCTCCCATCCCATCATCATAATCTAATAACCATAACATCATTTCCAATGTTAAGCTCCCCGCTTAACATCCACAACTTCCAAAAACCTTCACCTCCTCTAATCATGAATAAGTCTAGGCCGCTCTTAACCGTGAGCACGGCTGTCAAGACAGTTTTGACTCTGCAGAGTTTGTACCACTGTACCCACATGTAGTGATTTCATCCCCCGTTGCCGGGTGGACTAAAAGAACCTCCATTATGCCAGTGGCTACCATCCACATTCACACTTCCCAGGTGTGCAGCCAGGAGATCACTACGAAGCCTTTACAAAGGGATTCCCGACGAGTGTGGGCCCACTGAGGTTTCACCCCTAACAGCATACAAGAGGCTCCAACCCCGCTGCAGTGGCCCCCTCTTGAGCCTTGCGGTTCATATGGTAGTCCAGCTGACACCCACTCCCCGCACCATCCAACACACCCATACTACGCCGGGGATACACCTAATTAATTGGCCAAGCTGCCCCATCTCAGCATGTGGTTGGCACTGTAAAGCCGGGTTACATGCTCCATGAACCGGTCCTTAGGATCCAGGCAAGTACTAAACACAAACCCAAGTCTCGTGCACCCAGAACCAACCAAATCATCCAACTTGCCTTGATCCCTACCTCTACATAACTCACAATAGCTCATTCAAGAGTATGGTAAAATAAACTGATGATCTCATATCCCAAATAGCCCATTCTAAGCATGGCTAAGCATATTCATGTAAATAAATGACATGACCAAAATAAATCCCAACCCAAGCTACAAGGAAACAAGCCAATGCAATTCTAGGGAAACTTCCTAGCATGGGTTTCATATTTCATTTGACAATGCAAATAATTCTATCTACACATCCTAGCATAGGATCAAAGTGGTCAAGGACACTTGCCTCCTTCTTGCTGCTCTTGAAATGGGTAGTCCTGATCTTGGAAAGGGACAACATGCTCTTGAACAGGTTCTACTTCATACCATCACACATAGCAAAAGAAAAACAACAATCATAAGACATAGTTCACACTTCTACTTCATACAAACCACACATTCACATTTATAAAAGTTCTTTACCATTATATGTGTTGTGGTTACTTTATGTGTGTTGAGTTGTGGCTTGCATGCACTTTTAACCATGTGTATATGATTCCTACTTTTGTGTCCACATTTATACTTACATGCTATTTATATGGGTTTCCAATAAATTTCTTATATTCAACTACTACACCTTTTTACTACCAAGTGTGTATGAAAAGTATTTTTCTTCCCCATTTGTGCCTTCATAATTTCTACCAACCCTAAACTGAACTCTTTGGATTTTAAAAACTCCATTTATCATTTACTAGTTGCTATATTTTCAGATTTATATTCCTATGCATAATTGTGTATTTTATCATGAAATTAGTAATACACATTATCTAAACAGTTTAGGTTCTGGTCCTAAATAATTTAATAACATATTTTGACCTTGGCTTCTGATGTATACTATTTCATAATTATTTTCCCTATTTTTCTATAGCTATTCTTTACTTAAAAATGTGTCCCTATACTATTAAATGTGAATAATAAATGAAACAGATTCATTTCAGCCCAAAATATAGTTTTATCTCACTCCAAGGTTTTCTAAGTACTGAGAAAGTTTTTAATTAATTTTGACAATTATGTTTGTCCCACTTTTTAATTTTTTAAACACTAGTTACATATTCAATTTCCTAAATTAAATACTAAACAGGGCTAAAATAATGAACTCTCCCCATTACAGGGTCTATAATATTATTTTCATAATTTCCAGGGGTCTAGCTACACTTATCAGAGGTGTTTTACCTAATTTTTATTAAGTCCAGGGGCTAAAACTGATTTTTAAATGAATTTACATGATTTTCTGGAGTTCCAGGGGCTAGATCAGAAGTTTCCGGGGCTAGCTCTTATTTCCAGAGAACCCCAGGGGGTAGCACGTAAGAATTCCAGTCTTTATAATGTGGGGCTGACGTGGACCGTCCGATTTTAAACCGACGGCTGAGATTATAACATCGAACCGGTACGCGGGGTTTTAAAGTCTACCGTGCGATTTAAAATAAACGGCGCACAAGCGGCCACGTCGCTCTGATCGAGCGCGGGCGGCGCTGCCGGCGGCGCACGGCGGCGGGAAGCGGCGATCTCGCCGGAAAGTTTCGGATCCTCTAGAATTCTGCCTAGAACTGTGATCTTATGGCCTAGATCGGTAGAGGGGAGGTCGGGGATCTCACCTCGGGGGTTTTCTCGAGCTCGGGGGTCCTGGAAAGTGATCAGCGGCGAGGTCCGAGGCAAAACCACGGCGAAGCTCGTCGGCGCTGTGTTTACACCGTAAGTCTCCGAGTTTTCTGCACCTGCAAAGCTCCCCGGAGGCGGTGGATCAAGACCAGCGAGTTAGATCAGAGTTTCCGAGCTTAGATCGGCCAGAATTCACCGGCGAAGTCTCGGTGCTCACCGGAGTAAAAATCGGCGATCGCGTGGGAAAAACCGATCGGGGCTGGGGTTTTTATAGCCGGGGGAGGGCGGTGAGTTGGTTGTGATCGAGTTTGAGTCTTCCGGGATCAGAATTCGGGCTGAGGGACGCGGTTTTCAGTCGGTTACGATCGCGCGCGCTCGGGGGGGAAAGTCCGGGCCGCAGACGCTCGGGGTTAGGGATGACAGGTGGGTCCCACCTGTCTGTGAGAGATAGCGCGGGCGCGCGGCTGCGGGCTGGCGCGGGGGGGAAACTGGGCCGGCTGGCGGGTTTCGGCCCACTGGCCGGTTTTTTTTCCCGTTTTCTCTTTTTCTTTTTCCATTTCTTTTCTGATTTGAGTTTAATTTGAATTCCAGTTTGAATTTGAATTTTTGCAAAACATGCAACACGTCCAAAAATTTTTAAATTCCCCTCTGAACATGGTTTAGTGTTTTGAATCAAAATTTGGGGTGTTACAGCTCTACCCCCCTTAAAAGAAATCTCGTCCTCGAGATTGGTGTTTCTAAGAAAACAATTCCGGAAATTGTGCCTTGAGCTCATCTTCCCGTTCCCAGGTGGCTTCCTCTTCTGAGTGATGCTTCCACTGCACCTTGCACATCCGGATTCTTTTATTTCTGGTGAGGCGTTCCATTGTCTCCAAAATCTTGTATGGTTGCTCGGCATAAGACAAATCTTCAGCTACATCCACTTCATTCATGGGTAACACCTCCTCAGGCGTCCTCAGGCATTTCTTGAGTTGTGACACATGGAATACATCGTGCACGTCCGATAGATGAACCAGTAACTCTAGTTGGTACGCCACTTCGCCTTTTCTTTCCAAAACTTGAAAGGGTCCGATGTATCGAGGTGACAACTTCCCTTTCACCTTGAACCGACGAAGTCCTCTGATAGGGGACACCTTGAGATAAACATAGTCTCCCACGTTGAAAACGAGCTCTCTTCTTCGTACATCAGCATAACTCTTCTGGCGGGTTTGTGCTATCCTCAAGTTGTTGCGAATCTCCCTCACCTTCGCCTCGGCTTCTTGTAGCACTTCTGGACCAAACACTTTACTTTCTCCTGTTTGGTTCCAAAATAGGGGAGTTCTGCACTTCCTTCCATACAAAGCTTCAAACGGTGACATCTTCATACTAGCTTGATAGCTGTTGTTATAGGAAAACTCAGCATACGGTAAGTTCTTGTCTCAACTCCTATTGTTTTTGAGTGCACATGCCCTTAACATATCTTCAAGGATCTGATTGGTTCTCTCCGTCTGCCCGTCAGTTTGGGGATGATAGGCAGAGCTGAAGTTCAGATGGGTTCCCATGGCTTCATGCAACTTCTGCCAAAACCTCGAGGTGAACTGTGTCCCTCGGTCCGACACTATCTTCTTTGGCACTCCATGGTAACACACAATCCTTGACATGTACAATTCTGCCAATTTGGATCCGCTGTAGCTTTCTTTCACAGGGATGAAATGAGCTACCTTGGTTAGCCTATCAATAATGACCCATATTGAATCATACCCGGATTGGGTCCTAGGCAATCCCACGACAAAATCCATGCTGATTTCTTCCCACTTCCATTCAGGCACTTTGAGTGGTTGCAATAATCCCGCGGGTCGTTGATGTTCTGCTTTCACCAACTGACATGTGTCACATAGGGCAACATGTTCCGCGACATCTCGCTTCATGCCATACCACCAATACCTGCCCTTGAGGTCCTGGTACATCTTCGTACTCCCAGGATGAATGGAATAATCAGAATCGTGAGCCTCCTTCAAAATTAATTCACGGATCTCCTTTACTTCTGGCACACAGATCCTTTTCCCGTGCCACACCGTTCCTTGTTCATCCTCTCTAAAACCAGGAGCTTTATTTTCCTTGATGAGCTGTCTGATCTCTTGTATCATCTCATCATTCTTTTAGCCCTCGCGTATGTCTTGCTCGAGTGTGGAGTCCACTTCCATGGCGATGGCTTCACCACTATTTACTAGACATAGATTGAGCCTTATAACCTCGTCCTTCAATTCTACGGGCATGTCCTTCAAGCTCAACTTATTGACCTGCACTTTCCGACTCAAAGCATCGGCCACGACGTTTGCTTTCCCGGGATGATAGTTGATGCCCACATCAAAGTCATTGATTAGCTCTAACCATCTCCTTTGTCTGAGGTTGAGATCTGGCTGTGTGAATATGTACTTCAAACTCTTATGATCCGTATATATCTCTGTCCTCTTCCCCATCAAATAGTGCCGCCAAATTTTCAACGCGTGTACCACTGCAGCTAGTTCTAGGTCATGTGTAGGATAGTTCTTCTCGTGCTTCCGAAGCTGCCGGGATGCATATGCCACGACATGTCCTTCTTGCATGAGAACACATCCCAACCCATTTCCAGAGGCATCGCAGTACACTGTGAAATTCTTCTGCATATCCGGCATAACCAGCACTGGGGCTGTTGTCAATCTCTTCTTTAGCTCCTGAAAGCTTGTATCGCATTGTGGCGTCCAGGTGAATGCGATTCCCTTTTCCAACAATTTGGTGAGAGGTCTCGAGATCTTGGAGAATCCCTCAATAAACCGTCGATAGTATCCAGCCAATCCCAAAAAGCTTCAAACTTCCCCGACATTTTCAGGGGTCTTCCACTTCTGGATATCCTCGATTTTGGCGGGATCTACGGAGATTCCTCCCTCCGAGATTATATGTCCTAAAATGGGAACTCTCTTCAGCCAAAACTCACACTTGCTCAACTTGGCATATAGTTGGTGTTCTCTCAGCCTCTGTAACACCAACCTTAGATGTTTCTCATGTTCTTCTTCACCTTTGGAGAAGACGAGAATATCATCTACGAAAACCACCACAAATTTGTCCATATATTCCATGAATACCTTGTTCATGAGATACATGAAATATGCCGGGGGCATTGGTTAGCCCGAAAGGCATGACAGTGTATTCATACAGTCCGTACCGAGATACGAAAGCTGTCTTGGGAATATCAGATTGCCTTATCTTGAGTTGGTGGTATCCCGACCTGAGATCAATTTTCGAGAACACACAAGCTCCCCTTAACTGATCAAACAAGTCTTCAATGCGGGGTAATGGGTACTTGTTCTTTATGGTTACCTCATTCAGGGCACGGTAATCCACGCATAACCTTTGGGTTCCGTCTTTCTTGGGCACAAATATCACCGGAGCTCCCCATGGTGAGGAACTAGGGCGAATATACCCCTTCTCCGTCAATTCTCTCAAATGGTCCTTGAGCTCTTCTAGCTGCTTGGAGTCCATTCGATAAGGTCTCTTGTATATCGGGGCTGTTCCCGGTACTAGCTCAATCGCGAATTCCACATCACGGTCGGGAGGCATACCTGGCAACTCCTCCGGAAAAACATCTGGATATTCCCTGATAGTCCTGATTTCCTCAACTTTCACCTCCACTTGATTTAATTTGATGTCCCTCCTAGGCTCGTGTATTGTTATGAACTTTACTCTGGTGCCACTGGGGTGAGTTAATTCCACCGTTCTGGTCGAACAATGGATGATTCCTTTATGTTTGGTCAACCAATCCATACCCAAAATAATATCTATCCCTTGTGAATCTATCACTATGAGGTTAGCCGTAAATACTACCCCATTAATGTCTAGGTTCACTTTGGGACACACTTGTCTTGTCCTTATTTCTCCACCTGGAGAGTTTACCGCTAGCATATGGTTCATTTGTGTGGTTGCTAGGTCATGTTTCTTAACAAACCCTTGAGCAATGAACGAGTGGGTAGCACTAGAATCAAACAGCAGAGTTGCAAGGTGTAAATTGGCAGGAAACTTACCAACTACCACGTCGGGTGCCTCTTGTGCTTCCTCCATAGTGACGTGGTTCACCCGCCCTCTCATTACATTCTGCTGCTGTGGCTGCGTGGGCTTCTTCTTTGGACAATTATGGGCGTAGTGCCCCACTTCTCCACAGCTGAAACATTGCACCCCAATCTTAGATGCCTGGCCCTTGTTGTCTTGGGGTTGGTTTGGGGGTCCTTGCACTGCTGGTCGAGGTGGATATGCGGGGCGAGGCTGCTGTACAAACTGACGTTGCGGTTGTGCTGGTGCTGCGGGAGGCCTGTAGTTTGGGTTGTACCCTCTTGGTGCTGAATAGGGTACCGCAGCACGGCTCGTCTGCCCCGTAGGTTGCTGCATCATACGTGGGCGGGTGTTGTTCACTGAGGCTTGATGTGACCACCCAGCCTTCCTCTTATTCTCATTTTCCAGGGCCTTTAGCTTCCTTTCCACCACAAATGCTCTGTCCACCATCTTTTGAAAGCTTTCATACTCATTTGAGGACATTGCACACTGCATTTCTGCGGTAAGCCCTTCTACGAAACAATCTTGTTTCTGCTCATCGGTCTCTATGTCTCGTGGAGCATAACGGGATAGTTGAGTAAATATAGTGAGGTATTCCCTCACCGTCATGTTTCCCTGCTGCAGTCCCAAAAACTCCTTCCTCTTGTTTTTGAGTTCACCTCTTGGGATGTAATGGTTGCAGAAGCTACGCTTGAACTCTTTCCAAGTGATGTTCTCAGGGTCATGATGGGCGGCCACGTAGGCGGTCCACCAATCAGCAGCAGGTCCATGCAATTGATGAGAGGCAAACAACACCCTCTCATACCCTTGGCATTGTATTATCCTCATCTTACTTTCAATGGTCTTCAGCCAATCATCTGCCTCCAGAGGTTCAGCAGCACTTGCAAACTTTGGAGGTTGAGTTCCTAGAAACTCACTCAACCTTGGTTGGCGTGGTGCAGCTTGTGTAGGTGGAACTTGATGCAAGTTGGCCACCACTTGAGTCAAGTTCTGGATGAGCTGATTTTGATTCTCCAGCATTTGGTGGAGAGGATCAACTTCTTCACGGCGACCACCCCGGTCCTGGCCTCCAGAAAGATGAGAATTGCATGCCTCATCATTGTTGTTAGCGGGGTTGGCAGCACGTCCTTTTCCCCTTCCGGCCATCTGGCAGAATCAACAAATGTTAATTTTGATACCATTTAGTATCATCTTACTACTTTCATTTGTTGGTACTTTAAGGTGTTGAGGCTTTGTTAAAATTTTACGAGGGTTTATATCTCACACCAAATAAATGCACTATTATTTCCTGTGGGTTCACACACCAAAGCAAAACAATCTGAAGACGAGGCTGTGGACAATTGCTCATGGCTTCCACAACTCACGTCACACACCAAGCATTATCACACCATTAACTACGTAACGACTCGACTACTCGACCTCTTGCTAGCTAGGGGAAAGACTCTACACTACTCGTCCTCTTGAGCTGGCTCCTCGGGATCTTCCTCCTCATTTCGGCTACCTTCTGACTCTGCTTTGGGTGGGGAGGCTGCTGGTGGAGAAGTGCGACGACGCCTGATTGCTCGGTGATCCGGGGAGTCAGGAGTCCATGTATCATTCACAGTGACACACAGTTCATTCCCATCTCCTCTTTCTCTCGCCTTTAAGCAAGCTCGCAGTAACGCCTCCGTTTCCTTCAGGGTGTCTCGGACATCCTGAAGCTCTTGTTGACACTCCTGCAGTCGAGTGCTGAGCATAGCAGCATCCTCCAAACACAAGTCCATGTGCTCATGGGAAGTCCCTTGCTGCACCGGTGGGTACTTGTACTCCGTGGTACCACTCTCACGTTGGAGGACATACATGTACTCAGTTTTGTCCAAGTGGCGACGATAGATGTGACTCTGGCAGGTGATGGCCTCCCAGGTGACATCTTTCTCCGCGTCAACTTGTGTTGCTCGACAAGCTGGAGAGTGGTGAATCTTAAGCAGCTGATTCTCGTGTATAATCCTCATCTCCGAACTCCATTCTTCCCTTTTCTCACGGATGGTCCTGGTGGAGTTATAGTGGATGATTAGCTTGCCCGTATTGCCTGCGGCTTCGAGCATACGTCGAAGTCGGCGCAACAAGTCTCCTACTGCCAATCCGTAGGAAAGGTACGTCACTGGACGACTCTCCTCTCTTTCGGCAAGGGCAACTACGGGAACTCTCCCTCCTGTGGACTTGCAGGCGGTGCGAATCATGCGAACCATCTAAAACAAAAAGAATTTAAATTTAGGTTAGATAAACTTTTTAAACAAAAATCCCATTTTGAATGAAAATTTGGGGTAAGATGAAGAAAATGACTCCTTAAATAACACTCTTCAACCCACACCTTGGAAAATAGTTTTTAAGAAAATAGGGCCCTTAAATACGTCCATTTCTACCTAGGTCCACGTTCCTACGGGCAACCTTGGCTCTGATACCACCTCTGTCACACCCGGTTTTTCCGAAGAACAACCAAGTGAATATCACATGTATGCCAGGATCATTTTCTCATACATGTGATGACAAATAGTGAAGCATCATTTATTACAAGCCAGGTGTCGAATATAAGTAAGTCTTACATAGTAAATGTCTCGATGGACAATAATAAGTTCATCACAAGTAAATAAACTAGCAGCGGAATATTATTCTGTAGGGCTCCATCACAGGCGTTGCCCGGGGCTTCCATGAACCTAGAAACCTTCTTCGGGTCCAAAGTCTTGGTCATTATACACCACCTCATTATCTTGACCTGAGCAGCAATATAAACCAACAAAAATGCAAGGTTGAGTACCAATGGTACTCAGCAAGTGTGGGGGAAAATTATACCATGCAGGGCTAGAACAAGGAGAGATTGAACTCATGGTTAAAGCACTACGCAATTAATACCTATCACCTTAGCTTATTAAGCACCTACATTACTACACAAGTGAAATGGTCCCAATCTCCCGTCCCATCATCATAATCTAATAACCATAACATCATTTCCAATGTTAAGCTCCCCGCTTAACATCCACAACTTCCAAAAACCTTCACTCCTCTAATCATGAATAAGTCCAGGCCGCTCTTAACCGTGAGCACGGCTGTCAAGACAGTTTTGACTCTGCAGAGTTTGTACCACTGTACCCACATGTAGTGATTTCATCCCCCGTTGCCGGGTGGACTAAAAGAACCTCCATTATGCCAGTGGCTACGATCCACATTCAGACTTCCCAGGTGTGCAGCCAGGAGATCACTACGAAGCCTTTACAAAGGGATTCCCGACGAGCGTGGGCCCACTGAGGTTTCACCCCTAACAGCATACAAGAGGCTCCAACCCCGCTGCAGTGGCCCCCTCTTGAGCCTTGCGGTTCATATGGTAGTCCAGCTGACACCCACTCCCCGCACCATCCAACACACCCATACTACGCCGGGGATACACCTAATTAATTGGCCAAGCTGCCCCATCGGTTGGCACTGTAAAGCCGGGTTACATGCTCCACGAACCGGTCCTTAGGATCCAGGCAAGTACTAAACACAAACCCAAGTCTCGTGCACCCAGCACCAACCAAATCATCCAACTTGCCTTGATCCCTACCTCTACATAACTCACAATAGCTCATTCAAGAGTATGGTAAAATAAACTGATGATCTCATATCCCAAATAGCCCATTCTAAGCATGGCTAAGCATATTCATGTAAATAAATGACATGACCAAAATAAATCCCAACCCAAGCTACAAGGAAACAAGGCAATGCAATTCTAGGGAAACTTCCTAGCATGGGTTTCATATTTCATTTGACAATGCAAATAATTCTATCTACACATCCTAGCATAGGATCAAAGTGGTCAAGGACACTTGCCTCCTTCTTGCTGCTCTTGAAATGGGTAGTCCTGATCTTGGAAAGGGACAACTTGCTCTTGAACAGGTTCTACTTCATACCATCACACATAGCAAAAGAAAAACAACAATCATAAGACATAGTTCACACTTCTACTTCATACAAACCACACATTCACATTTATAAAAGTTCTTTACCATTATATGTGTTGTGGTTACTTTATGTGTGTTGAGTTGTGGCTTGCATGCACTTTTAACCATGTGTATATGATTCCTACTTTTGTGTCCACATTTATACTTACATGCTATTTATATAGGTTTCCAATAAATTTCTTATATTCAACTACTACACATTTTTACTACCAAGTGTGTATGAAAAGTATTTTTCTTCCCCATTTGTGCCTTCATAATTTCTACCAACCCTAAACTGAACTCTTTGGATTTTAAAAACTCCATTTATCATTTACTAGTTGCTATATTTTCAGATTTATATTCCTATGCATAATTGTGTATTTTATCATGAAATTAGTAATACACATTATCTAAACAGTTTAGGTTCTGGTCCTAAATAATTTAATAACATATTTTGACCTTGGCTTCTGATGTATACTATTTCATAATTATTTTCCCTATTTTTCTATAGCTATTCTTTACTTAAAAATGTGTCCCTATACTATTAAATGTGAATAATAAATGAAACAGATTCATTTCAGCCCAAAATATAGTTTTATCTAACTCCAAGGTTTTCTAAGTACCGAGAAAGTTTTTAATTAATTTTGACAATTATGTTTGTCCAACTTTTTATTTTTTTAAACACTAGTTACATATTCAATTTCCTAAATTAAATACTAAACAGGGCTAAAATAATGAACTCTCCCCATTACAGGGTCTATAATATTATTTTCATAATTTCCAGGGGTCTAGCTACACTTATCAGAGGTGTTTTACCTAATTTTTATTAAGTCCAGGGGCTAAAACTGATTTTTAAATGAATTTACATGATTTTCTGGAGTTCCAGGGGCTAGATCAGAAGTTTCCGGGGCTAGCTCTTATTTCCAGAGAACCCCAGGGGGTAGCACGTAAGAATTCCAGTCTTTATAATGCGGGGCTGACGTGGACCGTCCGATTTTAAACCGACGGCTGAGATTATAACATCGAACCGGTACGCGGGGTTTTAAAGTCTACCGTGCGATTTAAAATAAACGGCGCACAAGCGGCCACGTCGCTCTGATCGAGCGCGGGCGGCGCTGCCGGCGGCGCACGGCGGCGGGAAGCGGCGATCTCGCCGGAAAGTTTCGGATCCTCGAGAATTCTGCCTAGAACTGTGATCTTATGGCCTAGATCGGTAGAGGGGAGGTCGGGGATCTCACCTCGGGGGTTTTCTCGAGCTCGGGGGTCCTGGAAAGTGATCAGCGGCGAGGTCCGAGGCAAAACCACGGCGAAGCTCGTCGGCGCTGTGTTTACACCGTAAGTCTCCGAGTTTTCTGCACCTGCAAAGCTCTCCGGAGGCGGTGGATCAAGACCAGCGAGTTAGATCAGAGTTTCCGAGCTTAGATCGGCCAGAATTCACCGGCGAAGTCTCGGTGCTCACCGGAGTAAAAATCGGCGATCGCGTGGGAAAAACCGATCGGGGCTGGGGTTTTTATAGCCGGGGGAGGGCGGTGAGTTGGTTGTGATCGAGTTTGAGTCTTCCGGGATCAGAATTCGGGCTGAGGGACGCGGTTTTCAGTCGGTTACGATCGCGCGCGCTCGGGGGGAAAAGTCCGGGCCGCAGACGCTCGGGGTTAGGGATGACAGGTGGGTCCCACCTGTCTGTGAGAGATAGCGCGGGCGCGCGGCTGCGGGCTGGCGCGGGGGGGGGGGGGGGGGGGAACTGGGCCGGCTGGCGGGTTTCGGCCCACTGGCCGGTTTTTTTCCCGTTTTCTCTTTTTCTTTTTCCATTTCTTTTCTGATTTGAGTTTAATTTGAATTCCAGTTTGAATTTGAATTTTTGCAAAACATGCAACACGTCCAAAAATTTTTAAATTCCCCTCTGAACATGGTTTAGTGTTTTGAATCAAAATTTGGGGTGTTACACAACAGCACACATAATAAAGCATCATATTACATAAATCAAGCAGAAGCTTACAAAGTGTAAATTTTACAAATACTTCTCAAAATACTCTACAGCGAAAGACTAATACAACTCACGCCTCATACCTATGATAAGAAACAGAGAAGGGGTCCAGTCCGCGGACCCTTTGACACGACCCCACGGTCTTGTCGAGCCAGGATCACGCTGGGGGGTGCTGCGTTGCACAGCACCGAATAACTCACATCAAAGGTACAAAGCGGAAGCAAAACTTTTATTACATAAAGTGGTTTATGAACATTTGTACATCAAAATAAGTCCAGTCTACACTCACGGGCGTAGACTACGCATCATGTTCACGTTCAGCCCTTGAACGTGTCCTTGCTAGCACACACGCACACTAACTCTGCGGCGTGCACGACTCCCACTCGACGGGGTTCCCCTCCTGGGGTTCTGTCTCCTCTTCGGGAGTCCCTTCCTCATAGAACCCTGCAAAAGCTTCAACACAAGCAGTGAGCACGAAGGCTCAGCAAGTCTGACCCGTCTCACCTAAACATGGAACTTCTACATGAGGGGTGATGGGTACATGAGATAAAACAATTTGCAAAGGACTCGCCTAATTATTGGAACCTTACTTTCAAGTTTTAGCAGCAGGTTGTGGAGAACCTTACGCTAAGGCACATGAGAGAGCAGCAATCAAACAAGAAATGCATTTATCTCATGTACTTTGCCCAAAGTTGAAAAGAACTTTAGTTAGCTCTAAACTACAATAAATCATTAGCAATCAGGTCCATCTTTCAATTAGCAACATTTTAACATGTAACTAGCCTGTTCTTTCTATGTCACGGTACAGTGAACAAGTGGTACTCACTGACCGTGAGTGATGGCGATTATAATCGATTTACACCTGCAGGGTTACCCGAATAACCCGTCACGTACGCCCGTACTCGATGTTGCCTACAACAACCATCACGGACGCCGTACGCAACTACCTTTCACCCGTTAGCCAGATGTTGAACCGGTCCAATCGTCCCGAGCAAGAGGTCTCTGCACGCGCATCTCAGTGCCGCCATCTGATTTACACCTCGAGCTCTCAACCTACCCTCTGAACGACCAGCTATGCCTCAACACCCAGCTACCCGAGTTACATCGGTTTCCCGGTTCCCATATAGCCGGTAGGTCTTCGGTACTGTTCTAGCTTGTTCAACAGGCTCGCACACGGCTCGGTCCTCAATCGACACAAGCGGAGCTACAGCACACAGGCCCCAAAGTCCTGCTGCCCTTACCCTCCGCTTGGTCTCATTTTCTTGCCATG